>OX420936.1:24802500-26118010 GCA_949091785.1 Polymixis lichenea | reverse complement strand
CTAACCTAACCTAACCTAACCTAACCTAACCTAACCTAACCTAACCTAACCTAACCTAACCTAACCTAACCTAACCTAACCTAACCTAACCTAACCTAACCTAACCTAACCTAACCTAACCTAACCTAACCTAACCTAACCTAACCTAACCTAACCTAACCTAACCTAACCTAACCTAACCTAACCTAACCTAACCTAACCTAACCTAACCTAACCTAACCTAACCTAACCTAACCTAACCTAACCTAACCTAACCTAACCTAACCTAACCTAACCTAACCTAACCTAACCTAACCTAACCTAACCTAACCTAACCTAACCTAACCTAACCTAACCTAACCTAACCTAACCTAACCTAACCTAACCTAACCTAACCTAACCTAACCTAACCTAACCTAACCTAACCTAACCTAACCTAACCTAACCTAACCTAACCTAACCTAACCTAACCTAACCTAACCTAACCTAACCTAACCTAACCTAACCTAACCTAACCTAACCTAACCTAACCTAACCTAACCTAACCTAACCTAACCTAACCTAACCTAACCTAACCTAACCTAACCTAACCTAACCTAACCTAACCTAACCTAACCTAACCTAACCTAACCTAACCTAACCTAACCTAACCTAACCTAACCTAACCTAACCTAACCTAACCTAACCTAACCTAACCTAACCTAACCTAACCTAACCTAACCTAACCTAACCTAACCTAACCTAACCTAACCTAACCTAACCTAACCTAACCTAACCTAACCTAACCTAACCTAACCTAACCTAACCTAACCTAACCTAACCTAACCTAACCTAACCTAACCTAACCTAACCTAACCTAACCTAACCTAACCTAACCTAACCTAACCTAACCTAACCTAACCTAACCTAACCTAACCTAACCTAACCTAACCTAACCTAACCTAACCTAACCTAACCTAACCTAACCTAACCTAACCTAACCTAACCTAACCTAACCTAACCTAACCTAACCTAACCTAACCTAACCTAACCTAACCTAACCTAACCTAACCTAACCTAACCTAACCTAACCTAACCTAACCTAACCTAACCTAACCTAACCTAACCTAACCTAACCTAACCTAACCTAACCTAACCTAACCTAACCTAACCTAACCTAACCTAACCTAACCTAACCTAACCTAACCTAACCTAACCTAACCTAACCTAACCTAACCTAACCTAACCTAACCTAACCAATATCTTCGCATCCAGGTGACGCATTTTGACGCTGTTTTCAGCTAATTCGTTCCTAGTTAGGCTACCTGAGACTATCTGACAGATAAAATTGACGAAAACGCGAAAAAATTTTCTTTCGCTCCATAGACTTTGAAAATTCTTACAAACTGTATGTACTGGATACATAATTTAATTATATTTCAAAATTCTTTCAGCCAGTCCTGTTTAAATTAGTTTCAATAGATACTTACCTGCCTTACCTGCAATCCGGTGCGCGTTCCGCGAGTCCGAGACGTGTAGGGTAGTTAATATTCCTTGTTTTGTTCAAATTTTCAGTGAAAATTCACGTTTTTCGGCTGAAATTCAAAATTTTTCTTCAGCACGCTTTTCAGTAACGCCATAGTTAGCTAGTTCGCGCGGAGACGCGTCTTTTGACACCTCGCCCGTGTGCCTAGCATATATAGCCACCTTAATAATTAGAATTTTCATTGTTCTACGTGACTAGTAGGTACCAAAAATCTACCTAACCGAACCAAGTTTTCATACATTGGTCAATATCTTGAAAGAAAGAATACCGTTTATTTGGACACAGTTCGTGAAACACAAAATAAATAACAAAAAAGTGAATATAATTAACTAGGTACAACAGTATGTGCCTCACGGACGCGCCAAAAAGGTTCATTTCAGCATTAATGCCAGACAGATGCTGTCTGACGCTGGTTTTCTAATGAACCTTTAGGGACGAGTGACGAGGAGTACAAAACAGTTTCAACATAGGTAAACAAAATATTTTTAAACGTATATACAAACATTTCATATAAACTTACAAAAACAGAATAGAATCAAACGAAAACAACAGGAGCTCAGCGAAACCTGTTTTTAGCGTTTATCTATGTACATTGATTCATGCACGCACGATGCACTCACAAAGCGCTACAAGCCGCCGGGCGCGGCGGACATTAGTGTCAGTTATTTCGTTATTACGGCAAGAAAAATTAAAATTAAAAATTACAGTGGAGCATAAACACGAATAATGAAGAAGTTGAAAATAAGTCACAGTGAGTTTAATACTATTCTGAGAAAATGAAGTATCTACCTACCTATAACAATGGATGAAGTATCTTCTTCGACCAAGAATTTATTGAAAAATAGAGGGTGTATGATGTAATATCGACGCCAGCTTTGCGACACAGTCGCAAAAAAGGCCGGGCACAATGGGTAAGTACAAGAAAACAACGCAATAAGCAGAGTAGGTACCTGATGGTGGTAAAAAATTTAACTAATGCATCCATTTATGTTTCCCTAAGGTCTCACAACTGCGACAGCACATACGCGCCGCGGACAGCACAGCAGCGTCATCGAGTCGAGGGCAGTTGGTAGCGACGGATGAAACCACCCGCATATCCAAATATGCGTATATTTGTGACACATCAGGAATTATGTTTTAAGTTACCTAAGTACTGTAAGTAGCTCATATAAGTGAAACATTCAGGGCGACCATGTCAACTTTCTGTTGGGAATCTATTAGATACTGCCGTAAACGTGTTTTGAATGTGTATATAGTGCCCAAAGCCCTTAGTGGTGGTGGAATATTGTTCCATACTTTAGATGCAGCGTATCGGAAACTGCCTCTGAAAGCTGCTGTTCTATGAGACTGTGTTGAAAGTTGTTGCGCACATAGCCTGGGCGCGCAATCTCGTCTACTAGCCATCCAACTAAGCTTGTCATACAAATACTTCGGTTTCTTAGATTTAACGACACCAAAAAGCAGGCACGCTAAGTGTAACTTTCGTCTTGACTTCATCTTGAGAATAAAGTGCTTGTTAAGAAAGGGGGTAACATGACTTCTGGGGGGAACAGTGTAACAGAAGCGCGCACATGCGTTTTGGACTCTTTGAATAAGCCGATCGGTACGAGCCAGCAAACGTGGGCCGTAAACCGTATCAGCGTAGTTTAATTTGGACAGAACCAGGGTTTCGACTAGCTGTTCGCGAAGCTTTTCAGACAAGTATGGCCTCATTTTGTATAGCAGTTTCAGGCGATAGAAGCAGTTTCTAACGGAGTTAGCAACGTGTTTCTCAAATCTAAGGCTGTTGTCCATACACAACCCAAGGTTCCGCGCCTCATTTACGCGCTCAATAGGCTCACCCATTAGAGTTAAATTAAGGCTCAAAGGTATTTTTTTCAACTGCTGCCTTGTACCAAACAGCATATACTTGGTTTTTAAAGGGTTCAGTGCCAAACAATTCTCATCCGACCAGGCGGTGATTCTTTCTAGGTCATCGTTTAAGTCTCTAATGGCCGATTCATAATCATCCGGTCTAAAAGATAAATACACTTGGACGTCATCGGCATAAATATGATATTTGCATTTCTGAAGGCACTTTATTATGTCTGCACAGTAGAGAATAAAAATAATCGGACCCAAAATTGATCCCTGAGGAACGCCTCTTTCTATAGAAGTAAGGGCTGAAGTCAAGGTAGTACCATCCAACAAACGCAATTCTACAAGTTGTTTTCTATTACTGAGGTAGCTGTGGAACCATTGAATGGCATTGTCGTCAAATCCGTAGTATTTTAATTTTGACAGTAATAGCAAAACGTTTATGCAGTCAAATGCTCGGGAAAAATCGAGTAGCACCATAATTGAACACATGCCCTTATCTTGGGCTGACAGGATGTTGTCCGTAACATCTAGTAACGCCGTAGAAGTGCTACGCTGTTTCCTAAAACCGGATTGTAGATCAGGTAACACTTCGTTCTTTTCCAAAAACCGAGTCAATTGACGGCACACCACTCTCTCCATTACTTTTGAGAGACAGGGCAGAATACTGATCGGTCGCAAGTCTTTAACTTCTATAGGGTTTGGACTCTTAGGTAGTGGTCTAACTGTGGCAATTTTCCATTGGTAAGGAAACTTTGATGTCGAAATAGAACAATTAATTATGTCGGTTATAGTTCCTAAAGTGTGCGGCAAAGTTAGATTAAGCATACTTAAGGTTATGTTGTCGTAGCCTTGAGCATTCGACTTTAGTTCAGAAATAATACCGGAGATATCGTGTTGGTCCGCAGGAGCAATTGTGAATATTGCGTCACTATATCTGTGGGTCTCAAAGAATGATATAAGTGACATGCTAGCCAACGGGTTGCCAGGGACCTTCAAAAAAGTGTTATTTATCAGGTCTGGGTTTCTAAAGTGTGGCGGAAGGTCTTGTCCTTGCTTTGAGGGTGCAAACGTAGATTTAATGTTTTTCCATAGTAATTTGGGATTGTTTATTTTATTATTTATATTGTGCCTAAAGTATGCAATTTTTTCATGATACAAGGAACTTTCAACCAATAATTTTAACTGTTTATAATATGCTTTTTTTGTTCCTGATTTGGAATTTCTATATTTGGCTAATGCGTTGTCTCGCAAGCGCATCATGAGCTGGATAGTATCCGTAATCCAAGGATAGGATAATTCCTTAATACGACACGTTTTAAGCGGCGCGTGAACATCAAACAATGATATTATGCAGTAATTAAAGGTATCAACCATGTCATCCACATCGGTAAATTCCGAGATACGATCTATGTTTGACTGTGACAAATCCGTATAAAATCTATCCCGACATATATCTTTCATCGGCCTAAATGTTATGACATATGGTATAAATTTGTCCCGCTTTAGGTGAAATTCACTGACTATTATGGAATGGCCTGTAATCGAACCAAAGGATTCCACAGTTGTGTGCCTTGCCCTAAGATCAGTGCACAATAGGTCGATTAGTGTCTCACTCGTATCTGTGAAATGAGTCGGCGTCGTGACAAGTTGAACGAGACTTACGCAATTTAGAAATTGTAAAACCTTTTTGGTTTTAGTCTCGTTTATGTTGAGCATGTTCACATTAAAATCCCCGAGCAATATGTAATGATCACAGTTTCCCAACGTAATAAAACTGTTCGTGATGGCATCAAGGAAGTGATCTATATCAAGCCATGGTGGCCGGTACGCTGTACCAACAGCAATTTTTTTCCCGCTTAACGAGATAGTCAGCCACATCTGTTCCACGGAATCGAACCTAAGATCAGCCGTGCCAGTACAGATGCGCGCGCTCAGACCCCGCCGCAGATAAAACCCAACGCCCCCACCACGTCCCGCGCGAACAGCTGAAGGCCGCGGAGTGTGACGAAGACGATACCCAGGCACGACCGGCGCGCGCCCATCTTCCCCTGGTCGGAGCCAAGTTTCGTTTATAGCCATTATGTCAAAATTATATCTGTCAATCGCGCAAACTAAATCATCATGGCCTGTACCCAGAGACCCTGCGTTAAGGAAGCCAACCTTAAGATATTTTCCACTTTTAGGCATCATTGAGACAATGTAAAATTACTATCACCGCTATCACTTCACTTGCCAACACTTCCATTGCACATTCATTCAATATCTTATCAGTATTTATAGGCGTAAATAATAATAATGGTTCATAATTAAATATAAAAGTTGTATGGGTATTTCCAAATATCGTATAGATAATAATGTGGAAGTGTAAAATGGTAATAATAAGTAGACGTATAAAAATAATTGAAAATATTGATAGATTTAGGATAATGTTGTAAATAAATAATAGAATAATATGAGTACATCGAAACCGGTTTACGAGCCCACTGAGATGCGCGTGCGCTGTCGCCGCCGTGAGACAAACAACATAAAATAACACAATAATATCACACCTGTTTCCCCGGAGGGACGTGCAGAACGAACATAACATATAATAACAATAGGACCGTACAACTTTTGCAACACTCAATAGAATACATGCCATCGTTATGTTAAAAACTACAAAAAAACAAAATAAATTGGCACAAAAAAAGCAGAAATAAAAATAAAAAATGGTACTAGGTAAGTGCATGGTGAAATATTTAGGACCGATTTTGACCTTCGGTAACCGGTACAGGAACGGGTACAAAAATGCGCCGTACATCAGCCTCGCAACGGATTTGGCAAGCGGCGTCCCCGGGTTTGTGTCGAGCAAGAATACGGCCTCTTTTGCACCAAACAAATTGCCAGCCGAGCCGGCCCCCGGCCTCTCGCGCCATCCGAAACAACTCCCGATTCTGCTTCGTAAGGCGTTCGTTGACATAAAATCGCGCTGGCAGACCGGGCATGTCGAGATCAGCAGAAGTCATACCACGACGTACTCGTGCGGCCTCCAACATCTTGTCGCGTAGATCGCGGCGCGCGAGGCGCACGACGAGGAAACGCGGGCGGGTCTCCACCAGCGCCGGCTGTGTAGCATTTATGCGTCTGCCTCCAACACGCTCGGCACTCACAATATCGCGCTCTTCGATTTTTACACCCATCTTAGAAGCCACCAGCATAGCCGTGTGTATGGGATTCTCACCGCTCGGCTCTGGCAAGTTCGAGATCTGAATTTCAGTAGCTAGCAGCTCCTGATCACGGTCATTCATGTCACTCCGCAATTGTGCGATTAAATGTTGAACATCCGGCGAGATTTGGGGTTGTGCTGATTTTTGATTTTCCATAACAGTCACTCTCTCCTCCAAACTACTCATACGGTCATTTGTGGTCTTTATTGAAAGTCTTAAGTCGGCAAGATCATTACGCAGTAATAGAAATTCACTACGTACCGTGTTGATGAATTCTTCCTTAAAACTTCTCAGTTCGGTAGTGATGTCAGATGTGAGGGCATGCGTGACGTCCAAAGCAGTAGTATTTATAGGACTCGTGTCCATGAGATTTACCATGTTGTCATGGTCCAGTGGTGCCTCTGCGCGGCCCCTAACTGGCATTTCGGCCCGGCTGTCCCGTATAAGGATTTTGTTACACGCCGGGCAGTGCCAGGGAGATGTTATAAGGCCAATATCGGATATTTCAGCGCACTGCCGATGATACCAAGTTCGGCAGTTGTCGCAATTAATCGCATCCGCCGCCACCGCCGAGAGAAATTTACCGCACCCACCACACTTTACCATGGTGATATTGATCTTGTTTGCACTGACGAAACAGTTCACTTACGAAATAATAGATGGCGTTGCTCTCAATGAATGCGTTTATGGCAGTTATCACGGTGTTATGGCAAGTTGTAACACCATAGACGTAACACAGCGTTACCGTAAGGACGCACACACACTGGTAGTTGGTCACACAGTATTTTCAGCAACTACGTTAAAAAGTCTGTTTTTATTTTGTACGTAAAGGGTAGAAAAATACTTGTGCCCAAAACGAATACGGTTTTTAATCTTTTTTATGTTGTACACAGCACAGAATCACTAGATAACAGCGTCACTTGTAAGTTGCACTTGTTAATGTGTTTTCACAATAAAGTTTTTGCAAAAAAGTACTTGTTTTTTTTTATACATACGTAGGATATAAATTTACTGTTATGTACTCAGTACCGTCTACCGTCGACCTCTTCGCATCCAGGTGACGCATTTTGACGCTGTTTTCAGCTAATTCGTTCCTAGTTAGGCTACCTGAGACTATCTGACAGATAAAATTGACGAAAACGCGAAAAAATTTTCTTTCGCTCCATAGACTTTGAAAATTCTTACAAACTGTATGTACTGGATACATAATTTAATTATATTTCAAAATTCTTTCAGCCAGTCCTGTTTAAATTAGTTTCAATAGATACTTACCTGCCTTACCTGCAATCCGGTGCGCGTTCCGCGAGTCCGAGACGTGTAGGGTAGTTAATATTCCTTGTTTTGTTCAAATTTTCAGTGAAAATTCACGTTTTTCGGCTGAAATTCAAAATTTTTCTTCAGCACGCTTTTCAGTAACGCCATAGTTAGCTAGTTCGCGCGGAGACGCGTCTTTTGACACCTCGCCCGTGTGCCTAGCATATATAGCCACCTTAATAATTAGAATTTTCATTGTTCTACGTGACTAGTAGGTACCAAAAATCTACCTAACCGAACCAAGTTTTCATACATTGGTCAATATCTTCGCATCCAGGTGACGCATTTTGACGCTGTTTTCAGCTAATTCGTTCCTAGTTAGGCTACCTGAGACTATCTGACAGATAAAATTGACGAAAACGCGAAAAAATTTTCTTTCGCTCCATAGACTTTGAAAATTCTTACAAACTGTATGTACTGGATACATAATTTAATTATATTTCAAAATTCTTTCAGCCAGTCCTGTTTAAATTAGTTTCAATAGATACTTACCTGCCTTACCTGCAATCCGGTGCGCGTTCCGCGAGTCCGAGACGTGTAGGGTAGTTAATATTCCTTGTTTTGTTCAAATTTTCAGTGAAAATTCACGTTTTTCGGCTGAAATTCAAAATTTTTCTTCAGCACGCTTTTCAGTAACGCCATAGTTAGCTAGTTCGCGCGGAGACGCGTCTTTTGACACCTCGCCCGTGTGCCTAGCATATATAGCCACCTTAATAATTAGAATTTTCATTGTTCTACGTGACTAGTAGGTACCAAAAATCTACCTAACCGAACCAAGTTTTCATACATTGGTCAATATCTTCGCATCCAGGTGACGCATTTTGACGCTGTTTTCAGCTAATTCGTTCCTAGTTAGGCTACCTGAGACTATCTGACAGATAAAATTGACGAAAACGCGAAAAAATTTTCTTTCGCTCCATAGACTTTGAAAATTCTTACAAACTGTATGTACTGGATACATAATTTAATTATATTTCAAAATTCTTTCAGCCAGTCCTGTTTAAATTAGTTTCAATAGATACTTACCTGCCTTACCTGCAATCCGGTGCGCGTTCCGCGAGTCCGAGACGTGTAGGGTAGTTAATATTCCTTGTTTTGTTCAAATTTTCAGTGAAAATTCACGTTTTTCGGCTGAAATTCAAAATTTTTCTTCAGCACGCTTTTCAGTAACGCCATAGTTAGCTAGTTCGCGCGGAGACGCGTCTTTTGACACCTCGCCCGTGTGCCTAGCATATATAGCCACCTTAATAATTAGAATTTTCATTGTTCTACGTGACTAGTAGGTACCAAAAATCTACCTAACCGAACCAAGTTTTGTGGCCCGGGGTGGGGTCGTCTTGGCGGTGTCTCTGGACATCGCCAATGCCTTCAACACCCTGCCCTGGAGTTGCATAAGGGAGGCACTCCGGTATCACCGGATGCCGACCTACCTCTGTCGTGTGGTCGAGGCCTACTTGACGGACAGGGCCGTCATCTACCCCGGTCACCTAGGAGAGTGGAACCGGCGAGAGATGTCGTGCGGTGTCCCACAGGGATCGGTCCTGGGGCCGCATCTGTGGGACATCGGATACGACTGGGTGCTGCGCGCCGACCTCCCTAGTGGCGTCAGCGTAGTTTGCTACGCTGACGACACGCTGGTCCTGGCGCAAGGGAGGTCGTATCAGGCGGCGGCCGACTTAGCGACACACGGAGTTGCGACAATCGTCGATAGGATCCGGCAACTGGGACTCGAGGTGGCCTTGCACAAATCCGAGGCCATGTGGTTTCATGGTCTTCGGAATGCGCCACTGACGGGTTCCCAGATAACGGTGGGAGGGGTTCACATCGGCGTCGAGTCGACGATGAAGTACCTAGGACTCGTCCTCGACAGCCGGTGGAACTTCGGGGAACATTTCCGACGTTTGGCTCCCAGACTGGAGCGGGCCGGGGCTGCCTTGAAGCGGCTCCTGCCCAATCTAGGGGGACCAAACGCCTCCTGCCGGAGGCTCTACGCGGGGGTCGTGCGGGCCATGGCCCTATACGGGGCGCCGGTGTGGGCGCCTACATTGAGGCGCCAACCAGCGCGCCGGTTGAAGGCGGCCCATAGGGTCATGGCCATCCGGATGATCCGGGGATACCGCACGATCTCCGGTGAGGCGGCGGGCCTCCTTGCCGGATTACCGCCATGGGATCTGGAGGCAAACGTCCTCGCGCTCACTTGGGAGTGGCGCGAGGAGGCCAAACGCCGGGGCGAAACTCCGCTGCCGCGGGAAATCGCGGCACGGCGGACAGAGCTCCGGCAGGATCTCATGGCGACGTGGAAAGTGCGATTGTCGCAACCCAGTGCTGGGCACGCCGCGATTGCGGCGGTAAGTCCCCTCTTTGAGGAGTGGCTTGAGAGGCGGCATGGCGTCCTCACCTTCCGCCTGACACAGGTCCTCACCGGACATGGCTGTTTCGGGAGGTTCCTGTTTCGGATAGGGCGGGAGGAAACGCCCGGGTGTTTCCATTGCGAAGATCGCCCAGAGGACACGGTGGAGCATACGGTGGAGGTCTGCCCAGCTTGGGCGGAGCAACGCCGTGTCCTCGTGCAGGTGATCGGCGGCGGCGATCTCTCGCGTCCGACCCTGGTCCAGGCCATGGTACGGAGCGAGAGGGCATGGCTGGCAGTCGCCTCCTTCAGCGAAGCAGTTATGCTCGCAAAGAGGGAGGCGGCGCACGTGAGGGAGATGCAATACATGCGCCCTCACAGCCGTGGCCTTCGCAGGAGACGCCCTGGGCGTCGGGAATCCCAGGCTGATTCCCGGCCACCGTAGGCACGGGCTTGCGGACGGCGAGTAATGGGTAGCTCGCTGTCCGGTAAGGACCAAGCCCGGGTCGACGGCGCGTTGTGTTCCACGCGCGCCTCAAAGAGATGTCAGCAGCAACAGAGGGGCCCGCAAGGGCCGATGCCTGCCGGGGGTGCGGGTTGTTCGAAAGAGATACCGCCGCCCCTGGCACACAGGCAACTGAGGGAACACGGGTGGGTTTTAGTCAGTAAAAGTCTGACACGCCCTCCCGCTCCACCCAGAGCGGGAGAAGTTATTTGATGATTTCCCACCCAGAAAAAAAAAAAAAAAAAAAAAAACCGAACCAAGTTTTCATACATTGGTCAATATCTTCGCATCCAGGTGACGCATTTTGACGCTGTTTTCAGCTAATTCGTTCCTAGTTAGGCTACCTGAGACTATCTGACAGATAAAATTGACGAAAACGCGAAAAAATTTTCTTTCGCTCCATAGACTTTGAAAATTCTTACAAACTGTATGTACTGGATACATAATTTAATTATATTTCAAAATTCTTTCAGCCAGTCCTGTTTAAATTAGTTTCAATAGATACTTACCTGCCTTACCTGCAATCCGGTGCGCGTTCCGCGAGTCCGAGACGTGTAGGGTAGTTAATATTCCTTGTTTTGTTCAAATTTTCAGTGAAAATTCACGTTTTTCGGCTGAAATTCAAAATTTTTCTTCAGCACGCTTTTCAGTAACGCCATAGTTAGCTAGTTCGCGCGGAGACGCGTCTTTTGACACCTCGCCCGTGTGCCTAGCATATATAGCCACCTTAATAATTAGAATTTTCATTGTTCTACGTGACTAGTAGGTACCAAAAATCTACCTAACCGAACCAAGTTTTCATACATTGGTCAATATCTTCGCATCCAGGTGACGCATTTTGACGCTGTTTTCAGCTAATTCGTTCCTAGTTAGGCTACCTGAGACTATCTGACAGATAAAATTGACGAAAACGCGAAAAAATTTTCTTTCGCTCCATAGACTTTGAAAATTCTTACAAACTGTATGTACTGGATACATAATTTAATTATATTTCAAAATTCTTTCAGCCAGTCCTGTTTAAATTAGTTTCAATAGATACTTACCTGCCTTACCTGCAATCCGGTGCGCGTTCCGCGAGTCCGAGACGTGTAGGGTAGTTAATATTCCTTGTTTTGTTCAAATTTTCAGTGAAAATTCACGTTTTTCGGCTGAAATTCAAAATTTTTCTTCAGCACGCTTTTCAGTAACGCCATAGTTAGCTAGTTCGCGCGGAGACGCGTCTTTTGACACCTCGCCCGTGTGCCTAGCATATATAGCCACCTTAATAATTAGAATTTTCATTGTTCTACGTGACTAGTAGGTACCAAAAATCTACCTAACCGAACCAAGTTTTCATACATTGGTCAATATCTTCGCATCCAGGTGACGCATTTTGACGCTGTTTTCAGCTAATTCGTTCCTAGTTAGGCTACCTGAGACTATCTGACAGATAAAATTGACGAAAACGCGAAAAAATTTTCTTTCGCTCCATAGACTTTGAAAATTCTTACAAACTGTATGTACTGGATACATAATTTAATTATATTTCAAAATTCTTTCAGCCAGTCCTGTTTAAATTAGTTTCAATAGATACTTACCTGGCTTACCTGCAATCCGGTGCGCGTTCCGCGAGTCCGAGACGTGTAGGGTAGTTAATATTCCTTGTTTTGTTCAAATTTTCAGTGAAAATTCACGTTTTTCGGCTGAAATTCAAAATTTTTCTTCAGCACGCTTTTCAGTAACGCCATAGTTAGCTAGTTCGCGCGGAGACGCGTCTTTTGACACCTCGCCCGTGTGCCTAGCATATATAGCCACCTTAATAATTAGAATTTTCATTGTTCTACGTGACTAGTAGGTACCAAAAATCTACCTAACCGAACCAAGTTTTCATACATTGGTCAATATCTTCGCATCCAGGTGACGCATTTTGACGCTGTTTTCAGCTAATTCGTTCCTAGTTAGGCTACCTGAGACTATCTGACAGATAAAATTGACGAAAACGCGAAAAAATTTTCTTTCGCTCCATAGACTTTGAAAATTCTTACAAACTGTATGTACTGGATACATAATTTAATTATATTTCAAAATTCTTTCAGCCAGTCCTGTTTAAATTAGTTTCAATAGATACTTACCTGCCTTACCTGCAATCCGGTGCGCGTTCCGCGAGTCCGAGACGTGTAGGGTAGTTAATATTCCTTGTTTTGTTCAAATTTTCAGTGAAAATTCACGTTTTTCGGCTGAAATTCAAAATTTTTCTTCAGCACGCTTTTCAGTAACGCCATAGTTAGCTAGTTCGCGCGGAGACGCGTCTTTTGACACCTCGCCCGTGTGCCTAGCATATATAGCCACCTTAATAATTAGAATTTTCATTGTTCTACGTGACTAGTAGGTACCAAAAATCTACCTAACCGAACCAAGTTTTCATACATTGGTCAATATCTTCGCATCCAGGTGACGCATTTTGACGCTGTTTTCAGCTAATTCGTTCCTAGTTAGGCTACCTGAGACTATCTGACAGATAAAATTGACGAAAACGCGAAAAAATTTTCTTTCGCTCCATAGACTTTGAAAATTCTTACAAACTGTATGTACTGGATACATAATTTAATTATATTTCAAAATTCTTTCAGCCAGTCCTGTTTAAATTAGTTTCAATAGATACTTACCTGCCTTACCTGCAATCCGGTGCGCGTTCCGCGAGTCCGAGACGTGTAGGGTAGTTAATATTCCTTGTTTTGTTCAAATTTTCAGTGAAAATTCACGTTTTTCGGCTGAAATTCAAAATTTTTCTTCAGCACGCTTTTCAGTAACGCCATAGTTAGCTAGTTCGCGCGGAGACGCGTCTTTTGACACCTCGCCCGTGTGCCTAGCATATATAGCCACCTTAATAATTAGAATTTTCATTGTTCTACGTGACTAGTAGGTACCAAAAATCTACCTAACCGAACCAAGTTTTCATACATTGGTCAATATCTTCGCATCCAGGTGACGCATTTTGACGCTGTTTTCAGCTAATTCGTTCCTAGTTAGGCTACCTGAGACTATCTGACAGATAAAATTGACGAAAACGCGAAAAAATTTTCTTTCGCTCCATAGACTTTGAAAATTCTTACAAACTGTATGTACTGGATACATAATTTAATTATATTTCAAAATTCTTTCAGCCAGTCCTGTTTAAATTAGTTTCAATAGATACTTACCTGCCTTACCTGCAATCCGGTGCGCGTTCCGCGAGTCCGAGACGTGTAGGGTAGTTAATATTCCTTGTTTTGTTCAAATTTTCAGTGAAAATTCACGTTTTTCGGCTGAAATTCAAAATTTTTCTTCAGCACGCTTTTCAGTAACGCCATAGTTAGCTAGTTCGCGCGGAGACGCGTCTTTTGACACCTCGCCCGTGTGCCTAGCATATATAGCCACCTTAATAATTAGAATTTTCATTGTTCTACGTGACTAGTAGGTACCAAAAATCTACCTAACCGAACCAAGTTTTCATACATTGGTCAATATCTTCGCATCCAGGTGACGCATTTTGACGCTGTTTTCAGCTAATTCGTTCCTAGTTAGGCTACCTGAGACTATCTGACAGATAAAATTGACGAAAACGCGAAAAAATTTTCTTTCGCTCCATAGACTTTGAAAATTCTTACAAACTGTATGTACTGGATACATAATTTAATTATATTTCAAAATTCTTTCAGCCAGTCCTGTTTAAATTAGTTTCAATAGATACTTACCTGCCTTACCTGCAATCCGGTGCGCGTTCCGCGAGTCCGAGACGTGTAGGGTAGTTAATATTCCTTGTTTTGTTCAAATTTTCAGTGAAAATTCACGTTTTTCGGCTGAAATTCAAAATTTTTCTTCAGCACGCTTTTCAGTAACGCCATAGTTAGCTAGTTCGCGCGGAGACGCGTCTTTTGACACCTCGCCCGTGTGCCTAGCATATATAGCCACCTTAATAATTAGAATTTTCATTGTTCTACGTGACTAGTAGGTACCAAAAATCTACCTAACCGAACCAAGTTTTCATACATTGGTCAATATCTTCGCATCCAGGTGACGCATTTTGACGCTGTTTTCAGCTAATTCGTTCCTAGTTAGGCTACCTGAGACTATCTGACAGATAAAATTGACGAAAACGCGAAAAAATTTTCTTTCGCTCCATAGACTTTGAAAATTCTTACAAACTGTATGTACTGGATACATAATTTAATTATATTTCAAAATTCTTTCAGCCAGTCCTGTTTAAATTAGTTTCAATAGATACTTACCTGGCTTACCTGCAATCCGGTGCGCGTTCCGCGAGTCCGAGACGTGTAGGGTAGTTAATATTCCTTGTTTTGTTCAAATTTTCAGTGAAAATTCACGTTTTTCGGCTGAAATTCAAAATTTTTCTTCAGCACGCTTTTCAGTAACGCCATAGTTAGCTAGTTCGCGCGGAGACGCGTCTTTTGACACCTCGCCCGTGTGCCTAGCATATATAGCCACCTTAATAATTAGAATTTTCATTGTTCTACGTGACTAGTAGGTACCAAAAATCTACCTAACCGAACCAAGTTTTCATACATTGGTCAATATCTTCGCATCCAGGTGACGCATTTTGACGCTGTTTTCAGCTAATTCGTTCCTAGTTAGGCTACCTGAGACTATCTGACAGATAAAATTGACGAAAACGCGAAAAAATTTTCTTTCGCTCCATAGACTTTGAAAATTCTTACAAACTGTATGTACTGGATACATAATTTAATTATATTTCAAAATTCTTTCAGCCAGTCCTGTTTAAATTAGTTTCAATAGATACTTACCTGCCTTACCTGCAATCCGGTGCGCGTTCCGCGAGTCCGAGACGTGTAGGGTAGTTAATATTCCTTGTTTTGTTCAAATTTTCAGTGAAAATTCACGTTTTTCGGCTGAAATTCAAAATTTTTCTTCAGCACGCTTTTCAGTAACGCCATAGTTAGCTAGTTCGCGCGGAGACGCGTCTTTTGACACCTCGCCCGTGTGCCTAGCATATATAGCCACCTTAATAATTAGAATTTTCATTGTTCTACGTGACTAGTAGGTACCAAAAATCTACCTAACCGAACCAAGTTTTCATACATTGGTCAATATCTTCGCATCCAGGTGACGCATTTTGACGCTGTTTTCAGCTAATTCGTTCCTAGTTAGGCTACCTGAGACTATCTGACAGATAAAATTGACGAAAACGCGAAAAAATTTTCTTTCGCTCCATAGACTTTGAAAATTCTTACAAACTGTATGTACTGGATACATAATTTAATTATATTTCAAAATTCTTTCAGCCAGTCCTGTTTAAATTAGTTTCAATAGATACTTACCTGCCTTACCTGCAATCCGGTGCGCGTTCCGCGAGTCCGAGACGTGTAGGGTAGTTAATATTCCTTGTTTTGTTCAAATTTTCAGTGAAAATTCACGTTTTTCGGCTGAAATTCAAAATTTTTCTTCAGCACGCTTTTCAGTAACGCCATAGTTAGCTAGTTCGCGCGGAGACGCGTCTTTTGACACCTCGCCCGTGTGCCTAGCATATATAGCCACCTTAATAATTAGAATTTTCATTGTTCTACGTGACTAGTAGGTACCAAAAATCTACCTAACCGAACCAAGTTTTCATACATTGGTCAATATCTTCGCATCCAGGTGACGCATTTTGACGCTGTTTTCAGCTAATTCGTTCCTAGTTAGGCTACCTGAGACTATCTGACAGATAAAATTGACGAAAACGCGAAAAAATTTTCTTTCGCTCCATAGACTTTGAAAATTCTTACAAACTGTATGTACTGGATACATAATTTAATTATATTTCAAAATTCTTTCAGCCAGTCCTGTTTAAATTAGTTTCAATAGATACTTACCTGCCTTACCTGCAATCCGGTGCGCGTTCCGCGAGTCCGAGACGTGTAGGGTAGTTAATATTCCTTGTTTTGTTCAAATTTTCAGTGAAAATTCACGTTTTTCGGCTGAAATTCAAAATTTTTCTTCAGCACGCTTTTCAGTAACGCCATAGTTAGCTAGTTCGCGCGGAGACGCGTCTTTTGACACCTCGCCCGTGTGCCTAGCATATATAGCCACCTTAATAATTAGAATTTTCATTGTTCTACGTGACTAGTAGGTACCAAAAATCTACCTAACCGAACCAAGTTTTCATACATTGGTCAATATCTTCGCATCCAGGTGACGCATTTTGACGCTGTTTTCAGCTAATTCGTTCCTAGTTAGGCTACCTGAGACTATCTGACAGATAAAATTGACGAAAACGCGAAAAAATTTTCTTTCGCTCCATAGACTTTGAAAATTCTTACAAACTGTATGTACTGGATACATAATTTAATTATATTTCAAAATTCTTTCAGCCAGTCCTGTTTAAATTAGTTTCAATAGATACTTACCTGCCTTACCTGCAATCCGGTGCGCGTTCCGCGAGTCCGAGACGTGTAGGGTAGTTAATATTCCTTGTTTTGTTCAAATTTTCAGTGAAAATTCACGTTTTTCGGCTGAAATTCAAAATTTTTCTTCAGCACGCTTTTCAGTAACGCCATAGTTAGCTAGTTCGCGCGGAGACGCGTCTTTTGACACCTCGCCCGTGTGCCTAGCATATATAGCCACCTTAATAATTAGAATTTTCATTGTTCTACGTGACTAGTAGGTACCAAAAATCTACCTAACCGAACCAAGTTTTCATACATTGGTCAATATCTTCGCATCCAGGTGACGCATTTTGACGCTGTTTTCAGCTAATTCGTTCCTAGTTAGGCTACCTGAGACTATCTGACAGATAAAATTGACGAAAACGCGAAAAAATTTTCTTTCGCTCCATAGACTTTGAAAATTCTTACAAACTGTATGTACTGGATACATAATTTAATTATATTTCAAAATTCTTTCAGCCAGTCCTGTTTAAATTAGTTTCAATAGATACTTACCTGGCTTACCTGCAATCCGGTGCGCGTTCCGCGAGTCCGAGACGTGTAGGGTAGTTAATATTCCTTGTTTTGTTCAAATTTTCAGTGAAAATTCACGTTTTTCGGCTGAAATTCAAAATTTTTCTTCAGCACGCTTTTCAGTAACGCCATAGTTAGCTAGTTCGCGCGGAGACGCGTCTTTTGACACCTCGCCCGTGTGCCTAGCATATATAGCCACCTTAATAATTAGAATTTTCATTGTTCTACGTGACTAGTAGGTACCAAAAATCTACCTAACCGAACCAAGTTTTCATACATTGGTCAATATCTTCGCATCCAGGTGACGCATTTTGACGCTGTTTTCAGCTAATTCGTTCCTAGTTAGGCTACCTGAGACTATCTGACAGATAAAATTGACGAAAACGCGAAAAAATTTTCTTTCGCTCCATAGACTTTGAAAATTCTTACAAACTGTATGTACTGGATACATAATTTAATTATATTTCAAAATTCTTTCAGCCAGTCCTGTTTAAATTAGTTTCAATAGATACTTACCTGCCTTACCTGCAATCCGGTGCGCGTTCCGCGAGTCCGAGACGTGTAGGGTAGTTAATATTCCTTGTTTTGTTCAAATTTTCAGTGAAAATTCACGTTTTTCGGCTGAAATTCAAAATTTTTCTTCAGCACGCTTTTCAGTAACGCCATAGTTAGCTAGTTCGCGCGGAGACGCGTCTTTTGACACCTCGCCCGTGTGCCTAGCATATATAGCCACCTTAATAATTAGAATTTTCATTGTTCTACGTGACTAGTAGGTACCAAAAATCTACCTAACCGAACCAAGTTTGACTTAGCGACACACGGAGTTGCGACAATCGTCGATAGGATCCGGCAACTGGGACTCGAGGTGGCCTTGCACAAATCCGAGGCCATGTGGTTTCATGGTCTTCGGAATGCGCCACTGACGGGTTCCCAGATAACGGTGGGAGGGGTTCACATCGGCGTCGAGTCGACGATGAAGTACCTAGGACTCGTCCTCGACAGCCGGTGGAACTTCGGGGAACATTTCCGACGTTTGGCTCCCAGACTGGAGTGGGCCGGGGCTGCCTTGAAGCGGCTCCTGCCCAATCTAGGGGGGCCAAACGCCTCCTGCCGGAGGCTCTACGCGGGGGTCGTGCGGGCCATGGCCCTATACGGGGCGCCGGTGTGGGCGCCTACATTGAGGCGCCAACCAGCACGCCGGTTGAAGGCGGCCCATAGGGTCATGGCCATCCGGATGATCCGGGGATACCGCACGATCTCCGGTGAGGCCGCGGGCCTCCTTGCCGGATTACCGCCATGGGATCTGGAGGCAAACGTCCTCGCGCTCACTTGGGAGTGGCGCGAGGAGGCCAAACGCCGGGGCGTAACTCCGCTGCCGCGGGAAATCGCGGCACGGCGGACAGAGCTCCGGCAGGATCTCATGGCGACGTGGAAAGTGCGATTGTCGCAACCCAGTGCTGGGCACGCCACGATTGCGGCGGTAAGTCCCCTCTTTGAGGAGTGGTTTGAGAGGCGGCATGGCGTCCTCACCTTCCGCCTGACACAGGTCCTCACCGGACATGGCTGTTTCGGGAGGTTCCTGTTTCGGATAGGGCGGGAGGAAACGCCCGGGTGTTTCCATTGCGAAGATCGCCCAGAGGACACGGTGGAGCATACGGTGGAGGTCTGCCCAGCTTGGGCGGAGCAACGCCGTGTCCTCGTGGAGGTGATCGGCGGTGGCGATCTCTCGCGTCCGACCCTGGTCCAGGCCATGGTACGGAGCGAGAGGGCATGGCTGGCAGTCGCCTCCTTCAGCGAAGCAGTTATGCTCGCAAAGAGGGAGGCGGCGCACGTGAGGGAGATGCAATACATGCGCCCTCACAGCCGTGGCCTTCGCAGGAGACGCCCTGGGCGTCGGGAATCCCAGGCTGATTCCCGGCCACCGTAGGCACGGGCTTGCGGACGGCGAGTAATGGGTAGCTCGCTGTCCGGTAAGGACCAAGCCCGGGTCGACGGCGCGTTGTGTTCCACGCGCGCCTCAAAGAGATGTCAGCAGCAACAGATGGGGCCCGCAAGGGCCGATGCCTGCCAGGGGTGCGGGTTGTTCGAAAGAGATACCGCCGCCCCTGGCACACAGGCAACTGAGGGAACACGGGTGGGTTTTAGTCAGTAAAAGTCTGACACGCCCTCCCGCTCCACCCAGAGCGGGAGAAGTTATTTGATGATTTCCCACCCAGAAAAAAAAAAAAAAAAAAAAAAAAACCGAACCAAGTTTTCATACATTGGTCAATATCTTCGCATCCAGGTGACGCATTTTGACGCTGTTTTCAGCTAATTCGTTCCTAGTTAGGCTACCTGAGACTATCTGACAGATAAAATTGACGAAAACGCGAAAAAATTTTCTTTCGCTCCATAGACTTTGAAAATTCTTACAAACTGTATGTACTGGATACATAATTTAATTATATTTCAAAATTCTTTCAGCCAGTCCTGTTTAAATTAGTTTCAATAGATACTTACCTGCCTTACCTGCAATCCGGTGCGCGTTCCGCGAGTCCGAGACGTGTAGGGTAGTTAATATTCCTTGTTTTGTTCAAATTTTCAGTGAAAATTCACGTTTTTCGGCTGAAATTCAAAATTTTTCTTCAGCACGCTTTTCAGTAACGCCATAGTTAGCTAGTTCGCGCGGAGACGCGTCTTTTGACACCTCGCCCGTGTGCCTAGCATATATAGCCACCTTAATAATTAGAATTTTCATTGTTCTACGTGACTAGTAGGTACCAAAAATCTACCTAACCGAACCAAGTTTTCATACATTGGTCAATATCTTCGCATCCAGGTGACGCATTTTGACGCTGTTTTCAGCTAATTCGTTCCTAGTTAGGCTACCTGAGACTATCTGACAGATAAAATTGACGAAAACGCGAAAAAATTTTCTTTCGCTCCATAGACTTTGAAAATTCTTACAAACTGTATGTACTGGATACATAATTTAATTATATTTCAAAATTCTTTCAGCCAGTCCTGTTTAAATTAGTTTCAATAGATACTTACCTGCCTTACCTGCAATCCGGTGCGCGTTCCGCGAGTCCGAGACGTGTAGGGTAGTTAATATTCCTTGTTTTGTTCAAATTTTCAGTGAAAATTCACGTTTTTCGGCTGAAATTCAAAATTTTTCTTCAGCACGCTTTTCAGTAACGCCATAGTTAGCTAGTTCGCGCGGAGACGCGTCTTTTGACACCTCGCCCGTGTGCCTAGCATATATAGCCACCTTAATAATTAGAATTTTCATTGTTCTACGTGACTAGTAGGTACCAAAAATCTACCTAACCGAACCAAGTTTTCATACATTGGTCAATATCTTCGCATCCAGGTGACGCATTTTGACGCTGTTTTCAGCTAATTCGTTCCTAGTTAGGCTACCTGAGACTATCTGACAGATAAAATTGACGAAAACGCGAAAAAATTTTCTTTCGCTCCATAGACTTTGAAAATTCTTACAAACTGTATGTACTGGATACATAATTTAATTATATTTCAAAATTCTTTCAGCCAGTCCTGTTTAAATTAGTTTCAATAGATACTTACCTGCCTTACCTGCAATCCGGTGCGCGTTCCGCGAGTCCGAGACGTGTAGGGTAGTTAATATTCCTTGTTTTGTTCAAATTTTCAGTGAAAATTCACGTTTTTCGGCTGAAATTCAAAATTTTTCTTCAGCACGCTTTTCAGTAACGCCATAGTTAGCTAGTTCGCGCGGAGACGCGTCTTTTGACACCTCGCCCGTGTGCCTAGCATATATAGCCACCTTAATAATTAGAATTTTCATTGTTCTACGTGACTAGTAGGTACCAAAAATCTACCTAACCGAACCAAGTTTTCATACATTGGTCAATATCTTCGCATCCAGGTGACGCATTTTGACGCTGTTTTCAGCTAATTCGTTCCTAGTTAGGCTACCTGAGACTATCTGACAGATAAAATTGACGAAAACGCGAAAAAATTTTCTTTCGCTCCATAGACTTTGAAAATTCTTACAAACTGTATGTACTGGATACATAATTTAATTATATTTCAAAATTCTTTCAGCCAGTCCTGTTTAAATTAGTTTCAATAGATACTTACCTGGCTTACCTGCAATCCGGTGCGCGTTCCGCGAGTCCGAGACGTGTAGGGTAGTTAATATTCCTTGTTTTGTTCAAATTTTCAGTGAAAATTCACGTTTTTCGGCTGAAATTCAAAATTTTTCTTCAGCACGCTTTTCAGTAACGCCATAGTTAGCTAGTTCGCGCGGAGACGCGTCTTTTGACACCTCGCCCGTGTGCCTAGCATATATAGCCACCTTAATAATTAGAATTTTCATTGTTCTACGTGACTAGTAGGTACCAAAAATCTACCTAACCGAACCAAGTTTTCATACATTGGTCAATATCTTCGCATCCAGGTGACGCATTTTGACGCTGTTTTCAGCTAATTCGTTCCTAGTTAGGCTACCTGAGACTATCTGACAGATAAAATTGACGAAAACGCGAAAAAATTTTCTTTCGCTCCATAGACTTTGAAAATTCTTACAAACTGTATGTACTGGATACATAATTTAATTATATTTCAAAATTCTTTCAGCCAGTCCTGTTTAAATTAGTTTCAATAGATACTTACCTGCCTTACCTGCAATCCGGTGCGCGTTCCGCGAGTCCGAGACGTGTAGGGTAGTTAATATTCCTTGTTTTGTTCAAATTTTCAGTGAAAATTCACGTTTTTCGGCTGAAATTCAAAATTTTTCTTCAGCACGCTTTTCAGTAACGCCATAGTTAGCTAGTTCGCGCGGAGACGCGTCTTTTGACACCTCGCCCGTGTGCCTAGCATATATAGCCACCTTAATAATTAGAATTTTCATTGTTCTACGTGACTAGTAGGTACCAAAAATCTACCTAACCGAACCAAGTTTTCATACATTGGTCAATATCTTCGCATCCAGGTGACGCATTTTGACGCTGTTTTCAGCTAATTCGTTCCTAGTTAGGCTACCTGAGACTATCTGACAGATAAA
Organism: Polymixis lichenea; assembly: GCA_949091785.1. NCBI lineage: Eukaryota > Metazoa > Arthropoda > Insecta > Lepidoptera > Noctuidae > Polymixis > Polymixis lichenea. The sequence goes on along the minus strand of OX420936.1, from coordinate 26,095,310 downwards.
ATTGACGAAAACGCGAAAAAATTTTCTTTCGCTCCATAGACTTTGAAAATTCTTACAAACTGTATGTACTGGATACATAATTTAATTATATTTCAAAATTCTTTCAGCCAGTCCTGTTTAAATTAGTTTCAATAGATACTTACCTGCCTTACCTGCAATCCGGTGCGCGTTCCGCGAGTCCGAGACGTGTAGGGTAGTTAATATTCCTTGTTTTGTTCAAATTTTCAGTGAAAATTCACGTTTTTCGGCTGAAATTCAAAATTTTTCTTCAGCACGCTTTTCAGTAACGCCATAGTTAGCTAGTTCGCGCGGAGACGCGTCTTTTGACACCTCGCCCGTGTGCCTAGCATATATAGCCACCTTAATAATTAGAATTTTCATTGTTCTACGTGACTAGTAGGTACCAAAAATCTACCTAACCGAACCAAGTTTTCATACATTGGTCAATATCTTCGCATCCAGGTGACGCATTTTGACGCTGTTTTCAGCTAATTCGTTCCTAGTTAGGCTACCTGAGACTATCTGACAGATAAAATTGACGAAAACGCGAAAAAATTTTCTTTCGCTCCATAGACTTTGAAAATTCTTACAAACTGTATGTACTGGATACATAATTTAATTATATTTCAAAATTCTTTCAGCCAGTCCTGTTTAAATTAGTTTCAATAGATACTTACCTGGCTTACCTGCAATCCGGTGCGCGTTCCGCGAGTCCGAGACGTGTAGGGTAGTTAATATTCCTTGTTTTGTTCAAATTTTCAGTGAAAATTCACGTTTTTCGGCTGAAATTCAAAATTTTTCTTCAGCACGCTTTTCAGTAACGCCATAGTTAGCTAGTTCGCGCGGAGACGCGTCTTTTGACACCTCGCCCGTGTGCCTAGCATATATAGCCACCTTAATAATTAGAATTTTCATTGTTCTACGTGACTAGTAGGTACCAAAAATCTACCTAACCGAACCAAGTTTTCATACATTGGTCAATATCTTCGCATCCAGGTGACGCATTTTGACGCTGTTTTCAGCTAATTCGTTCCTAGTTAGGCTACCTGAGACTATCTGACAGATAAAATTGACGAAAACGCGAAAAAATTTTCTTTCGCTCCATAGACTTTGAAAATTCTTACAAACTGTATGTACTGGATACATAATTTAATTATATTTCAAAATTCTTTCAGCCAGTCCTGTTTAAATTAGTTTCAATAGATACTTACCTGCCTTACCTGCAATCCGGTGCGCGTTCCGCGAGTCCGAGACGTGTAGGGTAGTTAATATTCCTTGTTTTGTTCAAATTTTCAGTGAAAATTCACGTTTTTCGGCTGAAATTCAAAATTTTTCTTCAGCACGCTTTTCAGTAACGCCATAGTTAGCTAGTTCGCGCGGAGACGCGTCTTTTGACACCTCGCCCGTGTGCCTAGCATATATAGCCACCTTAATAATTAGAATTTTCATTGTTCTACGTGACTAGTAGGTACCAAAAATCTACCTAACCGAACCAAGTTTTCATACATTGGTCAATATCTTCGCATCCAGGTGACGCATTTTGACGCTGTTTTCAGCTAATTCGTTCCTAGTTAGGCTACCTGAGACTATCTGACAGATAAAATTGACGAAAACGCGAAAAAATTTTCTTTCGCTCCATAGACTTTGAAAATTCTTACAAACTGTATGTACTGGATACATAATTTAATTATATTTCAAAATTCTTTCAGCCAGTCCTGTTTAAATTAGTTTCAATAGATACTTACCTGCCTTACCTGCAATCCGGTGCGCGTTCCGCGAGTCCGAGACGTGTAGGGTAGTTAATATTCCTTGTTTTGTTCAAATTTTCAGTGAAAATTCACGTTTTTCGGCTGAAATTCAAAATTTTTCTTCAGCACGCTTTTCAGTAACGCCATAGTTAGCTAGTTCGCGCGGAGACGCGTCTTTTGACACCTCGCCCGTGTGCCTAGCATATATAGCCACCTTAATAATTAGAATTTTCATTGTTCTACGTGACTAGTAGGTACCAAAAATCTACCTAACCGAACCAAGTTTTCATACATTGGTCAATATCTTCGCATCCAGGTGACGCATTTTGACGCTGTTTTCAGCTAATTCGTTCCTAGTTAGGCTACCTGAGACTATCTGACAGATAAAATTGACGAAAACGCGAAAAAATTTTCTTTCGCTCCATAGACTTTGAAAATTCTTACAAACTGTATGTACTGGATACATAATTTAATTATATTTCAAAATTCTTTCAGCCAGTCCTGTTTAAATTAGTTTCAATAGATACTTACCTGCCTTACCTGCAATCCGGTGCGCGTTCCGCGAGTCCGAGACGTGTAGGGTAGTTAATATTCCTTGTTTTGTTCAAATTTTCAGTGAAAATTCACGTTTTTCGGCTGAAATTCAAAATTTTTCTTCAGCACGCTTTTCAGTAACGCCATAGTTAGCTAGTTCGCGCGGAGACGCGTCTTTTGACACCTCGCCCGTGTGCCTAGCATATATAGCCACCTTAATAATTAGAATTTTCATTGTTCTACGTGACTAGTAGGTACCAAAAATCTACCTAACCGAACCAAGTTTTCATACATTGGTCAATATCTTCGCATCCAGGTGACGCATTTTGACGCTGTTTTCAGCTAATTCGTTCCTAGTTAGGCTACCTGAGACTATCTGACAGATAAAATTGACGAAAACGCGAAAAAATTTTCTTTCGCTCCATAGACTTTGAAAATTCTTACAAACTGTATGTACTGGATACATAATTTAATTATATTTCAAAATTCTTTCAGCCAGTCCTGTTTAAATTAGTTTCAATAGATACTTACCTGCCTTACCTGCAATCCGGTGCGCGTTCCGCGAGTCCGAGACGTGTAGGGTAGTTAATATTCCTTGTTTTGTTCAAATTTTCAGTGAAAATTCACGTTTTTCGGCTGAAATTCAAAATTTTTCTTCAGCACGCTTTTTAGTAACGCCATAGTTAGCTAGTTCGCGCGGAGACGCGTCTTTTGACACCTCGCCCGTGTGCCTAGCATATATAGCCACCTTAATAATTAGAATTTTCATTGTTCTACGTGACTAGTAGGTACCAAAAATCTACCTAACCGAACCAAGTTTTCATACATTGGTCAATATCTTCGCATCCAGGTGACGCATTTTGACGCTGTTTTCAGCTAATTCGTTCCTAGTTAGGCTACCTGAGACTATCTGACAGATAAAATTGACGAAAACGCGAAAAAATTTTCTTTCGCTCCATAGACTTTGAAAATTCTTACAAACTGTATGTACTGGATACATAATTTAATTATATTTCAAAATTCTTTCAGCCAGTCCTGTTTAAATTAGTTTCAATAGATACTTACCTGGCTTACCTGCAATCCGGTGCGCGTTCCGCGAGTCCGAGACGTGTAGGGTAGTTAATATTCCTTGTTTTGTTCAAATTTTCAGTGAAAATTCACGTTTTTCGGCTGAAATTCAAAATTTTTCTTCAGCACGCTTTTCAGTAACGCCATAGTTAGCTAGTTCGCGCGGAGACGCGTCTTTTGACACCTCGCCCGTGTGCCTAGCATATATAGCCACCTTAATAATTAGAATTTTCATTGTTCTACGTGACTAGTAGGTACCAAAAATCTACCTAACCGAACCAAGTTTTCATACATTGGTCAATATCTTCGCATCCAGGTGACGCATTTTGACGCTGTTTTCAGCTAATTCGTTCCTAGTTAGGCTACCTGAGACTATCTGACAGATAAAATTGACGAAAACGCGAAAAAATTTTCTTTCGCTCCATAGACTTTGAAAATTCTTACAAACTGTATGTACTGGATACATAATTTAATTATATTTCAAAATTCTTTCAGCCAGTCCTGTTTAAATTAGTTTCAATAGATACTTACCTGCCTTACCTGCAATCCGGTGCGCGTTCCGCGAGTCCGAGACGTGTAGGGTAGTTAATATTCCTTGTTTTGTTCAAATTTTCAGTGAAAATTCACGTTTTTCGGCTGAAATTCAAAATTTTTCTTCAGCACGCTTTTCAGTAACGCCATAGTTAGCTAGTTCGCGCGGAGACGCGTCTTTTGACACCTCGCCCGTGTGCCTAGCATATATAGCCACCTTAATAATTAGAATTTTCATTGTTCTACGTGACTAGTAGGTACCAAAAATCTACCTAACCGAACCAAGTTTTCATACATTGGTCAATATCTTCGCATCCAGGTGACGCATTTTGACGCTGTTTTCAGCTAATTCGTTCCTAGTTAGGCTACCTGAGACTATCTGACAGATAAAATTGACGAAAACGCGAAAAAATTTTCTTTCGCTCCATAGACTTTGAAAATTCTTACAAACTGTATGTACTGGATACATAATTTAATTATATTTCAAAATTCTTTCAGCCAGTCCTGTTTAAATTAGTTTCAATAGATACTTACCTGCCTTACCTGCAATCCGGTGCGCGTTCCGCGAGTCCGAGACGTGTAGGGTAGTTAATATTCCTTGTTTTGTTCAAATTTTCAGTGAAAATTCACGTTTTTCGGCTGAAATTCAAAATTTTTCTTCAGCACGCTTTTCAGTAACGCCATAGTTAGCTAGTTCGCGCGGAGACGCGTCTTTTGACACCTCGCCCGTGTGCCTAGCATATATAGCCACCTTAATAATTAGAATTTTCATTGTTCTACGTGACTAGTAGGTACCAAAAATCTACCTAACCGAACCAAGTTTTCATACATTGGTCAATATCTTCGCATCCAGGTGACGCATTTTGACGCTGTTTTCAGCTAATTCGTTCCTAGTTAGGCTACCTGAGACTATCTGACAGATAAAATTGACGAAAACGCGAAAAAATTTTCTTTCGCTCCATAGACTTTGAAAATTCTTACAAACTGTATGTACTGGATACATAATTTAATTATATTTCAAAATTCTTTCAGCCAGTCCTGTTTAAATTAGTTTCAATAGATACTTACCTGGCTTACCTGCAATCCGGTGCGCGTTCCGCGAGTCCGAGACGTGTAGGGTAGTTAATATTCCTTGTTTTGTTCAAATTTTCAGTGAAAATTCACGTTTTTCGGCTGAAATTCAAAATTTTTCTTCAGCACGCTTTTCAGTAACGCCATAGTTAGCTAGTTCGCGCGGAGACGCGTCTTTTGACACCTCGCCCGTGTGCCTAGCATATATAGCCACCTTAATAATTAGAATTTTCATTGTTCTACGTGACTAGTAGGTACCAAAAATCTACCTAACCGAACCAAGTTTTCATACATTGGTCAATATCTTCGCATCCAGGTGACGCATTTTGACGCTGTTTTCAGCTAATTCGTTCCTAGTTAGGCTACCTGAGACTATCTGACAGATAAAATTGACGAAAACGCGAAAAAATTTTCTTTCGCTCCATAGACTTTGAAAATTCTTACAAACTGTATGTACTGGATACATAATTTAATTATATTTCAAAATTCTTTCAGCCAGTCCTGTTTAAATTAGTTTCAATAGATACTTACCTGCCTTACCTGCAATCCGGTGCGCGTTCCGCGAGTCCGAGACGTGTAGGGTAGTTAATATTCCTTGTTTTGTTCAAATTTTCAGTGAAAATTCACGTTTTTCGGCTGAAATTCAAAATTTTTCTTCAGCACGCTTTTCAGTAACGCCATAGTTAGCTAGTTCGCGCGGAGACGCGTCTTTTGACACCTCGCCCGTGTGCCTAGCATATATAGCCACCTTAATAATTAGAATTTTCATTGTTCTACGTGACTAGTAGGTACCAAAAATCTACCTAACCGAACCAAGTTTTCATACATTGGTCAATATCTTCGCATCCAGGTGACGCATTTTGACGCTGTTTTCAGCTAATTCGTTCCTAGTTAGGCTACCTGAGACTATCTGACAGATAAAATTGACGAAAACGCGAAAAAATTTTCTTTCGCTCCATAGACTTTGAAAATTCTTACAAACTGTATGTACTGGATACATAATTTAATTATATTTCAAAATTCTTTCAGCCAGTCCTGTTTAAATTAGTTTCAATAGATACTTACCTGCCTTACCTGCAATCCGGTGCGCGTTCCGCGAGTCCGAGACGTGTAGGGTAGTTAATATTCCTTGTTTTGTTCAAATTTTCAGTGAAAATTCACGTTTTTCGGCTGAAATTCAAAATTTTTCTTCAGCACGCTTTTCAGTAACGCCATAGTTAGCTAGTTCGCGCGGAGACGCGTCTTTTGACACCTCGCCCGTGTGCCTAGCATATATAGCCACCTTAATAATTAGAATTTTCATTGTTCTACGTGACTAGTAGGTACCAAAAATCTACCTAACCGAACCAAGTTTTCATACATTGGTCAATATCTTCGCATCCAGGTGACGCATTTTGACGCTGTTTTCAGCTAATTCGTTCCTAGTTAGGCTACCTGAGACTATCTGACAGATAAAATTGACGAAAACGCGAAAAAATTTTCTTTCGCTCCATAGACTTTGAAAATTCTTACAAACTGTATGTACTGGATACATAATTTAATTATATTTCAAAATTCTTTCAGCCAGTCCTGTTTAAATTAGTTTCAATAGATACTTACCTGCCTTACCTGCAATCCGGTGCGCGTTCCGCGAGTCCGAGACGTGTAGGGTAGTTAATATTCCTTGTTTTGTTCAAATTTTCAGTGAAAATTCACGTTTTTCGGCTGAAATTCAAAATTTTTCTTCAGCACGCTTTTCAGTAACGCCATAGTTAGCTAGTTCGCGCGGAGACGCGTCTTTTGACACCTCGCCCGTGTGCCTAGCATATATAGCCACCTTAATAATTAGAATTTTCATTGTTCTACGTGACTAGTAGGTACCAAAAATCTACCTAACCGAACCAAGTTTTCATACATTGGTCAATATCTTCGCATCCAGGTGACGCATTTTGACGCTGTTTTCAGCTAATTCGTTCCTAGTTAGGCTACCTGAGACTATCTGACAGATAAAATTGACGAAAACGCGAAAAAATTTTCTTTCGCTCCATAGACTTTGAAAATTCTTACAAACTGTATGTACTGGATACATAATTTAATTATATTTCAAAATTCTTTCAGCCAGTCCTGTTTAAATTAGTTTCAATAGATACTTACCTGCCTTACCTGCAATCCGGTGCGCGTTCCGCGAGTCCGAGACGTGTAGGGTAGTTAATATTCCTTGTTTTGTTCAAATTTTCAGTGAAAATTCACGTTTTTCGGCTGAAATTCAAAATTTTTCTTCAGCACGCTTTTCAGTAACGCCATAGTTAGCTAGTTCGCGCGGAGACGCGTCTTTTGACACCTCGCCCGTGTGCCTAGCATATATAGCCACCTTAATAATTAGAATTTTCATTGTTCTACGTGACTAGTAGGTACCAAAAATCTACCTAACCGAACCAAGTTTTCATACATTGGTCAATATCTTCGCATCCAGGTGACGCATTTTGACGCTGTTTTCAGCTAATTCGTTCCTAGTTAGGCTACCTGAGACTATCTGACAGATAAAATTGACGAAAACGCGAAAAAATTTTCTTTCGCTCCATAGACTTTGAAAATTCTTACAAACTGTATGTACTGGATACATAATTTAATTATATTTCAAAATTCTTTCAGCCAGTCCTGTTTAAATTAGTTTCAATAGATACTTACCTGGCTTACCTGCAATCCGGTGCGCGTTCCGCGAGTCCGAGACGTGTAGGGTAGTTAATATTCCTTGTTTTGTTCAAATTTTCAGTGAAAATTCACGTTTTTCGGCTGAAATTCAAAATTTTTCTTCAGCACGCTTTTCAGTAACGCCATAGTTAGCTAGTTCGCGCGGAGACGCGTCTTTTGACACCTCGCCCGTGTGCCTAGCATATATAGCCACCTTAATAATTAGAATTTTCATTGTTCTACGTGACTAGTAGGTACCAAAAATCTACCTAACCGAACCAAGTTTTCATACATTGGTCAATATCTTCGCATCCAGGTGACGCATTTTGACGCTGTTTTCAGCTAATTCGTTCCTAGTTAGGCTACCTGAGACTATCTGACAGATAAAATTGACGAAAACGCGAAAAAATTTTCTTTCGCTCCATAGACTTTGAAAATTCTTACAAACTGTATGTACTGGATACATAATTTAATTATATTTCAAAATTCTTTCAGCCAGTCCTGTTTAAATTAGTTTCAATAGATACTTACCTGCCTTACCTGCAATCCGGTGCGCGTTCCGCGAGTCCGAGACGTGTAGGGTAGTTAATATTCCTTGTTTTGTTCAAATTTTCAGTGAAAATTCACGTTTTTCGGCTGAAATTCAAAATTTTTCTTCAGCACGCTTTTCAGTAACGCCATAGTTAGCTAGTTCGCGCGGAGACGCGTCTTTTGACACCTCGCCCGTGTGCCTAGCATATATAGCCACCTTAATAATTAGAATTTTCATTGTTCTACGTGACTAGTAGGTACCAAAAATCTACCTAACCGAACCAAGTTTTCATACATTGGTCAATATCTTCGCATCCAGGTGACGCATTTTGACGCTGTTTTCAGCTAATTCGTTCCTAGTTAGGCTACCTGAGACTATCTGACAGATAAAATTGACGAAAACGCGAAAAAATTTTCTTTCGCTCCATAGACTTTGAAAATTCTTACAAACTGTATGTACTGGATACATAATTTAATTATATTTCAAAATTCTTTCAGCCAGTCCTGTTTAAATTAGTTTCAATAGATACTTACCTGCCTTACCTGCAATCCGGTGCGCGTTCCGCGAGTCCGAGACGTGTAGGGTAGTTAATATTCCTTGTTTTGTTCAAATTTTCAGTGAAAATTCACGTTTTTCGGCTGAAATTCAAAATTTTTCTTCAGCACGCTTTTCAGTAACGCCATAGTTAGCTAGTTCGCGCGGAGACGCGTCTTTTGACACCTCGCCCGTGTGCCTAGCATATATAGCCACCTTAATAATTAGAATTTTCATTGTTCTACGTGACTAGTAGGTACCAAAAATCTACCTAACCGAACCAAGTTTTCATACATTGGTCAATATCTTCGCATCCAGGTGACGCATTTTGACGCTGTTTTCAGCTAATTCGTTCCTAGTTAGGCTACCTGAGACTATCTGACAGATAAAATTGACGAAAACGCGAAAAAATTTTCTTTCGCTCCATAGACTTTGAAAATTCTTACAAACTGTATGTACTGGATACATAATTTAATTATATTTCAAAATTCTTTCAGCCAGTCCTGTTTAAATTAGTTTCAATAGATACTTACCTGCCTTACCTGCAATCCGGTGCGCGTTCCGCGAGTCCGAGACGTGTAGGGTAGTTAATATTCCTTGTTTTGTTCAAATTTTCAGTGAAAATTCACGTTTTTCGGCTGAAATTCAAAATTTTTCTTCAGCACGCTTTTCAGTAACGCCATAGTTAGCTAGTTCGCGCGGAGACGCGTCTTTTGACACCTCGCCCGTGTGCCTAGCATATATAGCCACCTTAATAATTAGAATTTTCATTGTTCTACGTGACTAGTAGGTACCAAAAATCTACCTAACCGAACCAAGTTTTCATACATTGGTCAATATCTTCGCATCCAGGTGACGCATTTTGACGCTGTTTTCAGCTAATTCGTTCCTAGTTAGGCTACCTGAGACTATCTGACAGATAAAATTGACGAAAACGCGAAAAAATTTTCTTTCGCTCCATAGACTTTGAAAATTCTTACAAACTGTATGTACTGGATACATAATTTAATTATATTTCAAAATTCTTTCAGCCAGTCCTGTTTAAATTAGTTTCAATAGATACTTACCTGGCTTACCTGCAATCCGGTGCGCGTTCCGCGAGTCCGAGACGTGTAGGGTAGTTAATATTCCTTGTTTTGTTCAAATTTTCAGTGAAAATTCACGTTTTTCGGCTGAAATTCAAAATTTTTCTTCAGCACGCTTTTCAGTAACGCCATAGTTAGCTAGTTCGCGCGGAGACGCGTCTTTTGACACCTCGCCCGTGTGCCTAGCATATATAGCCACCTTAATAATTAGAATTTTCATTGTTCTACGTGACTAGTAGGTACCAAAAATCTACCTAACCGAACCAAGTTTTCATACATTGGTCAATATCTTCGCATCCAGGTGACGCATTTTGACGCTGTTTTCAGCTAATTCGTTCCTAGTTAGGCTACCTGAGACTATCTGACAGATAAAATTGACGAAAACGCGAAAAAATTTTCTTTCGCTCCATAGACTTTGAAAATTCTTACAAACTGTATGTACTGGATACATAATTTAATTATATTTCAAAATTCTTTCAGCCAGTCCTGTTTAAATTAGTTTCAATAGATACTTACCTGCCTTACCTGCAATCCGGTGCGCGTTCCGCGAGTCCGAGACGTGTAGGGTAGTTAATATTCCTTGTTTTGTTCAAATTTTCAGTGAAAATTCACGTTTTTCGGCTGAAATTCAAAATTTTTCTTCAGCACGCTTTTCAGTAACGCCATAGTTAGCTAGTTCGCGCGGAGACGCGTCTTTTGACACCTCGCCCGTGTGCCTAGCATATATAGCCACCTTAATAATTAGAATTTTCATTGTTCTACGTGACTAGTAGGTACCAAAAATCTACCTAACCGAACCAAGTTTTCATACATTGGTCAATATCTTCGCATCCAGGTGACGCATTTTGACGCTGTTTTCAGCTAATTCGTTCCTAGTTAGGCTACCTGAGACTATCTGACAGATAAAATTGACGAAAACGCGAAAAAATTTTCTTTCGCTCCATAGACTTTGAAAATTCTTACAAACTGTATGTACTGGATACATAATTTAATTATATTTCAAAATTCTTTCAGCCAGTCCTGTTTAAATTAGTTTCAATAGATACTTACCTGCCTTACCTGCAATCCGGTGCGCGTTCCGCGAGTCCGAGACGTGTAGGGTAGTTAATATTCCTTGTTTTGTTCAAATTTTCAGTGAAAATTCACGTTTTTCGGCTGAAATTCAAAATTTTTCTTCAGCACGCTTTTCAGTAACGCCATAGTTAGCTAGTTCGCGCGGAGACGCGTCTTTTGACACCTCGCCCGTGTGCCTAGCATATATAGCCACCTTAATAATTAGAATTTTCATTGTTCTACGTGACTAGTAGGTACCAAAAATCTACCTAACCGAACCAAGTTTTCATACATTGGTCAATATCTTCGCATCCAGGTGACGCATTTTGACGCTGTTTTCAGCTAATTCGTTCCTAGTTAGGCTACCTGAGACTATCTGACAGATAAAATTGACGAAAACGCGAAAAAATTTTCTTTCGCTCCATAGACTTTGAAAATTCTTACAAACTGTATGTACTGGATACATAATTTAATTATATTTCAAAATTCTTTCAGCCAGTCCTGTTTAAATTAGTTTCAATAGATACTTACCTGCCTTACCTGCAATCCGGTGCGCGTTCCGCGAGTCCGAGACGTGTAGGGTAGTTAATATTCCTTGTTTTGTTCAAATTTTCAGTGAAAATTCACGTTTTTCGGCTGAAATTCAAAATTTTTCTTCAGCACGCTTTTCAGTAACGCCATAGTTAGCTAGTTCGCGCGGAGACGCGTCTTTTGACACCTCGCCCGTGTGCCTAGCATATATAGCCACCTTAATAATTAGAATTTTCATTGTTCTACGTGACTAGTAGGTACCAAAAATCTACCTAACCGAACCAAGTTTTCATACATTGGTCAATATCTTCGCATCCAGGTGACGCATTTTGACGCTGTTTTCAGCTAATTCGTTCCTAGTTAGGCTACCTGAGACTATCTGACAGATAAAATTGACGAAAACGCGAAAAAATTTTCTTTCGCTCCATAGACTTTGAAAATTCTTACAAACTGTATGTACTGGATACATAATTTAATTATATTTCAAAATTCTTTCAGCCAGTCCTGTTTAAATTAGTTTCAATAGATACTTACCTGCCTTACCTGCAATCCGGTGCGCGTTCCGCGAGTCCGAGACGTGTAGGGTAGTTAATATTCCTTGTTTTGTTCAAATTTTCAGTGAAAATTCACGTTTTTCGGCTGAAATTCAAAATTTTTCTTCAGCACGCTTTTCAGTAACGCCATAGTTAGCTAGTTCGCGCGGAGACGCGTCTTTTGACACCTCGCCCGTGTGCCTAGCATATATAGCCACCTTAATAATTAGAATTTTCATTGTTCTACGTGACTAGTAGGTACCAAAAATCTACCTAACCGAACCAAGTTTTCATACATTGGTCAATATCTTCGCATCCAGGTGACGCATTTTGACGCTGTTTTCAGCTAATTCGTTCCTAGTTAGGCTACCTGAGACTATCTGACAGATAAAATTGACGAAAACGCGAAAAAATTTTCTTTCGCTCCATAGACTTTGAAAATTCTTACAAACTGTATGTACTGGATACATAATTTAATTATATTTCAAAATTCTTTCAGCCAGTCCTGTTTAAATTAGTTTCAATAGATACTTACCTGCCTTACCTGCAATCCGGTGCGCGTTCCGCGAGTCCGAGACGTGTAGGGTAGTTAATATTCCTTGTTTTGTTCAAATTTTCAGTGAAAATTCACGTTTTTCGGCTGAAATTCAAAATTTTTCTTCAGCACGCTTTTCAGTAACGCCATAGTTAGCTAGTTCGCGCGGAGACGCGTCTTTTGACACCTCGCCCGTGTGCCTAGCATATATAGCCACCTTAATAATTAGAATTTTCATTGTTCTACGTGACTAGTAGGTACCAAAAATCTACCTAACCGAACCAAGTTTTCATACATTGGTCAATATCTTCGCATCCAGGTGACGCATTTTGACGCTGTTTTCAGCTAATTCGTTCCTAGTTAGGCTACCTGAGACTATCTGACAGATAAAATTGACGAAAACGCGAAAAAATTTTCTTTCGCTCCATAGACTTTGAAAATTCTTACAAACTGTATGTACTGGATACATAATTTAATTATATTTCAAAATTCTTTCAGCCAGTCCTGTTTAAATTAGTTTCAATAGATACTTACCTGCCTTACCTGCAATCCGGTGCGCGTTCCGCGAGTCCGAGACGTGTAGGGTAGTTAATATTCCTTGTTTTGTTCAAATTTTCAGTGAAAATTCACGTTTTTCGGCTGAAATTCAAAATTTTTCTTCAGCACGCTTTTCAGTAACGCCATAGTTAGCTAGTTCGCGCGGAGACGCGTCTTTTGACACCTCGCCCGTGTGCCTAGCATATATAGCCACCTTAATAATTAGAATTTTCATTGTTCTACGTGACTAGTAGGTACCAAAAATCTACCTAACCGAACCAAGTTTTCATACATTGGTCAATATCTTCGCATCCAGGTGACGCATTTTGACGCTGTTTTCAGCTAATTCGTTCCTAGTTAGGCTACCTGAGACTATCTGACAGATAAAATTGACGAAAACGCGAAAAAATTTTCTTTCGCTCCATAGACTTTGAAAATTCTTACAAACTGTATGTACTGGATACATAATTTAATTATATTTCAAAATTCTTTCAGCCAGTCCTGTTTAAATTAGTTTCAATAGATACTTACCTGCCTTACCTGCAATCCGGTGCGCGTTCCGCGAGTCCGAGACGTGTAGGGTAGTTAATATTCCTTGTTTTGTTCAAATTTTCAGTGAAAATTCACGTTTTTCGGCTGAAATTCAAAATTTTTCTTCAGCACGCTTTTCAGTAACGCCATAGTTAGCTAGTTCGCGCGGAGACGCGTCTTTTGACACCTCGCCCGTGTGCCTAGCATATATAGCCACCTTAATAATTAGAATTTTCATTGTTCTACGTGACTAGTAGGTACCAAAAATCTACCTAACCGAACCAAGTTTTCATACATTGGTCAATATCTTCGCATCCAGGTGACGCATTTTGACGCTGTTTTCAGCTAATTCGTTCCTAGTTAGGCTACCTGAGACTATCTGACAGATAAAATTGACGAAAACGCGAAAAAATTTTCTTTCGCTCCATAGACTTTGAAAATTCTTACAAACTGTATGTACTGGATACATAATTTAATTATATTTCAAAATTCTTTCAGCCAGTCCTGTTTAAATTAGTTTCAATAGATACTTACCTGCCTTACCTGCAATCCGGTGCGCGTTCCGCGAGTCCGAGACGTGTAGGGTAGTTAATATTCCTTGTTTTGTTCAAATTTTCAGTGAAAATTCACGTTTTTCGGCTGAAATTCAAAATTTTTCTTCAGCACGCTTTTCAGTAACGCCATAGTTAGCTAGTTCGCGCGGAGACGCGTCTTTTGACACCTCGCCCGTGTGCCTAGCATATATAGCCACCTTAATAATTAGAATTTTCATTGTTCTACGTGACTAGTAGGTACCAAAAATCTACCTAACCGAACCAAGTTTTCATACATTGGTCAATATCTTCGCATCCAGGTGACGCATTTTGACGCTGTTTTCAGCTAATTCGTTCCTAGTTAGGCTACCTGAGACTATCTGACAGATAAAATTGACGAAAACGCGAAAAAATTTTCTTTCGCTCCATAGACTTTGAAAATTCTTACAAACTGTATGTACTGGATACATAATTTAATTATATTTCAAAATTCTTTCAGCCAGTCCTGTTTAAATTAGTTTCAATAGATACTTACCTGCCTTACCTGCAATCCGGTGCGCGTTCCGCGAGTCCGAGACGTGTAGGGTAGTTAATATTCCTTGTTTTGTTCAAATTTTCAGTGAAAATTCACGTTTTTCGGCTGAAATTCAAAATTTTTCTTCAGCACGCTTTTCAGTAACGCCATAGTTAGCTAGTTCGCGCGGAGACGCGTCTTTTGACACCTCGCCCGTGTGCCTAGCATATATAGCCACCTTAATAATTAGAATTTTCATTGTTCTACGTGACTAGTAGGTACCAAAAATCTACCTAACCGAACCAAGTTTTCATACATTGGTCAATATCTTCGCATCCAGGTGACGCATTTTGACGCTGTTTTCAGCTAATTCGTTCCTAGTTAGGCTACCTGAGACTATCTGACAGATAAAATTGACGAAAACGCGAAAAAATTTTCTTTCGCTCCATAGACTTTGAAAATTCTTACAAACTGTATGTACTGGATACATAATTTAATTATATTTCAAAATTCTTTCAGCCAGTCCTGTTTAAATTAGTTTCAATAGATACTTACCTGCCTTACCTGCAATCCGGTGCGCGTTCCGCGAGTCCGAGACGTGTAGGGTAGTTAATATTCCTTGTTTTGTTCAAATTTTCAGTGAAAATTCACGTTTTTCGGCTGAAATTCAAAATTTTTCTTCAGCACGCTTTTCAGTAACGCCATAGTTAGCTAGTTCGCGCGGAGACGCGTCTTTTGACACCTCGCCCGTGTGCCTAGCATATATAGCCACCTTAATAATTAGAATTTTCATTGTTCTACGTGACTAGTAGGTACCAAAAATCTACCTAACCGAACCAAGTTTTCATACATTGGTCAATATCTTCGCATCCAGGTGACGCATTTTGACGCTGTTTTCAGCTAATTCGTTCCTAGTTAGGCTACCTGAGACTATCTGACAGATAAAATTGACGAAAACGCGAAAAAATTTTCTTTCGCTCCATAGACTTTGAAAATTCTTACAAACTGTATGTACTGGATACATAATTTAATTATATTTCAAAATTCTTTCAGCCAGTCCTGTTTAAATTAGTTTCAATAGATACTTACCTGCCTTACCTGCAATCCGGTGCGCGTTCCGCGAGTCCGAGACGTGTAGGGTAGTTAATATTCCTTGTTTTGTTCAAATTTTCAGTGAAAATTCACGTTTTTCGGCTGAAATTCAAAATTTTTCTTCAGCACGCTTTTCAGTAACGCCATAGTTAGCTAGTTCGCGCGGAGACGCGTCTTTTGACACCTCGCCCGTGTGCCTAGCATATATAGCCACCTTAATAATTAGAATTTTCATTGTTCTACGTGACTAGTAGGTACCAAAAATCTACCTAACCGAACCAAGTTTTCATACATTGGTCAATATCTTCGCATCCAGGTGACGCATTTTGACGCTGTTTTCAGCTAATTCGTTCCTAGTTAGGCTACCTGAGACTATCTGACAGATAAAATTGACGAAAACGCGAAAAAATTTTCTTTCGCTCCATAGACTTTGAAAATTCTTACAAACTGTATGTACTGGATACATAATTTAATTATATTTCAAAATTCTTTCAGCCAGTCCTGTTTAAATTAGTTTCAATAGATACTTACCTGCCTTACCTGCAATCCGGTGCGCGTTCCGCGAGTCCGAGACGTGTAGGGTAGTTAATATTCCTTGTTTTGTTCAAATTTTCAGTGAAAATTCACGTTTTTCGGCTGAAATTCAAAATTTTTCTTCAGCACGCTTTTCAGTAACGCCATAGTTAGCTAGTTCGCGCGGAGACGCGTCTTTTGACACCTCGCCCGTGTGCCTAGCATATATAGCCACCTTAATAATTAGAATTTTCATTGTTCTACGTGACTAGTAGGTACCAAAAATCTACCTAACCGAACCAAGTTTTCATACATTGGTCAATATCTTCGCATCCAGGTGACGCATTTTGACGCTGTTTTCAGCTAATTCGTTCCTAGTTAGGCTACCTGAGACTATCTGACAGATAAAATTGACGAAAACGCGAAAAAATTTTGCCCGCCCAACCCACCCTGTTACTAGTGGCTAGGGGGACGAACCTGATTCTGACAAAAAATTAAAATTATTCTTGATTGTTTGGAATTTTGATTCTATCATATCTGACGAATCCTCTTATATAATTAAGAGTTTTATACACTTGACGGTCGTTCGACCGTAGGACGACATATTTCATATTTTTCGCTTCTGTGCATCCCCCCTTTACAGGGACACAGAAGAGATATTTGTGACCTCTGACGGTTGTGCTTATGAACCTCACCTTCACAAAAGCCACCGCCATGTTCCGCACACCAGCCAAGAAGCCTGCTAGCTCGCCGGGCTCAAGGGGCTCACCGCACTCGACAGAGAAAACTGAACCACCGCTTCCCAGCGTAAGGCGTAGCATCGGAGAGTGGGAGGCCGGGAAAGCTGAGCCTAAGGCCAAGTGCCCGGCCAACCAAAAGCACGACGGTACACCACCTACCCACAGCACTCTTTCGACGCGACGAGCTCCAGTGGACACCGCAATACCATCGAAGAGACCTGAGTCTGGGTACCCCAATCTCACGGCGGAAGCGAGAGCCTGCCTCAATAAAGCCAAGCTCTATCTAGGCAACTCTCGCAACCTCAAAACAGAGATCAAGACGGAGGTACTCAATTCAATAAACAGGCTCTACGAGCTGGTCAAGGAATCAGAACGGAGTAAAAGTTCTGGCACACCTACACCTATATCTACAGTTGTACCAGCAGCCGCTTCTAGTGCGGAACAGTGCTTCTCACCCATACGCAGCGATATTAATGTTTCACAGAGTGAACTCATAGAAACCATAGAAAAGCATAGCAATTTAATCAAAGACAGTATGGAAAAAATGGACAAACTAAGCATTACTCTGGCGAATAGTCAAAGTACTGGCGAGACTAGCTACGCCAGTGTTGTAGCAGCGCAAAAGAGCCAGACTGGGGGACAGGCCCTGGAGCGAGCAACGCTGCACTCCGTGGTTGTCTCCTCAAAAGAGGAATTTGACACGGGAGAGGAAGTTCTGGAGAAAATTAGGAAGGCGGTGGATGCCAAGGAAGGCTGGGTGCAGGTGGAGAGGGTGAGAAAAGCAAAGGACAGGAAAATAATAATGGGGTGCGCAACGAAAGAGGAAAGGAAGAAGATCAAGGAAAGACTGGAAGCGGTTGGAGAAAACCTCGTCGTCGAGGAAGTTACGAATAGAGACCCGCTTCTGATTCTGAGGGATGTGTTGGTGGTACATACCGACGAGGAAGTCCTCAAGTCCCTCAGGAATCAGAATCGGGAAATCTTTCAGGACCTCGGCGATGAGGTAGGGCGGACCAAAATTAGGTACAGACGAAAGACAAGGAACCCACTGGTGAGCCACATTGTGCTGAGTGTGTCTCCTATGATCTGGAGGAGAGCGATTGAAGAAGGGAAGCTCCGGATTGACCTCCAAAGGGTACGCGTGGAGGACCAGACGCCACTGGTGCAGTGCACCCGCTGCTTAGGTTACGGTCACGGAAAGAGGTTCTGCAAAGAGCCAGCTGACCTGTGTAGCCACTGTGGCGGCCCGCATCTTAGGGCGGACTGCCCGGATAGACAGCTGGATGAAGCAGTGGTGTGCATAAACTGCACCAGATCCAAGATAGGGGACCGCGAACACAACGCATTCAGCAGCGAATGCCCGGTCCGGAGAAAGTGGGATGCATTGGCCCGAGCAACAACGGCATACTGCTAAGGGTGTGTCTGCAACTGTCCGCAAAACTGGACGACGACACCGGCGCCACACCGACTGCGTCGATGAAATATCGTGCTCACCAGATGGGCTGGCATTGGCACAATTTTGGAGATATGTACTTGGAGACTTCACACGGCTAGACCACATAGGATTTAAACAGGTAACACCAAATTGTAGTCAGTTTCGTGAGAAAATGGCCCAATTTAAGCAACAAAATCTGCCGTGGTGGTCCGATAAAATTGCTAGAAGGGAAAAAGAGAGTACCACCGAAAAGAAAAAACGTTGTGCCAAGCCAGTCCAGGGGGATACAATCGTTAGGCGGCACCTAAAACAGAAAGTCATTAAGTATGAGGCAATGAAAGCTCGATTATATTATTATGTTTTAATTATTTTTGTTAATGTGTTTATTAAAGTAGTTGAAAATATTATAAGAATAGGTATCAAAATAAAGTAGATTAGAAAATATGACTATATAATATATTGTTATATATTAAGATAGCCATAGTATTCAAATAGTGTGTATAAAAATATAGATAACATTCGTTTATGTAGAAAACTAGTAAGACTCAAAAAATAAAATAGAAAATACAAAAACATAAAAAAAAAAAAGAAAAAATACAATAAATAACGTTTAAAAATTAAGACCATGTAATTATAAGCTATTAATTAGCATGTAGACTATTGAAAATCCATAAGTAAGTAAAATTAGTTGCTAGAATAAGACCTTTATAGTTTAAAACGTAAAACCGATTTGAGAAAATCGAAATTCTCCACCTTTCCTAAAAACAAAGTGCAAAATCAGATCTAGCGATACAAAAGGCTCTGATCATGTCAGAGGTGACTGGCAAGGCAGGAGTGGGTTTTAGCCGGTAAGAGTCCGGCACTGCCCAGACTGTGTCACTAGTGAGGCAGTCTGGGCGTCCATGAGGATTTCCCACTCCTGCCCAATAAAAAAAAAAAAAAAAAAAAAAAAACCTAACCTAACCTAACCTAACCTAACCTAACCTAACCTAACCTAACCTAACCTTTTTTTTTTTTTTTTTTTTTTTTTTGATTACGGGGGGAAATCCTCATGGATGTCCTCCGCCCCGGGGAGGGCGGAGGGGTCTGTCAGACTCTTACTGACTAAAACCACCCCGGTGTTCCATCTCTCACTTGCACCGGGGATCACGGGAACTAGTGTGACTTCCGCGATCCCCGGCTAGTGCCGGCCCGCCTCTGCGGGCCACCTCGCGATAGGGGGGGAGTGAGGTGTTAAACTCCCCCCTTACGTCATAGAGAGGCGCGCGTGGAACACTACGCGCCGCCATCTCGGGTCCTAACAAGTAGGGGGCAACGAATTTCCCCAGATCCGTTGCCCAACCTAACCTTTTTTTTTTTTTTTTTTTTTATTAGGCTGAGAAAATGCTTTACGCATACCCGCTCGCGGGGGACGAGACGGGGTATGTGGGACTCCTGTCAGAATGACAGTCTACCCACTAAAAACTCAGCGGTGTTCCCGCATCGCCGTGATGGGAGGGTCATGGGAAACCGGCTCAGCCTTTACCTCCACAACCCTCCCGGCGCATGCCCGCCCAAATGGCAGGCCCCGCATGCCCCCAAGACGGGGGTCCGGGAATGGCCAGAACACATGACCATTCCCGTCCGACACTGGTGGAGGCCTGTGCAATGCAGGCTAGGGTGCCCCCGCAACCGTTGCCTGCTAGCCTCCACCTGTCAGATGTGGAGACACGTCCCACGCCCACTCAACTCACCCTCTGTAAGCAGAGGGGTGAGTAGGCGACCGCCGGGCGGTTCAGGTCGATCGACCCAGGAGCACAAGGCTCCCCCGCCCACGCGCCGGAGCGCATCTCCGACAGGATATTGGCATACGGACAACGACACCCCTTAGGTACACGTACCTAATGGGGGGAAATTGCCCGCACCCCAGGGCGCACCGTCCCGCAGACTGGCCTTTCCCCCGGACGCATCCAAGGGAAACTCCAGCCCACGGGCACACGAGGAGGTTTCCTGTCCTAGCACCCCTGCCCAACCTAACCTAACCTAACCTAACCTAACCGGGTCAATATCTTCGCATCCAGGTGACGCATTTTGACGCTGTTTTCAGCTAATTCGTTCCTAGTTAGGCTACCTGAGACTATCTGACTGAGAAAATTGACGAAAACGCGAAAAAATTTTCTTTCGCTCCATAGACTTTGAAAATTCTTACAAACTGTATGTACTGGATACATAATTCAATATTATTTCAAAATTCTTTCAGCCAATCCCGTTTAAATTAGTTTCAATAGATACTTACCTGCCTTACCTGCAATCCGGTGCGCGTTCCGCGAGTCCGAGACGTGTAGGGTTGTTAATATTCCTGGTTTTGTTTAAATTTTCAGTGAAAATTCACGTTTTTCGGCTGAAATTCAAAATTTTTGTTCAGCACGCTTTTCAGTAACGCCATAGTTAGCTAGTTCGCGCGGAGACGCGTCTTCCGACACCTCGACCGTGCGCCTAGCATACATAGCCACCTTAATACTTAGAATTTTCGTTGTTCTACGTAACTAGTAGGTACCAAAAATCTACCTAAGCGAACCAAGTTTTCATACATTGGTCAATATCTTCGCATCCAGGTGACGCATTTTGACGCTGTTTTCAGCTAATTCGTTCCTAGTTAGGCTACCTGAGACTATCTGACTGAGAAAATTGACGAAAACGCGAAAAAATTTTCTTTCGCTCCATAGACTTTGAAAATTCTTACAAACTGTATGTACTGGATACATAATTCAATAATATTTCAAAATTCTTTCAGCCAATCCCGTTTAAATTAGTTTCAATAGATACTTACCTGCCTTACCTGCAATCCGGTGCGCGTTCCGCGAGTCCGAGACGTGTAGGGTTGTTAATATTCCTGGTTTTGTTTAAATTTTCAGTGAAAATTCACGTTTTTCGGCTGAAATTCAAAATTTTTGTTCAGCACGCTTTTCAGTAACGCCATAGTTAGCTAGTTCGCGCGGAGACGCGTCTTCCGACACCTCGACCGTGCGCCTAGCATACATAGCCACCTTAATACTTAGAATTTTCGTTGTTCTACGTAACTAGTAGGTACCAAAAATCTACCTAAGCGAACCAAGTTTTCATACATTGGTCAATATCTTCGCATCCAGGTGACGCATTTTGACGCTGTTTTCAGCTAATTCGTTCCTAGTTAGGCTACCTGAGACTATCTGACTGAGAAAATTGACGAAAACGCGAAAAAATTTTCTTTCGCTCCATAGACTTTGAAAATTCTTACAAACTGTATGTACTGGATACATAATTCAATAATATTTCAAAATTCTTTCAGCCAATCCCGTTTAAATTAGTTTCAATAGATACTTACCTGCCTTACCTGCAATCCGGTGCGCGTTCCGCGAGTCCGAGACGTGTAGGGTTGTTAATATTCCTGGTTTTGTTTAAATTTTCAGTGAAAATTCACGTTTTTCGGCTGAAATTCAAAATTTTTGTTCAGCACGCTTTTCAGTAACGCCATAGTTAGCTAGTTCGCGCGGAGACGCGTCTTCCGACACCTCGACCGTGCGCCTAGCATACATAGCCACCTTAATACTTAGAATTTTCGTTGTTCTACGTAACTAGTAGGTACCAAAAATCTACCTAAGCGAACCAAGTTTTCATACATTGGTCAATATCTTCGCATCCAGGTGACGCATTTTGACGCTGTTTTCAGCTAATTCGTTCCTAGTTAGGCTACCTGAGACTATCTGACTGAGAAAATTGACGAAAACGCGAAAAAATTTTCTTTCGCTCCATAGACTTTGAAAATTCTTACAAACTGTATGTACTGGATACATAATTCAATAATATTTCAAAATTCTTTCAGCCAATCCCGTTTAAATTAGTTTCAATAGATACTTACCTGCCTTACCTGCAATCCGGTGCGCGTTCCGCGAGTCCGAGACGTGTAGGGTTGTTAATATTCCTGGTTTTGTTTAAATTTTCAGTGAAAATTCACGTTTTTAGGCTGAAATTCAAAATTTTTGTTCAGCACGCTTTTCAGTAACGCCATAGTTAGCTAGTTCGCGCGGAGACGCGTCTTCCGACACCTCGACCGTGCGCCTAGCATACATAGCCACCTTAATACTTAGAATTTTCGTTGTTCTACGTAACTAGTAGGTACCAAAAATCTACCTAAGCGAACCAAGTTTTCATACATTGGTCAATATCTTCGCATCCAGGTGACGCATTTTGACGCTGTTTTCAGCTAATTCGTTCCTAGTTAGGCTACCTGAGACTATCTGACTGAGAAAATTGACGAAAACGCGAAAAAATTTTCTTTCGCTCCATAGACTTTGAAAATTCTTACAAACTGTATGTACTGGATACATAATTCAATAATATTTCAAAATTCTTTCAGCCAATCCCGTTTAAATTAGTTTCAATAGATACTTACCTGCCTTACCTGCAATCCGGTGCGCGTTCCGCGAGTCCGAGACGTGTAGGGTTGTTAATATTCCTGGTTTTGTTTAAATTTTCAGTGAAAATTCACGTTTTTCGGCTGAAATTCAAAATTTTTGTTCAGCACGCTTTTCAGTAACGCCATAGTTAGCTAGTTCGCGCGGAGACGCGTCTTCCGACACCTCGACCGTGCGCCTAGCATACATAGCCACCTTAATACTTAGAATTTTCGTTGTTCTACGTAACTAGTAGGTACCAAAAATCTACCTAAGCGAACCAAGTTTTCATACATTGGTCAATATCTTCGCATCCAGGTGACGCATTTTGACGCTGTTTTCAGCTAATTCGTTCCTAGTTAGGCTACCTGAGACTATCTGACTGAGAAAATTGACGAAAACGCGAAAAAATTTTCTTTCGCTCCATAGACTTTGAAAATTCTTACAAACTGTATGTACTGGATACATAATTCAATAATATTTCAAAATTCTTTCAGCCAATCCCGTTTAAATTAGTTTCAATAGATACTTACCTGCCTTACCTGCAATCCGGTGCGCGTTCCGCGAGTCCGAGACGTGTAGGGTTGTTAATATTCCTGGTTTTGTTTAAATTTTCAGTGAAAATTCACGTTTTTAGGCTGAAATTCAAAATTTTTGTTCAGCACGCTTTTCAGTAACGCCATAGTTAGCTAGTTCGCGCGGAGACGCGTCTTCCGACACCTCGACCGTGCGCCTAGCATACATAGCCACCTTAATACTTAGAATTTTCGTTGTTCTACGTAACTAGTAGGTACCAAAAATCTACCTAAGCGAACCAAGTTTTCATACATTGGTCAATATCTTCGCATCCAGGTGACGCATTTTGACGCTGTTTTCAGCTAATTCGTTCCTAGTTAGGCTACCTGAGACTATCTGACTGAGAAAATTGACGAAAACGCGAAAAAATTTTCTTTCGCTCCATAGACTTTGAAAATTCTTACAAACTGTATGTACTGGATACATAATTCAATAATATTTCAAAATTCTTTCAGCCAATCCCGTTTAAATTAGTTTCAATAGATACTTACCTGCCTTACCTGCAATCCGGTGCGCGTTCCGCGAGTCCGAGACGTGTAGGGTTGTTAATATTCCTGGTTTTGTTTAAATTTTCAGTGAAAATTCACGTTTTTCGGCTGAAATTCAAAATTTTTGTTCAGCACGCTTTTCAGTAACGCCATAGTTAGCTAGTTCGCGCGGAGACGCGTCTTCCGACACCTCGACCGTGCGCCTAGCATACATAGCCACCTTAATACTTAGAATTTTCGTTGTTCTACGTAACTAGTAGGTACCAAAAATCTACCTAAGCGAACCAAGTTTTCATACATTGGTCAATATCTTCGCATCCAGGTGACGCATTTTGACGCTGTTTTCAGCTAATTCGTTCCTAGTTAGGCTACCTGAGACTATCTGACTGAGAAAATTGACGAAAACGCGAAAAAATTTTCTTTCGCTCCATAGACTTTGAAAATTCTTACAAACTGTATGTACTGGATACATAATTCAATAATATTTCAAAATTCTTTCAGCCAATCCCGTTTAAATTAGTTTCAAAAGATACTTACCTGCCTTACCTGCAATCCGGTGCGCGTTCCGCGAGTCCGAGACGTGTAGGGTTGTTAATATTCCTGGTTTTGTTTAAATTTTCAGTGAAAATTCACGTTTTTCGGCTGAAATTCAAAATTTTTGTTCAGCACGCTTTTCAGTAACGCCATAGTTAGCTAGTTCGCGCGGAGACGCGTCTTCCGACACCTCGACCGTGCGCCTAGCATACATAGCCACCTTAATACTTAGAATTTTCGTTGTTCTACGTAACTAGTAGGTACCAAAAATCTACCTAAGCGAACCAAGTTTTCATACATTGGTCAATATCTTCGCATCCAGGTGACGCATTTTGACGCTGTTTTCAGCTAATTCGTTCCTAGTTAGGCTACCTGAGACTATCTGACTGAGAAAATTGACGAAAACGCGAAAAAATTTTCTTTCGCTCCATAGACTTTGAAAATTCTTACAAACTGTATGTACTGGATACATAATTCAATAATATTTCAAAATTCTTTCAGCCAATCCCGTTTAAATTAGTTTCAATAGATACTTACCTGCCTTACCTGCAATCCGGTGCGCGTTCCGCGAGTCCGAGACGTGTAGGGTTGTTAATATTCCTGGTTTTGTTTAAATTTTCAGTGAAAATTCACGTTTTTCGGCTGAAATTCAAAATTTTTGTTCAGCACGCTTTTCAGTAACGCCATAGTTAGCTAGTTCGCGCGGAGACGCGTCTTCCGACACCTCGACCGTGCGCCTAGCATACATAGCCACCTTAATACTTAGAATTTTCGTTGTTCTACGTAACTAGTAGGTACCAAAAATCTACCTAAGCGAACCAAGTTTTCATACATTGGTCAATATCTTCGCATCCAGGTGACGCATTTTGACGCTGTTTTCAGCTAATTCGTTCCTAGTTAGGCTACCTGAGACTATCTGACTGAGAAAATTGACGAAAACGCGAAAAAATTTTCTTTCGCTCCATAGACTTTGAAAATTCTTACAAACTGTATGTACTGGATACATAATTCAATAATATTTCAAAATTCTTTCAGCCAATCCCGTTTAAATTAGTTTCAATAGATACTTACCTGCCTTACCTGCAATCCGGTGCGCGTTCCGCGAGTCCGAGACGTGTAGGGTTGTTAATATTCCTGGTTTTGTTTAAATTTTCAGTGAAAATTCACGTTTTTCGGCTGAAATTCAAAATTTTTGTTCAGCACGCTTTTCAGTAACGCCATAGTTAGCTAGTTCGCGCGGAGACGCGTCTTCCGACACCTCGACCGTGCGCCTAGCATACATAGCCACCTTAATACTTAGAATTTTCGTTGTTCTACGTAACTAGTAGGTACCAAAAATCTACCTAAGCGAACCAAGTTTTCATACATTGGTCAATATCTTCGCATCCAGGTGACGCATTTTGACGCTGTTTTCAGCTAATTCGTTCCTAGTTAGGCTACCTGAGACTATCTGACTGAGAAAATTGACGAAAACGCGAAAAAATTTTCTTTCGCTTCATAGACTTTGAAAATTCTTACAACTTGTATGTACTGGAGACATAATTCAATAATATTTCAAAATTCTTTCAGCCAATCCTGTTTAAATTAGTTTCAATAGATACTTACCTGCCTTACCTGCAATCCGGTGCGCGTTCCGCGAGTCCGAGACGTGTAGGGTAGTTAATATTCCTGGTTTTGTTTAAATTTTCAGTGAAAATTCACGTTTTTTGGCTGAAATTCAAAATTTTTGTTCAGCACAACTTTCAGTAACGCCATAGTTAGCTAGTTCGCGCGGAGACGCGTCTTTTGACACCTCGCCCGTGTGCCTAGCATACATAGCCACCTTAATACTTAGAATTTTCATTGTTCTACGTAACTAGTAGGTACCAAAAATCTACCTGACCGAACCAAGTTTTCATACATTGGTCAATATCTTCGCATCCAGGTGACGCATTTTGACGCTGTTTTCAGCTAATTCGTTCCTAGTTAGGCTACCTGAGACTATCTGACTGAGAAAATTGACGAAAACGCGAAAAAATTTTCTTTCGCTTCATAGACTTTGAAAATTCTTACAACTTGTATGTACTGGAGACATAATTCAATAATATTTCAAAATTCTTTCAGCCAATCCTGTTTAAATTAGTTTCAATAGATACTTACCTGCCTTACCTGCAATCCGGTGCGCGTTCCGCGAGTCCGAGACGTGTAGGGTAGTTAATATTCCTGGTTTTGTTTAAATTTTCAGTGAAAATTCACGTTTTTTGGCTGAAATTCAAAATTTTTGTTCAGCACAACTTT
This sequence comes from Polymixis lichenea, assembly GCA_949091785.1. Lineage (NCBI taxonomy): Eukaryota > Metazoa > Arthropoda > Insecta > Lepidoptera > Noctuidae > Polymixis > Polymixis lichenea. Next base: position 26,068,703 of record OX420936.1, on the reverse strand, counting down.
CAGTAACGCCATAGTTAGCTAGTTCGCGCGGAGACGCGTCTTTTGACACCTCGCCCGTGTGCCTAGCATACATAGCCACCTTAATACTTAGAATTTTCATTGTTCTACGTAACTAGTAGGTACCAAAAATCTACCTGACCGAACCAAGTTTTCATACATTGGTCAATATCTTCGCATCCAGGTGACGCATTTTGACGCTGTTTTCAGCTAATTCGTTCCTAGTTAGGCTACCTGAGACTATCTGACTGAGAAAATTGACGAAAACGCGAAAAAATTTTCTTTCGCTTCATAGACTTTGAAAATTCTTACAACTTGTATGTACTGGAGACATAATTCAATAATATTTCAAAATTCTTTCAGCCAATCCTGTTTAAATTAGTTTCAATAGATACTTACCTGCCTTACCTGCAATCCGGTGCGCGTTCCGCGAGTCCGAGACGTGTAGGGTAGTTAATATTCCTGGTTTTGTTTAAATTTTCAGTGAAAATTCACGTTTTTTGGCTGAAATTCAAAATTTTTGTTCAGCACAACTTTCAGTAACGCCATAGTTAGCTAGTTCGCGCGGAGACGCGTCTTTTGACACCTCGCCCGTGTGCCTAGCATACATAGCCACCTTAATACTTAGAATTTTCATTGTTCTACGTAACTAGTAGGTACCAAAAATCTACCTGACCGAACCAAGTTTTCATACATTGGTCAATATCTTCGCATCCAGGTGACGCATTTTGACGCTGTTTTCAGCTAATTCGTTCCTAGTTAGGCTACCTGAGACTATCTGACTGAGAAAATTGACGAAAACGCGAAAAAATTTTCTTTCGCTTCATAGACTTTGAAAATTCTTACAACTTGTATGTACTGGAGACATAATTCAATAATATTTCAAAATTCTTTCAGCCAATCCTGTTTAAATTAGTTTCAATAGATACTTACCTGCCTTACCTGCAATCCGGTGCGCGTTCCGCGAGTCCGAGACGTGTAGGGTAGTTAATATTCCTGGTTTTGTTTAAATTTTCAGTGAAAATTCACGTTTTTTGGCTGAAATTCAAAATTTTTGTTCAGCACAACTTTCAGTAACGCCATAGTTAGCTAGTTCGCGCGGAGACGCGTCTTTTGACACCTCGCCCGTGTGCCTAGCATACATAGCCACCTTAATACTTAGAATTTTCATTGTTCTACGTAACTAGTAGGTACCAAAAATCTACCTGACCGAACCAAGTTTTCATACATTGGTCAATATCTTCGCATCCAGGTGACGCATTTTGACGCTGTTTTCAGCTAATTCGTTCCTAGTTAGGCTACCTGAGACTATCTGACTGAGAAAATTGACGAAAACGCGAAAAAATTTTCTTTCGCTTCATAGACTTTGAAAATTCTTACAACTTGTATGTACTGGAGACATAATTCAATAATATTTCAAAATTCTTTCAGCCAATCCTGTTTAAATTAGTTTCAATAGATACTTACCTGCCTTACCTGCAATCCGGTGCGCGTTCCGCGAGTCCGAGACGTGTAGGGTAGTTAATATTCCTGGTTTTGTTTAAATTTTCAGTGAAAATTCACGTTTTTTGGCTGAAATTCAAAATTTTTGTTCAGCACAACTTTCAGTAACGCCATAGTTAGCTAGTTCGCGCGGAGACGCGTCTTTTGACACCTCGCCCGTGTGCCTAGCATACATAGCCACCTTAATACTTAGAATTTTCATTGTTCTACGTAACTAGTAGGTACCAAAAATCTACCTGACCGAACCAAGTTTTCATACATTGGTCAATATCTTCGCATCCAGGTGACGCATTTTGACGCTGTTTTCAGCTAATTCGTTCCTAGTTAGGCTACCTGAGACTATCTGACTGAGAAAATTGACGAAAACGCGAAAAAATTTTCTTTCGCTTCATAGACTTTGAAAATTCTTACAACTTGTATGTACTGGAGACATAATTCAATAATATTTCAAAATTCTTTCAGCCAATCCTGTTTAAATTAGTTTCAATAGATACTTACCTGCCTTACCTGCAATCCGGTGCGCGTTCCGCGAGTCCGAGACGTGTAGGGTAGTTAATATTCCTGGTTTTGTTTAAATTTTCAGTGAAAATTCACGTTTTTTGGCTGAAATTCAAAATTTTTGTTCAGCACAACTTTCAGTAACGCCATAGTTAGCTAGTTCGCGCGGAGACGCGTCTTTTGACACCTCGCCCGTGTGCCTAGCATACATAGCCACCTTAATACTTAGAATTTTCATTGTTCTACGTAACTAGTAGGTACCAAAAATCTACCTGACCGAACCAAGTTTTCATACATTGGTCAATATCTTCGCATCCAGGTGACGCATTTTGACGCTGTTTTCAGCTAATTCGTTCCTAGTTAGGCTACCTGAGACTATCTGACTGAGAAAATTGACGAAAACGCGAAAAAATTTTCTTTCGCTTCATAGACTTTGAAAATTCTTACAACTTGTATGTACTGGAGACATAATTCAATAATATTTCAAAATTCTTTCAGCCAATCCCGTTTAAATTAGTTTCAATAGATACTTACCTGCCTTACCTGCAATCCGGTGCGCGTTCCGCGAGTCCGAGACGTGTAGGGTTGTTAATATTCCTGGTTTTGTTTAAATTTTCAGTGAAAATTCACGTTTTTCGGCTGAAATTCAAAATTTTTGTTCAGCACGCTTTTCAGTAACGCCATAGTTAGCTAGTTCGCGCGGAGACGCGTCTTCCGACACCTCGACCGTGCGCCTAGCATACATAGCCACCTTAATACTTAGAATTTTCGTTGTTCTACGTAACTAGTAGGTACCAAAAATCTACCTAAGCGAACCAAGTTTTCATACATTGGTCAATATCTTCGCATCCAGGTGACGCATTTTGACGCTGTTTTCAGCTAATTCGTTCCTAGTTAGGCTACCTGAGACTATCTGACTGAGAAAATTGACGAAAACGCGAAAAAATTTTCTTTCGCTCCATAGACTTTGAAAATTCTTACAAACTGTATGTACTGGATACATAATTCAATAATATTTCAAAATTCTTTCAGCCAATCCCGTTTAAATTAGTTTCAATAGATACTTACCTGCCTTACCTGCAATCCGGTGCGCGTTCCGCGAGTCCGAGACGTGTAGGGTTGTTAATATTCCTGGTTTTGTTTAAATTTTCAGTGAAAATTCACGTTTTTCGGCTGAAATTCAAAATTTTTGTTCAGCACGCTTTTCAGTAACGCCATAGTTAGCTAGTTCGCGCGGAGACGCGTCTTCCGACACCTCGACCGTGCGCCTAGCATACATAGCCACCTTAATACTTAGAATTTTCGTTGTTCTACGTAACTAGTAGGTACCAAAAATCTACCTAAGCGAACCAAGTTTTCATACATTGGTCAATATCTTCGCATCCAGGTGACGCATTTTGACGCTGTTTTCAGCTAATTCGTTCCTAGTTAGGCTACCTGAGACTATCTGACTGAGAAAATTGACGAAAACGCGAAAAAATTTTCTTTCGCTCCATAGACTTTGAAAATTCTTACAAACTGTATGTACTGGATACATAATTCAATAATATTTCAAAATTCTTTCAGCCAATCCCGTTTAAATTAGTTTCAATAGATACTTACCTGCCTTACCTGCAATCCGGTGCGCGTTCCGCGAGTCCGAGACGTGTAGGGTTGTTAATATTCCTGGTTTTGTTTAAATTTTCAGTGAAAATTCACGTTTTTCGGCTGAAATTCAAAATTTTTGTTCAGCACGCTTTTCAGTAACGCCATAGTTAGCTAGTTCGCGCGGAGACGCGTCTTCCGACACCTCGACCGTGCGCCTAGCATACATAGCCACCTTAATACTTAGAATTTTCGTTGTTCTACGTAACTAGTAGGTACCAAAAATCTACCTAAGCGAACCAAGTTTTCATACATTGGTCAATATCTTCGCATCCAGGTGACGCATTTTGACGCTGTTTTCAGCTAATTCGTTCCTAGTTAGGCTACCTGAGACTATCTGACTGAGAAAATTGACGAAAACGCGAAAAAATTTTCTTTCGCTCCATAGACTTTGAAAATTCTTACAAACTGTATGTACTGGATACATAATTCAATAATATTTCAAAATTCTTTCAGCCAATCCCGTTTAAATTAGTTTCAATAGATACTTACCTGCCTTACCTGCAATCCGGTGCGCGTTCCGCGAGTCCGAGACGTGTAGGGTTGTTAATATTCCTGGTTTTGTTTAAATTTTCAGTGAAAATTCACGTTTTTCGGCTGAAATTCAAAATTTTTGTTCAGCACGCTTTTCAGTAACGCCATAGTTAGCTAGTTCGCGCGGAGACGCGTCTTCCGACACCTCGACCGTGCGCCTAGCATACATAGCCACCTTAATACTTAGAATTTTCGTTGTTCTACGTAACTAGTAGGTACCAAAAATCTACCTAAGCGAACCAAGTTTTCATACATTGGTCAATATCTTCGCATCCAGGTGACGCATTTTGACGCTGTTTTCAGCTAATTCGTTCCTAGTTAGGCTACCTGAGACTATCTGACTGAGAAAATTGACGAAAACGCGAAAAAATTTTCTTTCGCTCCATAGACTTTGAAAATTCTTACAAACTGTATGTACTGGATACATAATTCAATAATATTTCAAAATTCTTTCAGCCAATCCCGTTTAAATTAGTTTCAATAGATACTTACCTGCCTTACCTGCAATCCGGTGCGCGTTCCGCGAGTCCGAGACGTGTAGGGTTGTTAATATTCCTGGTTTTGTTTAAATTTTCAGTGAAAATTCACGTTTTTCGGCTGAAATTCAAAATTTTTGTTCAGCACGCTTTTCAGTAACGCCATAGTTAGCTAGTTCGCGCGGAGACGCGTCTTCCGACACCTCGACCGTGCGCCTAGCATACATAGCCACCTTAATACTTAGAATTTTCGTTGTTCTACGTAACTAGTAGGTACCAAAAATCTACCTAAGCGAACCAAGTTTTCATACATTGGTCAATATCTTCGCATCCAGGTGACGCATTTTGACGCTGTTTTCAGCTAATTCGTTCCTAGTTAGGCTACCTGAGACTATCTGACTGAGAAAATTGACGAAAACGCGAAAAAATTTTCTTTCGCTCCATAGACTTTGAAAATTCTTACAAACTGTATGTACTGGATACATAATTCAATAATATTTCAAAATTCTTTCAGCCAATCCCGTTTAAATTAGTTTCAATAGATACTTACCTGCCTTACCTGCAATCCGGTGCGCGTTCCGCGAGTCCGAGACGTGTAGGGTTGTTAATATTCCTGGTTTTGTTTAAATTTTCAGTGAAAATTCACGTTTTTAGGCTGAAATTCAAAATTTTTGTTCAGCACGCTTTTCAGTAACGCCATAGTTAGCTAGTTCGCGCGGAGACGCGTCTTCCGACACCTCGACCGTGCGCCTAGCATACATAGCCACCTTAATACTTAGAATTTTCGTTGTTCTACGTAACTAGTAGGTACCAAAAATCTACCTAAGCGAACCAAGTTTTCATACATTGGTCAATATCTTCGCATCCAGGTGACGCATTTTGACGCTGTTTTCAGCTAATTCGTTCCTAGTTAGGCTACCTGAGACTATCTGACTGAGAAAATTGACGAAAACGCGAAAAAATTTTCTTTCGCTCCATAGACTTTGAAAATTCTTACAAACTGTATGTACTGGATACATAATTCAATAATATTTCAAAATTCTTTCAGCCAATCCCGTTTAAATTAGTTTCAATAGATACTTACCTGCCTTACCTGCAATCCGGTGCGCGTTCCGCGAGTCCGAGACGTGTAGGGTTGTTAATATTCCTGGTTTTGTTTAAATTTTCAGTGAAAATTCACGTTTTTCGGCTGAAATTCAAAATTTTTGTTCAGCACGCTTTTCAGTAACGCCATAGTTAGCTAGTTCGCGCGGAGACGCGTCTTCCGACACCTCGACCGTGCGCCTAGCATACATAGCCACCTTAATACTTAGAATTTTCGTTGTTCTACGTAACTAGTAGGTACCAAAAATCTACCTAAGCGAACCAAGTTTTCATACATTGGTCAATATCTTCGCATCCAGGTGACGCATTTTGACGCTGTTTTCAGCTAATTCGTTCCTAGTTAGGCTACCTGAGACTATCTGACTGAGAAAATTGACGAAAACGCGAAAAAATTTTCTTTCGCTCCATAGACTTTGAAAATTCTTACAAACTGTATGTACTGGATACATAATTCAATAATATTTCAAAATTCTTTCAGCCAATCCCGTTTAAATTAGTTTCAATAGATACTTACCTGCCTTACCTGCAATCCGGTGCGCGTTCCGCGAGTCCGAGACGTGTAGGGTTGTTAATATTCCTGGTTTTGTTTAAATTTTCAGTGAAAATTCACGTTTTTCGGCTGAAATTCAAAATTTTTGTTCAGCACGCTTTTCAGTAACGCCATAGTTAGCTAGTTCGCGCGGAGACGCGTCTTCCGACACCTCGACCGTGCGCCTAGCATACATAGCCACCTTAATACTTAGAATTTTCGTTGTTCTACGTAACTAGTAGGTACCAAAAATCTACCTAAGCGAACCAAGTTTTCATACATTGGTCAATATCTTCGCATCCAGGTGACGCATTTTGACGCTGTTTTCAGCTAATTCGTTCCTAGTTAGGCTACCTGAGACTATCTGACTGAGAAAATTGACGAAAACGCGAAAAAATTTTCTTTCGCTTCATAGACTTTGAAAATTCTTACAACTTGTATGTACTGGAGACATAATTCAATAATATTTCAAAATTCTTTCAGCCAATCCTGTTTAAATTAGTTTCAATAGATACTTACCTGCCTTACCTGCAATCCGGTGCGCGTTCCGCGAGTCCGAGACGTGTAGGGTAGTTAATATTCCTGGTTTTGTTTAAATTTTCAGTGAAAATTCACGTTTTTTGGCTGAAATTCAAAATTTTTGTTCAGCACAACTTTCAGTAACGCCATAGTTAGCTAGTTCGCGCGGAGACGCGTCTTTTGACACCTCGCCCGTGTGCCTAGCATACATAGCCACCTTAATACTTAGAATTTTCATTGTTCTACGTAACTAGTAGGTACCAAAAATCTACCTGACCGAACCAAGTTTTCATACATTGGTCAATATCTTCGCATCCAGGTGACGCATTTTGACGCTGTTTTCAGCTAATTCGTTCCTAGTTAGGCTACCTGAGACTATCTGACTGAGAAAATTGACGAAAACGCGAAAAAATTTTCTTTCGCTTCATAGACTTTGAAAATTCTTACAACTTGTATGTACTGGAGACATAATTCAATAATATTTCAAAATTCTTTCAGCCAATCCTGTTTAAATTAGTTTCAATAGATACTTACCTGCCTTACCTGCAATCCGGTGCGCGTTCCGCGAGTCCGAGACGTGTAGGGTAGTTAATATTCCTGGTTTTGTTTAAATTTTCAGTGAAAATTCACGTTTTTTGGCTGAAATTCAAAATTTTTGTTCAGCACAACTTTCAGTAACGCCATAGTTAGCTAGTTCGCGCGGAGACGCGTCTTTTGACACCTCGCCCGTGTGCCTAGCATACATAGCCACCTTAATACTTAGAATTTTCATTGTTCTACGTAACTAGTAGGTACCAAAAATCTACCTGACCGAACCAAGTTTTCATACATTGGTCAATATCTTCGCATCCAGGTGACGCATTTTGACGCTGTTTTCAGCTAATTCGTTCCTAGTTAGGCTACCTGAGACTATCTGACTGAGAAAATTGACGAAAACGCGAAAAAATTTTCTTTCGCTTCATAGACTTTGAAAATTCTTACAACTTGTATGTACTGGAGACATAATTCAATAATATTTCAAAATTCTTTCAGCCAATCCTGTTTAAATTAGTTTCAATAGATACTTACCTGCCTTACCTGCAATCCGGTGCGCGTTCCGCGAGTCCGAGACGTGTAGGGTAGTTAATATTCCTGGTTTTGTTTAAATTTTCAGTGAAAATTCACGTTTTTTGGCTGAAATTCAAAATTTTTGTTCAGCACAACTTTCAGTAACGCCATAGTTAGCTAGTTCGCGCGGAGACGCGTCTTTTGACACCTCGCCCGTGTGCCTAGCATACATAGCCACCTTAATACTTAGAATTTTCATTGTTCTACGTAACTAGTAGGTACCAAAAATCTACCTGACCGAACCAAGTTTTCATACATTGGTCAATATCTTCGCATCCAGGTGACGCATTTTGACGCTGTTTTCAGCTAATTCGTTCCTAGTTAGGCTACCTGAGACTATCTGACTGAGAAAATTGACGAAAACGCGAAAAAATTTTCTTTCGCTTCATAGACTTTGAAAATTCTTACAACTTGTATGTACTGGAGACATAATTCAATAATATTTCAAAATTCTTTCAGCCAATCCTGTTTAAATTAGTTTCAATAGATACTTACCTGCCTTACCTGCAATCCGGTGCGCGTTCCGCGAGTCCGAGACGTGTAGGGTAGTTAATATTCCTGGTTTTGTTTAAATTTTCAGTGAAAATTCACGTTTTTTGGCTGAAATTCAAAATTTTTTGTTCAGCACAACTTTCAGTAACGCCATAGTTAGCTAGTTCGCGCGGAGACGCGTCTTTTGACACCTCGCCCGTGTGCCTAGCATACATAGCCACCTTAATACTTAGAATTTTCATTGTTCTACGTAACTAGTAGGTACCAAAAATCTACCTGACCGAACCAAGTTTTGCGACGTGATCGCGAAGGCGAGGGCGGCGGTGGACCTGGCGGAAATAGGAGTCACCAACGGCCTCCGCATAAGGGTCACTGCGACCGGGGCCCGGATGTTGCAGGTCCCTGGTGCGGCCAGTGGCCCGACCGCAGACGCTCTGGCCGAAAGGCTAAGGGCGTCCATAAGTGCGGACGAGGCCCGAGTGTCCAGGCCCACCAAGTGCGCTGACATGCGCATCTTGGGCCTGGACGACTCCGTGACGGAGAGCGAGGTGGTGGCCGCCATAGTCAGGACTGGGGGGTGCTCTGCCGAGCAGGTGAAGGCAGGCACCATTCGTCCTGACAACACGGGCATGCGAACCGTTACGGTGAGCTGCCCCGTGTCGGCGGCCCGAAAAATCACTGAGGAGGGCCGAAGGCTCCTGGTGGGCTGGGTATCCGCGCAGGTCAAGCTGCTGGAGCCCAGACCTCTGAGGTGCTTCCGCTGTCAGGTGGGTCACCACGTCGGAGTCCAATGCACTTCGGAGGTGGACCGCAGCGGTCACTGCTTCCGCTGCGGTCAGCCCGGTCACAAGGCTGGCTCATGCAATGCCGCGCCGCACTGCTATTTATGTGCGGCAGCTGGCAAGCCGGCCGAACACCGGGCTGGGAGCAAGGCCTGCGCTCCACCCGCCGAAACCAGGAGCCGGGGCAGGGGCAAGCCCTCCGCCACCGCCGTCACCGCCGTAGCTGCCGCCACCGCCGCCGCCGCTGCCGCCCCTACCATCGCCGTCGCCGCCGCTACCACCGCGGCAGGGCCCTCTCAGGGGGCTCCGGAGGGGGCTGAAATGGAATGCCAATAACGGCTCCATTTCGCCTCCTCCAGGCGAACATCAACCACTGCGCCACCGCTCAGGATCTGTTGCTCCAGAGCATGGCGCAGTGGTCGATTAACATCGCCGTGGTCGCTGAGCCGTACTTTGTCCCGCCCAGGGATCACTGGGTGGAGGACCTGAGCGGCTCAGTGACCATAATTTCGTCGGCCGCCGCCGGCACCCCGGCTCTCGAGGGTATCCAGAGAGGAAGGGGTTGCGTAGCAGCACGGTTCGGGGAGATTGCAGTGGTAGGGGTGTACTTCTCCCCGAGCCGAACTCTCGCCGAGTTCCACAACTCCCTTGAGGAGTTGAGAGACGTCGTCGTCGGGTTTCGTTCCCTCCCCGTGCTCGTCCTCGGGGACTTCAATGCCAAGAACTTGGCTTGGGGTTCCCGGTTGACGGATGTGCGGGGTAGGATGGTGGAGGACTGGGCTCTAGAGGTGGGCCTGGTCGTCCTAAACCGGGGTTCTGTCGCCACGTGTGTGCGGATGCGGGGTGAGTCGGTGGTGGACATTTCGTTCGCCAGCCCCGCTCTGTCACCGCGTGTCGTCGACTGGCGCGTCATGGAGGGGGTGGAGACGTATTCCGACCACCGGTATATCCGGTTTGACGTCTCCGCCCAGGCCTCGAGCGCGCCGGTCCAACAGGCCCCGTGTGGTCCGCGGTGGGCGCTGAAGCGGCTGGACCGGGAGCTCCTCCTGGAAGCCTCGATCGTGCAGGCCTGGGTGTCACCACCGGACAGGCCTGCCGACATCAACGACGAGGCGGAGTGGTTCCGGGAGGCCATGTCCGAGGTATGCGACGTGGCAATGCCTCGGGTCCAGCCAGGACGTGCTTCACGCCAGGTGTACTGGTGGTCGCCGGAGCTCACAGCTCTGCGCGAGGCGTGCGTTGCTGCGCGGCATCGGTACACCAGGCACCGCAGGCTCCGTATCCGCCCTCCGGATACGGAAGCCATTCAGGCGGAGCTATACGAGGGGTACAGAGTGGCGAAGACCGCCCTCCGAGCGGAGATCCTGCGGGCCAGGTCACTGGCCCGCGAGGAGTCGCTGGAGACTCTGAACAGAGACCCGTGGGGACGCCCCTACAAAACGGTGCGGGAGAAAATCCGCCCGTGGGCTCCCCCGCTGACCCAGAGTCTCCGGCCTCAGCTCGTGCAGGACGTGGTGAGCGCTCTGTTTCCCTCGCGAGGGGAGCATGCTCCCCCGGCCATGGCTCCGCCACCTGCGGTGCCCGACGTGGACCACACCGACGACGACGACGATGCTCCAGAGGTGACCGAGGTAGAATTGAGAGTGGCGGTACGTAGGCTGAATGCCAAGAATACCGCCCCAGGACCCGACGGCTTGCCTGGAAAAGCCTGGGTCCTGGCCTTGGAGGCTCTCGGGCCTCGACTAAGAGGGCTCCTAAGCGCATGCTTGGAGGAGGGCCAGTTCCCACGTCACTGGAAGACGGGGAAACTGGTCCTCATCAAGAAGCAGGGGCGCCCCGCGGACTCTCCGTCCGCTTACCGGCCCATCGTGCTGCTCGACGAGGTGGGCAAGCTCTTTGAAAGAGTAATTGCAGACCGCCTCGTCGGGCGGCTGGTGCGGGTGGGGCCGGATTTGGCGGAGAGCCAGTTCGGTTTCCGCAGGGGGCGCTCCACGGTGGACGCCATCATGCGCGTGCGAGCCCTCACGACGGGGGATGCTGTGGCCCGGGGTGGGGTCGTCTTGGCGGTGTCTCTGGACATCGCCAATGCCTTCAACACCCTGCCCTGGAGTTGCATAAGGGAGGCACTCCGGTATCACCGGATGCCGACCTACCTCTGTCGTGTGGTCGAGGCCTATTTGACGGACAGGGCCGTCATCTACCCCGGTCACCTAGGAGAGTGGAACCGGCGAGAGATGTCGTGCGGTGTCCCACAGGGATCGGTCCTGGGGCCGCATCTGTGGGACATCGGATACGACTGGGTGCTGCGCGCCGACCTCCCTAGTGGCGTCAGCGTAGTTTGCTACGCTGACGACACGCTGGTCCTGGCGCAAGGGAGGTCGTACCAGGCGGCGGCTGACTTAGCGACACACGGAGTTGCGACAATCGTCGATAGGATCCGGCAACTGGGACTCGAGGTGGCCTTGCACAAGTCCGAGGCCATGTGGTTTCATGGTCTTCGGAATGCGCCACTGACGGGTTCCCAGATAACGGTGGGAGGGGTTCACATCGGCGTCGAGTCGACGATGAAGTACCTAGGACTCGTCCTCGACAGCCGGTGGAACTTCGCGGAGCACTTCCGACGTTTGGCTCCCAGACTGGAGCGGGCCGGGGCTGCCTTGAAGCGGCTCCTGCCCAATCTAGGGGGGCCAAACGCCTCCTGCCGGAGGCTCTACGCGGGGGTCGTGCGGGCCATGGCCCTATACGGGGCGCCGGTGTGGGCGCCTACATTGAGGCGCCAACCAGCACGCCGGTTGAAGGCGGCCCATAGGGTCATGGCCATCCGGATGATCCGGGGATACCGCACGATCTCCGGTGAGGCGGCGGGCCTCCTTGCCGGATTACCGCCATGGGATCTGGAGGCAAACGTCCTCGCGCTCACTTGGGAGTGGCGCGAGGAGGCCAAACGCCGGGGCGTAACTCCGCTGCCGCGGGAAATCGCGGCACGGCGGACAGAGCTCCGGCAGGATCTCATGGCGACGTGGAGAGTGCGATTGTCGCAACCCAGTGCTGGGCACGCCGCGATTGCGGCGGTAAGTCCCCTCTTTGAGGAGTGGCTTGAGAGGCGGCATGGCGTCCTCACCTTCCGCCTGACACAGGTCCTCACCGGACATGGCTGTTTCGGGAGGTTCCTGTTTCGGATAGGGCGGGAGGAAACGCCCGGGTGTTTCCATTGCGAAGATCGCCCAGAGGACACGGTGGAGCATACGGTGGAGGTCTGCCCAGCTTGGGCGGAGCAACGCCGTGTCCTCGTGGAGGTGATCGGCGGCGGCGATCTCTCGCGTCCGACCCTGGTCCAGGCCATGGTACGGAGCGAGAGGGCATGGCTGGCAGTCGCCTCCTTCAGCGAAGCAGTTATGCTCGCAAAGAGGGAGGCGGCGCACGTGAGGGAGATGCAGTACATGCGCCCTCACAGCCGTGGCCTTCGCAGGAGACGCCCTGGGCGTCGGGAATCCCAGGCTGATTCCCGGCCACCGTAGGCACGGGCTTGCGGACGGCGAGTAATGGGTAGCTCGCTGTCCGGTAAGGACCAAGCCTGGGTCGACGGCGCGTTGTGTTCCACGCGCGCCTCAAAGAGATGTCAGCAGCAACAGAGGGGCCCGCAAGGGCCGATGCCTGCCGGGGGTGCGGGTTGTTCGAAAGAGATACCGCCGCCCCTGGCACACAGGCAACTGAGGGAACACGGGTGGGTTTTAGTCAGTAAAAGTCTGACACGCCCTCCCGCTCCACCCAGAGCGGGAGAAGTTATTTGATGATTTCCCACCCAGAAAAAAAAAAAAAAAAAAAAAAAACCGAACCAAGTTTTCATACATTGGTCAATATCTTCGCATCCAGGTGACGCATTTTGACGCTGTTTTCAGCTAATTCGTTCCTAGTTAGGCTACCTGAGACTATCTGACTGAGAAAATTGACGAAAACGCGAAAAAATTTTCTTTCGCTTCATAGACTTTGAAAATTCTTACAACTTGTATGTACTGGAGACATAATTCAATAATATTTCAAAATTCTTTCAGCCAATCCTGTTTAAATTAGTTTCAATAGATACTTACCTGCCTTACCTGCAATCCGGTGCGCGTTCCGCGAGTCCGAGACGTGTAGGGTAGTTAATATTCCTGGTTTTGTTTAAATTTTCAGTGAAAATTCACGTTTTTTGGCTGAAATTCAAAATTTTTGTTCAGCACAACTTTCAGTAACGCCATAGTTAGCTAGTTCGCGCGGAGACGCGTCTTTTGACACCTCGCCCGTGTGCCTAGCATACATAGCCACCTTAATACTTAGAATTTTCATTGTTCTACGTAACTAGTAGGTACCAAAAATCTACCTGACCGAACCAAGTTTTCATACATTGGTCAATATCTTCGCATCCAGGTGACGCATTTTGACGCTGTTTTCAGCTAATTCGTTCCTAGTTAGGCTACCTGAGACTATCTGACTGAGAAAATTGACGAAAACGCGAAAAAATTTTCTTTCGCTTCATAGACTTTGAAAATTCTTACAACTTGTATGTACTGGAGACATAATTCAATAATATTTCAAAATTCTTTCAGCCAATCCTGTTTAAATTAGTTTCAATAGATACTTACCTGCCTTACCTGCAATCCGGTGCGCGTTCCGCGAGTCCGAGACGTGTAGGGTAGTTAATATTCCTGGTTTTGTTTAAATTTTCAGTGAAAATTCACGTTTTTTGGCTGAAATTCAAAATTTTTGTTCAGCACAACTTTCAGTAACGCCATAGTTAGCTAGTTCGCGCGGAGACGCGTCTTTTGACACCTCGCCCGTGTGCCTAGCATACATAGCCACCTTAATACTTAGAATTTTCATTGTTCTACGTAACTAGTAGGTACCAAAAATCTACCTGACCGAACCAAGTTTTCATACATTGGTCAATATCTTCGCATCCAGGTGACGCATTTTGACGCTGTTTTCAGCTAATTCGTTCCTAGTTAGGCTACCTGAGACTATCTGACTGAGAAAATTGACGAAAACGCGAAAAAATTTTCTTTCGCTTCATAGACTTTGAAAATTCTTACAACTTGTATGTACTGGAGACATAATTCAATAATATTTCAAAATTCTTTCAGCCAATCCTGTTTAAATTAGTTTCAATAGATACTTACCTGCCTTACCTGCAATCCGGTGCGCGTTCCGCGAGTCCGAGACGTGTAGGGTAGTTAATATTCCTGGTTTTGTTTAAATTTTCAGTGAAAATTCAAGTTTTTTGGCTGAAATTCAAAATTTTTGTTCAGCACAACTTTCAGTAACGCCATAGTTAGCTAGTTCGCGCGGAGACGCGTCTTTTGACACCTCGCCCGTGTGCCTAGCATACATAGCCACCTTAATACTTAGAATTTTCATTGTTCTACGTAACTAGTAGGTACCGACTAGAATTTGAAATTTTTATCTCGGATTTCTAGGCGGTTTTCGACACTATTAATTTTGATTAGGCTCTGTCCTACCTTTTTACCTATTACAATCCATCTGTCTTCATAAAAAGTGCTAAAATGCAATTTTCTTAATTTTCATTTATTTTTAACACAATAATCTCGTTTTCTTATAATTCCTTGTATCTAATTAGTTTCTTTTCGCACTATAAATTACTTACCTGCCATACCTCGGGGCTGGTACGTGTATCGCGTTCAGTTTTGCCGGTTGGAGGCCCAAAATAATAGATTTTCGTATTTTCACAGTACAAAATCGTGTTTTTTTACCTTAAATTCAAAATTTTGTACCGGACCTACCGTCCATTTCACCGTCGTTAGTTAGGCCGCGCGCGGGCGCGTGTTTTGACACCACACACGCGTGTCTAGCTGCAAAAAAGTGAAAAATTTTATTATTACTGGTCTCAAAAATCTACGTAACTGATACATTCAAATACATACGTTACTAGAATTTGAAATTTTTATCTCGGATTTCTAGGCGGTTTTCGACACTATTAATTTTGATTAGGCTCTGTCCTACCTTTTTACCTATTACAATCCATCTGTCTTCATAAAAAGTGCTAAAATGCAATTTTCTTAATTTTCATTTATTTTTAACACAATAATCTCGTTTTCTTATAATTCCTTGTATCTAATTAGTTTCTTTTCGCACTATAAATTACTTACCTGCCATACCTCGGGGCTGGTACGTGTATCGCGTTCAGTTTTGCCGGTTGGAGGCCCAAAATAATAGATTTTCGTATTTTCACAGTACAAAATCGTGTTTTTTTACCTTAAATTCAAAATTTTGTACCGGACCTACCGTCCATTTCACCGTCGTTAGTTAGGCCGCGCGCGGGCGCGTGTTTTGACACCACACACGCGTGTCTAGCTGCAAAAAAGTGAAAAAATTTTGCCCGCCCACCCGCCCTATAGCAGCAGGGTAGTGAAACGTGGACATTTTTGCAAAATTTTTTTTATTGCTTTTAATTGCTTTCTGTGGATTCTAAACCTGTCTGTAGTCAATCACGATGAAAACACCCATCCCTTAGCCATTAGAGACCTATTTCCTACTTCTGAATTCAATTGAACTGATAGAAAATGGCCTTAGTCCATTCTCCACCCCGTCCTATCATTCCTCCTGCCCCGATCAAAGTTTCTCTCCTCCCTGCTGACTCGTCAGAAGTCGTCAGCGTGGAATCATGCATCTCCGTCATAACCAGACTTGCTGAATGCATTAAAACCACTGTTAACGAGAATAAAAGCGTCACTGGTGGCAATAAGAGGACTATTGCACTGGCGACGGATGAAATACGCATAGCGATATCAAAGCTCCCTAACTTTGCTCGCTCTCTTAGCGATGAACTCGGCCAGGAAGGCCAACCACCATCTTACATCGGCGACCTGAAAAACGAAATCATCGCGAGTGTTAAGGCAGAGGTCCAAGACATGAAAAACCTTGTCAGAACTGATGATGCTAACGAAGCACTCAAAACAGAAATAGCAACTTGCGTACGAGAGGAGTTGACTAGACACCTCACTGCTATCTCGAGTCCACCTACTGCATCCGGTGCTACTACACCAGCGACACCAACTTACGCGTCGGCTGCCAGCGTGCCGGCAGCCCGGCACCAAATTAGAGAGCCACCACAAACCAGACCTGCCCTCATCGTCGCGGCTAAAGGTGACACACAAACGCGCCAGGAAGTCGTACAGTCCTTCAGAAACACTATCAATTTCCGCACTACCACCTATGCGCCTTCAAGAATTCAGTCCGTGTCGAACAATAAACTCAGGGTCGAGTTCGAAACCGAGAAACAGCGGGACGAGATCCTTAAGAAGTTGGAAACTTCCACCCAGCTTACCGCTGAACCGGCAAGGAAGCTACAACCCATGCTTATCCTCAAGGGAATCTCCACTGACACGCCCTCGGAGGAGCTAATAGACATCATATGTGGTCAGAATGAAGAGCTATCGCCTCTCATTGAGAAGAAGGAGGACCTGCGACTTGCTTTCAAAAGGAACAATAGAAACCCGAACCTCTACAATGCCATCCTAATCGCGCAACCCACCCTTTGGCGCAAAATGGTCGAAATGGGAAGGCTTTGTATCGACTATCAACGCGTCCATTGCGAAGACTTCTCGCCATTTATCCAGTGCAAAAAGTGCCTGCAGTTCGGGCATATTAAGACCAAATGCACTGCGAAGCAATTCCCTTGCGCCTACTGCTCTGTAGAAGGCCACGACATTGAAAGCTGCCCGCTTCGAGAGAAGAAAGGCACACCCAAATGTTACAACTGCCACCAACACAATCACAAATTTAACACCAGCTACGACGCTGGGCACATGGCCACCGCAAATAATTGCCCCAGAGTGAAATCACTCAAACTTAAAATTACTAGCCGCACTGATTATGGATAACAAAGTTATTAAAATAGTACAGTGTAACATCGATCGCTCAAAAAACAGTTTCCACGAATTCCTAACATATTTTTGCAATGGCCAATACGACATAGCTTTGTTATCCGAACCCTATATAGGATCTGGCAAGGAGGTCAAGCCTATATCGGGTATCGACATCTTCCAATACTCGAATGGACGTAATGTTAAGGCATGCATCCTCGTCAAACCTGGATGTGGTGCGGTGTTGGGGGAGTCTGGAATGTCTTCAGCGAACTTAAGTGTGATTCAGCTGCAAACCGATCACCAGAAATGGTACCTGGGCTCAGTTTACGTCGAACCAAGCGATGACACCATTTGCACGCTTGAAGCAGTCGACTGCTTCCTCAAAGCCACATCGCAATACAAGTGCTTAGTGGGGGGAGATTTTAATGGCTGGCACCCTACGTGGGGCAGCGCAAAATCTAACCCCAGAGGAACCAGCGTCTTGGAACTCGCCTACGCTAACGACATGTACATCTGTAATACTGGAACCACCCCGACTTTTGAGACAGTAGCGTATGGGCTCTACCGATCATCTATCATTGACCTGACGCTGGCATCTGCCACAATGTACGACTCGGTGCGGGATTGGAGAGTCAACCTGGACTGCTGCGCGTCATCGCAACACAACGCCATCGATTTCAGTATCGCTACCCAAAAACCCACAGCAAAAGGAAACGACAACAACTCCACTTTCCTATTTAACACCAAAAGGGCGGACTGGGCAGCCTTTAAAGATGCTGTGCTGCACAGAATGACTACCTCAGACGTGCTCGAGAGGGATGTGCCCAACCTCGATGTCGATCAGCTGGAGCATCTCGTCAAAGAAATCACCGGATTGATACGCGACAGCTGCAACGAAACCATGCCTACCAAAGGTCAGAACCGTAGGTACAAACCCCCATGGTGGACCGAGAACCTCGAAACACAAAAGAGAGACATAATCGATCTCCACAGACGCATTCACACCGCAAAACGGCAAGGCCTACCGCTCGAAACCCTGTTGGAGGAGAAACAAAACAAGAAAGCTGTCTACTCGGAGGAACTCAGAAAGGAGTCCACTAAAAATTTTCGAAAGTTCTGCGAGCTTCAGCAGAAAGAGAACGTCTGGTCGTTAACAAACCGACTTCTGAAAGAGACTGCGCCCAGAAGACCACCCATCACCCTCAAAGTAGGCGACAAATTCACCACCGATGGAGAGGAGACAGCCACTGCCCTTCTTAATCACTTCTACCCTGACGATACCCGCGATCTCATGCCTACACAAGAGCAACTCCGTCTTGAGTACCAAAGCCCTACGACCAACACAATAGACGACCTTCCGTTCACAGAAGAAGAGGTTCTCGAGCAACTGAAACAGATACGCCCCGGTAAAGCTCCTGGCCTCGACAACCTCACCTCCGATATCTGCCTCCAATTCACCGTTCATTACCCGCACTTGGTAACCGACATCATGAACAGATGCCTTACATTACAGTACTTCCCCCGAATATGGAAAGAGGCTTATGTCAAGATCATACCCAAACCGGGAAAGGATGATCCAACGGATCTCAAATCCTTCCGCCCCATAGGTCTCATTCCAGTATTCGGGAAACTCTTAGAAAAGCTCTTTATTAAAAGGGTAGCCCACCACGCTGAGGTGGGGAACCAACTTAACCCTCAACAATTCGGTTTCCGTCAGCAAAAAAGCACCACCCAAGCCATCCATTCAGCTGTGAATCACGTACGCAACGCCAAACAAAACCGCAAACTCGCAATAGCTATTTCACTTGACATTAGGGCGGCGTTTGATAACGCTTGGTGGCCTGCCCTATTCCACCGCCTGAAACATATCGGAACGCCGCAAAATATCTATGGGCTGATCAAGAACTACGTAGAGGATAGAACCGCCACGTTGGACCACGCGGGAGTTCGAGTGTGTAAAACCCTGACAAAGGGCTGCATTCAAGGTTCCGCGTGCGGTCCGGTCTTATGGAACCTAATCCTGGACGAGCTCCTGGACATGCAACTCCCACCGGGCTGCCACATGCAAGCCTTCGCGGATGACGTCCTGCTCGTGGTTACGGCCGCTACTCCTGAAACATTGGAACAACTGGCCAACAGCACCCTCGCTAACATCAGCGAATGGGGCAAACGCGTGAAACTGACCTTTGGTCCGGCAAAAACACAAGTCATCGCCTTCACGCCTAAAGCGAAAACCGCGCAGCTCCGAATGGACGGCACTGACCTTGTGTTTGTGCCCGAGATAAAACTCCTTGGCGTCATCTTAGACGAATATCTGCGTTTTAATAGCCACCTGAAATATGTGCTAGGCAAAGCGACTCGCATATTTAACAAATTAAGAATGTACACTAGGTGCACATGGGGCGCACACCCAGAAAACGCCCGCACGATTTATCTACACGTCATAGAACCAACAATCACATATGCTGCTGGTATATGGGGGCACATAGTAAGAAGAAAGTGTATACAAAAGCAAATCGCAAGTCTTCAGCGGTGTTTCGCACTGAAGGCCATCCGTGCCTTCCGGACCGTATCTACAACTGCCGCTCTTGCACTCGCAGAGCTCATGCCACTCGATCTCAGGATCCAAGAAGTCCACCATGTCGAGACGATCCGCCTCACAGGCACTAGTCATCTTCTGCCAGCGGGCATCATCCCCGAGCGCCCCATACCCGTACGTGAGCTATTACACCCAGCAATAAGACTTCCAAAATCTGTTACCAGCACCCGGAAACATGATGAACAAGCGACCCAATTAACACCGGCATCGCAGCACAATATTTACACCGACGGCAGCAAACAGGACGACGGCACCGTTGGAGCGGCCTTCATCTGTTATGATCCGGGAGGAAAGGCAAAAACTAAAAAATTTAAACTCCACAAAGTCTGCACAGTCTTCCAGGCTGAACTGTTTGCCATCCTGGAAGCTTGCAAATGGGCCTCCACAAAGAGACAAACCAGCACCATCATCTTCTCAGACTCCCAGGCGGCCATACAGGCTATCGCAGACCGAAGCAACACTCACCCACTAGTCGCAAAAATCCATAAAATAATCCATAATCACACACAGACAACCACGGATACACCACCAAGCATCAAAATCAAGTGGGTGAAAGGGCACAGCGGCATTGCAGGCAACGAAGCTGTAGATGCTGCCGCGAAAATGGCTACTCGGCTTCGTCAAGCGCCGGACTATAGTGCATACCCGATGTCATATGTGAAAAACGAACTCCGAAAAACCAACCTGGCTAAGTGGCAAGCCAGGTATACATCAAGCGAGCAGGGGCAACACACCAAAACCATATTCCCAACATTATTAGAAATCCACAAATTCCGTAAAAAACTAGACCAAAATTTCTTCGTAACCCAAATTCTGACAGGTCACGGCTTCCACAAACAATACCTCCACCGCTTTAAAATAACCAACGATGACAATTGTCCCTGCCATGACAACACTATACAAACCCTCGACCACCTCCTCAGGGATTGCCCCAGATTCGCCATGGATCGCATGCAGTATGAGGCAGTCTCCGAGAGATTTGGTATCACGGCATATGACATCGGGATGCTAACGCGAAACAAGGATGTCTTTGACGCCTACGTCAAATACGTATCAAAAATAATGAGCCAACTCAAGAGCTTCAACGGCACATAATTAAAAGTACCTATTACATATAAATATGTATCGCTATACCTTATACTTTACTATATCTATTTATTACTATATTATTTATTACCACTATATCTTATATTACCAATGCGAAAAGCCTCAACAAAAAGACAGTGTCCGTATCCAATCGCAGACACTGTCTAAAACTAAAACACAAACACGTTCTTAATCTAAGACAAACAAAACCCAAAAGTGAAACAACAAATAAGCCAAAAAAAAAAAAAAAAAAAAAAACTAGTAGGTACCAAAAATCTACCTGACCGAACCAAGTTTTCATACATTGGTCAATATCTTCGCATCCAGGTGACGCATTTTGACGCTGTTTTCAGCTAATTCGTTCCTAGTTAGGCTACCTGAGACTATCTGACTGAGAAAATTGACGAAAACGCGAAAAAATTTTCTTTCGCTTCATAGACTTTGAAAATTCTTACAACTTGTATGTACTGGAGACATAATTCAATAATATTTCAAAATTCTTTCAGCCAATCCTGTTTAAATTAGTTTCAATAGATACTTACCTGCCTTACCTGCAATCCGGTGCGCGTTCCGCGAGTCCGAGACGTGTAGGGTAGTTAATATTCCTGGTTTTGTTTAAATTTTCAGTGAAAATTCAAGTTTTTTGGCTGAAATTCAAAATTTTTGTTCAGCACAACTTTCAGTAACGCCATAGTTAGCTAGTTCGCGCGGAGACGCGTCTTTTGACACCTCGCCCGTGTGCCTAGCATACATAGCCACCTTAATACTTAGAATTTTCATTGTTCTACGTAACTAGTAGGTACCAAAAATCTACCTGACCGAACCAAGTTTTCATACATTGGTCAATATCTTCGCATCCAGGTGACGCATTTTGACGCTGTTTTCAGCTAATTCGTTCCTAGTTAGGCTACCTGAGACTATCTGACTGAGAAAATTGACGAAAACGCGAAAAAATTTTCTTTCGCTTCATAGACTTTGAAAATTCTTACAACTTGTATGTACTGGAGACATAATTCAATAATATTTCAAAATTCTTTCAGCCAATCCTGTTTAAATTAGTTTCAATAGATACTTACCTGCCTTACCTGCAATCCGGTGCGCGTTCCGCGAGTCCGAGACGTGTAGGGTAGTTAATATTCCTGGTTTTGTTTAAATTTTCAGTGAAAATTCACGTTTTTTGGCTGAAATTCAAAATTTTTGTTCAGCACAACTTTCAGTAACGCCATAGTTAGCTAGTTCGCGCGGAGACGCGTCTTTTGACACCTCGCCCGTGTGCCTAGCATACATAGCCACCTTAATACTTAGAATTTTCATTGTTCTACGTAACTAGTAGGTACCAAAAATCTACCTGACCGAACCAAGTTTTCATACATTGGTCAATATCTTCGCATCCAGGTGACGCATTTTGACGCTGTTTTCAGCTAATTCGTTCCTAGTTAGGCTACCTGAGACTATCTGACTGAGAAAATTGACGAAAACGCGAAAAAATTTTCTTTCGCTCCATAGACTTTGAAAATTCTTACAAACTGTATGTACTGGATACATAATTCAATAATATTTCAAAATTCTTTCAGCCAATCCCGTTTAAATTAGTTTCAATAGATACTTACCTGCCTTACCTGCAATCCGGTGCGCGTTCCGCGAGTCCGAGACGTGTAGGGTTGTTAATATTCCTGGTTTTGTTTAAATTTTCAGTGAAAATTCACGTTTTTCGGCTGAAATTCAAAATTTTTGTTCAGCACGCTTTTCAGTAACGCCATAGTTAGCTAGTTCGCGCGGAGACGCGTCTTCCGACACCTCGACCGTGCGCCTAGCATACATAGCCACCTTAATACTTAGAATTTTCGTTGTTCTACGTAACTAGTAGGTACCAAAAATCTACCTAAGCGAACCAAGTTTTCATACATTGGTCAATATCTTCGCATCCAGGTGACGCATTTTGACGCTGTTTTCAGCTAATTCGTTCCTAGTTAGGCTACCTGAGACTATCTGACTGAGAAAATTGACGAAAACGCGAAAAAATTTTCTTTCGCTCCATAGACTTTGAAAATTCTTACAAACTGTATGTACTGGATACATAATTCAATAATATTTCAAAATTCTTTCAGCCAATCCCGTTTAAATTAGTTTCAATAGATACTTACCTGCCTTACCTGCAATCCGGTGCGCGTTCCGCGAGTCCGAGACGTGTAGGGTTGTTAATATTCCTGGTTTTGTTTAAATTTTCAGTGAAAATTCACGTTTTTCGGCTGAAATTCAAAATTTTTGTTCAGCACGCTTTTCAGTAACGCCATAGTTAGCTAGTTCGCGCGGAGACGCGTCTTCCGACACCTCGACCGTGCGCCTAGCATACATAGCCACCTTAATACTTAGAATTTTCGTTGTTCTACGTAACTAGTAGGTACCAAAAATCTACCTAAGCGAACCAAGTTTTCATACATTGGTCAATATCTTCGCATCCAGGTGACGCATTTTGACGCTGTTTTCAGCTAATTCGTTCCTAGTTAGGCTACCTGAGACTATCTGACTGAGAAAATTGACGAAAACGCGAAAAAATTTTCTTTCGCTCCATAGACTTTGAAAATTCTTACAAACTGTATGTACTGGATACATAATTCAATAATATTTCAAAATTCTTTCAGCCAATCCCGTTTAAATTAGTTTCAATAGATACTTACCTGCCTTACCTGCAATCCGGTGCGCGTTCCGCGAGTCCGAGACGTGTAGGGTTGTTAATATTCCTGGTTTTGTTTAAATTTTCAGTGAAAATTCACGTTTTTCGGCTGAAATTCAAAATTTTTGTTCAGCACGCTTTTCAGTAACGCCATAGTTAGCTAGTTCGCGCGGAGACGCGTCTTCCGACACCTCGACCGTGCGCCTAGCATACATAGCCACCTTAATACTTAGAATTTTCGTTGTTCTACGTAACTAGTAGGTACCAAAAATCTACCTAAGCGAACCAAGTTTTCATACATTGGTCAATATCTTCGCATCCAGGTGACGCATTTTGACGCTGTTTTCAGCTAATTCGTTCCTAGTTAGGCTACCTGAGACTATCTGACTGAGAAAATTGACGAAAACGCGAAAAAATTTTCTTTCGCTTCATAGACTTTGAAAATTCTTACAACTTGTATGTACTGGAGACATAATTCAATAATATTTCAAAATTCTTTCAGCCAATCCTGTTTAAATTAGTTTCAATAGATACTTACCTGCCTTACCTGCAATCCGGTGCGCGTTCCGCGAGTCCGAGACGTGTAGGGTAGTTAATATTCCTGGTTTTGTTTAAATTTTCAGTGAAAATTCAAGTTTTTTGGCTGAAATTCAAAATTTTTGTTCAGCACAACTTTCAGTAACGCCATAGTTAGCTAGTTCGCGCGGAGACGCGTCTTTTGACACCTCGCCCGTGTGCCTAGCATACATAGCCACCTTAATACTTAGAATTTTCATTGTTCTACGTAACTAGTAGGTACCAAAAATCTACCTGACCGAACCAAGTTTTCATACATTGGTCAATATCTTCGCATCCAGGTGACGCATTTTGACGCTGTTTTCAGCTAATTCGTTCCTAGTTAGGCTACCTGAGACTATCTGACTGAGAAAATTGACGAAAACGCGAAAAAATTTTCTTTCGCTTCATAGACTTTGAAAATTCTTACAACTTGTATGTACTGGAGACATAATTCAATAATATTTCAAAATTCTTTCAGCCAATCCTGTTTAAATTAGTTTCAATAGATACTTACCTGCCTTACCTGCAATCCGGTGCGCGTTCCGCGAGTCCGAGACGTGTAGGGTAGTTAATATTCCTGGTTTTGTTTAAATTTTCAGTGAAAATTCACGTTTTTTGGCTGAAATTCAAAATTTTTGTTCAGCACAACTTTCAGTAACGCCATAGTTAGCTAGTTCGCGCGGAGACGCGTCTTTTGACACCTCGCCCGTGTGCCTAGCATACATAGCCACCTTAATACTTAGAATTTTCATTGTTCTACGTAACTAGTAGGTACCAAAAATCTACCTGACCGAACCAAGTTTTCATACATTGGTCAATATCTTCGCATCCAGGTGACGCATTTTGACGCTGTTTTCAGCTAATTCGTTCCTAGTTAGGCTACCTGAGACTATCTGACTGAGAAAATTGACGAAAACGCGAAAAAATTTTCTTTCGCTCCATAGACTTTGAAAATTCTTACAAACTGTATGTACTGGATACATAATTCAATAATATTTCAAAATTCTTTCAGCCAATCCCGTTTAAATTAGTTTCAATAGATACTTACCTGCCTTACCTGCAATCCGGTGCGCGTTCCGCGAGTCCGAGACGTGTAGGGTTGTTAATATTCCTGGTTTTGTTTAAATTTTCAGTGAAAATTCACGTTTTTCGGCTGAAATTCAAAATTTTTGTTCAGCACGCTTTTCAGTAACGCCATAG
This sequence comes from Polymixis lichenea, assembly GCA_949091785.1. NCBI lineage: Eukaryota > Metazoa > Arthropoda > Insecta > Lepidoptera > Noctuidae > Polymixis > Polymixis lichenea. The sequence goes on along the minus strand of OX420936.1, from coordinate 26,043,539 downwards.
TTAGCTAGTTCGCGCGGAGACGCGTCTTCCGACACCTCGACCGTGCGCCTAGCATACATAGCCACCTTAATACTTAGAATTTTCGTTGTTCTACGTAACTAGTAGGTACCAAAAATCTACCTAAGCGAACCAAGTTTTCATACATTGGTCAATATCTTCGCATCCAGGTGACGCATTTTGACGCTGTTTTCAGCTAATTCGTTCCTAGTTAGGCTACCTGAGACTATCTGACTGAGAAAATTGACGAAAACGCGAAAAAATTTTCTTTCGCTCCATAGACTTTGAAAATTCTTACAAACTGTATGTACTGGATACATAATTCAATAATATTTCAAAATTCTTTCAGCCAATCCCGTTTAAATTAGTTTCAATAGATACTTACCTGCCTTACCTGCAATCCGGTGCGCGTTCCGCGAGTCCGAGACGTGTAGGGTTGTTAATATTCCTGGTTTTGTTTAAATTTTCAGTGAAAATTCACGTTTTTCGGCTGAAATTCAAAATTTTTGTTCAGCACGCTTTTCAGTAACGCCATAGTTAGCTAGTTCGCGCGGAGACGCGTCTTCCGACACCTCGACCGTGCGCCTAGCATACATAGCCACCTTAATACTTAGAATTTTCGTTGTTCTACGTAACTAGTAGGTACCAAAAATCTACCTAAGCGAACCAAGTTTTCATACATTGGTCAATATCTTCGCATCCAGGTGACGCATTTTGACGCTGTTTTCAGCTAATTCGTTCCTAGTTAGGCTACCTGAGACTATCTGACTGAGAAAATTGACGAAAACGCGAAAAAATTTTCTTTCGCTCCATAGACTTTGAAAATTCTTACAAACTGTATGTACTGGATACATAATTCAATAATATTTCAAAATTCTTTCAGCCAATCCCGTTTAAATTAGTTTCAATAGATACTTACCTGCCTTACCTGCAATCCGGTGCGCGTTCCGCGAGTCCGAGACGTGTAGGGTTGTTAATATTCCTGGTTTTGTTTAAATTTTCAGTGAAAATTCACGTTTTTCGGCTGAAATTCAAAATTTTTGTTCAGCACGCTTTTCAGTAACGCCATAGTTAGCTAGTTCGCGCGGAGACGCGTCTTCCGACACCTCGACCGTGCGCCTAGCATACATAGCCACCTTAATACTTAGAATTTTCGTTGTTCTACGTAACTAGTAGGTACCAAAAATCTACCTAAGCGAACCAAGTTTTCATACATTGGTCAATATCTTCGCATCCAGGTGACGCATTTTGACGCTGTTTTCAGCTAATTCGTTCCTAGTTAGGCTACCTGAGACTATCTGACTGAGAAAATTGACGAAAACGCGAAAAAATTTTCTTTCGCTCCATAGACTTTGAAAATTCTTACAAACTGTATGTACTGGATACATAATTCAATAATATTTCAAAATTCTTTCAGCCAATCCCGTTTAAATTAGTTTCAATAGATACTTACCTGCCTTACCTGCAATCCGGTGCGCGTTCCGCGAGTCCGAGACGTGTAGGGTTGTTAATATTCCTGGTTTTGTTTAAATTTTCAGTGAAAATTCACGTTTTTCGGCTGAAATTCAAAATTTTTGTTCAGCACGCTTTTCAGTAACGCCATAGTTAGCTAGTTCGCGCGGAGACGCGTCTTCCGACACCTCGACCGTGCGCCTAGCATACATAGCCACCTTAATACTTAGAATTTTCGTTGTTCTACGTAACTAGTAGGTACCAAAAATCTACCTAAGCGAACCAAGTTTTCATACATTGGTCAATATCTTCGCATCCAGGTGACGCATTTTGACGCTGTTTTCAGCTAATTCGTTCCTAGTTAGGCTACCTGAGACTATCTGACTGAGAAAATTGACGAAAACGCGAAAAAATTTTCTTTCGCTCCATAGACTTTGAAAATTCTTACAAACTGTATGTACTGGATACATAATTCAATAATATTTCAAAATTCTTTCAGCCAATCCCGTTTAAATTAGTTTCAATAGATACTTACCTGCCTTACCTGCAATCCGGTGCGCGTTCCGCGAGTCCGAGACGTGTAGGGTAGTTAATATTCCTGGTTTTGTTTAAATTTTCAGTGAAAATTCACGTTTTTTGGCTGAAATTCAAAATTTTTGTTCAGCACAACTTTCAGTAACGCCATAGTTAGCTAGTTCGCGCGGAGACGCGTCTTTTGACACCTCGCCCGTGTGCCTAGCATACATAGCCACCTTAATACTTAGAATTTTCATTGTTCTACGTAACTAGTAGGTACCAAAAATCTACCTGACCGAACCAAGTTTTCATACATTGGTCAATATCTTCGCATCCAGGTGACGCATTTTGACGCTGTTTTCAGCTAATTCGTTCCTAGTTAGGCTACCTGAGACTATCTGACTGAGAAAATTGACGAAAACGCGAAAAAATTTTCTTTCGCTTCATAGACTTTGAAAATTCTTACAACTTGTATGTACTGGAGACATAATTCAATAATATTTCAAAATTCTTTCAGCCAATCCTGTTTAAATTAGTTTCAATAGATACTTACCTGCCTTACCTGCAATCCGGTGCGCGTTCCGCGAGTCCGAGACGTGTAGGGTAGTTAATATTCCTGGTTTTGTTTAAATTTTCAGTGAAAATTCAAGTTTTTTGGCTGAAATTCAAAATTTTTGTTCAGCACAACTTTCAGTAACGCCATAGTTAGCTAGTTCGCGCGGAGACGCGTCTTTTGACACCTCGCCCGTGTGCCTAGCATACATAGCCACCTTAATACTTAGAATTTTCATTGTTCTACGTAACTAGTAGGTACCAAAAATCTACCTGACCGAACCAAGTTTTCATACATTGGTCAATATCTTCGCATCCAGGTGACGCATTTTGACGCTGTTTTCAGCTAATTCGTTCCTAGTTAGGCTACCTGAGACTATCTGACTGAGAAAATTGACGAAAACGCGAAAAAATTTTCTTTCGCTTCATAGACTTTGAAAATTCTTACAACTTGTATGTACTGGAGACATAATTCAATAATATTTCAAAATTCTTTCAGCCAATCCTGTTTAAATTAGTTTCAATAGATACTTACCTGCCTTACCTGCAATCCGGTGCGCGTTCCGCGAGTCCGAGACGTGTAGGGTAGTTAATATTCCTGGTTTTGTTTAAATTTTCAGTGAAAATTCAAGTTTTTTGGCTGAAATTCAAAATTTTTGTTCAGCACAACTTTCAGTAACGCCATAGTTAGCTAGTTCGCGCGGAGACGCGTCTTTTGACACCTCGCCCGTGTGCCTAGCATACATAGCCACCTTAATACTTAGAATTTTCATTGTTCTACGTAACTAGTAGGTACCAAAAATCTACCTGACCGAACCAAGTTTTCATACATTGGTCAATATCTTCGCATCCAGGTGACGCATTTTGACGCTGTTTTCAGCTAATTCGTTCCTAGTTAGGCTACCTGAGACTATCTGACTGAGAAAATTGACGAAAACGCGAAAAAATTTTCTTTCGCTCCATAGACTTTGAAAATTCTTACAAACTGTATGTACTGGATACATAATTCAATAATATTTCAAAATTCTTTCAGCCAATCCCGTTTAAATTAGTTTCAATAGATACTTACCTGCCTTACCTGCAATCCGGTGCGCGTTCCGCGAGTCCGAGACGTGTAGGGTTGTTAATATTCCTGGTTTTGTTTAAATTTTCAGTGAAAATTCACGTTTTTCGGCTGAAATTCAAAATTTTTGTTCAGCACGCTTTTCAGTAACGCCATAGTTAGCTAGTTCGCGCGGAGACGCGTCTTCCGACACCTCGACCGTGCGCCTAGCATACATAGCCACCTTAATACTTAGAATTTTCGTTGTTCTACGTAACTAGTAGGTACCAAAAATCTACCTAAGCGAACCAAGTTTTCATACATTGGTCAATATCTTCGCATCCAGGTGACGCATTTTGACGCTGTTTTCAGCTAATTCGTTCCTAGTTAGGCTACCTGAGACTATCTGACTGAGAAAATTGACGAAAACGCGAAAAAATTTTCTTTCGCTCCATAGACTTTGAAAATTCTTACAAACTGTATGTACTGGATACATAATTCAATAATATTTCAAAATTCTTTCAGCCAATCCCGTTTAAATTAGTTTCAATAGATACTTACCTGCCTTACCTGCAATCCGGTGCGCGTTCCGCGAGTCCGAGACGTGTAGGGTTGTTAATATTCCTGGTTTTGTTTAAATTTTCAGTGAAAATTCACGTTTTTCGGCTGAAATTCAAAATTTTTGTTCAGCACGCTTTTCAGTAACGCCATAGTTAGCTAGTTCGCGCGGAGACGCGTCTTCCGACACCTCGACCGTGCGCCTAGCATACATAGCCACCTTAATACTTAGAATTTTCGTTGTTCTACGTAACTAGTAGGTACCAAAAATCTACCTAAGCGAACCAAGTTTTCATACATTGGTCAATATCTTCGCATCCAGGTGACGCATTTTGACGCTGTTTTCAGCTAATTCGTTCCTAGTTAGGCTACCTGAGACTATCTGACTGAGAAAATTGACGAAAACGCGAAAAAATTTTCTTTCGCTCCATAGACTTTGAAAATTCTTACAAACTGTATGTACTGGATACATAATTCAATAATATTTCAAAATTCTTTCAGCCAATCCCGTTTAAATTAGTTTCAATAGATACTTACCTGCCTTACCTGCAATCCGGTGCGCGTTCCGCGAGTCCGAGACGTGTAGGGTTGTTAATATTCCTGGTTTTGTTTAAATTTTCAGTGAAAATTCACGTTTTTCGGCTGAAATTCAAAATTTTTGTTCAGCACGCTTTTCAGTAACGCCATAGTTAGCTAGTTCGCGCGGAGACGCGTCTTCCGACACCTCGACCGTGCGCCTAGCATACATAGCCACCTTAATACTTAGAATTTTCGTTGTTCTACGTAACTAGTAGGTACCAAAAATCTACCTAAGCGAACCAAGTTTTCATACATTGGTCAATATCTTCGCATCCAGGTGACGCATTTTGACGCTGTTTTCAGCTAATTCGTTCCTAGTTAGGCTACCTGAGACTATCTGACTGAGAAAATTGACGAAAACGCGAAAAAATTTTCTTTCGCTCCATAGACTTTGAAAATTCTTACAAACTGTATGTACTGGATACATAATTCAATAATATTTCAAAATTCTTTCAGCCAATCCCGTTTAAATTAGTTTCAATAGATACTTACCTGCCTTACCTGCAATCCGGTGCGCGTTCCGCGAGTCCGAGACGTGTAGGGTTGTTAATATTCCTGGTTTTGTTTAAATTTTCAGTGAAAATTCACGTTTTTCGGCTGAAATTCAAAATTTTTGTTCAGCACGCTTTTCAGTAACGCCATAGTTAGCTAGTTCGCGCGGAGACGCGTCTTCCGACACCTCGACCGTGCGCCTAGCATACATAGCCACCTTAATACTTAGAATTTTCGTTGTTCTACGTAACTAGTAGGTACCAAAAATCTACCTAAGCGAACCAAGTTTTCATACATTGGTCAATATCTTCGCATCCAGGTGACGCATTTTGACGCTGTTTTCAGCTAATTCGTTCCTAGTTAGGCTACCTGAGACTATCTGACTGAGAAAATTGACGAAAACGCGAAAAAATTTTCTTTCGCTCCATAGACTTTGAAAATTCTTACAAACTGTATGTACTGGATACATAATTCAATAATATTTCAAAATTCTTTCAGCCAATCCCGTTTAAATTAGTTTCAATAGATACTTACCTGCCTTACCTGCAATCCGGTGCGCGTTCCGCGAGTCCGAGACGTGTAGGGTAGTTAATATTCCTGGTTTTGTTTAAATTTTCAGTGAAAATTCACGTTTTTTGGCTGAAATTCAAAATTTTTGTTCAGCACAACTTTCAGTAACGCCATAGTTAGCTAGTTCGCGCGGAGACGCGTCTTTTGACACCTCGCCCGTGTGCCTAGCATACATAGCCACCTTAATACTTAGAATTTTCATTGTTCTACGTAACTAGTAGGTACCAAAAATCTACCTGACCGAACCAAGTTTTCATACATTGGTCAATATCTTCGCATCCAGGTGACGCATTTTGACGCTGTTTTCAGCTAATTCGTTCCTAGTTAGGCTACCTGAGACTATCTGACTGAGAAAATTGACGAAAACGCGAAAAAATTTTCTTTCGCTTCATAGACTTTGAAAATTCTTACAACTTGTATGTACTGGAGACATAATTCAATAATATTTCAAAATTCTTTCAGCCAATCCTGTTTAAATTAGTTTCAATAGATACTTACCTGCCTTACCTGCAATCCGGTGCGCGTTCCGCGAGTCCGAGACGTGTAGGGTAGTTAATATTCCTGGTTTTGTTTAAATTTTCAGTGAAAATTCAAGTTTTTTGGCTGAAATTCAAAATTTTTGTTCAGCACAACTTTCAGTAACGCCATAGTTAGCTAGTTCGCGCGGAGACGCGTCTTTTGACACCTCGCCCGTGTGCCTAGCATACATAGCCACCTTAATACTTAGAATTTTCATTGTTCTACGTAACTAGTAGGTACCAAAAATCTACCTGACCGAACCAAGTTTTCATACATTGGTCAATATCTTCGCATCCAGGTGACGCATTTTGACGCTGTTTTCAGCTAATTCGTTCCTAGTTAGGCTACCTGAGACTATCTGACTGAGAAAATTGACGAAAACGCGAAAAAATTTTCTTTCGCTTCATAGACTTTGAAAATTCTTACAACTTGTATGTACTGGAGACATAATTCAATAATATTTCAAAATTCTTTCAGCCAATCCTGTTTAAATTAGTTTCAATAGATACTTACCTGCCTTACCTGCAATCCGGTGCGCGTTCCGCGAGTCCGAGACGTGTAGGGTAGTTAATATTCCTGGTTTTGTTTAAATTTTCAGTGAAAATTCAAGTTTTTTGGCTGAAATTCAAAATTTTTGTTCAGCACAACTTTCAGTAACGCCATAGTTAGCTAGTTCGCGCGGAGACGCGTCTTTTGACACCTCGCCCGTGTGCCTAGCATACATAGCCACCTTAATACTTAGAATTTTCATTGTTCTACGTAACTAGTAGGTACCAAAAATCTACCTGACCGAACCAAGTTTTCATACATTGGTCAATATCTTCGCATCCAGGTGACGCATTTTGACGCTGTTTTCAGCTAATTCGTTCCTAGTTAGGCTACCTGAGACTATCTGACTGAGAAAATTGACGAAAACGCGAAAAAATTTTCTTTCGCTTCATAGACTTTGAAAATTCTTACAACTTGTATGTACTGGAGACATAATTCAATAATATTTCAAAATTCTTTCAGCCAATCCTGTTTAAATTAGTTTCAATAGATACTTACCTGCCTTACCTGCAATCCGGTGCGCGTTCCGCGAGTCCGAGACGTGTAGGGTAGTTAATATTCCTGGTTTTGTTTAAATTTTCAGTGAAAATTCACGTTTTTTGGCTGAAATTCAAAATTTTTGTTCAGCACAACTTTCAGTAACGCCATAGTTAGATAGTTCGCGCGGAGACGCGTCTTTTGACACCTCGCCCGTGTGCCTAGCATACATAGCCACCTTAATACTTAGAATTTTCATTGTTCTACGTAACTAGTAGGTACCAAAAATCTACCTGACCGAACCAAGTTTTCATACATTGGTCAATATCTTCGCATCCAGGTGACGCATTTTGACGCTGTTTTCAGCTAATTCGTTCCTAGTTAGGCTACCTGAGACTATCTGACTGAGAAAATTGACGAAAACGCGAAAAAATTTTCTTTCGCTCCATAGACTTTGAAAATTCTTACAAACTGTATGTACTGGATACATAATTCAATAATATTTCAAAATTCTTTCAGCCAATCCCGTTTAAATTAGTTTCAATAGATACTTACCTGCCTTACCTGCAATCCGGTGCGCGTTCCGCGAGTCCGAGACGTGTAGGGTTGTTAATATTCCTGGTTTTGTTTAAATTTTCAGTGAAAATTCACGTTTTTCGGCTGAAATTCAAAATTTTTGTTCAGCACGCTTTTCAGTAACGCCATAGTTAGCTAGTTCGCGCGGAGACGCGTCTTCCGACACCTCGACCGTGCGCCTAGCATACATAGCCACCTTAATACTTAGAATTTTCGTTGTTCTACGTAACTAGTAGGTACCAAAAATCTACCTAAGCGAACCAAGTTTTCATACATTGGTCAATATCTTCGCATCCAGGTGACGCATTTTGACGCTGTTTTCAGCTAATTCGTTCCTAGTTAGGCTACCTGAGACTATCTGACTGAGAAAATTGACGAAAACGCGAAAAAATTTTCTTTCGCTCCATAGACTTTGAAAATTCTTACAAACTGTATGTACTGGATACATAATTCAATAATATTTCAAAATTCTTTCAGCCAATCCCGTTTAAATTAGTTTCAATAGATACTTACCTGCCTTACCTGCAATCCGGTGCGCGTTCCGCGAGTCCGAGACGTGTAGGGTTGTTAATATTCCTGGTTTTGTTTAAATTTTCAGTGAAAATTCACGTTTTTCGGCTGAAATTCAAAATTTTTGTTCAGCACGCTTTTCAGTAACGCCATAGTTAGCTAGTTCGCGCGGAGACGCGTCTTCCGACACCTCGACCGTGCGCCTAGCATACATAGCCACCTTAATACTTAGAATTTTCGTTGTTCTACGTAACTAGTAGGTACCAAAAATCTACCTAAGCGAACCAAGTTTTCATACATTGGTCAATATCTTCGCATCCAGGTGACGCATTTTGACGCTGTTTTCAGCTAATTCGTTCCTAGTTAGGCTACCTGAGACTATCTGACTGAGAAAATTGACGAAAACGCGAAAAAATTTTCTTTCGCTCCATAGACTTTGAAAATTCTTACAAACTGTATGTACTGGATACATAATTCAATAATATTTCAAAATTCTTTCAGCCAATCCCGTTTAAATTAGTTTCAATAGATACTTACCTGCCTTACCTGCAATCCGGTGCGCGTTCCGCGAGTCCGAGACGTGTAGGGTTGTTAATATTCTTGGTTTTGTTTAAATTTTCAGTGAAAATTCACGTTTTTCGGCTGAAATTCAAAATTTTTGTTCAGCACGCTTTTCAGTAACGCCATAGTTAGCTAGTTCGCGCGGAGACGCGTCTTCCGACACCTCGACCGTGCGCCTAGCATACATAGCCACCTTAATACTTAGAATTTTCGTTGTTCTACGTAACTAGTAGGTACCAAAAATCTACCTAAGCGAACCAAGTTTTCATACATTGGTCAATATCTTCGCATCCAGGTGACGCATTTTGACGCTGTTTTCAGCTAATTCGTTCCTAGTTAGGCTACCTGAGACTATCTGACTGAGAAAATTGACGAAAACGCGAAAAAATTTTCTTTCGCTCCATAGACTTTGAAAATTCTTACAAACTGTATGTACTGGATACATAATTCAATAATATTTCAAAATTCTTTCAGCCAATCCCGTTTAAATTAGTTTCAATAGATACTTACCTGCCTTACCTGCAATCCGGTGCGCGTTCCGCGAGTCCGAGACGTGTAGGGTTGTTAATATTCCTGGTTTTGTTTAAATTTTCAGTGAAAATTCACGTTTTTAGGCTGAAATTCAAAATTTTTGTTCAGCACGCTTTTCAGTAACGCCATAGTTAGCTAGTTCGCGCGGAGACGCGTCTTCCGACACCTCGACCGTGCGCCTAGCATACATAGCCACCTTAATACTTAGAATTTTCGTTGTTCTACGTAACTAGTAGGTACCAAAAATCTACCTAAGCGAACCAAGTTTTCATACATTGGTCAATATCTTCGCATCCAGGTGACGCATTTTGACGCTGTTTTCAGCTAATTCGTTCCTAGTTAGGCTACCTGAGACTATCTGACTGAGAAAATTGACGAAAACGCGAAAAAATTTTCTTTCGCTCCATAGACTTTGAAAATTCTTACAAACTGTATGTACTGGATACATAATTCAATAATATTTCAAAATTCTTTCAGCCAATCCCGTTTAAATTAGTTTCAATAGATACTTACCTGCCTTACCTGCAATCCGGTGCGCGTTCCGCGAGTCCGAGACGTGTAGGGTTGTTAATATTCCTGGTTTTGTTTAAATTTTCAGTGAAAATTCACGTTTTTAGGCTGAAATTCAAAATTTTTGTTCAGCACGCTTTTCAGTAACGCCATAGTTAGCTAGTTCGCGCGGAGACGCGTCTTCCGACACCTCGACCGTGCGCCTAGCATACATAGCCACCTTAATACTTAGAATTTTCGTTGTTCTACGTAACTAGTAGGTACCAAAAATCTACCTAAGCGAACCAAGTTTTCATACATTGGTCAATATCTTCGCATCCAGGTGACGCATTTTGACGCTGTTTTCAGCTAATTCGTTCCTAGTTAGGCTACCTGAGACTATCTGACTGAGAAAATTGACGAAAACGCGAAAAAATTTTCTTTCGCTCCATAGACTTTGAAAATTCTTACAAACTGTATGTACTGGATACATAATTCAATAATATTTCAAAATTCTTTCAGCCAATCCCGTTTAAATTAGTTTCAATAGATACTTACCTGCCTTACCTGCAATCCGGTGCGCGTTCCGCGAGTCCGAGACGTGTAGGGTTGTTAATATTCCTGGTTTTGTTTAAATTTTCAGTGAAAATTCACGTTTTTCGGCTGAAATTCAAAATTTTTGTTCAGCACGCTTTTCAGTAACGCCATAGTTAGCTAGTTCGCGCGGAGACGCGTCTTCCGACACCTCGACCGTGCGCCTAGCATACATAGCCACCTTAATACTTAGAATTTTCGTTGTTCTACGTAACTAGTAGGTACCAAAAATCTACCTAAGCGAACCAAGTTTTCATACATTGGTCAATATCTTCGCATCCAGGTGACGCATTTTGACGCTGTTTTCAGCTAATTCGTTCCTAGTTAGGCTACCTGAGACTATCTGACTGAGAAAATTGACGAAAACGCGAAAAAATTTTCTTTCGCTCCATAGACTTTGAAAATTCTTACAAACTGTATGTACTGGATACATAATTCAATAATATTTCAAAATTCTTTCAGCCAATCCCGTTTAAATTAGTTTCAATAGATACTTACCTGCCTTACCTGCAATCCGGTGCGCGTTCCGCGAGTCCGAGACGTGTAGGGTAGTTAATATTCCTGGTTTTGTTTAAATTTTCAGTGAAAATTCACGTTTTTTGGCTGAAATTCAAAATTTTTGTTCAGCACAACTTTCAGTAACGCCATAGTTAGCTAGTTCGCGCGGAGACGCGTCTTTTGACACCTCGCCCGTGTGCCTAGCATACATAGCCACCTTAATACTTAGAATTTTCATTGTTCTACGTAACTAGTAGGTACCAAAAATCTACCTGACCGAACCAAGTTTTCATACATTGGTCAATATCTTCGCATCCAGGTGACGCATTTTGACGCTGTTTTCAGCTAATTCGTTCCTAGTTAGGCTACCTGAGACTATCTGACTGAGAAAATTGACGAAAACGCGAAAAAATTTTCTTTCGCTTCATAGACTTTGAAAATTCTTACAACTTGTATGTACTGGAGACATAATTCAATAATATTTCAAAATTCTTTCAGCCAATCCTGTTTAAATTAGTTTCAATAGATACTTACCTGCCTTACCTGCAATCCGGTGCGCGTTCCGCGAGTCCGAGACGTGTAGGGTAGTTAATATTCCTGGTTTTGTTTAAATTTTCAGTGAAAATTCAAGTTTTTTGGCTGAAATTCAAAATTTTTGTTCAGCACAACTTTCAGTAACGCCATAGTTAGCTAGTTCGCGCGGAGACGCGTCTTTTGACACCTCGCCCGTGTGCCTAGCATACATAGCCACCTTAATACTTAGAATTTTCATTGTTCTACGTAACTAGTAGGTACCAAAAATCTACCTGACCGAACCAAGTTTTCATACATTGGTCAATATCTTCGCATCCAGGTGACGCATTTTGACGCTGTTTTCAGCTAATTCGTTCCTAGTTAGGCTACCTGAGACTATCTGACTGAGAAAATTGACGAAAACGCGAAAAAATTTTCTTTCGCTTCATAGACTTTGAAAATTCTTACAACTTGTATGTACTGGAGACATAATTCAATAATATTTCAAAATTCTTTCAGCCAATCCTGTTTAAATTAGTTTCAATAGATACTTACCTGCCTTACCTGCAATCCGGTGCGCGTTCCGCGAGTCCGAGACGTGTAGGGTAGTTAATATTCCTGGTTTTGTTTAAATTTTCAGTGAAAATTCAAGTTTTTTGGCTGAAATTCAAAATTTTTGTTCAGCACAACTTTCAGTAACGCCATAGTTAGCTAGTTCGCGCGGAGACGCGTCTTTTGACACCTCGCCCGTGTGCCTAGCATACATAGCCACCTTAATACTTAGAATTTTCATTGTTCTACGTAACTAGTAGGTACCAAAAATCTACCTGACCGAACCAAGTTTTCATACATTGGTCAATATCTTCGCATCCAGGTGACGCATTTTGACGCTGTTTTCAGCTAATTCGTTCCTAGTTAGGCTACCTGAGACTATCTGACTGAGAAAATTGACGAAAACGCGAAAAAATTTTCTTTCGCTTCATAGACTTTGAAAATTCTTACAACTTGTATGTACTGGAGACATAATTCAATAATATTTCAAAATTCTTTCAGCCAATCCTGTTTAAATTAGTTTCAATAGATACTTACCTGCCTTACCTGCAATCCGGTGCGCGTTCCGCGAGTCCGAGACGTGTAGGGTAGTTAATATTCCTGGTTTTGTTTAAATTTTCAGTGAAAATTCACGTTTTTTGGCTGAAATTCAAAATTTTTGTTCAGCACAACTTTCAGTAACGCCATAGTTAGCTAGTTCGCGCGGAGACGCGTCTTTTGACACCTCGCCCGTGTGCCTAGCATACATAGCCACCTTAATACTTAGAATTTTCATTGTTCTACGTAACTAGTAGGTACCAAAAATCTACCTGACCGAACCAAGTTTTCATACATTGGTCAATATCTTCGCATCCAGGTGACGCATTTTGACGCTGTTTTCAGCTAATTCGTTCCTAGTTAGGCTACCTGAGACTATCTGACTGAGAAAATTGACGAAAACGCGAAAAAATTTTCTTTCGCTCCATAGACTTTGAAAATTCTTACAAACTGTATGTACTGGATACATAATTCAATAATATTTCAAAATTCTTTCAGCCAATCCCGTTTAAATTAGTTTCAATAGATACTTACCTGCCTTACCTGCAATCCGGTGCGCGTTCCGCGAGTCCGAGACGTGTAGGGTTGTTAATATTCCTGGTTTTGTTTAAATTTTCAGTGAAAATTCACGTTTTTCGGCTGAAATTCAAAATTTTTGTTCAGCACGCTTTTCAGTAACGCCATAGTTAGCTAGTTCGCGCGGAGACGCGTCTTCCGACACCTCGACCGTGCGCCTAGCATACATAGCCACCTTAATACTTAGAATTTTCGTTGTTCTACGTAACTAGTAGGTACCAAAAATCTACCTAAGCGAACCAAGTTTTCATACATTGGTCAATATCTTCGCATCCAGGTGACGCATTTTGACGCTGTTTTCAGCTAATTCGTTCCTAGTTAGGCTACCTGAGACTATCTGACTGAGAAAATTGACGAAAACGCGAAAAAATTTTCTTTCGCTCCATAGACTTTGAAAATTCTTACAAACTGTATGTACTGGATACATAATTCAATAATATTTCAAAATTCTTTCAGCCAATCCCGTTTAAATTAGTTTCAATAGATACTTACCTGCCTTACCTGCAATCCGGTGCGCGTTCCGCGAGTCCGAGACGTGTAGGGTTGTTAATATTCCTGGTTTTGTTTAAATTTTCAGTGAAAATTCACGTTTTTCGGCTGAAATTCAAAATTTTTGTTCAGCACGCTTTTCAGTAACGCCATAGTTAGCTAGTTCGCGCGGAGACGCGTCTTCCGACACCTCGACCGTGCGCCTAGCATACATAGCCACCTTAATACTTAGAATTTTCGTTGTTCTACGTAACTAGTAGGTACCAAAAATCTACCTAAGCGAACCAAGTTTTCATACATTGGTCAATATCTTCGCATCCAGGTGACGCATTTTGACGCTGTTTTCAGCTAATTCGTTCCTAGTTAGGCTACCTGAGACTATCTGACTGAGAAAATTGACGAAAACGCGAAAAAATTTTCTTTCGCTCCATAGACTTTGAAAATTCTTACAAACTGTATGTACTGGATACATAATTCAATAATATTTCAAAATTCTTTCAGCCAATCCCGTTTAAATTAGTTTCAATAGATACTTACCTGCCTTACCTGCAATCCGGTGCGCGTTCCGCGAGTCCGAGACGTGTAGGGTTGTTAATATTCCTGGTTTTGTTTAAATTTTCAGTGAAAATTCACGTTTTTCGGCTGAAATTCAAAATTTTTGTTCAGCACGCTTTTCAGTAACGCCATAGTTAGCTAGTTCGCGCGGAGACGCGTCTTCCGACACCTCGACCGTGCGCCTAGCATACATAGCCACCTTAATACTTAGAATTTTCGTTGTTCTACGTAACTAGTAGGTACCAAAAATCTACCTAAGCGAACCAAGTTTTCATACATTGGTCAATATCTTCGCATCCAGGTGACGCATTTTGACGCTGTTTTCAGCTAATTCGTTCCTAGTTAGGCTACCTGAGACTATCTGACTGAGAAAATTGACGAAAACGCGAAAAAATTTTCTTTCGCTTCATAGACTTTGAAAATTCTTACAACTTGTATGTACTGGAGACATAATTCAATAATATTTCAAAATTCTTTCAGCCAATCCTGTTTAAATTAGTTTCAATAGATACTTACCTGCCTTACCTGCAATCCGGTGCGCGTTCCGCGAGTCCGAGACGTGTAGGGTAGTTAATATTCCTGGTTTTGTTTAAATTTTCAGTGAAAATTCACGTTTTTTGGCTGAAATTCAAAATTTTTGTTCAGCACAACTTTCAGTAACGCCATAGTTAGCTAGTTCGCGCGGAGACGCGTCTTTTGACACCTCGCCCGTGTGCCTAGCATACATAGCCACCTTAATACTTAGAATTTTCATTGTTCTACGTAACTAGTAGGTACCAAAAATCTACCTGACCGAACCAAGTTTTCATACATTGGTCAATATCTTCGCATCCAGGTGACGCATTTTGACGCTGTTTTCAGCTAATTCGTTCCTAGTTAGGCTACCTGAGACTATCTGACTGAGAAAATTGACGAAAACGCGAAAAAATTTTCTTTCGCTTCATAGACTTTGAAAATTCTTACAACTTGTATGTACTGGAGACATAATTCAATAATATTTCAAAATTCTTTCAGCCAATCCTGTTTAAATTAGTTTCAATAGATACTTACCTGCCTTACCTGCAATCCGGTGCGCGTTCCGCGAGTCCGAGACGTGTAGGGTAGTTAATATTCCTGGTTTTGTTTAAATTTTCAGTGAAAATTCACGTTTTTTGGCTGAAATTCAAAATTTTTGTTCAGCACAACTTTCAGTAACGCCATAGTTAGCTAGTTCGCGCGGAGACGCGTCTTTTGACACCTCGCCCGTGTGCCTAGCATACATAGCCACCTTAATACTTAGAATTTTCATTGTTCTACGTAACTAGTAGGTACCAAAAATCTACCTGACCGAACCAAGTTTTCATACATTGGTCAATATCTTCGCATCCAGGTGACGCATTTTGACGCTGTTTTCAGCTAATTCGTTCCTAGTTAGGCTACCTGAGACTATCTGACTGAGAAAATTGACGAAAACGCGAAAAAATTTTCTTTCGCTTCATAGACTTTGAAAATTCTTACAACTTGTATGTACTGGAGACATAATTCAATAATATTTCAAAATTCTTTCAGCCAATCCTGTTTAAATTAGTTTCAATAGATACTTACCTGCCTTACCTGCAATCCGGTGCGCGTTCCGCGAGTCCGAGACGTGTAGGGTAGTTAATATTCCTGGTTTTGTTTAAATTTTCAGTGAAAATTCACGTTTTTTGGCTGAAATTCAAAATTTTTGTTCAGCACAACTTTCAGTAACGCCATAGTTAGCTAGTTCGCGCGGAGACGCGTCTTTTGACACCTCGCCCGTGTGCCTAGCATACATAGCCACCTTAATACTTAGAATTTTCATTGTTCTACGTAACTAGTAGGTACCAAAAATCTACCTGACCGAACCAAGTTTTCATACATTGGTCAATATCTTCGCATCCAGGTGACGCATTTTGACGCTGTTTTCAGCTAATTCGTTCCTAGTTAGGCTACCTGAGACTATCTGACTGAGAAAATTGACGAAAACGCGAAAAAATTTTCTTTCGCTTCATAGACTTTGAAAATTCTTACAACTTGTATGTACTGGAGACATAATTCAATAATATTTCAAAATTCTTTCAGCCAATCCTGTTTAAATTAGTTTCAATAGATACTTACCTGCCTTACCTGCAATCCGGTGCGCGTTCCGCGAGTCCGAGACGTGTAGGGTAGTTAATATTCCTGGTTTTGTTTAAATTTTCAGTGAAAATTCACGTTTTTTGGCTGAAATTCAAAATTTTTGTTCAGCACAACTTTCAGTAACGCCATAGTTAGCTAGTTCGCGCGGAGACGCGTCTTTTGACACCTCGCCCGTGTGCCTAGCATACATAGCCACCTTAATACTTAGAATTTTCATTGTTCTACGTAACTAGTAGGTACCAAAAATCTACCTGACCGAACCAAGTTTTCATACATTGGTCAATATCTTCGCATCCAGGTGACGCATTTTGACGCTGTTTTCAGCTAATGCGTTCCTAGTTAGGCTACCTGAGACTATCTGACTGAGAAAATTGACGAAAACGCGAAAAAATTTTCTTTCGCTTCATAGACTTTGAAAATTCTTACAACTTGTATGTACTGGAGACATAATTCAATAATATTTCAAAATTCTTTCAGCCAATCCTGTTTAAATTAGTTTCAATAGATACTTACCTGCCTTACCTGCAATCCGGTGCGCGTTCCGCGAGTCCGAGACGTGTAGGGTAGTTAATATTCCTGGTTTTGTTTAAATTTTCAGTGAAAATTCACGTTTTTTGGCTGAAATTCAAAATTTTTGTTCAGCACAACTTTCAGTAACGCCATAGTTAGCTAGTTCGCGCGGAGACGCGTCTTTTGACACCTCGCCCGTGTGCCTAGCATACATAGCCACCTTAATACTTAGAATTTTCATTGTTCTACGTAACTAGTAGGTACCAAAAATCTACCTGACCGAACCAAGTTTTCATACATTGGTCAATATCTTCGCATCCAGGTGACGCATTTTGACGCTGTTTTCAGCTAATTCGTTCCTAGTTAGGCTACCTGAGACTATCTGACTGAGAAAATTGACGAAAACGCGAAAAAATTTTCTTTCGCTTCATAGACTTTGAAAATTCTTACAACTTGTATGTACTGGAGACATAATTCAATAATATTTCAAAATTCTTTCAGCCAATCCTGTTTAAATTAGTTTCAATAGATACTTACCTGCCTTACCTGCAATCCGGTGCGCGTTCCGCGAGTCCGAGACGTGTAGGGTAGTTAATATTCCTGGTTTTGTTTAAATTTTCAGTGAAAATTCACGTTTTTTGGCTGAAATTCAAAATTTTTGTTCAGCACAACTTTCAGTAACGCCATAGTTAGCTAGTTCGCGCGGAGACGCGTCTTTTGACACCTCGCCCGTGTGCCTAGCATACATAGCCACCTTAATACTTAGAATTTTCATTGTTCTACGTAACTAGTAGGTACCAAAAATCTACCTGACCGAACCAAGTTTTCATACATTGGTCAATATCTTCGCATCCAGGTGACGCATTTTGACGCTGTTTTCAGCTAATTCGTTCCTAGTTAGGCTACCTGAGACTATCTGACTGAGAAAATTGACGAAAACGCGAAAAAATTTTCTTTCGCTTCATAGACTTTGAAAATTCTTACAACTTGTATGTACTGGAGACATAATTCAATAATATTTCAAAATTCTTTCAGCCAATCCTGTTTAAATTAGTTTCAATAGATACTTACCTGCCTTACCTGCAATCCGGTGCGCGTTCCGCGAGTCCGAGACGTGTAGGGTAGTTAATATTCCTGGTTTTGTTTAAATTTTCAGTGAAAATTCACGTTTTTTGGCTGAAATTCAAAATTTTTGTTCAGCACAACTTTCAGTAACGCCATAGTTAGCTAGTTCGCGCGGAGACGCGTCTTTTGACACCTCGCCCGTGTGCCTAGCATACATAGCCACCTTAATACTTAGAATTTTCATTGTTCTACGTAACTAGTAGGTACCAAAAATCTACCTGACCGAACCAAGTTTTCATACATTGGTCAATATCTTCGCATCCAGGTGACGCATTTTGACGCTGTTTTCAGCTAATGCGTTCCTAGTTAGGCTACCTGAGACTATCTGACTGAGAAAATTGACGAAAACGCGAAAAAATTTTCTTTCGCTTCATAGACTTTGAAAATTCTTACAACTTGTATGTACTGGAGACATAATTCAATAATATTTCAAAATTCTTTCAGCCAATCCTGTTTAAATTAGTTTCAATAGATACTTACCTGCCTTACCTGCAATCCGGTGCGCGTTCCGCGAGTCCGAGACGTGTAGGGTAGTTAATATTCCTGGTTTTGTTTAAATTTTCAGTGAAAATTCACGTTTTTTGGCTGAAATTCAAAATTTTTGTTCAGCACAACTTTCAGTAACGCCATAGTTAGCTAGTTCGCGCGGAGACGCGTCTTTTGACACCTCGCCCGTGTGCCTAGCATACATAGCCACCTTAATACTTAGAATTTTCATTGTTCTACGTAACTAGTAGGTACCAAAAATCTACCTGACCGAACCAAGTTTTCATACATTGGTCAATATCTTCGCATCCAGGTGACGCATTTTGACGCTGTTTTCAGCTAATTCGTTCCTAGTTAGGCTACCTGAGACTATCTGACTGAGAAAATTGACGAAAACGCGAAAAAATTTTCTTTCGCTTCATAGACTTTGAAAATTCTTACAACTTGTATGTACTGGAGACATAATTCAATAATATTTCAAAATTCTTTCAGCCAATCCTGTTTAAATTAGTTTCAATAGATACTTACCTGCCTTACCTGCAATCCGGTGCGCGTTCCGCGAGTCCGAGACGTGTAGGGTAGTTAATATTCCTGGTTTTGTTTAAATTTTCAGTGAAAATTCACGTTTTTTGGCTGAAATTCAAAATTTTTGTTCAGCACAACTTTCAGTAACGCCATAGTTAGCTAGTTCGCGCGGAGACGCGTCTTTTGACACCTCGCCCGTGTGCCTAGCATACATAGCCACCTTAATACTTAGAATTTTCATTGTTCTACGTAACTAGTAGGTACCAAAAATCTACCTGACCGAACCAAGTTTTCATACATTGGTCAATATCTTCGCATCCAGGTGACGCATTTTGACGCTGTTTTCAGCTAATTCGTTCCTAGTTAGGCTACCTGAGACTATCTGACTGAGAAAATTGACGAAAACGCGAAAAAATTTTCTTTCGCTTCATAGACTTTGAAAATTCTTACAACTTGTATGTACTGGAGACATAATTCAATAATATTTCAAAATTCTTTCAGCCAATCCTGTTTAAATTAGTTTCAATAGATACTTACCTGCCTTACCTGCAATCCGGTGCGCGTTCCGCGAGTCCGAGACGTGTAGGGTAGTTAATATTCCTGGTTTTGTTTAAATTTTCAGTGAAAATTCACGTTTTTTGGCTGAAATTCAAAATTTTTGTTCAGCACAACTTTCAGTAACGCCATAGTTAGCTAGTTCGCGCGGAGACGCGTCTTTTGACACCTCGCCCGTGTGCCTAGCATACATAGCCACCTTAATACTTAGAATTTTCATTGTTCTACGTAACTAGTAGGTACCAAAAATCTACCTGACCGAACCAAGTTTTCATACATTGGTCAATATCTTCGCATCCAGGTGACGCATTTTGACGCTGTTTTCAGCTAATGCGTTCCTAGTTAGGCTACCTGAGACTATCTGACTGAGAAAATTGACGAAAACGCGAAAAAATTTTCTTTCGCTTCATAGACTTTGAAAATTCTTACAACTTGTATGTACTGGAGACATAATTCAATAATATTTCAAAATTCTTTCAGCCAATCCTGTTTAAATTAGTTTCAATAGATACTTACCTGCCTTACCTGCAATCCGGTGCGCGTTCCGCGAGTCCGAGACGTGTAGGGTAGTTAATATTCCTGGTTTTGTTTAAATTTTCAGTGAAAATTCACGTTTTTTGGCTGAAATTCAAAATTTTTGTTCAGCACAACTTTCAGTAACGCCATAGTTAGCTAGTTCGCGCGGAGACGCGTCTTTTGACACCTCGCCCGTGTGCCTAGCATACATAGCCACCTTAATACTTAGAATTTTCATTGTTCTACGTAACTAGTAGGTACCAAAAATCTACCTGACCGAACCAAGTTTTCATACATTGGTCAATATCTTCGCATCCAGGTGACGCATTTTGACGCTGTTTTCAGCTAATTCGTTCCTAGTTAGGCTACCTGAGACTATCTGACTGAGAAAATTGACGAAAACGCGAAAAAATTTTCTTTCGCTTCATAGACTTTGAAAATTCTTACAACTTGTATGTACTGGAGACATAATTCAATAATATTTCAAAATTCTTTCAGCCAATCCTGTTTAAATTAGTTTCAATAGATACTTACCTGCCTTACCTGCAATCCGGTGCGCGTTCCGCGAGTCCGAGACGTGTAGGGTAGTTAATATTCCTGGTTTTGTTTAAATTTTCAGTGAAAATTCACGTTTTTTGGCTGAAATTCAAAATTTTTGTTCAGCACAACTTTCAGTAACGCCATAGTTAGCTAGTTCGCGCGGAGACGCGTCTTTTGACACCTCGCCCGTGTGCCTAGCATACATAGCCACCTTAATACTTAGAATTTTCATTGTTCTACGTAACTAGTAGGTACCAAAAATCTACCTGACCGAACCAAGTTTTCATACATTGGTCAATATCTTCGCATCCAGGTGACGCATTTTGACGCTGTTTTCAGCTAATTCGTTCCTAGTTAGGCTACCTGAGACTATCTGACTGAGAAAATTGACGAAAACGCGAAAAAATTTTCTTTCGCTTCATAGACTTTGAAAATTCTTACAACTTGTATGTACTGGAGACATAATTCAATAATATTTCAAAATTCTTTCAGCCAATCCTGTTTAAATTAGTTTCAATAGATACTTACCTGCCTTACCTGCAATCCGGTGAGCGTTCCGCGAGTCCGAGACGTGTAGGGTAGTTAATATTCCTGGTTTTGTTTAAATTTTCAGTGAAAATTCACGTTTTTTGGCTGAAATTCAAAATTTTTGTTCAGCACAACTTTCAGTAACGCCATAGTTAGCTAGTTCGCGCGGAGACGCGTCTTTTGACACCTCGCCCGTGTGCCTAGCATACATAGCCACCTTAATACTTAGAATTTTCATTGTTCTACGTAACTAGTAGGTACCAAAAATCTACCTGACCGAACCAAGTTTTCATACATTGGTCAATATCTTCGCATCCAGGTGACGCATTTTGACGCTGTTTTCAGCTAATGCGTTCCTAGTTAGGCTACCTGAGACTATCTGACTGAGAAAATTGACGAAAACGCGAAAAAATTTTCTTTCGCTTCATAGACTTTGAAAATTCTTACAACTTGTATGTACTGGAGACATAATTCAATAATATTTCAAAATTCTTTCAGCCAATCCTGTTTAAATTAGTTTCAATAGATACTTACCTGCCTTACCTGCAATCCGGTGCGCGTTCCGCGAGTCCGAGACGTGTAGGGTAGTTAATATTCCTGGTTTTGTTTAAATTTTCAGTGAAAATTCACGTTTTTTGGCTGAAATTCAAAATTTTTGTTCAGCACAACTTTCAGTAACGCCATAGTTAGCTAGTTCGCGCGGAGACGCGTCTTTTGACACCTCGCCCGTGTGCCTAGCATACATAGCCACCTTAATACTTAGAATTTTCATTGTTCTACGTAACTAGTAGGTACCAAAAATCTACCTGACCGAACCAAGTTTTCATACATTGGTCAATATCTTCGCATCCAGGTGACGCATTTTGACGCTGTTTTCAGCTAATTCGTTCCTAGTTAGGCTACCTGAGACTATCTGACTGAGAAAATTGACGAAAACGCGAAAAAATTTTGCCCGCCCAACTCACCCTGTTACTAGTGGCCAGGGGGACGATTTTGGTTTTGGCAAAGATTTGATATTTTTTAATCATCTTTAGACGATTGATTTCTTTCATTTTAAGGAATCTTTTGACTTGACGGTCGCTCGACCGTAGGACTACTTATTTTATTTTATATTTTAATTTAATCGTTGCGTTCTGTGCATCCCCCTTTTACAGGGACACAGAACTTTCGCCAGTACCTCTGACTTGTTTGCATGAATCTTACGTTCACGAAGGCCACAGCTATGTATCGCACACCGGCAAAGAAGACCACAAGCTCGCTGGACTCCGGGGCCTCACCGCGCTCGATGGAGAAGGCTGGACCGTCACTCCCCAGCGTTAGGCGTAGCATTGGGGAATGGGAAGCCGGGAAAACCGAGCCCCAGGCCAAGTCTCCGGCTAACCAAACGCGTGTCGTCATACCACCCGCTTCCAGCACTTCGGAGACGCGCGGAGTTCCCGCGGATACCGCAAAGACAAATAAGAGCTCTGAGACTAGGTACCCTAACCTCACAGCGGAAGCGAGAGCTTGCCTGAATAAAGCGAAGCTTCATTTAGGCAACTCTCGCAACCTTAAGACTGAGATAAAGACGGAGGTGCTCAGCGCTATAAACAGGCTCTATGAGCTTGTAAAAGAATCCGAGCGGAGCAAAACTCCTGGTGCACCTGTTACTGCCCTAACACCTGCAGTCTCACCGGTGGCTGCGCCACCAAGTCCGACCTCGCAAGAATCGACGGAGTTGATGAAGAGCCTGGTGGAAGGTCTCCAGCAGCACAAGCGGGTGCTGCAGGAGTGCCAAGAACACACCCTGGCGCTGTCGGAGCAACTTCAGGTTGCCCCTCGCTTTGTCGCAGGCCAAGGCACGACTTTTGCCGAAATCGCTGCCGGCCGAAAGCAGAATATCCAAGGGCCTCTTCACTCGTTAGTTGTATCATCTGTGAATGATATGGACACGAGTGAAGAGGTCATTGAGAAGCTCAGGACGGCGGTCAATGCCCGAAACGAGGGCACAAGGGTGGAGCGGCTGCGCAAGGCGAGGGACCAGAAGGTGGTGGTGGGATTTGGAACCAGGGAGGAGCTTACGAAAGTGTCGGAAAGGATACGGAGGGCTGGCAATCTAGTGGCGGAGGAGATGAGAAATAAAGACCCACTCGTCATCCTCAAAGACGTCCTCTCCTGCCACTCGGATGTGGAACTTACGGAGGCCCTGCAGCGGCAAAACAGTCACCTGATCGGGGACATTCCTGCGGGTGATGTGAGGTTGGGGGTGAAGTACCGTCGTAAGACGAGGAACCCCCACATGTGCCACGTCATCCTTCAGGTGTCCCCGACTGTATGGCAGAGGTTGACTACGGCGGGTCGCGTGCACATTGACCTGCAGCGGTTGCGAGTGCAGGACCAGTCTCCACTGGTGCAGTGCACTCGCTGCCTGTGTTTCGGCCACGGTAGGAAACTGTGCACGAAGCTCGCTGATCTCTGCGTCCACTGCGGTGACCCCCACCTGCGTGCCGACTGCCCGTCGCGGCTGGCAGATGAGGTACCAAAGTGCCACAATTGCCTGTCAGCCAAACTGGACAGAACTGATCATAACGCCTTCGACAGTGCGTGCCCGATTCGCGTAAAGTGGGACGCATTGGCGCGCCTGTCGGTGGCGTACTGCTAAGGTGCAGTCGGCGTCTCCCGGAAATCACAACCGCAACGGTAATGGCAGCAAAGTTACAATTCGACTCCAAAATGCAAATCATCATAAGACCAAGGGTATATTGAATCCGAAAAATGTGAATTGGCTCCAATTTCGTAAGAAATTGGTCCAATTACAAGCAGGTACCAAATTTAAATCACCCAAAATGTATAGAAATAAACTTACCTTACCGTTGTGGTCGAAAAGCCGCATCCCAATCGCTGCACCAGGCCCAAGAGCGCAGGTTGCCCAGCAGTACCTGAAAAAGAAGATAACATTATTTAAAATTGTATTTGGTATAGCAGTAGTAAGTCTGCCTGGACACTTATGTAATGTTAAATCTATAGTTATCATTGATAGAATAGGTAATAAAAATAAAGATTAGAATAAGAAAATATGTCTATGTGATATATTGTATATATATTAGAATAGTCATATAAATATGTTATAGATTAAGGTTCAGTTAAATGTATTATTATAGCATAGAAGTCTCAAAAAAACAGAAAATACAAATAAAAACATAAAAAAAATGGGAAAAAAAAGAAAAAATACTAAATAATATAGGGAAATAATTGAATAGGAAATAAGTTTTATATGTATGTATTATATAAGAGCTGGTTCTAAAACAATCCATTATAATTATAAAATAACGCTTAAAATTAGTGCAAATTTGGTTGATGTGAGGCATAAAAACTGCTTCCAGGAATTCCACATCCTAATACAGGACTGCCCCAACCCAAAACCTAAAGGCCGACAACAATCAGAAAACCGTTTACCAAGGTCTCTGATAATGTCAGAGGGACACTGAGCAAGGGCAGGAGTGGGTTTTAGCCGGTAAGAGTCCGGCACTGCCCAGACTGCGTCACAAGTGAGGCAGTCTGGGCGTCCATGAGGATTTCCCACTCCTGCCAAAACAAAAAAAAAAAAAAAAAAAAAAAACCTAACCTAACCTAACCTTTTTTTTTTTTTTTTTTTGATCACGGGGGGAAATCCTCATGGATGTCCTCCGCCCCGGGGAGGGCGGAGGGGTCTGTGAGACTCTTACTGACTAAAACCACCCCGGTGTTCCGTCTCTCACTTGCACCGGGGATCACGGGAACTAGTGTGACTTCCGCGATCCCCGGCTAGTGCCGGCCCGCCTCTGCGGGCCACCTCGCGATAGGGGGGGAGTGAGGTGTTAAACTCCCCCCTTACGTCATAGAGAGGCGCGCGTGGAACACTACGCGCCGCCATCTCGGGTCCTAACAAGTAGGGGGCAACGAATTTCCCCAGATTCGTTGCCCCTGGACCCATTTAGGGGGGCTGGAAGAGGGCGTTGTCCGCCCTCCGCCGACGCCCGGTGCGTCTGCTGCGGATCGGGTTAGCGGAAGCAATCTCCCGCTCCCTCTCCGCAGCCTCCTTCTGCGACATGACTGTTTCGCAGAAGGATACCACCGCGTCCCAGGACTCCTCGCTGCCGACCATCGAGTCGACAACGGCCGGCAGCGACAGGTCACTGCCGACTCCTGAGATGAGGGCACGGCGTGGCTCCTCCCAAGCGGCACACTCTGCCAGCGTGTGCCACGCCGTGTCCTCCCGACAGTCGACGCAGTGGTGACACCGAGCGTCCGGCTCCCTGTTTATGCGACACAGGTACTTCCCGAAGCAACCATGCCCCGACAGCACCTGTGTCACCCGAAACGACAGGGAGCCGTGCCTCCTCCCGAGCCAGCGCTCGAGTACTGGCCGGACCGCCCCGATGGTAGCGGGGCCGGCGGTAGGGCGTGAAAGCCTGTCCCGCCATTCCGCCACCAGGGCTGCGCGAAGCTGTGACCGACGCAACTCCAAATGTCGCTGCGTCAGCCACTCGCCCCGCGCCCTCGAGTCCTCGCGCCACCGGTACAGTGACGCGAGTACCTTCGCCTCGAGGTCCCAGGGCGGGGATCCAGCCAGTACACAAGCCGCCTCGTAGGAGATCGTGCGATACCCCCTTATGACTCTGACGGCCATCGCTCGCTGTGGCCTTCGCAGGACAGCGATGCTGCCGGCCGTCAGGTCAGCCGCCCAGATCGGGGCCCCATACAGGGCCATCGATCGCACGATCCCCACGTAGAGCCGCCTACAGGCGGCGCTCGGGCCCCCCAGATTGGGAAGCAACGTTGACAGCGCCCCAGCCGCGCCCATCAACTTGGGCACCAGCCGCTGGAAGTGGGGGCCGAAATCCCACCGGCTGTCGAGCACCAATCCAAGATACTTCATGGTTGACTCGACAGCAATTCGGGACCCCCCGACCACGATGTGTGATCCCAGCGGTGGCGCCCGCCGGGGGCCATGAAAGACCATGGCCTCCGACTTGTTGAGGGCCACCTCCAGGCCTAAGCGCCGTATGCGGGTCACCACCTGTGACACCGCAGCCGTCGCCAGCAACGCTGCCTCCCTGTACGAGCTCCCCCGGGCCGTGACCAACGTGTCATCCGCATAACACGTCAAGTCCACGCCCGGCTGGAGCTCGCCCCTCAGCACCCAGTCGTACCCGATGTTCCACAGGAGCGGTCCCACGACCGAACCCTGTGGAACACCGCACGACATGCGGCGCTGGTTTCCGCCATCACGTCCCGTGTAGGTGACACACCTTTCCGCCAAATAAGCCCCAACGATGCGGCGGAGGTAGGAAGGCACCCGATGATACTGCAGTGCCTCCCGAATGCAGCTCCAGGGCAGGGTGTTGAAGGCGTTGGAGATGTCCAAGGACACCGCCAACATCACCCCGCCCCGGGACACTGCTTCCTCCGCCAGGACTCTCACCCGCGATATCGCGTGGATGGTGGAGCGCCCGTGCCGAAAGCCGAACTGGCTCTCGGCTAGGTCAGGCCCCTCCCTGCTTAAGTGGCCGACGAGGCGGGCAGCGATTATCCGCTCAAACATCTTGCCCACCTCGTCGAGCAGCACTATGGGCCTGTATGCGGACGGCGAGTCCGCCGGGCGCCCCACCTTCTTGAGCAGGACCAGACGACCAGATTTCCACAAAGTGGGAAACTGGCCCTGCTCAAGGCACGCGGTGTAGAGTCCTCTCAGTTGGGGCTCTAGCTCCTTCAGAGCGAGGGCTAGCACTATGCCGTGTATACCATCGGGCCCCGGAGCCACGTTCTTGGCCCGGAGCCGCATCACGGCTGCCCTCATCTCTGGCTGTGTCACCTCCGGAACGCTGATGGCGCTCTCTTCGGTAGGCTCTGCGGCTGCGGGCAATGCCATCGGCGGCGGGATGTGCTCCGCTCTTGCCGGGAAGAGGGCTGCGACGACCTCCTCCAGCAGCTCAGGTTGGAGACTCTCCGTGAGTGGAGGCGCCGCGGCTCGAAGTTTCCCTCGAACCGCACGATACGGGCGCCCCCACGGATCTCCGTCGAGAGTCTCCAACATCTCCTCCCTGGCTCGCGTCCTCGCTTCGCCGATGGCCAGCCACAGAGCCTCCTTAGCCGCGCGGTACACCTCATACCGCGCGGCTTCTTCGTCAGGGACCCGACGACGTCTCCTCCGGTATCGGGTGTACTGGCGTCTGACCGCCACGCACTCGACGCGTAGTCGCGCGATCTCGGCAGACCACCAGTACACCTGGCGCCTTCCTGAATGCGTGTGGACGCGGGGCATGGACGCGTCGCTGATTTGCGTCATCGCCCCGCGGAACCACAGCGCCTCCTCTTCGACGTCGTCGGGTCCGATCGTCGCCGACTCCCGGGTCCAGGCCTGGACAACAGCGGCCTCCTCGAGAACCTCCCTGTCAATGCGCTTACGCGCCCAGCGCGGGCCGTCCGTTCGCGGGGCCGATGGACTGCGGCCACCAGTGGTCTGGGTGGAGACGTCGAAGCGGATGTATCTGTGATCCGACAACGTCTCCACCTCCACGGCGACACGCCAGTCGCGGACACGGCTCGCGACAGCAGGGCTAGCAAACGATACGTCTACGATCGAACCGCCCCGCTGCCGCACGCACGTGTGCACCGAGCCCCGGTTTAGGACGACCAGGCCAGTCGTGACCGCCCACTCTTCTAGCGCCTCACCCCGAGCATCGGTCACCGGGGATCCCCACGCTGAAGACTTAGCGTTAAGATCCCCTAGTAACAGCACGGGGCGAGGGTGGATTCGGCCTACGACGGCCCCCAACTCGACAAGGAAGCTCTCGAAGTCGGCGAGGCTCTTGTTGGGCGAGAAATACGCCCCAACAGTGCCAATTCCGTCCGCGAGGGCGGCCACCCAGCCGTGTCCTCGGGACGGGTTGACGAGAGCCCCGCCAATTATGGCCACCGAGCCGTCTAGGTCACCCACCCAGTTATCCCTGGGGGGGACAAAATACGGCTCGGCGACCACAGCCACGTCAATCGACCACTCTGCCATGCTCTGGATCAATAGATCCTGAGCTCTGGCAGCGTGGTTGATGTTGCCCTGGAGGAAATGGTAAGGCGCCATTATGCGCAGTCCATTTCCTCCGTCACACCATCCGTAGGCCGGGAGTCGGCCTTAGAGCACCTAGGCTGCGGGGGGGATAAAGAGCCCCCGGCAGCTTTGGCACCCCGTCCCTTCCTCTGGGCGGGTGCGCCACAGGCTCGTCCACCTGCCCTGTGCCCCGCGGGCCTCCCTGCAGCTGTACAGAGGCTGCAGTTTGGCGCTGCGGAGCATTGGGCGGACTTGTGGCCGGGTTGACCGCAGCGAAAACATTGCTCGCTGCGATCTATTGCGGCGGTGCACCTCGCCCGGACATGCCCAATGTCCAGGCACCGGTAGCACCGCAGCGCCCTGGGTTGCAGCAGCTTGACCCTTGCCGCAACCCACCCGACCAAGAGTCGTCCACCGTCGGCGACTTTATTGCCCGCCGCCACCGGGCACCGCACCCAAGCGGCTCCGAGCCCGGAAGCGTCGGTGCGGATCTCGCCCACCCGCACATCATCAGGCGGACATTCTCCGGCTTTGGCGATGGCTGCCACAACCTCAGCTGGGGTTGTCGAGTCGTCCAGGCCGGCGACGCGCAGCTCAGCGGTCTTCATAGGCCTGGACACTCGAACGTCCTCTGGGTTGAGGACCTCCCTCAGCTTGGCGGCCAGGATGTCCGCCTTCTCTCCACTAGAGGCACCCGGCACCTCCAGCAGCCGCGCCCCCGTAATCGCCGTCCGAAATCCCAGGCCGGACGGTATGCCAAGGTCGGGGAACGCGACTTTGGCTTTAGCCTCCATCAGGACCGCCTTATATGAGACGCCCCTTTCGACGGCTCCGGGCTGCAATGTTATCACTACAGCCGCAGAGCGTGGGGCTCTCGCTCTAGGCGGTCTCTGAGTCCTCCTCGTAGAAGGTGCCGGTGCCGCAGCGGGTGGAGGTGGCGCTGCCTTCTTCTTCTTACGGCCCCTCTTAACGACCGTCGTCCAGGCCTCCGTGGAGGGCCCAGAAGCGGTCGCCAAGGGACCGGCCGACTGGGAAGCTGGCGCAGGCGTGGATGCCGGGGGAGCAGCCTTCCGTGAAGTGGCCGCAGGCTTGGCATTCTTGGGCTTGCTGGACCCCTTCCCAGACCCGCTCGGTTCAGTAGCCACGGCTGTCGGCCCCGATTTAACGGGTTCAGCCAGCTTCCGCTTGTCTGCAGCAAGTGGTGGCCGCAGAGTTTCAGCCGGGAGCAGCCTCGCCTCGATAGCCTCCAGCCGAGCTCCCACCATTTGCCCGCACTGCATCATACAGATGCGAGCGATCTTTTCGACCTCCGCATCCGCAAGTGCAGGGGCCGATGATGGGGTCGACGATGGAGGCGATGGCGGTACCGGCGATCCGGTAGCTGCGGGACCTGCCTTTTGGGTGGCAAACTGCCGCTTAAGGTCCTCCAGCTCGGATTGGAGACGGCGGTTCTCCTCCCACAGCTTCGCCGTCTCCTCCGTGCTCGACCGAGTCTGGAGGACCTCAACTGCCTCCCTAATCCCGTCTGCTGCCTCCTTTAGTGCGCGCGTGAACGTGCCCTTCAGGTTGCCCGATTTAGTAGCAACCTGAAGGACGACGCCCACGCCGTCCAGTACTTGGCGACTAAGTGCCACCGCCGATGGGCTCCCCCCGGCAGCCATCCGAGCTGAGCGCCGCTCCCGCAGCTGACGGGCCAACTCTTCGACGTCATCAGCCGCTCTGGCTTTGCGCTGTGCCCGCTTGGCAGCATTTGCCTCCGCCTTATTCGAAGACAGCATCAGTCCCTCGCCGACGTCTGAGAACGTGGGCGCGGAGTCGCTGCCCACGCTCTCGACGCTTTCCGCGTGCCCCACCGGAGCAGGCGTGTCGGGCCGGGATAACGGCACGGAACGATCCCGCTCCGGCAAACGAGCGGAAGATCTGTTCGCCACTGCACGACCTCGCCTGCTCCTGCCCGTTGGCACCTTAGCGGCCGGCAGGTTCTCCTCGCTATGAGAGCGTGGCGACCGCTTCCTCCTCCCTTTGGAGGGACAAATCCCATCTGGAGCCCGCGAGCGCTCCGAGCCTACGCTCACAACGCTAGCGACGCTCATATTCTCGGATGCGGTGTCGGAATCCGACACCGCACCCACACCCATTCGTTCGATCACAACGATCGGTACCTTCTCTTCATTAAATTTTTGTTTTGAGTCCATATATAAGTCCCACGAGTGTGGGGGATATAAAACGTCCACCTAGGGTAACCCCCTGTCCCTAGGTAAGTGTACATTTGTAACCCAACCAGGGGGTCCACTAATCCCTGGCTGGGGGTGCGCTTGGGACTGATGCGCCACCTACAACTAAGAAGCTGCAGATGACACTACTCCTCAGCCATTCATACCCTCGCCGCACACCAAAACTTGGTATTAGAGGAATTTTTTATAGAGGTTATCTTCCTCGCGATCCGGGCGGTCAAGCCAAGATCCTCGTCCCGTTCCGAGTCATAAAACATGACCATGATCTCGTTACGGATTACGATTTCGACGGTTGCAGTCGGGAGAATCAGATCCCCCGCTGCTAGCCCGTTGGCAGGGTGAGTGCACAACGAGCGCCGCCCATGTTTCTCCACCATGTTCGCTGTTTGAAACAGACGGACATGTTGAGAAACGTCCTACGCCCACTCAACCCACCCTCTGTAAGCAGAGGGGTGAGTGAGCGACCGTCGGGCAGTCTAAAAGGACCGACCCAGGAGCATAACGCTCCCCTCCCTACGCAGAAATTCGCCACAGTCAATACCCTCTCCTACATGGAGAGAATATTGGCCGTACCCAGGATGCACCGGCACAATGACTGCCCTTTCCCCCGAACGTATTCGAAAGGAACGAGCAGCAATCAGGCACACGAGGAGGTTTTCTGCACGCACCCCAACCTAACCTTTTTTTTTTTTTTTTTTTTTTTTTTTTTGATGACGGGGGGAAATCCTCATGGATGTCCTCCGCCCTGGGGAGGGCGGAGGGGTCTGTCAGACTCTTACTGACTAAAACCACCCCGGTGTTCCGTCTCTCACTTGCACCGGGGATCACGGGAACTAGTGTGACTTCCGCGATCCCCGGCTAGTGCCGGCCCGCCTCTGCGGGCCACCTCGCGATAGGGGGGGAGTGAGGTGTTAAACTCCCCCCTTACGTCATAGAGAGGCGCGCGTGGAACACTACGCGCCGCCATCTCGGGTCCTAACAAGTAGGGGGCAACGAATTTCCCCAGATCCGTTGCCCCTGGACCCATTTAGGGGGGCTGGAAGAGGGCGTTATCCGCCCTCCGCCGACGCCCGGTGCGTCTGCTGCGGATCGGGTTAGCGGAAGCAATCTCCCGCTCCCTCTCCGCAGCCTCCTTCTGCGACATGACTGTTTCGCAGAAGGATACCACCGCGTCCCAGGACTCCTCGCTGCCGACCATCGAGTCGACAACGGCTGGCAG
Source organism: Polymixis lichenea (assembly GCA_949091785.1). Lineage (NCBI taxonomy): Eukaryota > Metazoa > Arthropoda > Insecta > Lepidoptera > Noctuidae > Polymixis > Polymixis lichenea. Next base: position 26,011,812 of record OX420936.1, on the reverse strand, counting down.
CGACAGGTCACTGCCGACTCCTGAGATGAGGGCACGGCGCGGCTCCTCCCAAGCGGCACACTCTGCCAGCGTGTGCCACGCCGTGTCCTCCCGACAGTCGACGCAGTGGTGACACCGAGCGTCCGGCTCCCTGTTTATGCGACACAGGTACTTCCCGAAGCAACCATGCCCCGAGAGCACCTGTGTCACCCGAAACGACAGGGAGCCGTGCCTCCTCCCGAGCCAGCGCTCGAGTACTGGCCGGACCGCCCCGATGGTAGCGGGGCCGGCGGTAGGGCGTGAAAGCCTGTCCCGCCATTCCGCCACCAGGGCTGCGCGAAGCTGTGACCGACGCAACTCCAAATGTCGCTGCGTCAGCCACTCGCCCCGCGCCCTCGAGTCCTCGCGCCACCGATACAGTGACGCGAGTACCTTCGCCTCGAGGTCCCAGGGCGGGGATCCAGCCAGTACACAAGCCGCCTCGTAGGAGATCGTGCGATACCCCCTAATGACTCTGACGGCCATCGTTCGCTGTGGCCTTCGCAGGACAGCGATGCTGCCGGCCGTCAGGTCAGCCGCCCAGATCGGGGCCCCATACAGGGCCATCGATCGCACGATCCCCACGTAGAGCCGCCTACAGGCGGCGCTCGGGCCCCCCAGATTGGGAAGCAGCGTTGACAGCGCCCCAGCCGCGCCCATCAACTTGGGCACCAGCCGCTGGAAGTGGGGGCCGAAATCCCACCGGCTGTCGAGCACCAATCCAAGATACTTCATGGTTGACTCGACAGCAATTCGGGACCCCCCGACCACGATGTGTGATCCCAGCGGTGGCGCCCGCCGGGGGCCATGAAAGACCATGGCCTCCGACTTGTTGAGGGCCACCTCCAGGCCTAGGCGCCGTATGCGGGTCACGACCTGTGACACCGCAGCCGTCGCCAGCAACGCTGCCTCCCTGTACGAGCTCCCCCGGGCAGTGACCAGCGTGTCATCCGCATAACACGTCAAGTCCACGCCCGGCTGGAGCTCGCCCCTCAGCACCCAGTCGTACCCGATGTTCCACAGGAGCGGTCCCACAACCGAACCCTGTGGAACACCGCACGACATGCGGCGCTGGTTTCCGCCATCACGTCCCGTGTAGGTGACACACCTTTCCGCCAAATAAGCCCCAACGATGCGGCGGAGGTAGGAAGGCACCCGATGATACTGCAGTGCCTCCCGAATGCAGCTCCAGGGCAGGGTGTTGAAGGCGTTGGAGATGTCCAAGGACACCGCCAACATCACCCCGCCCCGGGACACCGCTTCCTCCGCCAGGACTCTCACCCGCGATATCGCGTGGATGGTGGAGCGCCCGTGCCGAAAGCCGAACTGGCTCTCGGCTAGGTCAGGCCCCTCCCTGCTTAAGTGGCCGACGAGGCGGGCAGCGATTATCCGCTCAAACATCTTGCCCACCTCGTCGAGCAGCACTATGGGCCTGTATGCGGACGGCGAGTCCGCCGGGCGCCCCACCTTCTTGAGCAGGACCAGACGACCAGATTTCCACAAAGTGGGAAACTGGCCCTGCTCAAGGCACGCGGTGTAGAGTCCTCTCAGTTGGGGCTCTAGCTCCTTCAGAGCGAGGGCTAGCACTATGCCGTGAATACCATCGGGCCCCGGAGCCACGTTCTTGGCCCGGAGCCGCATCACGGCCGCCCTCATCTCTGCCTGTGTCACCTCCGGGACGCTGATGGCGCTCTCTTCGGCAGGCTCTGCGGCTGTGGGCAATGCCATCGGCGGCGGAGTGTGCTCCGCTCTTGCCGGGAAGAGGGCTGCGACGACCTCCTCTAGCAGCTCAGGTTGGAGACTCTCCGTGAGTGGAGGCGCCGCGGCTCGAAGTTTCCCTCGAACCGCACGATACGGGCGCCCCCACGGATCTCCGTCGAGAGTCTCCAACATCTCCTCCCTGGCTCGCGTTCTCGCTTCGCCGATGGCCAGCCACAGAGCCTCCTTAGCCGCGCGGTACACCTCATACCGCGCGGCTTCTTCGTCAGGGACCCGACGACGTCTCCTCCGGTATCGGGTGTACTGGCGTCTGACCGCCACGCACTCGACGCGTAGTCGCGCGATCTCGGCAGACCACCAGTACACCTGGCGCCTTCCTGAATGCGTGTGGACGCGGGGCATGGACGCGTCGCTGATTTGCGTCATCGCCCCGCGGAACCACAGCGCCTCCTCTTTGACGTCGACGGGTCCGATCGTCGCCGACTCCCGGGTCCAGGCCTGGACAACAGCGGCCTCCTCGAGAACCTCCCTGTCAATGCGCTTACGCGCCCAGCGCGGGCCGTCCGTTCGCGGGGCCGATGGACTGCGGTCGCCGGTGGTCTAGGTGGAGACACTGAAGCGGATATATCTGTGATCCGACAACGTCTCCACCTCCACGGCGACACGCCAGTCGCGGACACGGCTCGCGACAGCTGGGCTAGCGAACGATACGTCTACGATCGAACCGCCCCGCTGCCGCACGCACGTGTGTACCGAGCCCCGATTCAGGACGACCAGGCCAGTCGCGACCGCCCACTCCTCCAGCGCCTCACCCCGAGCATCGGTCACCGGGGATCCCCACGCCGAAGACTTGGCGTTGAGATCCCCTAGTAACAGCACGGGGTGAGGGTGGAGTTGGCCTACAACGGCCCCCAACTCGACAAGGAAGTTCTCGAAGTTGGCGAGACTCTTGTTGGGCGAGAAGTACGCCCCAACAGTGCCAAAGCCGTTCGCGAGGGCGGCCACCCAGCCGTGACCTCGCGACGGGTTGACGAGAGCCCCGCCAATGATGGCCACCGAGCCGTCCAAATCTCCCTCCCAGTTACCCCTGGGGGGGACAAAATACGGCTCGGCGACCACAGCCACGTCAATCGACCACTCTGCCATGCTCTGGATCAATAAATCCTGAGCTCTGGCAGCGTGGTTGATGTTGCCCTGGAGGAAATGGTAAGGCGCCATTAAACGCAGTCCATTCCCTCCGTCACACCATCCGTAGGCCGGGAGTCGGCCGTAGGGCACTTAGGCTGAGGGGGGGGTAACGAGCCCCTTGCAGCCTTGGTGCCCCTCTTCTTCTTTTTCTGGGTGGGCGCGCCACAGGCTCTTCCACCCGCCCTGTGCCCGGCGGGCCTCCCTGCAGCTGTACAGAGGCTGCAGTTTGGCGCCGCTGAGCACTGGGAGGACTTATGGCCGGGCTGACCGCAGCGAAAGCATTGCTCGCTGCGGTCTATTGCGGCGGTGCAACCCGCCCGGACATGCCCAATGTCCAGGCAACGGTAGCACCTCAAAGCCCTGGGTTGCAGCAACTTAACTCTTGCTGCAACCCAGCCCACCAATAGCCGCCCAGCGTCGGCGACCTTATTGGCCGCCGCCACCGGGCAACGCAACCATACCACACCGAGCCCGGATGCGCCAGTGCGGATTTCGCCCACCCGTATGTCATCGGGCGGACATCCACCGACTCGGGCGATGGCCGCCATAACCTCGGCCGGGGTGATCGAGTCGTCCAGGCCGTCGACTCGCAGCTCAGCGGTCTTTATCGGCCTGGACACTCGAACGTCCTCCGGGTTAAGGACCTCCCTTAGCTTGGCGGCCAGGATATCCGCCTTCTCGCCGCTAGAGGCACCCGGCACCTCCAGCAGCCGCGCCCCCGTAATCGCCGACCTAAAGCCTAAGCCGGATGGTATGCCGAGGTCGGGGAACGCGACCTTTGCTTTCGCCTCCGTCAGGACCGTCTTGTAGGAGACGCCCCTCTCGACGGCTCCGGGCTGCAGTGTAATAACCACAGCCGCGGAGCGTGGGGCCCTCACCCTAGGCGGCCTCTTGTTCTTTTGCTTGGCCGGTGCAGGTGCCTTAGCGGGTGCAGGTGTCGCTGCCTTCTTCTTGCGGCCCTTCTTGACGACCGTTGTCCAGGCCTCCGTGGAGGGCCCGGGAGCGGTCGCCGGGGGACCGGCCGTCCGGAAAGTGGAAACGGACTCCGTCGCAGGGAGAGTGGCCGACCCGGAAGTGGGCGCAGACTTCGCCTTTGCCGACTTACTGGCCCTCTTCCCAGACCCGCTCGGCACAGCTTCCGTCACCAATGACCCTGCTTTGGTGGAGCCACTCAAACTCCGCTTGTCAGCAGCGAGTGGTGGGCGTAAGGTTTCGGCCGGGAGCAGCCTCGGCTCGATAGCCTCCAGCCGAGCCCCTACCATTTGCCCGCACTGCATCATGCAGATGCGAGCGATCTTCTCAACCTCCGCATCCGCAAGTGCAGGGGCTGATGACAGGGTAGAAGATGGAGGCGAAGGTGGGACCGGCGATCCGGTGACCGCTGGAACTGCCCTCTGGGCGGCAAACTGCCGCTTGAGGTCCTCCAATTCGGAGTGGAGACGGCGGTTCTCCTCCCATAACTTCGCCGTCTCCTCCGTACTCGAACGGCTGAGGAGGACCTCGACAGCCTCCTTGATGCCGTCAGCCGCCTCCTTAAGAGCGCGCGTAAAGGTGCCTTTCAGGTTGCCCGATTCGGTGGCAACCTTCAGGACGACATCTACGCCGTCCAAAGCTTGGCGACTGAGTGCCACCGCCGAAACGCTCCCCCCAGCAGCCATCCTGGTTGAGCGCCGCTCCCGCGCTTGGCGTGCCAACTCGCTGACCTTGTCAGCCGCTACAGCCTTCCGCTGCGCCCGCTTTGCAGCATTAGCCTCCGCCTTGTTGGACCCCAGCAATAAACCCTCGCTGAGGTCCGACATTGTAGCCCTGGAGTCCACACTCTCCACGCTCTCCGCGTGCTCCACCGGAGCAGGCGTGTCGGGCCGGGATACCGGCACGGAACGATCCCGCTCCGGCAAACGAGCACTCGCCACCACGCGACCTCGCCGGCTCCTGCCCGTTGGCACTTTTGCAGCCGGCAGGTTCTCTTCACTATGGGAGCGTGGCGAGCGCTTCCTCCTCTCTTTGGAAGAACGCCCAGCAATCCTCCCTTCAGCTCGCGAGCGCTCCGAGCTCACGCTCGCCACGCTCGCCATCTTCTCCGATGCAATGTCGGAATCCGACATTGCACCTACACTCATCCGCTCGACCAACACGATCGGCAAACTTTCCACATTTTTTTTAAATTTGGTATCCATATGATTCCCACGAGTATGGGGGATATAAAAAGTCCACCTAGGGTAACCCCCTGTCCCTAGGTAAGTGTACATTTGTAACCCAACCAGGGGGTCCACTAATCCCTGGCTGGGGGTGCGCTTGGGACTGATGCGCCAGCTACAACTAAAAAGCTGCAGATGACACTACTCCTCAGCCATTCATACCCTCGCCGCACACCAAAACTTGGTATTAGAGGAATTTTTTATAGAGGTTATCTTCCTCGCGATCCGGGCGGTCAAGCCAAGATCCTCGTCCCGTTCCGAGTCATAAAACATGACCATGATCTCGTTACGGATTACGATTTCGACGGTTGCAGTCGGGAGAATCAGATCCCCCGCTGCTAGCCCGTTGGCAGGGTGAGTGCACAACGAGCGCCGCCCATGTTTCTCCACATGTCTGTCTGTTTGAAACAGACAGAAATGTGGAGAAACGTCCTACGCCCACTCAACCCACCCTCTGTAAGCAGAGGGGTGAGTGAGCGACCGTCGGGTAGTCTAAAAGGACCGACCCAGGAGCATAACGCTCCCCTCCCTACGCAGAAATTCGCCACAGTCAATACCCTCTCCTACATGGAGAGAATATTGGCCGTACCCAGGATGCACCGGCCCAACGACTGCCCTTTCCCCCAAACGTATTCGAAAGGAACGAGCAGCAATCAGGCACACGAGGAGGTTTTCTGCACGCACCCCAACCTAACCTTTTTTTTTTTTTTTGTTTTGATTACGGGGGGAAATCCTCATGGATGTCCTCCGCCCCGGGGAGGGCGGAGGGGTCTGTCAGACTCTTACTGACTAAAACCACCCCGGTGTTCCGTCTCTCACTTGCACCGGGGATCACGGGAACTGATGTGACTTCCGCGATCCCCGGCTAGTGCCGGCCCGCCTCTGCGGGCCACGTCGCGATAGGGGGGGAGTGAGGTGTTAAACTCCCCCCTTACGTCATAGAGAGGCGCGCGTGGAACACTACGCGCCGCCATCTCGGGTCCAAACAAGTAGAGGGCGACAGATTTCCCCGGATCTGTCGCCCCTGGACCCATTTAGGGGGGCTGGAAGAGGGCGTTATCCGCCCTCCGCCGACGCCCGGTGCGTCTGCTGCGGATCGGGTTAGCGGAAGCAATCTCCCGCTCCCTCTCCGCAGCCTCCTTCTGCGACATGACTGTTTCGCAGAAGGATACCACCGCGTCCCAGGACTCCTCGCTGCCGACCATCGAGTCGACAACGGCCGGCAGCGACAGGTCACTGCCTACTCCTGAGATGAGGGCACGGCGCGGCTCCTCCCAAGCGGCACACTCTGCCAGCGTGTGCCACGCCGTGTCCTCCCGACAGTCGACGCAGTGGTGACACCGAGCGTCCGGCTCCCTGTTTATGCGACACAGGTACTTCCCGAAGCAACCATGCCCCGAGAGCACCTGTGTCACCCGAAACGACAGGGAGCCGTGCCTCCTCCCGAGCCAGCGCTCGAGTACTGGCCGGACCGCCCCGATGGTAGCGGGGCCGGCGGTAGGGCGTGAAAGCCTGCCCCGCCATTCCGCCACCAGGGCTGCGCGAAGCTGTGACCGACGCAACTCCAAATGTCGCTGCGTCAGCCACTCGCCCCGCGCCCTCGAGTCCTCGCGCCACCGGTACAGTGACGCGAGTACCTTCGCCTCGAGGTCCCAGGGCGGGGATCCGGCCAGTACACAAGCCGCCTCGTAGGAGATCGTGCGATACCCCCTAATGACTCTGACGGCCATCGCTCGCTGTGGCCTTCGCAGGACAGCGATGCTGCCGGCCGTCAGGTCAGCCGCCCAGATCGGGGCCCCATACAGGGCCATCGATCGCACGATCCCCACGTAGAGCCGCCTACAGGCGGCGCTCGGGCCCCCCAGATTGGGAAGCAGCGTTGACAGCGCCCCAGCCGCGCCCAACAACTTGGGCGCCAGCCGCTGGAAGTGGGGGCCAAAATCCCACCGGCTGTCGAGCACCAATCCTAGATATTTCATGGTGGACTCGACAGCGATTCGAGACCCCCCGACCACGATGTGTGATCCCAGCGGTGGCGCCCGCCGGGGGCCATGAAAGACCATGGCCTCCGACTTGTTGAGGGCCACCTCCAGGCCTAGGCGCCGTATGCGGGTCACGACCTGTGACACCGCAGCCGTTGCCAGCAACGCTGCCTCCCTGTACGAGCTCCCCCGGGCCGTGACCAGTGTGTCATCCGCGTAACACGTCAAGTCCACGCCCGGCTGGAGCTCGCCCCTCAGCACCCAGTCGTACCCGATGTTCCACAGGAGTGGTCCCACGACCGAACCCTGTGGAACACCGCACGACATGCGGTGCTGGTTTCCGCCATCACGTCCCGTGTAGGTGACACACCTTTCCGCCAAATAAGCCCCAACGATGCGGCGGAGGTAGGAAGGCACCCGATGATACTGCAGTGCCTCCCGAATGCAGCTCCAGGGCAGGGTGTTGAAGGCGTTGGAGATGTCCAAGGACACCGCCAACATCACCCCGCCCCGGCACACCGCTTCCTCCGCCAGGACTCTCACCCGCGATATCGCGTGGATGGTGGAGCGCCCGTGCCGAAAGCCGAACTGGCTTTCGGCTAGGTCAGGCCCTTCCCTGCTTAAGTGGCCGACGAGGCGGGCAGCGATTATCCGCTCAAACATCTTACCCACCTCGTCGAGCAGCACTATGGGCCTGTATGCGGACGGCGAGTCCGCGGGGCGCCCCACCTTCTTGAGCAGGACCAGACGACCAGATTTCCACAAAGTGGGAAACTGGCCCTGCTCAAGGCACGCGGTGTAGAGTCCTCTCAGTTGGGGCTCTAGCTCCTTCAGAGCGAGGGCTAGTACTATGCCGTGAATACCATCGGGCCCCGGAGCCACGTTCTTGGCCCGGAGCCGCATCACGGCCACCCTCATCTCTGCCTGTGTCACCTCCGGGACGCTGATGGCGCTCTCTTCGGTAGGCTCTGCGGCTGTGGGCAACGCCATCGGCGGCGGAGTGTGCTCCGCTCTTGCCGGGAAGAGGGCTGCGACTACCTCATCCAGCAGCTCAGGTTGGAGACTCTCCGTAAGTGGAGGCGCCGCGGCTCGAAGTTTCCCTCGAACCGCACGATACGGGCGCCCCCACGGATCTCCGTCGAGAGTCTCCAACATCTCCTCCCTGGCTCGCGTCCTCGCTTCGCCGATGGCCAGCCACAGAGCCTCCTTAGCCGCGCGGTACACCTCATACCGCGCGGCTTCTTCGTCAGGGACCCGACGACGTCTCCTCCGGTATCGGGTGTACTGGCGTCTGACCGCCACGCACTCGACACGTAGTCGCGCGATTTCGGCAGACCACCAGTACACCTGGCGCCTTCCTGAATGCGTGTGGACGCGGGGCATCGACGCGTCGCTGATTTGCGTCATCGCCCCGCGGAACCACAGCGCCTCCTCTTCGACGTCGACGGGTCCAATCGTCGCCAACTCCCGGGTCCAGGCCTGGACAACAGCGGCCTCCTCGAGAATCTCCCTGTCAATGCGCTTACGCGCCCAGCGCGGGCCGTCCGTTCGCGGGGCCGATGGACTGCGGCCGCCAGTGGTCTGGGTGGAGACGTCGAAGCGGATGTATCTGTGATCCGACAACGTCTCCACCTCCACGGCGACACGCCAGTCGCGGACACGGCTCGCGACAACAGGGCTAGCGAACGATACGTCTACGATCGAACCGCCCCGCTGTCGCACGCACGTGTGTACCGAGCCCCGGTTTAGGACAACCAGGCCAGTCGTGACCGCCCACTCCTCTAGCGCCTCACCCCTAGCATCGGTCACTGGGGATCCCCACGCTGAAGACTTGGCGTTGAGATCCCCTAGTAACAGCACGGGGCGAGGGTGGATTCGGCCTACGACGGCCCCCAACTCGACAAGGAAGTTCTCGAAGTCGGCGAGGCTCTTGTTGGGCGAGAAGTACGCCCCAACAGTGCCAATGCCATCCGCGAGGGCGGCTACCCAGCCGTGACCTCGGGACGGGTTGACGAGAGCCCCGCCAATGATGGCCACCAAGCCGTCCAGATCTCCCACCCAGTTACCCCTGGGGGGGACAAAGTATGGCTCGGCGACCACAGCCACGTCAATCGACCACTCTGCCATGCTCTGGATCAATAGATCCTGAGCTCTGGCAGCGTGGTTGATGTTGCCCTGGAGGAAATGGTAAGGCGCCATTAAGCGCAGTCCATTCCCTCCGTCACACCATCCGTAGGCCGGGAGTCGGCCGTAGGGCACCCAGACTGAGGGGTGGGTAACGAACCCCTTGCAGCCTTGGTGCCCCTCCTCTTCTTCTTCTGGGTCGGCGCGCCACAGGCTCTTCCACCTGCCCTGTGCCCAGCTGGCCTCCCTGCAGCTGTACAGAGGCTGCAGTTTGGCGCCGCTGAGCACTGGGCAGACTTATGGCCGGGCTGACCGCAGCGAAAACATTGCTCGCTGCGGTCTATTTCAGCGGTGCACCTTGCCCGGACATGCCCAATGTCCAGGCAACGGTAGCACCGTAACGCCCTGGGTTGCAGCAGCTTGACTCTCGCTGCAACCCAGCCCACCAACAGGCGCCCACCGTCGGTGACCTTGTTCGCCGCCGACACTGGGCACCGTAACCACACCGCACCGAGACCGGAAGCACCAGTGCGGATTTCGCCCGCCCGTATGTCATCGGGCGGACATCCACCGACTCGAGCAATGGCCGCCACAACCTCAGCCGGGGTGATCGAGTCGTCCAGGCCGTCGACTCGCAGCTCAGCGGTCTTTATCGGCCTGGACACTCGAACGTCCTCAGGGCTGAGGACCTCCCTCAGCTTAGCGGCCAGGACATCCGCCTTCTCGCCGCTAGAAGCACCCGGCACCTCCAGCAGCCGCGCCCCCGTGATCGCCGTTCTATAATTCATGCCGGACGGTATGCCAAGGTCGGGGAACGCGACCTTTGCTTTCGCCTCCGTCATGACCGACTTGTAGGAGACGCCCCTCTCGATGGCTCCGGGCTGCAGTGTAATAACCACAGCCGCGGAGCGTGGGGCTCTCACCCTAGACGACCTCTGCGTCTTCTGCGTGGCCGGTGCAGGTGCCTTAGCGGGTGCAGTTGGCGCTGGCTTCTTCTTGCGGCCCTTCTTGACGACCGTTGTCCAGGCCTCCATGGAGGGCCCGGGAGCGGTCGCCGGGGGACCGGCCGTCTGGGTAGTGGGCCCAAGCGTGGACGCCGTGGGAGCAGCCGTCCGGGAAGTGGGCACAGACTTGGCCTTTGCAGACTTACTGGCCCCCTTCCCAGACCCGCTCGGCTCAGCAACCGCGACCATTGACCCCAATTTTGTGGTGCCCGCCAACCTCCCTTTGTCCGCAGCGAGTGGTGGGCGAATGGTTTCGGCTGGGAGGAGTCTCCCCTCTATGGCCTCCATCCGAGCCCCCACCATCTGCCCGCACTGCATCATGCAGATGCGTGCGATCTTTTCGATCTCTGCATCCGTAAGTGCAGAGACCGATGGTGTCGACGATGGAGGCGACGGCAGGACCAGCGATCCGGTGGCCGCGGGAGCTGCCCTCTGGGCGGCAAACTGCCGCTTGAGGTCCTCCAACTCGGATTGGAGACGGCGGTTCTCTTCCCATAGCTTCGCCGTCTCCTCCGTGCTCGAACGACTAAGGAGGACCTCGACGGCCTCCTTGATGCCGTCAGCCGCCTCCTTTAGGGCGCGCGTGAAGGTGCCCTTCAGGTTGCCTGACTCGGTGGCAACCTTCAGGACGACATCCACGCCGTCCAAAGCTTGGCGACTGAGCGCCACCGCCGAAACACTCCCCCCGGCAGCCATCCGGGTTGAGCGCCGCTCCCGCGCTTGACGGGCCAGCTCGCTGACCTTGTCAGCCGCTACAGCCTTCCGCTGCGCCCGTTTTGCGGCATTGGCTTCCGCCTTGTTGGACTCCAACTGTAAGCCCTCGCCAACGTCCGAGATCGAGGCTCCGGAGTCGGTCTCCACGCTCTCCATACTCTCGGCTAGCTCCAGCGGAACCGATGTATCGGGTCGGGATACCGATACGGACTGACCCCGCCCACTGCGCTTCGGCAAACCAGCACAAGCTCCGCTCGCTACCGCGCGACCTCGCCCGCTCCTGCCCGTCGGCACTTTAGCAGCTGGCCTGCTCTCCTCACTATGTGAGCGTGGTGAGCGCTTCCTCCGTCCCTTAGAGGGACGCCCGGCTATCCCCTCTACAGGCTGCGAACGCTCCGAGCCGATGCTCGAAACGCCCGGCAAGCAAATCTTCTCGGACGCGGTGTCGGGATCCAACACCGCACCCACTCCCATCCGCTCGACCAACACGATCGGCATCTCTTCAGGTTTTTTAAAAATTGTATCGTCCATGTAAGTCCCACGAGTGTGGGGGATATAAAAGGTCCACCTAGGGTAACCCCCTGTCCCTAGGTAAGTGTACATTTGTAACCCAACCAGGGGGTCCACTAATCCCTGGCTGGGGGTGCGCTTGTGACTGATGCGCCACCTACAACTACGAAGCTGCAGATGACACTACTCCTCAGCCATTCATACCCTCGCCGCACACCAAAACTTGATATTAGAGGAATTTTTTATAGAGGTTATCTTCCTCGCGATCCGGGCGATCAAGCCAAGATCCTCGTCCCGTTCCGAGTCATAAAACATGACCATGATCTCGTTACGGATTACGATTTCGACGGTTGCAGTCGGGAGAATCAGATCCCCCGCTGCTAGCCCGTTGGCAGGGTGAGTGCACAACGAGCGCCGCCCATGTTTCTCCACATGTCTGTCTGTTTGAAACAGACAGAAATGTGGAGAAACGTCCTACGCCCACTCAACCCACCCTCTGTAAGCAGAGGGGTGAGTGAGCGACCGTCGGGTAGTCTAAAAGGACCGACCCAGGAGCATAACGCTCCCCTCCCTACGCAGAAATTCGCCACAGTCAATACCCTCTCCTACATGGAGAGAATATTGGCCGTACCCAGGATGCACCGGCCCAACGACTGCCCTTTCCCCCAAACGTATTCGAAAGGAACGAGCAGCAATCAGGCACACGAGGAGGTTTTCTGCACGCACCCCAACCTAACCTAACCTAACCTAACCTTTTTTTTTTTTTTTTGATGACGGGGGGAAATCCTCATGGATGTCCTCCGCCCCGGGGAGGGCGGAGGGGTCTGTCAGACTCTTACTGACTAAAACCACCCCGGTGTTCCATCTCTCACTTGCACCGGGGATCACGGGAACTAGTGTGACTTCCGCGATCCCCGGCTAGTGCCGGCCCGCCTCTGCGGGCCACCTCGCGATGGGGGGGGGAGTGAGGTGTTAAACTCCCCCCTTACGTCATAGAGAGGCGCGCGTGGAACACTACGCGCCGCCATCTCGGGTCCTAACAAGTAGGGGGCAACGAATTTCCCCAGATCCGTTGCCCCTGGACCCATTTAGGGGGGCTGGAAGAGGGCGTTATCTGCCCTCCGCCGACGCCCGGTGCGTCTGCTGCGGATCGGGTTAGCGGAAGCAATCTCCCGCTCCCTCTCCGCAGCCTCCTTCTGCGACATGACTGTTTCGCAGAAGGATACCACCGCGTCCCAGGACTCCTCGCTGCCGACCATCGAGTCGACAACGGCCGGCAGCGACAGGTCACTGCCGACTCCTGAGATGAGGGCACGGCGTGGCTCCTCCCAAGCGGCACACTCTGCCAGCGTGTGCCACGCCGTGTCCTCCCGACAGTCGACGCAGTGGTGACACCGAGCGTCCGGCTCCCTGTTTATGCGACACAGGTACTTCCCGAAGCAACCATGCCCCGACAGCACCTGTGTCACCCGAAACGACAGGGAGCCGTGCCTCCTCCCGAGCCAGCGCTCGAGTACTGGCCGGACCGCCCCGATGGTAGCGGGGCCGGCGGTAGGGCGTGAAAGCCTGTCCCGCCATTCCGCCACCAGGGCTGCGCGAAGCTGTGACCGACGCAACTCCAAATGTCGCTGCGTCAGCCACTCGCCCCGCGCCCTCGAGTCCTCGCGCCACCGGTACAGTGACGCGAGTACCTTCGCCTCGAGGTCCCAGGGCGGGGATCCAGCCAGTACACAAGCCGCCTCGTAGGAGATCGTGCGATACCCCCTAATGACTCTGACGGCCATCGCTCGCTGTGGCCTTCGCAGGACAGCGATGCTGCCGGCCGTCAGGTCAGCCGCCCAGATCGGGGCCCCATACAGGGCCATCGATCGCACGATCCCCACGTAGAGCCGCCTACAGGCGGCGCTCGGGCCCCCCAGATTGGGAAGCAGCGTTGACAGCGCCCCAGCCGCGCCCATCAACTTGGGCACCAGCCGCTGGAAGTGGGGGCCGAAATCCCACCGGCTGTCGAGCACCAATCCAAGATACTTCATGGTTGACTCGACAGCAATTCGGGACCCCCCGACCACGATGTGTGATCCCAGCGGTGGCGCCCGCCGGGGGCCATGAAAGACCATGGCCTCCGACTTGTTGAGGGCCACCTCCAGGCCTAGGCGCCGTATGCGGGACACGACCTGTGACACCGCAGCCGTCGCCAGCAACGCTGCCTCCCTGTACGAGCTCCCCCGGGCCGTGACCAACGTGTCATCCGCATAACACGTCAAGTCCACGCCCGGCTGGAGCTCGCCCCTCAGCACCCAGTCGTACCCGATGTTCCACAGGAGCGGTCCCACGACCGAACCCTGTGGAACACCGCACGACATGCGGCGCTGGTTTCCGCCATCACGTCCCGTGTAGGTGACACACCTTTCCGCCAAATAAGCCCCAACGATGCGGCGGAGGTAGGAAGGCACCCGATGATACTGCAGTGCCTCCCGAATGCAGCTCCAGGGCAGGGTGTTGAAGGCGTTGGAGATGTCCAAGGACACCGCCAACATCACCCCGCCCCGGGACACCGCTTCCTCCGCCAGGACTCTCACCCGCGATATCGCGTGGATGGTGGAGCGCCCGTGCCGAAAGCCGAACTGGCTCTCGGCTAGGTCAGGCCCCTCCCTGCTTAAGTGGCCGACGAGGCGGGCAGCGATTATCCGCTCAAACATCTTGCCCACCTCGTCGAGCAGCACTATGGGCCTGTATGCGGACGGCGAGTCCGCCGGGCGCCCCACCTTCTTGAGCAGGACCAGACGACCAGATTTCCACAAAGTGGGAAACTGGCCCTGCTCAAGGCACGCGGTGTAGAGTCCTCTCAGTTGGGGCTCTAGCTCCTTCAGAGCGAGGGCTAGCACTATGCCGTGTATACCATCGGGCCCCGGAGCCACGTTCTTGGCCCGGAGCCGCATCACGGCCGCCCTCATCTCTGGCTGTGTCACCTCCGGAACGCTGATGGCGCTCTCTTCGGTAGGCTCTGCAGCTGCGGGCAATGCCATCGGCGGCGGAATGTGCTCCGCTCTTGCCGGGAAGAGGGCTGCGACGACCTCCTCCAGCAGCTCAGGTTGGAGACTCTCCGTGAGTGGAGGCGCCGCGGCTCGAAGTTTCCCTCGAACCGCACGATACGGGCGCCCCCACGGATCTCCGTCGAGAGTCTCCAACATCTCCTCCCTGGCTCGCGTCCTCGCTTCGCCGATGGCCAGCCACAGAGCCTCCTTAGCCGCGCGGTACACCTCATACCGCGCGGCTTCTTCGTCAGGGACCCGACGACGTCTCCTCCGGTATCGGGTGTACTGGCGTCTGACCGCCACGCACTCGACGCGTAGTCGCGCGATCTCGGCAGACCACCAGTACACCTGGCGCCTTCCTGAATGCGTGTGGACGCGGGGCATGGACGCGTCGCTGATTTGCGTCATCGCCCCGCGGAACCACAGCGCCTCCTCTTCGACGTCGACGGGTCCGATCGTCACCGGCTCCCGGGTCCAGGCCTGGACAACAGCGGCCTCCTCGAGAACCTCCTTGTCAATGCGCTTACGCGCCCAACGCGGGCCGTCCGTTCGCGGGGCCGATGGACTGCGGCCGCCAGTGGTCTGGGTGGAGACGTCGAAGCGGATGTATCTGTGATCCGACAACGTCTCCACCTCCACGGCGACACGCCAATCGCGGACACGGCTCGCGACAGCAGGGCTAGCGAACGATACGTCTACGATCGAACCGCCCCGCTGCCGCACGCACGTGTGTACCGAGCCCCGGTTTAGGACGACCAGGCCAGTAGTGACCGCCCACTCCTCCAGCGCCTCACCCCGAGCATCGGTCACCGGGGATCCCCACGCCGAAGACTTGGCGTTGAGATCCCCTAGTAACAGCACGGGGTGAGGGTGGAGTCGGCCTACGATGGCCCCCAACTCGACAAGGAAGTTCTCGAAGTCGGCGAGGCTCTTGTTGGGCGAGAAATACGCCCCAACAGTGCCAATTCCGTCCGCGAGGGCGGCCACCCAGCCGTGACCTCGCGACGGGTTGACGAGAGCCCCGCCAATGATGGCCACCGAGCCGTCCAGATCTCCCACCCAGTTACCCCTGGGGGGGACAAAGTACGGCTCGGCGACCACAGCCACGTCAATCGACCACTCTGCCATGCTCTGGATCAATAAATCCTGAGCTCTGGCAGCGTGGTTGATGTTGCCCTGGAGGAAATGGTAAGGCGCCATTAAGCGCAGTCCATTCCCTCCGTCGCACCATCCGTAGGCCGGGAGTCGGCCGTAGAGCACTGAGGCTGAGGGGGGGGTAACGATCCCCTTGCAGCCTTAGTGCCCCTCCTCTTCTTTTTTTGGGTGGGTGCGCCACAGGCTCTTCCACCCGCCCTGTGCCCGGCGGGCCTCCCTGCAGCTGTACAGAGGCTGCAGTTTGGCGCCGCCGAGCACTGGGCGGACTTATGGCCGGGCTGACCGCAGCGAAAACATTGCTCGCTGCGGTCTGTTGCGGCGGTGCAACCCGCCCGGACATGCCCAATGTCCAGGCAACGGTAGCACCTCAAAGCCCTGGGTTGCAGCAACTTAACTCTTGCTGCAACCCAGCCCACCAATAGCCGCCCAGCGTCGGCAACCTTATTGGCCGCCGCCACCGGGCAACGCACCCATACCACACCGAGCCCGGAAGCGCCAGTGCGGATTTCGCCCACCCGTATGTCATCGGGCGGACATCCACCGGCTCCGGCGATGGCCGCCACAACCTCAGCCGGGGTGATCGAGTCGTCCAGGCCGTCGACTCGCAGCTCAGCTGTCTTTTTCGGCCTGGACACTCGAACGTCCTCCGGGTTAAGGACCTCCCTTAGCTTGGCGGCCAGGATATCCGCCTTCTCGCCGCTAGAGGCACCCGGCACCTCCAGCAGCCGCGCCCCCGTAATCGCCGACCTAAAGCCTAGGCCGGATGGTATGCCGAGGTCGGGAAAAGCGACTTTGGCTTTGGCCTCCAAAAGGACCGTCTTGTAGGAGACGCCCCTCTCGACGGCTCCGGGCTGCAGTGTAATAACCACTGCCGCGGAGCGTGGGGCCCTCACCCTAGGCGGCCTCTGGGTCTTCTGCGTGGCCGGGGCAGATGCCTTAGCGGGTGCAGTTGCTGTTGCCTTCTTCTTACGGCCCCTCTTGACGACCGTTGTCCATGCCTCCGTAGAGGGCCCGGGAGCGGTCGCCGGGGGACCGGCCGTCTGGGAAGTGGGCCCAGGTGCAGACGCCGGGGGAGCAGCCTTCCGGGAAGTGGGCGCAGACTTTGCCTTCGCAGGCTGGCTGGCCACTTTCCCGGACCCACTCGGCTCTGCCGCCTCAACTGTTGGGCCCGGTTTGGTGGTGCCAGCCAGCTTCCGCTTGTCCGCAGCGAGTGGTGGGCGGAAGGTTTCGGCAGGAAGAAGCCTCCCCTCCATGGCCTCCAACCGAGCCCCCACCATCTGCCCGCACTGCATCATGCAGATGCGCGCGATCTTCTCGATCTCCGCATCCGCAAGTGCAGGGACCGATGATGGGACCGGCGATGGAGCCGACAACGAGACCGATTGGGTGGCCGCGGGAGCTACCATCTGGGCGGCAAACTGCCGCTTGAGGTCCTCCAACTCTGATTGGAGACGGCGGTTTTCCTCCCACAACTTCGCCGTCTCCTCCGTGCTCGACCGAGTCTGGAGGACCTCAACTGCCTCCCTGATACCATCAGCCGCCTCCTTTAGAGCGCGCGTGAACGTGCCCTTCAAATTGCCGGATTTAGTGGCAACCTGCAGGACGACGCCCACGCCGTCCAGAACTTGGCGACTGAGCGCCACCGCCGAAACGCTCCCCCCGGCAGCCATTCGGGCTGAGCGTCGCTCCCGCAACTGACGAGCCAACTCTTCAACCTCCTCAGCCGCTCTGGCCTTACGCTGCGCCCGCTTGGCAGCATTTGCCTCAGCCTTATTCGAAGGCAACATAAGTCCCTCGCCGACGTCTGAGAACGTGGGTGCGGAGTCACTGCCCACGCTCTCAACGCTCTGCGCGTGCTCCAGTGGGGCAGGCGTGTCAGGCCGGCATACCGGCACGGACCGATCCCGCTCCAGCAAACGAGCGGACGACCTATTCGCCACCGCGCGACCTCGCCTGCTCCTGCCCGTCGGCACCTTAGCAGCCGGCAGGTTTTCCTCGCTATGGGAGCGAGGCGACCGCTTCCTCCTTCCTTTGGACGGCAAAATACCCTCCGTAGCCCGCGAGCGCTCCGAGCCAACGCTCGCAACGCTAGCGACGCTCATCATCTCGGATGCGGTGTCAGAATCCGACTCCGCACCCACACCTATCCGTTCGATCAGAATGATCGGAACCTTCTCTTTTTTGTTTAATTTTGTAGTCTCCATATAAGTCCCACGAGTGTGGGGGATATAAAAAGTCCACCTAGGGTAACCCCCTGTCCCTAGGTAAGTGTACATTTGTATCCCAACCAGGGGGTCCACTAATCCCTGGCTGGGGGTGCGCTTGGGACTGATGCGCCACCTACAACTAAGAAGCTGCAGATGACACTACTCCTCAGCCATTCATACCCTCGCCGCACACCAAAACTTGGTATTAGAGGAATTTTTTATAGAGGTTATCTTCCTCGCGATCCGGGCGGTCAAGCCAAGATCCTCGTCCCGTTCCGAGTCATAAAACATGACCATGATCTCGTTACGGATTACGATTTCGACGGTTGCAGTCGGGAGAATCAGATCCCCCGCTGCTAGCCCGTTGGCAGGGTGAGTGCACAACGGGCGCCGCCCATGTTTCTCCACATGTCTGTCTGTTTGGAACAGACAGACATGTGCAGAAACCTCCTACGCCCACTCAACCCACCCTCTGTAAGCAGAGGGGTGAGTGGACGACCGTCGGGTGGTCTACATAGACCGACCCAAGAGCATAAAGCTCCCCTCCCTACGCAGAAATTCGCCACAGTCAATACCCTCTCCGACATAGAGAGACTATTGGCCGTACCCAGGGTGCACCGGCCCAACGACTGGCCTTTCCCCCGAACGTATTCGAAAGGAACGAGCAGCAATCAGGCACACGAGGAGGTTTTCTGCACGCACCCCAACCTAACCTAACCTAACCTAACCTTTTTTTTTTTTGATCACGGGGGGAAATCCTCATGGATGTCCTCCGCCCCGGGGAGGGCGGAGGGGTCTGTCAGACTCTTACTGACTAAAACCACCCCGGTGTTCCGTCTCTCACTTGCACCGGGGATCACGGGAACTGATGTGACTTCCGCGATCCCCGGCTAGTGCCGGCCCGCCTCTGCGGGCCACCTCGCGATAGGGGGGGAGTGAGGTGTTAAACTCCCCCCTTACGTCATAGAGAGGCGCGCGTGGAACACTACGCGCCGCCATCTCGGGTCCTAAGAAGTAGGGGGCAACGAATTTCCCCAGATCCGTTGCCCCTGGACCCATTTAGGGGGGCTGGAAGAGGGCGTTGTCCGCCCTCCGCCGACGCCCGGTGCGTCTGCTGCGGATGGGGTTAGCGGAAGCAATCTCCCGCTCCCTCTCCGCAGCCTCCTTCTGCGACATGACTCTTTCGCAGAAGGATACCACCGCGTCCCAGGACTCCTCGCTGCCGACCATCGAGTCGACAACGGCCGGCAGCGACAGGTCACTGCCGACTCCTGAGATGAGGGCACGGCGCGGCTCCTCCCAAGCGGCACACTCTACCAGCGTGTGCCACGCCGTGTCCTCCCGACAGTCGACGCAGTGGTGACACCGAGCGTCCGGCTCCCTGTTTATGCGACACAGGTACTTCCCGAAGCAACCATGCCCCGAGAGCACCTGTGTCACCCGAAACGACAGGGAGCCGTGCCTCCTCCCGAGCCAGCGCTCGAGTACTGGCCGGACCGCCCCAATGGTAGCGGGGCCGGCGGTAGGGCGTGAAAGCCTGTCCCGCCATTCCGCCACCAGGGCTGCGCGAAGCTGTGACCGACGCAACTCCAAATGTCGCTGCGTCAGCCACTCGCCCCGCGCCCTCGAGTCCTCGCGCCACCGATACAGTGACGCGAGTACCTTCGCCTCGAGGTCCCAGGGCGGGGATCCAGCCAGTACACAAGCCGCCTCGTAGGAGATCGTGCGATACCCCCTAATGACTCTGACGGCCATCGCTCGCTGTGGCCTTCGCAGGACAGCGATGCTGCCGGCCGTCAGGTCAGCCGCCCAGATCGGGGCCCCATACAGGGCCATCGATCGCACGATCCCCACGTAGAGCCGCCTACAGGCGGTGCTCGGGCCCCCCAGATTGGGAAGCAGCGTTGACAGCGCCCCAGCCGCGCCCATCAACTTGGGCACCAGCCGCTGGAAGTGGGGGCCGAAATCCCACCGGCTGTCGAGCACCAATCCAAGATACTTCATGGTTGACTCGACAGCAATTCGGGACCCCCCGACCACGATGTGTGATCCCAGCGGTGGCGCCCGCCGGGGGCCATGAAAGACCATGGCCTCCGATTTGTTGAGGGCCACCTCCAGGCCTAGGCGCCGTATGCGGGTCACGACCTGTGACACCGCAGCCGTCGCCAGCAACGCTGCCTCCCTGTACGAGCTCCCCCGGGCCGTGACCAGCGTGTCATCCGCATAACACGTCAAGTCCACGCCCGGCTGGAGCTCGCCCCTCAGCACCCAGTCGTACCCGATGTTCCACAGGAGCGGTCCCACGACCGAACCCTGTGGAACACCGCACGACATGCGGCGCTGGTTTCCGCCATCACGTCCCGTGTAGGTGACACACCTTTCCGCCAAATAAGCCCCAACGATGCGGCGGAGGTAGGAAGGCACCCGATGATACTGCAGTGCCTCCCGAATGCAGCTCCAGGGCAGGGTGTTGAAGGCATTAGAGATGTCCAAGGACACCGCCAACATCACCCCGCCCCGGGACACCGCTTCCTCCGCCAGGACTCTCACCCGCGATATCGCGTGGATGGTGGAGCGCCCGTGCCGAAAGCCGAACTGGCTCTCGGCTAGGTCAGGCCCCTCCCTGCTTAAGTGGCCGACGAGGCGGGCAGCGATTATCCGCTCAAACATCTTGCCCACCTCGTCGAGCAGCACTATGGGCCTGTATGCGGACGGCGAGTCCGCCGGGCGCCCCACCTTCTTGAGCAGGACCAGACGACCAGATTTCCACAAAGTGGGAAACTGGCCCTGCTCAAGGCACGCGGTGTAGAGTCCTCTCAGTTGGGGCTCTAGCTCCTTCAGAGCGAGGGCTAGCACTATGCCGTGAATACCATCGGGCCCCGGAGCCACGTTCTTGGCCCGGAGCCGCATCACGGCCGCCCTCATCTCTGCCTGTGTCACCTCCGGGACGCTGATGGCGCTCTCTTCGGCAGGCTCTGCGGCTGTGGGCAATGCCATCGGCGGCGGAGTGTGCTCCGCTCTTGCCGGGAAGAGGGCTGCGACGACCTCCTCTAGCAGCTCAGGTTGGAGACTCTCCGTGAGTGGAGGCGCCGCGGCTCGAAGTTTCCCTCGAACCGCACGATACGGGCGCCCCCACGGATCTCCGTCGAGAGTCTCCAACATCTCCTCCCTGGCTCGCGTTCTCGCTTCGCCGATGGCCAGCCACAGAGCCTCCTTAGCCGCGCGGTACACCTCATACCGCGCGGCTTCTTCGTCAGGGACCCGACGACGTCTCCTCCGGTATCGGGTGTACTGGCGTCTGACCGCCACGCACTCGACACGTAGTCGCGCGATCTCGGCAGACCACCAGTACACCTGGCGCCTTCCTGAATGCGTGTGGACGCGGGGCATCGACGCGTCGCTGATTTGCGTCATCGCCCCGCGGAACCACAGCGCCTCCTTTTCGACGTCGTCGGGTCCGATCGTCGCTGACTCCCGGGTCCAGGCCTGGACAACAGCGGCCTCCTCGAGAACCTCCCTGTCAATGCGCTTACGCGCCCAACGCGGGCCGTCCGTTCGCGGGGCCGATGGACTGCGGCCGCCAGTGGTCTGGGTGGAGACGTCGAAGCGGATGTATCTGTGATCCGACAACGTCTCCACCTCCACGGCGACACGCCAGTCACGGACACGCCCCGCGACAGCAGGGCTAGCAAACGATACGTCTACGATCGAACCGCCCCGCTGCCGCACGCACGTGTGCACCGAGCCCCGGTTTAGGACGACCAGGCCAGTCGTGACCGCCCACTCTTCTAGTGCCTCACCCCGAGCATCGGTCACCGGGGATCCCCACGCTGAAGACTTAGCGTTAAGATCCCCTAGTAACAGCACGGGACGAGGGTGGATTCGGCCTACGACGGCCCCCAACTCGACAAGGAAGTTCTCGAAGTCGGCCAGGCTCTTGTTGGGCGAGAAATACGCCCCAACAGTGCCAATTCCGTCCGCGAGGGCGGCCACCCAGCCGTGTCCTCGGGACGGGTTGACGAGAGCCCCGCCAATTATGGCCACCGAGCCGTCTAGGTCACCCACCCAGTTATCCCTGGGGGGGACAAAATACGGCTCGGCGACCACAGCCACGTCAATCGACCACTCTGCCATGCTCTGGATCAATAGATCCTGAGCTCTGGCAGCGTGGTTGATGTTGCCCTGGAGGAAATGGTAAGGCGCCATTATGCGCAGTCCATTTCCTCCGTCACACCATCCGTAGGCCGGGAGTCGGCCTTAGAGCACCTAGGCTGCGGGGGGGATAAAGAGCCCCCGGCAGCTTTGGCACCCCGTCCCTTCCTCTGGGCGGGTGCGCCACAGGCTCGTCCACCTGCCCTGTGCCCCGCGGGCCTCCCTGCAGCTGTACAGAGGCTGCAGTTAGGCGCTGCGGAGCATTGGGCGGACTTGTGGCCGGGTTGACCGCAGCGAAAACATTGGTCGCTGTGATCTATTGCGGCGGTGCACCTCGCCCGGACATGCCCAATGTCCAGGCACCGGTAGCACCGCAGCGCCCTGGGTTGCAGCAGCTTGACCCTTGCCGCAACCCACCCGACCAAGAGTCGTCCACCGTCGGCGACTTTATTGCCCGCCGCCACCGGGCACCGCACCCAAGCGGCTCCGAGCCCGGAAGCGTCGGTGCGGATCTCGCCCACCCGCACATCATCAGGCGGACATCCTCCGGCTTTGGCGATGGCTGCCACAACCTCAGCTGGGGTTGTCGAGTCGTCCAGGCCGGCGACGCGCAGCTCAACGGTCTTCATAGGCCTGGACACTCGAACGTCCTCTGGGTTGAGGACCTCCCTCAGCTTGGCGGCCAGGATGTCCGCCTTCTCTCCACTAAAGGCACCCGGCACCTCCAGCAACCGCGCCCCCGTAATCGCCGTCCGAAATCCTAGGCCGGACGGTATGCCAAGGTCGGGGAACGCGACTTTGGCTTTAGCCTCCATCAGGACCGCCTTATATGAGACGCCCCTTTCGACGGCTCCGGGCTGCAATGTTATCACTACAGCCGCAGAGCGTGGGGCTCTCGCTCTAGGCGGTCTCTGAGTCCTCCTCGTAGAAGGTGCCGGTGCCGCAGCGGGTGGAGGTGGCGCTGCCTTCTTCTTCTTACGGCCCCTCTTAACGACCGTCGTCCAGGCCTCCGTGGAGGGCCCAGAAGCGGTCGCCAGGGGACCGGCCGACTGGGAAGCTGGCGCAGGCGTGGATGCCGGGGGAGCAGCCTTCCGTGAAGTGGCCGCAGGCTTGGCATTCTTGGGCTTGCTGGCCCCCTTCCCAGACCCGCTCGGTTCAGTAGCCACGGCTGTCGGCCCCGATTTAACGGGTTCAGCCAGCTTCCGCTTGTCTGCAGCAAGTGGTGGCCGCAGAGTTTCAGCCGGGAGCAGCCTCGCCTCGATAGCCTCCAGCCGAGCTCCCACCATTTGCCCGCACTGCATCATACAGATGCGAGCGATCTTTTCGACCTCCGCATCCGCAAGTGCAGGGGCCGATGATGGGGTCGACGATGGAGGCGATGGCGGTACCGGCGATCCGGTAGCTGCGGGACCTGCCTTCTGGGTGGCAAACTGCCGCTTAAGGTCCTCCAGCTCGGATTGGAGACGGCGGTTCTCCTCCCACAGCTTCGCCGTCTCCTCCGTGCTCGACCGAGTCTGGAGGACCTCAACTGCCTCCCTAATCCCGTCTGCTGCCTCCTTTAGTGCGCGCGTGAACGTGCCCTTCAGGTTGCCCGATTTAGTAGCAACCTGAAGGACGACGCCCACGCCGTCCAGTACTTGGCGACTAAGTGCCACCGCCGATGGGCTCCCCCCAGCAGCCATCCGGGCTGAGCGCCGCTCCCGCAGCTGACGGGCCAACTCTTCGACGTCATCAGCCGCTCTGGCTTTGCGCTGTGCCCGCTTGGCAGCATTTGCCTCCACCTTATTCGAAGACAGCATCAGTCCCTCGCCGACGTCTGAGAACGTGGGCGCGGAGTCGCTGCCTACGCTCTCGACGCTTTCCGCGTGCCCCACCGGAGCAGGCGTGTCGGGCCGGGATAACGGCACGGAACGATCCCGCTCCGGCAAACGAGCGGAAGATCTGTTCGTCACTGCACGACCTCGCCTGCTCCTGCCCGTTGGCACCTTAGCGGCCGGCAGGTTCTCCTCGCTATGAGAGCGTGGCGACCGCTTCCTCCTCCCTTTGGAGGGACAAATCCCATCTGGAGCCCGCGAGCGCTCCGAGCCTACGCTCACAACGCTAGCGACGCTCATATTCTCGGATGCGGTGTCGGAATCCGACACCGCACCCACACCCATTCGTTCGATCACAACGATCGGTACCTTCTCTTCATTAAATTTTTGTTTTGAGTCCATATATAAGTCCCACGAGCGTGGGGGATATAAAACGTCCACCTAGGGTAACCCCCTGTCCCTAGGTAAGTGTACATTTGTAACCCAACCAGGGGGTCCACTAATCCCTGGCTGGGGGTGCGCTTGGGACTGATGCGCCACCTACAACTAAGAAGCTGCAGATGACACTACTCCTCAGCCATTCATACCCTCGCCGCACACCAAAACTTGGTATTAGAGGAATTTTTTATAGAGGTTATCTTCCTCGCGATCCGGGCGGTCAAGCCAAGATCCTCGTCCCGTTCCGAGTCATAAAACATGACCATGATCTCGTTACGGATTACGATTTCGACGGTTGCAGTCGGGAGAATCAGATCCCCCGCTGCTAGCCCGTTGGCAGGGTGAGTGCACAACGAGCGCCGCCCATGTTTCTCCACATGTCTGTCTGTTTGAAACAGACGGACATGTCGAGAAACATCCTACGCCCACTCAACCCACCCTCTGTAAGCAGAGGGGTGAGTGAGCGACCGTCGGGCAGTCTAAAAGGACCGACCCAGGAGCATAACGCTCCCCTCCCTACGCAGAAATTCGCCACAGTCAATACCCTCTCCTACATGGTGAGAATATTGGCCGTACCCAGGATGCACCGGCCCAATGACTGCCCTTTCCCCCGAACGTATTCGAAAGGAACGAGCAGCAATCAGGCACACGAGGAGGTTTTCTGCACGCACCCCAACCTAACCTAACCTTTTTTTTTTTTTTTTTTCTCGCTGGGAAAATGCATTACGCATGCCCGCTCGCGGGGGACGAGACGGGGTATGTGGGACTCCTGCCAGAATGGCAGTCTACCCACTAAAAACCCAGCGGTGTTCCCGCATCGCCGTGATGGGAGGGCCATGGGAAACCGGCTCAGCCTTTACTTCCACGACCCTCCCGGCGCATGCCCGCCTTGTTGGCGGGCCCCGCATGCCCCCCAGGCTGGGGGGCTACGGGAATGGCCGGAACACCTGGCCATTCCCGTCCGACACTGGTGGAGGCCTGTGCAAGACAGGCTAGGGTGCCCCCGCAACCGTTGCCTGCTGGCCTCCACCTGGGAGGAGTCGAAGATGACTGTCATACTGACGTCTTCTTCGGCCCCTCCTCCGCCTTCGGAGTGGCGCCGCTTGAGGATCGTCCTCTCGCGCGCGCTCCGCCGCCTCCTTCTGGGACATGACGTGTTCGCAGAAGGAGGCGACTGCTGCCCAGGACCTCTCATCTCCCAGCATGGTGTTGACTAAACCGGGGAGTGAGAGGTCCGGTCCGATCACCGCAATGAGACTGCGGCGCGGCTCAGACCACGACGGGCACACCTCGAGGGTGTGCTGCGCCGTGTCCTCCGCCGCGCCACAGCCATGGCACGACGGTGTCTCCTCCCGTCCGATTCGGTGCAGGTACGATCCGAAGCAACCGTGTCCGGAGAGCACCTGCACGAGACGGAAGGAGAGGAACCCATGCGGCCGCTCGAGCCAGTCTCGCAGGACCGGCCCAATCGCGTCGAGGGTTCGGCGGCCGAAGACTGCGGTGGCAAGGTCCCCCATCCAATGGACGACGATGGCGTCCCTCGCCTCCCGCCGGACGGCCTCCCGCTCTTCCGGGACTGGGCGTTCTCCTCTCGCCCTCCGCCCCGCCGTCCATTCATATACTCTGGCGAGCACCCACGCCTCGAGCTCCCAAGGAGGGGTGCTGGCCAGAGCACATGCTGCCGCAAAGCCCACCGTGCGGTAGGCCCGCGCCACCCGCTGGGCTATGGCCCTTTGGGGTGCCCGCAAGGCGGCGGCGTTCTCCCTCCTATGGAGGGAGTCCTCCCAGATGGGGGCCCCATAGAGGGCCATACTCTTCAAGATGCCGGCATAAAGTTGCCGGCATCGTGCGCTGGGCCCCCCCAAGTTAGGAAGCAGCCATGACAGGGCACCCGCGGCCTTTAGCAGGCGCGACGACAGCCCGCTGAAATGCGGACCGAAGCGCCACCTGCTGTCAATGACAAGGCCCAGATATTTCATCTGGGCCTTAACCTCAATCCTGACGCCCTCCACGAAGATGTGGGCGTCAGGTGGGGGGCGCTGCCGTGGTCCGTGGAAGAACACAGCCTCGGTCTTGTGCAGCGCCACCGTTAAACCTAGGCGGCGGATCCTCCCCGCGACCAAGGATCCGCCAGCCGAGGCCAGGCTGGCCGCCTCCCTGAAACTCCCCCCCCGGGCGGTGAGGAGAGTGTCATCCGCGTAGCAAATGACACTCGTGCCTCGGAGGAGAGTTCCCCGTAGGAGCCAATCATAGCCGATGTTCCACAGGAGAGGTCCTACGACTGACCCCTGTGGAACACCGGCTTCAACGGCGTACCGCCGGACTTGGCCAGTCCTATTTACCAGGAGGATTGCCCGATCCTCCAGGTAGCTGGCCAGCAGACTGCGCAGATATCGAGGCACTCCGTGGAATCGGAGCGCCTCTAGGATGGTGGAGTGGGGAACGGAGTTGAAGGCATTGGCTATGTCGAATGACACAGCCAACACTCCGTCCCCCGCCTCCATTGC
Source organism: Polymixis lichenea (assembly GCA_949091785.1). Lineage (NCBI taxonomy): Eukaryota > Metazoa > Arthropoda > Insecta > Lepidoptera > Noctuidae > Polymixis > Polymixis lichenea. Next base: position 25,985,047 of record OX420936.1, on the reverse strand, counting down.
TTCCTTCACCTGGCCCTTAAGGCAGGCCAGCGCGTCCACTGTTGAACGCTCAGCCCGAAAACCGAACTGAGCATCCGACAAGTCCGGCCCGACATCCCGCAGATGGCCCTTTAGGCGAGCAGCGATTATCCCCTCGAACATTTTGCCGACCTCATCGAGCAGAACGATGGGCCGGTATGCCGAGGGGGAGTCTGCTGGGCGGCCCTCCTTGCGAAGGAGGCACAACTGCCCCTCCTTCCACGGTTTCGGAAACCTCCCAGACGCAAGGCATGCGCTGAAGAGGTCCCGAAACCTCTCCGCCATTTGAGTGGCAGCGATCGCCACCACTCTTGCAGGAACACCGTCGGGGCCTGGAGCTGTCTTCTTGGCGCGGATATGGAAAATCGCCGCGCCAAGTTCTGACTCCGTGACAGGAGGGGCCTCCTCCTCTTCCTCGTCTGGCAGAGCTATCCCTTGTGGTGGGACCATCACTGGCGGGGTGAAGTTGCCCCTGCACGGGAACAGGGACTGAACCACCCCGTCCAGGAATGAGGGCTCCAGGGTCTCGGCAACCGGGGGACCAAAGGGGCGCAATTTGTTGCGCGCAGCCTTGTATGGTCTCCCGTAGGGGTCGTTGTCAAGACCCTCCAGCAGCTCGGCTCTCGCCGAGTCCCTGGCGGCGGCGATGGCCCGACTGAGGACCATTTTTGCCTCCATGTATACCTCATAGAGGTGGTCCTCGTCGGACAGATCCCGTCGACGCCGCCGCCGGCTACGCGTATAGGCCCTCTTAGCCTCCACACACGCTGCTCGAAGCCCCGCCAGCTCCACCGACCACCAGTACACGGCACGTTTGGGGTGTGGTCGGCGAGACCGAGGCATGCTAGAGTTGCATACCTCGGTCAGAGACTCCCTCAGCTGCCCCGCTACGGTGTCCACATCCAGGCGTGGCGGCGAAAGCCAGTCCTGGATGAACGCCGCCTCCCCCGCTGCCTCCCTGTCCAGGCGGGTTAGAGCCCACCGCGGGAACGGTGACCGCACCGAGAGGGGCCGCCTCTCTCCGGGACCACTGGTGGAGATGTCGAACCGCACGTAGCGGTGGTCCGACATAGTCTCCACCAGGTCCACCCGCCAGTTCAACACGCGCGCGGCTAACGCAGGGGTGGCGAAGGTGACGTCCACTATTGAGCCACCCCCACGCCGCACGCATGTCTGGACGCTTCCTCGGTTCAAGAGGGAGAGTCCGGAGGAGGCTGCCCACATCTCCACCGCCCGCCCGCGTGCGTCGGTGGCCGGGTTGCCCCAGGTCACCGACTTGGCATTCAGGTCTCCCAGTACGGAGACCTGACGCGGCGCCACCCTGCCGACCACGGCGGCCAGGACTCCGAGATAGTTCTCGAAGTCCTGAAGAGGGCGGTTTGGGGAGAAATATACGCCCACAAGGGCTAAGTCTCCCCACGCGGCGGCCACGTATCCCGGTCCCCTCTCTAATAGCGAGAGGGGAGGTGAGTCTGTGGACGACCGCGCCGCTAGTGCCACCGAGTCGTCCTCGTCACCCAGCCAGCTGCCGGGGATCGAGTAAGGCTCGGCGACCACCGCTACGTTCACCAACCATTCGGCCATGACCTGCACTACTAGGTCCTGGGCCGCTCTGCAGTGGTTGGTGTTCGCCTGGATGATGCGATAGTCGTAGCCCATTATTCGGACATCGCACCATCCTCCTCAGCTACCGCCGCTGGAGCTGCAGCGGCGACGACGGCGGCGGTGGTGGCAACAGGGCGAACCTGCGCCGGCACTATGCCCTTCCGCACGGGGGGCTTACAGCTCCTGCCCGTCATCCTGTGGTCCGCGGGGCGGCCACTGGCGGCACACGCCGTGCAGTGTGGCGTGGTGGCGCGGCAGGTGACACTCTTGTGTCCTTTTTGCCCGCATTGGTAGCACGTGTCTCCCCAGTCGAACTTGGAGGGACACGTGACCCGGGTGTGGCCGAACGCGAAGCACTTGAAGCAGCGCATTGGCTGGTCTTCAAGTGCCTTGACCACAGCTGAGCTGAGTCCCACGAGCAGCCGTCCCTTGGTCGCAGCAAGGACGGCCCCAGCCGCGGCTACTGGGCACTCGACGCGGATGATGCCCATACCGCGGCGGCCGAGCCTGATGGCGCCACCTTTCACCGCGCCAGCGTCGCAGCCTCCAGCCGCCGCGATGGCCGCCACCACATCCTCCTTGGTGACCGATTCCTCCAGATCGGCCACCTCCAAGGCTGCGGTCTTAACCGGTCTGACGACCGTCGCCGCATCCGCGATGGCCTCTTGCAACTTTGTTGCGAAGAGGTCCGCATTTGTGCCGCGCTGTTCCCCCGAGAACTCGAAGATTCGAGCCCCGGTTAGGGTTCGGCGGCACGCGACTTTGCTGATCCCCAGCCGGGAGGGATCAGCATTGGTACGAGCCCGTCGTAGGACGGACTCGTACGTCTCGCCCCTCTCCACGGCCTCCGGGGTGATGGTCACCACGACGGCCGCGGTTTTGGGAGGAACTAGCTTCTTCCCGCTGGCTGGAGCCCTTTTGGCTGCAGAAGCAGGCTTGGGGGCCGACTTTTCCGGCTTCTTCCCTCCCTTCCCCTTTCCTCTCTTGACCACTTCCGTCCACGCCTGGTTGGACGGGGTGGTGGAGGGAAGAAGTGCGTCTTCCTCCTGCAAGTTCTGGGGGGCTGCTGCAGTGGCAGACGACCCAGACGCTCCCTCCGCACTTGTGGTGCGGATCTGAGGAGCCTGCTTGGTCCTCTTGCCCTTGCCTTTGCCCTTAGAGGCCTTTTGGGCCTGGGGCTGCGCACCCGATGCCGGTCCTGCTAGAGGCGCAGGTTCCGGTTCCATCGGTGGTGGACTCTTATCCGCCGCTAGCGGCGGGCGGAGCCGCTTTTCCGGCAAGAGCCGGTCCTCGATGCCTGCGAAGCAGGCTCTGGTGAAGGCCCTCTCCTCCATGACAACCTTTCGGATTACATCCTCAAGGTTGGGAGGGGAGGAGGAGGAGCCTCCTACCACTGGACCTGGGGCAGGTTGGACAGGCCGGGCCGTGACCTCAGCCAGCTTCTGATGTAGCTGGCTGACCTCCGCCTGCAAGCGATCCACCTTCGCCTGCAGCTGCCGCGTCTCGTCCGTGGCCGTCCGCTTCACCAGCTCCAGGACAATGCCGTGCAAACTGGCGGCCCGGCATTTGAGGGCCTTTTGAAAGGTCCCCTTCAAGTTGGAGGACTTTGCGGCGACCTCGAAGACCTCCTCCTTGTCCTCCTGTGCCATGCGCTCCAGTTCCGCCAGGGAGTGGTCAGCATAGACTACACTGGATGCACCATAGCCAGCCCTCGACCGGGCGGTTTGCACCTGGTGCTCCTTGGCAGCAACCCTCTCCTCCAGGTCTTGCTGGAGTTGCACCCTTTTTGCCAGGTTTAGCTGGCGTTCAGCGTCCACTAAGCCCACATCGTGGGTCGAAGCTTTAAAAAACTTCGACCCCTTCTTCGGCTTACTTACGGCCGGATCGTCGGCCCCAGAGGCCACGCTCTCCACGCTCTCCGCGTCTTCGACCGGAGCAGACGTAACACTTCCCGCAGGTAGACGCGAAGGTCCGCCTGCAACTGCGCGACCTCGCCTACTCCTGCCCGTTGCCACCTTAGCGGCTGGCAGGTTCTCCTCGCTGCGGGAGCGTGGCGAACGCTTCCTCCTTCCCTTGGAGAGACGTCCAGCCATCCCTTCCTCAGCCCGCGAGCGCTCCGAGCCAACGCTCGCCACGCTCGCCCTCCTCTCGGATGCGGTGTCGGAGTCCGACATAGCACCCTTGCTCATCCGCTCGACCAACACGATCGGCAACTTCTCAAGATTTTTATTTTTAGTATCCATAAAGATTCCCACGAGTGTGGGGGATATAAACGGTCCACCTAGGTTCACCCCCTGTCCCTAGGTAAGTGTAAATTTGTGACCCAACCAGGGGGTCCACTAATCCCTGGCTGGGGGTGTGCTTGGGACTGATGCGCCACCTACAACTAAGAAGCTGCAGATGACACTACTCCTCAGCCATTCATACCCTCGCCGCACACCAAAACTTGGTATTAGAGGAATTTTTTATAGAGGTTATCTTCCTCGCGATCCGGGCGATCAAGCCAAGATCCTCGTCCCGTTCCGAGTCATAAAACATGACCATGATCTCGTTACGGATTACGATTTCGACGGTTGCAGTCGGGAGAATCAGATCCCCCGCTGCTAGCCCGTTGGCAGGGTGAGTGCACAACGAGCGCCGCCCATGTTTCTCCACATGTCTATCTGTTTGAAACAGACAGAAATGTGGAGAAACGTCCCACGCCCACTCAACTCACCCTCTGTAAGCAGAGGGGTGAGTGAGCGATCGTGGGGTGGTCTAAGTCGACCGACCCCGGAGCATAAGGCTCCCCCGCCCACGCGCCGGAGCGCGCCTGCGACAGGATATTGGCATACGGACAACGACACCCCTTAGGCACACGTACCTAATGGGGGGAAATTGCCCGCACCCCAGGGTGCACCGTCCCACAGACTGGCCTTTCCCCCAGACGCATCCAAGGGAAACTCCAGCCCACGGGCACACGAGGAGGTTTCCTGTCCTAGCACCCCAACCTAACCTAACCTTTTTTTTTTTTTTTTTTTTTTTTTTTTTTTATTAGGCTGAGAAAATGCTTTACGCATACCCGCTCGCGGGGGACGAGACGGGGTATGTGGGACTCCTGTCAGAATGACAGTCTACCCACTAAAAACTCAGCGGTGTTCCCGCATCGCCGTGATGGGAGGGCCATGGGAAACCGGCTCAGCCTTTACTTCCACAACCCCCCCGGCGCATGCCCGCCTAAATGGCAGGCCCCGCATGCCCCCCAGACGGGGGTCCGGGAATGGCCAGAACACATGGCCATTCCCGTCCGACACTGGTGGAGGCCTGTGCAATGCAGGCTAGGGTGCCAACCTAACCTAACCTAACCAATATCTTCGCATCCAGGTGACGCATTTTGACGCTGTTTTCAGCTAATTCGTTCCTAGTTAGGTAACCTAACCTAACCTAACCAATATCTTCGCATCCAGGTGACGCATTTTGACGCTGTTTTCAGCTAATTCGTTCCTAGTTAGGCTACCTGAGACTATCTGACTGAGAAAATTGACGAAAACGTGAAAAAAATTTGCCCGCCCGCCCACCCTGTTACTAGTGGCTAGAGGAACGAACCTGGTTTTGCCAAAAAGGGTAAATTAGTTTTTTAGGGTGCGTGATAGATTAAGGTCAGTAGACTTTACTGTGTTTTTATTTTCGTGTTAGAACGCCATTTGGCGTGCATTTGACCGAACTTTCTGTAGTTTCAAAATTTTTTATTAACCTGACGGTCGTTCGTCCTTCAGACGACGTATTTAACTTTTGACTGTCTGTTTTGTTGGTCTTTGTGCATCCCCCCTTTACAGGGCACAAAAGCAACAACAGTACCTCTGACCTGACTTGTTTACATGAACCTTACCTTTACGAAAGCTACAGCCATGTTCCGCACACCAGCAAAGAAAACTTCAGGCTCACCGGGCACCAGGGATTCACCGCGTTCAATCGAGAAGACTGGAGCGTCGCTGCCCAGCGTTAGGCGTAGCATCGGGGAATGGGAGGCCGGGAAATCTGCGCCCCAGGCCAAGTCCCCGGTCAACCCAAAACACGACGCCACATCACCAACTACCAGCACTTCTCGGCCACAGGCTGATGTCATAAAGCTGCCAATAAGATCTGGCTACCCCAACCTTACAGCGGAGGCGAGAGCTTGCCTAAATAAGGCGAAGCTTAATTTAGGCAACTCTCGCAACCTAAAAAACGAAACTAAGAGGGAGGTGCTCAGCGCAATCGATAGACTCTATCAACTCGTCAAAGAGTCCGAGCAGAGGAAAGTATCCGTGACACCAGTACCTGCAGTCACACCGGCAGCTGAGCCTATTGACAAAGAATGTTCCCAACCTATACCCATTGACATTAACCCAAACCAGAACGAACTTGTCAGTGTAATAAAACAGCATAGCCTGTTAATTCAGGAAAACATTGAAAGCATGGGAAAACTTAGGGATGCCTTAGATAATGGACGGAGTGCCGGGGAGACAACCTATGCCGGTGTTGCTGCATCGCAAAAGAGCCAGACCGGGGGACAGGCCCTGGAGCCAGCGACGCTGCACTCCGTGGTTGTCTCCTCAAAAGACGATTTCGATACGGGGGAGGAGGTCCTCGAAAGGATAAGAAAAGCGGTCGATGCTAAGGAGGGCTGGGTGCAGGTGGACAGAGTGAGGAAGGCTAAGGACCGGAAGATAATTATGGGGTGCAAAACTAAAGAGGAAAGAAGAAAGATAAGGGAGAGACTAGAAGCAGTTGGAGAGAACCTCGTCGTCGAGGAAGTGACTAACAGGGACCCGCTTCTGATTCTGAGGGATGTGTTGTTGGTACACACCGACGAGGAAGTCCTCAAAGCCCTCAAGAATCAGAACCGGGAGATCTTTCACGACCTCGGTGATGAGGCAGAGCGGATGAAAATTAGGTACAGGAGGAAGACGAGGAACCCACTGGTGTGTCACGTTGTGCTGACTGTGTCTCCAACTATCTGGAGTAGGGCGATTGAAGGAGGGAAGCTCCGGATCGACCTCCAAAGGGTACGTGTCGAAGACCAGACGCCTCTGGTGCAGTGCACCCGCTGCTTGGGATACGGCCACGGAAAGCGGTTCTGTAAAGAGCCGGCTGACCTGTGCAGCCACTGCGGCGGACCGCATCTTAGAGTAGACTGTCCAGATAAACAGCTAGGCGAAGCAGCGGTGTGCATCAACTGTACTAGAGTTAAAATTGGTAACCATGATCACAACGCGTTTAGCAGCGATTGCCCGGTGTGGAAAAAGTGGGACGCATTGGCCCGAGCTTCAATAGCGTACTGCTAAAGATGTCTTTGTTTTCACCTGCATCACTGGAAGACGTCACCGGCACCATTCCAACTGCATCGAGGTATCACCTCACTCACCAGACAGGATGACGACGGCACATTGCTGGAGAAAGGTTGAGGACCTGATGGGAATAGACCTCAGAGGCCTTACAATGACCAAAGCAAATCGGGACCAGTTTCATGAGAAACTGACCCAATTTAATAAGCAAAGTCAGCCATTGTGGTCCTTAAAACTTGCCAAAATAAAATTAGTTAGCCCCACCAAAAGATGCTGTGCTACGCAGGTCCAGAAGACTGGTGACATTAAGCATTACCTGAAACAGCAACAGCTAGTGATAGCTCGGGTCGATATTTGTATTGTTATTATTCTTCAAGTATTAATTAAGTCAGTTAAAAAACATTATAAAACTAGCAAAAAAAAAAAAAAACTATTAGTTTATAAAATTACGACTATGTAGTATATTGTTACAAATATTAGGATAGCCATAGAATAGACATAGTGAAATAAAATAATACGTAAGAATCGTTTAGTACATTAGTTAGAATAAACAAGAATAAAATACAAATAAAACAGAAAAAGTAAAAATAAAAACATTTATTATTAAAAAAAAATAAGGGAGTGTTTATATTTTAAGCCATAAGTTATGTAAGTAAAGTAAGTAAACAGTTAAATAGATAGATATTTTAGCATAATGAATAAGTTAACAGCTCTGAAACTCTCCATCATCCCTAAAAACCAGTTCATAGAAAGTAACAAAGAGCACAATTACACCTAAATTATTACAAAAAGCTCTGATCATGTCAGAGGTAACTGGCAAGGCAGGAGTGGGTTTTAGCCGGTAAGAGTCCGGCACTGCCCAGACTGCGTTACTAGTAAGGCAGTCTGGGCGTCCATGAGGATTTCCCACTCCTGCCAAAACAAAAAAAAAAAAAAAAAAAAACCTAACCTAACCTAACCTTTTTTTTTTTTTTTTGATGACGGGGCGAAATCCTCATGGATGTCCTCCGCCCCGGGGAGGGCGGAGGGGTCTGTCAGACTCTTACTGACTAAAACCACCCCGGTGTTCCGTCTCTCACTTGCACCGGGGATCACGGGAACTAGTGTGACTTCCGCGATCCCCGGCTAGTGCCGGCCCGCCTCTGCGGGCCACCTCGCGATAGGGGGGGAGTGAGGTGTTAAACTCCCCCCTTGCGTCATAGAGAGGCGCGCGTGGAACACTACGCGCCGCCATCTCGGGTCCTAACAAGTAGAGGGCGACAGATTTCCCCGGATCTGTCGCCCCTGGACCCATTTAGGGGGGCTGGACGAGGGCGTTGTCCGCCCTCCGCCGACGCCCGGTGCGTCTGCTGCGGATCGGGTTAGCGGAAGCAATCTCCCGCTCCCTTTCCGCAGCCTCCTTCTGCGACATGACTGTTTCGCAGAAGGATACCACCGCGTCCCAGGACTCCTCGCTGCCGACCATCGAGTCGACAACGGCCGGCAGCGACAGGTCACTGCCGACTCCTGAGATGAGGGCATGGCGCGGCTCCTCCCAAGCGGCACACTCTGCCAGCGTGTGCCACGCCGTATCCTCTCGACAGTCGACGCAGTGGTGACACCGAGCGTCCGGCTCCCTGTTTATGCGACACAGGTACTTCCCGAAGCAACCATGCCCCGAGAGCACCTGTGTCACCCGAAACGACAGGGAGCCGTGCCTCCTCCCGAGCCAGCGCTCGAGTACTGGCCGGACCGCCCCGATGGTAGCGGGGCCGGCGGTAGGGCGTGAAAGCCTGAACCTAACCTAACCTAACCTACAGATCCTTTGCAATGGCAAGCGCACTGACCTTATCAACTTCTATTTTGACCCGCTCCTTAAGCTCTAATGACAGGTTCCCACTATTTAAGACTTCAATCTGACTTTGAAACTCATCAAACTTAGCTGACAATTGTTCAAATCTACCAAGTTTTAATCTTTAATTCAGGCATTTCCGCATTTGCTAATGAGTCCGAAGACGACAATTTATCCACAAAGTTTTTAAACTTGGTAATCTGACCTTTAATTGAGATACGCCTGACAGTCAACTAGCGTAATTTCTTTGAATCGGCTTCTTGCGTCATTATTTAAAACTACAAATTAGTCAAAGCAAAATATTATGCTAAGTATAGGTAACTGACTATCAAGCAGAGTAACTCAACTACGTTTAGGACAAAACCATCAATTTTAAAAGTTTACAACCTCTGCTCGTACCAATGATGATGCTAGCGTGATGTTCGGAGATATCTGGAAAGTTTGGCGTACAAAATTAGAGACTAATTGGGACCGATACGTTATCTTTTCCTAGAATGGCATGAGAAATACACGATGTGGGTAGATGAAAAAACTACTGAAAATTATTTTGGAATAGTAATTTAGGATGATTATTTGGATAAATTTCGTGCCAACTTACTAATATTTAATTCAATTGATGGCCTTTGCTGAAATACGTTAATATTATAGTGACTTAACTGAATTACAACCAAGTTTGACCAAGGAAAACTTTGACCTTGGGTGATACCCTTAGGCAATACCTAAATACCTAATTAATAGAAATTATGGCACCAGTGAAAGGCACGTTTTTCACACATTTCAAGGGGAATTAGCATACTTGTGGATATATTGGAAATAGGTAGGTAAGAATGAGGAAGGAAGGGCACTTAGGATGATCCAGTTCACATGAATCTTCTGCACTTGCTTATTCTTCCGTACACCTGTGTCGATACTTTAGCTGCATCGATGTCAAGGTTTCAGGATATTCGTTGGTTTCAGCTTCACGACGGGAACTCGGCCTTTTGTGGTCTCGATGATCACGCCACGTGCCAACTCAACGACACAATTTTGACAATTCTTGAAATATCCTGTCACGGTTGCCAATTTTTATATCTATTACGACATAAACGATCGAATCATCGGGAGTTTGGTCTCTTCAATTATACTGTTATGTATTTGAATTTAGTTTAATTTTTGATATATTACAATAGGACAGAAAAATATTTCGACCGCTCGTGCGGTTGGCAAGTTAAGAAGAGTCACTGTTCACTTTATAAGTTTTTCACACACCGCCAAGTTTGTTGCGCCTTGCTAAAAAATGTAGGCAATGTGGCCTTGTAGAACACGCTGAAAATATACTATTCGCAGTGGAACCTAAACATTTGTTACATACAAAAATACAAAAATACAAATCTTTCCTCTTTATAATATTATTATGTATTATATATAAATATATATTATATATAGTGTAGATAGTGTAGATGTAGATGTAGATGACCTGACCCTAGCATTGGCTTCATAGGAGAGATCTCAGCGCACGAAAATTTGTATGACTACCTACCTATTCAAATAAGACAGCCAGTTCTAAAGTATGGTGTGACTAGGATAGTGCAACTCCGTTGGTTTTTACCAAGACTTTTGTAAAAGCGTGTTAGGATGCGTTGGATTTGTCTTTAAAATTAGTACTTTGCAAGTAAAGGTGATAAAACAGATATTTAAACACGCTGGTTTTTTTTATTAGAACAGATTTTTACACGCTTTATATTAGCTTCACTTGTATGTTTGTATGTAACCGACTTCTTTGGACGCTATTTTGACCCACTTTAAACGGTCAAATTTCATTTAAACTTTGTAGACTTATCGAGGACCTATATAATACCTCAAAAAGCTTAAGCTTTTTAAAGCATGTTTTTTAGTTTTTTTAAACTATTATTTATTTGTTGTGTAATGCTCAAAAGTACACAGTTGAGCAAAATCTATGAAAAAATCATGTTGGACCAGATGTTATCACATTTTAACTCAAATGGGATTTTACATAGTCGACAGTTTGGTTTCACGAAAGGTAGGTCAACGACTGACGCGGGAGTACAACTCATCAGTCACATTTTGGAATCATGGGAGAAGTCCCAGGATGCAATTGGCATTTTCTGTGACGTCTCAAAAGCGTTTGACTGCGTTGACCACAATACACTCATCTGTAAATTACACCACTACGGATTTCGTGGACGAGCTGCTGATCTTGTGCTTTCCTATTTATCAAACAGGCAGCAACAAGTAAATGTTAACGGGGCAACGTCCTCGGGGTCTCTAGTTAAGATGGGCGTGCCTCAAGGTTCAATTCTTGGCCCTTTTTTATTTCTAGTTTATATTAATGACCTTCCTTACCTGATGGCTAACTTCTCAGATATAATTTTATTCGCTGATGACACTTCTCTTATTTTTAGAATAGATAGAAAAGATACGGATGTCTTACATGTCAACGATAGTCTAGCTGTTCTCTCGAAATGGTTTGCGGCTAATAATCTTTTACTCAATGCGAACAAAACTAAATGTCTTAAGTTCTCATTACCAAATGTACCCCAAGTAGGGCTAAATTTAAAACTTGATGGCAAGAAACTAGATGCTATTTCGGAAACTGTATTTCTAGGAATTACTTTAGATTCAAAATTGCAATGGGGTGCCCACATTAGAGCTCTTTCAAGTAGATTAAGCTCAGCTGCTTACGCAGTAAGAAAAATAAGGCAGTTGACTAATGTAGCCACAGCTAGGTTAGTATACTTTGCTTATTTTCACAGTATTATGTCTTATGGCGTTCTGCTGTGGGGGTCGGCAGCTGACGTAGATTCAGTTTTCATTCTACAAAAGAGGGCAATCCGCGCAATCTATAAAATGGGGCCTCGCGAGTCTCTTAGAAACAAATTCAACGAAGTTGACATACTAACTCTGCCTTCTCTTTATATCCTAGAAAATATCTTGTATGTTCGCAAAAATTTAGGTCTTTTCAAAAAAAGATGCGACTTCCATAATCTAAATACACGTAGTAAAGATGAAATTGTGATTCCAAAATTTAGATTAACTAAAACTAGCAAGTCATTTCTAATAAACAGTATCCGCTTCTATAACAAGTTGCCAAAATCGGTTACAGAACTTAGCGATGGAAAGTTTAAAACTCACATCAAACGTGTCCTTATCAAAAAAGCATATTATAAGATAAAAGACTACGTTGAAGACAAGGAAGTTTGGCATTAATTCCTTCTGCACATGTGGCTTCCCTGGTAACTCATTAGCACCATAACTTTGTGAGCGTCTATTAACTGCTTCCAAATTACAATGTTAATTTTAATTATTTTATTTTTTACACTTTCTGACATATTCTCGTCATTATTTGACATTATACAACCCTTGTAATATCGAGTATTTATTAGTGATTCTCATGGAAATCATATCACTTGGATTAAATAGGTTGATCTTACTTATGTAGATTCTTTTACATATTGTGAATGAGAGAACGTTGTAGGCCTACAGTTTCTATTCTTTATTTTCATTCCTCTAAGTACCTGGTACTTATTGACAGGCCTGCACTGTCCTCCCATGCCTAATATCACTGTAATTTGAAAACATTATAAAATCCAATTATTTTTAAAAGAGTAACCGTGGAGTTTCTTGCCGGCTCTTCTCCATAGGAAGCGACAAATTGGAACCGTGCACCTAGCTTCTGACGTTTCATAAGTGCCCTTGCAGGTTTATGTGAAATAAAATATTTTGATTATTTTGATTTTGACACACAATGTAAAATTTAAGTAAAAACATTTTTAAGAAAAACCTTTTAATGAACTGAAATTACTAAATATATAGGCTAATTATGCCGTAATGGCAGGTTAGAACTTAATATGTTGCTGGCATCTAAATCTACCCGAGGTCACATTCTAAAATACTACTCTTGCAGTCTAGCTACTCTTGTAACTTTCTGAAATTTTCCAGTTGATATTTTTCAATTAATTTCGAGTTAATCAGTATATTATAATTATAGTAATAGTAATAATTTACTATTTACATAAATTCATTCATTATCGCGTTCAGGTAGTCACTCGGTCACTCGTTGAAACATGCATTAGACAAGGAATAATGCTGAGAGTGGTGTGGAGCGGCCGTTCAGGCGGACCACGGTGCAGGTGGTGAGCGGTCCAGGGCGCGCAGCCACACGAGTCGCAGCTCGCGCTGCGCCCGAAGCCAGCGCGCGCAGCCGCCGCTCAGCCAGCTCAGCACGGTGCAACGTGTGCGCGACTCCTCCTGCAGCTGCGCGCCCTCCACCGCAGAGCCCCATATCATCGCAATCAGTTCCAGCTCATCTGTTGAATATGTTTAATTAAAAGACAATTTGAAGCTGAACTTTGTACGCCTTCTCGAACTTCCGTGTTACAGTTGAAGTGACAAGTTCCAGCAACATATTGATATGTGGATCATACCGCAGAGCTGTGGCCAGGGCAGCAGTGGCAGGCTGGAGCAGGAGCGGCGCGTGAGCAAGACGCGGTGAAGGCGCGCGGCGTAGCCATGCTGCGGCCCACGTGCAGCCGGCTCATCGTGCGCTAGCACGGTGGCATGCCCGGCGCAGCGCGCGCCACACGCGAACTGTACGGAGTAGCGCCACGTAGTGTAGTTGCTATGGTCCTCTTCCACACTCCACGATGTACTGCAAAAGTGCATGCGAAAACCGTAAGTATCTATGTTAAGAAACTTTTTAATCACGTTGTTGAAGCATAGTAAAACTTTTTATGGCCCCTTGTCCGATTAAACCATAATAGGGTAAGGAAAGTTCTCAGCCTCAGAATGAACGTCTTTCACTTTAATTTTCAGTACAAAAATGATCACACCTAATCTCTCTGAACTTCAACGCACTTACAAAAGCATGACGGTCCAGGCTATATCCGCAGCCAGCTTGGCTTGCAGTGAGCCAGGTACTGGAGAGGATGCAGGAGGTTCAAGAGTCGCACGCTCTTGCTGCCAACTAAAATCGGCCCTTATAGCGGCAAGTTCCCGCCGGATGACCTCCACATCGGATTGGAGCCGGCTATTTTCCTCCTATAGCTTTGCCGTCTCCTCCGAGGTCACACGATTAAGCTTCCTTAATCTCTTCCGTCGCCTGTTTTAGAGATCGCGTAAACGTGCCCTTCAAGTTGCCAGGCTTGGTGGCAATATTCAGGACCACATCCGTGTTGTCCATATCTTGGCAATTTAGGGCACTTTCACAGTAAAACAATATTTCACTTAGTCACATTTTAGAGAAAATAGGCAATGAATTGGTTTTAATTTTGGCTACAGAACTCTCGTTCATAAAATTCAAACAATATAATTATAAAATTCAGTTCCTGATTAATCCACTTCCCGAAAAAAAGAAAATGAATTAGCAATAAATAATCTTTCAAAACAGCCTAAATCTCGCAATAAAATTCCCGGCAAAAAAAGAATCTAATTCATTAGATAATAACTGACACGATCATTCATGTTGTGCATTAAAACTTATAGAAATGCAGTATTTCAAGTGACCCCTTGTTTCGCAGGCAGAACATAAAATTTCGTATCCCAGAAAATGTTTCTCATAATATTTGGTCCTTGTATTTTTATTTTGAATATTATTGTTTCAATAACTATTTACTTGTATGAATATCATATTTCACAGAAACACAATTCAATGAATTTTTAATTACATTTTTTTGGTGCGTATTATGCCGTCGAAGTACCAGGTTTTCATAACTCGATAGGAGCACACCTAACATAGTTGTGTCAGCTAGAAAGCGCTTACTTACTTTTTAACATACCTAATAATTTATATGTTATAGCAAAATTAATAACGTAAAAAAACAATTAAAAATCCTATAGTCCCTGCCACTCTGTATAAACATAACTATTACTAGGTAGGTAAAAATAAAATACGCTATAATGGTGTCGATTCTGTTGTACACCGAAATAAGCTATCACTAAAATTCCTAACTTTTGGCTATAAGAATCTTAAAAAATTACTCTTCCTCTATATTCCCAGAATCTTAAAAAAATCTCTAAATTTAAAACTACATTTTGACACAACTAAAATCGAAATTGACAATCGCGACTCCACGTGGTACCCCGTGATATTTTATAGCCGGACGCGTGCAGTAGAGCAGGCTCGACGTGTTTTATGTGGAATTTTTCACTTTTTGTATGAAAAATCCAAAAATGATTAGCTAGAAGTTTTAAAGGTTTGTGGGGGTGGCAAAGGGGGTCGAAATTTTCATTATTTTTGCGATACGACACACAATTTTCGATATACACCGAGAAATTTTAATGGTTGTTTTCCCACGGCAGAACAACTTGCCTTATGGAGTACTTTCAAAGCATAGAGTAAAAGTACAAAAATATTTTATTTTGGTTTTAAAATAATTTAAAAAAATATATTCATCAACTCGATAAAACACTAATCAATACTAACACTAGAGGTAACTTGCAGGTTCTACACGAATCACACGCACGGCCGACAAAGGGAACAGCGATGCATAAATGTTCAAAGCAAAATAAACTCTCGCACGTGGTGATTTTTCGCAATGTCAATCTGCCATTTTTTGCATCTAATATTTTATTTGTTTATATATATGTATAAAAAAGCCATGATAAAAGTTACTAAGGGCCGATTTTTCAATCCTCAGATAAAAGTCCCAATAGCTACCTGAAGAATAAAGTTATTAGACTCTTTATTCGTCGGATAAGCGGTTGTAATTTTTCAAATAATATTTATCCTAGGAATAACTCATCTCTGAAACTAACTTCAGGGAGGTGAAACAAATATACAGAATAAACGAATGTTAGAACGGGACGGACTATTTCTTTGATTTTTGTCAATGCCATTCAAACAGATTGCAGCATCATGATACTTTAAATACGTTACGAGGTTGTAAGTTTGGACGTGTGATGTTTATATTTGTTATTTTTAAATTGATTGAAATAATGGAAATCAAAAAGAGAGAGCGTTCAGCAAACTTTAATAATGCTGAGGTTCAATTACTTGTGAGTTTAGTCGAGAGGTACACCTAAGCAAACAATAGAAAATAAAAAAACTGACGCTGTTACAAACAGAGACAAAGAACCTGCATGGAAGAACACATTATTAATATTATTTAAACTTATAAAATAAGACTAAAATCAAATTTAGTAACATCAACGTCATTTCTCAATGGAATAAGCGGTTATCTGGCCGTCAAAGAGGCAAATAGATTTATTCCTCAGATAAGTGAATTATTCGACGAATAAAGCCTATTTGACGATTGAACAACAGATTTTTTTGCTATTCATTGAATAAACCCTATCTGTCAGTCTATTCGAGGATTGAAAAATCAGCCCCAAGTGATATAAAATTAAAATACCTGTCTATTTATGCGAAATATATGCCTACTTTACAAATTCTATTCTTAATTTTCAAAGTGTCGTGAATAATGGTGGCAGATTAATCGTTGAAGTGCGCGTGTGAATTTACTAAGTAAGTACCTACCTGTAGACGACGCGCACCTCAATATCAGTATTAGCTAATAGGTACTTTAAGTAGTAAAATATGTAATATTAACTTAAGCGCCATCTGTTGGTAACGGCGTAAACATTTATTTGAAAATAAATTACGATGTTGCAAGTTGCGAGTGGGCCGGCGTAAAGTATTTTTTGTTGCTGGCAATTTATTGATCTCTCTCTCTCTCTCTCTGTCAACCAAGCACCTTTTCGGTTGCATATTTTTTTTTTATCAATTTTTCAAAAGGAACTTGTTATTTTCGAGGCCATGCACCACTCGTACCTTCCAATTTGATTCTGAAACCAAGACTGCATTTTATTTCGCCTCCATCTGTAACAAATTGGTCTTCGAGCACGGATGTGATTGTGATATCTTCAACACGTGAGTTGAAAAAAAAATGGCGGACCGGTTGAAAACTCCGACAGTGCAAACGCGTCGTATGCGCAAAGAACAATTAGAATCTCTTAAATTGGATAGTGCACCTATGAAGAATAACGAACGCACTCTTCCCCATGGCAGCGATTGTCCCATAACGCCACGGGAACTTAATTATTCAATGACGCCGCCGACATTAAAACAGTCACCGCGTGCTACCGTAACGCAATCTACGTGTGCTTCGAAATCTACAGTGCGTTCTAATAAATCAACAGCTTCTTCAATAGCACGACGTAAGCAGCTTGAACTGCTGGCCGCTGAAGCAAAACCGAAGATTCAATTGGAACTCATTGATAAGAAATTAGAAGCGGACCTTGCCCTTGTCGACGCCGATGACGAAAACCACGCCGACATCGAGGGAACTCATGATGATGACCAGGGTACGAACTGTTCTAAATCCCTGCCGGATCAACAGAAACATGTTGATGTGGAGAAGTGGCTGGACCATGACTGTCCTCCTGTTCAGCCTCCTCAGGTCAGCATTCAACAGCTGGCACACACCTTAACAAACATGATGAAACAGACAGCTACGCAGCACGAGGATCGGCTGCTCAGCCGGCTCGCTACACCGCGCGAACTGCCTATTTTTAGTGGTGATTGCATAGAGTGGCTACATTTTAAAAATGCTTACGAAGACTCAACCCGTGTGTGTCGGTTCAGTGACTCCGAAAACTTGTGTAGACTGCGTCGAGCACTACGAGGTGAGGCCAAAGAAGCTGTAACTGACCTGCTGATCGGCAACACACCACCATTGGCAGTACTAAATGCACTGGAACTGAGATTTGGTCGAGCTGAAACTATTGTTTACAATATTACGACGCAGTATTCTCTGTCTACATAGATCGAAAACAGCATTAATGCACAGGAGTGTTTTCTGTCTGGCCCCTAAAATTTTTAATAAACTCCCAAATAGTTGGAAGGAGCTTAATGTCCGTCAATTAAAAAATAAATTAAAGATACTGCTAGAAGGGAAAGCATACTACAGTATTCTAGAATTTCTTAATGACAACATCTAATACTGTGTAAGTAACCAATATTATCAATACATCTTTGACATAATCCGTGCATACAGCAACATATTATTGCTATGATCATAATTTTATTTGACTGACTACTTGATTAATTGTTACGTAATTATGATGACGAAATTTAAATATTTGTACGCCACTAAGGCCAAACATGACTGATCTAAACTATAATGTAATTTAATAACTTGCATGCTCTGTATGTGTACTCATGTTTCCACAAATAAAGAATCTTGTATCTTGTATCTTGTATCTTGTAACTGAAAAAGTTACCGTCGTTGCATAATTATTATCAGCACGATATAAGCTACTTTGCTGTGAAGGTCAACAATTGCGTGGCAACAATACGCGCCCTGGACCAACATGACTACCTACGAAGCCCTGAGCTCGCTGCAGCCGTTGTAACAAAATTGCCGAGTACGCTGATAGGTAAATGGACAGATTTCGCTTATAATCGTCAGGGAGAAGGTACACCGAAGCTGGAGTTGCTAGCTACATTTTTGAAAACTGAGGCAGAGATGTTATCAGTCGTCGGATGCACTCTGCCACGAGAAATAAAGAAAACGACTGACACAGGCCTCACGAGAACAGCTGATGATAAAATTCG
The DNA here is from genome assembly GCA_949091785.1 of Polymixis lichenea. Lineage (NCBI taxonomy): Eukaryota > Metazoa > Arthropoda > Insecta > Lepidoptera > Noctuidae > Polymixis > Polymixis lichenea. The sequence continues at coordinate 25,966,734 of OX420936.1, read as the reverse complement.
ACACCGCTCTGTGCTTACTTCCGTCGCTGTGGAAAACACGAAATGTTTGATTTGTGAGAAAGGGATTCACACCATAACAGAATCTCGCATATTCAAACGTGCGATGAGAAGAGACAGATGGAAATTCGTCAAAAAGCACAGACTATGCTATTGTTGTTTATCAACCAAACAACACGATAGCAAAGTGTGCCTTGCGCCTGTATGTGACGTCAACAGCTGCGGTATGGCTCATCACCGCCTTCTGCACTGGACAAAACCTACAACGACGTCACAATCAGCTGATGCGCCGCAGCCGCAGATAACCCGAGACAGTTCGGAACAAGATGAACCTACTACACACGACGCATCGATAACGCACGTCGCACGCGACGATGACGTCATTCACGCACCCACGAGCTCGACGACGGACGACTTCGTGCTGCTAAAAGTAATTCCCGTAAAAGTGCGCGGCCCTAAAGGTGTAGTGAGTACCTACGCTTTATTGGACGAGGGAGCTGCAGTATCAATAATCGACTCGGAACTATCGGACAATTTAGGCTTAATAAGTGAAAATACTTGTGCTATAAAGTTTACTGACGCGTTCGGCTTGGAACTTTATGAATCGCAAGTGCCCAAAGTGAAAATGCAAATTGCTGGACAGGACAATGCTTTCTATGACATTAGTTTACGGAAACGTGATAAGTTAAAATTATGTGCTCAAAATATGTCACTCGTAAATAAAGTTCAATGTACCCACTTAGCTCATATAAAACCATTAATTGACGCGCAAAGTGTAGTGCCGCGTATAATGTTAGGTCAGGATAATTATTTTATTATAGCTCCGCTCGAGATTGTTGACGGGGGAAGGAACTCGCTCTATGGATCACGCTGCAGGCTGGGATGGACCATCCATGGCTATTACAAAGGTCGTACTCACTCTTCGGTAAGTGAACTTAATGTCTTCCATCTTGCTCGCTCCTCTGATAGTGATAACACGCATGTAATTAGTGAGAATAAAGATCATGTCAGAGCTATTGATATTGTTGATAAAAGTGCACGACAAGTAGGTAGTCAGTGGGAAGTAGGTCTACCTTTTAAAAAAGATCATTTCGATATGCCTGACTCGTACAGTAATGCCCTGTCACGTTAACAAATGTGGTTACGTAAATTTCATAAAGATAGTGACTACGCGGTTAAGTATAAACAAGAAATTTCTAAATTATTTGTCAGTGGTTATGCACGAGAACTACAGAACGATGAATTACTCTCCGCTAATCACGTTTGGTACCTCCCGCACTTCGGTGTGCAGAATGTAAACAAACCAGGAAAACTGAGGTTAGTATGGGATGCTGCCGCGAAGGTCAATAATGTTTGTTTAAATGATTATTTATTAACTGGACCTGACTTGTACAATTCTTTGTTCGGAATAATGCTTAGATTTCGCGAAAATCAGTTCGTAATCGTAGGCGACATACGCGATATGTTTTTACGAATCAAGATACGGCCAGAAGATCAACATGTATTTAGATTCTTATGGCAAGAGTCTACAGGTAGTACGATTAAGCATTGTGTGATGCAAAGCCTTATCTTTGGCGGAACGATGTCACCTTTTATTGCGCAGCATATAAAGAACAAGAACGTGCTAAAATACAAAAATGTTAATCCGGAGGCCGCGGACGTAATAATAAGAAATCACTACATGGATGATTGTTTATATTCAACTAGCGACGAGAGTAACGCGATTACATTAGTGAACGATATAACCTCCATTCATAGGAAAGGTGGATTCGAGATAAGAGGTTGGTCGAGTAATAGCAAACGTGTTTTAGATTCTATACCTACGGATGCGTTAGCCCATAGCGCTGTACAGTTCAAAGATGGCGTAAACAACACAACTGAGCGCACTTTAGGATTAACATGGCATCACGCGGATGATTCGTTCGGTTTTAGGATTAATTTGACCCGTATACCTAAACATATTTTAGAAGGAACCGTACCACCTACGAAAGCAAAAATGCTTAACATTATTATGTCAGTTTATGATATTCACGGATTTTTATCACCGTTTCTGATAAAAAGTAAAATTATTTTACAAGACGTACCTACATAGATCCAGTGTCGATTGGAAGTGCCAGATTCAACCTGCCGAGCAGATCAAGTGGGTAAAATGGCTTGATGAATTAAAACAATTAGAATTGTTACGAATACCGCGTTGGTATTTTAATGCAGGTACATGGACTCAGCATTGCTCAGCTACTGTAGATACACAAGACATCAACACGATTGTAGATATACAGATGTATGTATTTTGTGACGCTTCCATTAAAGCTTATGCCGCGGTAATTTATTGGCGTTTGACCCGGATAGACGGGAACGTACTCGTGTGTTTTGCAGCCGCGAAGAGCAGAGTGACCCCACTCCGCCCTATATCGATACCTAGACTAGAATTACAAGGCGCACTGATAGCTTCACGTCTTGCTGATGTTGTTCAGCGAGAACATTCAAGCTTAAAGACCAACAAGCGCTTCTTTTGGACTGATTCACACACGGTCCTTCAATGGATTCGTAGTGACCCTCGGAACTATAAACCTTTCGTTGCTCATCGTTTGGGTGAAATTGACGAACTAACTAAGATAACGGAATGGCGGCACGTACCGACGAAACTAAATGTAGCTGACATAGCTACCAAAGAAGAAGCGCCACCACTTACGTACGACAATGTTTGGTTTCAAGGACCTGGATTCTTACGGCAGCCAGAGAATACATGGCCTAAGGATCTCGGGTCTACCAAGTCATTAGATGACGCGGTATGTGAGATAAGGAGCATTAACATGATGACGTCACAGGTCATTCAACATTCATTATCTAATGAAGACGATTTCTTGTCTTGGACGCGACTCGTTCGAGTTACCGCTCGAGTATTATTATTCATAAGACGATGTCAACGTATTGACACTCAACTCAATGTTGAACTATTGGACGAAGCGGAAAAGCTTTTAATTAAAAAGTGTCAACAAGACACCTTTGCGCAAGACATTGAACTACTTAAACAAAACAAGCCCTTAACGTCTTCTAGTCGCTTGTTATGTCTGACGCCCTATATTGACTCTGAAGGTATTTTGCGAGTTCAAGGTCGAATTGACAAAGTTCAAGGTATTGAACGGTCAACAATGAGACCCGCCATACTTGATGGCCATCACAAGTTGACACGACTGTTAGTAGAATACTACCACAGGAAAGCGCTTCATGGAGCGCACGAACTGGTCGTAAATGAATTACGGCAGCGATACTGGATTATACAAATACGGCCGACCGTACGCGCCGTAGCTTCGCGTTGTTTATTCTGCCGGTATCGTCGCACAGCGCCGCAGCCGCAGCGCATGGCTGACCTACCCGCCGCGCGCTTACAGCACCACCGCAGACCTTTTACATTTACGGGAGTTGACTTCTTTGGCCCCATGGAGGTTACAATAGGCCGAAGGAGAGAAAAAAGATACGGTGTACTTTTTACTTGTTTGACGATACGCGCAATTCATTTAGAGTTAACCGATAATTTAACTACTGACTCGGCTATTATGGCACTTAGGCGGATGATATCTCGTCGCGGTACGCCCAGCGTTATTTATTCTGATAACGGGACAAACCTAAAAGGTGCCGATAAAGAATTAAAACGTAGTTTATTAGAACTTAATCGCAGTAAACTTCAGGAAAACGGCACTTTAAGAGGTATTGAGTGGAGATTTATCCCTCCTGGTGCGCCTGAAATGGGAGGCGCCTGGGAACGAATGATACGGACAGTGAAGACAGCGTTGAAGGTCGTACTTAAGGAACGCGCTCCACGTGAGGCGACGTTAGCTGCATTGTTTGCGGAAGTAGAAGCATTACTAAATAGTGGTCCTATAACTTATGTATCTTGTGAACCTGATTTTCCTGAAGCTCTAACACGCAATCATTTTTTGATAGGTACGTCGTCCAACGGTCCCGCTTTCGGTATCTATAACAATGACGACCTATGTTTACGTAAGCAATGGCGCATTGCACAACGTTTAACTGATGCTTTCTGGGGGCGATGGATAAAAGAATATTTACCTACTTTGCTACCTAGATGTAAGTGGAATAAAGAGCAGAGAGCGTTGCGAAATGGAGACTATGTTCTTTTAATTGAACAAAATTTAGAGCGAGGTTCTTGGCGCCACGGAGTGGTGAGTGCGACTCATGACGGCGATGACGGTCGCATCAGAGTGGTTGATGTGCGCACACGTACTGGTGTAGTTCGGCGTCCGGTGACGCGCGTCGCCCTACTCTCTCCAGCGGAATGTTAGCGCTGAGCTGAACCTGTTGTTTGTTTATTATTGTTTTTTGTGTGTAGATCTATTTAGCTACTAAATAATTTGTTTATTTTGCTTTAGTCAGCTCAGCACTATGGGGGCTGATTGTAGACGACGCGCACCTCAATATCAGTATAATTAGCTAATAGGTACTTTAAGTAGTAAAATATGTAATATTAACTTAAGCGCCATCTGTTGGTAACGGCGTTAATATTTATTTGAAAATAAATTACGATGTTGCAAGTTGCGAGTGGGCCGGCGAAAAGTATTTTTTGTTGCTGGCAATTTATTGATCTCTCTCTCTGTCAACCAAGCACCTTTTCGGTTGCATATTTTTTTTATATCAATTTTTCAAATGGAACTTGTTATTTTCGAGGCCAGGCACCACTCGCACCTTCCAATTTGATTCTGAAACCAAGACTGCATTTTATTTCGCCTCCATCTGTAACACTACCTATTTTATTAAACAAATGTACAAAAAAATACGTAATTTTTAACATACTCTACCAAAAACTGTACGTTTTGTCCTTGTTAGTAAATAGTTTAATTTAATATTGTTTGCAAGGTATATTAAAAAAGGTTTTAAGTAAGTACATAACTCGTGCGAAGGACTTTGCCCCTCTTTTGTTGACTGGTTTTGAACCACTCGAAGGACGGTCAAAAACTCGCCGTTGAAGCGGGCGTTAACGGGCGTGCCCTACCAAAAGTTCGCGCCAGCCGTGTTTTGGGCAGTTTTGTGGAGCTATCTACTCGTTATTTAAATGAAAGATCAACTAAAAAAATACATTAAAATCCAATATGCTTGATATGCAGCTTGATTTCACAATAATTGTTTAGTTTTTTTTAGAGTAGTATTTGTTTAACAAATCGCCGGCTCTGCCGGCCAGCCTCAGCCGCGGCGGTCGGCTATCGTTCAACACGATTTCAACGGCGAGTTTTTGACCGTGTTTCGAGTGGTTCATGTTCGAGGGACGTACAACTACGTTTAAATTCAGCTGCCAACTTTTCAACTGATGATATGTCATCAGTTGAAAAGTCGTCGTCGTCCTATGGGACGACCAGAGTAAATTTCCCATAAATTTTTGTCAACTTCGATTGAATTTTCTTAGCGATTATTTCATCCAAAACGAAGAATTTGATAACCGCAGGATATTCAAAATTTTCCATATAAACGAAAAACACGCAAGACGTTTACTGCAAAAACTGTATGTCGTGCAAAAAAACTAATTAAAAGAAAAAGTTGAAACTTGTCATTCGAACTAGTGACCCAAGCGAGTATCCAGGCGGGAAACATAACTGTTAGATCTATGTCAGGCACTCAGGCCTAGAACTTGTCACCTGACCCTATTTGACTTGGCAGTACACGCGCCCTCATGGCCGTAGCCTTGGCAAGATGCCCTGGATGTCGGGAATCCCAGGCTGATTCCCGGCCACCGTAGGCGTGGGCTTGCGGACGGCGAGTAATGGGTAGCTCGCTGTCCGGGAAGGACCAGCCTTAAAGTGGCTCGTGCCCAATCTAGGGGGGCGAAACGCCTCCTGCCGGAGGCTCTACGCGGGGGTTGTGCTGTCCATGGCCCTATACGGGGCACCAGTGTGGGCGCCTCCATTGAGGCGCCAACAGGCCCGCCGTTTGAAGGCGTCTCATAGGGTCATGGCCATCCGGCTGGTCCAGGGATACCGCACGATGTTCGTTGTGGCGGCGGGCCTCCTTGCCGAATTGTCGCCTTGGGATCTGGAGGCAAAGGTCTTCGCACACATTTAAGATTGGCGCGAGGAGGCCAAACGCCGGGGCGTAACTCTCGGGGCGGCACAGCGGACAGAGCTCCAACGGGATCTCATGGGAACATGGAGAGTGCAATTGTCGCAATCCAATGCTGGGCACGCCATAATAGCGGCAGTAAGTCCCCTCTTTGAGGTGTGGCTTGAGAAGCGGCACGGCGTCCTCACCTTCTGCCTGACGCACGTCCTCACCGAACTCGGTTGTTTTGGCAGGTTCCTGTTTTGGATAAGGCGGGAGGAAACACCCGGGTGTTTCCACTGTGAAGATGGCCCTGAGGACACGGTGGAGCATACGTTGGAGGTCTGCCCGGCTTGGGCGGAGCACCGACGTATCCTCGTAGAGGCGATCGGCGGCAGCGACCTCTCGCGTCCGGCTCTGGTCCAGACCATGGTACGGAGAGAGTGCATGGGTAGCCGTCACCTCCTTCTGCGAAGCAGTAATGCTCGCGAAGAGGGAGACAGCGCATATGAGGGAGAGACAGTATATGCGCCCTCACGACCTTAGTCGCCGCAGGAGACGCCCTGGGCGTCGGGAATCCCAGGCTGATTTCCGGCCACCATAGGCGCGGGCTTGCGGACGGCGAGTAATAGGTAGCTCGCTGTCCGGTAACGACCAAGCCCGGGTCGACGGCGCGTTGTGTTCCACGCGCGCCTAAAAGATATGTCAGCAACAACTGATGCGGTCCGCAAGGCCCGATGCCTACCAGGGGTACGGGTTGTTCGAAAGAAATACCGCGGCCCCTGGCACACAGGCAACTAAGGGAACACGGGTGGGTTTTAGTCAGTAAAAGTCTGACACGCCCTCCTGCTCTACCCAGAGCGGGAGAAGTTATTTGATGATTTCCCACCCAAAAAAAAACCCTATTTGACTTCATTGTTTGTCTTTACAATACTATTATAAAACAAAATGCTTAGTGCTGTGCGCACTTCGTGGCCATCATTCCATTTTCGGCTTGACAGCTGCGCCTTGACAACTATCTTTAAAGTGGCGCATGTTAAAGTGTATGGTCGTACTCACACGTCCGGCTGGTTGGAGAAATCTGCGAGTGATTGCGCGATGTCCTTGGCGGCGTGCGCGGGGAAGTGGTGGATGGATGAGAGAGAGGTGGGCAGACGCACAGTTTGCAGCGCGGCCACCGCCGCCACCGCCAGTAGCAGCGCGCGCCCGCGCCTCCTCACCGAGGCGCAAGCGCGCCGCACGCTCATCGTTTGCGCCACGCCGACTCACCTGATAAATATCTTCTTTATATGATACTATTAGGGGCTTGTGGCTGAGTTAGAACAGCCGCACGGGTCGATCGATCAGGTTAAGCTACGCTTGCCATAGTTGGTCCTTGGATGGGTGGATTACCATCTTAACATACCAAGATTCCTACGTGCCTTGGAAAACACGTTAAGCTATTGGTCCCGGCTGTCATTTGTGGATCTTTGACAGTCATTACGGGTCGGCAGAAACCTGAAAGTCTGACAACCAGGCTTACCAAGGCGTAGCGCATTACCCAGTTACTGGGCTGTGGAGGTCAGATAGGCAGTCACTCCAAGTGAAGAACTGATATTCAACTGCATCCGTTTAGACTGGAAGCCGACCCCAAAATAGTTGGTAAAAGACAAGCAGATGATGGTAAATACTATACCTAGAGAGTTATGGATTATAGATATGGGAGGTATGACGATAAATACTATTACCTACATAGGTATGGATTATAGATATGGGAGGTATGATGATAAATACTATTACCTACATAGTTATGGATCATAGATATGGGAGGTATGACGATAAATACTATAACCTACATAGTTATGGATCATAGATATGGGAGGTATGACGATAAATACTATTACCTACATAGTTATGGATCATAGATATGGGAGGTATGACGATAAATACTATTACCTACATAGTTATGGATTATAGATATTGGAGGTATGACGATAAATACTATTACCTACATAGGTATGGATTATAGATATGGGAGGTATGACGATAAATACTATTACCTACATAGTTATGGATCATAGATATGGGAGGTATGACGATAAATACTATTACCAACATAGGTATGGATTATGGATATGAGAGATATGATGATAAATACTATTACCCACATAGGTATGGATTATGGATATGGGAGATATGATGATAAATACTATTACCCACATAGGTATGGATTATGGATATGGGAGATATGATGATAAATACTATTACCCACATAGGTATGGATTATGGATATGAGAGATATGATGATAAATACTATTACCCACATAGGTATGGATTATGGATATGGGAGATATGACGATAAATACGATTACCTACATAGGTATGGATTATAGATATGGGAGGTATGGACAGATGCAATATATAGTATAACTTAACTGTAAATTATCAAATCAAATAGTAAAATAAAAATCTTTGTACCTAGTACTATAAGATCAAAGCTATAATATTAGTAATGTGAAAGTTTGGATGTAACTAACATCCAAACATCGAAACTTTCACTATCTGTGTGCCAAATTTCATCCAATCCGTTCAGCCGTATTTGCGGAATTGAGCAACAAAGATCCAAACATCTAAACATACAAACTTTCACATTTATAATCTATAAATTATAATATTTTTATATATTATTTGGTCGTCGTTTTAGTGTAGTATTGCGCTTATTTCCGCCCACATGTGCAAAGATCAATGACACTACTAATTGCCTTAATTTAGTTGTTGGATAAAAAAAGTTTGATGGCTAATTTTGACGCTCAAATTTAATTATATTAGCAAACAGGTTTTGAATCTCTAAAATAAATAAAATTGCCCATTTACAACATTAGACGACCTTACGACTTTTATGCCATTGTGAGAAAGAAGACTGCATCCTTAATAAGCAGAATGAGGACTAGCTGCAACAATATTCTGAAAACCCTAGCTGAACACAACGATGCACCAATACTAAGACACGCTGTCCGGTAGCTTGTGCGGCAGGGATAAATAAACGGGAACCGATCACTTTTCCGAATATTTTTTGTTCGAATTTCATTTTACCGAAAACTATTGACCGACCTCTTTTTTGCTATATGCATTATTTTGACATAAGTTTATTTCATCGAAGTATCATGTATCAAAGGTGTAGCGACCCTAGCGATGCGATTGCTGAATTGCATTTTTGATATGGTACAGGAGCGCCCGCGCCGGGCTCGCTAGTCGCTTACATACCATCGCCCTGCCACGTCCTAATTTAGTGTATTAATTATAACCGAGTTATTGTGAACCTATTAAATATTTATCATATTCAGTATAAACTAAATTGGCATATCATTTACCTGGACCCTAATAATAACACGCACAACAAAGGTATTATTTTACCGAACTATATTTTGCCGATTTACAAAATAACTTTTTGCTATTGGCCAAAGCTTCTTTTGATTTTTTTTCCTTTGCCAAATGATTTATTTGCCATATTTTCACCACACCGAAACAACATTTTACGAAATGTTTTGGTCACCGATCTGGTTAGCCGGTTACATGGTAGTATTTTCAATATTAAATTAAAATAGTGTCTTATAAGTCAATATGTTGTGCTACAAAATTAAGTGAGAAACGAATTGCTGCAAAACCGACTTCACGCAGTTTTGTCTGCCCTTCCCCTAGAGTGCAATTTAAGCCCGCGTAGGCGCGGAGGGGTGGGGTGGCCTGCGATCTGAGCAGTACGCTCACCACCACAGCTTCCGCTTGCTGACTGGCTTCACCGGCCAGCCTCAGCCTCGACGGCGGGCCTTCAAACCGCCTGCGACGATAAGCTCGCGTGGGGCCGCCCAAACCCCGCAGCACCGGAGCCGTGACAGAAACAATGCTTGCTGCATGTTGCATGCCTGCTTGCACGCTGCATGCCTGCTTGTCTACCTACGCTTAGAATGGTGCCTGATAAAAAAGTAACAGCAAAAATTTAAGATGAAATAGTGAGCACAAACTTTTCTACACGTTTGGTGAAATGAATATATGGTCATTATAATAATGAATGTTCGGAAACATAATATTTCGAACAAATGTTATTTCGGCTAAGAGTAACTTCGGTAAAAAGATTTTCGACCAAATGAAACGTCGGAGTAACGAAAAAAATCGAATTGATAATAGGTCAACTGATACAGTGGCAGGCCGGAATTCGATGAAGTAAAAAAAACGAAACGATAATAGTTGAAAATTTTAGGTGAAATGAAATTCGGTCAAATTTTTTTCGAACTTAGGTAACCTAAATAAACATGATGTGTGTGTACACATCAAGTTGTACGTTTCCAGTATAAGCTGATCTCGCATTGTATAAGATTTCCGTACAATGCGAGATCAGTGTAAACTGGAAATGTAGAGCTTGATGTGTAGCCGTGTGTACCCATTAATTTTATAAATACCTACTAACAATGGTTAGTAGGTATTTATAAAACAACACACAAAAACTTATTAAACTAATGAGTTTAATAAGTTCTTTGTACTAATCAGTGGACCAATGTTGTCAAATCAAATAAAAATATAATATATAATAATAATCATTATTATTATTTCCTTTTTTAAATAAATACATATAAATTACATTTTTAAATATTAGAATATAAAATACATAAAAACATTTAAAAATATAAAAAATAGTAGCCCACCGGTATCGCCAACAGAGTCCAAGCTACCGGTGGTCAGGGCTCCAGAGAGATGGCGAGCCGTGTCCAGGAATTCCGCTTTCTGGATCAAGCTCTTAATCCAGCTGCCCAACGAGAGCCTCCTTAGGTGTTGGTCGAGGCTTTTTGCTATCAAACCATTGGCTGTTATGACTATCGGTAAAATGATCGCTGAGTCCACATCCCACATGTCGACAACCACGCGAGCCAAGTCAAGATACTTGATTTGTTTATCTTTCTCGGCTTTCACGAGGTTCCCGTCATGCGAGACTGTTATTTCAACGATCATTGCACGCCGCTCTAGTCGATCCACCATCACTATATCAGGCTTATTGGCAACAATAGTCCTGTCAATGATGACGGATCGATCCCAGTACAGTGTGATATGTTCATATTCGAGAACTGGGTCGGGCACATACCTATAGTACGGTACTTCCGATTCCACAAGGCTGTATTTCAGAGCAAGTTGCTGGTGAATAATCCTGGCTACAAGGTTGTGCCTATACAAGTACTCTTCGTTAGCTAGACGAGAACACCCGGAGCTTATGTGTCCGATTGAATCTCCCGGACGGTGGCGTGCCCGACAGATGTCAACCGTACCATTTATTATTATTATTAGTCGTTGAGTTATCAATAATTCTGAGTAAATATATTTATCGGTAGCTCTGAGTGAGTGAGTGAGATGATATAGCTCGTACAAATTGACGCTGGTTTTTTGATATTCTTTTGTAATAGTAAAGACGATGAATTAATTTAATAAAAACTTTTTTCAAAAAAATAAAAACCGACTTCCAAAAAAACACAAAAAAGTGAAAAATAACTTTAATTTCGGAAGTCGGTGACTTTGGATATGTATTTTAATTTTTTGTCACCGCCTTTCGAAATTAAAGTTATTTTTCACTTTTTTGTGTTTTTTTGGAAGTCGGTTTTTATTTTTTTGAAAAAAGTTTTTTATTTTTCACTTTTTAGTGGTTCACATGTGCTTACCCCTTCACAGCGTACCGGCGTGATGTTATGTTATTAACTGGTGTAAACAATTGACAGACATGAGATTTCAGCAATCCCTGTCCATTTGCCATCATTTATTGAGGAGTTCCGTTGCATATCTCCGAAGTTCTTCACCAGATCTTCACCAAATTGAAATGGAACCACTCCGAGAAAGTACTCTTCCAAAAACTACACAAATTGCTTCAAGTGTGCCTATAAAATTTGAAGAGTTCTCTCTATTTCTCCAGGATCCCATCATCAGATCCTGACTTGATGATCATGGGACCACCTGGGAAGTATACCCTTTCAAACACAGTCAGCTAGGAAATGCCGGCGCCATCTAGTTTTAAAAAATATTGACCAACAAAATATTGACGTGTAAAAGTGTCTTTTAAGATCTACTTACATAAATAAACATTTCATAAACATTTCATTTCATTTCATTTCAAACAAAAAAAAATTATCCAAATCGGTCCAGCCATCTTTGAGTAATCGGGGAACATACATAAAAAAAAATAAAAAAAAAATAAAAAGGTTCCGACGAATTGAGAACCTCCTCCTTTTGGAAGTCGGTTAAAAAGCTGTTCTTAACTCGTTGCCTGCATACAAAAAAGACGTTAGGTTGCAAATGCTGAGGAAAACTTTTGTTGCTGCATGTATAATTTCCCTATAACCATAGGCGGTAAATTGCCAAAAAAAATCTTCTGTCCGATAATTTAGAATTAAATTTAATCGAGTGTGATCACTAACTTCCAACTTCCTAACTAGAGTGTTCCTAGTTAGAATTTCCACAAACTGGATAGTGTAGTAATCACTTAGTGCTCGCTTACCCTATATAGAAGAAAACCTTGTGCAAAATTTAATGCTTCTAGAATCTAGCCTCATCTAGGCTATGCGTTGTATGTCAGTGAATAAATAATATTTCGCATGACATTGATTAGTTAAGCCAGTTACTCACCCAGTAAAATATACGTATATACGGCGTAGCAGGTACTATTTCCTGTAGTTGCAACAGAGTACCTACAGCAGCACACTAGAGCACTACTGTCACTGACTGGAGTTCGGAGGCGCCCAGATGATAAACACAGACACCACGGGACTTCCTGATGAGGGAGGGCGAGCCAGGAGGAGCGGGCGCTCAGTGTGTACCGTGTAATGGCGCAGAGCACACAGCACTGTAGGCGCGGGCGAGCCGCGGAAGCTTCGCGACTGCAGATAGCGGCTCGGCGTCCGGCCGCAAACAGACACATACACAAGTAACAATAGACGCGCGTCTATTATTAGTTCGATCGTTAGTTTAAACAACGCAGAGCCACACCGGACCGCCTGCACCTACTACCGCGAGCCTCTCTCGCTTTTGCTCGCTAGAATAACATCAGCGTTGAAAGTTGAATCATGACTGCTAATAGGTTAGGTACTAACTACTAGGGCTGTATCATTAACTATCTGTGGGCACGGTATTACCCCCGCCAAGACAAGCCAAGTGGAGTGCAAAGGCACTACCTACCTTTTCTCGAAGCGCTTCGTCGTTTTTTTGAACCCTTGTAACTTGGGTTTGGACTATAGGTACCAGAAAAATAAAATTCTTGGGATATGTTGTCAATAGCGGACTTATAATAATAATAATAATAATAAGCCCCCTAAACAACCACACGTCCTGATTGACCATCTAATCACGTAGGGGGCGGACACACGATAGAAAAATTACTGGCGTGGCTAACGTGGCTCTGGAAACCCATTTAACATGGAGACTAGATCGGAGAAAATACGAATAGGACCGCTACCCGAGGGCAATACCTATTATAACTGTTATTTGAAAACATAAAACCCAATTATTTTTAAAAGAGTAACCGTGGAGTTTCTTGCCGGCTCTTCTCCATAGGAAGCGACAAATTGGAACCGTGCACCTAGCTTCTGACGTTTCATAAGTGCCCTTGCAGGTTTATGTGAAATAAAATATTTTGATTTGATTTGATTTGAATCGTCGGGGCGCACCCGGGGCTGATGCCGGGTGTCTCAGCATGTGACCCATCGGCGGTAGGGGACTGAACAGGCGGGTTCTCCCCGATGAAAATACTACAGCCGAACCGACAGACAGACTAGACAATAGTGAATGACAGTAGATCAGTTACATCTGCCTTGGATGTTTCGCAGGCAGCGTCAGCTACTCAGCCTGCGACCACCAAAACGGGAAAAGCCAGAGTGCGCATGAAATGGACTGAAGATATGAACATATTCATCATGCGCACTTACTATCATGTTACAAAACTTGAAGAGGACAGAACCATGTACTGCACACAATTTTTCGATAAATTTAAATTACAATACCCAGAAATTAATGTAACACAACAAAGAATAGCTGACCAAAGACGGGTTATTATCAGAAACAAGCTGTTATCAGACGACATTTTAAATAGAATTAGATCTGAAATTGGAGAACAACTAAAAATTTAAGAAGAAAGCATGAATCTCACACATACAACACAACCAACAAACACCTTACAGATAACCCAATCACTTACAACATATAATCCTTCCTTAGAACATGACATTAGGTCAGAGACTGAATACTGTGCCACAGAACTAAGCACGCCCACACAGCACAGCAATCAACCTACGACAGATAATCTCACATTAATACCAACACAGAATAATATTGAGTTTGACCCTTCCATAGTAGAATCATTAAGTAACGAACTAGAAACAAATATGCTAAAATACAACGGAATGGATCCTGCGTGTAGGCCTTTGTTGCCAAAAACTAGACCATCTCGCCAATTATCAGATATCGTTAGCATGTTTAATCAAAAAATTATTCCTCCTAAACTACGAGTATCATCCCTAGAAAATTTAAGTGACACTCATTCTTTAATCTATTCTGTCGCTATTACAGTTGTAATTTACCTTAAACTAAAAATAAATATAGATAGGGCTAGTAATATTAAGAAAGTAATAAACGACCCACCATGGCAAAAAGATTAGAAAAGGACATAGATCAGCTAAGAAAAGACATAAACAGACTAACACATTGTAAAAACGGCAACACATCAAGAAGACTTTTCAGAAAAGTAGAACTTATTATTAAAAATACTAAATAACACAGTTCACATGACAACTTTAATAAGAGAATAGAAGATCACTTAGATACATTAAAACAAAAACTTCTAGTGAAGAGCCATAGACTAGCCACGATACAAAAAAGTCAAACAAAGAAAGGATAACAATAGATTATTTAAAACAAATGAGAAACAATTTTATAGAAAGCTTAAAGGCAATATACGGCAATTATTGACCCTCCATCCCAAGAGTCTTTAAAAGAGTTCTGGTAAGGAATATGGTCAGACAGCACTGACCATAACAAAGGAGCTGGATGGATCCAAGTAGAAATAGGCCGATCAGAAACAAGAGACGAAATGCCGTAAGAAGATATAGATGCTCTTGAAATAAGCACAATAATAAATAAAACACATAATTGGAAAGCAGCAGGAATAGATGGTATACACAATTTTTGGATAAAAAGACTTTATTCGCTTCACGGCACGCTAGCACTACAAATAAATGATATTTTAAAAGGTAATCAAATTATACCAGAATTTTTGACTAAAGGAATCACATACATGTTCCCAAAGTCAGGTAGAACCCAGGATCTTTCACAATATAGACCAATAATTTGCCTGCCAACCTTGTATAAAATCATAACGTCATGTATAACTAACAAAATTATTAAACACACTGAACAATATAATATCCTGACTGAAGAACAGAAGGGATGTAGACGCGGTCATATGGGGTGTAAAGAGCAATTAATTATCGATTCCACTATTTTAAAATACGTTCAGAGATATAGAAAGAACTTATACATAGCATACATAGATTATAAGAAAGCATTCGACAGCGTTCCGCACTCATGGTTGATCGAAGTTTTAAACATTTATAAAATCAATCCATTAATCATAAATTTTCTTTGAAATACAATGGGATCCTGGAGAACTATACTAAAATTACAAACTAAAACAACAAACTTATCCGTAGACGAAATAGCGATTAAAAAGGGTATTTTCCAAGGGGACTCTTTAAGCCCTCTATGGTTTTGTCTAGCCCTGAATCCACTCTACCGAACATTAATTGATTCGAAATTAGGCTTTGATATTAAGAACGGAAGGTCTATAGTGCACCAAATTACACATTTACTTTATATGGATGACTTAAAACTATATGCTAGTAAAAATACAGATTTACACGATTTATTAAACATAACAACAACATTCTCAAAAGACATAAGAATGGATGTTGGACTACATAAATGCCGAAAACTGAATATGGAGAATGGTAAGATTAGAGAAGGAAACTAGGTACTCAACATACACCGAAGAAGTAATAGAAGCGATGAAAGACGAAGAATTGTATAAATATTTAGGTTATAACCAAGCACGATTGTTAGAACATAGACTATTAAGGATAAACTAAAAACAGAATACAATAGTAGAATACATTCGTTATGCAAAATGCACCTATCTAGTAAAAATTTATTCAAATCCATAAATACATACGCGATTCCTATACTAACTTATTCTTTCGGTGTAATGAAATGGTCTTACACAGAATTACATGCTCTGGAAGTAAAAACAAGGACCATACTGACACAACATAGATATCACAATCCCAAATCAGCAATGGAAAGAGTTATAATGACCAGAAAAGAAGGTGGTAGGGGCCTTATCGAAATATCACATCTTCACAAAAGACAAATCATAAATTTAAAACAATTTTTTAGACGGAAGAAAAACAATAGTCAACTACACAACACAATTATAGAGATAGACAAACAGTATACACCAGTAAACCTTAGCGATAATAGTAATATTGAGACAGTAGATAAAGCGAGACATACAGAAGAGATACACAGAAAGTGGAGACAAAAAGAGCTACATGGAAGACATCCCAACGATTTATACCAAACATACATACTCGTAGATAAAGAGGCTTCTAACAAATGGTTAGAATTAAGTGAGCTGTTTCCAGAAACAGAAGGGTTTATGTTAGCCATTGAAGATCAAGTCATTAATACAAAAAATTATAGAAAATACATAATAAAAGATATTGCAGTAAGAAATGATTTATGTAGAAAATGTCACAGCAAACCCGAAACAATACAACATATTACAGGAACTTGTATCACACTTACCCAAAATGACTAAACACATAGACATAATCAACTTGTTAATATTATACACCAAAAACTCGTAACTAAACTCAAACTAATGCAGGATCCCTACCCTATTACAAGTACTCGCCTAGAGCTGTATTAGAAAACCAATTATCCAAAATATATTATGACCAAATCAAAATCAAATCAAAAGTATTCAAATTAGGCTGAGAATCAGCACTTTTCGAATGTCAAAATTACATAAGACAGTCCCCCAAAACGTCCGCCCTTCACCACTTCCTAGTGCTTTAGCTGTGAAGAAGAAGTGGCGCAACAAACTCTCCAGGCACAGCTGTCTGTTTAATTAGATAGACTTGATTCTATACATAGGTCAGAGTACTCAACATTACCAGACACAGAACTTAAAAAATTGTCATATGTCAGCTAGCCATGCCAATATACCCACAAATAAAATAAAAACTTACCTCAAGCACAAAAAATAAAAGTAAACAAAGCATATACCGAAATAAAAGCCTCCTGGTATAAATGGCGTGATAGCTTACATATGCAATGCTGGATTCTATATTATTATTATTTCTATTCTGCGTTCTATACACTTATTAAATAAAGCATGCTACTATTTATAATTTACTCAATTGTTGTGCCCGACAGGGTCCATGTGAACTTTGTAAATAATATTAAGATCTTGTACACACATGAGATATGCAATAAAGATTTGAATTTAATTTGAATTGAATTGAATTGGATTATGTTTACAAATGAAAACCTAGGACCATCGACGTAAAATAAATAAATAAGTAGGTATTTCAAAATCAAAATCAAAATCAAAAGTCATTTATTCAAACTAGGCTGAGAGTCAGCACTTTTTGAACGTCAAAATTACATAAGACAGTCCCCCCAAAAAGCCCGCCCTTCACCACTTCCTAGTGCTTTAGCTGGGAAGAAGAAGTGGCGCAACAAACTCCCCAGCAGCACAGCTGTCTGTTATGTTGGAAGAACTTGATTCTATACAATAATAGCATATAACCATCATTTTTTAACATCACCGCCTCGCTGAATCAAAGTCTGTTCAATGAGTTGATGCCGGTTGCCCCCTCAATGGTTTCCGCCATAAAACCATGTTACACTATTGATTTGACAGGTGATGGTGATTCAAAATCATGTCATTCAGTGAGGGTAGTCACTAGTAGAAACAAACTTAAAAAATACATAAAAATTAATAAATACATTATTAAAACAAAGAGGTTGGTTAAAAGACATAAGTTCTTCATTAAAAATGTTAAACTCAACAGAGAACGACTAAACTTGCTTAAACTATTAGATAATTATTCATCTAATTTAGAGCAAAGTACTAGGAAGTACAATATTGACACAGAGCACTTACAATCCGAACTTAACCATTTACAGGAGAAACTAAGTTCGATGACTAACAGATATAATACCTCAGAAGATCTCATGAGGGAATATGTGTTGGCAATGAATGAGCTGGTAAACTCACAAACCAACAACTGTGAGCAGTGTCAAACCCCGTCCAATGTACCTACGCCAGACCATTCATTGACAACATGTAAATCCACCTTACCACAGCCCTGTGTTGATTTGACATTTCCTGTTATTAATAGTTCCAATAAACAGTGTAAGCAAATTGGAAAAAATGAAATAGTGTTATTTTGCGATGAGATTGGAAAAGAGTTAGGCAACTTGTTGACAGATGAATATCCGGGACATTCCATAATAAATTACTGCATGCCTGGTTGTTCTTTATTTAATATTATGAAAGAAATTATCAAATGTAATTTTAACCAGAACACCACATTGTTAATTTTTATGGGTAATAGGGGAAATGTCAACAAGGGAGAATTGCTCCAATATTATAGAACATTATGTAATCTTAGTTTAAGTAAAATTGTGTTGTTTACATTCCCGTATAGTAACAGTTTGCCACAGGAAGAAAATAGGTTAAGATTTGAAATTAATATGACATTGTATAACTTGACATTTAATAATAATTTGTTTCATTTAATTGATACTAACAATTATGTTGGTAATAATTTGCATTTAACAAAAGATAGATATAGTATTGTGATGTACTATCTTTCTAATTATCATAAAAGACAGATAGCTGTGTCGCTATCATATTTTTTTTTCCATTACAGCCAAGAATTTGGCTAAACAACTTGCTCCTTTTGAGCAATGCAATGACATATCTAAGTATTCTGCCAATAATTTGGCAAATAACAATAACATTGATCTTCATTTAAATTAGAAATTAAGACAACAGAGGCGACCTCTTGCAAAAATGTAAGGATGGCAAATGACAGTGTAAAAGATTTGCATAGTATCAACCTGGTGCATCAAAACATTCAAGGGTTTTTGAACAAGGATTTAGAAGTAGATTTATTCCTCAACTGTAACAATATAGATATTCTTTGTATAACAGAACATTGGCTTAAAAGCCACCAATTCATGTTTAATTTTAATAATCACCAGGTTGGTAGTTCGTTCAGCAGAGTAAATGCTATACATGGTGGCTCATTAATTTTAGTAAGTAACCTGTTAAAATTTAAAGAACGTAAGGATATTGTGAGCCTCTCTGTTGAGCGGACAGTTGAAATAGCATGTATAGAATTGGAGCGGTCTGTTGTATTAAGTGTGTACAGACCACCTTCAGGATTGTATGACTGCTTTGAAAAGGTAATGGATGAAGTATTACACAAGATTTGTAACTCAAACAAGTCCATTATTGTTTGTGGTGATTTTAATGTTAATTTATTAGATAACTCGGTTTATTGTAGTAAAATAATAAGTTTATTTCAGTCCTACAATCTTGTAAACCTATTTATGGAGCCCACAAGAATAACCCCTAGTAGTGCCACATGCCTAGATAATATTTATACAGATGTTATACCGAGCCACAAAGAAATTATAAATTTACTAGATTCAGATCATTGCGGGCAACGGATTACCATTCAAAATCAAAATAACAAAATGGGTAAGAAGGATATCATTGTTAACCCCAAAACTGCATTTCGCCTAGAAGCCTTTAAAGTTAAACTCCTTAATAAATTACCAGTTTTGTGTGCACATGCTGATCCTAATCATCTATATGATGAGTTTTTTAAGATATATTGTAAACAATTTAATTCCACTTTTATTCCCAGGACTATTTCGATTAATAGTAATGTCTCTTTCAGTGATTGGGCTACCATTGGTATTCATAAAAGTAGAACACGACTTTATGAGCTGTACAATGAAAGGACCTATGTAAACACTGCTGAATTTAATTTATATGTTAAAAATTATTCTAAATTATTTAAAAAAGTTTGTTGGATGGCCAAGTCGCGTTATTTGAGTTCAAAGATTAAAAACAGTAGTAATGTAATTAAAACGACTTGGAATATTATTAATAATGAAACGGGAAGGTCGAGTAAGCGAAATACTGACTACAGCCTGTCTATCAATGACAACATAATAACATCAGAATCGCAAGTCGCCGCGGCTTTTGAAAATTTCTTTACAGATATTCCCGTTTCAACTACAAAATTTCTAAACTCATCACCTTCTGTTGCTGAGTCTTTGCTTAAGGAAAATGTTAATGTTTGTGATTCAGAATTTCATTTTGAACATGTTAGCAGTAGAGATATAATTAAAACCTTTCATACTCTGAACGTAAAAAAGACTGCAGATCTGTGGGGCAATTCTGTAGAAGTCGCCAAGTCCATTATTGACATTGTAGCACCTACTTTAGCTCTTATATTTAATAATTGTATCGACTGTGGGGAGTTTCCTGACCTGATGAAGAATAGTAAAATAGTACCTTTGTTTAAATCAGGTAGTACATCAGACCCCTCTAATTATAGACCTATTTCAGTACTACCTACCTTTAGTAAAATTTTTGAGAAATTAATTTTAGACCAATTGCAAAGATTTTTTAATAAACATAATTTATTACATAGCAAACAGTTCGGTTTTACAAGGGGTCGTTCAACTACCGATGCCGGTGTTGAACTCTTAGGGCATATTTACAATGCATGGGAAGATAAATACGATGCCTTAGGGATTTTTTGTGATTTATCTAAAGCTTTCGATTGCGTGCTTCATGAAACTTTAATCAGGAAACTCCGCCATTATGGGATCCGGAACACCGCTCTGGATCTTCTTATTTCATACTTGTGTAATAGGATTCAGTGTGTTGATGTGAATGGGAAAAGATCTCCCGGATCAATAGTATCAATGGGAGTCCCACAGGGCTCAATTCTTGGTCCTTTCTTGTTTCTTATTTATATTAATGACTTGCCTTACCTCATAAAGGATAATCATGAAATAGTGTTGTTTGCGGATGACACTTCACTTTTGTTTAAACTTAAACGTCAGCAGCTGGTTAGTGACGATGTAAATAGTGCAATCTCAAAAGTAGTTCATTGGTTCAATGTTAATAATTTACTTCTCAATGAAAAAAAAACCAAATGCATTAAGTTTACGCTACCTCACGTTAGGCAGGTGAAAACTAGTGTGTTGATAAAGGGCGAAGAATTGAATCCTGAAGATAGCACTGTATTCTTGGGCTTAACTCTGGATGCCAAACTTCAGTGGGGTCCACATATAGATAAATTGTCGAAAAAGCTAAGCTCTGCAGCATATGCTGTTAGAAAAATTCGTAATTTAACTGATATAGAGACAGCCCGTTTAGTGTACTTCAGCTATTTTCATAGTGTAATGTCGTATGGTATTCTGTTGTGGGGAAATGCCGCCGACATTCAGACTATCTTTGTCTTGCAGAAAAGAGCTGTTAGATCAATTTATAAATTAAGTCCGAGACATTCTCTCAGAGAGAAATTTAAGGAAATTAATGTAATGACTGTGCCTTCACAGTATATTTTTGAAAATCTTTTGTATGCCCATAAAAATATTAAATTGTTTAAAAAATACAGTGATATCCATAGTATAAATACTAGGAACAAACACAAATTTGTTGTACCATCAACAAGGCTCAAGAAAATAGGTGGGTCATTCAGATGTCAATGTATACGCTTTTATAATAAACTTCCAAGCCATGTTCAAGATCTAAGTATCAATAAATTTAAATCATTCATTAAACGTAAGTTGTGCCTGAAAGCCTTTTATACCGTTAAAAATTATATTGAAGACACAAAGGCTTGGGATTGACCTGCTCCAATTTTTGCATACTAAATGTTGTTTTTGTTTTTGCAAACTTATACTCTTTGACATTTGAAAATTATTATATACACATTGACATGAATATTTACTTTGAGAAGTATAATATTATTATTATTTTGATTATTGTGAAGGTGAGGACTATGTGGGTCATATTTTTTTTTTTTAATAATTGTTTTTTTGTATTTTTTTCATCTCTTTCTCAGTTAGTTTTTAGTATTAATCTGGCAGTTTGAGTACTTTATGCGGCCTACCCAAATGTCCTATCTTTGGTATTGTTCATCAAATCGTTGAGCTCCTCAAGTTCTGAGTTGAGCTGCATGATTACTGATAAATGCGTGCACTGAATGGACAGGTCCACTCAATCTGTGTGGTTCTTTCCTCAAAAGACCATTTCAGACACCGATCCACATGGTCTTCACATAATCTGACCAAGATTATGTCTGGACTTTAAAAGAGACTGTGACCTCTGAGTTTGTTTCGGCCTTTCTTCTCAGAGTAGTCAGATAGGAAATGCCGACTTCATCTAGTTTAAAAAAAATATGATTGACGTGTAAAAGTGTTTGTACAAACCTACTTACAGAAATAAAATCATTTATCATTTATCATTTATCATTCAACGATAAATGAAAATTTAATTAATAAAAAATAAAAAAAATAAATGGTTTATGCAGTCAAGTTAAATAAACAATGATATGAAGTAATTCATATGACCTGTCAGTAGTTAAGCTAATTCTGGTGAAAGAACATAAACGTTGTCTTGAGTTAATCACAGCGACCAACAATTCTTATCGTTTAAGTAGTCGTTGATAGAATAGTATGCCTTCGAACAAAGATTTGATTTTACTTTCGCTTTAAACGCATTAAAATGTAAATCTAGCAAAGAAGAAGGAAGCTTGTTATAGAAGGTTATACCAAGCCCAGCAAATGAGTTATGAACCCTATGAAGCCGGTGAAAGGGAGCAAGTAGTTTGTCCTTATTTCTAGTATTAATATTATGAGTATCACTGTTTTTAGTGTATAAGTGCCACCGTGAGAATTCCAATATCTTTAAAAAAATATCTCAGAGAAACTCTAGCACCTCGTTGGTAAATTGCACGAACAGCTCGTTTTTGAAGAACAAAAATATTTTGAATGTCAGCCGCTTTACCCCACAGCAGAATGCCGTAGGACATAACGCTATGAAAATAACTAAAATAGACTAACCGAGCTGTATCTATATTTATTAGCAACAATAACAAAATCATGGTCAGCAAGACGACCAGTCACCAGCACCCGTTCACGAGCATAACGCAAAGATCAGCCATTACCCGCCGCCGCACTATAATTACAGACCAAACCATATATAACAACAGACCGGATATAACACTAGTTGATAAAGTAAAGAAACATACATTTATAATAGACATAGCAGTCCCAAATACTAATAACATACAAAAAACTATCACGGAAAAAATTTGAAAGTATACAGAATTACAAGAAGAAATTACCAGAGTTTGGAAAATGAATACAGTCACTTGAGCAGTCACTATAGTTCCAACAGTAATATCTACGACGGGGGTTATCCCGAAACAAATATTCAATAGTTTTAATGCACTAAATCTATCCAAATACACATACATAACACTACAAAAAGCTGCCATATTAAACACTTGCCGCATAGTTAGAAAATTCCTACAGTTAGACTTAGATAATAATTTCACTGCAGTACCTACAGAGCCATTTACCTTCTTACAATAAAAACTAGAATATCACCTTGGTTTAAACCCGTGAGATTCTAAAAATGCCAGGTACTAACCTGAGATAATTAAATGAAAAACATGACAATAATAATAATAATAAGTTACTTTTATAAAAATATTTTAAAATGTAGTTAATAAGGATAATAATTAAATAAAGGACATAATAATAAATGATAGTAACTACATCCCACTTAACTTGCATGAACAGCTAGATATTCCACAAATTACTAGCGAACCCTCAATTTTTTGTTTCTGCGGGTCGCAGAAACAAAAAATTGAGGGTTGGAAGAAAAAGGTACTTCTTGGCCGACATCCTCATGACCTAAAACAATCCCATGTGAATGAAGTAGCCTCAAATAAGTTTCTGAAAATAGGCAATTTATTCCCAGAAACTGAAGGATTTATAATTGCGATATAAGATCAGATTATTAACACTAAAAAATATAGAAAATATATCATCAAAGATCAGTAACAAATGATTAATGTCGCAAGTGTCACACACAAGCAGAAACAATTCAACACATAACAGGAGCGTGTACAACTCTTACGCAGACAGACTACACACATAGGCACAACCAGGTAGCAAATGTAATTCACCAAAATTTAGCACTCAAATACACACTCATACAAGACAAACGCTCCGTATTACAAATACACACCACAAACTATCCTAGAAAATGACACATAACAGGTTGGGGAAAAAGTTTCTTCGCATTTTTTAAGAAAATTCAAAACATTTTTTAATAAAGTTTATTTAGATTTAACTAAAGTATGTAGGTACCATTTTGTTTGTTGATAACTTTTTGCCATCTTGTAGGTAGGGACATGATCCCATTGCTATAGAAATTTTGGGACTTCTGGTCAAAATACCGCGACAAGTGGTTTTGGCAGTCCTCTCGTGATGTTAACCTGACACTGCCTAAAGAATTCTGAAGAGACCGAAACAGGTGGAAATCTGAAGGTGCAAGGTCAGGACTATACGGCGGATGCATTAACACCTCCCAGCCAAACTCTCTTAATTTTTGTTGGGTGGCTAAAGATGTGTGAGGTCTAGCGTTATCATGATGAAAAACCACACCCCTTCTGTTGATTAATTCCGGCCGCTTTCTCTCAACTTCTTGCTTTAATCTCATCAGTAGTTCGCAGTAGAGTTCAGAATCGATGGTCCTGCCTGGTGGTAACAGCTCATAATGAATAATGCCCTTCCAATCCCACCACACACACAGCATCAACTTGTTGCGAGTTAACCCGGGTTTCGCCACAGTCTGTGAAGCCTGACCGGCCTTTGACCACGACCTTTTTCGCACGTTCTTGTCATACGTGATCCACGTTTCATCACCAGTTATCAGCTTCTTCAAAAATGGTTCGGTTTCATTATGTCGTAATAAAGAATCACAAATGAGTACACGGTTCATTAGGTTTCTTTCAGTGAGCTCGTGAGGTACCCAAATGTCGAGCTTTTTTGTGTACCCAGTTTTTTTCAAATGCGCCAAAACTGTTTTGTGGTCAATTTCCAGTTCTTCAGCTACGTCGTAACTACTGGTATGCCGATCTTGCTCCACTTTTTCAAAAATGGCATCCATTTTATCCGTAATAGGGCGACCAGAGCGACGTGCATCTTTGACATCAAAATTTCCGGATTGAAAACGCTTAAACCAAATTTGTGCTACTCTCACAGACACTACACTAGGTCCATAAACATCGCAAATTTTTTTCGCGGCTTGCGTTGCATTTTTGCCTTTTTTGTAGTAAAATTTTAAAATGTATCGAATTTCTTCATTAGATTCACTTATCTTGACGGTACGAAAAACAAATGAAAATCACACATTGAATTTGGAATTATGTTCTTTAAAATTTAAACTTTCAATGATACCAAAACCAGCCAGATACAAATAGTATAAGCCAAAGAGATTTTATTACAAGTTCATACATACTATAATGCGAAAAGACTTTTTCCCCAACCTAATATAAACTTTATTACGACCGCGCCATACTCACCGACATGCGACAGGACAATTCACTACAATAGACCGGATATAACCCTACAAAATAAATTAAATAAAGTTACTTACCTATGAGATATTGCCGTTCCCAACACACATAATATTCAGAAGACAATATCTGAAAAAATTAGTAAATACGCCGAACTCAAAGATGAAGTAACTAGAATATGGCGCCAACAAAAAGTTTACGTGGTCCCTATAGTCCTCTCCACAACAGGCGTCATTCCGCGGTACTAAAGAGTTGCTCCTCATTGATACGGCCATTAGCCAACAGGTTCGTCGTTCCCGAAAGGATCTTTCGACATGTTGGCTAGATTACAAGAAGGCCTATGACTCGGTGCCATATACATGGCTCATGAGGGTGCTGGAGTTGTATAAAGTAGATACAACACTACGCACCTTTCTGACGTCATGTATGGGTAAAGTGACCATACGTCCCGTTTTGAACGGGACTGTCCCTTTTCTCAGTCAACAGTCCCGTTGTCCCCATACAAAGTTTCAGGACGCAAAATAGTCCCGTTTTCTAAAACAGCGCGAAAAATTGATATTACAGACCTAATAAATGCCGTATTTCAATATAGTATATTCTGTTATAGTAAAATCAAGTGGCGTGACGCCTTCGAAAAAGGTAGTTTTCTGTTTGTATATGTATGTATGTATGTATGTTCGCGATTTTCTAGAAAGCTAGTGATCCGATTTAGATGGGGAACGAAAAGACAGTTTAACTCAGAAACAGCTCAATTAGTGTCTACCATTTACTGCTTGGAGTTTAATTGTGAAACTAATCAAGAGGTACATGCCCCCCACAGACAGTTGTTATTTCCAAAAATATTAAGTATTGAATTTCTTTGCCCATTTGCTTCTTGTGCCCCCTCCCCCCTGTCCCGCCCATGACAACAGTACTGATGAAAAAAAAAAAATCTTAACCTGCTTTATGGCGTCCCGTTTTAGGATAAAAAATAAATGGTCAGTTTATGTATGGGGCACTGGAGGACGGTCTTTCGATATCCAGGATGTCGAAATATCCAAAGGAATAGCGAACCGGTAAGGATAGAGCAAGGTATATTTCAGGGCGATAGTTTGAGTCCGCTTTGGTTTTGCCTAGCCCTGAATCCTCTAAGCACACTCCTGGAAGATTCGGGTATAGGCTATCGGCTGAGGAGAGGTGGTCAGGTTATATCTCACCTCCTTTACATGGATGACCTTAAACTCTTTGCCCACAACAATTTGCAACTAATGGAGCTACTGAAAGTAACTGAAACCTTCAGTAGCGCCATCAGGATGGAATTTGGTGTGGACAAATGTGCGGTCATGCATGTAAAGCGAGGGGAGATTGTGGAATCCGCGGGAACCCAACTCTCGGATTCCATAAACCTTCGAGCCCTCTCTGCAGCCGAAACCTATAAGTTTTTTTGGGTATGTCGGAAGCGTTGGGCATCAATGTTACTGACATGAAGCAATCGTAGAAGGAACGCTTCTTTGGCCGCCTGAAGAAAGTACTTGATAGTCTTTTATCAGGCGAGAACAAGGTGCGCGCCTTCAACGGTTGGGTCATGCCGGTTTTGATGTCTCTTTCGGCATACTCAAATGGACTCAGACCGAACTCGACGCCCTGGATAGGAGGGTCCGTACGCTGCTGACTGCATATCAAATGCATCACCCACGGTCATCGGTAATGAGACTGTATATCCCGCGAAAGTGTTGAGGTCGAGGGTTCTTAAACGCCAAGACCCTGCACAATCGCGAGATATGCAGTCTCAGGGAATATTTCCTGGGAGCCGACGTGGGGATGCATCGAGATGTAGTCGTGGTGGACAAGGGCCTCACCCCGTTCTCCTTGGCTAAAGAGAACTGGCGCAAGCCTGTAGTGCTTGAAACAAAAGATCGCATGGAAGTATGGCAGAGTAAGGAGCTTCACGGACGCTTTTTCCGGGCCCTATATGGACCCGATGTAGACCTACTAGCGTCCGTAGCCTGGCTGCGTTTCGGTGACCTCTTTGGAGAAACCGAAGGTTTTGTCTGTGCAATTATGGACAAAGTTATGATGACGAACAACTACCGGAGATTTATTATGAAAGACGGCACGGTTGACATCTGTCGGGCATGCCACCGTCCGGGTGAATCAATAAGACACATTATCTCCGGGTGTTCTCGTCTAGCTAACGAGGAGTACTTGCATAGACACAACCTTGTAGCCAGGATTATCCACCAGTAACTTGCTCTGAAATACAGCCTTGTGGAATCAGAAGTGCCGTACTACAGGTATGTGCCCGACCCAGTTCTCGAAAATGGACATGTCACACTGTACTGGGATCGATCCATCATCACTGACAGAACTATTATTGCCAATAAGCCTGATATAGTGGTGGTGGATCGACTAGAGAAGCGTGCAATGATCGTTAATGTAACGGTCCCGCATGACGAGAACCTCGTGAGCGTGTCGACATGTGGGATGTGGACTCAGCGATCATTGGGGAGTCCGTGTCTACACAGTAGGACAGTGGCCAGGGGCAGGGCTGTTCTGAACCACCCCTACATTAATGTGTATTCACCTCTTGTGTGTACAAGGTGTATTTGAAACTATTAGAAGCAAAAGACTCAACGGGGGTATTTAATTGTGGTATTCAAGCCATTAATATTTGTATTTGTGTGTATTTGATGAGGTCCTGTTGACCGATATATAAACGTATACCTTTACTACTGTGACTGTTCCTAAATGACCCCAGGCCGATAAAATTTTCGTTTTTCATAATTATGTTAATATTAGCTCTTAGGTCGGTTCCCCCTATGGGGGAAGGACCGCACCCCTCCCCGTACGGCCCTGTAGAGCTCGTCACCAGACCGGTCACTCTTCCACCGATTTACTTTATATGAATTCCGAATAGCCTTAAATTATACTTAAGAATTCATATTTATTGAACCATATTTGATGTGGTTTTAGAAAGCTAAATATCAGAGATACTCAAAGTACTTGTATTTATATTTAAATGTACGAGTAACCCATACGCTAGCGTATCAGGTATCTGGTCAATCGTTACTCACACGATACTTCACGTCAACACTCAGAGTACTCAGGGCAACACTTCCATAAAGTGACGCAAGCTGCTTTTCAGCTACTTCACGTCGTCATGCTCTTTCGAGACATGGTCCCTAGCAGTTCTCTCGAACTGATAAACGTGACGAAGCGGCTTTCCCTGCGGCAACCGTGCGACCGGCCTTGGCCTAACAACGGAGCGGCTAGTTCTTGCGGCAAATCGTCGTCATCATGCTCTTTTTGGAGACATGGTCCCTATCAGTCCTTGGACTGAATATGAGATAGATGTGGTCACCCAAACCCCTGGAAGTTCACCCGTTGCACAACAAGTATATCTGTAAGACACATGTTCATGTCAATCTGACCGAATTATGGATCTGAGATCAAGAATATAATATAGCCACGGATGACTAATAGTAGAGTTGAAAATATAGATTCAAGAATAATTATTTAAGAGACGTTGAATAATCTCTCTAAACGCTCTAGCATTGGTTTGAGCAAGAAAAGTAAAATTCAAGAATTAGTACTAAGTAGATAAGGGTAGAGAATCAAACCCAAGAATAATTATTTAAATAGGATTGTGAATCAACTCTCATGAAAGTCTATAGACAGCCCCAAAGAGCCCACCCGTCACCACTTCCTAGTGTTCGAGCTGAGGAGAAGAAGTGGCGGAACAAACTCCCCAGCAACACGTATCTGTCTAATTAGTTATAAGAACATTAATAATCCTCTCAACCTAAGATAACTACATATTATAATGATAGGCCCACTCAGTCATACCAACGAACACACACATAATCCTCCTCCCTCACAGGTGAAGGCTAATATCTGCAATAAAGTTTTAATTATGTGGAAGGGATTGTTACGCTTGCGCTTAATTTCATTATTTATAACTACGTTAACTTATCTGTTTATTATTTACCCACTTTAGTGAGACGGGGAACCGTTTTACAACGTTTGCCTCATTGTACGTGCTCTGTTAGACCTAACGCATAGAACCTCTAAGGACACTAGTACGATTCTAACGGAGCACGCTCCCTAAGCAGCAATTAAATGTCTTACTCAATCCTAAGACAGCGTACTGTGAAGTCAACTGTCATTGAGGAAGACAAGTTTTGGAGTAGTTTTAAACACGTACTCATGTGAATGTCACCCTTGTGACTGTCTATCCCCTTTCTAGATATCACAAGACTAGCACAAGCGCACCGTAGACTCAGTCTCTAGCAAGACTCATTGCGATCGTTCTTGGTGCCTGCCGAAGTGGAATTTCGTCACTTCACATTTCTTTACTCTTCCCCATTTAGAGGATGCGGTGCATCCAGATTTCGTGTCTCGCTAAATAGTGACGATTCATAAAAAGGCCTACAGAACGGCCGGGTGTGGGTTTTAACGAGACACGGTCCCTAGCGTTCTTAGAACGACTACCAATGCATTTTAGTGACAGTGTGTGATGCCTACCCCCACTCCCCGAAATGTACAACCACCAAGTCTCACGCAATACGTTCTGTGGCAAGACCTTTTTGGAAACAGAAATCATCACTAACATTTGGTTGGTTTATAACGCAAACATAGATCGGCTTTAGCCTAGTTTGATTGAAATGAGTTATTTACGGTTCTGCCTTCCCAAAGTGATGCGTCAATAGGTCAACAGTCGTCAAAAGTCAGAGCTTTATTGCTCAGTGTCAAGTTTAGCAGGAGGCCTTCCCCGTTTCCCTATAACCAACTGTAAATGACAAATATCTGCCGAGGTACGGATTAGGAAGGGGACACGCAATACAAGAGAAGATTACATGAATTGTAAAGTCGGTTAGCACTTTAGAGTAGTTACGCCATACTGAAATAAATGATCATTAATAGCACCACCGCGATATCACCAATCTGTTTGGTAAATTCATAATATGTAATCAACCTACGAGAACAATAGAACGAGATCACCGTTACTACAATGTACACACTATTACTAAAGATTGAAGTTGGCACTTACCAAGTAATTCCTTGGGATGAATTTGAATACAACTCACTTACAAAATACTGCGTCTATTACCAGTTTCTCCCTGCACCATCCCTCACAGCTCACCACACTATTTTTCCTCGCTTAGAATTTCTTGCCTAACTTAACTAGCCTGGGCTATCAACTCCCTCACCGTCCCTAACCGACTGCCCACAAACTCACTCTCTGAGATTCACGCGCCTTACGCCACTTACATTCATTCTAGACTAATATAGCCTAGTCTAAACCTGTACACGTATCAAGAACTTAACTAATTCTATAACTCTCTCACAGCGAGATCTATTTCGACTACCTCTTCCCGTGCTCTAAAACCCACTGTCCACAGACTCTCTCTGAGATTCACGCGCCTTACATTCATTCTAGACTAATATAGCTTAGTCTAAACCTATACACTTATCAATCACTTAACAACTTGTATAACACTCTCACAGAGACATAAGTCTCATTGCTCACGACTCCGTTCTCACTTCTCCAAGCGTACCCTAATTCGACTACCTCCTACCGTGGTCTAAAACCAACTGTCTCAAACTTTCCAATCCCTTCCCCATCTTCAAAATCCCCACATGTCGGCCCCGCGTCTCTTTCCCAGAATAGTTTCAGAATAGTTTTATGGCCAGAAATGAGACAAAAGAAACCCTCTTTTGTCTCATTTCTCAATAGATTTCAAGGGTACGCTTGGCCCTATGTTATGGTATCCAGATGTGGCTGATTGCAGCGGCGATGTGTAAATTTCTCCACGAAGTCGGCTTCAACTTACTGATTTATTGATAAACTAACTTTTGCCCGCGGCTTCGCCCGTGTGATGGTCAATGCATTATCCATATAAACCTTCCCCTCAAGTCACTCTGTGTATTGATGAAACGCATTCAAATCCGTTACGTAGTTTAAAAGATCTAAGCGCACCAACACGAAAGCTACTTTGTTTTATATTATGTAAGGAAGAATAGCTACTATCACTCCAAAATTTACACAAGAATGTAAATAATTAACTACTATCAAATTGGACAGCTGAAACCCAAACAAATTACGGAATCGCCGTTGTATGAATTCCCAGTTCCCGATTCTGACGCTTCGGTGCCAGGTTAATACAGAACACTTTGTATTACAAAGGTAAAGATAACTGTTGTTTGAATGTTATGGTGAATTAAATACACGTAGTGTAAATACCTTCTTTTGGCTATAGTAGCCATTACTAACGTGCTATATGGTGCCTTCGCCACTGCTCATTTGTTCGTTGTTCTTAGAATTTGCAAGAAATATTGCATCCTTAGGTGCCGTAATTTATTGCTTTCGACTAAGTTAATGGGCATAAGTGCCCTAATGGGTTTCTAAGGAATTCCAAAATTGTTTTTAGAATTTTAAAGAAATAGGATTATTTATTAGGGTCGAGTTCTCAGATCATAAAGTTGCGACTTAATGTGTTTTCTAAGAGGCCCGGGAACACGTGTGACGATTTTAGAATAATGATAACATTGCGCCATTTAATAGATGACAGACAGTCACACTACCTATTGTACCGATAGTCGTTACAGCCAATGGCTTGATAGCCAAGAGCCTCGACCAACACCTAAGGAAGCTCTCGTTTGGCAGATGGGTCAAGGGCCTGATTCAGAAAGCGGTACTTCTTGACACGGCTCGCATTGTTAGGAGGTTCCTCTCTCTGGAGCCCTGACCACCGGTAGCTTGGACCCTGTTCCCGATACCGGTGGGCTACTATTTTAATATTTTTAAATGTTTCTATATTTTTATACGTCTATTTAAAAATGTAATATACATGTCTATTTAGTGAAATAAAGAAAAATAATAGTAAGATATAAAATGAATAAACGAATAGTAATAATTATATTTATTTATTACAAAAAATACAAGGCTTAAGAGTATGTACAGTTTTGAAAAATTCGTAATTTAACTGATATAGAGACAGCCCGTTTAGTGTACTTTAGCTATTTTCATAGTGTAATGTCGTGTGGTATTCTGTTGTGGAGAAATGCCGCCGACATTCAGACTATCTCTGTCTTGCAGAAAAGAGCTGTTTGATCAATTTATAAATTAAGTCCGAGACATTCTCTCAGAGAGTTTAAACTCAAACTATGTATTGAGGCCGAAGGACAACGATAGCTCCTTTAACATATCTTAATATTCGCTTTAGACATTGATATAATGCCTTACTAGAACACTGTAAATATCTACTCAAGAAACTCACTGCTTCAGACAAATCAGGTCGAGTGTTACAAGCATAAAGCAAACCCCCTATCAAACTTCTACAATCTTTTTCTATCTCTACAGATTCTGGTTTATCCCTCTTTAACAAATCAAAATTAAAGTTATGTTCAATAGGTGTTGATACACTTTTACATTCTGACATTTGATATCTATCTAATAATTTGTGCAAATATTTCTTTTTGGTCTAATTAATACAGTTACACTATTCTTAAAATCTTGTTTAACGTTTATCCCCAAATAATTCCTTGCTAAACCCAAATCTTTCATTTTAAAGTTCTGACATAAAGAGTTTTTAAATGAATTTAATTGACTTTGGTTATTTCCAAAATAAAGCAAATCATCCAGAAACAATAGTACATACACGTAGTCATTACCTTTTCTTTTATTATATAAACAAGATCATTTTTAGATCTCTCAAAATTTTCTTTTACACTAAAGTTGTTAAATTTAGTGTTCCAATATTTAGGTGATTTCTTAAGGCCATAAATTGACTTTTTAAATCTAAGTACATATTTTGTTATTAGGTAATCTCATAAAAAGAGTTTCTCTAATATTACTCATAAAGAAAAGCTCCAGTTACGTCCATTTGATGTATTGGATGTCTTTTCTGAGTAGCTACTGCCATCAGGGTTCGAAACGTTGTCATCTTCGCCACAGGTGCGTAGGTATTGTTGTCAGTTCTTTTGCTCGAAGCCACGACCTACCAGACGCGCCTTAAAGATTAGATTTCCTTCAGTTTCCTTTATTATGAATACCCATTTGCTACTTACTATCTCTTTACCATCTGGAACATCTTCTATTTCTTCCAAAGTATTATTTTCTTCTTATGTTTTTATTTTTGTCTTAATAGCTTCTTCCCATTTAGTTCTATCCGCTCTTTTCATAGCTTCTGTATAAGTAACAGGTTATTCACATGAGATACTCAAAAAACTATTTTCACTAACCTCGATTTTTTTTTTATTTTGTAGTCTTCCATCCATGCAGGTATTATTTTTATTCTTTTAGGTCTTTCTTCAAATATTTGTTCCTGTTCTTCACTTATTTCGTGTTGTGTTGTTTCATAAGTCAATTCTGGTATTTCTGTTACTCCGACAGAACCCTCATATTCTTAATGAATATATATATATAATGAATGATTTGAATTTCTTCTTCTGTACTTTTCTGATTAGTTTGGTTAGATTCAAATGATATTACTTCTATTTTTTCTGTGTTTGTTCACAAATTTTACACTATTTCTTCTCTCTTATTTTCTTTAGGAAAGTCACATCCCTTTTGGTTTCCACATTATTCTTCTCAGGTAAGTAAATTCTGTATCCTTTATCATATTTAATATTACATTTATCTAGTACTAGTTAATACCAGCAGCTTCGCCTGCGTTAAACAATTTAAACGGACCCTTAACAAATTATACACCTAAACCTTCTTCATGAAGCCCGGCTTAGGCGGAGCACCATCGTGTCCTCATGGAAGCGATTGGCAGCGGCGATCTCTCGCGTCCGGCCCTGGTCCAGGCCATGGTACGTAGCGAGAGTGCAAAGCTAGCAGTCGCTTCCGTCAGCGAAGCAGTGAAGCTCGCAAAGAGAGAGGCGGTGCACGTGAGGGAGATGCAGTACATGCGCCCTCACGGCCGTGGCTTTCGCAGGAGACGCCTTGGGCGTCGGGAATCAAAGAATGATTCCCGGCCACCGTAGGCACGGGCTTGTGGACGGCGAATTATGTGTAGCTCGCTGTCCAGTAAGGACCAAGCCCGGGTCGACGGCGCGTTGTGTTCCACACGCGCCTCAAAGAGATGTCAGCAACAACTGATGGGGCCCGTAAGGGCCAATGCCTGCCAGGGGTGCGGGTTGTTTGAAAGAGATACCGTCGCCCCTGGCACACAGATAACGTAAAAAAATATTTCATATTCCAGTCTCAACCACCAAAACTTTAAATTCTTCACCCACTGTAGCAGAGTCCCTATTGAAGGAAAATGTTGATATTTGTAACCATGAATTTAATTTCAAATATGTTAGTGCTAGAGATGTTATAAAATTTTTCAATACGCTTAATGTTAAAAAAAACTGCTGATCTATGGGGAAATTTCGTAGAGCTTACAAAATGCATAATCAGCACTGTGGCGGCTGAATTGGCAATTATTTTAATAAAAGTATTGACTGTGGTGTAATTCCTGACCTGATGAAAAGTAGTAAAATAATATACTTACCTTTGTTTAAATCGCGCAGCACATCAGACCCCACGAATTTTAGACCAATTTCTGTGCTTCCCACCTTCAGTGAAATATTTGAAAATTGGTGCTAGATCAGGTGCAAAGACATTTTAATAAACATAAGTTATTAAACAGTAAACAGTTCGGTTTCATAAGGGGTCGCTCGACTACCTACGCTGGTGTTGAGCTTCTTACGCATATTTATGAGGTCTGGGAGAAGTCACACGATACCCTAGGTATTTTTTGACTTGTCTAAGGCTTTCGATTGTGTTTCACATGAAACTTTGGTCAGGAAATTGCATCACTGTGGTGTTAGAAACGCTGCTTTGGATCTTCTTATTTCTTATTTAGATAATAGGGTCCAAAAAGTGGACGTTAACGGCAACCGACCCACAGGCTCTATTGTCACTATGGGAGTTCCGCAGGGCTCAATTCTTGACCTTTTTTTATTTCTCATATACACCGTGAAATTTTAATGGTTATTTTCCCGCAGCAGAATAACTTGCCATAAGGAGTACTTTCGAAGCATAAAGTAAAAATTTAAAAATAAAGATTTTTTTGTTTTAAAATTACTTATTAAAAAAATATTCAACTCGCGCTCGAGCGGTTGAGTCGAACGCACGCGCTTAGCTTCATCGCAATTTTATCGCGTGTTTTTTACTTCTACCCACATACTTAATAATTATGTTAATAAATTATCGTGTGTTATTATTAAATGGCTGATTTAAATACTAACGTGGATATTTGCGCTTCGAGTGGTAGTGATGACATAGTGCAGGAGCCAGTACCTCAGAGAGAGCAACAAGTTAACCTAAATTTGACTGAAGAGATGGAGATGAACGAAGACAGTGAGCAACGACTGGTAAAGAGAGGGCGACAAGAAGATGAAGAAATAGTAGAAGAAGATGGATTTGTAACAGTAATTAGAAAGCATAAGCGAGCAAATAGGAAAGATTCTATAAGTGATAATCTAATGGGAGAAAGTAGTAGAAACTCTGAAGAAAACTACACTTGTATATGTGTGACAGGAAAAGAAACATTACCAAAACAATTTGGTATGGCAAAGCTTTTGAGATCGTTGAAAGTAGATAAAATTGTAAAGATGGTATATAAAAGTGCATTCAGGGTCCTGATCTATTTCGAAAATAAAGAAAGTGCTTTGAAATTATTAAATTGTGAAAGTTTTATTAGTTCAGGATACAGAGTGCAGAGAACTGACGAAACTTGCTTATGTTATGGTATTTTAAGACAAATAGATCTAGGAACAGAAGAAACAGAAATTATTGAAAATCTATCATGTGAGCATGACATAATATCAATAAGAAGGCTAAAGAGAATGTCCGACAGCGGGGAATGGATAGATTCAGAGACAATACGAATTTGTTTTAAGGGCACCACTTTGCCGCCGTATATATTTGGGTACGGTTGCAGGTTCAAAGTGGAGCCTTATACTTTTCCAGTTTCTCAATGCTCGGGATGTTGGAAATTTGGTCACCTTTCCAGAACATGTCCAATTAAAAAAATTATATGCCCCAAATGTGGTGGTAATCACTCAAATTGTGAAACAGATAATTATGTTTGTGTGAATTGTAAAGGCCCACATATGGCCATATACAAGAAATGTCCAATCTTCCTAAAAGAGAAAGAAATCAGAGACATTATGACCAAGCAAAACTACACCTACAGAAAAGCATTAGAACTATATTTGAAAGAAAACAGAAGTCAAGAAACAAGTATTGATAAGGGGGAAATTGAAAAAAATAGTAACGACATCAATTCACAACATACAAATAAACAGAATACTCAGGAAACATATAAAGAGATACTTGTAACAGAACGAATGGCTAAGAGTAGTAGAAGTGATGATATTATGCTAAGTAAGGTCACTGAAGAGAGGAACTCAAGAAAAAACGTACGTCAGCAAGATCAGGTAGCGAAAAAGAAGACTATGGAGACTAGAGTGTCGAACAGGTGTAGTTTAGGAAATGAGAATTCGTTATCAGCACCCACCTATGAACCTACATATTTAGAGAAAGAAAAAAACCCAGAAGGTACGAAAGACTCAAGCGTCAACTTAGATTTTTTTAGTACTTACCAGAGAGTCAAAGATATATGTATGTCTGACACCGACTGGGATACCAAACTTAAACAACTAGGTAAACTTGTTATGGAAATATTAGGTCAACTCATTGTTAAAGTGTTGAAGAAAGATGACATTTGTACTAAATTTATATCTATGTTTAACAATGGCTAACAATACAACAAGAATGTCTACGTTACGTATTGTACAGTGGAATGCACGAAGCTTACGACCTAAACGTAATGAGTTTGAGTTGCTAATTGCGCAAGAAAAAATACATATAGCTTTAATATCCGAAACGTGGCTGGAACCTGAAACTCATTTCAATGTAAGTGGGTATAATATTTTTAGAAAAGATAGGATGGATGGGTATGGGGGGATAGCTATTATTATTTGTAAGTCGATAAAGGTGCAGCAATGTTTTATTTCTACTCGAAATTCAGGCATAGAAGTTATGTCAATTAAGCTTTTAAATTGTAAAGAAATTGGAAATATAATATTGTTGTATTGCCCTTCTTCAGTTCGCACAAGCCTTGCTGACTGGGAACATATTTTCTCATTATATCCCAATAAATGCATAAAAGCTGGGGATTTTAACGGCCATCATGCAACCTGGTCCTCTAAAGCCGATGGAAGAGGAATTCAAATTTATGACGCGGCCTTAGATGCCGGATTTATTCCTATTAACGATGGGAGTGCTACTAGAGTGACTTTGGTAGATAATATTGTTCAGACGACATCTCCCGACGTTACTTTTGTTTCGACCGATTTGTCTGTTTTGCTAAGCTGGAGTGTGATGAACGAAAATCTCGGAAGTGACCATCTGTTTGTTAAAATTTCATATAAATATAGTAATAATACAAACGATAGATGTATAATTAAAAAGCGAAATTTCAAGCTAGCGAAGTGGTCAGAGTACAGTAAATCCTTAGAAAATTATTTGTTACAACCTTTGGATACACCTAGTGTGCAATCCTTATATGATAATTTTATCAAACAGATAAATAAAGCAGCCGATGAAAACATACCTTGGATTAGGAGCTGTGATAATCCAAAAAATAATTTTCGACCTAAACCCTACTGGAACACAACACTTTCACATTTAGTGGCGCAACGTAGGTTGGCTTTAAAAAATTTCAGAAGTAATCCTACACCAAGTAATTTAACCATAATTGAACGCAAAACAAAAGCTGCAAAAGATGTTATATGTCAAGCGAGGACAAAAGACTGGCAATATT
Source organism: Polymixis lichenea (assembly GCA_949091785.1). NCBI lineage: Eukaryota > Metazoa > Arthropoda > Insecta > Lepidoptera > Noctuidae > Polymixis > Polymixis lichenea. The sequence continues at coordinate 25,928,132 of OX420936.1, read as the reverse complement.
ACTGTAGTAGCATTGATGAACAAACGTCAAGTTCTGAAATGTGGAAACGCATGGGCTGGATCAAGGGAGTCAGTTCGTCCAGATCCCACATTTCGAATGATCAGAAGATTGAACTTCTTTCTAATCTCGCTCCAGACTATGTTTATCCAAGGGCCCAACATTTCAATTCAAATAATATATTACTCGAGAACAATTTTACCTTACAAGAAATGTGTAACTGCTTTAAGCCAAAGGATACAGCACCTGGTAACGACGGGATTACATATTCTCTAATATACCATTTACCTCTCACAGGCAAATTGTACTTATTGGATCTATATAATCACATTTTTAATACCGGTAGTATTCCGACACAATGGCGTGACATTTTAGTGACACCAATACCAAAACCTACACCTGACGGTGGTACCAAACTCCGACCAATCTCCTTAATCTCTTGTATATGCAAAATCTTTCACGCTATGTTGACAAAAAGGTTAGAGTGGTATTTAGAGAAAAATAGACTGCTCTCCCCGTTCACTTCTGGATTCAGGAGAGGACAGTCGTGTCAGGACTGTCTAGTCAAATTAGTAAGCCAGATTTACCTAGGATTTTCGCATAAAATTTCGACAATAGCGTGTTTTTTGGATATCACTAATGCCTATAATAACGTTTTAATAGATGTATTGATAAGTACCTTAGACGAAATAGGTGTTGGGAAAAAATTCTGTCAGTATCTGTGGAACTTTCTAAGTGAACGGCACCTTATTATGAAAGATGAAACCGATCAAAATAAGTACTTTATAAGATATACAAATCGTGGATTAGCGCAAGGCGACCCGATTTCGCCTGTACTATTTAACGTAATTACAATTAAATGTTTTGATAGAATTAGAAATGTAACGATGTGTCAATATGCAGATGATTTTGTATTGTATGCCCCCTCCAGAAACTTAAGAGAAAGTCAAATAGAATTTCAAACAGCGTTAAATGTATTTTGTCTCATTCTGGATGAAATAGGGTTACAATTATCAGACGACAAATCGAAGGTTTGTATTTTTAGCAGAGGTTTTAGAAGATTACAAATAGAACTTAAATTAGATAAGAAAAATTTAGAGATAGTAGACAATTACAAATATTTGGGTGTGTGGTTGGACAGATCGTTGCGCTGGAGCAAACACATTAACATGACTGTTGAAAAGGTGCAGAAGAGTCTTAATTTACTTAAGGTTTTGGCAGGCGCTTCCTGGGGTTTACATCCTAGACACTTAAGACGTATATATATTGCACTTATCAGAAGTCGCATAGACTACAGCTGCTTCTTATATGACGCGAGCGCAAAATGCCACCTGGATAAATTAAACAAAATTCAAAATCAGGCTATGAGGATAATAGGAGGTTTTATCAAAACTTCACCGATTCACGTGATGGAAAGTGAGCTATGTGTAGTTCCACTGTACTTACGAAGGAAATATTTAGCTTATAAATTCTGTCTAAAGTCAAAGGCTATAGAAAATAATTTAACTTGTCAGTTATTAGAGAAACTCTACGCTCTTCGACAAAATTGTTACTGGAAAAATAAAACCATTCCTTTGTTAGTATCGGTTATGAATGAGGTTAAAGAATTGCAGGTAGCTTCTTCCTGTCCATTATTAATGTATACGTTACGAATATGGATTACTAATATGAATGTAAAGGAAATAATTAAATTAAATTTAGAATCAATTAAAAAATCTAAACGTTCATACGATAGTAATATATTAAAATATGCAGTTATTAGTGAATTATATACAAAGTATAGTGGTTGGTTTTATATATTTACAGATGGTTCGAAGAGTGTGGAAGGTCATGGGTCTGCATATTATATACCTAATATTGATACAAGCACTCAGGATAATTGTTTTAAAATAAGTGAACATACATCCATTATGACGTTGGAGCTCATTGCAATCTCAGAGGCTTTGACTTATATAATTAATCATTGTGAATACAAAAATGTTGTAATTTGTACAGATAGCAAAAGTTCATTACAACATATAGCTCGATGCGCCTCTGGTCACAGAGGTGCATCGATAGCTTATAGTATCTTATCTAAAATTGATGAAATTATTTTAAAAGGCACCCAACTGAGGTTGCAGTGGGTTCCATCGCATATTGGATTGCGGGGCAACGAAGAGGCTGATACGCTGGCGAAATTAGCGGCTAGGAATGGAAAAGAAATAAATATTATATTAGATTACTCAGAATTTTTACCAAAATTTAAAAATATATGCTATGATTATTGGAGAGAATATTTTAATAAACGGTCATTAGAGAAGGGTATATGGTATAAAACCATACAGTGTGAGCCTCTTCGCGTGCCCTGGTTCATGAATAGCGATGTTAGTAGAAAGCTGATTGTTACTGCTCTTAGACTCAGATCTGGACACATTCCGTGCAAAAAATTTGCCTTCATGATGAAGAAAATCGCATCACCCAATTGTGAGGAATGTGGAGTTGTCGAGGACCTACAACATTTATTGATGGAATGTGCCCAATATGAGTCTACTAGGAATATTTTAGTAAGGTCCCTGAATTTGAACAGAACTGATGTAGGTATGTTCCATAGAATTCTATCCCAACCAAATGGCGACGATGCGAAGGGTTTGTTCAAATTCATGGCCCACGTGTTGTAAAATACAATTATTTAGGATACGATGGGACTGACATACGCTATGCGTAAAAGCCCCTAAAAATAAATAAAGAAAAAAAAAAAAAAAAAAAAAAAATATTCATCTACTCGATAAAACACTACCCAATAGTAACACTTGAGGTAACTTGTAGGTACTATTCAAATCGCACGCACCACCGACAAAGGGAACAGCGATGCATAAATGTTCAAAGCAAAATAAACTCTCGCACGTGGTGATTTTTCACAATGGTTAATCTGACAGTTTTTGTTTCTAATACTTTATTTCTTTATTTACGACTGTATTAACAAGACAAAACCATTTCGCTGCGGGAAAACAACCATTAAAATTTCACGGTGTATACTATATAAACGACCTATACCTTGTCTTTTAAAGAACAGTCATGATATAGTGTTATTTGCAGATGACACATCACTTTTATTTAAGCTTAAACGACAACAGACACTTACTGATGATTTAAATAATGCTGTTGCTAAATAGTGCATTGGTTTAGAGTTCAAAATTTAAAAATGATCCAGAAATGTACGAAAGAGAAAAAGAAAAAGAACGACTACGGTATATAAAGAAGAAAGAAAAGGGACAAGTTATTCCTATTGCTGAAAAATCAACAAGGGATCAAAGGCTACAAAGGAAAAAATGGCGTGAAGCATCAAAGAGGTACAGGGAAAATAAAAAACGTAAGATAAATGAAACTAAGTTACCAGAAGTTGTACTCCTTGAACATCAGAACCATGAAGATACATCAGTTAAAAAGACAACACAAACGACTACAGCTATGGACGACCCTTTAAATTCACCAGCTACGAAAATAAGACGCATAAGGTACAATGAACAAAAAAGACGTAAAATATTAATTAATATTATACAAGATTTAAGAAAAGAAAATGAGAGTCTGAAAAAGAAGTTAAGTAAGATGGCAGTGGATAAATTACAATTGGTTTCAAAAAAGACAGAAATGGGGTCAAAAAGTAAAAGACACGCGAACAGCTCAAGAAACGCGAACAAGGCAAAGATTACCTATACTTATTAAGAAATTCTTTGAACAAGATTCAAACAGCATAATTATTCCCGGTAAAAAGCAGTACATCACTGGAAATAAGGTTCAAAAACAAAAAAGACGGCTAATATTAAGTACCACTAAAACAATTACACAACAAATTTATATCAGAGCATAGAATTCCTGTAAGTTATGCCTTCTCCTGTAGACATCGCCCATTTTGGGTAATCTTTCCTAGCAAAGCACTCAGGGAAACTTGTGCCTGCATAATTCATAGCAATATAGATTTGGCAGTTATATGTCTGCATAAGGCGAATATAATAAAGGAGATTAATTTTGAACAGCTTTTAGACTCCCTGTGTTGTTCTCAATACAACGATAATTGTTTGAAAAGAGAGTGCCCTTCATGCAAGGATAACGTTTTATCCTATACAGAATTTTCCAATGATCAAAGCCTTAAACTCTACCAGTGGGTTCGTCGCAAAGAAACTGTGAAGACTAAGAAGGGTATGAAAACACAATATATTACTACGAAAAAGGCAACTGAAATTACTCCACTACAAGTTATAGAAAAATTAGATTACCAGCTACCAAATTTTTTCAAACACGCATTTATTATAAACGTACAATACAACACCGCCAAACACAAGAAAAATAATCTAATCGTAACAGAAGCATTCATACATATAGACCTTTCAGAAAATTTTAGGCTCAAATACGGAAAAGAAGTGCAGAGTCTTCATTTTGGGCCAACTCGTAGAGATTTGTTTACATACTGGTGTATTATATACCTACAACTTCCATCGTAGTGCCATTGGCACTACCTGTGCATGCACAGTTAGCCAGTGCTTAAGACATGTCGCCGCAGCCATCTGGGCGCACCTAATACCCATGATTAAGTTGGCTATAGAGATAAATCCTTTTGTAGATACCATTCATATCCAATCTGATTCTCCAAGTTCTCAGTACCGCAATAAATATATCTTCTACATAATTTCAGTTCTTTGTAAGGATTTCCTACAACTAAAGGCAATAACCTGGAATTACAGTGAAGCTGGACATGGGAAGGGGGCCCCAGATGGGATTGGAGGAGTGCTAAAACGGACTGCAGACAATCTTGTGACTTTTGGTCAAGACGTCAGCACATTTGATCAGTTCATAGATATTGTAAAACAGAACATTGAAAATATTACCATTATGACTATCACTGTATATGAGGTTTTAGCCAAAGAAGCTCTTCTTCCCAAAAACTTGAAACCATTCCAGGGCACGTTAAATGTTCACCAAGAATTATGGAAACAAGGATTATTTTATCTCGTGTTCAGAAAAGCCAGCTGTTTTGACTGTGATTCTTATATTTGTGTTCACGATAAACATGTAGGATTTTCGTCCTCAACTATTCTGCAACTGAAGAAGGCTTTGGGCCGAGTTCTGGAGACCCAAATACCCCTGAATATGTGGCACCTTTTTTTTCTTTTTTTGGGTGGGAAATCATCAAATAACTTCTCCCGCTCTGGGCGGAGCGGGAGGGCGTGTCAGACTTTTACTGACTAAAACCCACCCCTGTTCCCTCAGTTGCCTGTGTGCCAGGGGCGGCGGTATCTCTTTCGAACAACCCGCACCCCTGGCAGGCATCGGCCTTTGCGGGCCCCATCATTTGCTGATGACATCTCTTTGAGGCGCGCGTGGAACACAACGTGCCGTCGACCCGGGCTTGGTCCTTTCCGGACAGCGAGCTACCCATTACTCGCCGTCCGCAAGCCCGTGCCTACGGTGGCCGGGAATCAGCCTGGGATTCCCAACGCCCAGGGCGTCTCCTGCGAAGGCCACGGCTGTGAGGGCGCATGTACTGCATCTCCCTCACGTGCGCCGCCTCCCTCTTTGCGAGCATAACTGCATCGCTTAAGGAGGCATATGTAGCACCTCTCGTTAGGAGGTACGAATCTCACCGTATTCTTACTAATATAACAAATACATCCTCCAAAATTAATATAATTTCTAGTACACCAAAAAATATTGTTATTTTGTCAAATGAAAAGGTTTCTTTTGATCTAAATAAATAAATAGGTATTAATACTATAAAACGTAGGTCGATTTGATGATGTTTTCACTTTTAATTGGGTTAGCATAGAAGAAATATTTTTGTTACAAAAGAAAGAACAACTTAGTTTAGGAAATATCTAGTTTGGTTATGAGTAACTTTTGTTTGACTATTATAATGATAAGTGTTGAGTTTTGATATACCTGCTCTAGATTGATTGTTGAAGGCATATTTTTTAATCATGAAAGCTTTTAGAAGTCTAAATATTGTTTAGAGATTATTCTAAACCGACAAGACATGATTGTGTTTCTATGACTGATTTTACCAAAGAATTATTGAATTATTATTAAAGAAATAAAGCTTGTGTTGATTAGAACGATTTTTCATTTACAAACCCTGAGTTCTGATCTATTTATCCTTTATATTACATTTGAATATTAGTATGGCTACTTGATCTGTTTATCTCTTATAGCATTTAGGTTAAATGCTCTAAGATTTATCTGTTTTTACAACAAATCATTACCTGACAAGTCATGTCATTTCCAGAAATGACATTAACATTTCCATCCTACTATTGTCATTTCCATCACTGTCAGAAACTTACAAATATCAATATCTCTTAAAAAAAAACATCTAACAGGTGTGCCTTTTACTTCTAATTCACATTTTTATTTCTATAATTCATTAAGTTTAGTCAAAAATCATTTGATATACTATTTAAAAAAACATATGAAAAAGTCCACTGTAGAATCAAATTTAGTTTATTTACCCATTTAATAATTTTATTGAATAGAATATTAGGTAGGTATATAGGACGCACACTCGGTCACACTTATCACAAGTTCACAACCGGAAGAGATAAGCTAAGGCTGACCTTGTGTATAAACTACATGGGCTTTTGCGCTGGCAATACTGGCAGCCGGCCGTCAAAAAAAATTTGGTGATAGAACAGATAAAGCAACAGCTAAACTTGTAAAAAAACAAATTTAACCGTTACTTTGACTTTATAGCGTTACTTTGGCTGTTACTTTTGATGAAGAAACTGGCCGTACGTGTCTAGGTCTACTTGTCAAGGAAAGGAGTTCTCCAGGGGGGGGGGGGGGGGAACTTATATTCACGCCCAGAGCAATTTTTTTAGGTGCGCCATCTATGAACCATGTTCTTTAAATTTAAGGCAAATAGTTCACATAGGACGTACTAGATATCTCTACAAAACTACTAGACTTATTTAATAGACGGGGTGCTGTGGTAAGTAAGAGTTTCTATAGTATGCCGGCGTGCCAGACCCGGTCGAAAGCCTTTTCCATGTCGAGGAATACTGCTGCAGCGTATTGCCGCCTGTTTACAGCTGCCGTGAGAGATGCAGTACTCGCGACAAATGGAGCGTCATGCTGTGCTCGGCCCGAAACCCGCACTGTTCCGGCCGCAACAGGAGCGTTTCGAACAGGAGGTGGGAACTTGGAAGTGGTGGGCAGGAGCGGGCTTGGGCAACATGATGACCTTTCCCAGATACCAGCAGGAAGGGAAGGCGCCGCGCAGGTGCGGAGTATGCCGTTATAAAGGCGAATCAGTGCCGCCACCGTTTTCGGTGGCACGTGTCGGAGTGCGGCGTTTGTTATTCCGTCAGCACCGGGTGCTTTTTTAATTTTCAGTCTTCTTATTGCCCCCCGTACTTGGCCCGGGGAGAAGAAGATGGGATCTTCATCGTGAGCTAACGGCGTCTTGAAGTACTCTCCAAGGTGTTGCTCGACTGCTGCAACATGTTCGTGAGCGTCTGTCGGGTTTGGAGTGAATTAACGCTCCAGGTGGTTGGCAAATATTAATGTCCAGTCAGCCGCAGTGTAACGAGGCGCCCCGTCGCTGTTTAGCAGCGGGCGCACCGGGGCTGGGGTATTCTTTAAACGGCGGCAGATTCTGTGTGCCGACGTCCAGTCGCTGTCCGCGGAGTCTAATTGTCTCTCCCAGCCCTCGGTGGAGTGCGCCTGTACTTCAGCCTTCACCTTGTCCGTGATCCGGTTGAGCTGGGTTTTGACTGTGGGGTGTCTAGTCTGCTGCCACCACTTGCGTAGCCGCCTTTTGTCGGTGATCATGCGATTAGCGATGTGAGCGGGAAGTGGTTGGTAGACGGTTCACCCTTGTTTGATAGAACAACGTTTGATATAATATTACTAAATCGAATTTTAGTTGCAATAAAGTCATTTCGAAGAATTATTCATTTGACCGAATAATTCATTGGTAAATTTTTATTTAGCGTAATTATTTATTTGAACTAATTTCATTTGAAAATTCGTTTCTGTCACGGCTCCGGCGCTGCGGGGCTACGGCGGTCCCTCGCGAGCTTATCGTCGCAGATGGTTTAACACTCACCACCGCGGCTTCGGCCAGCCTCAGCGGCCGCGGCGAGTGTAACAACCACCCGCTCCTCAGCTCGCGGGCCGCCTCGCCCCTCCGCGCCTACGCGATTCTAAATTACACTCTAGGGGTAGGGCAGACAAGACTGCGTGGAGTCGGATTTATAGCGATTCGTTTCTGTCAACCTGAAGAACCTAGTTTTTTTTTTCACAGTAATTATACAAATTTGGGGTTGCGAAAGGATTCAGTGTTGCGTTGCGTTGCGTTGTGTCGTGTTGCGTCGCGTCAACCGGTGCGAGTACGAGGGACGGTTCGCGTACTAAATGTGTCTGTCTAACTAATTATTACGTACGCCTACATACACAACAAGCCATGGGCAAGAGGAGAGGATTTCCTTTATTCGATAGTATAAATTTCGGGAACAGCGATATTAAAATAATGCTTCTTCGGTAATATTGTCTGAACATTATACCTTTTGATCATTAGCGCAAATGTTGTTATAGCAAATAAATATTCGATGAACTGAAAATTCTGTCAAACGATATTATACAAAGTGATGATTTTCTTAAACGTTGTTCGATTTAGTAATATTATATCAAACGTTGTTCTATCAAACAAGGGTGAACCTTGGTAGACACCCTGGGGCGCGGTTGAGGTGCATGTCGCCGCCTGCAAGGCGTCCTACATGCACGTGGTGAGCCCCTCAGCCAGCGCGTTCACTTCTGTGACGCTGGTGACAGGCTGAGTCGGTGTGGTGGTCTGCATCTTATCCCTGAAGGTGGTCCAGTCCATGTGGCGATGTAGCGCTGGATGGGCAACTCGGGTGGTGTGCTCCGATAGACGGACGAGCACGGGCTGATGGTTAGACCGCAGCTCGTCGTCCAGTAGGTAAGTCCTCCGCGATCTAGCAGGTGAGGCCGCTGTGGACAACGATGTCCAGGACATCGGGTATCTGCGTGTGTATGTCCGGGCCGACTTTTCGAGACGACTCGTCGCGGACGCAGAGGCGAAGAGTCGTTTGTCTGCAGTGTTCGTGCTGCAGCAGTTCCACGCTGGAAGCTTGCAGTTTAGGTCACCGGCAATGATGGTTGGTAGTGGAGTGGCGAGCAGCGCGTGTATGTCGGCAGCCACAAACAGGTCGCCTGGCGGCCTGTAGGCCGCATACACGCGCAAGTCGTTACCAGCGACGTGGAGTCGAAGCGCCGCGGGGGCACGCGCGCTATTTATACTAAGGCGGTTCAAAGGCACTAGCGCCGAAAACGCTTTGTCTTAGCCGTCAACGGGCAAACGATTCATACAAAATGTTGACTGTCTTAACGAACATAATTTTCCTAATTCCGGTACAGGAAAAATGTTTTAACTTCCACCACATACAGTTTCGTTATGTTTGATGCGACAGATATTTATTAAATTGGTTCAAGAAAAAGAGTTCAATCACCGAGTAAAAACAATTTGGATTGAAGATCAAAATGTTTAAGCGCCTGTACGTATTAAAATTAGATGCAGGGTATATGGTTTTAAACTAGAAGCCTGTATTTCTAGTAACCAAGCAAGCATTGTAGAAACACGGTATATTTCAAATTTCATTGAATTTGAACCAGTAGTTTAAGAATTATAACTAGTCAAAGTTCTTAATTTTGTCACTCACTGACTGACCGATCATCAAAACTCTAAGGCACTTTTAGTAGACATAGAAGCTTCAAATTTAGAATACAATTAGTGTTTAGTGTATAAATTAAGAAAAACTAAAATATTTTGCAATTTCGGTCCAGTTTTCTAGATACACCACCTGCATAAATAGCTTTGTAATGCCATATTAATATATAGGATTACAAAGTTACATTTGCAGTGAATGAATCAGTGTACCTGTATATGTATAATCTACAAAAAGAAATGAGATGCCATCAAAAACAAAACTTGTAACAAAAACCAAGTCTCGTAACTCAGTTTTTCTACCATAAAAAGTTGTGAGATCCATGTAATAGCAAGTCGGTTGATTTATTCAATCCCTACTTTTTTTTTTTTGTGGGTGGGAAATCATTAAATGACTTCTCCCGCTCTGGTTGGAGCAGGAGGGCGTGTCAGACTTTTACTGACTAAAACCCACCCATGTTCCTTCAGCTGCCCGTATGCCAGGGGCCGCGGTATCTCTTTCGAACAACCCGCACCCCTAGCAGGCATCGGCCTTTGCGGGCCCCACCAGCTGCTGCTGACGTCCTCCTGCGACGGGTCAGTACAGTGGCCCCGCCGCCAACCACTTTTCGGCCGCAGGGGATAGGGAGAGCGGCCAACGCTATACCGACACTCCTCTTCCCCTACGGCCCCACCGCGTCCGCCATCAAACGGTGGCGGCCCCGTCCAGGCTACGGAAGGGAAGAGCGCTACTCAGAAGTACCGGCACTCCTCCTCCGCCTCAGTTGCGCATCTGTCCGAGTCGGGGTGTCCCAAGTCCCGAGCTCGCTCTTGCATCCTAAGTTCTCCTAGTAGCTAGTCGGAGTCCCGCTTCGCGTGGCTCAATGTTTAAAAAAAAAACCACGAAGGGGATGGCGGGGTCTGTGCCACCACCACACCTCGCCATCCTCTTCTAACCTAACCTGTCCGAGTCGCGGTGCCCCAAATCCCAATCTTGCTTCCCTCTCTCGTGCATCCTAAGCCTCCTAGCAACAGTTGTAACTGTGTTATGTACACACATACGATCAGTACATGGAGTACACTAACTTTCATTTAAATGTGTTCTTCTTTTTTGTATGATTATGTGGCGTATTTACACGACGCAGGTTCGGACGGTCGGGATCATCTTTTAAGTAGTCTGTGTGGATGTTAAGCTTTAAATTAAATTAAACATTCGACTAAAAAAAAAAAATTAAGTATTTGTAGTCGGCGATTAGTCGGCTAAAACCGCTGACTAGTCGGCCCATTTTTTACTCGCATTAATATGCTTAAAAAAATCAAAGACGGCGATTGAAAAGAAATTGAAATCTTACCGTTATTATTTTATTATAGAATCAGTTTAACAGTTTACTTTCAGTGCAATCTAGAAAAGGATAGGCAGAAACACGCACGTAAACAATGATATAATAAATGCAAATTAAACAAAAACGTCCCAACAATAGGGTATTTTACTCTATATGAGAAAAAATCTAAAAATGTATTATTGAGATAGTTAAGGCAAAAAGCAGTCGGAAAATGTTGGTTTTAGTTCATGAAATAACAAAACAAATTTTAAAATTGAATTCATAGATTTCAGTTTTTTTATCGGTTTTTGAACACCATGAAAACTATTTACTATTTAATAAAATGGCGGCTAATATCAATCATCGGTGGTAATCTGTGGCTGAACTAAAAAGTTAATCGTTTCTCATCTTTTAAGGGTTTCTATAGTCAAATGACAACAATGGAACCCTTTTAATTTCGTCCTGCCTCACCAAGGGCATCGCCGAGCAACCTCCTTGTCTACACGAAGCTAGGCTGGCCTGGGCTGGCCGCTGCTAGCAGATAGGCTAGAAGAATATTGCAGGCAACAACTAAATTATACGAGTATCACATTGTTCAAATTTATTCGTTTACAATTAATTATAATTTCACATATCAATCATCAGACAGTATCTGACATCATACAATTAATATTTCACTATTAAATTAGACCAATAATTATTAGTTCTTTAGAAAACTTACATTTATACATTGTGAACAACACACCACCTCCCACCTACGGATCGCAGCGTGCAGGACACTGCGGTCCGTAGAGAACTTCCCTACAGAGCAGTAAGCAGTGTTGTTACAGAGCGAGTCCACTTCACAGCGCCCACCGACGACTACACGCTCCGTAGAGAACTTCCCTACAGAGCAGCGAGCAGTGTTGTTACAGAGCGAGTCCACTTGCACAGCGCCCACCGACGACTACACGCTCCGTAGAGAACTTCCCTACAGAGCAGCGAGCAGTGTTGTTACAGAGCGAGTCCACTTGCACGCCGCCCACCGACGACTACACGCTCCGTAGAGAACTTCCCTACAGAGCAGCGAGCAGTGTTGTTACAGAGCGAGTCCACTTGCACGCCGCCCACCGACGACTACACGCTCCGTAGAGAACTTCCCTACAGAGCAGCGAGCAGTGTTGTTACAGAGCGAGTCCACTTGCACGCCGCCCACCGACGACTACACGCTCCGTAGAGAACTTCCCTACAGAGCAGCGAGCAGTGTTGTTACAGAGCGAGTCCACTTGCACGCCGCCCACCGACGACTACACGCTCCGTAGAGAACTTCCCTACAGAGCAGCGAGCAGTGTTGTTACAGAGCGAGTCCACTTGCACAGCGCCCACCGACGACTACACGCTCCGTAGAGAACTTCCCTACAGAGCAGCGAGCAGTGTTGTTACAGAGCGAGTCCACTTGCACAGCGCCCACCGACGACTACACGCTCCGTAGAGAACTTCCCTACAGAGCAGCGAGCAGTGTTGTTACAGAGCGAGTCCACTTGCACGCCGCCCACCGACGACTACACGCTCCGTAGAGAACTTCCCTACAGAGCAGCGAGCAGTGTTGTTACAGAGCGAGTCCACTTGCACAGCGCCCACCGACGACTACACGCTCCGTAGAGAACTTCCCTACAGAGCAGCGAGCAGTGTTGTTACAGAGCGAGTCCACTTGCACAGCGCCCACCGACGACTACACGCTCCGTAGAGAACTTCCCTACAGAGCAGCGAGCAGTGTTGTTACAGAGCGAGTCCACTTGCACAGCGCCCACCGACGACTACACGCTCCGTAGAGAACTTCCCTACAGAGCAGCGAGCAGTGTTGTTACAGAGCGAGTCCACTTGCACAGCGCCCACCGACGACTACACGCTCCGTAGAGAACTTCCCTACAGAGCAGCGAGCAGTGTTGTTACAGAGCGAGTCCACTTGCACAGCGCCCACCGACGACTACACGCTCCGTAGAGAACTTCCCTACAGAGCAGCGAGCAGTGTTGTTACAGAGCGAGTCCACTTGCACAGCGCCCACCGACGACTACACGCTCCGTAGAGAACTTCCCTACAGAGCAGCGAGCAGTGTTGTCACAGAGCGAGTTCACTTGCACGCCGCCCACCGACGACTACACGCTTCGTAGAGAAGTTCCCCATAGAGAAGTGAGCAGAGTTGTCACAAGCGAGTCGACTTGCACACCGGTCACCCCATTCGCCGCAACAGTGACCTTATTGTTCTACAATACAAAACTATCGATCGACCGTAACACAGCGAAAATGAATACTACGCAATAAAATAAACAAGCAAATCGTACATTTACCTATAGCGTATTTGTTATATTAAATTGTGTTGCGCTCGACTAACAATAATTTCCAACAGTTTAACAATACACACATTTCAGTTCAAAAGACTATATTTTTATTCGACATCTCATTTTAACCTAAATATTTTCGTGACTTCGCAAATTGTGACTCTACAACACAATAAGCCGCATATAAACATGCGTGTAACTTGCACTTAAGTGTGCAAGCATAGCAAGCTACTTGCACAGTTTCATGTCGGTACGTGCTATACACGCGAATGGGTATTTTAATCAACTTTGCGAATGGAAGAGCTCACTACCGAGTCATTTCAGTGGCAGTGGGCATTTGTTGGTAGTCCACAGAGGAAGCCCGTCTACAGTTTGTGATGAAGGAGCAGTCACAGTCGCAGGCATGCGACACGCGACACGCCGGCACGCGCTCGGGGACCGCACGAGTGTGCGACGCCGAGAGAGATTTATTTCATTATGTAAGCACTTACATCACAACCATTAAAACGTAATATTTATAATCATTGTACCGCTACACCGTCATCGTCATTACAAAAATGTATAGGGTTACGATTTGATCTCATTAGGTAGACACACTGCACATCAACATGTTTCGTAATAAATTAACTTTATATAATCATTTTCATAATAATTTCGTCAGCTGCGCGCACTGCCGCGCCGGTACACTCGAACGCTCGTATCTACACCGGAGAACAGTCACGCGGTCGGCGGCGCCGCGGCTCGGGCTCGGCGACGCCCGGCTCGGGCGGCCGGGCGTCCGGCTCGCGCTACCGGCGCCGGCGCCGGCCCTTGCGGTACCCCTTGCCGTACCAGCCGCCGTCGTCCGGCGCCGCGTCGGGGGCGCGCGGCGGCGACTCCTGCGCGCCGCAGCACGCGCACAGGTAGCGCCGGCCGCGCGCCCGGCGCCACGCGCGCCCCGCCAGCGCCGGCTCGCGCGCCGGCCCGTACCACAGGCAGCGCCGCGCCGCGAAGTGCCGCGCGCACCACGCGCACTCGGGCGGCGCGGGCGGCGGCGCGATGATGGTGTGCAGGCCCGGGTACAGCGACGCGCGGCACAGCAGCACGGCGCGCCGGATGATGGCGGCCGCCAGCGAGCCCGCGCCCTCCGCGCCGCTCGACTCCGACGTGCTGGCCTCGTCCGCGGGCTCGGCCTTCGGCTCCGGCTTGGGGCGCTTCGCGTCTTGCTCGAGCTTCGGCCGCAGCTCCGCAGGGAGCGTCTTGACGTGTTCGGGCGTGTCGATGCGCGGCTCGTACTCGAGCAGTCGCCTGAGCTTGGAGCCCAGACCGGCGGTGCCGTTGGCGAGCGCGTCGGGCGCGGGTCTCGTGGCGGGCATGGGTCTAGTGTCGGGCGCGGGTCTCGTGGCGGGCATGGGTCTAGTGTCGGGCGCGGGTCTCGTGTCGGCCGCGACGCCGGGGGGCCCATGCCCGTTCACGGTGCATGGCGAATCCGGGGCCCGCCTGGCCATGCGGAACCTGCGCAGGTCCGCCGTGCGACAGCGCAGTGGGGAGCGCGCGCGCGCCGGAAACGTGCAGGGCGGCCGCGCGTGCTCGGCGCGCAGGAGAATTGTGGCTTCACCGGAAAGCATGCTGACCTGAAAAATAGACAAGCCACTGCATACAAAGGCGCATCTGACTGACGATGGGGTCGTCGCAAAGGTGGAGCGAGTAGCGAAGACCCCTTACCTGAAAGGATTGCAAGCGGTCCGTCGAGCCCGGAGCGTGCAGCCCTCCCGGCTCGGACGCGGGCGCGCCGGCGGCGGGCGGGCTGGGCGCGCGCGAGGTGGCGCCGGGCGGGCCCCGCAGGCGCGCCGCCAGGTGGCGCAGCGGCAGCTCCTCGTCCGAGTCGGAGGCGGAGGGCGAGGAGGGCTCCCAGTGCTCGGCGCCGGGCGGCGGGCCGCGCGGCGCGACCAGTGGCGGGCGGCGCGTGGTGTGCGCCTCGGGCTCGGCCAGCGGCTCGGCGTGCGCCAGCACGGGGTCCAGGCCGGCGCGGTAGCGCGGCACGCGCAGGCGCAAGCGCCGCGCCACCTGCTGCATGACGGCGTCGCAGCGCGCGTTGATCTTGAGCGCCGCCACCGAGTCCTTGGGCGTCCATTGCAGGTTGACGATGTAGAGCGCGGGACGGGCGCGCGGCGCGCTCTGCATGCGCCACAGGCGCGGGTATCGACGCAGCACCTTGAGGCTGGAGCCCAGGCACAGCACGACGTCGGCGCGAGCGGCGTGGCGCAGCGCGCCGGCCCAGTTGAGCGGCCAGGCGGCGCGCCCGCGCTCGCCAAAGTGCACGATGGAGTCGCGCAGCTCCTGGCCGCACGCGTGGCACAGGCGGCGCGTGCCGTGCGCGTGGCGCGCCGTGCGCTCCGTGGTGTCGAAGGCGCGCAGGTACACGCGGCGGCAGGGCGCGCACAACTCCGCGAACATGTCGCCGTGCAGCTCGGCCAGCGCGCGGCGCGGCAGGCCGGCGCGCAGGTGCAGCCCGTCGCAGTTCTGCGACACCACGAACTTGAGCGCGCCGCGCGCCCACAGCGCCGTCAGCGCCATGTGCGTGAACGTGGGCTGCGCGCGCGACACCTCCACCCGCCTGCACACATACACACGTACAATACCTGCCTCCCTAGAGACCGGGCTGAGGGCTGGCAGGCTGGCACTCACCCGACAGTCTCGCCGCGCTGCAGCCGCGTCCACACTCCATGCGGCCCGCGGTAGTCAGGGATGTCGGCAGCTGTGCTGATGCCTGCTCCCGTGTAAACCTGTTTATTATTGTATCTACTAGGGTAAATCCGTTAGAGATGGCCAATGAAAATATTATCTAAATCATTCACTAGGTGCCGCTGAATTTACATTACGCTTCGTGCGGCGCCACGGAACAACATACGAATAAAACTCTGCGTAAAAATAAATCAAAAGTGAGCAAATAGGCCTTGATTTTGTTACGTATCAGTGAAATTTTACAGTAGGTTCGTATACCATCCTGTAAAACTAATACTTTGAGTCAGTTTTAGTAGTTCTTTGTGTTTTTGTAAGTTTATTATGATGAGTGTATTCAACGTGTAACGGAAAGGGTATATACATACAAGGGCACGGCTTGTTTGGATGATATCAAACGATATTGGAAGGGTTTTAACCGATTTCATTTAATCCTATCTCTATATGTTTGGAAGTTATGAGAATTTTTAATACATTGATACCAGAAACCGAACTTTTCAAATTGAAATAAAAACATCACTCGGAAGAGATTTATCGTGATAATGGCAAGTAACGTGGAAAGTTATTGACCTACGTAGTGCGGTGACAGGTTTGTTATGATTTGAATTTAAGACACATATGAAACCGAAAATTTGATATCAATTCTTAGAGTATTTTATTTTGAGCTGAAATTATGTATAGTGATTCTATACCAGCTGTTATTTTTAGTGCTTTAGGATAGCAATAGGGTTTCTGTTACACCCTGTATATTTGTTCGTTCTAACCTCAAAATGGTGAAGTACTTGCTGTTCCTTAGTTTGAATATTGATGTAGCCATCTCACCCGTACAAAAAAGAGAGATGGCCGTATAAGAGCAAGTTAAGGTGGCCAATGAAAATCTGTCAAACGTATTTCTGTAAGTAGTGATAGTGAAGAGGAACCAATACTATGTGATACGCCTGATGAAGACGCTGAAAATGAAGCTGATAATTGTGCTAACTGTGGCCAAAACTATTACAAAACTCAGCTCATTGAAGATTGGGTTTAATGTTTTATTTGCGACCTGTGTGTACATGAGATTTGTACACCATTTCATAATATGTGCTCTAAATGCGGTCAGAAGAAAAATAATACATAAAAAACACGCTTTAAAAACTTTTTCACGATTTTTTTATCTATTATTTATTTTCTATTTTTTAGTTCTGCTAACTACAAAAGCGTGTTTTCTTTTTGATTATTGAATTGTCACCGGTCCTCAACAAATCTACAAAGTTTAAATGAAATCTGACCGTTTGAAGTGGGTCAAAATCAAGTCCAAAGGAGTCAGTCACAAACAAACAAACATACAGGTGAAGCTAATAAAAGCGAGTTAAAAAAGAAGTCCAGCACGCAGAAATTACAGGAAAGGGGAAAGGCAAAGGGAAATCCAGTATGGGCCATCTATTCCGTGCTTCTACGGCCTTCAGTCCCGAACATGAAGAATGGGGGAAATGGCCAGTTATGTGTTTTCTTTAAATAAAATTTTCTGTATGTAGCAACATGCATAAAATTTTGTACAGTTCTCTAAAATAAGGTATTTTCCAATTTATTAGAAACTATTCTAATTTGAAGATTGGGACGAAATATGTAACAGTAAAATAAAAGAAAATTGATTTATATCCATTTTCTCAATTAAAAACGATTTAAACGAAATGTATTTTTCGTTGTTTTAAATTTACCGCCAGAACGCTTCTTACGATGACTTTTTATCACGTGACCACACGTGTCGTCAACTTTGTGTAAACTAAAGTAGTTGTAAACAAGTGAACGTCGAGATAATAAATAACAAGATTTTTTATGGATAGAAAGTGGTATTACTGGTGTGCGGTGTCCCTGTGCACAAATACTTCTAAAACTGCGCCAAATAAAGTATTTGCACCGGTGCCGTTTACACAAAGCTGACGTCACGTGTGGTCACGTGATAAAAATGTCATCGTAAGGAGCGTTTTGGCGGTTTTAATCTTCAAAAAAATCTAATAAAATTAAAATTTGATTTTAATGGTTATCAATTGAGAAAATGGATTTATCGCCTTTTCGCATTAAAAGTGTACTTCCAAAAATATTCGAAATTGAGTTATTATGCGGAAACGTTTGGTATCACCAGTATGTTTCTGTTAAATACTCACAAAAGAGCGTAGTTCAACAAACACTCGCTAATTGGTTAGTTTTAAATTGGCCGAAGTGAGAACTTGTATCGCGCGAATACTATATAACTTTCAGTTACGTTCAAACAACTGAGCAGTGCACGCGTTGTATCTCTTCATAAGTACACAAAAATTTAAATTTGAATTTGAATTTAAGATAAGCATTCTATTTCATTAGTATTAAAATTTTACACTTGTTGCTATAAATATGTAGCAAAGTTTGAATCAATCCTTTAAAATTGTATAATTATGTAATTGTACAGTTTTTGTGATAATATATGAATAATACAGTAGTTCTAAACTGAATAATGATAAATAAAATAATGAGAAAAATAAATGTTTCATTGATCAGAACAGCAAAAAAGACTGGGAAATCTTACAAAGCTAACGAATTAAATTACACTCAATGTAAAGATTTCAAATCTCTTTGTAATGGTGTAGGGCACAATTATACTAAAAGTACTAATAATGAAACTTTAAACACGAATGACATAAAAATCTTAAAATTCTCTAAGAAAAATCGTGGTTGCTTCTTTTATAAAACTTCCTATAGTCAAAAAGATTTTAAAATAGTAAAGGCTGGACCCACCGCTGCAAAAGGTCTTCGGGATAATTACCGTTTTAAAGCAGTATAGACCTAACGCGCCATTTAAAATTGCCGATCAGAAAAAGCGAGGCTTATTAGCATTAGTAAATAAGAAAACTATTTCCGAATATTGTCGTCCATTCTATGAAAATCTGTATTTTTTTATAAAATAGACGATATTTTAAAATAAAACAGAATGCAAATTGAATAGATTTACTTGTTTTCTTTTTTTTATTTTTCTCTTGTTTTGTTTAAAATTAATGAATACTTAAAGCTTTTAATATTTTATACAAACTATTTATACGTATAAATAATACTCAAAGGACTGGATAAAGTTCCTAATAATTAAAAAAGTAAGACTGAAATAAGTTCCTAACTTAGTGCCATGTTACTTAGTGATTAACGTGATTTAATCAACCACTTAATTTTAAATTTTATTTTTTGAGACATTCTGTTTTAGTTGTATAAGTTTTAGTTCATATTTGGTATAGTAATTTCATAATTGTACTGAAATAAATAAATATTTCATTAAATATTATTGTTTTACTGCGAAAAAAAATTTTTTTTCCTTAAATTTAATCATATTTAATAAATTAAATATTCATGTTCAAATTAAATCATAAAAATTAAGCAACATTTTATGTAGAAAAGTATTGAAACTCAAAACGATTATTCTTTCAACCTATGTTTCGGCTACTTTATAGCAAAATTAATATATGATTTGATCTTACTAACTTCTTTCAAAAAGACAGAGAATGTAACTAGCATAAAATAAAAGATTTAAGTTGAAAAGATCATTAATATTTCAAATATTACACGTTAAACCTATAAAACGCTTTCCTGTAAAATTTGTAAGTTTTGAGATTATACAGTTTTAATGCGAGAAGGCGATATATCAATTTATTTTTATTTTTCTGTTTCATATTTCGTCGCAATTTTCAAATTAAAATAGTTTTTAATAAATTGGAAAACACCCTATTGCGACACTGTCGATTAGAAACCTTTTTCTTGATGTCGCACCGAAGATCTATTGGATTTAAATCTGGGCTGCTATCTGGCCAATTTAAGACAGAAAATGATTGCGTGGTGAGAAATTCCTTAACGGTGCGTGCTGTATGCTTTGGATTGTTGTCGTCCTGGAATGTCGACTTTCTCTGTTCAGGTACACACGGAACATTTGAAGTAGTTTGATACGTGGCAAACTGCTTCACAGGGTGGAAAACCATCGTTTTTGAGCTTTGCAGATGGTCGGCTATCTTTTTATATGACCAATTCTTCTCGCGATGTTTTATTATTAATTCCCTTGTAAATTTATCACAACTCGTGCCACTCCCAAGTGTACGCGAGGACCTTTGCCTCCAGATTCCATGGCGGCAATCCGGCAAGGAGGCCCGCCGCCTCACTGGAGATCGTGCGGTATCCCCGTACCATCCGGATGGCCATGACCCTATGGGCCGCCTTCAACCGGCGTGCTGGTTGGCGCCTCAATGTAGTCGCCCACACCAGTGACCCGTATAGGGCCATGGCCCACACGACCCTCTCGTAGAGCCTCCGGCAGGAGGCGTTTGGCCCCCCTAAATTGGGCAGGAGCCGTTTCAAGGTAGCCCCGGCCCGCTCCAGTCTGGGAGCCAAACGTCCGCGAAGTTCCACCGGCTGTCGAGGAGTCTTAGGTACTTCATCGTCGACTCGACGCCGATGTGAACCCCTCGCACTGTTATCTGGGAACCCGTCGGTGGCGCATTCCGAGGACCATGAAAACACATGGCCTCGGACTTGTGCAAGGCCACTTCGAGTCCCATTTACCGAATCCTATCGACGATTGTCGCAACCCCGTGTGTCGCTAAGTCGACCGCCGCCTGGTACCACCTCCCTTGTGCCAAGACCAGCGTGTCGTCAGCGTAGCAAACTACGCTGACGCCGCTAAGGAGGTCAGCGCGCAGCACCCAGTCGTACCCGATGTCCCACAGATGCGGCCCCAGGACCGATCCCTGTGGGACACCGCACGACATCAAGTGTTAAAGGTGATTGCTTCATATGAAAACAATGGGGAAAAATAAAAGTTGTGATAAATCAACAAGGGAATTAATAATAAAACATCGCGAGAAGAATTGGTCATGTAAAAAGATAGCCGACCATCTGCAATGCTCAAAAACGATGGTTTTCCACCCTGTGAAGCAGTTTGCCACGTATCAAACTACTTCAAATGTTCCGTGTGTACCTGAACAGAGAAAGTCGACATTCCAGGACGACAAAGATCCAAAGCATACAGCAAGCACCGTTAAGGAATTTCTCACCACGCAATCATTTTCTGTCTTAAATTGGCCAGTTAACAGCCCAGATTTAAATCCAATAGAGCATCTTCGGTGCGACATCAAGAAAAAGGTTTCTAATCGACAGTGTCGCAATAGGGTGTTTTCCAATTTATTACACTATTTTTAACCGACTTCAAAAAAAGGAGGAGGTTCTCAATTCGACTGTGTGTTTTTTTAACCGACTTCCAAAAGGAGGAGGTTCTCAATATGTATGTTCTTTTATGTTTGTTACCTCGTAACTTTCGACTGGGTGAACCGATTTTGATGATTCTTTTTTTTTCGAAAGCTGGTGCTTCCCAACTATAACTTAAAAGTGGAAAAAATAATAACTTTTCCAATAAAAACAACCGACTTCCGAAAAAACACTACAAAGTGAAAAATAAGTTTGGTTGTTTTTTTTTTGGAAAATGTTTAAATTTTTCACTTTTTAGTTATGGTACCTACCCCACTAACTCGAAATTTCATCACCCTTGGGGTCAAAACAATGCATATTTATGCGATAGCAGTAATCGCGGTTTGTTTACTGTTATTTTTTGAAGAATTCCGTTGTCTGTCTCCGAAACGCATCATCAGATCTATATGCAATTGAAATGGGACTACACGGGAAGCACCAGCTTTCGAATAAAAAAAGAATCATCAAAATCGGTTCACCCAGTCGAAAGTTACGAAGTAACAAAAAAAAAAAAAAAGAAACAGTCGAATTGGGAACCTCCTCCTTTTTTTGAAGTCGGTTATAATTTGAAGATTGCGACGAAATATGAAACAGAAAAATAAAAATAAATTGATATATATCCATTTTCTCATTGAAAACGATTAAAATCAAATTTTGATTTTATTAGATTTTTTTAGAAGATTAAAACCGCCAAAACGCTCCGGTGCAAATACTTTATTTGGCGCAGTTTTAGAAGTATTTGTGCACAGGGACACCGCACACCAGTAATACCACTTTCTATCCATAAAAAATCTTGTTATTTATTATCTCGACGTTCACTTGTTTACAACTACTTTAGTTTACACAAAGTTGACGTCACGTGTGGTCACGTGATAAAAAGTCATCGTAAGAAGCGTTCTGGCGGTAAATTTAAAACAACGAAAAATACATTTCGTTTAAATCGTTTTTAATTGAGAAAATGGATATAAATCAATTTTCTTTTATTTTACTGTTACATATTTCGTCCCAATCTTCAGATTAGAATAGTTTTTAATAAATTGGTAAATGCGTTATTTTAAACTGTATGACATTTTCTTAGAAGAATGCAACTTGTCTCTCAATCATGTCTCTTGTGAAATTTAAAAAATTATAGAGTCAATGCCTTGGTGGTGTAAAGCAGTAATTAGAAGCCGTGGACATGCAACTAACTATTGATTTTAGAATAAAAATCTATTAAAATACTTTTTTTTCTTTGTGCACTTCACATTCATGTGATTTATTAAATCTAAGTTTCATATAAAACAACTGTAGAGCAGATTAATAAATCGTTCTTATTTATTTGTCCAGCTTTATTACTATTTGAATATGTTACTTTATAGAATAAACAAAATTTGTAAAAAAAAATGTGAGCGATTTTATTCTATAATAATAATCCCGTTTGCTCTATTCATTTGGCTATTTCTACACATGACATGATTTAGATAATAATTTCAATAACTTAAAATTGTTCTTAATTATATGATGACAACTGTATATCCCACTGATGTGCAAGTTTATATGTTATTATATATACAATACTTACAAACTTATATACACAACTGTGTATATAAGTTTATATGTTTGTTACTCAATCACGCAAACAGCGGCTGAACGGATTTTGATTAAATTTAGCACACAGATAGATTATAACCTGGATTAACACATATAGGATACTTTTTATCCTGGTAATATGTTCCCAAGGGATAATTTTCGAACTCCACATGAGCCAAGCCACTAGCAAAAGCGATTGTTTCCCGGGTTCCTCTTTCCTCCAGTCACTGATGTCAGCAATGTATGAGATAAACTCAGAAAGTACATCTTAATGAGTGCTTTTGGTAACAAACACTTGGCACTTGAGACCATGAAATTTGGACAGTTTAGTTTATATTGAGTGTAATGAAAGAGAAATAGAACAAAAAAGTGACCCTATGGTACCTCAGGGAGGAGAAGAGAAAGAAAGGAAAACCCCAGAAAAGATGGCAGGATGAGTTGATGAGGACGGCTGGAAAGACATAGACTAGACAGGCAAGGAACAGAGAGAATTAGAAGGCATTGGAGGAGGTCTTTGCCAAAGGGCACACAGAGACTCGAGAACTGGTGACCATTCTGAAGCTTCTTACACTGTGAAATGCCACGGAACATTCAAATGCCAGGAAGAAGTGCTCACCACTAGATGCTTGGCATTCCGTAGAGCGCGCGCAAGGTGGCGGCACTTGTCGCGCAGCACTCGCGGACTGTCCTCCACCTCGGCAGCCCGCTCGGCGGCGCGGGCGCGGCGCAGTGTAGCGGCCGCCGTGCTGGACACAGGTCGGCCGCGGCCCGCCGGCACGCGGCCTGCCACCGGGGCTGCCGCGCCCGCTGCGGCCGCTGCGCCTGCCGGTGCCACCGCACCCGCTGAGCTGTCGCCGCTAAGGCGCGCGCTGGACCGCACTCCGCCACGGTCCGACATCTCCCCGGCTATTGGCTGCGCACGCTCCGCGACTCGTTCCCCCTTTGACGCCTGCCGCTCGTCGGCCCCGGCCTCTTACACATGTCGTTCAGAGCTGACGGTCGATCGCGGCGCTCGTAAACAATCAAAGGAACCTGTCGTTTTCCGCTCGTCAGATACACACAGGCACAGATTAATAATAATTTTGACGACGCTGCATGTCGACGCTCTGTCATCTGTCAGGTCACGCCAAGAAATTAAAAACTTATTTTCAAATATTTAGATAAACGTAGTTTGGCTTAATTCGAAAATGATAAAAGGAAGTTCCTCCGCTACAAATACCTGCCGCTGCATCGATTTGATTACCACTGCTCAGACCTGATTGAAAATAGACAGACATTTTATAAAGAAATCTAAAATGGATGACTTGATTTTTTTTTCAAGACATAGAATGCAAGAATGCTCCGCATGCCATGGACCGGCAAGAGAACGTAAAATCCTATCCAGGAACAACTACGCATAAGAGAGATTACCCACGATTTGTTACGAAAGGATTGTCTGTTACTTTAGTCACATTGGCCGTCGGGAACCAGATAACCTTGAAAGTTGGTAGTGATGGGCAAGGTAGATGAGAAATGACCTCGCGGCTGGTCACCTAATCGCTGCTGGTCCGACCAAGTAACCACCCTCACTGGACTCTCTGTTACGACCGCCATGAGAGAAGCCAAGAACCGCACATGTGGAAGAACATATCGTTCATAAAGCCGCGAAGGCCTGTTAGGGACACGATCTTCAGTGATGAAGTACGTGACCAAGAAGAAGAAGAATGCAAGAGTGAGCGTAACTTTTGACTATTCGCACACAAGCAGTAGCCTCGTAAATTCAGCAGAGGCAGTCAAAATAATCTAATTTAGATAATTAAGCCAGTATTACACTGTGCGTTTGCGCGAGCATTGCGCTCCTTAGGTTCTCGCATGATGAAGGCCAGAAACCAGTATTACACTGTGCGTTTGCGCGAGCATTGCGCTCCTTAGGTTCTCGCATGATGAAGGCCAGAAACCGCGTAGGTGTAGAAACCGTAAGATAATTTGAATTTAGCTGGCTACCGTAGCGCTAAGACAGAGGACTCTATTTTTATTTATTTTTGGATGGGAAATCATCAAATGACTTCTCCCGCTCCAGGCAGAGCGGGAGGGCATCGTAGACTTTTACTGACTAAAACACACCCGTATTCCTTCAGTTGCCTGTGCCAGGGCTACGGTAACTCTTTCGAACAAATCCGTGACCCTGGCAGGCATCGGCCCTAGTAGACCCCTTCAGTTTTTGCTGACATCTCTTTGAGGCGCGCGTGGAACAGAACGCACCGTTGACCTGGGTCTGGTCCTTACCGGATGGCAAACGACACATTGCTCACCGTCCGCAAGCCCGCATCTACGGTGGCCAGGAGTCCGCTATGGACTCCCGACGCCCAGGGCGTCTCCTGCGGTGGCTAGGGGCATGAGGGTGCAATCCTTGCCTCTCCCTCACGCTCTCAGCCTCCGCCTTCGCGAACATCACTAGTTCACAGAAGGAGGTAATGGCAACAGAGGAGTCTTCAATAAAAAAAGAACTTAGAGTAAACTAACACAAACTAGTCTGTAAAATATAAAACGTTGATCATAATTTAAAGACTGCCATCCAACCTCCTTTGTTACCAGTGATGGCACAATCAGCCCATAACTTCCCCCGCTGCTGCGACACACGTCTCATCTCTATGAGCAAGAATGGACTATAATCTACCACGTAGGGCCAGTCCACCTTGGTAGAGGTCACAGGGCTTCGATTTTTTAAATTCGGGACAGGCCGTTTCTTTATAACGTTTCCGTTCATTATTTTTGAGAGCACTGCAGAAGGAAATAAATTATTTAAAGCATAAAACCTGCATGGGTTTAATCCCACAACCTACAACTTGTAAATCGTTAGGCCACTACTGCTCCCAGTTGCTTCAGACGCTTCTCTTTTCCTTAGCTTGTCTTTTAACTGTATTAAATTTCCCTCCATGTTGCACACATTTTTATCTAGTTGTCGTTTGATTTGCGATTGACACAACAGTGAATTCATACATAACAATGACGGTTTATCGGCGGACAACAGTACTGCCATCTAGGACGACTTTTCAGCTTCTAACCTCATTTGTGTCGAAACAACAACTCCGGCCGCGAAGTCACCTGCTACGGTGGAGATTGGCTGTACCATCGACACACTTAATACTACGAGCTAACTTGTCCCTCGTTCGGGCACTTACTATGGTCAATGTTTAACTGACATCAACACCTGAGATTGACTTGTTTGCTGAAAGACCGTTAGATGTGTCATAATAATGTGTGTTGTCAAAGTAGGTATGAGATTTAGTGAGAAGTATAACGTACGTACGAAAAATAATTAGAAAAATAAAATTTATTTAATTTGTGTTCACTTGATGTACTTCGTTTGAAAATTTTTCTTTTTTTCTTTTTATAATATTTTTTTCTGTATTTTTATAAATTATTGCATGGTACAACGCCTTGGGTTTTAATTTCTCATGTTATGCATGTAGTAAGGGGGAAGCGCCAGGGTAACCCGCAGTATTCACGATATACTATATGGAACGTGCTCGAACTATAGATGGCAGCACAAATCGACACGAGTGCCACGGTGTGGTCGAAAAAAGAAACTGTTTAAACTTGTCATCGTGTTGCCACCAATGTATAAGTTAAAGTTTAAATTATATTTATATCGATTCTAATGATTAAAATTATAAAATATGGGCTCCGGCCAATTAATAATGATCGTGATCGTGGTAAAAATATGTCCAAAGGTCATAAACTCTTCCAAGTCTGTCATATCTTAGATGTAGAAGAAACAGTTATTAATTCTGAAAATGCAGTAGTAACTGACAAAATTGTAGCTCAAACGATGATTTCTAACGTTTATGGTATCAAAATAACTGTAAAGTATTTTCTGAACTCATTTTTTACGTAAATATTTTATCTACATTATTATCTATGTTCATGTCGCCTTCTTTTCAGCTTGATTGCAATATAAATATTAGAAGAGAAAATTGCAAATGTAAGGCAGGCCTATCTGAAAACTGTAGGTACAACTGTGCTTTAATTTACTTAAATAACAAAAAATATTTAAGGTTACGTTTACTTAGATTTATTTGTATTGAATAGTACTACTAAATACAAAACTCAGGTATTTTTACAAATAACATTATTGAGTAATTTCCAAATGTTTTGAAACTAATACTTACACATGTTTTTACTGCATTGATCGACTTTAGTCGTCCTAGACGTAACCAAGGAAAGTAAGTTATATCCGTGGGAATGTAATAGAATTTTACACCATTTGATTTATTTTTAGTTTTCTTTGAAGTGTTCGAGCATCCATAAACACAACAATACATTTTTACTTAGTAATTATATTTTTTTCACTTCGTAAGGGATTATTTTATTACGTGAAGTGTAAATGAAATTTACTAGTTAGTAATGATTCCGAGATAACTTCCTATTTGCGCCACTAGATGGCAGACCCTTCGTCGTGCACGTTTCCTATTTACAATTTTCTATTTTATGAAAGAGTAATTCAACAGGATTAAATTAACTTAGAGGGTTGTATTGATGATTTTAATAAATAAAATTCTGCTGAGCCATATTTGTAACGGTTGCGAATAATATTTTACTCAACATTCAACCTGACGTTACTCTGCAAATTGAAAAAAAAAGAAAACGTAAGAAAATTTATTAGAATTTCGCAATCGAATGTTGAATCAAGAAGTCCTATGGCCATTCTGGATGTATACTGCCTACCTAAAAGACTAGTACCGTTACATGATGTTACTAAACTGTCAAAGTGGAATGTACAAGTTGTCAATGTCATTGTCAAAGGTTCTTTTGGAAGTTTGGCAGGTGAGATGCGTATGAAATAAATTGCAATTGTCCTAAAATCCTTTAAAATCTTGCTAAAGACTAGTGGTTTCTATATTTTTTAAATATAATCATATTATAGTGACAGTGGTGTATCGCTTGCGAATCATATTTAAAATAATATCATCGTTTTTGTTCCAGTTTGACACTAAACATTGTCGTCTTCAACATGGTAAGAAAATATAAGCATTCGTTGGTTTGGATTCTATTATGGCACTGAAGCTGTAATTCTTTATTATTTATGAAGAATTATTGCATCAGTGCATATAATACATAAGTATATCAGTAGTGAACGTGAGTAATGGTGATCCTGCGTCGAAATGATTTCACATAGAACTTAATGTTGTTGTTGTGTTACAGCCGCGCGAAATCAAAGATATCAAAGACTTCCTACTGAAGGCACGCAGGAAAGATGCTAAATGTGAGTTATATACTTGGTATTAATAATATGGTGATTGTAACATTTATTTTGGTTAAAGTCCAATAAATTTGTGGTGTGTCTCCGCCCCTAAGACGACCCACTGATCCTCTCTTGTCCTTTATAAGTGGAGATCTTACCAGCTACCTACATGATTAGGAAAGTCTTCCAGAGACTTAGATGTGTAGTTCAGTGACATGACATACATGCTTGCACCATGTATTTTAAATCCTGTTTTTTTATGTTTGCAGCTGTCAAGATAAAGAAGAACCCTGAGAATGTGAAGTTCAAGGTGCGATGCTCGCGATTCCTGTACACACTGGTTATCACTGACAAGGAGAAGGCTGAGAAGCTCAAGCAGAGCTTACCTCCAGGTATGTGATCAATCTATGGATGAAGTAGTCTGTCATATTAAAGGCATTCTTTTTTTTTCTACCTAGTTATAATCCTTAATAATAGGTAAATAATAAAAATGTAATACCCAACTCGGAACCACTGTACTTTTCCTCCCGGCGATTTTTCATAGTACCTATTTTTTTTTGGGGAGAGTAGCCCCTTTTAAGGGTAAATTTGAAATCCACAAATTGTGCAAAACCATAGGAG
The DNA here is from genome assembly GCA_949091785.1 of Polymixis lichenea. Classification (NCBI taxonomy): domain Eukaryota; kingdom Metazoa; phylum Arthropoda; class Insecta; order Lepidoptera; family Noctuidae; genus Polymixis; species Polymixis lichenea. Next base: position 25,899,433 of record OX420936.1, on the reverse strand, counting down.
CCAAGAAAAAAAAATACAAAGTTTGAAAAAAAATGTCTGAATTGGTGGAATATTGGGTGAGGAAGATCACGTGGTGAGTCTAAATGTGTTTCCAAGCAATAATAAGGTCTATGACATATTCCAGGTCAAGGTCAACAACCCAAACTCAAACCATTTGTTTTAAATAAACCTATTACAGGCTCTTTTGAATTGTCAAGGTAGGTGAGTTAGAAAAATGAAGCTAGTTGCCCATTCCAAAGCATAGGTACCTATGGAGAAGAACGGGCAAGAAACTCCATGGACACTCTTTTAAAAGCATGGTATTGTTACTAAAAGTTGGTTACATCATTATGTTGAAATTATCAATGTGAGAACGATGTAAAAAGAAGTGCACATTAAAACATCCGTAATTAAAACAAAAACAAAATAACAATTCAGAAATTAAAATAAGCCGTGGGAGCTAGGAGATGACCAGTCCCTACTGGCAGCGCCCGTTCACGAACATGACGTGTGGATCAGCACCATTCAGCTCAACCTTTTTGAAGGGAACTTAATGATCCAACACACATGCCACCACCAGCGAGACATTTGAGTGAGCATGACATACTCTCAGCTGCCAGGGGGCCACATTCAAGTCAATGAAAGACGTACCCTGTAAATGGTAGCTTTATGGTAGATTTGAGTGAGTACTCTCAACTCTCTAAACTCTCTAAACAGTACAGTACATTAACAGGACTCTCTAAACTCAAAGGTCAAGTAATTTTTTTACTAAAAAAATTATATGGAGTTAGGTAAAGTCGCCGGAGCTCCGCTTCGCGGGGCTCCTACTTCTGCGTGGTTTAAAAAAAATAACCATAAAGAGGATAGCGGGGTCTTTGTTTGCTCGCTTCGCTCGCTCGCTAGACCTCGCCAACCTCTTCTAACCTAACCTGTCCGAGTCGGGGTGCCCCAAGTCCAGAGTTCGTTTCGTTCGCTCTTGCATTCCAGTTCTCCTAGTAACATTGTTGTCTTACCACATCTAGGTGTGTAACTGGATAATAAGTTAGTACAGTGTGTAGTTATAGGAAACTCAAAAAAAAAAAAAACTCAAAAACTCGACGTTTTCAAAGTGCGAAATTTTGCGAAAGTGTTTTACATACAGACATGTATACGCTATAAAATTGTGAAGCTCCAAACGAGCGGGTGGAAAAGTACAGTGGATCCCCCAACTCCTTAAAAAATGAACTTTTAAAAAGATTGAAACGAAAAAGAAACTTTTTTAATAGCTTGATTGTTAAACTTAACTCAATCAATCAATCAAAATATTTTATTTCACATAAACCTGCAAGGGCACTTATGAAACATCAGAAGCTAGGTGCACGGTTCCAATTTGTCACTTCCTATGGAGAAGAGCCGGCAAGAAACTCCATGGTTACTCTTTTAATAATAATTGGATTTTATAATGTTTTCAAATTACAGTGATATTAGGTATGGGAGGACAGTGCAGGCCTGTCAATAAGTACCAGGTACTTAGAAGAATGAAAATAAAGAATAGAAACTGTAGGCCTACAACGTTCTCTCATTCACAATATGTAAAAGAATCTACATAAGTAAAATCAACCTATTTAAACCAAGTGATATGATTTCCATGAGAATCACTAATAAATACTCGATATTACATTATGTTGTATAATGTCAAATAATGACGAGAATATGTCAGAAAGTGTAAAAAATAAAATTTATAAAATTAACATTGTAATTTGGAAGCAGTTAATAGACGCTCACATAGTTATGGTGCTAATGAGTTACCAGGGAAGCCACATGTGCAGAAGGAATTAATGCCAAACTTCCTTATCTTCAATGTAGTATTTTATCTTATAATATGCTTTTTTGATAAGGACACGTTTGATGTGAGTTTTAAACTTTCCATCGCTAAGTTCTGTAACCGATTTCGGCAACTTGTTACAGAAGCGGATACTGTTTATTAGAAATGACTTACTAGTTTTAGTTAATCTAAATTTTGGAATCACAATTTCATCTTTACTACGTGTATTTAGATTATGGAAGTCGCATCTTTTTTGAAAAGACCTAAATTTTTGCGAACATACAAGATATTTTCTAGGATATAAAGAGAAGGCAGAGTTAGTATGTCAACTTCGTTGAATTTGTTTCTAAGAGACTCGCGAGGCCCCATTTTATAGATTGCGCGGATTGCCCTCTTTTGTAGAATGAAAACTGAATCTACGTCAGCTGCCGACCCCCACAGCAGAACGCCATAAGACATAATACTGTGAAAATAAGCAATGTGTACTAACCTAGCTGTGGCTACATCAGTCAACTGCCTTATTTTTCTTACTGCGTAAGCAGCTGAGCTTAATCTACTTGAAAGAGCTCTAATGTGGGCACCCCATTGCAATTTTGAATCTAAAGTAATTCCTAGAAATACAGTTTCGGAAATAGCATCTAGTTTCTTGCCATCAAGTTTTAAATTTAGCCCTACTTGGGGTACATTTGGTAATGAGAACTTAAGACATTTAGTTTTGTTCGCATTGAGTAAAAGATTATTAGCCGCAAACCATTTTGAGAGAACAGCTAGACTATCGTTGACATGTAAGATATCCGTATCTTTTCTATCTATTCTAAAAATAAGAGAAGTGTCATCAGCGAATAAAATTATATCCGAGAAGTTAGCCATCAGGTAAGGAAGGTCATTAATATAAACTAGAAATAAAAAAGGGCCAAGAATTGAACCTTGAGGCACGCCCATCTTAACTAGAGACCTCGAGGACGTTGCCCCGTTAACATTTACTTGTTGCTGCCTGTTTGATAAATAGGAAAGTACAAGATCAGCAGCTCGTCCACGATCTCCGTAGTGGTGTAATTTACAGACGAGTGTATTGTGGTCAACGCAGTCAAACGCTTTTGAGAGGTCACAGAAAATGCCAATTGCATCCTGGGACTTCTCCCAGGATTCCAAATTGTGACTAATCAGTTGTACTCCCGCGTCAGTCGTTGACCTACCTTTCGTGAAACCAAACTGTCGACTATGTAAAATCCCATTTGAGTTAAAATGTGACAACATCTGGTCTAGCATGATTTTTTCATAAATTTTGCTCAATGCTGGAAGCACAGATATAGGTCTATAATTAGAGGGATCACTCTTACTACCCGATTTGAAAATTGTGTCAATGATATCTTCAAGAACCTTAACGGAAATGCCCCATAAGTCTTCAGTGTTTTTTATGTTAAGACTTTTAAATGCTGTTTTAATTGTGGCAATAGAAATGGGTTTGAAAGTACTGAAGTTTTATTTAAGAAGAGATTCAGCTAATACAGATGATGAGGAGAGAGATTTAATAATTGGGATGTTGGTAAAGAAATGTTCTAACTGTATAAACAATCTGCAGTGTGAGGCAATGTAGGTATTTATTGTTTTAACATAAGGTGCCTCAGACTGCATGAGATTGTTTAAACTGTCAAGTTTAAGGAACCGCTACTTGCGGCACTTTTTTATAGTAGCAATATTTTTTTGACTATGCCCTTTAAATTGCTGTTTTTTAAACTTGCAAGAGTATAGGTGCGGTAAAAAAGCACTTCTGTTTCGGGATTGGTGGGTTAGTGATGTAAGTTTCTTTTCTCACACTAGGGCTTCTGCCCTGTCAGGTAAATATTAGCATCAATTAAATTCAAATATGTTTGTTATCCACCTTATAAGAGGACAAATAAAACTATTCATTTCAATTTAATTAATAATATTATTTGTTCATTTGGGTTCATGGCGGTAGCAGCCATTTTAAAATGAATTGAAAGTTAAAAGTCATGTTTTGCCTAGACTTTTCCCAACCATGCTGTGGTCGGTTTCAAGTCTGACCGGATGTAGCCGAATACCAATATTTTACATGGAGCAACTGCCTATCTGACCCCCACAATCCAATTACTGGATAATACAATACCCCTTGGTAAGAATGGTTGACAGTCTTTCGGGCATCTGATGACACGTATTCACTGCCAAAGATCTACAAATGACAGCCGGGGCCAACAACTTAACATGTTTTCGGAGGCATGGAGTGTTTGCTGCACGGTGGGTTTGTCTTGATATGTAAAGATACCACAGACCAACTGCGGCAAGCGGAGTGTTTGGTGCACAGTGGGTTTGTCTTGATATGTAAAGATACCAGGGACCAATCGCGGCAAGCGGAGCTTAACCTGATGGATCGACCAGCGCGGCTGTTATGACTAAGCCACAAAAATATTGCGGAAATGTTTTACACAAAGACATGTAGTGAAGGTTCATAGTCTAGTTGCTCTCTTAATAATTTTAGCTCTTTGATATAATTTTAGTGATTCCTACTTTTTTAAATAAGTTTACTTTTTACAGAGTTGGGTTTTTCATTTTTAAATTTACTTTTAATTTTACAATTTCTAGTTAATCATTATTTTTCACGTTAATAAGATCGAACTTTATCGAACGATACGATTATGTAAGAACTTTATCACTGTTTATTTATAAGTTCTGAAAATTTAAGTGAGAGTGGTTGCTAACCAATTTTAAATTGTAATAGATCCTAAATGGTCATCCAAGATGAAAAATTATTAGACAAATCTTAAGACGATTTTCAAGACCTATTCAATGATACCCCCACTTCACCATTTGACATAGTTCGTCAAGTTTAGTTTTCGCTATGGTGTCTGGTTGTCGCCATATTGTGATTACTTACATCATACATTGATTACTGTCATGTCATTAGTGACCCTCGCTAAACTAAGAATCATCTAACGTAAGATCATCGAAATTGACCCACGAGTTTGGTCCCTAGAGCGCTACAAATGAACAAACATACATACATAGGCTGATAAACACATAACCCTCCTTTGCGTAGCGCAGTGGTGTTAAAATCAACTAGTACAGCTTATACAAAAATGACTAGCCAGTCTTGTCAACATAATTTTTAAGAATCTGTTATTCACTCAGCCTTGCTAGTGAATACCAAATCTTATAATTTTACAAATAACCGTCTATGTGCAGTTTGTGCAGTGATGGCTTGTGAAGATAACTTAAAGTTAATATTGATGGATGGTACCACAATAGATATTGTTTGTTCTAGGGTTTCCGTTCCGATCATTTTGATTTTTCCCTTTTATTAATTGTCACTATGACCAAACCATCAAAGTATTTCATGATCTGTTTAATCTCATCTCATCTGGTCTGTAAAATCTTGTACCTATATGTATACTGGGTATTCTTGTGTAAGCAACATTCATTATTATTTAGATGTAAAGGTGAAACACAGGCATTATATTCCAGGCAGTCACCTCTGGAGCAAAAGATTTCACTGTATATAAATCAGCCCTTAGATTTTGCTATTGAATCCATTTTTAAACTACAACTTGCTAACAATTATGCACGTTTGTACTAAACCGACATACACACGGACGCAATAAAAACGCGGCAGGACTTTTTCGCGCACTGGATCTTCAACGAAAAACGAACACTGTTTTCTCGACGTGTCACTCGCGCTGCACTCTGTTGTAATCTCAATGCTCAGTTTAACAACGAGAGTTCAAAACGTAGTGCGAGATAACATCTCACCGCTACTTTATTACATCTGTGTGAATGTCGACTAACACTAGACGACACCTAAAAGCTTAATTAAAATTGTGCTGTTGATTTTTTTGTATAGAAAATCCAATGGCACTTGAAATTAGTGGCATCAATGTAACGTAATATGTTGTATACTCCATTTGAAATAAAAATAGACATTTAAAGAAACCTTTTTACAGTCCGTTCAACCGATTTTGACTTCTAATCTGTAGGCATAAGGATGGCATTAAACGCAAAAAAGTGGTTACAATACTAACTTTCTGTTTACTGCAGATGCCATTTATCATGCTACCAACGTAATAGAAGTCAAAATCGGTTGAACGGACTGTAAAAAGGTTTCTTTAAATGTCTATTTTTTATTTCAAATGGAGTATACAACATATTACGTTACATTGATGCCACTAATTTCAAGTGCCATTGGATTTTCTATACAAAAAAATCATAAGGGGAATTTCGGAAGTATTTAATTATTGAACTCAGTTAATTTGATTTTTGTTTGTTACAGGTCTCCAGGTTAAGGAAGTTAAGTGATGTGACTAGATTTAAATTAATAAAAAATATTAAAACTTTGTTGTGTATTTTAATTTCTGCCATGGCCAACACCTGTCATAATAGCCAATAAAGTGGGTTTATAAAAATAAACCCACTTTATTGGTTAAAGTTAAGTTATGATTAGCAACTGTATATCCCATACATTTTTGGGCAATGCCCATCCTAGGAACTTCTTTGCGGTGGGCAAGTAGAGATTTCTTCAGTATTGTTTACCTACTTACTGTTTAATCGCTTTTTAATTTACGATTCAATACCAATCCCTATCATCAACGGGAATAATTTGTAAAAACGGTTACAACATTGCGAAGAAACTTAGCAAGGGGTTAAAAAGAAACTTTTAAAATCAAATTGGGATCCACTTTGAATCAAAAAAGTTAATTGGATGCGAGTTTCAAGTTAACCACTATAATCGATAGATGGCGTTGAGCATTTTCGTGACTTTCATAATCTCAGCCACAGACGAGTGACGCTCATTCGTATATTGATAACAAAACTTGGCATGCGTTTCGAGAGCGCGACCACGGCGCTATAAAAAAAAACTGACATTTTGTAATTTTTTTGTAAAAGTTGTTTCCCAAAACCGGTTTGTCAAAGTTTATGGTTAATAAGTTACTCATACCTTTTTTTGGGTGGGATATCATCAAATAACTTCTCCCGCTCTGGGTGGAGGAGGGCGTGTCAGACTTTTACTGACTTAACCCACACGTGTTCCTTCAGTTGCCTGTGTGCCAGGGGCCACTGTATCTCTTTCGAACAACCCGCAACCCTGGCAGACATCGGCCCTTGCGGACCCCATCAGTTGATGCTGACATCTCTTTCAGGCGTGAAACACAACGTGGAACGTGGAACACAACGCGCCGTCGACACGAGCTTGGTCCTTACCGGACAGCGAGCTACCCATTACTCGCCGTCAGCAAGCCCGCGCCTACGCTGGCCGGGAATCAGCCTGGGATTCCCGACGCCCCGGGCGTCTCCTGCGGCGACTAGGGCCGTGAGGGCGCATATACTGCCTCTCCCTCACGTGCGCCGCATTCCTCTTCGCGAGCATTACTGCTACGCAGAAGGAGGTGACGGCTACCCAGGCACTCTCGCTCCGTACCATGGCCTGGATCAGGGCCAGACGCGAGAGATCACCTCCGCAAAGACACGGCGATGCTCCGCCCAAACCGGGCAGACCTCCACCGTGTCCTGAGGGCGATCTACGCAGTGGAAACACCACGTGCCCAGCACTGGGTTGCGACAATCGCATTCTCCATGTCGCCATAAGATCCCGCCGGAGCTCTATCCGCTGCGCCGCGATTTCTCGCGGCAGCGGAGAAGGACCATCCGGATGGCCATGAACGTAATAGGTTATACCTAAGGTTTGAACGTGGCCGCACCATCGAACTGTGGAGAATCGAGCGGCCACAGAGATCTTTAAAACTAAGCGTTGCAGAGACCTGAAATTTAAGTATATAACAGATTGAAATTGTAAAAAAAATGTAAAAATAGAAAAAATCCCAGGTTTATAGCATAGGAGCTGTAAGGCTATAACCCTATGGCCGCGCTATTGAAACTGAAAAGCCGATATCTCGCTGAAAAAGCATCGCAGTCGCCTGAAGTTTTTTGTAAAACCCCGACTTCAATTCGTCAAAATTACTAAAAATACTACAAAAAAAACCTAGGTTTAAATTTCAGGAGCTGTAAGACCCCATGCCCGCACCATGGAAACCTATTGTATTAGAAATTATATCTCAAGGATTTAGGTGAAAGTTTTCTGTAAACGGTAGGTAACTAACTCGAAACGTTCAAAACGTATTGAAGGCCTAAATTACTTTGATTTTTTTAATATTTCATATCTTTTTACTAAACTATAAAATTTATAAAAAATGACTATAAACCAAATAATAAAGGTGTTGCATATGCAAAGAATTGTGTAAAAGACAAATGTTCCAATAATTTATTTGTGCGTAAATACAGATAGATAACAGTGTTCTGAGTTAAGAATAATAATTGTGCCCCCAGGCTTCAGGCTACATACATAACAGCACGCCTAGTGTCCCCGAATGGTTGGCCAGGTGCACCTATAGTACACCCACACTGCGCTAGTTATGTTTTAAATCACATTGTTATCCACCGGACGCAAACCCAGACTCCGGGCGGCTACTGAGAAATTCCAGATTGAAGTACCAAGACCTCATGCTCCGCAGCAGCGCTTGCGACCACTACACCAACGAGAGACAGTCCGAAAGCGATAAAGCAATTTCGGTATGATACGAAATAAGTAAATACTCTAAAATGTGCATTGTAAAAACAGTAGGTAAGTATTCAATTTAAATGTGTATATGGCTCACTATTTTGCCTATAATGGCTTCCGCATAAAATTAAAAGATAGATAGATATAGGTATGCAGTCGCAGACTTTTATTTAGAACTGTATAAACAATTATACAATACAATACCTACGTCTAATTCTAACCCACTTAGTAATAAACACAGATGAAGTTATACCAGTAAAAACTTTTCCAAAAAAAAAACAACCGACTTCCGGAAAAACACTACCTACAAAGTGAAAAATAACTTAAATTTCGGAAGTCAGTGACTTTGGATATGTATTTGAATTTTTTGTCGAAATTAAAGTACCTATCCACAGAGTACATTATTATATGTACCTATCTATAGATAGTGCTTTTCCGGAAGTCTGTTGTTTTTTGTTTTGGAAAAAGTTTTTATTTTTCACTTTTTAGCTAAAGTAGGTAGCTCCATAATGGAATAGCGTGATAATAACCTTTTAATAGGTTCTTTAACTATCTGCATTATTTTAACCTGGCTCGTCTTTTTACAATTTGCGGTAAAATACGAATAGGTAGGTATATTGCAATACTGCTTATCCGTGTGCGTTACCCAGGCCAGATGTTGTCGAAAATGGTCATTTGAATCTTATAGATAATTAGTTTTGCGGCTTCTGTAATTGTTGCGCACATTTTTAAATTTGTTGCGCATATAGTTTTTTAATTATTTCACAAAAACAATGGTGCCGATTCTCTTGTCACAAAATTCTCTAAACTAAACTAAAAATCACTAAAATTTAGTTTATTCCTGTCAAACGACGATTTCCTATTCTGAAATTGACTAAAGTGACACAACTTATCTATATTTTAGTTTGACAGCACTAAGATTGTACTGAGTTTTTAATTTAGTGAAAATGGTAATTTTGCTATTCTGCTGTTGTCAAACTAATTATTCTATTCAATACAAAATTTCTACTGTCTCACTAAATCTGACTATTTTTAATCGCGATTAAAAAGGTGTGGAATAAAATTAGTTGTCAAGAACTAAAATTCACACTGACACCTCGACTTCGGGCGCAAATACAGTACCTACTGTATTTTTTCTTTTCTTTTGCTTATATCTCGAAATTGGTGTGTCCTATCGTAAAAATAATGAAAATTTCGACCCCCTTTATAAAACCCCATACACCACTAAAACTCAACATGTAGGTAATAATTTTTCATATTTTCGATACAAAAAGTAAAAAAATCCATTTAAAACACGTTGAGACTGCCCCCCCTGCGCGATTCCGGCTCTAAAAAAGATCACGGGGTAGGGCAAACGTGGAGTCGCGTTTGTCAAATTCGATTTTAGTTGCGTCAAAATTATTTTTAAATTTAGAGATCTTTTTTTACAGAATAGCTTTAAGATTCTCATAGCCAAAAGTAAGGAATTTTAGTGATAGTTTAGTTAGTTTAGTTCGGTGTACAACAGAATCGGCACCGTTTCCTGCTGGGGTAACGTTACGCCAGCCAGACCTTTTTCTTTCTAATGGGAATATTTAAATAATTACTAGCTATAAAATTAGTTGTCTAGATGAAGTAAATGTTGTGCCTTATTTTGTATTTGTTCTTTCATCGGTTGCGAAGTTATTCGAGATTTTGTTGGGGTAACGTTTTTGGTTTTGCTAGATCTTTGAAATGGTTAAGCGGATTCTTATCATATTTTGTACATGGCTTCTTGGGAATTAGTTTAAATTTGTTCTGCAATAAAAAAAACCAAAATAATACATAGCATAAAGGTTATTTCATTAAATCGAAAAACACTTCAATTGGTCCCAGCACTCTCAATAAGAGCTCTAAAGACTTACTTTAAACGTTATTTTAAAGCTTATAACTGCCTTCAAATGTACGTGAAGTTTTATTAGTATCCTGTAAGTATTTAACAAGTTATGATGATATTGAGTTCTTCACGAGCACGGTCTTGATGCGCGCGGTGTTATTTGGCCACTGGATTGGATATATGAACTGAATGTTATGTCAATTATTAGTTTTTTAGTTCAGTTGTATATCAGTAAAATTTCAGCTCAGTACATTGGATAATTAATGAGATAATACGATTAAAGTCATCAGGAAGTGAATGACCGTGGTAACCCGACCAAGTTTAGGTGGTTACAAAAAAGCGAAAACGCAGAACATTATACTATCTTTTGAAATGTTTAGTATAATACACCTTACAATTTCGGTACAGACGCGTACACTGTTAAATACATTAATAATATAATAATATATGTACTATGAAAACATTATTATTATCTTCCAGTTGCACAAACTTATCAAAAATCACTGATATAACATGTCGTTCGGTGGGACGCGGAAGGGGTGGGGTGAAGGGGCGCATTGTTTGCATATCGCACTAAACATGCTCCGTAATCACATAATTCATCTTGTAGAGTGCGCATGCGTTTCGGCAGTTAACAAAGTTTTAGAATGTACCTTTACACGTCGACTTTTTGAGATTGTAATTAGTTAAAAGTAATAGTTACATAATTATTTGACTGCAGTTTAATATTACTTAATTTTATTATTTTTGATCTGTGATTTTAAACTTAGGAAAAAAATGTGATATTTGAAATGAGACAACAAAACAGTAGGACTAACTGTGAGCATTTTACTACATTGTGATGTCATTTAATATTACCATTGATCTGTGATTTTAATTGATATAAGTAGGTATTAGTAGACATACGTAAAGGTGCGTACAGACCATGTAGCATGTTATATAACACTACAACTCTATGTAAAATGTTATACAACAATGTTAAATAACATGACCACACTATGAAAAATGTTATATAGTTTGTACGCACCGTAAGTTTAGTGTTAACTGAAAAAAACCATTGTATATTATTTATTGTCTGTGATCATTACACAGTCCAATATGTGTATATTTAAATAAAAACTGTAACTGTGTAGGTACTGTGTATACGGAAATCTATAATTTAATTAAAAAATAATAGAAAATATCAAAAAAGCAAAATTACTATCTGTAATTTTAATCTGTGATTGTTTTTAAGTAAAAGTTTAATAATACTTTAAAAGTTCAATTGAAATGTTTACATTACCTGTCAATAAAAATTATTTAATAATCACGTAGTTTTTTTTAAACTTTTGTACATGTCTGTACTAAATTTGTAACACTATCCTACATATTTTAGAAGGTACCATAATGTTTTGCGTTTTCGCTTTTTCGTAACCACCTAAACTTGGTCGGGTTACCACGGTCATTCACTTCCTAATGACTTTAATCGTATTATCTCATTAATTATCCAATGTACTGAGCTGAAATTTTACTGATATACAACTGAACTAAAAAACTAATAATTGACATAACATTCAGTTCATATATCCAATCCAGTGGCCAAATAACACCGCGCACATCAAGACCGTGCTCGTGAAGAACTCAATATCATCATAACTTGTTAAATACTTACAGGATACTAATGAAACTTCACATACATTTGAAGGCAGTTATAAGCTTTAAAATAACGTTTAAAGTAAGTCTTTAGAGCTCTTATTGAGAGTGCTGGGACCAATTGAAGTGTTTTTCGATTTAATGAAATAACCTTTATGCTATGTATTATTTTGGTTTTTTTATTGCAGAACAAATTTAAACTAATTCCCAAGAAGCCATGTACAAAATATGATAAGAATCCGCTTAACCATTTCAAAGATCTAGCAAAACCAAAAACGTTACCCCAGCAAAATCTCGAATAACTTCGCAACCGATGAAAGAACAAATACAAAATAAGGCACAACATTTACTTCATCTAGACAACTAATTTTATAGCTAGTAATTATTTAAATATTCCCATTAGAAAGAAAAAGGTCTGGCTGGCGTAACGTTACCCCAGCAGGAAATGTTTTTGTGAAATAATTAAAAAACTATATGCGCAACAAATTTAAAAATGTGCGCAACAATTACAGAAGCCGCAAAACTAATTATCTATAAGATTCAAATGACCATTTTCGACAACATCTGGCCTGGGTAACGCACACGCTTATCCCGCATAGCAAATAGCGTGATACTTTGTACCCTACGGCCGGCCTGCGCACAGATAAAGGAAATATGTCTGCAAAATTTGAATTATTTTATGTATAAAAATTATAAAATATAATATTTTATTTGTAAATGAAAGTTTCACACAATTTATTTAGTCTGACGTACAACAATGACAAGGCTTCCTCCACTGACCCTTTGGCAAGATCACGGTGCCAGTCGAACTCATCAAGTCCTTTCATTATAGACGGAAAATCGGCTGACTGATAAATAAACTTTTTCCTTTGCTGTGAAGGGAGCGCATGATACTCAACAAAATCCACACAAATAGTAATAGCTTTATAGTGAGGGTCTTCTGGACAAGAGGGTCAAGGCATTTATCAACGGTTAGGTGATTGTTACAAAACATTATGTCCAGCCCCCGGTCATTAAGGTTTCTATGGCCATTGTACTTTTACATTGGACCAGATCAAATGTATTTAAGATATAAAATAATAAATACGTATTTAAGATATAAAATAAAAACGGATATAAAAAAACCGTCTGAGTAAAACTGTGAATATTATTTGGACGAAAAGAGCACCCATTATCAGTCAGTTGCCACGTTAAGTTCGGCAAATTAAAATCTCCTAAGATTATAAAAGTGTCCGTTATGTTATTCAATGTTATGTCATTCAACTTAGTATAAAAATATGTAAGCTGTGTAGTCAATGAATACCCTCTGTTTTACTAGCTAGATAAATTTTACAAATTTTCAATTTTTATGATATATATATATATAGGTCTGGAACGCTTCAGAGTTAGAGTTACCCACAGGTCCTCCGCGGACGAGCGCCAGTCAGTGCGCTTCTCCGCAATGAGCTGACGTCGAACTGCAATAAGAACACCGCCACCAAATGTCTGCTTTCTATCTAAGTAATGTCTGTCGCGTCTTCAAACAATATAGCAGTCATCAAATTACTCACTATTGCTAAAGCCCTTTTTTAGCCACGTCTCCGTAAAAAATATAACATCATGTTGTTTGAGCACACGTTCCTAAGGAAACTTGACGTTTTAGTCCGCAAACCACGTACATTTTCGTGATAAATATTAATTGGCATATTTAAAAGCGAAAATAATTAGAATTAAGAATAATACAAATAATGTTGGTACCAGAATAAACGTATCGTAAATACAGTGTGGCGGAACTAGAATAAGAATGTAGTCAGTCTGACTCGCTCATGAGATAGTAAACAAGCGAAGATTATAGTGATTCATTAAGTAAACGGTGCAAGATAAGCAAAAGTTCTAACAATCTACGAAGAAACGATTTTTTACAAGGTACGATCATTCAAACATTCAAACCTAATGTTTGTGGTACAGAAGAAGCAAAAAGCGACTTTGAAATAAATAGGATAAGACACAATACAAATGATCAGCCAAAAATAGCAAACGATTAGCGCAGGTAAACAAAGCTGATGTAACAAAAGCAAGGCGCATTAAAGTACCAGTGCCTCTCAGACTTGATCTTCAAACGAATAATATAAAAAGATGGAAGCATGACATTATTAGAAAAATTAATAAAAAATATCACATGCCGTTTTGACATAATTGCGTATGTGGGCGAGTAGATTTTTTTTTCACAAGAATTTTGCAGTTTTTTCCCAAATGTAAGAGAATTCCTTCTCCTTCATAAGTTCTTCGCCTTCTTGAGAAGCTGCTTATTTTCAAATGTTAGGTGATCATTGAAAAAAGTCTTGCTAACACCATTAATACCCAAGTCAGATGCTGTTAATTAATGACTTGTGTTTTTTGCCGCCGCCATGAAATCGTCCCTCAAGTATCGATTGTGCATGGATATAATTATGTTTTTAGCGTCATTATTTTATTTCGTTAGGGAACTCTGGCAACATAATTTATTTAATCCTTCGAGACATCGCACTTGATTTTGCCGCCAATCTTAGCAACAACAAAAAAGAAGTCTCTAGCGTATGCTTGGTTCCAGCCGCCCGAGGCGCATTTTGAATCGTGAGACGTCTTCCTTCGTTTTTTGGAAGGACTCGATTTGTTTATCAACACTTCAATTTGACCGTGATCTCACTAACCGTAACATGGACGTAGTCCAGAGATTTCTGAACTCCTGAAGAGGTAACGATGCCAACTGTTCCGTGAGTTTCTGGAGCTCCTGATGGATGTTTTCCAAATCACCTTGCGCAGCTTTGCCAGAAGGTGGGTTAGAAGGACTCGCCAACCCAGTTTTGCAAGTACTGCATTTCCAAGTAGCTTTCCTGTCCCCAGTGATAGCCTGCCTCAGTAATTTCGGCACTAGGAAAGTCAAAACTTTTGAGGCAAAGTGTACATTGCACCCCATCCCTGGCTTCGACTTGGCAACGATGGTAACGGAACATAATGGATCGGCCAAGCAGCCACTTAGAATGGTGAAAAGAACAAAAGTAAGTGTGCTGCAAATAATTTGCTATTGTACACGTAACTGTCACAAAATCCTCGCAGCGTTCTTCGTAAAAACACCGGGCGTTCGTAGTAACTATCAGTAACTAGAGAATGATACATCATAGACTTTCGCCGCGCGCCGTTCTCGCTCGTACACAGTCCGCACAACACCGACAATCCCGTGCACTTGCCGCAACGGCCGTTGCGACAGTATAAAAATAAAATAAAAATCATTTATTTCAGACAAAAAAGTCCATGAGCAAGGCAAGGTTGTTAGTAACAAGAATTTTGCTTATATCATTATAGTGATTTAATCAACAGCGCGTCCAGGTGAGCACTAGTAAATGATGCCAGAAGGTCAGAATAGTGACCAGGAATAAAATACTCTGAGCATTTATGTGAGCTATATGCAGATTTTAGGGTCACTAAAGAAAAGAGAAGATAGTTTATTGATTGCAAAGTAAGAGGTAAGGAGGAATCACTGTCTGCACTAACAAAGCTAGTAGAAGAAGAGCACCAGAAGAAGCTGCCATTAAGATCAGGTACATCATCCATCCATATGGAAATATAAAAAAAATCTGACTATTTATACAACAAGAGTGAATTTTAAAATAACGTACCTAAATACTAAAACTAAATTACACTAACAAGTAAAGATTTTCCTTTGAGAAAAACCTCCGCCACTCGCTGGTATATTGGCAGAAATTTTACAATAATAATTAACCAAGTTACACAACAAATAATATTTAATAATCATGTAGGAGATAAACAAAATAAAAATAAAATAAAAACGTCGCACTGTACTTATAATGGAAGGCGATACAATGGGACATGTGTAGGAGCAGTGAGACTGACATCTGTCTACATTAGGAGTGGGTCTTTCACTATTTACCGTCGACGAAACGAAACTGGTTTACATAATAGACTGAACAACATTTATACGAATTTATGTTCACGGAGTTTATCCACCGTTTAGTGTACGATCAGATTAGGTCGTTTAGTTCAAAACTTGTTTACTAATCGACGGATAAACGAACTGTTAGGTACAGTTCGCGTATCCTTGCGAATCGAAATTAACTTCCCTTCATACTTTTTCCAGGCTTAGGACTGGCAGGCTGACTAATAAACTTGTATGTATGTTATACTATATCGTACGTAGGTACATACCTAATCTATTATTCAACAAAATAAATAGAGATCGGTATCTATCGTTTTGTTATAGAGTCTATTTTCATTTAACAGCGTTCGCTCAGTGAGATGAACGTTCGTTTCTGCATGAGTAGTGATGGATTAATTGGCATTCGCATTCATTGTAAGACAACAGATGGTACCAATAAAAATGTTTTTAATCGCACTGTCACCAAGGTATCATCTAGCTTTCAATTATTTAATTGTAAAAAAGGGGCTAAGCAGAATTCCTTGAAATTGTTTCATCAAAACATTCAAGGGTTTTCTTCCAAACAATTGGAAATTGAATTGTTTTTAGAAAAAACAATGTTTGATATTATTTGTATAACTGAACACTGGTTGAAAGATTATGAAATGTTAATTAATTATGAGAACTATAGTGTGGGCAGTTGTTTTAACCGGAAATCCATGCTTCGTGGAGGTTCACTAATATTAATAAAAAATTGTATAAAATCTAAGACCCGCACAGACATAGTTAAACTATCAGTGGAACATAGCATTGAACTGTCCTGTGTTGAGCTAGATATGCATTGTATAGTGTGCGTTTACAGACCTCCTAACTATCAAAACTACTCTATATTTGAGTCAGTGATGGAAGATGTTTTGGCAAAACTTGCAACTGGTAATAAATCAGTAATTATTTGTGGGGACTTTAATATTAATATTTTGGAAAATAATTCAAATAGTAGCAGATTCTGTCAGTAACAGCAGCCTCTTTAAATCATTCAATCTTTCAAATGTGTTTTTGGAACCAACGCGAATAACTACAATAATGTTTTTTGCGACTGCGACTATTTAGATAAAGCCATTGTAAATTATCTCCCTTCTGATCACAGTGGTCAAACCGTTACTTTTGAGTCCAATACACCAATTCAAAAAGTAAAGATACAAACTAGACCTATAACATCGGGTAATTTAAATAAGTTTAATAGCACTTTAATCAGCAAGTTAAGTGTTGAGGGCCTAAATTTGAATAATGGTAATATTTTGTACAAAGAATTATTTTCATTAGTCCAAACTGAGTTCAGTCATTTTTTTAAGCAGAAATCTAAAACTATTTGCCCTAAATTCTTATTCAGTGACTGGGCAACTAAAGGAATCAGGAAAAGTAGAGAAAGATTATTTGAACTGTATGGCCTTAAGCCGTTTATTAACACAGAAACTTATACTAAGTATGTTGCTACTTACTCTAAAACTTTTAAAAATATCTGCAAAGTAGCTAAAGCTTCATTCCTTAGCCACAAGGTTAAATCAGCAGATAATAAAATTAAGGCAGTTTGGAAAATTATTAACAATGAAACGAACAGAAGCAAAAGGCATAATAATGATTACACACTGGACACTTCCCACGGTCTCATTAGTGATAACATTGATGTTGCTCAGGAATTTGCAACTTTCTTTACTCCTATTAAAACTACAGAAACTTTAAATTCTTCGCCCGCACTTGCTATTGATTTATTAAGAGCGAATGTCTCAGCCTGTCCCGTGGAATTCAAATTTAATCATATAAGCCCTGTGGTCGTTTTAAAGGCATTTAAGCAACTTAAGATCAAAATTACCGAAGATTTGTGGGGCATGTCTACTAAAGTTTGTCAATCCATTATTGAGACAGTTGCACCCTATTTGGCATTAATATTTAATTTGTGTGTTGATCAAGGGGTTTTCCCGGATTTAATGAAGTACAGTAAAGTTATTCCACTCTTCAAATCTGGAGACAGCAAAGATACTAATAATTATAGACCCGTATCGATTTTGCCGGTTTTCAGCAAGGTGTTTGAAAAAGTTATGTTAAACCAAATGCTCAATCATTTTAATCGTAATAACATCCTACACGATCAACAGTATGGTTTCACCAAAGGACGTTGCACAACCGACGCTGGTGTCACCTTATTGAAACACATCTTTACCGCATGGGAAGAGGCGCAAGATGCGACCTATCCAAGGCGTTTGATTGCGTGAATCATGAAACACTTCTCTTGAAACTTCGGCATTACGGACTGGGTGAACTTGTGCTTAACTTAGTAAAATCGTACTTGAATGATAGACTGCAGCAAGTTCAAATAAACGGTGTGAATTCCTTGGGCTTAAAAGTCAAAATGGGTGTACCACAGGGCTCAATATTGGGTCCGTTCCTCTTTTTAGTAGATATAAATGATTTACCTTTTTTATTAAAAAACCGACCTCAAATGGTGTTATTTGCTGATGATGCATCACTGATTTTTAAAGTTACGAGTAAAAGACGTGCACAGGAGCTTGACGACGTAAATAATGCTATAGTTAAGGTCCATAATTGGTTTACTGTAAATAATTTGGTATTAAATGGAAAGAAAACGAAATGCATAAGATTTGCGTTACCGAATGTTAGAAGTAGTGAATGTCATATTGTATTGAATAAGGAGATACTAGAATTCGTCGAACAGACGGTTTTCCTGGGGATCACGCTTGACTCAAAGCTACAGTGGGGTCCTCATTTAACATCACTTGCAGGGCGGCTAAGTTCTGCCGCTTACGCTGTTTGGAAGATCCGCCAATTAACAGACGTGGATACCGCGAGACTGGTCTATTTTAGTTACTTTCATAGCATCATGTCTTACGGTATCTTGCTATGGGGACGGGCTGCGGATATTGAGTCGATCTTTATTCTGCAAAAGAGGGCCGTCAGAGCCATCTATAACCTCCGCAGACGCGAATCTCTAAGGGAACTGTTCAAAACAATTAACATCATGACGGTACCTTGTCAATATATCTATGAAAACATTATGTATGTTCGGAAAAATCTACATCTTTTTAGTAAGATAAGTGATAGGCACAATTTTAACACTAGAAATAGGAACAAATTAGATCAACCACGTTTCAGATTGTCTAAAGTACACACTTCTTTTATGGGGTACTGTGTAAAATGTTATAATAATGTTACGCGACAACATTAGTTACCACTAGCGCCATCTAGTATCGAGTAGCAGAATTAATAGAATTAAGATCTTTCTAGAAATCTCGATGCTAGAACTTTCGACATCTGTTCAGTCGAGGCCGGTATGAACTCGACCATTCCAGATGTCTCTTTACTAGAATGTTCTATTGGCCCTATAAAAGGCCGGAACAGATCGCGACCCGGGCAGCCACTCCGATCGCGACCGCACCCACCGCCGCGCCCCGCACCGCTGCGGGGAAAAAGGTGCCCCCCCGCCCCCGGTGTTCATTCAGGACAAGGGCAAATGGACCGACGTGTCCAAATGGTGTGCCGAGGCTCGCATAGCCTACACCAATGCTAGGACCACGACCCAAGGCATCAAGGTGACCGTCCCGACGTCCCGTGACTACAGGGACCTCACCAAGCTTCTCCGTTACAGAGGTGTATCGTTCCATACATACGCCCTGCCGGAAGACCGTCAAACAAGAGTAGTCATAAAGAAGCTACCTAAAGAGATCGAGACCGCGGACATCAAGGCTGACCTTGAGTACCAAGGCGTCCCCGTTTTAGAGGTGCACCGCATGCACCGAGCCCGTCACGGTATGCCATTCGATATGGTATTAGTCGTCTGCCCTCCCTCAGAGGGACATAATCCGATTTTTCAGATAAAAACGGTATGCAATCTCTCGGGCATCAAAATCGAGAAACCGCGCAAATCAGGCATTATCGGTCAATGCCATCGTTGTCAGTTATACGGCCACGCGCAGTCGCACTGCAACGCCAAACCTAGGTGCGTAAAGTGCCTAGGCGACCACGGCACAGCCGACTGTGCCCGTCCTAAGGACCGTGCCCTCTGCACGGAACCACCCAGTTGCGTCCTCTGCGGCGAGTCAGGCCATCCAGCCAACTATAGGGGGTGCTCGAAAGCACCCAAATCCTCATCTCCCAAGCTAGCGAAGCGTGCAGACGCCCGCCAGCAAAGGGAAGCCCCGACCGCGAGACTTCCGGATCGTCTCAGCCCTCAAAGGCCGAGTCCCTGGAACTATCTGAACCATCAGCAGGCGTTCCCTGCGCTGGCTTCAGCTAGGCCCACGCTCGCTCCAATCCCACCGCTCGTGGATCCGCGTACCGGCGCCCCCGCGCTAACTACTCGGTTCCCCTACCCCCACGCGCCCGTCTCCATCGCGTCCGCCGTCGCCGCGCCCGCCGCCGCCGCATCCGCCGCCGTCGCACCCGCCGTCGTCGCGCCCACCGCCGTCGCGCCCGCCGCCGCCGCCGCCTTACCACTCGCAGCGCGCTCCGCAGCGCGTCAAGCCGCCCGCCCACCAGTCGCAGTAAACCAGCACCCTGGTCCCGCGACCATGAACCCTATGGACGTGTTCAACAAAATCAACAGCACGTTCCTAAAGTTCTTCTCCCCTCGTGCCCTCCGCATGGCACAGGAGCTCGATGCAGCCACTAGGGCTGGAGATTTCAATCAGGTTTACGCGATCTACAACGCGTACCCGGACATTACGCAGTCCGTGTTCGATTCCCAACAAAAATTCGGTACCCACTATGTCTAATAAAATAGTCGCGCGTATCAAACCCCGATCCCTAAAGCTAGGAACATTCAACGCAAACGGTATCCAATCCCAACGTGATGAGATCGCCCAATTCCTCCGCGACCATCAACTAGACGTACTCCTAGTACAAGAGTCATTCTTAAAACCCTACAATCGCGACCCGAAAATTGCAAACTATCGTTTAGTGCGCAACGACAGGTCGCGTTGTCACATGGGTGGAACACTCATTTACTATAAAAAGTCACTACACTGCATCCCTATGGATCCCCCCACCCTTACCCGATTAGAAGTTTCGGTCTGCCGACTAGGCCTGACGGGCCACCAACCCGTCACAATAGTCTCAGCCTATATCCCGCCCACTTCTCAAGTAGAAGATTTTCAACCAATCGCCGATGACCTCGCCGTGCTTTTAGAATTGAGTGACTCTGTTATCATAGCAGGCGATCTCAACGCTAAACATCCCGCATGGAATAGTAACACTTCATCGACTAGAGGAAGACGATTGTTCGACCTCTGTTCCTCACTAGTCTTTGACGTCGTCGCCCCGATGACTCCAACTCACTTTCCTCACAACGTAAATCGTAGGCCCGATGTACTCGACATTGCCATTCTGAAGCGAATCAACTTAAGGTTGGATTCCATAGAAGCAATAAACGAGCTTACCTCCGATCACCGTCCGGTAGTCATGCACCTGGCCCCTCGCACGGGTCTCCCAGGATCTGACCATCCCCCCCTCACCAAAGTGGTAACGGACTGGAGGCGAGTAGGCGATTCGCTGAAAACCAACACATCCCCCCACTTGAATGCCATCCTCGATCACTTTGACTCTATCGCCGACACAACGGCCGCGATCGACTCATTCACGGGTCACGTACAATCTGTCCTGAACGACTGTTCAAGGGAAATTCCTGAGTTGGAAGACCCCCGATGGAAGTTGCCGGACGATGTATGCGAACTGCTAAATGAGAAGAACGCAGCTGTTCGTGCCTACAGTAACTTTCCCTGCGATGCGAACAAGGCTCACATGCGCTATTTACAGAGATCTGTAAAGACACGCATGCAGGAGCTTCGTGACGCTAACTGGGACAAGATGCTGAGCGAGTTAGAGCCGACGCATCTAGCCTTCTGGCAACTTCAGAGGAATCTCAAATCCCGAGAAGTCGCCTCCATGCCTCCCCTGACCCGGCCCGACGGCACAGTCGCGTTCGACGACATCGAAAAGGCCGAGTGCCTTGCCGAGAGCCTCGAAGCCCAATGCACGCCCAGTTCGCTACCAGTAGACCAGGCACACCTCGCTGAGGTGGACGCCGAAGTCGAACGTAGAGCCTCCCTCCCGCCCGTCGAGGACCCTGATGATCTATTACCTCTCGTCACCCCAGACGAAGTTCACGAGATCATCAAAGGTCTGAAACCCCGAAAGGCCCCCGGCGCTGACGGAATCACCAATAGGGTGCTCCAGATGCTGCCCGCTCACCTGATCATGCTCTTGGCCACCATCTTCAATGGAGCCTTGAGCAATAATATCTTCCCGCAAGCATGGAAGGAAGCCACGGTCATCGGCATCCCAAAACTTGGCAAGCCCAAGACCGAGCCCACGAGCTACCGCCCCATCAGTTTACTGAATTCGCTCGGTAAAATCTACGAGAGACTTATTTATAAGCGACTCAGAAATTTTGCCGAGACGAAAGGCCTCATTCCCGACGAGCAGTTCGGTTTTAGAACCCAACACTCGTGCGTGCAACAGGTCCACCGCATCGTAGAAGACATAAGCGCTAGCTTCCAGCGCGGTACGTTGACCGGTGCAGTATTCTTCGACATAGCGAAAGCCTTCGACAAAGTCTGGCACAACGGCTTATTATATAAGCTGTACAAACTCGGTGTGCCCGACCGTCTCGTGCTCATCCTACGAGACTTTTTGTCGAACCGCACCTTTCGGTATCGAATAGAGGGAGCGATTTCATCCCCTCACCCCATACGCGCCGGCGTCCCTCAGGGCGCCGTGCTGTCCCCTCTCATATTTACGCTATTCACTAGCGATATCCCCAAACGTAGACTGGCAAAGTTGGCGCTTTTCGCTGACGATACAGCCATTTACTACGCTGGGAAAAATCCCGACGCGATAGCCTCCAGGCTCCAAACCGCAGTCAACGTTCTTGGCGCGTGGTTTAGAAAGTGGAGGATCGAAGTCAATCCCGATAAAAGTCAAGCGGTTCTCTTCTCGAAACCGAGACACAAACCCGACCCCCCCCCGGCCCATCTCCATGTTTGGCAAGCCTATCCCTTGGGAGAAGCAAGCCAAGTATCTAGGAGTGATTATGGATCAGCACATCACCTTCTCAGAGCACATCAAGAAGGCGCGCTCACGCGCCGCCTTCGCACTGGGAAGGCTGCACTCTGTTCTTAATGCACGCAGCAAGTTGTCACTAAAGTGCAAGTTGCGAATATACACGGCGTGCATTAGGCCAATCATGACCTACGCTAGTGCAGTCTTTGCACATACAAAGCCCCGTTACATCCATAGGATGCAGACGCTTCAAAACCGTTTCCTTCGCCAAGCTACGGGCTCGCCATGGTACGTTAGGAACGAGATCCTCCATCTCGACCTCAAAGTCCCCACGATAGCTCAGTTCCTTAAACGCAATTCAAAGCGTTTCTTCGAATCCGCCGCACAACACCGCAATCCTCTGATTGCGAAGGCCACTAGTTATGTCCCCAGTAGAATCAGTCGTATTCGCCGGCCGCGACATGTCCTCTCCGACCCTGATGACCCCATCACTATTCTCCAAGAAAGCAGTAGGGCCACCAGTACAGCTCGCAAACAGAAACAACCGTCCTTCCGACCTCGCCGCCGAGGTCCTCGCGTCCCGCGAAGACCCCGAGTAAATGAAACCCCCCCCAACCGTCCCTTGCCCGCAGAAGTGCCAGCCCGCGCCGAAGCTGTGCAAGTAGAGTTAAAATCCCCATGATCTAATAATAAGAAAAATTGTTTGATCCAGCCTGTCCCCACTTGCTGCCCTCCCTAAAAGTGACTCCCTGAGCCGAGGCTCGTACCCCGCAGGGGGTGCCCTCAGTGCGCAGTTGCTGTAGGTTTTAGTAATTAGTTTGTAAGCCCTGGCTGGAGGCTCTTAGCCTAAAAACTAAAAGTCACCGCAGGAAAGCCCGGTTAAGCAGTCACGGCCTCTCAAGGTCAACTGCGAGATGCCATACCCAAAAAAAAAAAAAAAAAAAGCGACCCGGGCAGTATTGTCGAGCGATAGAAGCGAAACACATCTAAAGCGATCTTCAAATGCGACTTAGAGTGATCAGTAGTGCAATTGTGTTTTCTAATTAGTGTGTTAAATTAAAGTGTTAATTTTGGTAATTATATCGGCTGTTTTTAATTGTCACGAACCCCAAGCTCGTAACAATAAAATACCAGTCGATATTCTTGAACTAAATGAAAAGAAATTTAAATCATGCATTAAACGCACACTATGTAGACAAGCATATTATAAGTTAGATGATTATATCGTCGATAAAAATGCTTGGCTTAATGCTGGTCCTGCTCCACAGCCACCTGGGCATACTAGTTAAAATTTTAATAATTGAAAGAGAAGCCCCCCTTTTTTATTTTTTCTGACATTGCGAACATTTTTGTTCCTTTTATTTTAATTTTTGTGACATTACGAATGTTTTATTTTTGCTGAACCAAGTGTTAGTTACTTTATATTCGTCAATATATATTAAATGTTTTTTCTTTATTTTAGGAAATCAAATTTTATTAATATTTCAAATAGATTGCAAACTATAGTTTTGTATAATTTAGAAGCATTTTGTTTAGATTTTGTAAATGTGAGTACCATGCATCCGTTTACTGTGTTGTTATGATGTACGTTGACTTGAAAAAGCATGGCAGTTGAGAGTATGTCATGCTCACATAAATGTCTCACTGATGGTGGCGCGTGTGTTGGATCATTCGGTTCCCTACAAAATGGTTGAGCTGGATGGTGCTGATCCACGCGTCAAGTTCGTGAACGGGCGCTGTCGGTTGAGACTGGTCATCTCCTAACTTCCAGGGCCTATTTTTATCTTGTATTTAGAATTGTTTATAATTACATTTTTTTACATTGTTCTCACATACAGAAGCAACAAGAATAATGTTCCCAAAATTTTGTAATATTTCAACTTGATTTTAAAAGAGTGTCCGTGGAGTTTCTTGCCCGTTCTTCTTCATAGAGATCTACGTTTTGGAATGGGCAACTTGCTTCAACTTTCCAACTGATCGACTTTTTGACAATTCAAAAGTGCCTGTAAATGGTTTAATTGAAATAAATGCTTTGAGTTTGAGTTTGATTGTTAGCATGTGAATGCTCATTTAGCATTTACTAAATTAAATACAGTTGCGAAATTCTGTGAAGTGTGAATTTTCATCGCTTCGTACTTCACAGCTGTCATACGCGTCGACGCACGCAGCGGCAGTGTGCGCTCTTCATCGCACCCGCGGGAAGGCGGGAACACTAAATCTATTTGTCTCACGTGACCCTGACGTTGTTCGCAAGTGAAAGTATTAGCAATTTAGCAGATGTTGCGAAGAATGAGATTAAGCAATTATTATCTTATCGTCTTTGATTAACTCGTACTTAGGGTCGTATATTGAATGAATGCATGTGATTGTTTATTTTATTTAAATTATTAGCAGGGTGGTGCTAAGAATGAGGTCAAGCAATTATTTTCTTATTATCTTTTATTAGCTCGTACGTAACGTATAATGCATGAATGCGTTTTTTTTAAATGATAATTTGTGCGACACGCGCGTGGTGCGCTTCGTTTATTGTCAAATAAGTCATAGTTCAGTACGTTTTGGCATGTGATGGTAAAAGTTTAGTTTACGTATAAACAATAATTATATTTTTTCGTCTTACGCCTAATATTGTACTTAAAATAGATAATACCCAGTGTAAAACTGAGAACTCATTACCTAACTGTAAGTAATAGGAGGTAGTCAAAAGTAGTGAGAACTGGCTGTGTATAAAAGTGTATGTACACTTTTATATGTAAAATACAAAACTGAATCATGTAAATACGATCAAATGAACTTATAATACGTCCGTTTAGAACATTTTACTGCCAGTCCTAAGCCTGGATAAAGTATGAAGGAAAGTTCATACAATCGTAAACAATAACGGTCTTATTACAAAAAAATACTTTAGTACTGGTTTAAACCAAGACTATAAGTCTAGGATTGTTACGGTACTAAAGTCAGTACCAGGATCAACATGCGTCTTTATTACAAAACAAAGACTATCTGAGGATCAGTTAGTACCAAAGAAGGTCCATGGTTCAAATTATAGCTACAGATAATAAACAAAAATGGCATTCTTTCATTCGTTCATTCGGGCTTAGGTACTTCATGTCGAGCCCAGTTGCGTAATGCGCAAACCACTTGCACTTCAGTACCCAGTGGGCATCCTCGAGGGTCGTGGTATAAATCTTCACGTAAAACATCCACAATTTTTTCACCAAAACATTTTGTGAACCTATACTTAAATCTAAAATCTTCGTCGCTCAATTCGAAAGGATTAACACGATGACGATGTCGGTAAGATCGCTGAGACGTCTCCAGCATATCCAAATCTATGTCAATCATATTAACATCCATTTCTATCGATTTTTAAATTAAAAAAACACAAAAATAATCAACGCTAACCTCAAATTAATTAGTACTTATGTCAAATCCAAAGATACGAGTAAACTAGGGGTCTCGGCGGACTAACTTTAGTACCACAGATAGTTCATGAACTAGAGATAAACTTCATTTTCTAATAAAGTTTTATTTAGTCATGGTTTAAACCTAGTAACAATCCCAGTACCTACTAAATTTAGATCGCGTTTTGTATTATGGCGGCACAGGATTTAAATTGTTAAAAACGCTCGCTAGGAGACGTCCTATGGCGACCTCACTCTTTAATTCGCATATTAAAGAAATTCATACTGTCGTCATATTAGCAAATAGCATAGCAATAGCATTTAGCATGCTAAGACTCATGAATTCACATGCTAATTAAATTTATGCGAAATCGCATTAATTGCCATCACTATGCATGAGAGAGAGAGAATCAATAACAAACGGACTTCGGCAATGTCCGTGTTCACTCGTTCCGTTCTGTCGAGTGTCGACTACGTGTACGGCGAAATCAAGTTGTCGCCGCCGCGCTGCCGGTTGCATGCGTAAAATGCGTTTATCTGTGGTCATTATACCAGTCGAACAGTTCAGGTCGAATAAACAGTCTAAAAAACCAGTTCGTTAATTCAACGCTCACTACTAGTCTACATGCGTCAAGTTGATAATTTTGACAAAACATCTCTCGACCCGTAAGCCATAAATATAAAACTAAATACGTTACATGCTTATTGAGGTAATATGTATTACGTTAGTACATATTTCCTCAATGTGTACATACTGGCAATAATAAAAATAAAAAAGTAAAATTATTAGCAGTAAAACGTTTTAAATAACTTATTTAACTACCGGCCCGAACAGATGCAAAACTGCCAAGTTGAGAAGTTGTGAATTAAATGGACTAACAAAAACAATAACAACGAATATGTTTCGTGCACAGACGCGTCTTCCTCAATGTCTTAGCGGGAGTATCCAAGATTGCGGTTTTAGAAGATACAGGTTCTTGTGATTACGCAGAATCCTCGGTGTCGACTGAACAAGACGGGAATTTGACTATCAGATCGTGAAGTTCGCCTGGTGTTTCGATCTTCCGGCGGGATTTGTCTGGGCAAATAACAACAATCTTGGACCAGCAATTTGGCATACCGAAATGCTTACGAGCAGCATCAAACACACGATGCCGAACTTGAGTCAAGAACTCGGAGATAGTGATCCCGGTACCCTTGAGAGCTTTCCTGCTTTCCCACACCAGTTGCCGATGCTGCATTTTGAAGAATCGTACTAGTATGGGTCAGGCCTTCTGCTTTGAGAATCCGAGTCTATGACAAACATGAATAACATTCTTGTTCTTACATACCTCTGGAAATTTAATTTGGTTGGATATGATGTTTTTATTCATTTATTTATTTTATTCACGAAAAGTTACATAGAAAAATACATAAAAATCTTCGCCAAACTGCTGTACAGTTTGTCGGAAGTGTTCTCGTGGATACACTTTTGTGATTGACATAAGGTAGTCAGTATACTAAATTGTCATCAAAATTGGTACTACTACAGCGATAATCGCTATGTACAGATCTCCTTCCTCTAGAAACTTAGATCCTTTTAACAGATCCTTAAACCAGCTTCTCCAAGCACTTAGCCCATTTAAGAACGTCATACTAACAGGTGATTTAAATATAAATATTGGTTCTGAAAACTGCGATGCAGGGACCCAAGATTACCTTAACATCTGCTTATACCATGGGTGTCTTCCCGCTCACACATTGCCTACACATCAGAGCGGTTCTTGCCTAGATCATATGATGATCAAAACTAGCCTGACTTATATTACGCTTGTTACTAACTCAACAATTACTGACCATCACGCAGTCCTACTAACAGTAAATTTATCGCTGCCTAAGCTAAATTGTCCTCTGACTATTAGCAAATTAAACATAAACAACCTCAAAACTGATTTATGCAACATTGATTTTGGCCTAGTTTACAAAACCGCTGACGCTAATTTAGTTTTATCTTAATTAAACATGTCAAACAAGCAATATTACGTAATACGACAGTTTCTACAGTAAATAAGAAACTTTAAAATATTAAGCCATGGATTACTTCTGGATTAATTCGGTGTATAAGACACAGAGATAAACTTCATCAGAGAATAAAGAGATACCCTGATAATGTAAAAATCCCAACTACCTATAAAAGATACAGGATTTTTTGCAACAATCTCTTATGGAATATGAAAAATAATTACGATAAAAGTCAATTAAATAGAGCAGGTGAAAATAGCAAGCAACTTTGGAAACAAATTAAAAACGTCACCAATATGTCAAAACAGCATGAATTAAGTTCGAGTTTACTGCTTGCAAATCCTTCATCACCCTTAACAGATAACAGATAAATGTTAACGGGGCAACGTCCTCGGGGTCTCTAGTTAAGATGGGCGTGCCTCAAGGTTCAATTCTTGGCCCTTTTTTATTTCTAGTTTATATTAATGACCTTCCTTACCTAATGGCAAATTTCTCGGATATCATTTTATTCGCTGATGACACCTCTCTTATTTTTAGAATAGATAGAAAAGATACGGATGTCTTACATGTCAACGATAGTCTAGCTGTTCTCTCGAAATGGTTTGCGGCTAATAATCTTTTACTCAATGCAAACAAAACTAAATGTCTTAAGTTCTCATTACCAAATGTACCCCAATTAGGTCTAAATTTAAAACTTGATGGCAAGAAACTAGATGCTATTTCCGAAACTGTATTTCTGGGAATTACTTTAGATTCAAAATTGCAATGGGGTGCCCACATTAGAGCTCTCTCAAGTAGATTAAGTTCAGCTGCTTACGCAGTAAGAAAAATAAGGCAGTTGACTGATGTAGCCACAGCTAGGTTAGTATACTTTGCTTATTTTCACAGTATTATGTCTTATGGCGTTCTACTGTGGGGATCGGCAGCTGACGTAGATTCAGTTTTTATTTTACAAAAGGGGGCAATCCACGCAATCTATAAAATGGGGCCTCGCGAGTCTCTTAGAAACAAATTCAATGAAATTGATATACTAACTCTGCCTTCTCTTTATATCCTAGAAAATATCTTGTATGTTCGCAAAAACTTAGGTATTTTCAAAAAAAGATGCGACTTCCATAATCTAAATACACGTAGTAAAGATGAAATTGTGATTCCAAAATTTAGATTAACTAAAACTAGCAAGTCATTTCTAATAAACAGAATCCGCTTCTATAACAAGTTGCCAAAGTCGGTTACAGAACTTAGCGATGGAAAGTTTAAAACTCACATCGAACGTGTCCTTATCAAAAAAGCATATTATAAGATAAAAGACTACGTTGAAGACAGGGAAGTTTGGCATTAATTCCTTCTGCACATGTGGCTTCCCTGGTACCTCATTAACAGCATAACTTTGTGAGAGTCTATTAACTGCTTCCAAATTAGAATGTTAATTTTTATTATTTTTTTATTTTTTACACTTTCTGACATATTCTCGTAATTTTTGACAATATACATCGCTTCAAATATCAACTATTTATTAGTGATTCTCATGAAAATCATGTCACTTTGTTTAAATAGGTTGATTTTACTAATGTAGATTCTTTTACATATTGTGAATGGGAGAACATTGCAGGCCTTACAGACTAGATTTATAGACGATTTTCTATTCTTTATTTTCATTCCTCTAAGTACTTGGTACTTATTGACAGGCCTGCACTGTCCTCCCATACCTATTATCACTGTAATTTGAAAACATTGTAAAACCCAATTATTTTTAAAAGAGTAACCGTGGAGTTTCTTGCCGGCTCTTCTCCATAGGAAGCGACAAATTGGAACCGTGCACCTAGCTTCTGACGTTTCATAAGTGCCCTTGCAGGTTTATGTGAAATAAAATATTTTGATTTTGATTTTGAACAATGTAAATATTTTTTTATAAATGTTGGGAAAACTCTTGCCGAGCAGATTCTGTAATATTGCAACCAACCTACTTTCCGAAAATCCAGCGATAGCTGTAACCCAGAATCTTTTGCTATGTTGGACACTGCTGAAGATGAAATAAACCGCATAATTTCTGAGCTAAAAGATAATTGTGCAGCTGGATGGGAAAATATAAGCAATAAGATCCTTAAACGCTTCAAGCATATTTTGATACCTCCTTTAACGCATATATTTCGAATTTGTCTTGCCGAAGTAATCCCTATCTTTCAATCCGGAAGTAAAGAAGCAGTTAACAATTATAGGCCAATATCCTTACTCCCTCAATTTCAAAAATACTAGAGCAAATTATAAACAGTAGACTTGTTAATTACTTGGAGAAAAACAACATTTTATCCCTTACGCAATTTGTTTTTAGACCCAAACTATCGACAGCCGATGTGGTGCATAGCTTGACTAATTATATTGAAGACCCTCGCCAAAGAAAACCAGACCCTAGGAGTCTTTCTCGATTTAGCCAAGCTCTAGAGAGCTTTAGAGATTTATCGCTCGACAACACTGCCTGGGTCGCGATCGGTTCCGGCCTTTTATAGGGCCCTCAAAAAGTCCGCGAACCTTCTACTGTCGATGCATCTGGAATGTTTGAGTACATACCGGCCCCGACAGAACAGTTGTCGAAAGTTCTAGAAAATTCTAGCATCGAGTTTTTTGGTAATATCTTGACTCTATTAACTCTGCTACTCGATACTAGATGGCGCTAGTGGTAACTAATTTGACCATGTAGCAGACATTACTTGTAGCGCGCGACACTGCCCACCTCCTAAGACATGCTCGTCCCAAGCATTATCGGTCCCATAATAACGCGCCAGTCGATCCACATGGACAATCTTAGGAGTACCTCTTGCATCTTTCTGTATCCGGTAGGTTACGTCATTGATCTTTGTCACAATCCGGTACAATCCGTCCCATTCAGCTTGAAAGCTTAGGAGATTTCCCTTTGCTGCGTACTGGATTGTGCAACCACACTAGTGAACCTTCGTCCAACCCTTTATTGTTCACTAGCTTTTGCCAGCGGCTTCGCCCGCGTGGAGGTCGGTGTATTATACATATAAACCTTCCTCTTGAATCACTCTATCTATTAAAAAAACCCGCATCAAAATCCGTTGCGTAGTTTTAAAGATTTAAGCATACATAGGGATATAGGGACAGAGAAAGCGACTTTGTTTTTTACTATGTAGTGATTTTGCGGTCATAACGGGTTTTCATCTTTTCCGACATTTGCTGGCCTGATTGTCTGACGTGCCCATAAATGTCATAAAATATGGTGAGAAATACTCGATACGTTATGTAAACATAAACTACAACTAAAAAAATATCACAAGTATAACCTATATCAACTAATAAATCAAATAGCATCGCACGTATTTATAAGAATTTTTTACTATTTCGTGTTATAATAGATTAGCATATGTTGTGCAATGAAGTTGCAACTTTTTTTTCTTCCTGAATAATATTAAATTTCCTATCAATTAACATCATTTACAGACCTTCGGCAAATTGCAGCAACTGTCAAAACTCTCATTGAAAGTTTCAGATACGCAAAAATGATATGTCATGAAATAAATATTTCTAGTAAATATATTAACAAACATATATCATATTTATGCATACCAGATGAAAGTATATTATTATATTATAAGCTTTCTGGAATAGTATAATACTTGTATAGTTTTCATTGCTAGCTCACTAGAAAATAATTCTGAAAAAAATAAAATTAAGATGTTCTTGTGATAATTTTGGAATCATCGTATTTAGATGCTCTTTAATATAAACCAGTACCAGCCACATACATAATTTGTGTATAATATAGTAGATTAATTTCTTAGCTACAGTTTGAGGTATAATACAAGTACCTACGCTGATTTTTACAAAATGTATTTATGACCAGGCTCTCTTAGGCGCCTCCACATAGTGCGCTGCGACGACGGCCGCTCGAGCGTCGGCGACAACAACACGCCGCGCGCGCATGCCAGACTAGCCCGCGCCTGCCTCACAGTCATTACATAACTGTACCACATCAAGTAACTTTTCGTTATCCTTCTCCTATTCTTTATATATAATGTTATTATTATTTATTATTTTATATTAATATTATAACATAATTATATATTTTATTATATATGGCATAATCTTTATCTATATCTATATACATGTAATAAATCTGTAGATGAGCTGTTTCTGCACATTCAAAATATTAAAAAATAAAGTTGGCGTGTAAAGGGATAACCAACACATGACATTTCTATAATTTTAAATTTTTTTGTCTGTTTGTCTGTTTTTCTTTTTAGATATTTGATTTGTACTGGTATCACGTCAAAAATACGAAACCATAATGTTTAACTTTCATACTTTAATATTTTTTATAACTCAGAGTATATTATAGTTTTTGTTTCATCGCAATCTCTTCGCTCAATCAAAAGATATAATCAATTTAAAGTGTTCAAGAAGAATTTAAATCCGTAATGTTGAAATACGTAACGACATCTATTGGCGCGAAATGTTACTAAAAAATATAATATGTAGTAATAACCATAATAAATTATGTTAATAATAACACGTCATAATCATAAAGGTAACTGTGTCTGTGTTATTTCAAAAAGTAATGATAATAATGATTAAAATCGCTTTCCGTTGGTGGTTGTTTCCCCCGAATCAAAAATACTAAAAGAATTTCAAATAAGAAGTGGCGATACTAATAAGTGATGTGGTGTTCTGAGTGATAAGAATGCAATGTAAGATAAATATTTATTTGTTTTAAAATAACAACTTTACAAAATCAATACAAATAGAGAGGCTTTGTGCAAAAATGTCATAGAAAAATGAAATTGTGATTCCATGTCTCAGTGACCATACTAGTACCACAGTAGGGATGTTACCATTTGGATATAAGGTATCGAAAATATTGTCCACTTTTTACGCAGTGGGTTTTTTTTAAATCGATCGACCAGTTTTTCCGAAGTAAATGTCTGCTTTTTTAAAATGCTTCGAACATAATTTTGACGAAGCAGATGGAAGCCAATTATGGACACATACGTAGTGATATTCATTTTAAAGTAGGATGTAATTTATTGGGAGTTTTGGGAGTAAAAAGAGCTGTAAATGAATTTTCGTTATGTTAGTTTTCGGGGGGGCTTCGTGAGAGGTCCGGTGGCGAAAATCTCGAAATTAAAATCACAACCAAAGTAGCTGCCTTATCTACTGGTGGATCTCAGTAAATGTGCTGCTTTTCACACACGCAACTCTATGTCGGTGCTCTTTCGAGCAACATCGCTCACAGATAAACATTTTTTAAATTAAAATACGTTTAAAATTTTTTTTAAAAAACAAAGGATTTATAGAAACAATAGAAATCACAACAATAAAATATTGACAATATAATAGTGTTTTGCCTGGTTTTGATTTTTTTTGTTGGACAGCGCTCTTTAGGTGGGTAATGACTGACGTTACGGGGCGTAATATAAGATTTGCAGCGAGCATGTCGTTACGCCCGCCGTGTGCTAAAATCAGTTTTGCTCGCTCGCATGTTTTACCATACTGACTGCACGAATGCTCGCTTGGTAACATGTTAGGTGCATTTTGCCCCATGACTAGGGTTGCCAACATTTCTTAGGCGAAATATAGTATTTTTCTGACTAAGCTATTAAAAAATATAATACACTTAAAAAAATATTTCATGGAAAACACATAAACTAGACAAAGATATATTTGCTACTTATTTATTTTTATAAAAACGATATTTATTTGCACTTCTTGCATTTTTTATAAATTTTTTGTCTAAAATAAAAGTGTCATATGCTTGAACACATTATATTTTTAAATTAATGTAAATCAAAAGCTAATTTTTTATAAATGAGATACTACATCAGTTTCTTTCTTCTCGCCACTTTGAATTCATAACCGAAAATATTATATCTGTGTGTCCGGAGTGACGGGAACAGAGAGCAGGAATGAAATGACCTTAAACAAAGGTAAGTTATTTTTAGTATTTTTTTAAAATAATTTGCTGCCTTTTTTGGCTTGTTGTTTTGTCTTACTGAAACTCACTACAATCTTTTACTTTTCCAAAGATTTCATTTAAAAGTGTTATTTCAGAGTAAAATTCATCCATGTCTATACTCAATTTTTCTTTTCTTTTTACAATTTCTAATATTGTCTCATAGTCATTGAATAAAAAGCCAATGTTTACTTATACGAAGATAATTTATTTTAATGTACACGAAGGGGTCATGTTTCTGAGGAGAATCTTGACACCGCGATTTAGCGGAGAATGCAAAATGAATAACGCCATCTATCGAGGCACTAGGAAAACCAATCGGTTAAAGTATCAACCCAAACGTAAAATTGTACATTCCGCCCACTATGGACAGAATGTCCATTCTTCCCGCCCACCGTGGACCAACCACAACAACAATGATATGAAGTAATTCATATGACCTGTCAGTAGTTAAGCTAATTCTGGTGAAAGAACACAAACGTTGTCTTGTGTTAATCACAGCGACCAACAATTCTTATCGTTTAAGTAGTCGTTGATAGAATAGTATGCCTTCGAACAAAAATTTCGATTTTACTTTCGCTTTAAACGCATTAAAATGTAAATCTAACAAAGAAGAGGGAAGTTTGTTATAAAAGGTCGAGCCCAGCAAATGAGTTATGAACTTTATGAAGCCGATGAAAGGGAGCACGTAGTTTGTCCTTATTTCGCTGCTTCAATTCAAAAGTACCCACAAATCCAAATTACACTTTTTTACAGGAGAGCTAATCAAAGAAAAAGAAACAATGTTTTGTCTAATACTTCCTTATTTTATAACAAATATTATATATCGTTAGACGCGTATTTTTAAGTAGCATTCAATGTTTTGAGTAGTTTTATAATACTCTGAATGCTAGAGGAGATATAAGCATATAAGTTACTTTTGAATATAAAAAATAAGTTTGAAATATACTAGTTATGGAATAAAACAACCATAAGTCAGAAAAAATATCGTATTAATCATTTTTCTCTGTGAAACTTTGAAGGGACACCATAAAAATAGCCAAGCAATGTAATTAAATAACTAAAGTGCTATCTACAACCTGAAACAAATCAAAGCTTTCTTCAAAATAACAAATAAAAATCTTCAGAACTGTAGTAAAATAATCATCAACAATTTTTTAAGTTTTATTCAAACAATGAAAACCTAAAAGTAAAATAATAAAATGGCCAAGCTAATTAGCAAAACTAACGTAAGTTTTTCAAATTTCAAAAAAGAAAGAAAAGACTTTATAAACATGAAGAAAACAGTAAAAACTTTTTAACAAAGTTCTTTATTATTCTATTCTAACTTTTAAACCAACAATATATATTAAAATGTTATCTTATAACAATAATAGTATATTAAATGCAATTAGGAACACTTCTGAGATCACAAAATCACAACCATTTGTAAATCATAAACTTTGTTAAAACGTATAAGTATTTTAAAGTTACTTAACCTATATGGGTCTCAGTACCCACTCCGTTTCTCTTAATTTAAATATCAGTCTTACAGATTTGCAAAGAACGATTCATAATATTTTGGAACAATATTTCTATCTTATTTAAATGGCAAAACATGCAGATCTACCTGATATTTTAAGACCTTGCACATTTATTTGATGTATATTCATGTTTTCCAATAAATATATTCTATTCTATTCTATTCTATTCTGTTAATAAGATTAAGAATACAGTTTTTTTGCTTGCGCAGCATTTAGTTTTTGAGTACCTATAAATTTCCTTTGGTTTACTAATATTTTCAGACTGATTCGTTGTCTGCTGCCTGCCCTTTTTTAGTGTGGATACTGATTTAAATTCATTGTCTTGATATGAAGTCTTAAATAGGAACTTGTTCTTCGCGTATTTATCTATTTTTACTACTTATATATCAGACCATTTATTCTTCTCTCTATCTTCATTGGTAGTATAGTTACCGCAAGTCAAAAGTTTGGAATCAACAAAACTATCATTGGCAAGTTCGTTAACTTTATAAGGCGAGCCTTTTATTTTTGCAGTTTTAATTAGCGTGATATATTGATCAGGTACATAAATAGGCGATGATTTTAAAGCTCTAGTTATATTTTTATGGATAGTGGAATGAACAGCATCTCCTTCGTTTTGTGTGTGGCCCTTAATTAAAAACTTATGCGTAGCATTTCGTATTTTTGGTAATGTTTTTGTGGCATATTGGTACATCGATACCATAAACTTATTTTTCTTCTGGCCGCAGCAATTATGACTGTAAAATATCACATCAAATTCCGCAGTAGCTAGTATATTCAAATCTTCTAAATAAATAAGCACGCATGATCCAATTTCGTCTACTCCTCGAGCCCCTTCTTCGTGCCATACAAAACCACTAGTCTTTGTAGAATCCAGTTCAGTTATAGTAAAACTGAGCACATTTATTTTTGATACATAGTAAAAGCTCGATACTTCGCCCCGTGGACAAGGCATAACCGTCTGTAAATAATATACAGCTTTTTTTTTTGAGGTTAGGAAATCATGAAATAACTTCTCCCGCTCTGGGTGTTCTCTCGCGCTCTGCGTTTATATAATTACTAAACTTCATAAAATAGCATGAAATAGAATATCTAGTAAACGATACAATTAAAATAAATCACCTCCAAATAAAATTAATTTACTTAACGTTAATTAATACCTAAGGAATTATAGTAATATAATACGCAAAAACAATCCTATAATTTTATAATCAAAATGATTACAATGCCTTGCACAAAAAAATGCTAAAAGGTCTCAAAACATGACCTTATCGATTACCTTATGTGTTCAAACAACTGTTGTAAAATAAAAGCAAAACAAGTTTATTCCTGAAGAAGGCCCTTTTGATTTGAAATGATAATAATAGAATGTAGAGTATTTATATTCAAAATAAACTATTTTTAAATACCGTTCTTCATCTTAAGTAACTTAAATGCAAAACAAACACATTGTCTCAAATGTTTATTTTGATCAACAAAATTAAAGTTTATTTAGGTATATTTTCTGCGCAAAACAACCAGTTTTGAAATATGGCTCTTTTGAATTCAAATTAAAGTCATACTTACGTGAATTCTTCAATCAAAACTGAAGTATTCCGAAATATGGTCGTTTCCTGAATAAAATTAATGAGTAATACAGATTGAATTTCGAGATATGGTACTTTTGCACAAAAGAAAAGTGCTTTCAATTCGGTTGTCGACGCGCAACTGACAATATGGTGGTTTAGATCATAATTCGCGCGTTCAAAACGAAAATTCAAAATAAACGGTTGTGTTGTTTTTGTACCATATAATGCAAAATCAATGGGAATGCAAAAATTTTTTAATATAAAAATATGAAGGTTTACGATTGTATTTTTGCAATAAAAACATTTGTGCAATTTTTTTATTTGTGGTACTTTTGAATTGAAGCAGCGATTTCTAGTATGAATATTATGATTATCACAGTTTTTAGTGTATAAGTGTATATTTTGCCTAATATATAAGATGTTAGCGAAGATGAATTGCGATGCCACCGTGAGTATACCAATATCTTTAAAAAATTATCTCAGAGAAACTCTAGCACCTAGTTGGTAAATTTCACGAACAGCTCGTTTTTGAAGAACAAAAATATTTTGAATGTCAGCGGCTTTACCCCATAGCAGAATGCCGTAGGACATAACGATAAGAAAATAACTAAAATAGACTAACCTAGCTGTATCAACGTCAGAGTATTGTCTTACTTTTCTGACGACGTAGGCGGCCGAACTGAGCCTTCCCGCTAGGCTTGATATATGTGATCTCCACTGAAGTTGGGCATCTACTGTTATGCCAAGAAAAATGTCCGATTCTACAGTTGCAAGCATCTCATTATCTAAGACGATGTTGGGTCCCTGATTTCTTACATTCGGTTAAGCGAACTTTATACATTTAGTTTTCTTGGCATTGAGAACTAGATTATTCGTGGTAAACCAATGCGTAACCCTTGAGAGTGCACTGTTTACGTCGTCAAAATTTTGTCTATTCCTGTCTATTTTAAAGATAAGAGAGGTATCATCAGCAAACAGTACAACGTCATAGATACCCTTTAAATAGAATGGTAAATCATTAATGTACACTAAGAATAAGAATGGACCCAGTATTGAGCCTTGAGGTACACCTAACTGAACTGGTAGCCCGGAAGATTTCACACCATTAATATCTACACATTGGTGCTTATTATTTAAATAAGAATTTATTACGTTGAGAGCTTCATTTGAACACCATAATGACGTAGTTTACGCAATAGCGTGTCAAGGTGTACGCAATCAAATGCTTTGGAAAGATCACAGAAAACTCCAATAGCATTTTGTGAGTTCCCCCATGCGTTAAATATGTGTTTCAGCAGAGCAACGCCCGCGTCTGTAGTTGAACGACCTTTTGTAAAGCCATATTGTTCATCATGAAGAAGGCAATTTAAATTAAAATGTCTTAGCAACTGCTTGAGTATTAACTTATCAAATATTTTACTAAATGCCGGTAAGATAGAAATAGGCCTAAAATTTCCGAGGTTATTTTTATTACCTGATTTAAATAATGACTTTACTACTCTTCATGAGGTCGGGAAAAGTTCCTAAGTCAACACATTTATTCAAAGTAATAGCTAGATAGGGGGCTACGATGTCGATTATATTACTTAAAAGTTTAATAGAGACAGATCACACATACACACACTCCATAAAATCACACACAACATACATTAAGGACGCGTTTACGAATTGATGCGCTTCAGTTTTAGGTATTGAGTCTTACTACCTGCTACACGTGCACGGCTCATACTCACAGCGATTTGTGCGAAGCGGCGAAATTATGAGTAAACTGACACGGCTTTATACTTGAGCCTTACTACTTTTATTTAATTTTGAGCTATGTTTTTTATGCTTACGTTGATTTTTTTTTCAAGAAGTTTGTAACGTGATGTGTTCATAAAAGTATATTAGTACCATATATTTAGTTTAATTGCACACTGATTGGAGTAAGCAAGTACTTGCAAAAGTACCTATATATTTACAATTTGCGCGACAAACTGTTTGAAAATAAATAATTAAATCATAAGCTTATAATACTCGTATGTTATTTGTTTTATTTAGTTTATTTTATTTATTTCATAATAATAATAAATTTGTTATGGTATCAAATGGAAGTGGGTTCTCGAAAACAAGAGAGCAAATAAAGAGAAAGAAAATGCGTTTATTCGTCACACACACTGGGCCAATATACTTATACAATATTCATTGCTTCATAAATGTTTAAAATAATAGTTTGCACGCCAACAAAAACAATGCAATGGATATTATTGGACTACCAAATTGGAATGGATTGCCATTCCAAGTGTGTAACGCACGTAAGATCTCAACGTAAGTAACAAAACGAGCTCAAACTCGGCACATCTACTCGTCTATTAGTTCCAGTAGCAGTCGTCGAAGTACACATTCAGGTCACTCCATCAAGTCAGGAGGTAAGATCTCAACATAACTAACAAAACGAGCCCAAACTCGGTACATTTCGATCGATTTCGAAGTATACCTTCAGGTCACTCCATCAAATCAAAAACAAAATGATAATATGAATTTATGATCCATACTTACTTCTAGCAAAAGTATAAGAAATTGTGAATAAAATCTTACCTTGGTTGTCCGTAGTCCGTATAAAATACGTGAAGTATCAAGTTTATTACGTTAATTATTTTGTATTCGTACAGCGATCTTTTTCACTACGAGCTGCTGCTTACAACTGACACAGTGTCCACTCACGACGGCGGCCGAGCGCAGACTAATATTTCGTTACAAAGTTTTGTGCAATAAATCAAGACAACGACCAGTAAAATAACCCTTATTTCAATTCAATAAGATTCACGCGTAGAAGCTAAATAAGTGAAAATAATAGATTCGATTTTAATTTTTTTCTGAGACTATTTGTTACATTTTGATAGTTCTTTTTTAACCTTTTTTGAGTTGAACATGTCTGCTTACATAAAATATTTTTAAATAATTGAATTTAAGTTATTAAATAGAAGAAAAATCTTCCTAAACTCAACACTTTATTGTCAATGTTGTGTGAGGAGGTAAGGGAAATTATTTTTTACAATGGTAAAAATCAAAATTTTCGAGTACAAAATTTTCCAAATTTGAAGATGAAGAAATAATCTATCTTTGGCAATTACTATTTACATTTGGTTTAGTATCATTTCGCCGCAAAAAGCACCGAAAAACTGCCTATTTTTGTCAGATTTGTAAACGCGTCCTTAACAACATATAACATACGTACTAGGTTATTCTCTTTTTTATTTTGTGTTAAGCTTTAATGTATATTCTTTTCTACATAGTAGAAATTAAGAAATTTATTGTAACGTAGTACCCCTATTACATGTATAGCAATAAAGCAATAAATGTAAACGGAACGAAGGAGCCTGGATATCACGACACAGGGAATCCCAGTGTGAGTTCCAGGAAGCAACGCATTTGAATGTAACTTTTAAGACAATAAATTATTCTTATTCTTATACCACATTGTTTTTAATTGGTGGTGGTATCAGCAGGCAAACCAGGAGGGATTCATGGCCAGTTGCAATGTCGCATAATTTTGATAAGTTCAGATGACAATGCTGCTCTGTGTCACGCGTTTTTGACTCCCAGTTTTAGTCAAAATGTAGGTTTCAGTATTACAAGTCAGTTAAAGTCATAAGTCATAAATAAATAAAGTCGTATAGCCGCCCAGCGAGCAGCACAACGACACGGCGCACGGCGCACGGTGGGCCGAAATCAAGCTTTCATAGACTTAGGGATTCACGACTACCACTAAATACTATTCTACCACTAAATACAAGACACTTTTCTTCTACGATTTTTGTATATACCTAATATTTTTAAAGTTATAACGATTTGAATTTTTTTTTGTATGGAGAAATTTGATTTTATATGAATAACTTTTAATTCTCAAGAGTTCTCAAAAAACGGCTTTCGGTATTCGATTATGCAATTTTTTAGGCAAATTATCCGATATATCACTTGCTTCGATTTTCTTCGATTTTGGAGAAAATTGATTTTCATTCCCTTTTCCACACCACCCTTGAGGTAGAGAACCAAGCGCGTTTTTTTTTTATCAGTGGTGTCCCCAGGAGGCCTAATCCACTCATACGCACACTCTTACTCACACACGCACTCACAAAATTATCACTTATACAATTTCATCAGATTCTGATTCAGATTCGTTCTCTAAATGTTCCAAATTTACAAATTCTATATTTTCGCGCTCATCATCTTCAAATGTTGGAGATAACAGAAGCATGGCTTTCGCTTCTTCTGAAAATGGTTTGTGTTTCCGTATCATTTTATGACGTTTTGATGATATATAAGGATCTGAACTAATTATTAAATTATTCAAAATATCCTCATTATTAGCTCTTCTGCAGAATTTTCTTGAATGGTGTTGGCAATATCGCCTAAAGTCTTTATTTCTCGATTCAGCCGCTTCTTCCGATAACTTTCCAATCGGAATTAATCCCAAGTTTTCAATGATAGCTGCTCCATGAACAAGAACTTTATGCACACTGGAGGGCATGGGATACCACTCATATAAATCTACATATAATTTTATGGTGGCTTCCGTATATTCTTTAAACTTCACTGTGTCAATTTTATGACCTGAAGATATTGTTTCTAAAATGATTGAAAACCGTTTTATTAAGTTTTCATCGACACCAGTAATTGCAGCAGCAATGTCTGTATTTGAGAAAACTCTTCGAGCAGTATTCCCGTCATTAGTAGTTTCATGTCCTTACTTTACAACATCTATTAAAAGGCCTGTTTGATTTTTAAAAGCTTCCTGAATGCTTTTTTTTCTATTTTCCATCAAAACTTTGTTTTCACCTTTTGCAACCCATGTTTTGAAATCCAGTCTATAGGCTATGTGAAGAATGCATTCCATAAAACGTATCCATATATGTAGCAATGATAAACCATATTTGTACAAATCGGTATCAATGTTTTTAGTCAATAACAAAGACAAGTTATTCATTTCTGTAGGAACAGCTTTACATATGTCACATCGTTGAGCTGAAGTTTCACAGAGGATTGATGTTGCTTTGCCATCTATAATGGTAAGCAATAATGAATGTGAGACTTTTATTTCTCCAATTTCTGTTTCCTTCAATTCATTTATCTCCGTTTCAATTTCGGTTTTCTCTCTTAAAATCGTTGATTTATTCTCTTTTTCAAATTTGAAAAATATTGGACGACACCAATATGCTGAATTTAGTGAGTCGTTTTCCCAGATAATTTGTTCCTCGGAAACAATTTTTATTGGTACTTTACTACCCATAAAAATACTTGAATCATCTGTCGAAGCACTGTCCTCTTTGTCATCCGTTGTCATTTTTTGCTTATAGTTTGCTTGATTCGAGGCACCATCCATTCCCCATTTGCTTATCATTGTCAACTCCTTACAGTCTGTGCTATCAATATTGATTGCTTTGAATATCCTTTTGGCGGTTATATCTAATAGAGCCTGCAATTTTATTCTAGCAGTTG
This sequence comes from Polymixis lichenea, assembly GCA_949091785.1. Classification (NCBI taxonomy): domain Eukaryota; kingdom Metazoa; phylum Arthropoda; class Insecta; order Lepidoptera; family Noctuidae; genus Polymixis; species Polymixis lichenea. Next base: position 25,856,696 of record OX420936.1, on the reverse strand, counting down.
TATCTGCTAAGGTGATATCATCCTTTGGCGGGTAGCATTCTTGTTTTGCATTTTGCACCTTGTAGTAGGAAGGGAACATGTCGACATTTTTCTCTTTGATACTTTTTCTTAAAGTATTTTATTGCCACTTTGTTAATTTAAGGGACAAAACAAGTCCCAAAGCTTCATCTCCTTCCGCCTCTTCCCCGCGGACGCTGTGCAGTACAGACGTGTCTACACAAATACTCTGTAAATTTTTAATATTTAATTTAATTAAATCAAAATAATCGTAAAATAGTAGCCGAATAAATCAAGTGAAGTACCAGGAGCGCATAGCATCGTGGATTACTAAGCACCCGGCGGCGGCGAGCGAGAACACCCAGCGTAGGACAAAGACCGATATATATTCGCGTGAGTCGTCTTCACTGTGAACAAATAACTCACACTCAAGGACGCATACTTTCACCAGCAGCGAGCGAGCGAGAACGGTCCGCGCGAGACATAGACAGATATACTTTCACGTGAGTAGTCTTCAACTGTGACAGCATAGCTTACGCTCAAGGACACATGCACTTACCACTCTGCGCCTACGCAAGTTGCTCCTTCACGTACCTAACGCTACGGCTGGCGGCGGCGCGCAGTGACTCACATCTCTAGCCACAGTAAGATTACCTCGCTGCCCGCGGCCGATACACTGCTTCACGCTCGCGACTGTGCTTTGAGGGTGAGCAGCGCACGGCTTGTGTTTTGCTCCACAAAAGATCGTATTGCTTCGCACTTAATATGAATTCACCTATGAACAAATCGTTGTCGGATACGGATATAACCAGTGCGGGTATGGATAAAACACCACCAAACTATGTATTTCAGCGTTCTAAAAGGAGTAGGGAGTACATGGAGGTTTCTATTGGGCAACAACTGGACGAATTTAAAGAGGAAATGAAAAAAATGTTATCGACCTTCACTGAAAAACAGGGGAAAGATATACAAATCATGAACACAACATTACAGGAGATTCAACAATCTAATATAAATATAGAAAGTTCTATAACTTTTCTTACTGCGCAGAATGAAGAGTTACGAGAGAAAATTGCCCAGCTTGAAGGGCAGACTAGAGAAGATAATACATATATCACTATCCTAGAAAATAAAATTGAAGACCTGCAAACGGGAAGCCGCAAAAGTAATCTGGTGGTTAAAAACGTGCCTAGAATAAAAGGTGAGACTAAAGAAGATCTTATTGAAATGACCATGTGTCTTTTCCAAAACATGGAGTGCAGCATTAAAAAATACGATATAAAAGACATTTATAGAGTACGTGGAAAATCAGCAGATAAACAGAACACGCCTATTGTCGTGGAAACGGGCTCCACGATCTTGAAGACTGAAATTCTGAAAATGGCAAAGACATTTAACTCTAAGCATAAATACAAATTATCGTGTAAACATATGGGTTTTAAAACTCAAGAAGATACTCCAGTATTTATATCGGAACATCTGACCGCCAAAGGCTCCCGTCTCCACTTCCTGGCACGTGAACTAACAAAGTCTGGAACCTACAAGTTTTGCTGGACAGCCTACGGCAAAGTCTACGCTAAGAAGGATGAAAATTCTCCATCAATAGTCATTAGATGTGAAGATCAGGTACACAAACTTTTACTCGAAAAATGACTATTATCCTGTAGTTCTATAGCTAAGTTTCGTGTCACTGCTGAATTGGTAATATTGTTGCCTGTATTAGATGTGCCTGGTAACCAACTTCTGGTTCTGTTTTGCCATATCTGTGATGATGTTTTGCCTGGTCCTTTAAGATTTTTTGTTAATGTCATTAATACACATACTCACACAGTACACAACCGAATCATATCCATACACTCAAACACACAAACTCAGAGCACATATATACAATATATACACCCATTCGTTTACTCAAACACCGAAACTTTCACATCAAAAACATATTCCTCACTCAAAACTCATATTACAATCATTATTACAGTAAGTAGTTTTTTATTGTGTCATTGTATTGAAATATACACTTCCTTCATACAACTATTCATCCTAGATTCACTCTGTTTTAATGGATAATATTTTACAAACTGTATCTGAGTTAGACAACATTGAAATTGCTCGTTCTGTCTCCTGCGATTATTCAGAACTCCACGATCACGTCATAATAAACAAAAATGACCTTACCATCATATCTCAAAACATAAGAAGCATACATCGTAACTTTGACGATTTTATTATCAATTTGTCTACACTTCATTTAGAACTAGATATCATTATCCTGACAGAATGTAGATTAAGTTCTAACAAACCTATTCCGCAAATAAACAATTACCACTCTTATATGACAACTCGACAACTTAACCAGAACGATGGGGTTGTTGTATATGTAAAATGTTCTATAAAGCATAAAGTTGAGGAAATACAGCTCGACCAAGCGTCCTGTCTACGGCTGGATGTCCTAGGCTGTGATGTGTATTGTATATACCGCTCACCTTCAAATTCTAATATTGATGGATTCACGGACTCTCTTAGCACACAACTTAACAACAAATTGTCACATAAAAACACTATTATAGCTGGAGATATAAACATCAACATCATTGCTAGAGAGACTGAATCATCCCAAGATCGCAAGAATAGAGTTGGTTACCTAAATATGCTATCTCACTTTGGCATACTGCCTGGACATACACTTGCCACCAGGGAACAAAACTGCCTTGACCATTTTATGTTAAATATAAACAAAAAGAAGTTCTCTGCGTCTATTGCTGTCTTATACTCAACTATCACTGACCATCACACCACATTCCTATCTCTAGCAAAATTAAAAAATATTTACACGGCAAATAGAAATACGACTACAATAAATTACGAGCAAGCTCTGAAAGATCTAAAGGAGAAGAAATTATCTGATCTATTATTTTGTAATGACCCAGACTTATTAATTAGTAGCTTTATAAATACCTTAACTTCTATTATACATGAAAACACGATCACGAAAAAAATTCCGAATAGTAAACGGATCATCAAACCATGGATCACTATGGGTATACTACGATGTATTAAGAACCGGAATCGTCTACAAAAACAGAGTCGCATTGACCCCTACAATGAAATACTAAAAATAACGTATACTAGATACAGGAATTACTGCAATCAGCTGATTAAAAAAATAAAAAGGAAATATGAACGAGACTTACTTGCAAAATCTGTAACTAATAATAAAACACTATGGAAAAACATAAAAAATATCACTTACTCTAATAAAATAAAAAGTCAAAACATAGAATTGTTAAATATAAAACCCACCTCTCATGACTCGATAAATTATATTAATGATTACTTCGCTAACATTGGAAAACAACTAGCCTGTCAAATTCACCCAACTTTAAATAACGTCCATATCCCTGTTCTTCCAGATACATCTCCGCTTAACACTTTCGTACTAATTGACTCTGACGAATCTGAAGTAAACGCTATATTAATGAATTTAAAATCTGACAGTGCCCCGGGCTGGGACAACATTTCAACTAAATTCTTAAAGTTTGTAAGAATAGAAGTCGTTCCTATAATAACCCACTTTGTAAATCTGTGTCTCCAGCAAGGCGTCTTTCCGGCTCCCCTAAAACAATCTTTAATAACCCCAGTACACAAGGGGGGGGACAGAGACGATGTCAATAATTACAGACCTATCTCGGTTTTACCAGCCATATCAAAAGTTCTGGAAAAGGTTATTAATTCTAGATTAACTAAATTCTTTAACAAATTCAACTTACTATCTCCTTCACAATTTGGCTTCAGACAGGCTGTAAGTACCGAAGATGCTGTAGCTTCATTGACTTCTCATATAACTGGGCATCTTGACAAGGGAAAAAAGTGCCTATCCATTTTCCTAGACCTCAAAAAAGCTTTTGACACCGTCTCTGTCCCTATCCTAGTGAACAAATTACAAAAAGCCGGAATAAGAGGTACTGCACTCAGCCTGCTCAGAGATTATCTCTCTAACAGAAAGCAAAAAGTTAAAATAGGACAATACACTAGCGACAATGCAGAGGTAACATACGGCGTACCACAGGGTAGTGTTTTGGGTCCTACCCTGTTTTTAATATACATCAATGATCTGTGTAATATTAAATTAACAAACGCCAGGGTATTTGCATATGCCGATGATACTGCTATTGTATTTGCTGGTGATTCTTGGCAAGATGTTACACTGAGTGCAGAGGTAGGGATTGCCCACGTAGCTGAATGGCTGAAAAACAATTTACTAACATTGAACACCACCAAGACTAACTACGTATGTTTTAGTGTTAGTAACCGGACACAGCCCAATGATGACCTCAATTTGAGGGTACACACATGCGGGGATATAAACAGGATAAGCTGTAATTGTTCATATCTAAATAGAGTCTCCAAGATGAAATACTTGAGCGTGATGGTTGACCAGTTTCTGTCTTGGTATCCTCACCTTGAGCAGGTGATTGCGAGGGTCAGAAAGCTTACCTGGATCTTTAAAACATTAAGATACGTGGCTCCGACTAAAATGTTTAGGAGTGATAAGCGACCTAGAAATCTCCTTAATGAAATCTATTTTGCTCTAGCACAATCCGTCCTTCTATATTGTATCCCCATTTGGGGTGGCGCAGCTAAAACTAGATTTTTGGACGTGGAACGTGCACAACGTGCACTTATAAAGATTATGTATTTTAAAACTAAAAGACACTCTACTAAAAACCTATACGAAATCAGTAATTTACTCTCAGTTAGGAAGCTGTATATAACTCAAACGGTTCTAAAAAAACATAAAACCCTCCCTTATCATATGAATAAGAAACACAAAAGGAGAAAAGATATCATTGCAGTAGTTACCCCATGTAAAACCAAATTTAGTAGCAGACAATTTCACCATCTCTCAGCTCAAATATACAACAGGATTAATAAAAACATATATATACACAATAAAAACAATCACGACTGTAAAAAAGTTATAACAAACTGGACAAAGTCTCTTAGTTATGAGGATACGGAAGCTCTGCTGGTTTATCATGAGTAACATAATCACACACCATAAAATATACAAATCTTACTGTTCTCCATATACGAGTACTAGACTACTCTACACCTCGCCACACCAACACTACACCACACCACGCTACACCACACCACGCCACACCACACTACAGCACACCACACTACAGCACACCACACGACACCACATCACACTACACCATACCACACTACACCACACTACACTACATCACACTACACCACACCACACCACACCATACTACACCATACCACACTACACCACACTACACCACACCACACCACACCACACCACACCACACCACACCACACCACACCGCACTACACACCACACCACACATCACATCTAACCGCACTACATCGAACATACACGCCACGCTTAACTAAAGCACACCACGATTCACATGATACATACTCAAGATGTTAGAATAAGAATAAGAAATAACTAATTGCCATAATGTAATATAAATATGTAACATTTGTATAACTAAGATATGGAGGAGCGGAGTCTCCTAACACAGGCATTGTTTGCCTAAAAGGAGGCTCCAAACACAAATCATTGTTTAAGAAGCATTTTGTTTAAATAAAAAATATTTCATTTCATTTCATTTCATCTGGAGTAAATTTAGGTTTTTCATTTTTACGTAAAAGACTATCTTTGGCTTTTTGCACATCCTGTGGATTTTTAAGTAGGTGTTCGAGGATTTCAGCTATTCCTTGATTACCATCCTCTCGTAATTTCATAATATGTGCATAAGATATTTCCTCTGTAGTCATAATTGTATGAATATGTTCTGTACGTCTCTTTTTTTGCTTAGGTCCAAATTCACAAAATGGTTTTCTTGGACTTACATTCGTTGACGTGGCAGTAGACACTTTTGCTGGAGATTCATGTTCACTTGATGTACTAGGAACAGAGTCTTGGTTTCTTTCAAATGCACTTACAATGAAACCAGGCCACTTTATTTCCGATGATAACCATTCGCAATTATTGTTGCTAAACAATTCCTCTTTGCTATGAGCATTTTGCCATCTCCTTTGCAGATTATAGCAATATTTTGCACAAAACGCTTTTAGCGCTTTATCGTTTTCATCGCTTAACACAGTGGGGACTAATCTAGATTTAATAGCACTATATAAAACACTATTATTTTTAAAACTTCCACTTTCCTTTAATAGCACAACAATATCAATATTTGATACCAAATCGAACATTTTTACGTAATAAATAGTATTAGTATTCCGAAAATGTGAGATAGGATAGTGCGTTTATTACGATGTGTAACAACGTACTGAGGATGGTTGTTTTTTAAATGTAACCGTGTCATTTTTTTACCTGCTATTCATCATCCAATCACATAATGACACGTCATCATTTTGCTGCGCTAATGAGTATTGTTAAAAACAAATAACGTCATAAGGGTGGTGTGAGTATCGTGAAAAATAAATGACGTCATAAGGGTGGTGTAGAATATTTACCAATAATTTGTTTTTTTGGTATATTTCTGTAATACAATATTAAAACATGTCAGAATAAACCAAAAACCGATTAATATTTCATACAAAGTTTAGGGGTTTATAACTCGAAAAATACTGGGTATAAAAAATTAAGTACAAATAACAAAAAATATTTGTATTAGTACATACAATTCAAAAATACTCATTTGAATCCTTAAGGTGAACCTAGTCCACATTTTTCCCATACAAAATTCGGGAGTGTATTACTCCACTGTTACACAATGTACATCAAAAATTAAACATGGTATGGTTTTGTCTTATTATTAACATTGTCTGTACGGAAACAGAATACTAAAATAAAAAGCCATTCAAAAGTTAGGAGCCAACTAAGATTAGTTTTTCTTGCTAATTTAACCTAACTTTGGGCGTGTTTTAGTAATAAAAGAAGTGTAAAATCTGAAAAACCAAGTCGGTACCGACAAAGCTTAAATATCGAAAAGTTCAGTAAACTTTATTGGTTATTGATTTATGCAGAGGTTTTTTCATAAAATCCGATCTTCCGAAGGACTGTTCTTAATTTTTTACGCGCCTGTTGTACTATAAATGATCCTGCATCTCACTTAATAATGTTGTACGTGTAGACTAGCTTCTAACTGCTCATCACTGATACTACCTCTGTCGGACACGAGGCCTGGTAAGACAGCGTGCTTTTTAGCCAGGCCCACCAGTGAATTTGAGCTCGCGACTAGGTTCCCCTTAAGTCCACACTTGACGATTCCAGCCCACCGTGCGGCGTGGCGGTCCGGCGGCCGGCAGTCCTGCCGCGGCCGCTGTGGGCGCCGCACGTGCCGCCACTTTGTGCTACAGCCGCGTGTCACGTCGCGCAGTCAACAGTGCGCTCGTGAAACTTTCTAAAGTTTAGAGTAACATAATGTGAATGATCAAAGTGCATTCGGATTTTACCGGTGGATTGTGAGTAAATGGACTGCTTTAGTATATCCGCAAATTTCCTTTTCATCTAATCTTAAATTAGATGTAAGTATTATTGTTCTTCTTTAATTTCTTTAGCTAGACAGTCAGGTCCAGTTAAAATGGATATCTGAGTAGTAAGTAGTCGGTTCAAAGTTTCTTCTACGGAGTGAGAGTGGCAACAGTTGTGGTTGTGGTTGTTTGTTCGTACGCAATAATTATTCTCTGCTAACCCCGCGCTCCTCACAGACCGCACCTCAGATGACCGGCCAGTAAGCTCGCTATTATCACGGTGCTGGCGAATCTGTCGTAACTAGTACTTTTTATATTTTCCTTTCTTCCAAAACGTAAATGTATATACATATACGTTCGTTACGGTCAGCACTCCGCTTAAATTAAACGGTCCTAATCACACCTCCTGAAGGCGGCCCGTGGGGTCAGATGTGATGGCGCACCGTAACCATCATCGGCTAAGCGTCGCGTATTGTCTCCTGTAGCCGCCATGTCCTGAGTATGATAAAAATTAGTTCAGTTAGAGTCAGTGCAGCACTGGCGTCTGGTCGTCAGGCGCTGTGATTGCTGTGCCAGTGTGTCCAGGCTGCGCGCGGAGTCTATTTTCCTTCTACAATACAACAAAGTTTGGCCGTTTTACTTAAAAGTTTGTCGTAAGTAACGACTACCGACAAAGAGAATGTTAAAATGCCGCAAAGGTAGTCTTTGATTAGAGCGAACTACTTTTGGAAAAAATGGCAATAGGTAGGTTCCTATCAGCTTCACGCAGCTTACTACATGTATACATGTCTGTACTTACATGGTGAGGAAATACCGCAGACGTGACTGTACTAAGTACTAATTATACAAACAGTATATAAATTAGACACAGGATATACATATATGTAAATAATACCTGTTAAGTATTTGGGGTCAGCACAGCGCGTGTTCATCTACCACAGTTCATCATATCAGTATCACCACCCTTCAAACTTTATCATCTGTGACACAATCCATCCACTCATCCACCGAAATCTTTGGTCTTCTTTTATTCTTATAATCATAGGTACACTTTCATACTTTCATGTTAAAAACTTTCCTCACGGCATGTTCCTCATGTTTCCGCATCACATGTTCATACCACCCATAAGTACACAAAAAACATATTTTCACACAATCTCTCATGTACGTTTGCCCCGCTAGGCCCCACTGTTCAACAAAATCTTAACTTTTTTTCTGTCACATGAAAACTTGCATCAAATTTTAAATGATTAAGGGCCACCAAACAATAATTTATCAATGAAAATAAAATAACACATCAGCTTTTCTTGTGACATCAAAATATATATTTTTCTTAATAGTACAATAATCAGGTACACTTAGAGAAATTATTGCTTAATTTACAATAAATACTTATAAATTGGTGAATATATCATTTTCGTGAATTTTTGGCTTTAGAAGGTCCCTTCTAAGTCTATAAAAATAATCTGCTAGCATTCCTGGATTCCATCTCCCTTGATAGCGCTTCTCCATTAAGGAAGTGTCCTGATGGAACCTCTCACCTTGCTCGTCACTCACAGCAGCCAAAATTGCCGGAAAGAAATCCAGATCCCAGCATTATAGTGCTAATAACTATAAATGTTTAATATTAGTGATATTTCAACTAGAATAACACAATATTTGAGAATAATGCATCATTCATTAACAGAAAATGAAGCTTAACGACAAAATTGATTTTTAAACGACTTCAAAAAAAGGAGGAGGTTCTCAATTCGACTGCATGTTTTTTTTTATATTTGTTACCTCATAACTTGTGACTGGGTGAACCGATTTTGATGATTCTTTTTTTAATTGAAAGCTGGTGCTTCCCGTGTGGTCCCATTTTCAATTTTATATGGATCTGATGATGCGTTTCGGAGACAGACAACGGAACTCTTAAAAAAATAACAGTAAATAAACCGCGATTGCTGCTATCGCATGCATTGTTTTGACCGCAAGGATGATGAAATTTCAAATTAGTGGGGTAGGTACTGTAGCTAAAAAGTGAAAAATAAAAACTTTTCCAAAAAATAACCGACTACCGAAAAAACCAAAAAACACTACAAAGTGAAAAATAACTTTAATTTCGGAAGGCGGTGACAAAAAATTAAAATATATATCCAAAGTCAGCGACTTCCGAAATTAAAGTTATTTTTCGTTATTTTTCTTGTGAGGGCCGCAGGAGTGCGCTGGATGCGGGAAGCACAGAACCGGTCGAAGTGGCGGAGCTTCGGGGGAGGCCTACGTCCAGCAGTGGACGTCTTTCGGCTGAAATGATGATGATGATGAGTTTTTTCGGAAGTCGGTTGTTTTTTTTTACAATGATCGGTACTCCTACATTTAAGGCGTTAATGGCTCAAATTAAAGTTATCATACTAATATATCAAACTAATATATAAAAAAGTATTTATCACAATGATCGGTACTCCTACATTTAAGGCGTTAATGGCTCAAATTAAAGTTATCATACTAATATATCAAATTAATTTAACATAATACTAAAACGTCAAAGTATTAGGAAAAAATAAAAGAAATTTAAGATATTCGTCAAACACCTAACACCGTCATGGGTTGGTATCTAATCGAAAAAAGTAATTCAAATATTGTTCCTATTACCGCCACATTTTAATATTGAATTTTAACCAAATTCAATCTGAAACTCATGACAATTAGTTGCTGGTTGTATTTATGAAAGTGGGAAGAATACAGTTAAATTATTAAAAGATTCAACATAATGTTTTTTATACCTAATTCTCATTAAGAAAAAAGTGAGTGTACGACGTAAGTACACTCACTTTTTTCTTAATGAGAATTCTCTCTCTAATCGGGAGCGGGACTCTATGGAACGTGCACTGTTTACGGAAGCCTCCGACGAACTGTTCAATTACTCTTTGTATTGTTGGTGTATGCACACAAGCGTGTGATAGATACTTGCAATATTAATACAACTGCATTTTTCTAAAATAACCACAATTCTAACTCTAGCACAACCCTTTAAAATGATGATTTTAAGAAACTGGCGGTGATAGGTGTAGATTTAGAGGGGTCGTTAATAGGTGCATTTACGTTACTGCTCATCTCCCATGGTAAATAGCGTGATGATTTACGGCCTACAGATTCACCAGAGTAATAGGGATTATCTATGCAAAAGGAGAATGCCCACGGTACTATGGACAAATGTACTCATTTCAAAATTCGTATGTCTTCATCAAATCGTCTTCAAAATACTCGAAGACATGTTTTAAACTCCTCAAAAAATTCAACACAATCTACCTCGGCATTTCCGAAATATTTACAAAAATAAAATGACTATTTTGCGGTTATATTCGAACACAAAATCAACTGAAAAAGCTATTTGAAAGGGTTTAAATGGGTTTACGAGTGAGCCTTGTGCCTATGACATACATTGGTGTAAAATCTGTAGCAGTTTAGCTTTTAGGTAGCCAGTTACTGGTGACCACCACACCAAGTCTTACTGTTTTCGATTTTTAGTATCTTGGTGCCTCAAAATCTTAGTCCCGCGTTTCATTAAAACGCAAAGCATTGAAGCAAACATTATATTATATTATATAACATAACATCACACCCGTATTCCCCAAAGCGTTAGGCAGAGGTGTACCTATGTGTAGTACACCCACGCTTCGCCAGTTATGTTTAAGTCCCACGTAATAGAGGACTAGCCTATTGCCATAAGCGGGCACAAATCCAGGCTGCTAATGAGCAATTCCAGATGGAAAAACCCAACAAGACTTTGCTCGACCTGGGATCGAGCCCAGGACCTCATGCTCAGTGGTAGCACTTGGCCAGCGACCACGAGACCACCGAGACAGTCAATATTATATTACTTTATGTAATATAAGTAATAGTGATTGGCTTAGTGTTATGTCTAGGTCCTATGTACTGAAATCATTGATAGTCAAAGTCCTGTATTTAGTAATATATAACACACAACACACATACACGGTGCAGCGGCGAAGGAAGTATATTATTTTCAATGGGTTAGCAGCAGTAGCCGAGATGAAATGAAATGTTTATTTATGTAAGTAGATCTTAAAAGACACTTTTACACGTCAAAAACTAGACGGCGCCGGCATTTCCTAACTGACTGTTCCCTGAGGAGAAAAGCCGAAACAAACTCAGAGGACATGGTCTCTTTTAAAGTCCAAACATTATATTACTTGAATTTTATGTGAGTCTAACAATACAGGGCAATGTCTGGAAGGGCCTTTTGAAGAATGAGCCATTGCAGCTTTGAGCTGACCTGTCCCAACAGACGGCATGTACGTAGCAGTCACCGTGTAGCTCAGCTCGAGGAATTAAAAGCTCAAAACCGACGCAGAACGTATCAAAACCAGAAGAAAAAACATTATGGTTGTTCGTTGACATGACATAATATTGCAAAAGTATGACAGAAAATAAATAAATGATTAATTAAATGAATAAATAATTTGAGGGCACGGTTGGTGCAGCGGTTAAGTGATTGACTGCTGCTGGCGTGTCGTGAGTTCGATTCCCGCACGGAACAATTATTGTGGTATGACCAACAAGTAGTTGTTCCGGGTCTGGCTGTTTGTGTATGTGAGTTTAAATGTTTGTAAACTCCCCCAAAATACAGGAGAAATTCCTAGTGTGGGGCAAAGTTAAAAAAAAATATATAATGACAAATAGGGTTGTACCCGTGTTATTAAACGAAACATTCAATGATGACTTGTTCGATTGATGCAGATGAAAATCTTTGTTGTTATTTTATCAACGTGCGTTGAATAGTATTATTTCTTGAAACGTTTGAAACTATTCCCATTTCAATACCAACAATAAATAAAAATATGACTTTATCAATGGATGCCACTGTGTGGTGCCCACTACACACTATGGTTTCGTCTGTCACATAATTGAGTGAAAATAAAATAAACAGATGTACCTACTACCTAATATTTAGTTCTTTGGGATCTTAGAAACTGATTTATTTATTTTATTTCGCAAATCAATAGAAAATCGATATCATTTATGGGTGATATCATAATAATCTATATCAAACAGGTGGGCACATTAAACGAAATAGAAAAATGGATATCCGTAATTGCTTAATATTGACGAATGACAGACGTTTGTAAAAAATGGCGTACTTTACCGTCAAAATCGTAAAAATAATAATTATTGTTCAAAAAAACTATCCCAATATAAATATCATTTAAGTCTCATTAAAGAAATATATATATTTTAGATATTTCATACTGTTTAACTTTTTGAGACACGAGACATTTTTGAAGAGTCCATGGGCATTCTCCTTTAAACCAAATCTATCAAAGTCAAAGCATTTATTTGAAATAGGGACTTAAAGCCACTTTTGAATGTCAACATTTACATTAATAAAATATAATTTATTCTAACTCAAACTCAAACTCAAAGCATTTATTTCAAATAAACCAATTACAGGCACTTTTGAATTGTCAAGGTCGGTGAGTTAAAAAGATGAAGCTAGTTGCCCATTCCAAAGCGTAGGTACCTATGGAGAAGAACGGGCAAGAAACTCCATGGACACTCTTTTAAAATCATGGTATTGTTACTAAAAGTTGGTTACATCATTATGTTGAAATTGGACCAAGTTGTGCCAAAATGTTCTACCCTACAATGAACACATTTTGAGTTATTTCAGTTTAAACATTCAGACGAAGTTTTTCTATTTAAACATTTCGATTTTGTTACATATGAAGGTTTCAATATTTGGAATATTGAATATGGTTTCTAATAGTATGTTTTACAATATACAGCTGCTGCTACTTTTTAAGATATTGAGAGAAATATCGTCTAGATCATTTCAGCAAAAAATAAATTTGTATGACACTGTGTCAAAATTAATTTTGGAATAATGATCCAAATCACTTCCATAATCAGTTTTATATCTACGGAAGTTTTTCATATAAAGAGTAACTAGGTATGAATAATAAAACAATTTTTTTTATTGAGGCACATAATATATTTGTGGAGAAAAAAATCCAAAACGAAACGTTAACTGTCTTAACAGAACTAATCCTCTTCAATGTCAAAATCAAGGGTCCCAAATCCGTCAACATCATCAGTTACCTTTTTGTTCCCTTTTAAATTTTTGTAGAATTTTTTACAGTCATCTGGGATTAAATGCATCATAGACTTGATGTCATCCAGCTTTGCCTGAGCTATCTCTTTCCCATGCGGCCATAGTGAACCCAGATTCTTTTTGACAATTTTCATGACACGTATACTTCGCGTCAAACTTTATGGCGGCTCTGAAGTGCGCTACGCGCTGCGCAGTACCCCACCCCTCAACCCCGCTGACCCATGAATTTGTTATTGCGCAGCGACTCGCCTCGTGTTCCGAGCCGCCATATAATTTGAATCGAGCTGTACTCCTTTTCCAGTTTTTTTTTAAATGTCAAGCTCTTGAAACTCTTCGTCAAAACCACTTCTCATAAAAATTGAGTAGTGGTGATCCTTTTTTAAGAGAATTTCTTTCGTTGCCAGCCAGTTAACTTTAGTTTTATTTACATACATCTTTCTATTAACTATATACTTCTCAATATCACTGCAGCTTAAAAACAAATCTGACTTCATTCTTACTACCTGTAACGGATTTTGTTTTTTACAATGTTTCATGACGTCCATGTACTCTTCTACGGTATAAAGTCTTTGTATACCTTTTAGGCGCGTCTCAATTTTTGAAAAGTCCGTGTCGTTGGGTAAAAATGTATGTCCGGGTTCTAAAAATCTTATCGAAATGGTCTTCAAATTAATATGGGAGTGTAATGCTGCTTTTAACATTAAAGTTAACTTTATATTCCTGTTCTGACCCCCACAGGAATCACTCCATAGTATTAGGTGTTCTATATCTTCTGATAGTTTATTATCGATGTGATGCAATAGGCATGATCCGACTTCCTGTGCCCCTCTCCCTGCTTCGCCTTCAACCCATACATAACAATATCCCTTGTCGTTTGATGCAGAATGTATACCGCTATTATACACCCATAGTTGTCGTTTATAAAAAACGATGTTAGTAGGGATTCTAGGTACTGGGAGCGTTTTCTCTAAATCAAAGGTCAGACATTCTACATTACTTTCCTCTTTTGCTCTTAGGAAGTCTTTTTTCATTTGCGCTTTTAATCCATGCGCAATTTTCAAATGCTTGTCGTGTTCGTCTGATTTTTTTTTTTTCAGTTTTGCAACAACGATTCAAGTGTACCTGAATCATTGTGGCAAAACCGATTGGTATTAATTTACCAGAAACATTTTGTTCCAAATGACATGAATCATTTCGGCAATTTATTTTCCATAAGTCCCATAGATGTGGAGTGGTATACTTTCAGTATATATTTTTCTAGAGAGCAGATAATAAAATGAGTCTTTGCCACATGAAAATAAGGCTCATTTTAGATTGGTTAGTAAAGATAACTCAAATTCGATAAATGTGTGGGTTGGAACATTTTGGCACAACTCGGTCCAATTATCAATGTGAGAACGATGTAAAAAGACGTGCACATTAAAGCGTCCGTAATTAAAACAAAAACAAAATAACAATTCAGAAATTTAAAAAAGCCGTGGGAGTTAGAAGATGACCAGTCCCTACTGGTGGCGCCCGTTCACGAACATGACGTGTGGATCAGCACCATTCAGCTCAACCATTTTGAAGGGAACTTAATGAACCAACACACACGCCACCACCAGCGAGACATTTGAGTGAGCATGACATACTCTCAGCTGCCAGGGCACATTCAAGTCAATGAAAGACGTACGCTTTATAGTAGGAACATAGTGCTCACACATATGCTATGCAATTATACAATACTAGAAGTTTGAATTTATACAATGCAAAGATATCTAGTCTTTTACAGTCTTCAGCAGCTCCAACAACGTTTTCAAATGCTAATCAATTTGGTTTAAGCTACCTTGTGGAGCAGAACAAGCAGCGTTTAGCCAAGCATTTTTGTAAGCGATGTAATCTCCCTACTTATAATAAGCATGGCTGCATAGTGTGCGTTTTATACAAAATTTACATTTCATTTCATTCAGTTGGAGTATGTGGGGAGGTATTTTATTGTAACATTTTAAACAGTACCCCATGAAGGATGAGTCTACTTTAGCCAGTCTGAAGCCTGGTTGAACTAATTGGTCCCTATTTCTAGTCCCAACGGTGTGTCTTTCACCACTTTTAATGAAAAGATTTACATTTTTCCTAAGTCCTTCTCATAGATATATTTACAAAGTACCGTCATGATATTAATATTTTTGAAAAGTTCCCTTAGAGAATCTCGCCTACGGAGGCCATATATTACTCTGATGGCTCTTTTCTGCAGAATAAAAATAGACTCGATATCCGCAGCCCGTCCCCATAGTAAAATACCGTAAGACATGATACTATGAAAGTAACTGAAATAGACTAGCCTTGCGGTTTCTACATTAGTGAATTGGCGGATTTTTCTTACAGCATATGCTGCTGAACTTAGCCGTCCTGCAAGAACTGTTAAATAAGGACTCCACTGTAGCATTGAGTCGAGCGTGATCCCTAGGAAAACAGTTTTATCGACGAATTCTAGTTTCTCTTTATTCAATACTATGTCACAATCAGTACTTTTAACATTTGATAAAGCAAATCTTATGCATTTAGTTTTTTTCCCATTTAATACTAAATTATTAGCAGTGAACCAATTTTGCACCAGCAGTAGGGCGTTATTTACGTCGTCAAGATTTGATCAGCAAATCACAACATTTGTGGTTGTTTTTTTAATAAATGGGGTAGATCATTAATATATACTAAAAAGAGGAAAGGACCTAATATTGAGCCTTGTGGAACACCCATTTTAATTTTTAAACCAAGTGAATTGACTCCATTTATATGAACTTTTTGCTGTCTATCATTTAAATAAGATTTTACTAGACTGAGCGCAAGTTTACCTAGTCCGTAATGCTCAAGTTTTAAGAGCAAGGTTTCGTGATTAACGCATTCAAATGCTTTGGAGAGGTCACAAAAGATTCCAATGGCATCCTGGGCCTCCTCCGAAGCAGTAAATATGTGTTTTAATAAGGTAACACCGGTGTCAGTCGTACAACGTCCTTTGGTGAAACCATATTGCTGATCTTGTAAGATTTTGTTGGTGTTAAAATGATTAAGCATTTGATTGAGCATTATCTTTTCGAACACCTTGCTGAATACCGGCAGCACGGATACTGGTCTATAATTGTTGGCGTCATTGCTGTCCCTAGATTTGAATAGAGGTATAACCTTACTATATTTAATTAAATCCGGAAAGACTCCTTGATCTACACACAAATTAAATATCAAAGCTAAGTATGGTGCTATGGTCTCGATTATAGATGTACAAACTTTTATAGACATTCCCCATAGATCTTCGGTCAGTTTGATTTTGATTCGCTGAAAACATTTTAAAACTATCATAGGGTTTATGTGCTTAAATTGAAATTCAACAGGGCAGCCTGGAACGTTCGCTCTTAATAAATCAATTGAGACATCGGGGGACGAATTTAAAGCTTCCGTCGTTTTAAATGGTATATCAGTAAAGAAGTTTACAAATTCTTGAGCTACTTCTATGTTAGAGCTTATGGCACCACGCGAAGTCTCCAATGTATAATCCGTATTTCTTATTTTTTTCCTACTAGTTTCGTTATTTATAACTTTCCAAACTGTTTTTATTTTATTCTCTGCTGATTTGATCTTGTTGCTACTGTACAAAGCTTTAGCTAACTTGCAGGTATTTCTAAAAATTTTGGAATATGTAGCAACATACTTGTTGAAAGTTTCGGTGTTAATGTAAGGCTCAAGGCCATACAACTCGAACAGTCTTTCCCTACTTATCCTAATACCTCTAGTATGCAGTCACTAAATACAAAATGAGGGCAAATATTTTTTGTTTTCTTTTCTAAAGTTTTACTGAATTCAGTGTGCACTACTGAAAAGAAATCCTCATACAATTTATTTGCAACTCCCAGAATATTTAACTTATTGTTTAAGGTACTATTGAATTGATGTAATTTGGCCGTCGTTATTGGTCTAAATTGTATTTGCACTTTTTGCAAAGGCGCTCTAAACTTAAAATTTACCGTTTGTCCACTATGATCAGACGGCAGATAATTTACGATGGCTTTCTCTACATATTCACAATCGTAGAAAATATTATCTTTCCTTTCTGCTGATCTCCTTTTTGATAATTAATTATTTTAGAGCAAGAATATACCTTGTTGTTGTTTGGCATAAGAATTTTCTTACTGGTACCTTCTGTTGTCTTACAAACTAGTTTAAAACATTATCCGGAGTTAACCCCAAGACTTCAATGACATCACCAGGCATTGAACTCACTGTGAGTGAGGGACATGGAACATGGAAGCTGCTAGTCGCCCCTTCCACAATGTAGTTTCGTATGTAGAAGAATGGGCAAGAAACTCCACCGTTACTCTTTTCAAATGTTTTAAGCACAATATTTAACATAAATTCATTATATAATTATGTATGTGTGAAAACGATGCACCCAGAATAAAATTATCATATTAAAGTAAAAAGGTAAAAAGAATGAAAGTGAAGCAATTACAGATAAATTAATTTTATGATAGCTACATGGTGCTCACATATTTACAAACATTGAAAAAGTAAGTATACGATTTTCCTAGAATATTAACAAGTAATAAGTCAATGTGTGAGTTAAAGTAATCACTGAGTGTAAAACAATGTCATAAATATAATTAATTATACAATATTCAATTAGCAACCAGTTTCATTTTGTCTAGACTCTAGATTGTCCTATGGAGCAGGACTAGTAGGTTACCAAGCATTCTTATCTTGTATATGATCCTCTAATTCTTGTTAATATTATTTTTTATTACTTAATATGCTTTTTTTTTTTGGGTGGGAAATCATCAAATAACTTTTCCCGCTCTGGGCGGAGCGGGAAGGCGTGTCAGACTTTTACTGACTAAAACCCACCCGTGTTCCCTCAGTTGCCTGTGTGCCAGGGGCCGCGGTATCTCTTTCGAACAACCCGCACCCCTGGCAGGCATCGGCCCTTGCGGGCCCCATCAGTTGCTGATGACATCTCTTTGAGGCGCGCGTGGAACACAACGCGCCGTCGACCGTGGCCGGGAATCAGCCTGGGATTCCCGACGCCCAGGGCGTCTCCTGCGAAGGCCATGGCTGTGAGGGCGCATGTACTGCATCTCCCTCACGTGCGCCACCTCCCTCTTTGCGAGCATAACTGCTTCGCTGAAGGAGGCGACTGCTAGCCATGCACTCTCACTCCGTACCATGGCCTGGACCAGGGTCAGACGCGAGAGATCGCCGCCGCCGATCACCTCCACGAGGACACGGCGGTGCTCCGCCCAAGCCGGGCAGACCTCCACCGTATGCTCCACCGTGTCCTCAGGGCGATCTTCGCAATGGAATCACCCGGGCGTTTCCTCCCGCCCTATCCGAGACAGGAACCTCCCGAAACAACCGTGTCCGGTGAGGACCTGTGTCAGGCGGAAGGTGAGGACGCCATGCCGCCTCTCAAACCACTCCTCAAAGAGGGGACTTACCGCCGCAATTGTGGCGTGCCCTATATTTGTATGCCTATTGAATAAGTCTTTCTCCACGAAGGCTTTTTCCCAAAACCATGTATACCGGTAACTGAAAGCTCATATTTTTGGGTATTCTAATGTGCGCATTGAAATCTCCCATAGAGATAATGTGTTTTGTGGAGATAGAGTCGTGAGCTTTCGCCAGGTCATCATAAAAATTGTCGATGTCTCATTGGGATGCGCTCTCTTTAGGTGCATACGCACCTAAAGTGAGCGCATCTTTATAATTACTCACTATACTTGTCTCAAAACTTACAAGTAAGTTTATATATTATATGTTACAACAAAATTAATAAAGTAAAAACCAATTAAAAATCCTGTTAGAACTATTTTCGATTTCTACGCGGACGAAGTCGCGGGCAAAAGGCTATCTTTACAAATAAAAATTAATTGCTGTTCGTTAGTCTCGCTAAAATTTGAGAACGGCCGGACGGATTTGGCTAATTTTGGTTTTGAAATATTTGTGGCAGTCCAGGGAAGGTTTAAACGGTGAGAAATTGTAGAAAAAAGGCATAAGCGTTTCGAGCTGACATACCTGCTACTAGGTGAGTTCCTACCGAGTTATCATAACTTGGTACTTCAAGTTTAAACGGTGATAAAATATAGAAAAATGCCACGGAAAAACAACAATTTTATTTTCCCATACAAACAAACGAACTTCCTACCTGTACATATAAATTAAATAGAGTAGGTTAAGTATTTATGCCTTCTAAGTAAGTACCAGGTTGTCATAAGTTGGAAAGAGCACATCTAACATAGGTGTGTCACTTAGACGATGCTTTATGCCTTCGAAGTACCAGGTTGTCTTACTAGGTAGGATCTACGAGTAACATAGGTGTGTCAGCTAGAAAATGCTTTATGCTTTCGAAGTATAAGGTTATCTTATTGTAGGAGATTATGCACTATGAGTCAAGATGTTTTGCTAATAGGTTAACACAACTTATTGATTCTGAGGCGGTACGAAGTTTGCCGGGGCAGCTAGCTTTTGGCAGCGGCATCACCCGCGTCAAGGTTGGAAATTATTACACGGGAACGTCCTACCGGGATAAAAAGTATCCTATGTGTGCCAAATTTCATCTACATCCGTTTAGCCGTTTTTGCGTGATTGAAAAACAATCATCCAAACTTTCACATTTATAATATTGTTTTTAGAGACCGTTATTATGAAGTTTAGTAAAGTTTCAGTCAATGCTACTGTAAAGAGCAAGAAAGATAGTTAGTTTAGTAACAAATGCTCAACGTGATTCTTTAAATTGGCATAACTTTTTTATTTATGAACCGATTGACATGAAAACACTAAATGTTCAAAATCAAAATCAAAATATTTTATTTCACATAAACCTGCAAGGGCACTTATGAAACGTCAGAAGCTAGGTGCACGGTTCCAATTTGTCGCTTCCTATGGAGAAGAGCCGGCAAGAAACTCCACGGTTACTCTTTTAAAAATAATTGGCTTTTATAATGTTTTCAAATTAGTGATATTAGTTATGGGAGGACAGTGCTAGCCTGTCAATAAGTACCAGGTACTTAGAGGAATGAAAATAAAGAATAGAAACTGTAGGCCTACAACGTTCTCTCATTCACAATATGTAAAAGAATCTATATAAGTAAAATCAACCTATTTAAACCAAGTGATATGATTTCCGTGAGAATCACTAATAAATATCCGATATTACAAGTGTTGTATAATGTCAACTAATGACGAGAATATGTCAGAAAGTGTAAAAATAAAATTAATAAAATTAACATTGTAATTTGGAAGCAGTTAATAGACGCTCACGTAGTTATGCTGCTAATGAGTTACCAGGGAAGCCACATGTGCAGAAGGAATTAATGCCAAACTTCCTTGTCTTCAACGTAGTCTTTTATCTTATAATATGTTTTTTTGATAAGGACACGTTTGATGTGAGTTTTAAACTTTCCATCGCTAAGTTCTGTAACCGACTTTGGCAACTTGTTATAGAAGTGGATACTGTTTATTAGAAATGACTTGCTAGTTTTAGCTAATCTAAATTTTGGAATCACAATTTCATCTTTACTACGTGTATTTAGATTATGGAAGTCGCATCTTTTTTTGAAAATACCTTAGTTTTTGCGAACATACAAGATATTTTCTAGGATATAAAGAGAAGGCAGAGTTAGTATGTCAACTTCGTTGAATTTGTTTCTAAGAGACTCACGAGGCCCCATTTTATAGATTGCGCGGATTGCCCTCTTTTGTAGAAGGAAAACTGAATCTACGTCAGTTGCCGATCCCCACAGCAGAACGCCACAAGACATAATACTGTGAAAATAAGCAAAGTATACTAACCTAGCTGTGGCGACATCAGTCAACTGCCTTATTTTCCTTACTGCGTAAGCAGCTGAGCTTAATCTATTTGAAAGAGCTCTAATGTGGGCACCCCATTGCAATTTTGAATCTAAAGTAATTCCTAGAAATACAGTTTCCGAAATAGCATCTAGTTTCTTGCCATCAAGTTTTAAATTAAGCCCTACTTGGGGTACATTTGGTAATGAGAACTTAAGACATTTAGTTTTGTTCGCATTGAGTAAAAGATTATTAGCCGCAAACTATTCCGAGAGAACAGCTAGACTATCGTTGACAAGTAAGACATCCGTATCTTTTCTATCTATTCTAAAAATAAAAGAAGTGTCATCAGCGAATAAAATTATATCCGAGAAGTTAGCCATCAGGTAAGGAAGGTCATTAATATAAACTAGAAATAAAAAAGGGCCAAGAATTGAACCTTGAGGCACGCCCATCTTAACTAGAGACCCCGAGGACGTTGCCCCGTTAACATTTACTTGTTGCTGCCTGTTTGATAAATAGGAAAGTATAAGATCAGTAGCTCGTCTTCGAACTCCGTAGTGGTGTAATTTACAGATGAGTGTATTGTGGTCAACGCAGTCAAACGCTTTTGAGAGGTCACAGAAAATGCCAATTGCATCCTGGGACTTCTCCCAGGATTGCAAAATATGGCTAATGAGTTGTACTCCCGCGTCAGTCGTTGACCTACCTTTCGTGAAACCAAACCGTCGACTATGTAAAATCCCATTTGAGTTAAAATGTGACAAGATCTGGTCTAGCATGATTTTTTCATAAATTTTGCTCAATGCTAGAAGCACAGATATAGGTCTATAATTAGAGGGATCACTCCTACTACCCGATTTGAAAATTGATACTACTTTACTATGTTTCATTAAGTCAGGAAACGTACCAGTGTCTAAACATTGATTAAATATGCCTGTTAGGACAGGGGCAATTGTGTCAATGATATCTTCAAGAACCTTAACGGAAATGCCCCATAAGTCTTCAGTGTTTTTTTATGTTAAGACTTTTAAATGCTGTTTTAATTGTGTCAATAGAAATGGGTTTGAATTCAAAACTTGGAATGTCCTTACTAAAGTTTTTTTTAAGAAGAGATTCAGTTAATACAGATGATGACGGGAGAGATTTCGTAACCTCTATTGGGATGTTGGTAAAGAAATGTTCTAAGGTCTCGGCAACTTTAAACTTATCTGAAATGGTTTCATTATCAGTTTTTAGAGCTAACTCAATCTGATCTCGCTGTTGTGTGTTTCCAGTTTCTTTGTTAATTACCTGCTACACAGCTTTACATTATTTTTAGAAATACAAATTTTGTTACTTATTAATTTAGATTTAGCTTGAGCGCAGACTCTTTTAAATATCTTTGAATAGTTTCTTACATAACTATGAAGGGCCTGATCAGAAGTCAATGATTTTTCGTGATACAAATTATATAAGATATCTCTGCTTTTTCGAATGCCAGCTGTGGCCCATTCGCTAAATTTTGGTTTAGCAGTGATTGTAACTTTTTTAACAGGACATGCTTTATTGAATTCTTGGCATACTGTAGGAAAAAATGTGTCATAGTTTATATTGGGATCTTGTGAATCAAAACTTGCTGTTGAGAGATTGCTAAGAACATTATTTTTAAACGTTTTCAATGTATTTTTAGTTAGAGGTCTCAATTCAATGGTTTTATCTAGTTGTAACTTTTTATCTAAGTCAAACGATACAAGCTGACCAGTATGGTCTGACCTGACGCCACTAATTAAGGAAGAGTCCTTTATTTTACAATTCATAAATACATTGTCTATGCATGAAGCTGTGGTTGCTGTTATTCTAGTCGCTTCATTAAATATACATTTTAAATTGAATGATTTAAACAATGAGATAAGCTTACATTTTTCTGGTGAGTTAACTAATAGATCAATATTTAGGTCACCACACACAAAAACGAATTTATTATATTTAAATGTTAAATGAGCTTAACACTACCTATATATTACTGAAAACTATATCTAAATCGGATAAGCCGTTTCTGAGATTAGCGTGCACAAATGCACAGATATACGGATAAACGGACAAACAGAGAAAAATTCTAACAATCATTGTTTGTTTGGGTGCTATTTGCGTTGATATAATATTTCCCAATAATATTTCTTCTCATCCAAGTAGCATTGCAAGCTGTATACAAGCTGTATTTTGGTTCGTTTTTATACTAAAAGCTGTATATTCAGTCTGTATAAAGGCTGTATAAGCGATTAAACAGCCCTTATAAGTAAAAAAGGTCACATTTTGTACATCTTTTTGCGTTAGTAGTGCTGTATAGTAGCTGTACAAGCATTGAAGTAGCTGTATAATAGCTGTATTAGTACAACAGTTCTAATACAGCTATTATACAGCTAATTCCGTGTACAAAGAAACCATTACACTGCAGATATTATCTTGTAAAGAAAAGAGTTCTAAGTAGGTTTTTGAAAAGAATTACAATATAATAAAAATTAGAGGAACTAGATTTTCAATGTAATAGAACCGTGAATGGCGACATTGTTATTTATAATATTTATTACTAGCTTTTGCCAGCGGCTTCGCCCGCGTGGAGGTCAGTGTATTATACATATAAACATTCCTCTTGAATCACTCTATCTATTAAAAAAACCGGCATCAAAATCCGTTACCTAGTTTTAAAGATTTAAGCATACATAGGGATATAGGGACAGAGAAAGCGATTTTGTTTTATACTATGTAGTGATAGTGATTAAGTAAACGTAATCTTGGACTTAGATATCTGAAGGTGTTAATTGGTGAATTGAAATTGCGGATTCAAATTTATTGTGAACCTGTCTATGTTTTCCGTCAAAATATTCAAGCGCCAGCAAAATAATAAATCTGATATAAAAGAAAAATACTATTTAAATGGTAAGTAAGTCAATGTTGGTTTTTAAGGTTAGAATTTTTTTTTTTTGAAAAACCGATGTGCGGGCAGTGTGATCACTGTGCCCCATATCAAGCTGAAAATCATGATATATTCATTAAATAATATTTCAAATTTTGTTTTATACATTCGAAATTCTGAAAATGGCGGCGACGACGACTGATGAATTCCTAAATGATAAATTAATGTAGACTTATTTATTTGACTGAATATTGTGACTAATTGTAATTTATGATTATTTATTTATGCATTGACCGTAGAAATCACTTCACATAGTGACATTTTTAATATTTGTTTTATTTTTTTTATTATAATTCTATTCATTTTTGACATACCAACCAAATATTTTATATTTACCTCTCGCATAGTCATTATTTTATTTCGCATGCAACCATATTTGTACGCCTCTTGGCATAAATAACATAGCGACCTATGACTCTAATTTAAGAACTGTATACACTACCTATGTTACACAAATAAAAATGATTTGATTTGATTTGATTTGCTAAACAGCCTAAACGGTAATCGGAGTGTGTTAGAGTCTGAGTAGTTGTATTAAGTAAGTAGGAGAATACATAACATAGGTAGTTGTCAGCTAGAAAGCGTTACATGCCGTCGAAGTACCAGGTTGTCATAACTCGGTAGGAATACACCTAATATAGGTAATTGTGTCATCTAGAAAACGCTTACATTTTAACATAATAATTTATATGTTGTAACAAAATTAATAAAGTAAAAAACCAATTAAATATCTTGTTAGAACTATTTTCGACTTCTACGCGGACGAAGTCGCGGGCAAAAGCTAGTAGATAAATAAATACATTTGCTAGTCAGCTTTTTAAATACTTTATCCCTTTGAAGTACCAGGCTGTCATAACTCGGTAGGAGCACACCTAACATACTAGGTAGGTGTGTCAGCTAGAAAACGCTTACATTTTAACATAATAATTTATATGTTATAACAAAATGAATAACGTAAAAACCAACAAAAAATCCTCTAGGAGGGCAAAAGCTATCTTTATGTATGAACGAACAAAACAAGCTTCTTTTAAAATTTCGGTATGTTAATTCAAATTGTCTTCAGTCGATGACACTGTTGGCGACAACATAAAAATAATAAAAATGGTAAAAATTCAAGTAGGTATTATCAGTAGGTTTTTTTTTAAGTCTATATTTTTTTATGATATCATATCGAGAATCACTAACCTTATCAACTGTCTTCGTTTTCGGACACGTTTCCCTTACAACCTGTATGACGGAGTTATGCCCGAACATACATAAAAAAAACATAACGAATTGATAACCTCCTCCTTTTTGATGTCTGTTAAAAATGAAATACTATAGAATTAAATTGAATTACAAAACATAGCTATCAACAATTAAGAACGACATGTAAGACGTAAAAATTTAATCATGTTTGGAGTTCAAGAAAGGGAAAAGTCGTATCAAGAACTTGAAAAAAATATAATTGATTTAATAAAATATAATATTGAATACCAACTTCAAACTTGAATGGGCACGCCACGATTGCGACGATAAGTCCTTCCTTTGAGGAGCGGATTGAGAGGCGCCACGGCGTCCTTACCTTCCGCCTGCCGCAGGTCCTCACCCGACACGGTTGTTTTGGGAGGTTCCTGTTTCGGATAAGGCAGGAGGAAACGCCCGGGTGTTTCCACTGCGTAGATCGCCCTGAGGACACGGTGGAATATACGATTTAGGTCTGCCCGGCTTGGGCGGAGCACTGCCTTTTCCTCGTGGAGGTAATCGACGGCGGCGATCTCTCGCGTCCGGCCCTGGTCCAGGCCATGGTATGGAGCGAGAGTGCGTGCGAGTATATGCTGTCCTCACGGCCCTAGTCACCGCAGGAAACGCCCTGGGCGTCGGGTTTCCCAGGCTGATTTCTGGCCACCGTAGGCGTCTCGCGGGCTTGCGGACGGCGAGTAATGGGGAGCTCGCTGTCCGGTAAGGACCATGCCCGGGTCGACGGAAGGTGCGTTGTGTTCCACGCGCGCCGCAAAGAGATGTCAGCCCCAACTGGTAGGATCCGCAAGGGCCGATGCCTGCCAGGGGTGCGGGTTGTTCGAAAGACATTTTGACTAATTGTTTAATTAATGTTCTATATCTCGTACTGTTTATTACTTACCTAGTCGGAAAGACTTGATTCTATACATACAGTATAGATTCAAGTCTTTCCGACTAAACAGACAGCTGTGCTGCGGGGGAGTTTGTTGCGCCACTTTTTCTTCCCAGCTAAAGCACTAGGAAGTGGTGAACTATCATCAACAGAAAAACTAATCGAACTATAAACAGCACTACAAAACATTAACCACGACCTAGTAGGATTAAACGAAGTCCGTCGACTAGGAGAAGACAATCTAACATTACTGACAAGTCCCTAGTAACTCGGTCTGTTACGCTTTCCCGCCTAAACCGCTGAACCGATCGTCATGAAATTTGGCAGAGATATAGCCTGGGATATGGAAAAGGACATAGACTGCTTAGCCTAAGAACATTTATTCATGTATTAGTATTAAGTAGAGAATCGTAATTAACCATTCGTGGCGTAGTACACGTATTTTGACTGTCGCCCCTCAACCCACACACTTCAAATGCCCCAGAGAAAACTGTAGCCATCCGTCTTCGAATTATCGTGTTAAAGGCAGCAAGATTACCAACAAGTTGTAAAAATAATGCCAGTAAGGCAAGGGCACTGATTAGCAATATGACGTTACATTGGTGTAGCATGTGAGGCGGTGCGCGGCCGGGGACGGCGGGTGTGATGCGCGGGGGCGCGGGGCGTGTGCTGCGCGTTGCGGCGGCGCTGCTGGTGTGTCTGGCGCGGCCCGCAGCAGCGCCGGCGCGGCCGTGCGCGCGAGCCGCGCTGTGCGTGTGCCGGCGCGACCAGCAGGCCTGCAGCGACGTGCCCTACCACCGGTTCCCTGACACCGCGCCGGGCGTGGCGCACGTGTCGGTGGCGGGCGCGCGGCTGGGCGCGCTGGGCGAGGCGGCGCTAGATGGGCGCGCACTGCGCACGCTGGTGCTGGTGGCGTCGCACCTACACTACATCGAGCCCCAGGCGCTGCAGTACGTACTCACTCACACCACATGCTTCCTGGTACTTGCACCTACTCTCAATAAATGCGCTGTCTATTTCAGGTCCATGGTATCGACGCTAGCATCCCTAGATCTAGGATTTAACGAGTTCACTGACGTACCTTTGGAATCTCTGCGGGGGCTGAAAGTACTGAATTGGCTGAATATGCAAAAGTAAGTGAGAATCAAAGATTAATTTGGATTGTTGGTTACATCTTTTCAATTTCTTTTCATTTCTTGGTACTGTTTCAGTAACTACATCAGTGACTTGGAGCCGCATATGGACTGGGGCTCCCTGGCGGACTCGCTCAGCAGCCTGTCCCTCAGTAACAATCACCTGTGCGCGGTGGGCGAGGGCGCGCTGTCCTCGCTGCGTATGCTGGCGCAGCTCGATCTGGACGGGAACCGGCTGCACGTGGTGGCAGGGGGCGCGCTGCCAACGGCGCTGGCATTGCTGCGCTTATCCGATAACCTGCTGCAGCAGCTGCCATGTGCGCTGCTGGCGCACTTGCCGCGCCTGCGGCACCTGCACCTCAGAAACAACATGCTGCACCCGACACACAATCGCACCTGCCGTAGTGAACACTCTAAAATCGATTCCTTAGACCTTAGCCATAACGAGCTGGACGACTTGTTCGAGCTGGAGTTCCCACAAAGGTTGCAACTGAAGCAGCTTATACTAGACTTCAACGAGTTTACTTCAGTGCCGTCTTTCGTGCTAGACAGCGCGCGACTAGAAAAGTTGTCGATAGCGTACAACAGAGTGAGTTACGTATCGGACGCGATGGTGTACGCGCTCAGACGAGACCTGGAGTGGCTGGACCTCGACCACAACCGGCTGGCGACGCTGCCGGCAACCGTGACGCAGCTGGCGAGGCTGCGGCACCTGTCTCTTGCGTACAACCGCCTGCAGGAGCTGGAGAACCTGCCGCCGCACCTGCACTCACTGTCCTTGGCTGGCAACTTCCTCACGGCATTGCCCGCGGCGCTGCGTGGGCTGGCGCCGGCGACGCTTACCTACCTGGACTTGGGTTACAACCAGATTGCGTGGGTAAACCCCGATTCATTCGGAGTGTGGTCGGAGGCGCTGGCCACACTTAACCTGAAGGGCAACCGCCTGGCGCAGCTGGAGGGCGACGCGTTCCCCGCGACGCTGCCGCTGCGCGAGCTAGTGTTGAGCTTCAATGAGCTGTACCACGTGCACGCCGCTACCTTCGCCAACCTGTCGGCACTGCAGGTGCTGGAGCTCTCGTCCACGCTGTTCACCGGAGAATTCCCGCTGGCCGCGCCGAGCCACTCGCTCTCTTGGCTCAGTTTAGATAACAATAACATTCATTACATTTCCAGTGAACATATAAAAAACTTTCCATCGCTGGAATATCTCAATTTAGACTTTAATAAAATAATTGAATTTCCAAGTGAAGTGTACGGAACGAACTGTTCGTGTAGACTCAAAGAACTAAAACTGTCATACAATTACATAAGTAAGATAAACAGTGAATTTCTCGCAGATTTAAAAGAGTTGCAGAGCTTCGATCTATCATACAATCGCCTGCATAATGTTAGCGAACACAGTTTTACAAATTTACGAAATTTGGTTTATTTAAACTTGGCGGGGAACGCGGCCGAGTATGTCGCAGAGCGCGCGTTCAGTCGACTGCCCAAGTTACAAGTGCTAGACTTGCAAGCTAACCACCTGGTGGAGTTCTCCACGGAACATTTCGAAAACGTATCGAGCGAGGAAACTAATTTGTCAGTGAACGTCAGTTATAATACAATATCGTTACTTGTCGGCGGCGGCCCACCGGTCCTCATAAATGTTCTGGACCTGTCACATAATCTACTGGAAAGCTTATCGAAACCTTTCTTCGATTCTCTGGGACCGTCACTTCGCCAAATTGTTCTGTCGCATAACCATCTGACGCACATTGATAATTTCGCTTTTGGCGCACTGCCGCAACTTGAGATATTGTATTTGCATCACAATAACATCAGTGTGGTGAAGCGAAGAGCATTCGGCGAGGTGTCAGCGCTGCAGATCCTTGACCTGTCGCACAACCGGTTGGCGCAGCTGTCCGTGGAGCAGTTCAGCAACATGCGGCGGCTGCGGCACCTGCGCCTCGCTGCCAATGAGATGCGCGCGCTGCCGCGAGACGCGTTCAAGAACACGGTGCTGGAGCACCTGGACCTCGGCGCCAACCAGCTCGCCCTGTTCCCGAGCACCGCGCTGGCGCAGGTGGGCTTCACGCTGCGGCGCCTAGAGCTGGCGCACAACCGCCTGGAGTACCTAGAAGCCGCCATGTTCCACGCTATCGCCTTCTTGCACGAGCTCAGTCTGGCGCGCAACGCGCTCACCGTGCTGTCCGACAACACGTTTGCCGGCCTGGCGCGGCTGCGGCGCCTCGACCTGTCGCACAACCTCATCAAATCTAACTTCAAAGAGTTGTTCCACAACTTGCCGTGCCTGCGCCACCTGGCACTGGCTGGTGCAGGTCTGAAGGTGGTACCGCACTTGCCACTCGTCAACCTGACCGAACTGGATTTAAGTGGCAATCACATCGCTTCATATCGCGAGTCCGATGTGCGGGCGCTGTCCAACCTGCGCATGCTGAACGTGGCGCACAACAGGTTCACATCGCTGCAGCCGGCGATGTGGGCCGCCACCCCACGCCTCAATTTGCTCGATGTCTCGCACAACCCTATCGTCCGCGTCGCGCACGGCTCCTTCGAGGGCTTGATTCATCTGCTGCACCTGCGCATGTACCACCTCCGCCATCTGGAAGCCATAGAGCCGCGTGCTTTTCGACCGTTGGTATCTCTACGTTCTCTCGGTCTCGAGTCACTTGCGTTTAATGGTCGAGTGGAAGTGTCACTGGCTGATATAGCAGCGTGCACGCCCGGTCTGGAGACGCTCGAGGTGTACGTGCGAGAGAGCGTGCTGGACTCGCAGCTGAGTGAACTGCGAGCACCCAAGCTGCGCGAGCTATCTATACGCGGCGCTGCGCTGCGGCGCGTGTCGTCCGTGGCATTCTCCGGGCTGGGCCGGCAGCGCACGCTGGCTCTGCGCATATCAGGCACTGGCGTGCGCGCGCTGCCCACCGGCCTGCTGCGGCCGCTGGCGCGCGTGCCACACCTCGCGCTCGACCTCTCCGACAACCAGCTCGTCAGCTTCGCTCCCACTACGCTCTACACCAACCTCACCGGGTGGAACCGTCTCGCAACTAAGCTACTCTCTGGTAAGTAATTCTCAAATATCTTTATTTATCGACAGAAACAATCAACAAATGCACTTACTCTAAGGTACCTTTCAAAACTTAACACAGATTTTAGTTGCAACAGCTAACAACATATACTAAACACACAATAATCATAGTAATTACGCAACTTATTTTTGTAAGTTATAAATGTATAATTTATTGATTGCAAGGTATAACAAAAAAAATATGTTTTAAGGCAGAGATTTCTTGAAAACGATCAAAAAGGTGGTTTTGAAAACCAGTGTATCTCTTTAACCGTGAATAATTTTGAAGGCAAAAAAATATATCGTAGTTTATTTTGCATAAAGTGATTGAACTCAAAACATAATAAAACACACTTTAATGCATCAAAAAATCATCAAAGTCACCTCTTAATTATCTTTAAAATCGGTTTATCCCTTTAATAACAATTATAATTATTATAATTATAATTAAAAATATAGCATATAATTCCAAATGCATCCAGTGATGGATTATTTATTATTAAATAGTTAATATCTAATTTTATACGATTTCATTTGCACTTTTACGACGTACGGTTGCTCATTTATTATTCGAATTCATTACAACAGATTTTAACCCGTATCGGATTGCAATAAGAACTATTATCGCTCATAACGACATTATTTAAAGTTACCTTACTGAATGCACCATGTATGTATGTAAACACATACTAGTAACCGTACGACCAGTCAATGATCAGCGGACGGAGCCTCCCTGCCGCCCGCACTCCCGTGTATTTGTGGCCGGGGCCGGGGCGGCAGTGAGCCTCTCGGGGGTCAAGCCGCTGGTCTATCGCATCTCTGGTGGTGGGAATAAAAAGTAGTGATGAGGTAAACGGTTAGAGCCGTATCTATCGATATAAGGCAATTTGTCTAAAGTATATAACATAAATTTGAAATTAACAGGTTAATACTATTAATTTTGTTTCTATTATTAAAGCTTGATGATATTTTAATAATGTGATAAAATAATAAGGGAAGTTTAATTTGTTTGTGTAATTTCTTAAGATTGGTATGCACGGACGGACAAGCGTAGTATAAATTCTTAATTTAGTACTGCTACTTAATTTGCTTTTGGGATTCATTATGGGGTTAAAAGCCTCAAAGAGAAGGAGAAAAGAGTTTCCATTTCTTAAAGTAGTCAAGAAGCAAATCGATAGAATATTGTAGGCGACCTATGATCAAATCGGTATCAACTAGAGGTGTAAGAGGCGGTATCGTCAGCAAAGCAAGCTAATTTCGTTCGAGGTTGAATAGGAATATCATTTAAGAACAGGATAAATAAATAGGGTCCCACAATCGAGCCCTGGGGAACGCCAGCTAGGACATTTTGAGGTGATGAAGTGGTATTTCCGATGTGAACCTGGAATTTACGATCCGCAAGGTACGATTTAACCAGTTTAATCAGAGGCATAGGTACATAAAGAGTGAGCAATTGTGTAGCAGGCCTTCGTGCCACACGGTGTCAAAAGCTTTTTCGATATCCAGCAGAAACATACCTGTGGACTGTTTGAGATTTATGTGATGGGATATGTGTTCAGTCACCCTGGCAAGCTGTTGGGTAGTTGAATGAGTGGCACGGAATCCAAACTGCTCGTGGATCAAAAACTGCCCAGTCGCGCTTAATAATCTTGTATAAATCACAGACTCAAAAAGTTTACCCACAGAAGGTAGCAGACTTGTTGGGCGGTAGTTTATAGGTAAAGTACTGTCTTTTCTAGGTTCTTTGAGGAGTATTGTCTTGGCATTTTTCCATATGTTTGGAAAATAGCCCAGACCAAAACAGCCATTGGAAATTTTAATAACATAGACTATAGCTTTATGTGGCAAGTTCTTTAGAAGTAGGTTAGGGATCCCGTCATGACTTACATATTTACGGGTTCCATAACCTACTTCTAAAGAACTTGCCACAAAGAGCTATAGTCTATGTTACTAAAATTTTCAATCTCTGGTAAGTAATGCTCATAGAAGGCGCTGCGTATATTGTGTGGTGTATTCGGTTACCCTAGGCTTGTGTTACTGGCAGGCGGGCTGGTGGTGTCGGGAAACCCGCTGCGCTGCGGCTGCTCGGTGTCTTGGGTGGGCGCGTGGCTGCGGCGCTGGACGGCGGAGGTGGGCGGCTGGTCTGCAGCGGCGCGGAGCGCGGCGCGGAGAAGTGCGTGCCACGGGGAGGGCACCGGCGTGGCGCTGCTGGCACTGGAGGCGGATGAGGCGGCGTGCCACGCCAGCGCTCTATCCTCGCGCGCGCGGTTGTTGGTGGCGCCGTCGCGCTCCTCCGCCGCGCTGTGGCTCGTGCTGCTGCACGCGCTCAGTTAGTGCGAGGTCGTTGCGGCACGTGGCAATGTGTGACTAGCGATTGTGATATAATATATGTGATCATATTGACGTGGTGTTTGTGTATGTAGTGTTTGTGGTGTAGTGAACATGATGGACTGTGCTGCCATATCTTCATAGTGTCTCAAAGATGCAGCTCCGCATTATAAATTGCATTTTGTCCAGATAGTCAAGGGTCCTACCAGTGTAGGTACTTGTCCTACTTGTTGGAAGCTTCAGACAATGTGTACTACAGCTTCAGACAGGTTGCACTTATGTAAATATTTACTAGGAAAAATCATGCCTTACGTTAATTAACATAAACATAAGAAGAATTAAATACGTTTGTATATACGAATGATTTTATATCTAAACTAGAAAAAACAACGAAAATTTTGTTAAGTACTGTTTACAATTTCTGAAAAGTATTGTGTGCGAGTGTGTTGTGCATAGTGTGAGAGTGAGCAGGTGATCTCTGTGTGCTATGTAATGAACGGATCTACATAGCGCGACGTGATACTAACAACAGATATTAAATATTTTTATAAAAGCGCGGTGTTTTATTGTTGCACATGGCGTTTCGTACTGTGGCCACTGGCACAGCTTGTGTGTCGGCTCTCAGCAGCAACAGATACACGTGCTCCCCCGGGCGCCGCACATATTGCATTAGTTTGAATTGAAACATAGGGAAAACTGGTGCTGCGGCTGGGCGACAGCGTCATTGGTGTTTTTTAAAAACACTTCAACAAAAAATTCCACCGTATGTTTAAATAACACTTTGCAGCCAAAGCGAGTACACCCAAGCATAATCGTGCTCGATGATGCTTCAAATAACTCAAAACGATTGTGCGCGAGGTCTAGCATGGTCGAGCAGGTGCCGCTTTGTCTGCGTTGACCCTAAATATAATTTTAAAATCATCATTTCAGTA
Organism: Polymixis lichenea; assembly: GCA_949091785.1. Classification (NCBI taxonomy): domain Eukaryota; kingdom Metazoa; phylum Arthropoda; class Insecta; order Lepidoptera; family Noctuidae; genus Polymixis; species Polymixis lichenea. The sequence continues at coordinate 25,822,764 of OX420936.1, read as the reverse complement.
TTTTGAGTTGAAGAGAAACCGAGTTTTTTTTAAATCAGAGAACTATCTAAGTCTGTAAACTGCAAAGTCCGTTTACTTCTACCCCTAGTTGGCCAAATTCTGTCTAGCAAAAACTATACTAACTACTACTACTACTACTACTACTATTGTTGCTCTAACTATGTTATTATTATTATTATTTTCATATATTTGACGGCAGCCATATAGTTTGACAGCTGTGAGAGACGGCGACTACATGACGCTAGTGGAACGTGCACCGGACGCATCATAGACAAATCATTCACTCTATCTGTCATTTGGCTTAAAAGACTTGAAGTACAATCGAGTAAAATATTGTGACGTTTCCCCCCACTGGTGATCGCCTTTATAAGGAGCTGCGCTGTTGAGTCGGTACGCCCCCAACCGTCCCTTGCCCGCAAAAGTGCCAGCCCGCGCCGAAGCTGTGCAAGTAAAGTTAAAACCCCCATGATCTAATAATAAGAAAAATTATTTGATCCAGCCTGTCCCCACTTGCTGCCCTCCCATAAAAGTGACTCCCTGAGCCGAGGCTCGTACCCCGCAGGGGGTGCCCTCAGTGCGCAGTTGCTGTAGGTTTAGAAATTAGTTTGTAAGCCCTGGCTGGAGGCTCTTAGCGTAAAAACTAAAAGTCACCGCAGGAAAGCCCGGTTAAGCAGTCACGGCCTCTCAAGGTCAACTGCGAGATGCCATACCCAAAAAAAAAAAAAAAAAAAAAAAGAGTCGGTACGCATTTCAAACGGATGCGTCTTGGTGCACGGACCACTGTCTCTCGACAGTCAGTACTGCTCAATTATTGGATGTGGAACGCTGTCTCCGACAAGTAGTACTATCCTTATTGCGGTGGGTGCACGGACCACTGTCCCTGACAGTCAGTACTGCCCTATGTGACCGCCCTCGCTGCCATTATTAATTAATTTGATTTAATTCTCTATTTTCTAGTTTAAGATAATTGATTGTTCCACTGAAATAAATTTGTGTATTGCCATATCTGAGTTTTACTTCTGATGTCTGGACCAATCCCGACATCAGAAGTGGGATCGGATTGTCCGCCCACCTCTGGCACTTCATCGTCACAAAATATGCAGGAAAACATTCCGCTACCCTCGAATAGTTTAGAAGCATTTCTTTCAAAATTAACTGATGCTCTACTACCCCGGTCCAATGCACCACCACAACCTTTCATATCGCTAGTACCTTTTGATCCTGACGACCCCAATTCAGATATAGGGGGCTGGTGTCGGCTGTCAGACACTATAATTAAGAGCAAAAGTTTAAAAGGTGTCGATTTAATCATGACGCTGACCCATTGTCTTCGAGGCCGCGCAGCCACATTACTGACCAAGATACTTCCCAGTCAATATGAATGGGAAGATATACAGGAGATTTTGAAAGCTCAGTTCTCTCGCCCTATGCTTATTCAGGATCACTTTGACAGTATCCTCAAATTTCAATTTAGTTCTAATGAGACCCCCGCTCAGGCGTGTTTACGTCTTTGGCAATTAATTGAAAGTATCCCGGACGCAAGATTATCTGAAAAGGTTGTGACGGGCTTTGCCATTTCCATATTATCTCAATGTGATGTTCAAATACGTCGTGAACTAAACTCAACTTTGGTAAATGACAAATCCCAGCTGTTTCGAGTATTGCGAGGCATATCCTTGAAAAGAAAGTCAGAATTTCTTGAGTCAAACGATTCTGATATGAAACGCCCTCGTGCTACGTTTGCCTTTCGTGGCAACTGCAACATATGTGCCAAAACTGGGCATCGTGCGGCCGATTGCCGTGAAAGAAACAAACCACGTGGCTCTACTGTTGCGGACAAACGTGTCAACCAGAAGCCACAAGTCACATGCTACGCCTGCGGGGAGCCAGGCCACGTCGTCTCCACCTGCCCAACGAGGGTTGATAATACGAAGAAGGAACAAGTCGCCACTGGTAGCAAAGAAGTCAACGTGTGCTCGAAGATTGTTCGAGGTATTATGAACTGTAGTAATATGACATTTCCCTTTATTTTTGATTCCGGTTCCGAGTGTAGTTTAATTAGGAAAAGCTTTTCACACCTTATTATGGGACAAAGATTGCATGATGTCATCAAGATGACTGGTATTGGAAAAAGTATCATTAGTAGCACAGAGCAAATCTTTTGTAATATAAAAATCCAGAACGTCGAAATTAGCGTCACCCTTCATGTAGTTCCGGATGATTGTCTGCGCGACGCTATTTTGTTAGGTAGAGATATACTTGAGCGCGATATTCTTGTCGAAATTTCAGAGAGCGGTTTAACATTCAAGCGGTGCATAGAGTCTAATATTTGTACCAAAACCAAACCTATTTTTGACATTGAATCAATTAATACTGACTTGACGGGACCTGATAGAGTAAAATTTTTTAACATATTAACGCAATATGCAGATAATTTTATTGAAAATTTTCCTACTACGAGAATTCAAACAGGACAGTTGAAAATCGATTTAGTTGATCCTCATAAAGTAGTACATAGGAGACCGTATAGGTTATCTCCTCAGGAATCTAAGATAGTTGATGAAAAAATTGAGCAATTGTTGACGGCAAATATTATTAGGGAAAGTTCATCCCCATTTGCAAGCCCCATCATTCTTGTAGAGAAAAAGGACGGTAGTTCACGCATGTGTGTTGACTATCGGGAATTAAATAGTAATACTCAACCGAATCATTATCCTTTACCTTTAATTAGCGAACAAATTGATAAACTTAATGGTGCTCATTATTTTAGTAGTATTGATATGGCCTCTGGATTTCACCAACTGCTTGTACATGAAAGTTCCATAGAAAAAACAGCATTTGTTACCCCAAAAGAGCAGTTTGAATATTTGGCTATGCCCTTTGGGTTACGCAATGCCCCTTCCGTTTTTCAAAAAGCAATTAATACTGCTTTAAAGCCTATGAATGATGAAAAGATTCTAGTTACCATGGATGATGTCCTTTCAATTTCAACAAATATTGATGAGGGGCTTTACCGCTTAGACAAATTACTTAAAACGCTGTCCAATGCTGGGTTCTCGTTTAATTTCAAGAAGTGTTCGTTTCTGAAAGTCCAAACCGAGTACCTGGGGTATATAGTTTCAGCTGGGGAAATTAGACCCAATCCAAAAAAAATACAAGCCTTAATTGATGTTCCAACTCCAAAAACTGTCACTCAGGTTAGGCAGCTCATAGGGCTGGCAACGTATTTTAGACAGTTTATTCCTAACTTTTCCCAAATAATTCGCCCTTTGTATCCCTTAACAAAAGGAAAAGGCAATATTAAGTGGACCCCAGAGCATGACCAAATACACAAAAAAATTATCCACATTTTAACGTCCGAACCAGTTTTAAAAGTTTTTGACCTTTCCTTGCCCATTGAACTCTATACCGATGCAAGTAGTGAGGGATATGGTGCAATCCTTATCCAAAAGCATAGAGATATTTCTCATGTAGTAGCGTATTACAGTAGGAAGACCATAGATGCAGAGACACGATATCACTCTTACGAGTTAGAGACCCTTGCGGTAGTAAAAGCAATTGAACATTTTCGTCATTATTTGCATGGACGAAAATTCACTGTATTTACCGATTGTAACTCCCTTAAAGCTTCTCACTCAAAACGTGATTTAACTCCAAGGGTTCACCGTTGGTGGGCTATATTGCAGGCTTACGAGTTTGATATCGTGTACAAAGAAGGTCGAAAGATGGCTCATGCAGATTTCTTGTCTCGCAATATGTCAAACACAAATTATTCTGAGCCCCGTAAAGTAAATTTCCTTGAATTAGATAAAGGTTGGTTAATTGTAGAACAAGAACGCGATTCGGAACTTTCTGAAATAATAGCCAAATTCCGTAATAATCAATTACCTGAAGAGATATCGCGTACGTATGATTTAAGACAAGGAATTTTGTATAGGAAGATAGAACGTAGAGGAGTTTCTAGTTGGCTACCTATTGTACCACGTTCTTTGGTTTGGTCCCTAATTAATCATGTTCATAATGAGATAAAACATTTAGGTTTTGAGAAGACTTTAGACAAACTTTACGAATTTTATTGGTTTTCTGATATGGCTAAATTTGTAAAAAAGTTTATTAATTGCTGTGTAGTATGTAAAACTTCTAAAGGCCCTTCAGGTGCACAGCAAATGCAGCTGCATTCAATTCCTAAACATCCAGTCCCTTGGCATACAGTTCACTTAGATTTAACTGGAAAACTTTCAGGAAAAAGTGATAGAAAAGAATATTGCTCAGTTTTAATAGACGCCTTTACAAAGTTTGTACTGCTTGAATATACTCCGGCCTTAAGCTCTTCATACGCTGTAAGAGCAATTAAGAATGCTATAAACTTATTTGGTGCCCCAAAGCGCATTATCGCAGATAGAGGACGCTGTTATGACTGCAATGAGTTTAAAAACTTTTGTAATGATAATAGAATAGAGCTCCATTTGATAGCAACCGGTTCTAGTAGAGCTAACGGGCAGGTTGAGAGGGTCATGCGAACTTTAAAGAATATTCTTACTGTTATAGAATGTAATTCTAATAATGCTTGGAAGGATGAACTAGGAGAGATCCAACTTGCTCTTAATAGTACACGTTCCAGGACCACAGGTTTTACGCCTATGGAACTGATGTTTGGCATTCAAGGTTCCTCACTTAATCTAGCTAAAATAACTCCTAGTTCTTCTGAACCACCTATAATTAATGTTGAAACGGCTCGTTCATCTGCATCAGAAGCTATTCAAAGAGTAGCTAACGCTGACACAGGTTTAATAAGGGAAAAGCCCGGATTAAACCTTTTGCAGTAGGTGAATTTGTTTTTGTAAAATGCGAAGCAAGACATCAAACAAAGTTAGATAATAAATTTAAGGGGCTTTATAAAATAGTCACTGTATTAGATAATGACCGTTATGAGCTTAAACACATTAACGGTTCTAACAGAATTTATAAATTTGCTCATGAAAATTTAAGGGAAGTACCTAAAGGGCAAGAAGGTTATTTGGAAATTTGCGAAAATGATACCGATGATAATGATGAACGGACCGTGGCGGCAGATGATGAGTTCAGTATGTCTTTTGTACCTATAAATAATAATGTGCCCTCAGAGTCAGAGGAAACACTTTCTGTAAGCTCTCGTACATTGACTGCAGATGATTCTGAGGAAACACTTTCTGTGAGCTCTCGTACATTGACTGCAGATGATTCAGAGGAAACACTTTCTGTAAGCTCTCGCACTTTAAGTGTAGATAATTCCGAAGCTATAATAGAATCTTTTGAATGAGCAATTAGTATGTGGTCTCTTCTACTTTTGTGGAAGTAGATCATTTTTACAAATAAAATATTAAATCACTCCTGCTGTTGTGGGTATTGATCTGTGTTGCACTGCAGGGATCTCACCTGCTTTAGTGGGTGACGATTCAGACCAGAATTTCTGAACTTAGTGATCTGTGAGGTGCTGCAGGAATCTCACCTGCTTTAGTGGGTGACGATTCAGACCAGACTGTTTGTAACTGTAGGGGTTTTCTGTTGTGAAGAAATAGCTAGACCAGTGATATTTGCTATTTCGATATGTAACGATGAAGATGATATAAATTAATGAAAGTCTTTTCCTTTATTAATTTTAGATGAATGAATGCACTCGAGGACGAGTGATTTATCAGAATGGCCGTGACGGCAGCCATATAGTTTGACAGCTGTGAGAGACGGCGACTACATGACGCTAGTGGAACGTGCACCGGACGCATCATAGACAAATCATTCACTCTATCTGTCATTTGGCTTAAAAGACTTGAAGTACAATCGAGTAAAATATTGTGACGTTTCCCCCCACTGGTGATCGCCTTTATAAGGAGCTGCGCTGTTGAGTCGGTACGAATCCCGAGAAGTCGCCTCCATGCCTCCCCTGACCCGGCCCGACGGCACAGTCGCGTTCGACGACATCGAAAAGGCCGAGTGCCTTGCCGAGAGCCTCGAAGCCCAATGTACGCCCAGTTCGCTACCAGTAGACCAGGCACACCTCGCTGAGGTGGACGCCGAAGTCGAACGTAGAGCCTCCCTCCCGCCCGTCGAGGACCCTGATGATCCATTACCTCTCGTCACCCCGGACGAAGTTCACGAGATCATCAAAGGTCTGAAACCCCGAAAGGCCCCCAGCGCTGACGGAATCACCAATAGGGTGCTCCAGGTGCTGCCCGCTAACCTGATCATGCTCTTGGCCACCATCTTCAATGGAGCCTTGAGCAATAATATCTTCCCGCAAGCATGGAAGGAAGCCACGGTCATCGGCATCCCAAAACTTGGCAAGCCCAAGACCGAGCCCACGAGCTACCGCCCCATCAGTTTACTGAATTCGCTCGGTAAAATCTACGAGAGACTTATTTATAAGCGACTCAGAAATTTTGCCGAGACGAAAGGCCTCATTCCCGACGAGCAGTTCGGTTTTAGAACCCAACACTCGTGCGTGCAACAGGTTCACCGCATCGTAGAAGACATAAGCGCTGGCTTCCAGCGCGGTACGTTGACCGGTGCAGTATTCTTCGACATAGCGAAAGCCTTCGACAAAGTCTGGCACAACGGCTTATTATATAAGCTGTACAAACTCGGTGTGCCCGACCGTCTCGTGCTCATCCTACGAGACTTTTTGTCGAACCGCACCTTTCGGTATCGAATAGAGGGAGCGATTTCATCCCCTCACCCCATACGCGCCGGCGTCCCTCAGGGCGCCGTGCTGTCCCCTCTCATATTTACGCTATTCACTAGCGATATCCCCAAACGTAGACTGGCAAAGTTGGCGCTTTTCGCCGACGACACAGCCATTTACTACGCTGGGAAAAATCCCGACGCGATAGCCTCCAGGCTCCAAACCGCAGTCAACGTTCTTGGCGCGTGGTTTAGAAAGTGGAGGATCGAAGTCAATCCCGATAAAAGTCAAGCGGTTGCCCATCAGCAGGCAGGCATCAAGCAGGGGCCCATCTCCATGTTTGGCAAGCCTATCCCTTGGGAGAAGCAAGCCAAGTATCTAGGAGTGATTATGGATCAGCACATCACCTTCTCAGAGCACATCAAGAAGGCGCGCTCACGCGCCGCCTTCGCACTGGGAAGGTTGCACTCTGTTCTTAATGCACGCAGCAAGTTGTCACTAAGGTGCAAGTTGCGAATATACACGGCGTGCATAAGGCCAATCATGACCTATGCTAGTGCAGTCTTTGCACATACAAAGCCCCGATACATCCATAGGATGCAGACGCTTCAAAACCGTTTCCTTCGCCAAGCTACGGGCTCGCCATGGTACGTTAGGAACGAGATCCTCCATCTCGACCTCAAAGTCCCCACGATAGCTCAGTTCCTTAAACGCAATTCAAAGCGTTTCTTCGAATCCGCCGCGCAACACCGCAATCCTCTGATTGCGAAGGCCGCTAGTTATGTCCCCAGCAGAATCAGTCGTATTCGCCGGCCGCGACATGTCCTCTCCGACCCTGATGACCCCATCACTATTCTCCAAGAAAGCAGTAGGGCCACCAGTACAGCTCGCAAACATAAACAACCGTCCTTCCGACCTCGCCGCCGAGGTCCTCGCGTCCCGCGAAGACCCCGAGTAAATGAATCCCCCCCAACCGTCCCTTGCCCGCAGAAGTGCCAGCCCGCGCCGAAGCTGTGCAAGTAGAGTTAAAATCCCCATGATCTAATAATAAGAAAAATTATTTGATCCAGCCTGTCCCCACTTGCTGCCCTCCCTAAAAGTGACTCCCTGAGCCGAGGCTCGTACCCCGCAGGGGGTGCCCTCAGTGCGCAGTTGCTGTAGGTTTTAGTAATTAGTTTGTAAGCCCTGGCTGGAGGCTCTTAGCTTAAAAACTAAAAGTCACCGCAGGAAAGCCCGGTTAAGCAGTCACGGCCTCTCAAGGTCAAGTGCGAGATGCCATACCCAAAAAAAAAAAAAAAAAAGAGTCGGTACGCATTTCAAACGGATGCGTCTTGGTGCACGGACCACTGTCTCTCGACAGTCAGTACTGCTCAATTATTGGATGTGGAACGCTGTCTCCGACAAGTAGTACTATCCTTATTGCGGTGGGTGCACGGACCACTGTCCCTGACAGTCAGTACTGCCCTATGTGACCGCCCTCGCTGCCGTTATTAATTAATTTGATTTAATTCTCTATTTTCTAGTTTAAGATAATTGATTGTTCCACTGAAATAAATTTGTGTATTGCCATATCTGAGTTTTACTTCTGATGTCTGGACCAATCCCGACATATTCATTTAACTCCTTATTCTAATACATTTTTAAATATTTTTATAAAACAACCTTACAAAAAACATTTAAAAATATAAAAAATTGTTGTCCGCCGATATCGGGAGCAGGGTCCAAGCTACCGGTGGTTAGGACTCCAGAGACAGGAACCTCCTCACGATACGTGCCGTATCGAGGAGTACTGCCTTCTGAATTAGGCCTTTGATCCAACCGCCTAATGAGAGCCTCGATAGATGTTGGTTGAAGCTTTCGGCCATCAGTCCATTGGCTGATACGACAATCGGCACAATTACAGCCGAGTTCACATTCCACATGGCAACAACCTCGTGTGCTAAGTCGAGATACTTAATCTGTTTCTCTTTCTCAGCTTTCACGAGGTTCTCGTCATGTGGAATGGTAACATCGATTATCATTGTGCGGCGCGCTAACCGGTCTATCACCACTATATCTGGCTTATTGGCTACAATAGTTCTGTCTGTGATGATAGACCGATCCCAGTACAACGTGACATGGTCATTTTCGAGAACTGGGTCGGGCACATACTTGTAATACGGTACCTCAGAATCCACAAGTTTATATTGCAAAGCAAGTTGCTGGTGAATAATCCTGGCTACTTGATTATGCCTGTGCAAGTACTCGCCGTTAGCTAGACGAGAACAACCAGAGATAATATGTCTGATGGATTCACCCGGACGATGACATGCCCGACACACGTCAACCGTCCCGTCCTTCATAATATGTCTCCGGTAGTTATTCGTCAAGATAACTTCGTCCATAATTGCACAGATGAAACCTTCAGTTTCCCCAAAAAGGTCACCGAAACGTAGCCAGGATACGGACGCTAGGAAATCTACACCGGGCTCATGAAGAGCCCGATAGAAGCGCCCGTGAAGCTCCTTGTTTCGCCATACTTCTTTGCGGTCATCTATAGTGAGTATTACGGGTTTGCGCCAGTTCTCTTTAGCCATGGACAACGGGGTGAGACCCTTGTTTACCGCGACCACATCACGGTGCATACCCACTTCGGCTTTTAAAACGTATTCCCTGAAACTGCACACCTCGCGGTTGTGGAGGGTCTTCGCATTTAAAAAGCCTCGACCCCCGCACTTCCGCGGGATGTACAGTCTCATCACCGATGATCGTGGGTGATGCATCTGGTTTGCAGTCAGCAGTGTACGGACCCGTCGATCCAGGGCGTCGAGTTCAGTTTGAGTCCATTTGAGTATGCCGAAAGAGTACATCAAAACCGGCATGACCCAACCGTTGAAGGCGCGCACCTTGTTCCCGCCTGATAAAAGACTAATTAATACCTTCTTCTGGCGACCAAAGAAGCGCTCCCTCAACGATTGCTTCATGTCAGCAGCGTTGATGCCTAACGCTTCCGACATACCCAAATACTTATAGCTGTCGGATGAGGAGAGGGATTTGAGGTTAATGGAATCCGAAAGTTGAATTCCCTCGGATTCCATAATCTCACCTCGCTTTACATGCATTACTGCACATTTGTCCACACCGAATTCCATTCTGATGGCGCTACTAAAAGTTTCAGTTACCTTCAGTAGCTCCAGCAGTTGCAATTTGTTGGGGGCAAAGAGCTTAAGGTCATCCATGTATAGGAGGTGAGATATAACCCCACCGTCTCTCCTCAGCCGATAGCCTAGACCTGAATTCTCCAGCAGTGTGGTTAGAGGATTCAGGGCTAAGCAAAACCAAAGGGGACTCAAGCTGTCGCCCTGAAATATTCCCCGTTTGATCCATACAGGCTCATCATTCCCCTGGATCTGTGGACATCCTGGATAGTGAAGGACTGTCCTCCATTGCCCCATGCACGACTCAAGGAAGGTGCGTAGAGTTGCATCAATCTTGTACAACTCCAGCACTCTCATGAGCCATGCATGTGGCACCGAGTCGTAGGCCTTCTTATAATCTATCCAGCATGTTGACAGATCCTTGCGGGATTGACGAACCTGTTGGCTTATGGCCATGTCGATGAGGAGTAGCTCCTTAGTACCGCGGGACCCGTTCTTACATCCGTTTTGAGAGGGAGACATAATCGAGTTATTCTCAATGTGTGTGTTAATTTTCGCTCTCAAAATGGATGTAAGAAGTTTATAAACCATCGACAGACATGTTATTGGTCTATAATTCTTGGGTTCCGCGGGACTACCTGACTTATGGAGCAGGTGGGTAACGCCTGTTGTTAGAAACTGCGGTAGCGACCCAGACTCTAAGGATGACTGGAATTGAGATGCCAGGCGAATGTGTGAACTACTTAGCCATTTTAACCAAAAGTTATGCAGTCCGTCCGGTCCCGGTGATTTCCAATTTGGTAACGGACGGACTGCTCTGGCTACATCTAATGGTGTAATTGAAATTGGTTCCATTTCTGGTATAGTTTCACACACTCGCTCGACATCCTGCATCCAACCAGCCTCAGCGTGACAGACGGACACCGACCAGATGCTGCGCCAGAATGCATTCGTGGTGGCATCATCCGGGCGGCATACGTCCGTCACGTTTTGTTTGGGTCGCTACCAGGCTCTATACACCCACCTCTCATCGCTCTGGAACATGCGATTCTGCGTGTACCGGTCAACCCGCCGCTTATACCGCCGAATACGGTTAGCCCATGCACAGACTTTCTGCTTCAGGAAGTCGATGCGCTCTGTGACACGGGACATGTATTCTGGAGGACTGATTCCAGTCCCCGAGAAAGCCCGCCTCACAAAGCGCATAAGTCGTGGTCGTGTATTGCCCTCCCTGAAGCAGTATAGTTTGCCGATGAGTACCAGAGCGCTGCCAGGCTGGTGCAGCTGGTTTCGGTCGAGAAGCTCCGTCACAGCTTGGAAACTTGACGTTAGCTAAACGACATGCCGCAACAGCCGCGCAATACAGGATTGAGTGTGTATCAACGAGATCCTCGCTGCTCTCGAAGAAATTCTTGAGCTGCGAGTTCAAGGCACACACCAGCGCCCTATTTTTCTTGTGCATGGGTAACCGTGGTAATCGGGGCCTAAGTTCGGTTGGGGTGGACCGATACTCGCGAAACGCATCCTCCAGTGCGCTCCTCAATCGGGCGTTGCACTGGCTACTTATTGTGGCAACCCTATCATCTTCTTCTTCAACAGGATTGGACCGCGGCGAGATTGCATCAATAGTTGAGGTATGTGCCGCGGTTTGTGTCGGAGTCGAGATGATATGGTTGCTCAGTACTTCTGAACGCAGCCTGTCAAGTGCGGCATCGTCCAACCTACGATTGCGTTGGATGACCCGCACCTGATCCGACAGTCGTTGGGCCGAGACGTTGACGGTTGGTTCTAGTGCCTGGAACAGAGACAGCATCCTTTCGCGGTACGCAGTGAGGTTAGTTCCCCCCTCTGTAGACCCGTAATATGCGCGCATGAGGTTCTCGTTCATAGACTGAGTCCATCTCATGCGCTGCACACAACCACCGGCAGCGGGGACCCGGCTCGGGGCCGGATGGCCCCTAAGTCCCAAGCTTCTCGGTGGCCGGCCTCTCCCCTGCCGACGTACAGGTGTTGGCGACGTCGGCGGGGAAAAATATTCGTCGCTCGAGCTCGACGCAACTGCCACGGCCGGTGTCACAGCACTTTCGATGGGGCTGGGTTCCGGCAGCGGCGAGGCGGAGCTGAGCGACGAGTCCGGAGGTGGTGGGCGTGCACGGCGAGCTGCTGATCTCGTCAACATTTCATGTTTTATTTTTCATTATTTTATTTCCATAGGAGGCCGGTTTTGACAGCCTTCATTATAGTTTTTGGTTTGTTTCGTTTTTTCATTTTAATAACGTTTTTGTTTATCAAATTATTGGTGGCTTTCTTCCAAAAGGTTTAATACTGTTTATTGTGCAGGTATGAATTACAGAAATGAATAAATACGGAAAATAAGAGATATGAAAAAAATTACGTTGTTGACTTATCAGTGATTATTATTATTATGTGTATGTTTTGTAGAAAGATTTTTAATTAGGGTCACATAAATATTCTTTATTTTCGTTTTATAAACATCAATAGCAGTAATGCCTGGAAGAGATCGCAGAAAGCGAAAAGGCCACCCATTGTATATGTCGGGATTGGTCCAGACATCAGAAGTAAAACTCAGATATGGCAATACACAAATTTATTTCAGTGGAACAATCAATTATCTTAAACTAGAAAATAGAGAATTAAATCAAATTAATTAATAATGGCAGCGAGGGCGGTCACATAGGGCAGTACTGACTGTCAGGGACAGTGGTCCGTGCACCCACCGCAATAAGGATAGTACTACTTGTCGGAGACAGCGTTCCACATCCAATAATTGAGCAGTACTGACTGTCGAGAGACAGTGGTCCGTGCACCAAGACGCATCCGTTTGAAATGCGTACCGACTCTTTTTTTTTTTTTTTTTTTGGGTATGGCATCTCGCAGTTGACCTTGAGAGGCCGTGACTGCTTAACCGGGCTTTCCTGCGGTGACTTTTAGTTTTTAAGCTAAGAGCCTCCAGCCAGGGCTTACAAACTAATTACTAAACCTACAGCAACTGCGCACTGAGGGCACCCCCTGCGGGGTACGAGCCTCGGCTCAGGGAGTCACTTTTACGGGAGGGCAGCAAGTGGGGACAGGCTGGATCAAATAATTTTTCTTATTATTAGATCATGGGGGTTTTAACTCTACTTGCACAGCTTCGGCGCGGGCTGGCACTTCTGCGGGCAAGGGACGGTTGGGGGGGCTTTCATTTACTCGGGGTCTTCGCGGGACGCCAGGACCTCGGCGGCGAGGTCGGAAGGACGGTTGTTTATGTTTGCGAGCTGTACTGGTGGCCCTACTGCTTTCTTGGAGAATAGTGATGGGGTCATCAGGGTCGGAGAGGACATGTCGCGGCCGGCGAATACGACTGATTCTACTGGGGACATAACTGGCGGCCTTTGCAATCAGAGGATTGCGGTGTTGCGCGGCGGATTCGAAGAAACGCTTTGAATTGCGTTTAAGGAACTGAGCTATCGTGGGGACTTTGAGGTCGAGATGGAGGATCTCGTTCCTAACGTACCATGGCGAGCCCGTAGCTTGGCGAAGGAAACGGTTTTGGAGCGTCTGCATCCTATGGATGTAACGGGGGTGTGTATGTGCAAAGACTGCACTAGCATAGGTCATGATTGGCCTTATGCACGCCGTGTATATTCGCAACTTGCACCTTAGTGACAACTTGCTGCGTGCATTAAGAACAGAGTGCAACCTTCCCAGTGCGAAGGCGGCGCGCGAGCGCGCCTTCTTGATGTGCTCTGAGAAGGTGATGTGCTGATCCATAATCACTCCTAGATACTTGGCTTGCTTCTCCCAAGGGATAGGCTTGCCAAACATGGAGATGGGCCGGGGGGGGTCGGGTTTGTGTCTCGGTTTCGAGAAGAGAACCGCTTGACTTTTATCGGGATTGACTTCGATCCTCCACTTTCTAAACCACGCGCCAAGAACGTTGACTGCGGTTTGGAGCCTGGAGGCTATCGCGTCGGGATTTTTCCCAGCGTAGTAAATGGCTGTGTCGTCGGCGAAAAGCGCCAACTTTGCCAGTCTACGTTTGGGGATATCGCTAGTGAATAGCGTAAATATGAGAGGGGACAGCACGGCGCCCTGAGGGACGCCGGCGCGTATGGGGTGAGGGGATGAAATCGCTCCCTCTATTCGATACCGAAAGGTGCGGTTCGACAAAAAGTCTCGTAGGATGAGCACGAGACGGTCGGGCACACCGAGTTTGTACAGCTTATATAATAAGCCGTTGTGCCAGACTTTGTCGAAGGCTTTCGCTATGTCGAAGAATACTGCACCGGTCAACGTACCGCGCTGGAAGCCAGCGCTTATGTCTTCTACGATGCGGTGGACCTGTTGCACGCACGAGTGTTGGGTTCTAAAACCGAACTGCTCGTCGGGAATGAGGCCTTTCGTCTCGGCAAAATTTCTGAGTCGCTTATAAATAAGTCTCTCGTAGATTTTACCGAGCGAATTCAGTAAACTGATGGGGCGGTAGCTCGTGGGCTCGGTCTTGGGCTTGCCAAGTTTTGGGATGCCGATGACCGTGGCTTCCTTCCATGCTTGCGGGAAGATATTATTGCTCAAGGCTCCATTGAAGATGGTGGCCAAGAGCATGATCAGGTGAGCGGGCAGCATCTGGAGCACCCTATTGGTGATTCCGTCAGCGCCGGGGGCCTTTCGGGGTTTCAGACCTTTGATGATCTCGTGAACTTCGTCCGGGGTGACGAGAGGTAATGGATCATCAGGGTCCTCGACGGGCGGGAGGGAGGCTCTACGTTCGACTTCGGCGTCCACCTCGGCGAGGTGTGCCTGGTCTACTGGTAGCGAACTGGGCGTGCATTGGGCTTCGAGGCTCTCGGCAAGGCACTCGGCCTTTTCGATGTCGTCGAACGCGACTGTGCCGTCGGGCCGGGTCAGGGGAGGCATGGTGGCGACTTCTCGGGATTTGAGATTCCTCTGAAGTTGCCAGAAGGCTAGATGCGTTGGCTCTAAATCGCTCAGCATCTTGTCCCAGTTAGCGTCACGAAGCTCTTGCATGCGTGTCTTTACAGATCTCTGTAAATAGCGCATGTGAGCCTTGTTCGCATCGCAGGGAAAGTTGCTGTAGGCACGAACAGCTGCGTTCTTCTCATTTAGCAGTTCGCGTACATCGTCCGGCAACTTCCATCGGTGGTCTTCCACCTCAGGAATTTCCCTTGAACAGTCGTTCAGGACAGATTGTACGTGACCCGTGAATGAGTCGATCGCGGCCGTTGTGTCGGCGATAGAGTCAAAGTGATCGGGGATGGCATTCAAGTGGGGGGATGTGTTGGTTTTCAGCGAATCGCCTACTCGCCTCCAGTCCGTTACCACTTTGGTGAGGGGGGGATGGTCAGATCCTGGGAGACCCGTGCGAGGGGCCAGGTGCATGACTACCGGACGGTGATCGGAGGTGAGCTCGTTTATTGCTTCTATGGAATCCAACCTTAAGTTGATTCGCTTCAGAATGGCAATGTCGAGTACATCGGGCCTACGATTTACGTTGTGGGGAAAGTGAGTTGGAGTCATCGGGGCGACGACGTCAAAGACTAGTGAGGAACAGAGGTCGAACAATCGTCTTCCTCTAGTCGATGAAGTGTTACTATTCCATGCGGGATGTTTAGCGTTGAGATCGCCTGCTATGATAACAGAGTCACTCAATTCTAACAGCACGGCGAGGTCATCGGCGATTGGTTGGAAATCTTCTGCTTGAGAAGTGGGCGGGATATAGGCTGAGACTATTGTGACAGGTTGGTGGCCCGTCATGCCTAGTCGGCAGACCGAAACTTCTAATCGGGTAAGGGTGGGGGAATCCATAGGGATGCAGTGTAGTGACCTTTTATAGTAAATGAGTGTTCCACCCATGTGACAACGCGACCTGTCGTTGCGCACTACACGGTAGTTTGCAATTTTCGGGTCGCGATTGTAGGGTTTTAAAAATGACTCTTGTACTAGGAGTACGTCTAGTTGATGGTCGCGGAGGAATTGGGCGATCTCATCACG
This sequence comes from Polymixis lichenea, assembly GCA_949091785.1. Classification (NCBI taxonomy): domain Eukaryota; kingdom Metazoa; phylum Arthropoda; class Insecta; order Lepidoptera; family Noctuidae; genus Polymixis; species Polymixis lichenea. The sequence continues at coordinate 25,806,954 of OX420936.1, read as the reverse complement.
TTGGGATTGGATACCGTTTGCGTTGAATGTTCCTAGCTTTAGGGATCGGGGTTTGATACGCGCGACTATTTTGTTAGACATAGTGGGTACCGGGTTTTGGTTGGGAATCGAACACGGACTGCGTAATGTCCGGGTACGCGTTGTAGATCGCGTAAACCTGATTAAAGTCTCCAGCCCTAGTGGCTGCACTGAGCTCCTGTGCCATACGGAGGGCACGAGGGGAGAAGAACTTTAGGAACGTGCTGTTGATTGTATTAAACACGTCCATAGGGTTCATGGTCGCGGGACCAGGGTGCTGGTTTACTGCGACTGGTGGGCGGGCGGCTTGACGCGCTGCGGAGCGCGCTGCGGGTGGTACGGCGGCGGCGGCGGCGGGCGCGACGGCGGCGGGCGCGACGACGGCGGGTGCGACGGCGGCGGGTGCGGCGGCGGCGGGCGCGGCGACGGCGGACGCGATGGAGACGGGCGCGTGGGGGTAGGGGAACCGAGTAGTTAGCGCGGGGGCGCCGGTACGCGGGTCTACGAGCGGTGGGATTGGAGCGAGCGTGGGCCTAGCTGAAGCCAACGCAGGGAACGCCTGCTGATGGTTCAGATAGTTCCAGGGACTCGGCCTCTGGGGGCTGAGACGATCTGGTAATCTCGCGGTCGGGGCTTCCCTTTGCTGGCGGGCGTCTGCACGCTTCGCTAGCTTGGGAGATGAGGATTTGGGTGCTTTCGAGCACCCCCTATAGTTGGCCGGATGGCCTGACTCGCCGCAGAGGACGCAACTGGGTGGTTCCGTGCAGAGGGCACGGTCCTTAGGACGGGCACAGTCGGCTGTGCCGTGGTCGCCTAGGCACTTTACGCACCTAGGTTTGGCGTTGCAGTGCGGCGTACCGACTCAACAGCGCAGCTCCTTATAAAGGCGATCACCAGTGGGGGGAAACGTCACAATATTTTACTCGATTGTACTTCAAGTCTTTTAAGCAAAATGACAGATAGAGTGAATGATTTGTCTATGATGCGTCCGGTGCACGTTCCACTAGCGTCATGTAGTCGCCGTCTCTCACAGCTGTCAAACTATATGGCTGCCGTCATATATTTTGTAGTGTAGGTACCTTGTTTTTTGTTGTGTATTTCTGTGGTGTACAATAAAGTATAATTAAATTAAAATAAATTAATAGTAGTCGAAGTTGCTGCCATTGTTAACACCACACTACAATACACGTTAACTCGGTAAAATATTCGACTCGACTGCGTGAGCGACGACTCGACGTGTGTGACGAAGTGACAGGCGCGCCGCGTGCTGCACTCGGCGACGACACGTCGACATGAACTCACGGCGACGGCGGTGCGCCGGCGCGGTGCTCATATCTACTTCCTATTACTCATTGGTTTCTATACTATTTGGTCTCCCAAATAGTGGAACAATACTTCAAGGAGCTCCTTACCAGTACGTTATAGAGTAGAATAATGCTACTATAATTATAGAAAGGTTTTGACATGTGGATTATGAAGCCAAGCAGTTTTTTAGCCTTCTTTTTTTTGTATTTTTTTAATTACTCAATGGGCCTGCTCTTGATCTCGATCACGCCTGATGGACAGCGATTGATAAGGTCTATGATGGATCAAGCGTACCTAGAAAATGCCTGTTTACTCTTGTTTTGAAGGTAGACAGACGGGTTAAATGTGGAAGGGAACAAAGACGCAGGCAGACAGTTCGACACTTTGGCTGTGCGCATAATAAATGTGGAAGAGTAGCGCTGAATACGACTGGTCAGAATATCAACCAAGTGTGAATGGTACCCTGCAGTGCGTATGATAGTCCGGTAAAAAAAGGGCGATAGTGGGATCAGGTAGTGGACCTCCTGCGCACACTGTCCGAAGTACAGTCTGTAGAAGACAGATAGGCAAGCAACATTATGCCGATGAGCCAAGCTGTGAAGCTTAGCCGTTTTGCTCTGCATTCCATCGAGTCAAAGGCAGCCAGCTGGTATTTTGCTGAGCCATCCCATAAGTGGCTGCAATACTCCACACAAGAATGCACTTGAGCTTTATATAGGCTCAAAAGCTGTCCAGGTGTGAAGTACCGCCTCACCTAATTTAGGATGCCCAGCTTCTTGGCTACAGTCTGTGCTTTTGGCTCGATGGTTGAGCCAAAGTTGAGATTGGACGTCAACTCCATGCTCAAAAGCGTTAGGTGGTCGGTAACGGGTACAGATGAACCTCGGAAAGTTGGGGATAACCAAAACTGGCTCCTTTTGGCAGTAAAAAGACACGCCTGTGTTTTCTGAGCATTCAATTTGACCAGATTGTCGTCACCCCACTGGGAAACAATATTTAAGGTCAAATTCCATTGCTCCACAATGGCCTCTCGAAGAGCAGTTGTTTCATCTCTGCTGGCTCTTGCACTGGATAGGTATCTATCTGAAACTGTGCTGTCATCTGCGTACCCGATAGCACCAAGCTGTAACAGATCGTTAATATGCAGCAGAAATAGAATCGCAAAAAGAACAGACCCCTGAGGAACACCGGCATCAGTAACCTTATGATCCAATGAGCAGTCATCTATGACCACTCTGATATATCGATCACTCAGGAAGTCGGAAATCCAGTTGCAAAAGAGTAACTATCTTTTACTCTGTCAAAAAGAACAAGTGCGGCTTCTCGGTCTCAAAGTGGTGATGGCCCGGATTGATATTTGAGTGCAATCCACGAATATTACTGAATTGCACTTTTAGCGGGAAGAAGTGCCGCCATTGTTTAAACTTATTCCTTTTATTATTGCGCTTCATGGGGTTTTTGAGTTTTTAGGGACTTAAAGAGAGAGGGAGGCGAGTCCAATTGCTTAAACAGCTGCCACTAGCTTAATTCAACAGAAAGGAAACTCACCTGGAGACTGCAGGGACGCCCAAACCCCCCTAAGATGCCCGCCGGGTTCTTCTTTCCAGTCGCCGACTGGCATGGTGGAACATTTCGGGATATTTCGCGAGGTTGCGGGAGGGGGCAGCCTTGCGCACGTAGCTGGCGTGTTAGTTGGGCCCCCAACTTCCTGCGGTTGGCCAACGGCAAGGCCGGGCTTCTGATCCCGCTACCCTCCAGAGTGAGTTGCCATGACGAGGTTCACTCTTGGGCTGAGAATAGCCTTGGACAACGCAACTGCCTACTCTAAAATTCCCCAAGGCTGGTACTCCTACGCATTGATGAAACACAGCAAGCTGCTTGCCGCCAGACTCCGGTGGGAGGGAGGTCGCGAACCAAGCGGGTGTTACCCTACCACCGTAAGGGAAGAATTGGCCAGTCATCAAGGCATTGGGTGTGACTGTCCAGGATGCGCCGTGCGCTCGGTTCATTTGAGTTACTGGTGGAACACATTGCGCTACACGAGGAGGCTTTTTCATGCATCCCCGAAGCAACTATAGTATCTATATGATCACGGTAGGACAGGGATGTATCAAAGAGTACACTTAGATCAATGCTGACTGATACTCTGCTCAATATTGATTCATCTATATGATAATCAAATTTAACGTAATTCACTTTATTCGTGAATGTAATAGTCTGGTATTTTTTAACATTACGTGTCATTCTGTTGTTGAAACACCATTGTTGAAGGACATCAAGATCTCTTTGAAGCCCCATACGATCACTCAGGTCCAATATCCTGCAGTATATTTTTAAATCATCAGCGTAGGCTAAACAATTGCAATTTATTCAATCTAAAAGATCGTTTAAAAATACCAAAAAAAGCAAAGGGCCCAACGTAGACCCCTGTGGAACACCAGAGCCAGGAGAAAAAGGATTTCATATTCCGCCAAGAAACGATTAAAATAACTCTCGAACCACTGCAACAGAGAGCCATGAATGCCAGCGCAATTTAATTGAGAGTGATCATCACGATCAAAGGCTTTCGCAAAATCTGTGTAAACAGCATCAACCTTTCCACTAGCTTATAGGTGTTACCAATGAAAGACATTGGTAGTGTAAATAAGTAAGTTAGACATAGTAGAACAGTTAGACACAAAACCATGTTGCTTCAAACTAATTATATGACGGAGGTGAAAATAAACTACATTATAAATAACACTCTCAAACATCTTTGAAAATTATGAAATAATAGAAATTTGTCTATAGTTAGTTATGTCATTCATACACCAGATCGAAGTACGGGGTTAACGTGTGAGATTTTCCATAAATCGGGAAATGTACCTTCGTTAAGGGACTTATTGTATATTATCTGCAGTGGTACAATAAGAGCAGCCATGCAGAGACGAATCAAGATTGGAGGAAGTCCATCCGGTCCAGCAGTAATAAAGGAATTAAGATCCAACTTTTTGATGCTATCTCTAACGTAATTTTCAGCAATGCCAATGAAATACATACTGAAATTGGACGAAGAGTAGCCTGGAGACAAGTTACTAGGCTATTGACTAACGCCGTACACAGATGAAAAATAGACAGCAAATAGATCAGCCACACCACTACCCCCCTCACCAACACGATCACCCCATGAAACCTGCTTAGGAACACCTCTGAAAGGTTTTTTTAGACTTAGTATCGCGCGAAAAAGCTTTTACGTTTGTTTTTAATTCACGCTCAATTCTTTCTATATTATAATAATCTTTAAAATAGTCATCCATAGTTCTTCCAGCTCGCACCCGTAGGCAAACAAAAGTATCGTATATGTATATATAATTAATACAAACAAAATAATGTAGAGTTACAAGTTAAGTTAAGTTTGACACTGAACATTGATAGTCGAAATTGCTTAATCTAATAAAAAAACAGACGCCATAAACAAGTTTATAATGGAACAAGTTTCATTTAACTTTTATGTAATGGCTACGTATGTGTAGTGCACAGTGTGTGTACGTCGTAGCGTGGTGCTACGCGGCGTGCAGCTAGCTCGTATCTCGTAGCTCGTAGCGACACTCGATAAAAGTTCTACGTCTTGAATTCACCGAAACTTAGTGAAATCTAATTTAAACTTAATAATGTATGCCATTTAGTTTGATTTAATTTATTTAAATATGAATTTCTTTTAAGTAGTTTGAAGAGGAAGACAAATAGTCTACCTGTGAGGCATGTGGAGCTGCAAGCACGTTCACTCGCGGCTGCAGGTGGTGAGCACATGCAGCGCTCAGTATACGTGGGCACGTTATCTGGCGTTAAACGACATTAACAATGCAAAGTAATGTATAGGTATTAAATACAGGCCACATCTATGTAATCTTATCCACTAATTGTGGTCCAACGCGCTAATCACACGTAACGACGTTAGTGGGTCAGAATCATTATGAATAAGATCACAGTAGCAGTACCGTGTGCCGCTTCCCCGTGCGGCCTCCGTCGAGCGCACCGTGGTGCCACACAGCTCGGCGCGCTGCTGACTGCCGGCTGTTTGTTACAAAGGTTAATGACTGACAAAACTGTCGTTACTGCTGATCGCACGCTCATTAAGCGGCGCGACATTTAGACAAACGCGCGCTTTCCCCCCGTACGCCCCACGCACGACTCGCTCGATTAGCTCGCTGTTGTCTATGAAATGAGTGCATCTATTAACTTCATATTGTGTTGTACACACATATCACCTTGAATTGCTATACCTGAGATGTTTCAGTTTTACAAAATATCGTAATGATGATGATATCTACAAATACTTCATCACAAAGATAAGCGCGTTCAAAAACACAAAAGAACAAAAAATCAAGCATACTCTTCAGCTTATAAGTTTAGGTATAGATAAATAGATTGTAATGTTTTGTAGTAACGCCACCGTAGGCACGGGCTTGTGGACGAGTAATGGGTAGCTCGCTGTCCAGTAAGGACCAAGCCCGGGTCGACGGCGCGTTGTGTTCCACGCGCGCTTCAAAGAGATGTCAGCAGCAACAGATGGGGCCCGCAAGGGCCGATGCCTGCCAGGGGTGCGGGTTGTTCGAAAGAGATACCGCGGCCCCTGGCACACAGGCAACTGAGGGAACACGGGTGGGTTTTAGTCAGTAAAAGTCTGACACGCCCTCCTGCTCCACCCAGAGCGGGAGAAGTTTTTTGATGATTTCCCACCCAAAAAAAAAACCATGTTAATAGGTGGTAGACATTATTACTAGTGACATAGTGCCGCCCGGTCAGTAATCGCAGCTCTCGCAAACAGTTCCTGCAGCGTTGAAACATTGAACCGCTTGTACTTGTCATAGTTCCTCCGTTTAATAGCTTCAACACATACACACGTAATATTTTTGACATTTCCGTTGCACAGCTAATACCAGCGGAAGGAATACCGGTGTACTCTAAGTAATCATCAAGTACCTACCTGATACAAGAGAGTAGCACAAAACCAGATGACGAGTAATTGAATCAGAGCAGACAAAGTTCACCAGACGCGTCACATTGTGGCGGTGCGGTGGCGCAGCGCCCGAGTGACAGCTGACGGGCGCGCACAGACACACCCATGGACTATTTGAAGGTTGCGCCCAGCAAAGGAAATTTGATTAACATTTAAAAACAGGCTGTGGTAATCTGGCTCGTAGTATTAAATATCAATATTACGTAAAACGATTAATTATTGAAAAGGCCCCGACGCCGACGCCCCGTCTGACTGCCGCTAACAAAGCTTCAAAGTTATGCGGAGGCTTTGTAGCGAGCCTTCAGTAGCGGACAGTACAAGTTTATGTGCTCGCTAATACTCGCGGGATTACTCTCACATTAGAGACGAGTGAGCCCCGGTGACCCCGGAGGCCCCGGTGGCCGCGGTGTTGCTCAGACGACACGCCACCGTTGTGCATCAGCTCCGCATACTCCCGCGTTTAGTGCGACAACAACGATATTACCAGCGATCACACGCACTGTGGCCGCTAACGTTACTGGTGTGCAGATGTGTACACTAGCAGCCACACTTGCGACATTTGAGTTAAACGTGAGGTAGAAAAAGGTTTTATTAAGATTTTTTTAAAATTATGATTGAATAACTTAAATATTTAAATTAGGGATAGGTGATAAATCGTTGTATTCTACCCACACTAACCCAATAGCTTTGAGCATCCGCTATAGGTAAAATAAGTAATCGTTAAAAAAAACTAAAAAAACACGCTTTAAAAACCAAACTAAAAAGTAGAAAATAATTTAATTCTATTAAAAAGCGTGGGGGGCTTTTTGAGGTATTTTTATAATCAATTAATATCGAGCACCCCACGCTTTTTACGTCGTCTGGTCACGGCGAGGAAATCTGCAATATGTTTGGCGACTATTTCTTTTCGAACTTCCAAGGGCGACGCGACGCAAATGAATTCTTAGCCTCTGCGAGAATGGATCAGTCTACTGTTGTCGTATCAGACATCTGTTCTATTGATGTGCGGAAGGAGGAGGTATTTCGCTTGCTAAAGCAAGTGGATATTAACAAATCCGCTGGTCCGGATAATATTTCACCAATTTTTATAACCATATGTGCCAGATGTCTATCTTTTCCATTGACATTATTATTCAAACGGTCATTCGACTTGGGAGTAGTGCGTACAGTCTGGTAGTCAGCGTATATAACGCCGATTTATAAAAAAAGGACCTAAGGACAGCGTGGAAAACTATAGACTGATCTCCAAACTCTGCATGTTCGCTAAAATTATGGAGAAAATCCTGCACGTACAACTTTGTTTTTCACTAAAACTAAGTTTCTCCGAACACCAGCATGGATTCTTAAAAGGTCGCTCCACCACATCCAATCTCGTGGTCTGTAGTGATTATCTTTCAGAGCATATGTCCAGGAGATCTCAGGTCGACGTTATATACACTGACTACAGCAAATGTTTTGATCGTAGATCACGCCCAGAAGGGCGCCCAGAAGGGCCTAGAAATTTGCGCATTAGAAAATGCGCAAATTTCTAGGGATTGGTGTGCGGGGTAGCTTGTACAGATGGTTTGTATCATATGTTAGAAATAGATGACAAACAGTAGTCCTTAACGGCTTTACCTCGAGACCGATGTACATTCCATCAGGGGTTCCCCAAGGATCCTTATTAGGACCTCTTCTATTTAATATTTTTGTAAATAACATCGCCTCTTGTTTCTTAAATTCTAAAATTTTATTATACGCGGATGACATGAAAATTTTGAGTCAAGTATTAACCATAGAGCATGCACATCTATTACAGGAGGATCTGGACCGGTTCCATGATTACTGCGACCGAAATAGGTTGGATTTTATATTTCCAAATGTTATGTGTGTACATTTATACGTAAGCCAAACCCTATCAGGTATGATTACAAACTATCGAATACCTCAATTGCCAGAGTCAACGTCATTAAGGATCTTGGGATAACTTTTGACTAAAAGCTTTTGTTTGATGCGCACATTGACAATATAGTCAACAAGGCTTCTAAAGCGTTGGGTTTTATTTTTAGGGTCTCCTCTGAGTTTAAGAATGTCAAAACCATGAAAATTTTATACTGTGCTTTTGTCCGTAGCCATCTTGAATATGCTTCCCAAATTTCGATCGCCTTGAAAGTATACAAAGGCGATTTTTAAGGTACACTCAATATCGTGCAAATACTTTTCTTCCTAACTATACCAGTCGGTGTAAGAAATTTCTCTTCCTTTACACGAGCGAAGAAAAATTGCAGATCTTGCTTTGCTATTTAACATAATGAACGGGTCTGAAATGGTGGCCAAGATTGGACTTCGTGCAAGTCTAAATTTATTGTGTAATTTATTTGATTTTTGTTTATTCTCTTCAGTTGTGTCTACGTTTAACTCTCACGCTGTTTGTACCGTTTTGACAATTTTATAGAAAAGTTTATGTAAGTGGAAACTTGTAATTGGCTTTCTTCTACATGTTACTTCTGACTACTCGAATGTATTAGCTGTAAGTTTTCTTAAAATTAATAAAATAAAATAAAATTATAATACAAATAATAATAGTTAGACTAAAAAGAATAAACATGTTACACAATTTGTTTTTATTTATTTATAATGGCACTCCAACGTCTAGTTCACATAAACATTAACAGAGAGCTTAGTCCTATCTCATATAGTACTACAGTGAACTTAGCACTTAAACATGACTTTTACTGGTCACGAACCGTACCACCCGACACGCTGCATAGAGCGCCAACCTCGCACGAGTACCCGCGTCGCAGGTTGCAATGATCTGGTGTTGCTAGAGGCATTGCTAAGTGCATTCATTATTCATGACTCGGTGAGAAGGTGCAGGGTATGGGGCGTGGAGGCGTTCGGCGGTGCTTATAATGTAAATCTGTTTGCGGCCAATTTTATCTGCGCTCAGTAGCAGCGCCGCAACGCTGCGAACAGCCGACACTGGCGCTGAACATGTGAACATTGCTCTCCGCCGCCGCCGCCCGTCCTGGGACACATAGGAGCAATAACGTGTGATAACATCACTTACTTATGTAGCCGACCCTCACACACTCGTGACAGAATGCGATCACTACCGCATACGATTCAGTGCGGTGGTGCGAAGCATCGTTAACTTTTAGATCACAATTGATTTTTGAATACCGGAGCGATGTCATTCACATCACATCGTAGGAAGCTTTCAAGGAATACGATAATCATGATGTAGAGGATTATTAGGAGTTCGTTGTTATAAGAAACAACAACTCAGCATTGTAACTATTGTAAGAGCATTTTGGAACTATCCTAACATCGAAATATGTATATAAAAAGTTATAATTCAACCAAATTTAGGTAGTTTGCGCCAAACGTGCACTCGGCCGCAATATACACGTCGCGTCGGTAACATACATTCATACTGAACCGGACACTCACAGTCAGCGGCATACTATATGTTTGTTGTGGACACAGCCTGAAGGGTTCTGCCGATCACTCGAGTGACAACATAATTGGATATATTTGAATTTGAATTATAGTATGCAGGCTGAATACTTCTTTAGATAATAACTATACAGGGTTTAATTTGTCGAGAATGGGTATAGTGGTCGGGTACTCAGCATCACGCTTTGATCAAATGAAAAAAAAAAGAGTGCAGGTGACGGCTTGGGATGAAATCCCTACTTAATTTAAAAAATGCGAAAGTAACTCTGTCTGTTTGTTAGGCTTTCACGTAGGTAGGCTAAACCACAAAACCGATCTTGATGAGATTTGTTACAGAAATAGACTAGACATTGGGCAAGGACATAGGCTACCTTTTATCATGATAAAAAAGGCTTGAAAGGGTTGAGGGATGAAAGTTTGCATAGAAGTTTGTCATTGTCAAAGATGAAACCATGAAACTTTGTGTTTAAGCACTAACTTGATAAGAAATAAATAAATATTTATGAAATTTAGTTCGTATGGAAGTCCAAACAGTCACACTTTCACGCCTAAACCCGAAACCGATTTTGATGCAAAAATAGGAACCTTGAAAAAAGATATAAGCTATTACCTTTTGTTCTAAAAAAGGCCAAGAAGGGGCTGAAGCAAGGGAAGAAAGTACCTAAAGTCTAAATTCCGCGCTAACAAAGTCGCCGGCAAAAGCTAGTAAGTATGCATACTGCGAAATGTTAGGACATAGAAAAAAAAATCGATTGGCCCAGCAGGTGGCCGCCAGTTGGGCGTCAGGTCAGTTAAGTTCATCGTACACATTTACCTAAGCATTGCCCTGGATCGTCATCACCTCCCCGGCTCGTCGCTGACCAGGCATCAAATCAACGTAGGCACGGAACTGGATCTGCTCAGTACCTCGAAGGCGTCGTCTCTTTTTGGTACATGTGTGTACGCGAGCGAAAAACATCGTTGTTGTTGATGATGAACTAAATCATAAGTTAGTGAAGTTGACATAATGAAGCGTACTGAGCTATTTAAAGCTGCTGTGTAGGTGGTTGACCGCGGTGCTGTGGTGGTGTATACATTAGCGATGTTCCCGACACGTCCCGCCCTCTACATTATATTAACTGGGATTAGCATTAGAATCTGTTAATGCGCAGCCGCATTAACAGATTACATAATTATATGACGCGCGTGACGTACGGCGGCGGCCACTGTCACGCGCAGCATGCATGGCTGCACCACCACCACCCGCCGCGACCCACTGCCACCCACTACCATCCACTACCACCCACCACCACCAGCTGCCACCTCACACAAGAGAAAATTTAACAAAAGTCGGACAAAACTTAAACATTCATGATTATTCTAGAAAATGGGCACATTGTAATGGAAAACACATATATATAATTATTTGACATTTTTAGTTTACGTCATCAATAGTATTTGGTTTTTATTTATTTATTTATTTATTTAGGTTAGCCAACAATTGTTTACACAATACATTAAATTAATTTAAATAATGGTATCTGCGTTCATAAGTGCTACAATTAATTAAAGGCTAACACAACATGCACAATTTATGGTTTTACATAATACAATATAGCGAAAAAGGATATTTACAAATAAAATTGTTCAATATTTTTGGTAATCTTGCGTAACAATAATAATTTACATTAAATAATTGAGAAAAAAACAGAATTGGTAACAATAACAAATAAAAATAACAATAAAATTTTAAAATTCTCCCTAAGCAATACAAATTTATAGGATAAAAGTTATTAAGAAATATAACTATAAAATTTAAATAAACATTCAGTAGTGAGATCATTGGTTGAGGGTAAAGTGTTCAATCACAATTTTATAAAATTTTCCTATGCTGTCATGGTGTATGTCAGTGCGATCACTGCAGCTGTTTAAGTTTTTACATAGGCGTGAGATCGGTGAGTTAGCACCAAGAACCGTTCTGCGCAATGGTAGGTACAATGGTGTGATTGGATTTCGCGGATATCGGGCTGGGGCACGGAACTTTAACAGACTCAGTAGGTTTGGGCAGTCAATTTTCAGTGGTTCATCCAATAGATTTAAAATGACATACACAGAACACAAACAAAATACGAAACAAACACACACACGAAACAGATTTTTTTGGGATTAGTTTCCGTAGTTCAGTTATAAAGGGACCGGAAGTCACCATAAGTCTTTTAAAAGTGACTTCCAAGGCTAATTTTTGTTTTACGTAGACTGCATCCAATACAGAAGTGGTCATTAATAAAAAGACAATTTTGTTAAAGCGTCGCTTACGGTCGCATAAAACTGTGATTGTATTTTGAAAAACAAAGTCCATACTCTCTAAGTTTAAAAATATGCAAAAGAATACAATGTCACACTCATTACTTTTTTAAAATATAAAATATCAACCATTACTAACAAATTAATGTAGATAATAAAAGTAGTTTACCTATTGAATAGTTAACGAAGAAAATTATAGAAATCGTAATAATTAAAAGCAACACTTTCACTCTTAAGCACAATCGCTATTGATCAAGTCAACTTTGGACTGAGACCCAGGCGTGTAGGTGACAAAAGATTTTCGCCGCTTGCGCAGGTAGCATGTATTGTTTATCAGACTTGTCGGTAATATTGGTTTTTATTTGTTGTACTTTTAAGTTTTTAGGTTTTGTCCGACTTTTATTAATTTTTAGCTTGTGTGCACCATGACCAACACAAGATATTTGTTTAAAATGTACATCTTTCACAGCATTTGTTAGAACAATTATACTATATCGAAGAAATATGTAGCTTCAACAAGACTATAACAAACAAAAACTACGTTTATATTATCGACTATTATGACACAAACCCCATCGATTTTCCTGGAATACTTAATGATATACAAGTTGGAAGTCGCCGTTAACAAAATATTATGAGAAGTGCTTGAATATTATGAGCGGGATGCGGGTGTCGGAAGGGAGGGGTCACGAGGAGGGCTTCGAAGGTCAAACAAGTTTTTTAATGAGCGCGTACAAAAAATTCGTGACGTCACCCACGCTTCACCTCACAAGAGAACGTTTGAGAAACATTGACAGAACAGTAGCTCCGTCCACCCGCTCGCACAGAGCGATGACGACAAGCGAAAGTGTGCGTGCGCGGTACAGTTGTGTGCTGTCATTACACCAATTACAGCACTCACACAAACACTTGACTATGAGTCATTGTGGCTTCACACGAGCTCGAGGTAGTGTACAACAGTCTTGTGATGTTTGTAGAGATAACAATTTGATTTATTGATCGATTTGTTTACCTGAGAGGTGGATTTCAATAACTTTTAGAAATGGTTTGTTAGAGTAAATATTTATTTAACATATTAGTACCTCCGAGCTTGTGGCAATTGCTATGTCGAGTGACGGTGGCTGTTATGTTTAATTATACGCGTAGGTCGCTAGGTGGCAAGGGCGGCATTTTGTCTTTATTGGCTTCTGTTATCGCGGCGGCCAAACTACGCGTACTACCTATGCTATGTTCGGTAAGTCCGGAGGATAAACGATAAGGCCTCCCCTTGCATTCTTGTGATTTCTGATGGTAAACTCTGATTGCAACCAGAACTCGGAGGTATGTGGTCAAATGGTGTGGTTACAGTAAACGTCGGAAGATTCTCGTCTCGTCACATTATTGTTATGGTTTGTAACCGTTTTACTTAAAGTAAAACATTGTAAATCACCGGTCACACTTCAGTGATATATGCTTGAAATTGACACGCACAACGTGCTGCAGCTCACAAATTATGAAAACCAAAAAGCTCCTTATCATGAAGTAATTTGCATCAGTATTTACTGCTCACAACATGTTATCATCACAAGTGACGAGTTGTGCTGCACGCGCCGCGTCATGTGCTCCCTTACGGTGGGCCGGTGCCATCCCTAGATGCGGTCGCTCTCATGGACTGCTCTTGTTACAGTCGATAGATATGCGTGGCCAAACAGCTGCGTAGGCACTTGTTGTGTGCAGTAACTACATGCACCTCGCTAATGAAATGATATTGGGTTAATTCATTGTGCATTCATTGTTTCCAAAAGAATGGAAGCGTGCAAACATCACACCTTTACTCAAGGGGTTATGTGCAGAACTACCATCCAATCTCGATCCTCTCCATTTTGTCAAAGATTTTTGAGAGACTCGTCCATAATGAAATATATCCACTCTTACATAATGTCATTATACAACAGCAACACGGCTTCGTTAAACAGCGGTCCACTACCACAAACCTCCTCTCTTTCTCCAGCTTCGTATTTGATAGTTTTGCCAGGGACCTGCCAGTAGACGCTGTTTATACAGATTTTTGCAAAGCCTTTGACAAGGTGGACCATGCGCTGCTGCTTGATAAAATTGTCTTTAACGGAATCCGTGGCAATTTGCTACGATGGTTTGCTTCGTATATTTCGAACCGCTGTCAAAGGGTATTAATCAATGGTTACAGATCAAGTGTTATCGAAGTCACATCTGGTGTGTCACAAGGCTCCATCCTTGGGCCGCTCTTATTTAACATATTTATTAATGATATAAGTGACTGTTTCCGCAACACTGAATTTCTATTGTACGCCGATGATCTGAAGGTCTACAATTCCATCAAAACTGTCGATGATTGCATTTTAGTCCAACAAGACCTTGATGGACTTACAGACTACTGCCACAGTAAAAAATTAAAACTAAGTTTACTGAAGTGCAAGCTACGTTACGTTTTTAAGTTCGCCTACACACTTTGTCACGTGCCTCTATCTCAATTGAATTTAATTCGCGACCTCGGCATTATACTTGACTCTAAACTGTGCCTAGACTCACACATTAACAAAATTGTCAGCAAAGCTTTCCAGCTATTTGGTTTTATCATGCGGTCCACCCTTGACTTCAAGAGAAACTCCTCATATTTATGCTTATATAAAGTGCTTGTTCGTTCACAGCTAGAATGGGCAGTGTCAGTATGGAATCATTTCTACAAAATATATTCTGAAATGGTTGAAAATGTACAGTACAAATTCTTGCGTGCTATGCACTACAGATACCTCAAATCCTACTTATCATATTCTCAATTACCCAGCAAGTACAAGCTTAGCTCTAGAAAGAATTACCTCGAAGCCACAGTACTATATAAAATTGTCAGAAACAAGTTTAACTGTACAAATCTGAACAGTATGATTTTCTATGCTGTACCTCGAACCATTTACAGGCAGGTACTCTTTTCGCTTTGAACACCTGCTGAAATAACTCAAGCCTGCGCTCACCTGTCCGTCATATGGTTGACACATACAACAGTACCTATGTAAACATAGATATTTTCAATTGTACAATAAGTAAATTTAAAAGCCTCATTCGCCATTCACTATTAGATATCACAAGTGCTCCTTAATATAGTAATATTATATTGTATAATTTTGTTCTTTTTACTTTCATATGAACAAATAATTCTTAATTTTTGATATATTTAATGTTCCTAGCGATTAGCTCTTTTTTTCTTGGATTACTTTATAACCAAATTGCTATTCTGTTAAACTAGTTGCAAGTCCTTATAATGTAACTGTTTGCTATTCCTCTCAATAAAAATAAAATAAAAATTGTGCGCCAACCGACGCAGCTCACACTCGTCCGACTGCTAATTGCGTATCATGTCGCATTACTCCTTGTGATCGTTTAAGTAGGTACGTATGCGCCAGTTTACATGGACACGCGAACGCGATATTATTAATAGGTAACTCGAACACATTCGTCAATCAGTCAGTCCAGTTCGTCGCTATCATGTGTCCATGACAACCACAGAGTACTTTTTTATATATGATGACAACCAAAGAGTATAATAATATTAATGGGAGATGACAACCTGGTGTACCACTCCGACAAGTTCCACACCGTGGTGCTTGAGCAGCTGGGATGTTGTGTCTAGTGCGTCTACCCCCATTGACTGTAACTAATTCACAAAGGATGACCATCCTGGTCATATCTTGAAAACATATACTTAAAAAAAATGCACTAAAACTCATTGTAATTTGCCTTGTTTGTGATGTTTAATGAATATTAATTTTACAAAATCAGTTCCCCTGGTTGTTGGTTTTCTGAGTCAGAGCATCGTAGATTCATAACAGAGTAATTATCTAAAAATGAGGTAGAACAAAGCGGCGCGGGCGGTGCGTTCGTAATTCTTTCAAAGTAAATTAGACGCGGCGCAAGCGTATGGCGCGATAATTAGCGGCGTGACGAGAATCACGAGTGAACGAGCACAACACGAGCGCCAGAAGCTCCACTCGCGATCACTTGCGACACCCGCGTCCATGGACTCGGGCGTCGCGGCTCGCAGGCACGGGATAGTCTCCACTACTAGACGCAGGTTGCGGATGTATTCGCTACAGTTTGGTTTGGTTCGCTCTGCGTGCTTGCGAGTGCGCCTTCTGTCGGCGCTCGCGCGGTGTCCTTACCGCGCAATCAGCGATGCTAATGCTCGCACAACAGCGCCGTGCTGATCAGTATTCCGCGCGCGCGCCGATTAGCTGCCGATGGCGGTTGCGGCCCGCTTAGCAATGCGACCTACTCTCGCTCCGCCTGTCTTGCTGTTCTTACACACTCAATGTCTTAGATCACAGTGGTCCGAGCACGGCCTAGCTTTGTTTTTGTCCTGGTTCTTTCTTCTATATTTTATTGCAACAGATATAAAATTAAAATGAGTGTAACGCAATGATACGCATTTTATAATTATATTAGTACAATGTAGTGTATCGTATCTTTGAAAATTAAAATACAAAAATCAAAAGTAATTTATTCAAACTATGTTGAGAGTCAGCACTTTTTGAACGTCAAAATGACATAAGACAGTCCCCCAAAACGCCCGCCCTTCAATATTATGTTTGTTGAACATTTTAAAACTAATCCGCCTTTGAGAGCGTTCGTAGCAGAGCTACGACAAGCTAACGCTGATTAGGAAACTTTCAGGTGTTGACACGCGACACATCACGTGCACACACGTGTAACATATACATGTAATGTATTGTACTTATGTATATACTCACCGCTTTGTTCAGTCGTCAATTTGAGTAGATGTGCTCACTATGCACAAGCCATAAATAAACGTTTGTAGTTGCACGACGCGCGTGTCGCGACTGAGACGAAAAATACGCCATGTAGTCAGGAACACAACGTTACAGAGGAATACTTATGTCAAGGAGGGTCGCAGGCTAAAACTGGTTACGATAGTTACAGATTGAGACTAAATCAATCAGCGATGATGTCGACAAGATTTTAAAACACTAGACCGCCATCGAGTTAGTTATAAATTATAATAAACGATCATAAGCAGCCTACACCGTTGCCACAGCTGGGACTCTTGTTCCTCACTACGAGATGGTGCGGGCAAAAAAAAAACATCTCAAAACATGGCCCATAGCTCCAATCAAACGAACGATATCGTAAGTGAGCGCGTTGGGTCCATTGAGGAAAAATGCACACATGGAGGTTGCGCTTATTGAGCCGAAATGCTACGTTTTTAGGGTACCGTAGCTAAACGGCAAGAACAGCACCATTATAATTTAATCATTTCCGTCTTTCCGGTTGTGACACAGCCATTACACGGAAACTATTAGCACAATATCGAAGAAAATTTGAAACTAGGTGTGTGTTTATGCACCGCTAAACAATGGTGATGTAAAATTCTGCAATAAATGAATGCACATATGCATATGGGGTATTGATGGCTCCCGTAATTAACAAGATATTTCTAAGTGCCTTTGCTGAAATATGTGATGTTTCAGTTTCAACCGCAGAAATAACTTTGTTTTTCATAGTTTCTTCGAGCAATGTACCTACTTTGAACTAACTTATTTTTGCAGCCGGTAAAATCAATACCTACTGTGAGAGTGTGCATGAGTAAATTTTCGTCCCGACTATTCTTCAGTGTGCGGACACCGACACGCAGTTGAGCGGTTTTTTATCATAATAAATGTACATCTGGATAAAAGCCGCAGTCTGCGGTCAGGCACGCATGTTATGTGACACACAGCGGGGGTAGCCATCGGCGATACTTAGTTATTCATGAAAACGAAAACTTGCAATGTGAAGAACGAATGTCACAAAATGTAATGCTCCTAATTTAGTTCATTTATTAAAGTTTTTATTCCATGTTTAGGAAAATGCGAAACAGAACAAAGTATTTATTTATCGAACCTTTGCCTTTAAGAAGTAATGTTTGTCGGCAGCGGGAAATATTTATCAAAATAACGGCGGTCATCAGGCTCTCTTTTATAAAACTACCGTTGAAAGCGATTTCATTATGTAATAGGTGTTCGGAGACGCGACAAATGAAATACTGAATCCGCAATGAGCTGCTGCGGCGCAAAAAATACAACTCGTCTGTTGTTGTGACGGGGCCGCCCGGGCGGGTAACCGGTTCAACTATAATTACAATTCACATACATTACAATCGAATTCAATCGGCAATTCGGTTATAGGTATTCCACAAAAAAATATTCCTGATGACATTTTACGGACGGCACGGACAACATTTTACTCGCTCTCCACATATAACTGGTACCAAAACAAACCCAAGTCGTACAAGTAGTTTGGAATATGCGACTGAACTGTAAATATGGTTGTGTTGTGTAAACTGAATATGATGCGGGTAACTGAGTCGTTGCGCTTACTTTATTCTATATCGGATATAACTTATAAGTACCTATGTGATGACTAATGACGCTGTGATTTGTGATCTGCGGGCGCGGCTAGTGCGCATCGAGCGGTCTTTAGTCGCACTAGCCAATGCTCCGCCTGTCACGCAGACAGCGCAAGCAACTGATCTGTCATGCTCTGCAGAATCAATTTGGTAATAGTCGCCAAACACAATCGCTAATTAAACAATGTTCACGTTGTTCAGTAACTACTTATCGTACAAAGGAAAGAGGTACCTATCTTTACAAAAATCATCGACACCATTAAATATAAATGTAAATATATGTGCGAAGAGGTGGGCGCCAGACTGGGCGCCGGACCGGGCCGGCTAATTGATCGGACATTGTGATTACAAGCGACGAGAAATGTTTGTACAACAGTACATGTTGCCCACGCACCTTACAATTTAGTTTTATAAGTTGCTGCTGATGTATTCTAACGGAATTAAACAATTCATTAATATAATCAAAGAGAATCCCGAAACAAAAAAAAACGACGTGTGGGGTTGGGCAACCCCCGTTAGGAACGAAGTTCCTTTTGCGATGCTCGCACGCACACACACTCGTATATAATAGACAGAGACTGGGAGAGAGAGAAAGCACAGTATAATACTGAGGAGAAAATGTGAATTTAATACGCGTTTTTAAAACAGAGGCATCTAGTATAAGTTTTTAGACGCTCTCATAAAGTCGCTATCTAGGATTTTCATTTTGATTCCTCACTATTGGCTGCAGCACTCTCGAAAACCATGAAAACTATCTCACTCTCTCTTTATTATATAAAATGAAAGTAAAAAGGCTAGGCTAAAAAGCAGCACTTTTTGAACGTCAAAATCACATAAGACAGACGCTAATTTACGTACGTAGCTACTTATCGCTTTAACCCTATTGGGGCAACAGCAGAGGTCAATCGTTTATGAGCAGGAATGACACAGTTGATGGCTGCCGGCCGGCCAGGCATTGGTCAGTTGGACACCACTCCGCCCAGCACATGCAGTTTGTGACTAACAGTCATCTATAACTAATTTTATCTCCCCCACTTACAAATGCAATGTTACTTTAAATTCGCCTGTCCACACAAAGTGCTTGCAATAAACACCAAAAAAACTCGGTTAGGTAGAGACCTGACCTGTAGTGAAAAACATCACACACACGTGGTGTGGCACAGCCGGTCGCACACGCCACAGTATTGATAATAATAATTCATTTATTTATTCAAATAATAAATATCCATTGGATTAGTAACAATAGTCTTAACCTATGTTAGTACTTAACTAATAACAGACAGTGCACAGATGACAAGTGACCTCACCAACGGGCTGTCATGTCTCTCGGCTATAGCGCGTAGAATGCTGTTGGGGCTGCCACGGAGACTGTTTAGCAGCGAGGCCGCTCTTTTACGCCGTACAGCATAAAAGCCGTCGGTACGTGCCTCAGCGAACATACATAACACGCTACAGAACGAGGCAGACGCAACAGCACTCTAGTATACTATAAAAATAGATAAAAAATACCTATCGTATAGAGCATACTCTAGTATACTCTACTCTTTTAGTTTGAAGTAATTTAATTAGCGGCTTTGTTCTTGCCAATATTTTTTTACTGTTATGCTTTTTTTAAATAACACTTAATAAGCGTTATTGGAGACTGGAACTCAGAGACGCGTGAGGACCTGCCAACCATGAGAGCATAACCTCGTTTGAGGTTCACGACGGCGTTTACTTTGAGCTACGGGGTACGTGTATTTTGTATTTCACATTTTTTAAATACAAATGTCGAAAATGAAATACTTTTCATTTTAGACTATGGACGTCTCAGGCTACCCTTATGTAAAATTTCATAATCATTGGCTCAGTGGTTTAGGCGTGAAAAGTTCACAGATAGACAGAGTACTTTACCTGAGTAATGTTAATAGCAATCTGAAACGACAATGGGCCGGCTATACTGGCCATAGAACCGATGACCATTGACCACACGTGTACCCCACACGTGATGAGGAGACCGCGGATCAGCAAACGTTAGGTAGGACGGCCACAGACTAGGTGGAGCGACAATCTTCGCAGGGTGGCTGGTAGCAGCTGGAGCTGGCCGACCATCTAGCTGCATGGCGTGCAATTAGAGAGGCCTGGTCTGGCCTGGGTCTAGAAGTGAACTACTGTAGGCTGATGATGATATTAATAGCGTACGTTGGAGCTACGTTTGTGCTACGCTGCGGCTACGGCGTAGTAATCGTGCTGCTACGATACTGCTACGCCTTCGCTACGGAGAGGCTGCACTGAGCCAGTGTAACTAGAATTTATACAGGCCTTCATCATGGTTTTTAGATCGTGTAGAAAGAAAAATTCTTACAAGTATGTACGTCCCGTACGATGAATATCACTTATCCCAAGAACAAACTTAACATCATACTTGAAAAACATGTTCTCACAAAGACTGCATCTGTAGGTTTTCCTGTAATCTATAATCTTCACCATTGTCCTGCCCTTATCCCTATCCCTTATAAATTATTTGCATAATTTAATGTAATAAAGGAGATAATAAAGCTTTATTTATTTCCGTGCAAATAACAATGGATATAGTTTGAAAATAATAAAAATATACAAATTTGCTGCTCTAGTGCCTTGTAGTCCAGTCCACTTGATAACTCTCCCCGTCCATCTCTCATCTTAGAGCCTGGCCATGTGACTTGCCCATTTCCATTTTCTCTGAAGTGAGAGGGTTAGGGCATCTGTTACTCTGGTTTTCTCCCGAATTTCGACATTCATGACCCTGCCTTTTAATCTTATAGCCAGGCAACTTCTCTCTATTCTTCTTTGGATTCTGTTCCTAATCTTGCGTCGAATGTCCAAGTCTGGCAACTGTTGGTGATACAAAAAATAAAATAAAAAGGGAATTATTGTAAGCTATCCTTAAAAGATAGATGTTATATGCCATTGCAGACTTTTCTATAGAACTATAAAAGAGGACTATCTCACCATACATTGTTTTTTATATCTCTAAGGGATTAGGCAGCTTTTTCGATGAAAGATCCCAGGTGGCTTTACTTTTACGAAATTTTCAACAATAATCGTCATATTTCAAACAATATTCATAGAAAACCTTAACAAAATATATACCTATACCTTTCTCATGAATCTCTCTGTCTCTTGGTGAAAACTAAATCAAAATCCATTCTGTATTTTTTGAGTTTATCGCGAACAGACAGACGCGGCGGGAGACTTTGTCTACTCAAAACAAAATAGGGCCCACCATCATTTATTTTAAATTTATGTCTTAAAATTACTCAACAGATAATGATTAGCAAAATGAAGCATATAGTTGTATAATTGACATGTTTATGAGTCATTAATAACAGTTCGAGTGACAACTTATGCGTTTTATTCAAGTGGGTAGACAGGAAAAGTGAAGTGCTTAAAAAAATGGAACATTGCACTAATTTTGACACTTGCGTTCTCAGTGTGACTCTAAGTTTTGTGGTTAGACGTTGCTTTGTTGGACTAATTTTGTTTAATTTTTGTTTTAATCGTGATTACTATGACTAGTTCTCGACGTCATATGGACATGGAAACTGCAGCAAGAGCAGTTGTCCTGCTTCAGGAGGAAGAGTCTCAGAGATCTGAAGCAATACGTGTCAGTGTGCCGCGAAGAGCTATCAGAAACGTTTGGACGCGCTGCCAGGAAGTGTAGCTAGAAGACCTGGAAAAGGAAGAACCAGAGCCACAACTGTTCATGAAGACCGGTATATCGCTTTAACTACACGCGTCGGGAGTGTACCGTAACCGCCCGTGCCTGACAAACCCGACTGCGGCAATGGACTGGGACACAAGTCAGTGATCAAACATTCGCAACCGACTCCATGAAGATAGCCAACGTTCCAGAGTTCGCGCTTTAAGGTACGCTCGGGAACATTTGTACTACATCATGGATAACTGGAGGACGGTACTGTAGAGGTTGGTCGCTTACCGAATGTAACCTTATGTACTACATACTGGCAGCCAACGAAAAGGCTTTGTCTATGTTCGAACAGTCAGGAAGTCCTAGAAGATAAACGTCAAGTAATTTTATATAGGTTTTGTTTCGGGACAATTCATTTTATTGACAGGCGCGGAACTGTAAACTGCTAGTCCTTGAAATAAACGTGAAGTTCACATTTTGACGCCCAAAAGCGTTTAATTGTAGTCAGCTTCGATCTCCTAACACAAGGGACTCTACGGAGTCCGGAAATTAACTCTAAGCCGCAGCCAACCAACCACCAAGACCAAGATTATGTCTGGACTTTAAAAGAGACTGTGACCTCTGAGTTTGTTTCGGCCTTTCTTCTCAGAGTAGTCAGATAGGAAACGCCGACTTCATCTAGTTTAAAAAAAATATGATTGACGTGTAAAAGTGTTTGTACAAACCTACTTACAGAAATAAAATCATTTATCATTTTTATCATTTATCATTTAGCCAACTTTGCTAAAGAGCCAGAGTCTTCGCAAAGGGTGTTGAGTTGACACCATTGGTTCAGCTTATAGATGAGGACTCACTACCTTCACTCACTCTAAGCCACGACCAACTTTGCTAATGAGCTTAGGCTTCGGAAAGAGTGTTGAAATGACACTACTGGTTAAGCTTATAAATGAGGACCCACAGGTTTTCGTTAGCTGTGGCTGATATTAAATGGAAAGGAACGAGAGAAAAGTAGTTACATTTTTAACCGACTTAAGAAAAAGGAGGAGGCTCTCAATTCGACTGTATGTTTTTTTTAATGTTTGTTACCTCAGAACTTTCGACTGGGTTAACCGATTTTGATCATTATTTTTAATTTGAAAGCTGGTGCTTCCCGTGTGGTCCTATTTTAATTTCATTTAGATCTGATGATGCGTTTCGGAGACAGACAACGGGACTCTTCAATAAATAACAGTAACTCAACCGCGATTTCTGCTATCGCATAAATATGCATTGTTTTGACCCCAAGGATGATGAAATTTCGAATTAGTGGGGTAGGTACTATAACTAAAAAGCGAAAATTAAAAACTTTTTCCCAAAAACATGACAACCGACTTCCGAAAAATCACTACAAAGTGAAAAATAACTTTAATTTTTCCACTTTGTAGTGATTTTTCGGAAGTCGGTTGTTATTTTTTTTGGAAAAGTTTTTATTCAAATTTACCTCTGGAGTATGAACATAATTTAAATTGTATCAATGAACTATGGCGATCTAGCCTCTTAAAATTAACTAATTTAATTAATGCCGTCGGATGGAGCAAAAGATTTTGATGTTAGGTCTTCTCTAATTAACCCTTCTGGACTGATGTGAACTGTTAAATCAATTTATTCTTATTTAAGAGGACACGTTGCGTCTTTTCCTCCTGGTTTTGACGTGACGAGGTTCAAGCATGACAAAACTAGTTTTGTTGGTGTGCATTAGCACGATTTAACGTTTAACTTTACCGACACTTGTCATAATGTCAGACTCGCGGTTTGTTTGTCCTGACTTGAGCTTTCTCTTCGAATAGAGGTACCTCAAATTGTAAATTTATTCTCCGGGGTTAGGTAAATATTCTCATAGGCATATGTAGGTGCCTCCTGATTAAACGAACCCTGTGAATAAAAGTCTTGTGCAGATATATGACTACGTTTTTTTTTTCTTGGGTGGGATATCATCAAATAACTTCCCCCGCTCTGGGTGGAGCAGGAGGGCGTGTCAGACTTTTACTGACTAAAACCCACCCGTGTTCTCTCAGTTACCTTGTGTGCCGCAAATCAGCCTGGGATTCCCGACGCCCAGGGCGTCTCCTGCGAAGGCTACGGCCGTGAGGGCGCATGTACTGCCTCTCCCTCACGTGCGCCGCTTCCCTCTTTGCGAGCATCACTGTTTCGCTGAAGGAAGTGACGGTTAACCATGCACTCTCACTCCGTACCATGGCCTGGACCAGGGCCGGACGCGAGAGACCGTCGCCGCCGATAGCTTCCACGAGGACACGGCGGTGCTCCGCCCAAGCCGGGCAGACCTCCACCGTATATATGACTACGTTAATCCTTTTATTCGAGGGTGGGCGGCGTAGCTCATGTAGAGGTTGGTCGCTTACCGGAGGCAACCTTATGTGTATACGGGCAGCCAACGAAAGGGCTTTGTCTATGTTCGAACAGTCAGGAAGTCCTAGAAGATAAACGTCAAGTAATTTTATATAGATTTTGTTTCGGGAGAATTCATTGTATCGACAGGCGTGGAACTGTAAACTGCTTATCCTTGAAATAAACGTGAAGTTCACATTATAACGCGTACATGCGTTTTATTTAATAGCTCGATTCATCCCAGTTACCAAGGACTCTTCGCAGTCCTTATAGTACTCTTTACAGATGAGTGTAAGGTCAAGTTTTTCAGTTATGACAAACGAATATGGGTGTGGAGAAGACAAGGCGAACGTTTTACAGAACCATGCATGTGTTATGGTGTGGGGTGGAATTAGCTTGGTAGGCAAAACAGAGCTGGTAATTTTGGAAGAGGGTTCTGTAACTGCTACCAGTTACGTTGAGTGAGTAATCCAACCTCTCATGCCATTCCATTTTCACAAAGAGTGGGTGCTGGTTTTGTTTTTATGCAAGATAATGCCCGTCCCCATATGACCCGTATCACACGAAGAGCACTTTCTGATGCCAATATTACAGTTTTGCCTAAGCCACAGATCTCAATCCCATTGAACATTAAGGGGATCAACTGAAAAGAAGCCTCAAAGAGAACTACAGTCAGGTGAATAGTCGTCAAGAGCTTATAAACGCACTACAACTCTGTAGGGAATGAATACCAGAGCAAAATGTTACCCATCTGATTAAAAGTGTACCAGACAGGCTCAAAGAGTACATACAAAGTAGAGTAGGCCCCACTCTCTACGGAGAAAAACATTACACAGACAACAGTCACAGAAAAACAGTGTTAGGTTAAGTTTATTATTCTCATTGTTTATAAAAAAAAGTGTTTTTTGGAAGTCGGTTATTATTTTTTTTTGGAAAAAGTTTTTATTTTTCACTTTTTAGTTATAGTACCTACCCCACTAATTTGAAATTTCATCATTCTTGGGATCAAAACAATGCATATTATGCGATAGCACCAATCGCGGTTAATTTACTGTTCTTTTTTGAAGAGTTCCGTTGTCTGTCTCCGAAACGCATCATCAGATCTAAATTAAATTAAAATGGAACCACACGGGAAGCACCAGCTTTCAAATAAAAAAGAATCATGAAAATCGGTTCACCCAGTCGAAAGTTTTAGAGGTAACAGACATAAAAAAAACATCCTCTTTTTTTTAAGTCAGTTAATAAACAATGTTCTTTGTTGATTATGTTTAAACAGTTTCTTAATCTCTATCCTAAGCATAGCTATTCATGAAAACTAGATAAACATACATACTTTTTAATGACAGCCAAAAAACATGGTGGGCCCTATTATGTTTTTAGTAGGCAGCGTATGGTGTGGATTTAAGATGAGGGTGTGTTTTCTTCCTCTAACTGCACTTCCTAACTATTCTGCAGGTGTTTAAAATGGCAGCTTCCTGTAGTTTAATATAAACGGATTCTTCTAAATCTATTAATTTCAGATTACGGAGAAGAAGATTGGGGATAACGCCTGTCGTGGAGGGAACTATAGGGATAACGTACACTTTTACTTGTATCCATATTCTTGTGACTTCTTCTTTAAGGTCCGCATATTTACTTATTTTTTCAGACGTGGTTGTTTGTACGTTATGGGTATCAGGAACTGCGATATCTATGAGGTAGGAGGTTTTTCTTATTTTATCCTGTAGGATTATATCTGGTCTAATATAGTGGATAGTCCTATCTGTAAGTATGGCGCGATCATGGTTAATTTTGTGTGTCTCATTTTTGAGGATAGTTTGTGGCTAAAATATTTTCTCAGTGGAACAGCCACAGTTACCGTAAATACCGGAGAGATGCACATTTGAGGAAATTCATACTAGTGAGGAACCTGTCAATTATCGACCATCCAAACTTGCATATGACGAAAAACTGAATGTTCGTAAAATTGTTAGTGATTTAAAGGAAAAGGGTATAATCCGTGAGTCGAGTCTTCGTATGCGAGTCTGATTTGTTGGTAAAAAAGAAAGACGGATCAGATAGAATGGTTGTTGATTACCGAGCTCTAAACAACATAACGGTAAAGGACAGCTACCCTCTTCCTTTGATCGATGATCATATGGATAGGCTTGGGAACTGTAATTATTTCACTGTGCTGCATATGGTGACAGGCTTCCACCAAATAAAAATTAACGAAGATTCTGCGCACCGAACCGCGTTTGTAACACCCAAAGGGCACTTTGAATATCTCAAGATGCCCTACGGTCTCACTAACTCTCTTGTGGTCTATCAACGAATTATATCTGATACATTAAGATCTTTCATTGATGCAGGTCAGGTCTTATTGTGTATCGATGACGTCATGCTAATTCCGTAGGGGACGGCTTGTCCTTGCTCGATTCTGTTCTGGAGATTTTAACAAAGGTTTCCGGGTTTTTCTATTAATTTAAGAAAATGCACCTTCCTTACCGCTGAAATGGGGTATCTTAGGAGGACGATCAGTAAAGGTCAGGTCCAGCCGAGCGTAAATAAATTAGAAGCACTAGCCAAATCTTCAATTCCCCATAATGTCAAGCAAGTAAGGCAGTTTTTCGGTCTGGCCGGCTACTTCAGAAGATATATCCCAGGATACGTTAATAAAGTGGCCCCATCGCTTCTTTGATCGCAAAGACATTAAGTTTCATTGGGGTAATGAGCAGGAGCGGGCGAGACAAGAAGTCCTCTCTATCTTGACTAGTGAGCCTGCTTTGATAAATTTTAATCCATGTTTGCAAACCGAGGTCCACACTGACGCAAGTTCCTTAAGATACGCCGCTGTATTAATGCAAACGGGAAAAGACGAACGTAGACAAGCAGTAGCGTACTATAGTAAGGTCACCATGGGCGTACCCAGCATTTTTAAAGGGGTGGGGCAGAAGTAAATGAAATAAGTAGTAGGAAATTAAGGGCGCCTTCAAAGGAGATCGCCCGATTTGTAAGGAAAGTTGGGTCCCAGTGGAAAATTGTTGTGCCCCGAAGATTGTTATTTTAAATAATAGTAAAAACATAGCGTTTTCATAATCAGAAACCATTTTTCATTTGTTCACCCTGGTTCAAGAGATATCATTGTTTTACTGTTGTAAAAATCTAGGTTATAATTTAGACATTTACATTTCCTCCTTATTCTACAGTACTCGGTAGTAGCAGAAAAAGCACGTATCGTAAATAATAACTAAGTAAAAGATTACGGAATTCCAAACTCAACGTAGATATCTAAACATAGCAATCACGCACGTAACGAACCACAGAACGAAGTCTATGAGTTCTGTGACATGCGCAAGTAAATGTTGCTAGATATTTTTTTTATAATCTAATAATAAATCGTTATAGATCAATCGATAAAAACTACTTTTTAATAAGGGGTTTCCTATATAAATATGCCAGTTATTTTTGTGTCTATTGCTTTTGTGTACATTTATTATTTATCAATGTAGGCCTATTCTGAATTTATGCATCCTATTATTGGCAGCGTTCCATTGATTTTACTCGCATCGACTATGAGCAGTGTTTATTTATCCAATAGTTTTCGTCATCAAGAATGCTTTAAGTAAACTCATATTTGGCGTACCTACACCTATTCTAGTTCATTTCAGATATACACGGTGAAATTTAAATGGTTGTTTTTCCGCAGCGAAATAATTTTGACTTGGTAATACAACCGTTATAAAAACAAATAAAATATTAGAAACAAAAAATGGCAGATTAACCATTGTGAAAAACAAAACTCGAAAGCGAGCACGAACCAATACTACCGATACCTACGCTCGGCGCAAGCCGGGCGCCGCCGCCGCCGAGCGGCCGCGCGGCCCTTGACGCGCGTGCTTTTCAATCAGCTGATAAATTATTTTTGATTATAATAAGCTTTACCCAACAAGTTATTTAAAATTTTCTATTCATACTATTGCGGGCCGTCATAAATACTTTTTTTTAGCTGCAATTTACTGAACATGAAATTAAATCAAAACAAGTTTATCATAATTTTTAGAATTAGATACGTAAATAAAATCTTTTTTCAAAAAAAATAAACAACCGACTTCCAAAAAAACACTAAAAAGTGAAAAATAACTTTAATTTCGGAAGTCGGTGACTTTGAATAGAATAGAATAGAATAGAATAGAATAGAATAGGTCTTTATTTGCTTAGAATGTAGGTACATAAAAAATAAGTTGTTAAATTATATAATAGGATCCATGTACATGTTGCCTTAATATAGCATGCAAATTTAATACAACGTAGAGGCTACTTATATTACAAAAAATCATCATTTAAGAAATCCTGCACAGAATAATAACATTTATCTACAAGGAATTCTGTAAAACGTTTTTTAAATTTGTGCAACGGTAATTTTTGGATATGTATTTTAATTTTTTGTCACCGCCTTCCGAAATTAAAGTTATTTTTCACTTTTTAGTGTTTTTTTGGAAGTCGGTTGTTTATTTTTTTTGAAAAAAAAGATTTTATTTTTCACTTTTTAGTGGTTCACATGTGCTGTCCCTTCACAGCGTACCGGCGTGATGTTATGTTATTAACTGGTGTAAACAATTGACAGACATGAGATTTCAGCAATCCCTGTCCATTTGCTATCATTTATTGAGGAGTTCCGTTGCCTATCTCCGAAGTTCTTCATCAGATCTTCACCAAATTGAAATGGAACCACTCCGAGAAAGTACTCTTCCAAAAACCACACAAATTGCTTCAAGTGTGCCCATAAAATTTGAAGAGTTCTCTCTATTTCTCCAGGATCCCATCATCAGATCCTGACTTGATGATCATGGGACCACCTGGGAAGTATACCCTTTCGAACAAAAAAAATTTATTCAAATCGGTCCAGCCATCTTCGAGTAATCGGGGAACATACATAAAAAAAAAGAAAAAAAAAAAAGGTTCCGACGAATTGAGAACCTCCTCCTTTTGGAACTCGGTTAAAAAGTATTTGAGACGTATTTCAAAAATTTGAATCTACTTATTTACAATCATTTTAATGAATTTAACTACGTTTAAACGTTCACAATTTACAAAAGTACGAATAGGTAGGTACTTACATACGTACGTACGTGCATTGTTCGGCGGTTGTTCGGGTCCCAAAGACTTCTGAACGCGATACTGCACAGGATAGCGCGCTACTCGAGCGTGCGCAAACAAAAACAAGATAAGCAACAACTGAGTGAGTAAAGTGTTTTATTAACATTAATATAATAAACAGAGTCCAACACATGCTCTGTTCTGTTGATAAATAAATTGCCTAAAGAATATAAAAATGCTTCGCTCGCCTCCGGAAACTCCTGCCTCGCCTCAATACGGGTTAGAACTGAACTTAACTTCAAGTTCTAAGAATGAAAGCAATGAAACTGAAAATATAACTCAGAGAAAAAGGATACGAGGTGATGCTGAGTTGCAACGTCTCGAAAATATGATGCTAGATATGAAGACAATGTTATCAGATTTTGTGTCTAATCAAGCCCAACAAAATATTAAAATTGATTCGCTGCATTCGGCTCTCGAGGGCGGGCATCGGGGCGCAGAACAGCGTGATTAGCAGGCAAAACGCAGAAATTTGTACGCAGAATGATAAAATTCAAGACACCATACAATTTCTATCTAATAAATACGATGATGCTATATTGGAGATAAAGAACATACAGGTAGAATGTAATAACAACCAAAAAGTAATAAAAATGCTTGAGCTCAAGGTGGACTATCTAGAGAGAAACATGAAAGCAGCTTCAATTGAAATAAGTAATATCCCAACCTCAAGCACCGAGACCAGGGAATCCCTCACTGGATTCACTCAATGTGTGATTTAAAAACAACGGACAGCTGTAGACCCTATTTTAAGTCTTTAAAAAACTGACCCTTCCAGCATTATACACTTTGGAAACTGCGTTGTTTGTGAAAAGAAACACTCAATTATTTGAAAAAATGTCTTCCACTAGACAAACTTTATTGCGTGCCCAATATGTAAATAAAGTACTTATGTAATTTAAAATGTAAGACCGCATTGATGCGAAAAAGTTTTTTCGGTGTGGCACATAGATTGTTTAATAAAATTCGTGATGACATAAAAAACATGACATTATATAAGTTTAAAAAAGCACTTACTAAATTATTAATTGACAAATGTTATTATACTGTAGACGAATTTTTGAACGATTAATTATTATAATGATGCATTTTTTTACCATTTGATAATATATTTTTTAATTTTTTAATTTTTATTACTATGACTATTTATTAATTATATTGGATTTGATGTTTCTTTTTTCTCTTTTCATGTATTTAATTAATTCAAAATATTATTTTTCTAAGTCACGTAACCTAATGACACCCCCCCCCCAGTGGGGTTCCCGCATTGTCGTTGCGGGGGGGCTCAGTAACCGTGGTCACCCTCCCACGGTGAAGCGAAGAGGAACCCCAAGGTGGGGCCGCTCGTCAGGGCTTGTGCCTCCAAGCCGACGACGTAGCGGCCAAAAAGTAGGTTGCGGTGAGGTGCATCGCAACTGAGGCGGGCCGCGATGTCGAATGGGAGGCATCGCGGCTGAGGGTTACAGGCTGCGGCGGGGGAGGAGTGCCGGTACTTCTGAGTAGCGCTCTTCCCTTCCGTAGCCTGGACGGGGCCGCCACCGTTTGATGGCGGACGCGGTGGGGCCGCAGGGGAAGAGGAGTGTCGGTATAGCGTTGGCCGCTCTCCCTATTCCCTGCGGCCGAAAAGTGGCTGGCGGCGGGGCCACTGTACTGACCCGTCGCAGGAGGACGTCAGCAGCAGCTGGTGGGGCCCGCAAGGGCCGATGCCTGCTAGGGGTGCGGGTTGTTCGAAAGAGATACCGCGGCCCCTGGCATACGGGCAGCTGAAGGAACATGGGTGGGTTTTAGTCAGTAAAAGTCTGACACGCCCTCCTGCTCCAACCAGAGCGGGAGAAGTCATTTGATGATTTCCCACCTACAAAAAAAAAAAAAAAACCTAATGACACCTAATGGGTCACATAGAATTTGTATGTCTTAATTATGACAAAACGTATCGCACCCACTATTAATGTAAACATCTATGTAAACACCTATGTTTCACAAATAAACTGATTGATTGATTGATTGGTCCAAAAGCTGGGTACTGTCATCAATCAACCTGTTCCAGTATCAGAAGTCAAAAATATCTTTCGGTTGAGAGGCAAAAAAGAGACAGTGTGTACTGTCATTGTAAAATTTACATCCCCAACAATAAAAGAACAATTCGTCCGGTCTAAAAACTACAATAAACTAAATGTTGAAAACCGTCTTAGCACTACCCACTTACAAGCTGAAGTACCTAAAAAGCCAATATATATCAGAAGCGCTAACTACTACAGCCAAACGCCTCCACTACCTGACAAGGGAGTTTATAAAAAGTAGTGCGTTCGAGCAGTGCTGGGCTGCAAACGGCAAAATATATGTTCGCGAAAAAGAAGGAATGCCCAGTAGGCTGATTAAATCCGAGGAAGACCTGGCTAAGCTACGCAAACAGAAGTGACTAGGCCCTGTCTTACCAGACCTTACCATATTATTCAAAAATGTTATTTCCCACCAATTATTAAACAACACAAATCTATGTAAAACTAACTCTAACCAACTTGTAAACAAATATGTACAACCTGACTCTAAACCAATTTATACTAAACGCACAAAAACTGACTATTTTACATTGCAACACCAACACTCGTTAATCACACACACATTGTTACACAACTCACTAACTTTCTCATTAGTTAGTCACGTATATGCACATATTTTTAGAATCAATCCGTTCTATTACTCAATCAAACACACAAGTACATACATATACATTACGGGAATACACACATGTCATACCTCAGCATTACTTTTTCCTTCTGCCTTGAGCCTCTAATACAACGTTGATGCTAAGGGCAAAACCCGGCAGACTATCTCTGCCCTTTCCAAACACAGTAGTACACAAAAAATGCGCATATTGATAAATAGCAAACAAAATTCGATAACACCCAAAATAACGTAAATAATATACATTCTGTTACTGTGTCGGACTCATCTACCTGTGACTTAGACAATTGCATTCCGCCCAA
Organism: Polymixis lichenea; assembly: GCA_949091785.1. Lineage (NCBI taxonomy): Eukaryota > Metazoa > Arthropoda > Insecta > Lepidoptera > Noctuidae > Polymixis > Polymixis lichenea. The sequence continues at coordinate 25,774,315 of OX420936.1, read as the reverse complement.
CCATGATCCTAATCTCTCGCTCAAAATTCTGAACCAGAACATTAGAAGTATAACAAAAAATATAACAGGACTTCACACCATACTCGCCAGAACAAGGATCGAGTGGGACATTATAACACTGACCGAATGTTGGCTTCCTAATACACACTACATCCCATACCTTCAAGACTACAATTATTTCAAAACTGCTAACAACTTCACACAAAACGAGGGTGTAGTCGTTTATGTTAATAAAAAAAATACAGTTTCCGTGGAAGAACCCTCAATTGTAGAAGCCAACAGTCTGCTAATAAAAATCGATTCCAACACCATCCTTATAGCAATATATCGTCCGCCGGGATACAAAGATATTAATAAATTTCTAAACTCACTCAATTTGCTCTTAACAAATACACACTGTAAAAATATAATCATCACCGGTGACATAAATATAAACATTCACGAAAAATATCTTGACCCTGCCTCACACAGCTATCTCAACCTATTAGCCTCGCATGGGCTACTGCCTGCCCATACACTGCGCGACGCGTCTCCAAGCTTGCCTTGACCATGTTTTTCTAAAATCCCTTCTGCCAGCCTTTACTTATGTCGCTCACTCTGCACTAACCGATTACGAAACTGTACTGCTTTTCTTAGTGAAGAAAATTCCTAAACCTGTTATGAAACAAACGGCCACCCGTATTAACCATGATCAGCTTGACGCAGAGTTAAAGCAACTTAACTTTGAGCAAGTGTATTGTACGCAAAATCCTCACGAGGCAGCAGAGCGTATGATCAATCTTAATAAGTCAAAATACCAAACCAGAAAAAAATCATAAAACCATGGCTCACTCCGGGCCTTTTACGTTGTGTCCGACATAGAGATAATCTACACAAAAAAATATAAAAAGCACCTGATAATGAAACTTTAAAAACATCTTTTATTAGATACAGAAACTACTGTAACAAGCTTTTGAAAAAGATCAAAAAAGGCTATGAGAGGAAAGAAATAAGTGATGCTGGTAATAACACTAAAAAACTCTGGGAAGCAATAAACACAATTACTAACAGAATTAAAAAGAAAGACAACACATCAGAATTATTAAATTTGTATGCTACTCCTCGGGAGCCGGTTAACATAGCCAATAAATTCTTCGCAGAAATAGGCAAAAATCTCGCGGAAAAGATATCCAATAGTTCAACTAATAACGCACATATCCCCACCAAGCAAGACGTCGCACAATCTATGGTTCTTTTACCCACTGATGATACAGAAGTTGCCAAACTGATAATGTCCCTACGTAGCGGCACTGCCGCAGGGTGGGACAGAATATCAAGCGATCTCCTAAAAAAACACATTGATATTGTTGTACTACCCCTCACGTATATATGCAACCTTGCACTTTCATCCGGGCAATTTCCCAAATCTTTAAAAAAAGCCATAATACACCAAATCTTTAAAGCTGGGGACAGAGGCCGTGTCAATAACTATAGACCTATAGCAGTACTTCCTACTCTGTCCAAAATACTGGGCCGGATCATGAACAATAGGCTCGTGGATTACTTGGAAAAGTTTAACCTCCTCTCACCCTCACAATATGGTTTCAGGGCGGGAAAATCCACGGCCGATGCAGTTCATGATCTAACCAATTATGTCATCACAAACTTGGATGATGGACAGAAAGTATTAGGCATTTTCTTGGATCTCGCCAAAGCTTTTGACACGGTGTCTATCCCTACTCTCCTTAGTAAGATGGAAAACATAGGAGTCAGGGATGTTCAGCTCAAACTCTTTAAGGACTACCTGAGTGAGCGTACCCAATGTGTTAAGATAGAGGATGCCATAAGCGACGAACGCACTGTCACCTACGGCGTGCCACAGGGCAGCGTAATCGCCCCGACACTCTTCCTTATATATATTAATGAGCTGGGTATGCTCACTCTTCACAAAGGTAAAATTATTACCTTCGCGGACGATACTGCTCTTCTCTTCAGCGCCAGTACTTGGCACGATGTGTACACGCAAGCTCAGTCGGGGTTTGAAGTTGTGACGGAGTGGTTGCGTGGTAATGTTCTTACTCTAAATGCGGAAAAAACCGTATACATGCTCTTCTTTTTGAAAAATAATGCGTCAACCACACACATAAACTCGCTGTATTCTATAATAGCCCACACATGTTTCAAACAAAATATAAATAATTGCACCTGCGCTACCCGCATTCAGAAAACAGACAGTGCAAAGTACCTAGGGGTAATAATAGATAGCACCCTAAGCTTCAAAAACCATATCAATACTCTTAGCAGTAGGTTACGTAAACTTACATATGTCTTCAAGACCCGAAGACACGTGGCAGACGAGAAGCTAACTGTTCGTCATCTATTCATATTGCAAACGGTTATAAAACAGCATGGCCTCACTACATTCAACCGCTTACTCTCCCACAGAAGTAGACGACTCGACCCCATAGTCCGCCATAACATCCGGCTCTCTACTGTTTCCTACAACGATTCTTTTGCTACCTTGGTTGCTTTCTTTATAACAAAATAAACAGGATACTCCCAATTTATAACCTCCCCAAAACCAAATGCAAAATTAAACTAAGCAGTTGGCTTCGGGAGTTAAACTATGAAGAAACAGAAATACTATTTGTTGTCCCAAAATAGCCAATTTAACAAATTCTATTCCCCCCCCCCCAACACATACACCGACACCTACACCTTACTCACTCACAATTACACTATCATACAAATACCTACTAAACATACTAACACCAAACACCAATAACTAAAACTACTTTCGTTTTTATTTTTAATATTTTATGCCAATGACTTGTAAGTTCTTACCGCCCTAATTATTGTACATAACATTAAAATGTAAGCACTACCCAAGGGGAGGAGTCCTGGTGTCCTAAAATACAGACCTCACGTCTAGTTTAGGCACCAGTCTCCCACAATATAATTATTCCTGTTAAGTATTTGTATTGATACCATCTAATGTACCTATATTGTGGTGAGAAATAAATCATTATTATTAATTTCCTTTATTTCACTAAATAGACATATAAATTACATTTTTAAATATTAGTATAAAAATATAGAAACATTTAAAAATACAAAAAATAGTAGCATACCGGTATCGGGAACAGGGTCCAAGCTACCGGCGGTCAGGGCTCCAGAGAGAGGAACCTCCTAACAATGCGAGCCGTGTCAAGAAGTACCGCTTTCTGAATCAGGCCCTTGACCCAGCTGCCCAACGAGAGCCTCCTTAGGTGTAGGTCAAGGCTCTTGGCTATCAAGCCATTGGCTGTAACGACTATCGGTACAATGATCGCTGAGTCCACATTCCACATGTCGACAACCTCGCGAGCCAAGTCAAGATACTTGATTTGTTTATCTTTCTCGGCTTTCACGAGGTTCTCGTCATGCGGGACCGTTATATCAACGATCATTGCACGCTGCTCTAGTCGATACACCACCACTATATCAGGCTTATTGACCACAATAGTCCTGTCAGTGATGATGGATCGATCCCAGTACAGTGTGACATGTCCATTTTCGAGAACTGGGTCGGGCACATACCTGTAGTACGGCACTTCTGATTCCACAAGGCTGTATTTCAGAGCAAGATGCTGGTGGATAATCCTGGCTACAAGGTTGTGTCTATGCAAGTAATCCTCGTTAGCTAGACGAGAACACCCGGAGATAATGTGTCTGATAGATTCACCCGGACGGTGGCATGCCCGACAGATGTCAACCGTGCCGTCTTTCACAATAAATCTCCGGTAGTTGTTCGTCATCATAACTTCGTCCATAATTGCACAGACAAAACCTTCGGTTTCTCCAAAGAGGTCACCGAAACGCAGCCAGGCTACGGACGCTAGTAGGTCTTCATCGGGTCCATGTAGGGCCCGGAAAAAGCGTCCGTGAAGCTCCTTACTCTGCTATACTTCCATGCGATCTTTAGTGTCAAGCACTTCAGGCTTGCGCCAGTTCTCTTTAGCCAAGGAGAACGGGGTGAGGCCCTTGTCAACCACGACCACATCTCGATGCATCCTCATGTCGGCTCCCAGAAAATATTCCCTGAGACTGCATATCTCGCGATTGTGCAGGGTCTTAGCGTTTAAAAACCCTCGACCTCCACACTTTCGCGGGATATACAGTCTCATTACCGATGACCGTGGGTGATGCATTCGATATGCAGTCAGCAGCGTGCGGACTCTCCTATCCAGGGCGTCGAGTTCGGTTTGAGTCCATTTGAGTATGCCGAAAGAGTGCATCAAAACCAGCATGACCCAACCGTTGAAGGCGCGCACCTTGTTACCGCCTGATAAAAGACTAAATTAAGTACTTTCTTCAGGTGGTCAAAGAAGCGCTCCCTCAACGATTGCTTCATGTCAGTAACATTGATGCCCAACGCTTCCGCCATACCCAAATACTTATAGGTTTCGGCTGCAGAGAGGGCTCGAAGGTATACGGAATCCGAGAGTTGGGTTCCCGCGGATTCCACAATCTCCCCTCGCTTTACATACATGACCGCACATTTGTCCACACCAAATTCCATCCTGATGGCGCTACTAAAGGTTTCAGTTACTTTTAGTAGCTCCATCAGTTGCAAATTGTTGTGGGCAAAGGGTTTTAGGTCATCCATGTAGAGGAGGTGAGATATAACCTGACCACCTCTCCTCAGCCGATAGCCTATACCTGAATCTTCCAGCAGTGTGCTTAGAGGATTCAGGGCTAGGCAGAACCAAAGCGGACTCAAACTATCGCCCTGAAATATACCCCGCTCGATCCTTACCGGTTCGCTATTCCTCTGGATATTTCGACATCCTGGATATCGAAGGACCGTCCTCCATTGCCCCATACATGACGTCAGGAAGGTGCGTAGTGTTGTATCTACTTTATATAACTCCAGCACCCTCATGAGCCATGTATGTGGCACCGAGTCAAAGGCCTTCTTGTAATCTATCCAACATGTCGAAAGATCCTTTCGGGAACGACGAACCTGTTGGCTAATGGCCATATCAATGAGGAGCAGCTCCTTAGTACCGCGGGACCCGTTCCGACATCCATTTTGAGAGACAGACATGATGGAGTTACTGTCTATATGATTGTAAATCTTAGTTTTCAAAATGGATGTAAGAACTTTATAGACCGTCGGTAAACACGTGATCGGCCTATAATTTTTGGGTTCCGCGGTACTACCTGATTTATGGAGCAGCTGAGTTACTCCTGTCGTTAGGAACTGGGGTAGCGAACCAGACTCCAAAGCAATCTGGTACTGAGCCGCCAAGCGAGCGTGCGACCTTTGGAACCATTTAATCCAGAAGTTGTGCAGCCCGTCCGGCTCTGGAGATTTCCAGTTGGGCAGCGGACGGACTGCACGAGTTACATTTTGGGGGCAGATGGTAATAGCCCCCATTTCGACATCGCACCTTAGATATCGGTTTAAAGAAACTTTATTCCCAATAAAGACATAAGTCACTTACTTGAGAATAATACTAAAAATATAGATTACAATATGTTCGTCATCAGTATTACAATTTAATTGTTACCCATCCAATGCATTCATTTCTCCAGAAGTGATCGATCCGCAATTATGTGCTGGCTAAGTTGAGTTTTGAATGCATTGTAAGAGTGTACATTCCTTATACAGGACGGTAATTTGTTATAAAGCTGTGCTCCTTCAAAAGTTAGCATTTTTTTGCCATAGTTAGTTCTTGTTTTTGGTAAAACTAACAAGCTTGCTCGCCGTGTACTGCGTTGACTAACTTGTTTATATTGAGTGATTGTTATGTTTGAGTGAACGCTTTTGTTGAGAATACTTCTGATGAAAATGAATGTGTTGTAATTTCTAGTATTGGATCGCAGGCTCGCTCGACTTCTCGAGCCCAATCACCTTCGGTGTGACTGACAGGCACCGACCAGATATTGTGCCAAAAAGAGTACATGGCATCATCATCCGGTAGGCGTGTATCAGCCACACCTTGGTCCGGTCACTCCCAGGCCCTATAAACCCACCTTTCATCACTCTGGAAGGTGCGGTTCTGAGTGTATCGGTCTGCTCGCCGCTTATACTTACGAGTACGGTTTGCCCATGCATACACTTTCTGCTTCAGGAAGTCTATGCGCTCTGTGATACGGGACAAATAATCCTGAGGGCTGGTATCAGTCCCTGAGAATGCCCGCCTCACAAAGCGCATCACTCTAGGGCGAGTTTTGCCCTCCCTGAAGCAGATTAGTTTACCGATGAGGGCTCTGGCCCCACCAATACGACGTTCAATTCTGCACTGCCAAGCTGGTATGGCTGGTTTCGGTCGTGTAGCTCTTGAGTCATTAGGGAATTTGACGTGAGCTACACGATATACCGCCACAGCCGCGCATTACAGAATCGAATGAGTATCGGTGAGGTCTTCGCTGTTATCAAAATAGTTTGACAACTGCGAATCCAGAGCCGCCACCAGCGCCCTATTATTGTTATGCATGGGCAAACGAGGTAAGCGTGGCCTAAGTTTGGGTGACATGAACCGATATTCCCGAATCGCACTCTCCAAAGCACTCCTCAATTTTTCATTGCACTGGGTACTTACGTTTGTAGCCCTGTCATCATTCCCCTCGTCAGCTTGACTTGTGGCAGACAGTTTGATCTGTGTTGAGCTGTGGTGGTACCATAAAATTCTGTAACGGGGCAGCGATGACATGGCTACTCTGTATTTCATTTCTTAGGCGATCAAGTACGGTGTCATCCAACATATGGTTACGCTGGATGACCCGCACCTGATCAGACAGACGTTGTGCCGAAACGTTGACAGCTGGTTCAAGCACCTGAAACAGAGAGCATCAGTTTAATACTGTTGGTAAGACGTTTAACGTCTTTGGCTGTGAATCTCATCCCAAGATCACCGTAGTCAACAACATCTCTCATCTCTCATCTGGCTCGGATACGTAGGTACCAGCCTAAGAAACAATTTACGGAAGCTTACGAACTTATTATATCAAGTGTACTTTGTCAAAATAACCCTTAAAAATTATTATGTAATGTAACTATAAAAGCACTCACATAATTCAGGGTTTCGCAGTTCGTTCGACACAAAGTAATAACTTTGATAATTTATATGAATTGTTGATATCCTTCGGGCAAGTGACAGTGAGAGCAGAGGTGGAGGGGTCGTGAGTCGGAGGGCGGGGGGGGGGGGGGGGCTAGATGAAAATTTCATCGAGCATTTAGACAGCAGCCAGATCAAAATATTGAGATAGTCGCCATTTAATTGACGTGAATAATTGATTGCCAGCGTCAAATGATATTTATGAGTTGTTTCTAAATCCTTGTAGCAGAATGAATGAGGTACTTTATTAATAATAGAGTGCTCAAAATCTTGTGTAATCACTGTTGACGGATGAACTTTTTGTAAGTTATAAGTAGTAACGGAACAGCGCATGACATGGTGAGTTTGGTGACGTCACACGGACGTGTAACATGGAGCAGATGTAATAGAATAACGCGTCAATTAGGTATTTTTAATGAACGCAACTTGACTTAAGTTGTCAGTGTATTCATAATTATTTATTTATTCAAATTAAAAATATTGTACACAGGTGGAATAACTGCCTTTGGCATTTTCCACCAGTCAATATTACAGTAATGCAGAGACAAAACATGGCACGTGCGACATACGGGATAGACAGCTCAGAAATAACGATAAAATACAAGAATAAAACGAATACATAGATAGATACATGCATATTAACCAGATAAACTTTGTCAGGAGAAATAATGATAATTAGAAGACGTTTCAGCGGACTTCTGACGAATATGTTCACGTGCCTTCACTTTAAAAGATAACCAACTAGTTTCCATCCTGGTGTTCAGAGGGAGCGCATTCCAAAGAAAGTCCGCCTCGACAAAGAAAGAAGAATTAATGAACCCAGGACAGTTAGAATGACATCGTAGAAAGCGATTCTTGGTGAAACCTCGTTCGGTTGGTTATTTCCTCGTTTGGTCCCGTACAGAGCAAAATCTTATTTTTTGCTCCGTTGTTTTTCCCGAGATTATAAAAACTCAAACTCAAAGCATTTATAACAAATAAACCAATTACAGGCACTTTTGAATTATCAAGGTCGGTGAGTTAGAAAATGAAGCTATTTGCCCATTCCAAAGCGTAGGTACCTATGGAGAAGAACGGGCAAGAAACTCCATGGACACTCTTTTAAAATCAAGGTATTGTTACAAAAAGTTGGTTACATCATTATGTTGAAATTATCAATGTGAGAACGATGTAAAGAGATGTGCACATTAAAGCGTCCGTAATTAAAACAAAAATAAAATAACAATTCAGAAATTAAAATAAGCCGTGGGAGCTAAGAGATGACCAGTCCCTACTGGCGGCGCCCGTTCACGAACATGACGTATGGATCAGCACAATTCAGCTCAACTATTTTGAAGGGAACTTAATGATCCAACACACACGCCACCACCAGTGAGACATTTGAGTGAGCATGACATACTCTCAGCTGCCAGGGCACATTCAAGTCAATGAAAGACGTACCTTGTAAATGGTAGCTTTATAGTAGGAACACAGTGCTCACACATATGCTATGCAATTACACAATGCAAAGATATCTAGTCTTTTACAGTCTTCAGCAGCTCCAACAACGTTTTCAAATGCTATTCAATTTAGTTTAAGCTACCTTGTGGAATAGGACAAGCAGCGTTTAGCCAAGCATTTTTGTCAGCGATGTAATCTCCCAACTTATAATAAACATGATAATAAAATGATTATTATTATTATTATATTGAGTTCTTTATTTTTCTTCTCTTTTAAGAGAGTTTATGACCTTACACACGGGCCGGAACCAAGTGTGTAAGGGGAAATTAAATTGAAAAGGTGGATGATAATGTAGAAGAAGTCAGGAACTTTCGTGTGATGCGGCAGGTGTTGAGAATGGTGGCTTTTTGGAGCATGTAAAGTGTGTGAGATGGCATGTGTAGAGTCTCAAGACTTTGTGTGAGAGCCTTCTCTCTCTTATATAGTACTCTCATCTACACCGGTAGATGAGAGTACTATAGGGACGATATGGACGGTTCATGCTTTCCATTGGGTTTTTATTTCTAAGGCGAGGTCTTGGTACTTACTAAGTTTTTCGGATATTGTAGTTTGAATGTTGTGTGAGTTAGGTAGATATATCTATCAAGTAAACTGTTTTATTTATTTTGTCGTGAACGGAATATCAGGTCTATTGTAGTGTATAGTTTTGTCTGTAATTATTGTTCGGTCCCAATAGATTCTCTAATCCCTGTTTTCTAATACGGTTTTAATAATAAAGTGTGCGTTTTATACAAGATTTAAATTTCATTTCATTCAGTTGGAGTATGTGGGGAGGTATTTTATTGTAATATTTTAAACAGTACCCCATGAAGGATTAGTCTACTTTAGCCAGTCTGAAGCCTGGTTGAACTAATTCCCTATTTGTAGTACCAACGGTGTCTTTCACCTCTTTTACTGAAAAGATTTAAATTTCTTCTGACGTACATGATGTTTTCATAGATATATTAACAAGGTACCGTCATGATATTAAAATATTTTTGAAAAGTTGCCTTAGAGAATCTCGCCAACGGAGTCCATATATTGCTCTGATGGCTCTTTTCTGCAGAATTAAAATAGACTCGATATCTGCAGTTCGTCCCCATAGTAAGATACCGTAAGACATGTACTATGAAAGTAACTGAAATAAACTAACCTCGCGGTTTGTACATTAGTGAATTGGCGGATTTTTCTTACCGCATATGCTGCTGAACTTAGCCGTCCTGCTGTTAAATAAGGACTCCAATGTAGCCTTGAGTAGAGTGTGATCCCTAGAAAAACAGTTTTATCGACGAATTCTAGTTTCTCTTTATGCAATACTATGTCACAATCAGTACTTTTAACATTTGGTAAAGCAAATCTTATGCATTTATTTTTTTTCCCATTTAATACTTATATACTAATTATTATTTGATTATCACTGATTAACTCAAGACAATGTTCATGTTCTTTCACCAGTATTAGCTTGACTACTGACAGGTTATATAATTATATTAGTTCATGTGTTGGTTTATTTTATTTGCCTGTACTATGTTTTCAATGTTTTGTTGGTATATAAGCCTGTGCTGGCTGAGATATGGCAAATTTAATGTTTTTGTGTTTCGTAATGTTAATTACCCACTATTGTATAGAATCAAGTTCTTCTAACTTAACAGACAGCTGTGCTGCTGGGGAGTTTGTTGCGCCACTTCTTCTTCCCAGCTAAAGCACTAGGAAGTGGTGAAGGGCGGGCGTTTTGGGAGGACTGTCTTATGTAATTTTGACGTTCAAAAAGAGCTGACTCTCAGCCTAGTTTGAATAAATGACTTTTTGATTTTTGATTTTGATTAGCAATGAACCAATTTTCCACCAGCAGTAGGGCGTTATTTACGTCGTCAAGATTTGATGCACGTCTATTTATTTTAAAAATTAAGGATGTATCGTCAGCAAATAACACCATGTGTGGTTGTTTTTTTAGTAAATGGAGTAGATCATTCATATATACTATAAAAAACTTTTTCAAAAAAATAAACAACCGACTTCCAAAAAAACACTAAAAAGTGAAAAATAACTAATTTCGGAAGTCGGTGACTTTGGATAATATGTATTTTAATTTTTTGTCACCGCCTTCCAAAATTAGTTATTTTTCACTTTTAGTGTTTTTTTTGGAAGTCGGTTGTTTATTTTTTTGAAAAAAGTTTTTTTATTTTTCACTTTTTAGTGGTTCACATGTGCTTACCCCTTCACAGCGTACCGGCGTGATGTTATGTTATTAACTGATGTAAACAATTGACAGACATGAGATTTCAGCAATCCCTGTCCATTTGCTATCATTTATTGAGGAGTTCCGTTGCCTATCTCCGAAGTTCTTCATCAGATCTTCACCAAATTGAAATGGAACCACTCCGAGAAAGTACTCTTCCAAAAACTACACAAATTGCTTCAAGTGTGCCTATAAAATTTGAAGAGTTTCTCTCTATTTCTCCAGGATCCCATCATCAGATCCTGACTTGATGATCATGGGACCACCTGGGAAGTATATTCTTTCAAACAAAAAATTTTTTATACAAATCGGTCCAGCCATCTTCGAGTAATCGGGGAACATACATAAAAAAAAAAGGTTCCGACGAATTGAGAACCTCCTCCTTTTGGTCGGTTAAAAAAGAGGAAAGGATCTAATATTGAGCCTTGTGGAACACCCATTTTTATTTTTAAACCAAGTGAATTGACTCCATGTATATGAACTTTTTGCTGTCTATCATTTAAATAAGATTTTACTAGACTGAGCGCAAGTTTACCTAGTCCGTAATGCTCAAGTTTTAAGAGCAAGATTTCGTGATTAACGCATTCAAATGCCTTGGAGAGGTCACAAAAGATTCCAATGGTATCCTGGGCCTCTTCTCAAGCTGTAAATATGTGTTTTAATAAGGTAATACCCGGCGTCAGTCGCACAACGTCCTTTGGTGAAACCATATTGCTGATCGTGTAACATTTTGTTGGTGTTAAAGTGATTATGTATTTGATTGAGTAATATCTTTTCGAACACCTTGCTGAATACCGGCAGCACAGATACTGGTCTATAATTGTTGGTGTCATTGCGGTCCCCAGATTTGAATAGAGGTATAACCTTACTATATTTCATTAAATCCGGGAAGACTCCTTGATCTACACACAAACTAAATATCAAAGCCAAGTCAAGTGCTATGGTCTCGATTATGGATGTACAAACTTTTACATACATTCCCCATAGATCTTCGGTCAGTTTGATTTTGATTTGCCGAAAACATTTTAAAACTATCATAGGGTTTATGTGCTTAAATTGAAATTCAACAGGGCAGCCTGGAACGTTCGCTCTTTATAAATCAATTGAGACATCGGGGGATGAATTTAAAGCTTCCGTCGTTTTAAATGGTATATTAGTAAAGAAGTTTACAAATTCTTGAGCTACTTCTATGTTAGAGCTTATGGCACCACGCGAAGTCTCTAATGTATAATCGGTATTTATTATGTTTTCCTTACTAGTTTCGTTATTTATAACTTTCCAAACTGTTTTTATTTTATTTTCTGCTGATTTGATCTTGTTGCTAATGTACAAAGCTTTAGCTAACTTGCAGGTATTTCTAAAAATTTTGGAATATGTAGCAACGTACTTGTTGAAAGTTTCGGTGTTAATGTAAGGCTTAAGGCCATACAGCTCGAAAAGTCTTTCCCTACTTATCCTAATACCTCTAGTAGCCTAGTCACTAAATACAAAATGAGGGCAAATATGTATTAATTAATTTATAGTAGTTCAAAGTGTCGTTAACACAGTAAAACTGGTGTAGTTATGTGAACGGATACAAAGTGTGTGCGTTTGTTTTATTTAAACTGATCCACAAAGACCTGAGATTTAAGCAAAAACGTAACTAAATAATTCCAATAACGGCCGTGTCCCTGACCTAGGGCAACCCGCAGATCGCTCGTTTAGTGCTCGCTGTGACAAAGTGACTCAAATAATAAATCAGTCATACATTTATACACATCTACCTACTCGGTACGTTTACTAATGAACAAATCTTTAAACAATATATATATACAATAGCCGATAAGCAAGATGCAGTGTGTGACATGTAGCAAAATTATAGATCGCCGTGAATTATTGGTTTGCTCGTCATGTCGTGGTTTTTATGATTTTAAATGCCTTAATATGAGCAAAGATTACTAAACTACAAGTCATCAAAAATAACTTAAACGGAACTGGATTTTCCCAACGTGTAGCAACATAGCCCGTTACAACCACCACAACGTGCCGATGCGTAAGCAATTTAATATTTCTCGTAAAGATGCTAACATGTCTTGCGATGATTTATTGAACATTCCCAATAGCGACGCAAAAGTGTCCCCGCGGAAGTCTTCGCTTCAAATTGCTACTGGAACGCTAGTTAATCTGCCTGAAACTTCTTGTCTCTCATACGAGCAATCAACCGGCCAACTTCTTGATTCTAAGCTTCAGAGTTGCCCTATCTGCATACTTCAGGAATGAAATAGCATCCGCGATCGACAGCTTGAGAGAGGCTTTTACACGCACTACAGATTTTTTTAGCGGCTGAACAAAAAGGCCATGCGACTTTCGGAACCCGAAACGGGTTTGGCTGGGCTATAGCGGTCGTGTTGCGAAAAGAAACAGTGAATCTGCCCGTCCAAGAAACATACTTGCAACATTACCATCAGAGAGGCAACGCGATATGTCTGTCAGCTCTCACGCATTATAATAAAGGCAAAAAAGGAGGCCAAGTTAATAGTGGATTATTTTCGGACTTCTTTAGTCTGGTTTTGAGGATACGTCGGTAGTGGTGAGGCATGCGCAGGTACTGAATGCAAATCTTTTTTAACGTAGATTTATATTGAGCACGATTATGTTTTGTGTACATTAAAGCAACTGGATCGTAATAAATGCGCTGGTCCAGATGGAATCCTTTCTCATTTTCTTATCAAGTGTGCTGAAGAGCTATCATTGCCACTCTATTATTTATTGAATCGGTCACTGGCACTGGGTAAGTTTCCAAAATGCTGGAAACAGGCGCACGTTGTGCCCATTTATAAAGACGACGACAAGTCAGATTGCGCAAATTATAGAACCATAAGTATGTTATCAGGAATGCCAAAACTTTTTAAAGCGTCTTTGTAACCGCATTTTTTTCTTACCTTAAACCGTATCTTTGACAATCCCAGTGTGGATTTGTTCATAATAAATCAACCCTCACAAACCTGCTTGAGTATAAAAACTATCTGTGTACTGCTTTCGTGAAGGGTGGTCAAATAGATTCAGTCTAACCAGACTTCCGGAAAGCGTTCGATAAAGGTAACTAGGATGTACTTTTGAAGCTGAAAGAGTACGGTATACATGCTACTCTGTTCCCGTGGATACAGTGTAACTTACAAAACAGAAGCCAACCCGTTTCTGTCAGAGGATACTTGTCGTTACCGGTTTATGTTACGTCAAGCATTCCTCAGGAATCGAATTTAGGGCACCTACTTTTCATCATTCTTATTAACGATCTCGTGACAAAATTGGCATGTCCCTGTCTGTTATATACCAACGATCTGCAAGTATTCATGTCGATTAAAAACACTTCTGACGGTGAATTCCTTCAGCATGATTTAAATATCATTTCTGACTGATTTACTCTGAATCGAATAATAATAATAACAATAACTCGACGCCCTGGATCGACGGGTCCGTACACTGCTGACTGCAAACCGGATGCATCACCCACGATCATCGGTGATGAGACTGTACATCCCGCGGAAGTGCGGGGGTCGAGGCTTTTTAAATGCGAAGACCCTCCACGACCGCGAGGTGTGCAGTTTCAGGAAATATTTTTTTTAAACCGAAGTAGGTATGCACCGTGATGTGGTCGCGGTGGACAAGGGTCTCACCCCGTTGTCCATGGCTAAAGAGAACTGGTGCAAACCCGTAATGCTCACTATAGATGACCGCAAGGAAGTATGGCGAAACAACGAGCTTCACGGGCGCTACTATCGGGCTCTTCATGAGCCCGGTGTAAATTTCCTAGCGTCCGTATCCTGGCTACGTTTCAGTGAACTTTTTGGGGAAAGTGAAGGTTTCATCTGTGCAATTATGGACGAAGTTATCTTGACGAATAACTACCGGAGACATATTATGAAGGACGGGACGGTTGACGTGTGTCGGGCATGTCATCGTCCGGGTGAATCCATCAGACATATTATCTCTGGTTGTTCTCGTCTAGCTAACGGCGAGTACTTGCACAGGCATAATCAAGTAGCCAGGATTATTCACCAGCAACTTGCTTTGCAATATAAACTTGTGGATTCTGAGGTACCGTATTACAAGTATGTGCCCGACCCAGTTCTCGAAAATGACCATGTCACGTTGTACTGGGATCGGTCTATCATCACTGACAGGACTATTGTAGCCAATAAGCCAGATATAGTGGTGATAGACCGGTTAGCGCGCCGCACAATGATAATCGATGTTACCATTCCACATGACGAGAACCTCGTGAAAGCTGAGAAAGAGAAACAGATTAAGTATCTTGACTTAGCACACGAGGTTGTTGCCATGTGGAATGTGAACTCGGCTGTAATTGTGCCGATTGTCGTATCAGCCAATGGACTGATGGCCGAAAGCCTCGACCAACATCTATCGAGGCTCTCGTTAGGTGGTTGGATCAAAGGCCTAATTCAGAAGGCAGTACTCCTCGATACTCAACTCAACTCAACTCAACTCAAAGCATTTATTTCAAATAAACCAATTACAGGCACTTTTGAATTGTCAAGGTCGGTGAGTTAGAAAGATGAAGCTAATTGCCCATTCCAAAGCGTAGGTACCTATGGAGAAGAACGGGCAAGAAACTCCATGGACACTCTTTTAAAATCATGGTATTGTTACAAAAAGTTGGTTACATCATTATGTTGAACTTATCAATGTGAGAACGATGTAAAAAGACGTGCACATTAAAGCGTCCGTAATTAAAACAAAAATAAAATAACAATTCAGAAATTAAAATAAGCCGTGGGAGCTAGGAGATGACCAGTCCCTACTGGCGGCGCCCGTTCACGAACATGACGTGTGGATCAGCACCATTCAGCTCAACCATTTTGAAGGGAACTTAATGATCCAACACACACGCCACCACCAGCGAGACATTTGAGTGAGCATGACATACTCTTAGCTGCCAGGGCACATTCAAGTCAATGAAAGACGTACCCTGTAAATGGTAGCTTTATAGTAGGAACATAGTGCTCACACATATGCTATGCAATTATACAATACTAAAAGTTTGAATTTATACAATGCAAAGATATCTAGTCTTTTACAGTCTTCAGCAGCTCCAACGTTTTCAAATGCTAATGATACGGCACGTATCGTGAGGAGGTTCCTGTCTCTGGAGCCCTAACCACCGG
This sequence comes from Polymixis lichenea, assembly GCA_949091785.1. Classification (NCBI taxonomy): domain Eukaryota; kingdom Metazoa; phylum Arthropoda; class Insecta; order Lepidoptera; family Noctuidae; genus Polymixis; species Polymixis lichenea. The sequence goes on along the minus strand of OX420936.1, from coordinate 25,758,347 downwards.
TAGCTTGGACCCTGCTCCCGATATCGGCGGACAACAATTTTTTACATTTTTAAATGTTTTTTGTAAGGTTATTTTATAAAAATATTTTAAAATGTATTAGAATAAGGAGTTAATGAATATATGAGAATAATAATAACGGACGGGCTACACAACTTCTGGATTAAATGGTTCATTGGATCGCATGCTCGCTTGGCGGCTCAGTACCAGACTGCTTTAGAGTCTGGTTCGCTACCCCAGTTCCTAATGACAGGTGTTACCCACCTGCTCCATAAATCAGGTAGTACCGCGGAACCCAAAAATTATAGACCGATCACGTGTTTACCGACGGTCCATAAAGTTCTTACATCCATTTTGAGAGCTAAAATTTACAATCATATAGACAGTAGCTACATCATGTCTGTCTCTCAAAATGGATGTCGGAACGGGTCCCGTGGTACTAAGGAGCTGCTCCTCATTGGTATGGCCATTAGCCAACAGGTTCGTCGTTTCCGATAGGATCTTTCGACATGTTAGATAGACTACAAGAAGGCCTATGACTCGGTGCCACATAAATGGCTCATGAGGGTGCTGGAGTTGTGTACAGTAGATACAACTCTACGCACCTTCCTGATGTCATGTATGAGGCAATAGAGTACGGTCCTTCGATATCCAGGATGTCGAAACATCCAGAGGAATAGCGAACCGATAAGGATCGAGCGAGGCATATTTCAGGGTGACAGTTTGAGTCCGCTTTGGTTCTGCCTAGCCCTGAATCCTCTAAGTACACTGCTGGAGGATTCAGGTATAGGCTATCGGCTGAGAAGAGGTGGTCAGGTTATATCTCACCTCCTTTACATGGATGACCTAAAACTCTTTGCCCCCAACAATTCGCAACTGATGAAGCTACTGAAAGTAACTGAAACCTTTAGTAGCGCCATCAGGATGGAATTTGGTGTGGACAAATGTGCGGTCATGCATGTAAAGCGAGGGGAGATTGTGGAATCCGCGGGAACCCAACTCTCGGATTCCGTATACCTTCGAGCCCTCTCTGCAGCCGAAACCTATAAGTATTTGGGTATGGCGGAAGCGTTGGGCATCAATGTTACTGACATGAAGCAATCGTTGAGGGAGCGCTTCTTTGACCGCCTGAAGAAAGTACTTAATTTAGTCTTTTATCAGGCGGTAACAAGGTGCGCGCCTTCAACGGTTGGGTCATGCCGGTTTTGATGCACTCTTTCGGCATACTCAAATGGACTCAAACCGAACTCGACGCCCTGGATAGGAGGGTCCGCACGCTGCTGACTGCATATCGAATGCATCACCCACGGTCATCGGTAATGAGACTGTATATCCCGCGAAAGTGTGGAGGTCGAGGGTTTTTAAACGCTAAGACCCTGCACAATCGCGAGATATGCAGTCTCAGGGAATATTTTCTGGGAGCCGACATGAGGATGCATCGAGATGTGGTCGTGGTTGACAAGGGCCTCACCCCGTTCTCCTTGGCTAAAGAGAACTGGCGCAAGCCTGTAGTGCTTGACACTAAAGATCGCATGGAAGTATGGCAGAGTAAGGAGCTTCACGGACGCTTTTTCCGGGACCTACATGGACCCGATGTAGAGCTACTAGCGTCCGTAGCCTGGCTGCGTTTCGGTGACCTCTTTGGAGAAACCGAAGGTTTTGTCTGTGCAATTATGGACGAAGTTATGATGACGAACAACTACCGGAAAAAGTTGTGAAAGACGGCACGGTTGACATCTGTCTGGCATGCCACCGTCCGGGTGAATCAATCAGACACATTATCTCTGGGTGTTCTCGTCTAGCTAACGAGGAGTACTTGCATAGACACAACTTTGTAGACAGGATTATCCACCAGCAACTGGCTCTGAAATTACAGCCTTGTGGAATCAGAAGTGCCGTACTACGGGTATGTGCCCGACCCAGTTCTCGAAAATGGTCATGTCACACTGTACTGGGATCGATCCATCATCACTGACAGGACTATTATTGCCAATAAGCCTGATATAGTGGTGGTGGATCGACTAGAGCGGCGTGCAATGATCGTTGATATCACGGTCCCGCATTACGAGAACCTCGTGAAAGCCGAGAAAGATAAACAAATCAAGTATCTTGACTTGGCTCGCGAGGTTGTCGACATGTGGGATGTGGACTCAGCGAACATTGTACCGATAGTCGTCACAGCCAATGGCTTGATAGCCAAGAGCCTCGACCAACACCTGAGGAGGCTCTCGTTGGGCAGCTGGGTCAAGGGCTTGATCCAGAAAGCGGTACTCCTGGACACGGCTCGCATTGTTAGGAGGTTCCTCTCTCTGGAGCCCTGACCGCCGGTAGCTTGGACCCTGTTCCCGATACCGGTGGGCTACTGTTTTTTTAAATGTTTTTATATATTTTATATTCTAATGTTTAAAAATATAATTTATATGTGTATATTCTGAAATAAAGGAATAATAATAATAATAATAGCGCAACATCTGGTCGGTGCCCGTTTATCACGCTGAGGCTGGTTGGATGCAGGATGTCGAGCGAGTGTGTAAAACTATACCAGAAATGGGGCCTGTTATAATTACACCATTAGACGTAGCCAAAGCAGTCCATCCGTTACCGAATTGGAAATCACCGGGACCAGACGGACTGCACAACTTTTGGTTAAAATGGCTTACTAGTTCACACAGTCACCTGGCATCTCAATTCCAATCACCCTTACAGTCTGGGTCGCTACCGCATTTTCTAACAACAGGCGTTACCCACCTGCTCCATAAGTCAGGTAGTCCCGCGGAACCCAAGAATTATAGACCGGTCACATGTTTGTCGACGGCTTATAAACTTCTCACATCCATTTTGAGAACGACAATTAATACACACATTGAAAATAACTCGATTATGTCTCCCTCTCAAAATGGATGTAGGAATGGATCCCGCGGTACTAAGGAGCTACTCCTCATCGACATGGCCATAATCCAGCAGGTTCGTCGATCTCGTAGGGATCTGTCGACATGCTGGATAGATTATAAGAAGGCCTACGACTCGGTGCCACATGCATGGCTCATAAGGGTGCTAGAGTTGTACAAGATTGATGCAACTCTACGCACCTTCCTTGAGTCGTGCTTGGGGCAATGGAGGACAGTTCTTCACTATCCGGGATGTCCACAGATCCAGGGGAATGATGAGCTTGTATGGATTAAGCGGGGAATATTTCAGGGCGACAGCTTGAGTCCACTTTGGTTCTGCTTAACCCTGAATCCTCTAAGCACACTGCTGGAGGATTCAGGTCTAGGCTATCGGCTAAAGAGAGGTGGTCAGGTTATATCTCACCTCCTCTACATGGATGACCTTAAACTATTTGCCCCCAACAAATTACAACTGATGGAGCTACTGAAGGTAACTGAAACTTTTAGTAGCGCCATCAGGATGGAATTTGGTGTGGACAAATGTGCAGTCATGCATGTAAAGCAAGGTGAGATTATGGAATCCGAGGGAATTCAACTGTTGGATTCCATACACCTCAGATCCCTCTCCTCGTCCGAGAGCTATAAGTATTTGGGTATGTCTTAGTCTTAACATAGTCTTCGGAAGCGTTAAGCATCAACGCTACTGACATGAAGCAATCGTTGAGGGAGCGCTTCTTTGGTCGCCTGAAAAAGTTATGAATTAGTCTTCTCTTAGGCGCAAACAAGGTTTTCAACGGTTGGGTCATGCCGGTTTTGATGTACTCTTTTGGCATACTCAAATGGACTTAAACTGAACTCGACGCCCTGGATAGGAGGGTCCGTAAACTGCTGACCGCAAATCGGATGCATCACCCACGATCATCAGTGATGAGTCTGTACATCCCGCGGAAGTGCGGGGGTCGTGGCTTTTTAAATGCGAAGACCCTCCACAACCGTGAGGTGTGCAGTCTCAGGGAATATTATTTTAAAGTCGAAGTGGGTATGCACCGTGATGTGGTCGCAGTAGACAAGGGGTTCACCACGCTGTACATGGCTAAAGAGAACTGGCTCAAACCTGTATTACTTACTATTAATGACCGGAAGGAAGTATGGCGAAACAAGGATTTTCACGGGCGCTTCTATCGAGCTCTTCATGAGCCCGGTGTAGATTTTTTAGCGTCCGTATCCTGGCTACGTTTCGGTGACCTTTTCGGAGAAACTGAAGGTTTCGTCTGTGCAATTATGGACGAAGTTATCTTGACGAATAACTACCGGAGACATATTATGAAGGACGGAACGCTTGACGTGTGTCGGGCAAATCACCGTCCGGGTGAGTACATCAGACATATTGTCTCTGGTTGTTCTCGTTTAGCTAACGGCGAGTACTTGCACAGGCATAACCAAGTAGCCAGAATTATTCACCAGCAACTTGCAATATAAACTTGTGGATTCTGAGGTACCGTATTACAAGTATGTGCCCGACACAGTTCTGGAAAATGATCATGCCACGTTGTACTGGGATCGGTCTATAATTACTGACAGGACTATTGAGGCCAATAAGCCTGATATAGTAGTGATAGATCGGTTAGCGCGCCGCATAATTATAGTCGATGTTACCATTCCACATGACGGGAACCTCGTGAAAGCTGAGAAAGAGAAACAAATTAAATGTCTTGACTTAGCACACGAGGTTGTTGACATATGGAATGTGAACTCGGCAGTACTTGTGCCGATTGTCGTATCAGCCAATGGAGTGGAGGCCAAAGCCTCGATCAACATCTCTCGAGGCTCTTGTTAGGCGGTTGGATCAAAGGCCTGATTCAGAAGGCAGTACTCCTCGATACGACTCGCATCGTGAGGAGGTTCCTGTCTCTGGAGCCCTAACCACCGGTAGCTTGGACCCTGCCCCCGATACCGACGGACCACTATTTTTTATATTTTTAAATGTTTTTTTAAGTTACTTTTATAAAAATATTTAAAAATGTAGTTAATAAGGATAGTAATTAAATAAAGGACATAATAATTAAATCGTTTATTTATAAAAAGGATACGTTATCAATAAATACCTTAAAAAAAAATATAGCACCGTTATACAATGAAGTGTTCACAAATAACACCTCATATTACAACCCTATTGTTAGAATGTGTAGATTTTACAATGAAATTTTAAAAGACAGTAGCAGTATTGACATCCTCGATTCTCGTGCCGGTGCTTTCAAAAGATATGTATGTACTCTTTCCTTATGATATCCTAACGCTTATACTGTATTCTTTAAATAATATGGCGGACATATACAATGCCACACATACGAAAACTTCAGAAAATTAACAAATGTGGAAAACACAAAAAGTGAAGTGGCACCATCTACAATGCCATATGCGAACTACTCAATACCTAACGTCACACCGCAACTACATCAGCTACATCGCGCAAGCAGAGTTTACCGCGCGATCTGCTTACATATATACATCAATCGTCGGGCACTTGCCCACCAGACACAACACACGTCTGGTCGGTGCATCCTCCCTTTTCCATAGAGTATGAGTGAACTTCACACCCTGTTCCTCATACCTCTATACTTTTTGTCGATTATGTAATTTACCTGGCGTGTTCGTCTCCTACACATTCCCTGCCTAAGCAGAAGTAGAAGTGTGTCGGAGGGCAGACGCACAGACCTTGTAGCTGCAATTTTGTGATCTAACATTTTACTATAGTTTTCATGATCATAATTATTATTATTGTTTATGCTGGTCATGTTGTGCGATTACGCATTGGGTGATAATCAGGTCGAAACTTACAATGTTAACTTAGTGAAATAATATGATTGTCAGCTGTTGTAGTTGCCTTGTGAATAAATATATAAAGCATGATAGGATTGATCACCACGATTGCTCAAGTTTGATAAACTTAAAAAATACATATTATGCAATATGAGGTGACACGAATACAATACAAGTCTCAAAACTCAGAACAGTTACTTATCCGAAATCCTCTCTCTCTCCAATCCTCTCAGCTACCTTGATGGTGTGTATGTTGAAGTCGGCACCGGAGTCGTTCTACGTGATCGACACGTCGTCGTTGCCAATGTACCTAAGCAAGTGTCATTAAAAAAAAAAACTTTATTTTTAAATATGACCCTCACTGTTTACACTATACGCAAGTGGGGTACACTCCTCAGGATGCACAACACCCGTCACGTAGCCATTACCTACGCATTCTATACATCAAACTGAATAACATTGAACAAAAATGATTGCCGACAAACGACGTTTATTTGTTGATATGAAAACACGCTGTTTACAATAGCTCAAAATGTAACACACGCAAAACAGTCAACGATACGTGACTGTGACATTTAAAGCTACATAATTGTGGAAAACACAGAAAATTGGAACTTTGACCTTCAGTATCTCCGTAATCAGAAGGTTCCCGGGAAGTATGGGTGGCATCAAAAAAATAGTAACGAGAAGAACAACTGAATCTTGGCTTCGTTAAACGTCTTGTTAAACCCATTATGTCCACTTGAAATCCCCATTTCCAAGGCAGATTCGTCTCAGAGTAGTCAGATAGAAAACGCCGACCTCGTCTAGTTTTAAAAATATGATTGACGTTTAAAATGTTTGTACAAACCTACTTACAGAAATAATATCCGTATGAATTCATACAAGTCACAATCTTTTTCTCTGTATACTACAGAAAAGAACCCTGTTAATAATATAATTATTATATAAGCATAAAATAATTATCTCTGTTATAATGATCCGCGCCTCACCACCGCTGAGGAGCCCGGAGCCGGGAGCCGAGTAGCCAGTAGCATTAAGCACTGATACGTTCTCAGTCGTAACGAGGTATTACTTGGAGTTGCGGTGAGTCGTGGTTTGTGGCAACAGTCAGGATTCACCCTATGGCAGTACCTAGTTATACGAGCAAAGGTCATTGAATTGTAGCACGACTCAAACTTATGGTTGAATGGTAGGGTGGCTGATTAGTTTGCATATAAAAAGGTTGTATCTTTTTAGACAAAGATGTAAATAGTTTAAGTGGGTGAGTTGGTCACTGTTGAGTGCTGCACTGCTATCCACCCAACAGAGAACGCAGCACTTGCTCAGAAACGTTTTGAACTCGAAATCATACTTGAGCAGAGTGTGATGTGTTCCTGTGGGCGTGTCGCTGTGACCTGTGCCTGGCTGCTCTAACGTGAGTGACACGCGACAACACTTCACATGGGATTGTGCGCACTCATTATACTCACTGCACTTACTCCACTCTTTCGTTATTGCACTCACTACACTGTACTACGTAATTAATCTGCTTCATTTGTGAGATAATGCTGAAAAGAACCAATTGTTTTGTTGGTGCAACTTGGCTCGTGACACGTTAATTCAGTAAATAAACAGTATATCAATTTGCATTAGTACTTCAATACATGTTAAAAACTGTTTTCACTTTTAAGCTCCGTATAACTTCACCTATTAAAGAGACTATTCTTCGAGAAACAATATTTTTTAATTAGAAAACTCTTATCTGTGGAGCCTTTGTCTTGAACCTTTCACAAAAATGAGTCGCTTTGCAGATAGCGTATCTACGTGTTCAAAGATTTTGTGTAAAAGGGTCATTTTGACGGGCGCGGCCCTCCCGCTCTGCCCCCCCTCTCCCCTCCGGCAGCTCATCGAACACTGTCAGTGCCGCTCGTGAAGACTGTTGAAACTTTAAGCTAAGCTGATAAACTTGTGCCAGCTGAGCGTTCATTGTAATAAATTAAAATACATTGTACGTACTGCGGAGTGTTTCATAAATTTCCATTTGCGTAAACGCTGCACGCGGTGTTTGGTGGAAACAGCGATAGCGTCAGTGTTTAATGGAAATATGCGAAAACTATTCGATATCTCACTGACGTAGCATTTCGTAGCACTGCCGAGCTGAACATAGCAGTCTCGTAGCAATTCGTAATCTATCGTAGTTATCGCTTGTCTGATTTGTTTACTTTTATTTTGGAAGCGAATTAAGTTCAAGTAAAAATAGTTGTTGAAAAACGTCAGTCCAAATGTGGCAGTTTTTCACGGAACAAGGTCAAAGAAGTTAACTCACTCGTTAAAATTTTATAAAACAGCAGTGACCATTCACAGTTCGCACATGCTTGCGTTGAACAAGCACGCAGGCTTCACAATTTTGAGAAAAATCATTGTATTTAAACCAAACAAGAAATGAAATAGTGGTAAAGTAAAATAGAGCAGTAATGGCCCAGTGGCAACGGCCGCAACTTACGAATTGTGGATCTTAGGATCCCAACCAGGCGCTTTACTTTGCATAACTTATGTTATAACCACTGCTCTCAAAATGGTGAAAGATAACATCGTGAGGAAACCGGTATGTTCTAGAACCAAAAATTCGCAGACATGTGACATGCACCATCCCGCGCTGGGCCCACGTGGTGGATGCCTCTCACATAGAGAAAGCCTGTGTCCCAGCAGTGGGAACATTATAGGCTGATTATGGTATGCTATGCTTATGCTTTGAAATGAAATTATTACAACAAACTTTTATGAACTTTTTTAATATTTTGTTTGTTGTAAATTTAATGAGCCCGTATTTGTACCAAAGTTAGCGAGACGAACTCTCAGAACGAAGAATATACGTGTATTTTTCATATTTTAAGTTATATTTATAGATGTTTATCACGAAAAAAGCAATTGAAAGTACTTACTTTAAAAAGTTGAGAATACGCACAGGCACCCTAGACATTGACAATGGGCTGAATCGCAAAAACTTCTATAAAACACTATGTTATCGTGTTTTATAGAAGTTTTTCATTGTTGTCATAGACTTTTCGTCACAGTCACTCTGACCAATGGCATTGTTTTTCTAATATGTATTTCGATTTCCCACAGTTCTTGCTCAAAATAAATGATATTTGATGCTGACCAAATTTTGAAGTACCACAGTTTATTAAAAAATATATTTGACCCTTATTTGAATTACATCCATTTTCCCTATTCAAACTGAGCTGCACTTAAAGGCTGCCGCCCGAAATCCTGCTGGTAATGTACAGCATTTGTTTAATCTGACGGCAACTTCACAACAGGCAGCGTGGAGGTGAAGTAGGGGGCGAGCACATTCTTGGACAAGTACTGAAAAGGTTGGTGCCCAGTTGATCACTAGTCCGACGACTACTGTTACTACTTCAGTACAAATCGGCTTAACAGTGAGCTGTCCTGTACTCTCACAGTTATCATTTTTTTTTTTTTTTTAATTATCATTATTAAACATATTCATATTATAAAAAAAAAACGGAATTAGGCACAAATGTCAACTAATTAAATTACAAATTTCGATAAATTCAATAACAAATATCAATAAATTAAACAGAAATGGCAAATAAAAATAAATAAATATAAAAATAATAAATTGCGTAGAAATACTTTTCCAGTAGCAGTTTAGTAAACTTTTTTTTTAAACTTTGATGGGTAATTCTTTTAAATGTATCGGCAGTTATACATATAACTGCCGATACATTTGTGGATGGTGGATTGTTAATGAGGATCCATGATTAAAATATTTTTTTAAAGCAATGACGTTTGGTAATCATCTGTGTAAAGTTGTTTTTAAAATGATTGTGACCTTATTGGCCCTGAGCGTTGTCTTTTATCCACTACTGATATAAACAGGTGCTTGTTCGTTCTAACGAATAGGGCAACTTCTAGTATATACAACGATGGCAATGTAAGTATTCTTAGTGATCTAAAAACAGGTTGGCAGCTTTTTGTAGCTTTAAGACCTTTCATTGATCGAAGACAACGATTTTTGGGACTAAATATTCTTTCTCTCTCACTGCGGTTCCCTCAAAATATGACACCAAATCTTAGTGAGGAAGCAACTAAACTATGATAATATGTTGTCACTAATGCATTTATGTTAACTTTTTTGAAAGGCTATAGAGTATGTACACTGTTTTACTTAATTTATTGGCTTCACCGCCTGGACCGCTTGGATGAAAATCTCAATAAAATAATTACCCTAAACCTAAGGTGAGGACCGTGCCGAAAGGCTGAATGGCCGGAAGGACTCCAGTTCTTAGCACCAAGCTCGATGTGATAGGCTAACATCGTTGATTTGCGCCTGCTTATAGGGTTGGGCGGCACCCTGTAAGTGACCGTCTAATTCGACCCTACTCGTGGGCACAATATGAATGTACCCAATCACAACACCTCAACCAAAGAAAAAAAAAACCCTTACCCAACAAGATTTTCATCCAGATCTATTTATTTATTTATTTATTTAAGGAAAAACAAACAGTAGCACAATAAGAGATATACACAAATTATCTTAAATATGACATTTTAAACAATTATGCTACCCACTACGTTCTCCACAGATTACAATTTAAACTAATTTAAAACTCAAAATCAAAATCAAAATCAAAATATTTTATTTCACATAAACCTGCAAGGGCACTTATGAAACGTCAGAAGCTAGGTGCACGGTTCCAATTTGTCGCTTCCTATGGAGAAGAGCCGGCAAGAAACTCCACGGTTACTCTTTTAAAAATAATTGGGTTTTACAATGTTTTCAAATTACAGTGATAATAGGTATGGGAGGACAGTGCAGGCCTGTCAATAAGTACCAAGTACTTAGAGGAATGAAAATAAAGAATAGAAAATCATCTATAAATCTAGTCTGTAAGGCCTGCAATGTTCTCCCATTCACAATATGTAAAAGAATCTACATTAGTAAGATCAACCTATTTAAACAAAGTGACATGATTTTCATGAGAATCACTAATAAATAGTTGATATTTGAAGCGATGTATAATGTCAAAAATGACGAGAATATGTCAGAAAGTGTAAAAAATAAAAAATAATAAAAATTAACATTCTAATTTGGAAGCAGTTAATAGACTCTCACAAAGTTATGCTGTTAATGAAAGGGAAGCCACATGTGCAGAAAGAATTAATGCCAAACTTCCCTGTCTTCAACGTAGTCTTTTATCTTATAATATGCTTTTTTGATAAGGACACGTTTGATGTGAGTTTTAAACTTTCCATCGCTAAGTTCTGTAACCGACTTTGGCAACTTGTTATAGAAGCGGATACTGTTTATTAGAAATGACTTGCTAGTAGTGACTTGAACTAGCTAGAAACACAGATAAAATACCTATAAAACAGTCATTGTCGTAGATTCCTTGACTGGATTTTTAAATTTATAAAACAAAATAAAAGAAAAAGTAAATTTGTGTGCGTACATTATTAAATATTGCGCTATTTTAAATGAATTTGCTGATCCTTTAGGGTTGCTTTGATTTGCTTCTTAAATGTATTTTTACTAAGAAAAAGAATGTCGATTGAATTAAACTCATTGTTATATGTCTCAACCAAACGATGAAGTGGTGAACGCGAGCCAGCGTTGGATTTACAGAGGCTAGTGGCAAATAGACGTCGAGTGCGTACCTCACGCACTTGAACTGTTCGAGGAACAAGGTAACACAAACTCCTAACTAAGTCCGGACAATCAAAATGATTGCGGCACACATTGAACAGAGTCATAACTTCCAGAAGTTTTCGTCTAGACTTTAAGCTCAGAAGATCATACTTTTTAAGAAGTAAGTGGTATGACATTTTTTTCCGATAACATCTAAAATTCATAGCTCGAAGGTATTTACGTTGTACTAGTTCTAGTCTTTCACTATATTTTACGTAAAAAGGATTCCAAATAGGTACTGCGAACTCTAACTGTGGCCTAATTATTGATTTGTATAAGTGTAAAAAGGTGGAAGGTCGACGAAAATCCCTGGAAGATCTCATGACAAAACAAACATTTGGTAGGCTTTGTTAACATTTTTTTTTATATGAACATCCAGATGGAGATTCGAATCTAGCAGAACACCAAGATCGCGGAGAAAACTAACTTTACTAATTGACGTATGGGCAAGACGATAGAAGAACTCAGTAATATTTTTCCTTTTGGAAAATGTTATAAAATGACACTTTGGAAGACTAAGGTAAACAATTAAGTAGTAGTAAGGTAATTGAAACAATTTCCCCTAAGCAATTGGTAAATACAATAACATTTTCAGTCGAATCAGTAGGCATGTATATAGAAACAATCTGTATCTCCTTATTCGCAAGTGTTATCTTTATGGCTGTCAATCGATCACTCTGACACTGTACTAGATTCACAAAACTAAATATACTTTTACGGCACAAATCCCAACTCTGCCGTACGGTCTTCCTTTTAATACCCCACTTGATATGTCAACAGCAGACTTACCGTACCGTAATGCAAATAGAAAATAATCATTGACGGTATATCGATTGTTACAAGGAAATACCAAAATAACTGTAAAAAATAGCATGAGTACAAACTTATAAATACCAATGATCCAGTGCCCGGCTGAAAAAAAAAACTTTTGTTTGTATTTAATTAAATTTAAGAGCGTTCATCCCACGCGGGCTTTCCACGTTGGATGAACGCTCTTAAATAAAAATCAAATAAAAGAACAACACATTATATACCTAAATGAAATTGCGACAACTCTAAAAAGTATCTCGTAATTATTTATAAGACTAGCTTCTACCTGCGACTTCGTTCGCGTGGAGGTCGTGAGTCACACAATTTACTAAAATGACAGCCACAATTTATAAAACTTTCCTGTAGGTATATTACGATTGTAGTGTTGGTAACGTGTGTTCCATGTAGTATCCAACCCAATGTCGTTAATGACGCAAGCGGTTGATCGCGGCGGCCGCGCCTTAGCTTAGTAGACACCAGGAGGTGCCAGTCGTCTTGGCCGATCAGTATTTTCGGCGACGCCCGCTCGAACCTGAAGTATTCCGCCAGGTCTTGCAGATGTTTGTAGTCGGCGACGTCCTGTCACGTGATTGCTTGAGCGGATAGACGTAGATCGGCTATATTTCGAGCGTTACTATTGATATGTTTATGTTTAGACGGCCCTTGTATGCTAACGCGTACCTACTTTACATGAGTCCGGTGACGCTTTTGTGTCTCCGACCGCTTCTATTTGTAGTGGTACCCGAGGTCCCTGTAGGCCGGCTCTGTCGGCGATATCGGCATCAAGGAGTGTGACGGTCGAGCCGTCCGTCGTCTAGGAGCGCGTGTGTTTGCACCACTCTCGCCGGTCCGGATATCACTACAGGAATAATATTTAAGTACGATTTACATGCCTGTTGTATCCATGTCGATGCCACGGTTTCCGTTGCAGGTTCATCAGTTTCAGTGTTAGTTTTAGTTTCTACACTCACCGGCTCTCTGTGTAATAGTGAGTGGTGCATTCGTTCGCAACCAGCCACGCCGCACTTTATACGATTACACTTATGCGCCTTGTTACTCAAACGGAAACACGTAAAACATAGTCCACGCTCCCGCGCTATGTTCCCATGTTCTTCAGCTACGCATCAAATTTCTCACACTTAGATATGTTGTGACCGGCTATAAAAAATATGGCGCATGTACTCACGTTCTTACGAATCTGCGAATCCGCCACGTTGTACGCTCGCGAGCGAGTGAGCGGAGGTTTGTTCGCCGACGGCCGCTGTGTTACTGTGTCGGACGCTATAGTCTCCGGCGGCGCTTATGGGCCGCAGCGCTCCGACTTCCTGCTTAGGAACCAGGACAATTTCACTAAGTCCGGTTCCTCATATGGTTGCTAGGCGGCGAAGTCGTACCACCGGTAACGTAGAGTAGGTGTGAGTTTTTCAATTGTTCGTTTTGTCGCCTCCGGGTTATACAAGTAATGTACCCGATGTAATATCCTTACAGGTGGTTGTAGTAATAATTATTTATGATTTTTTGTTTTACTCTACATAACGGTTAATGCTGCTGATTTAAAAAAAATGTAATATCCTTACAGGTGGTTGTAGTAATAATTATTTATGATTTTTTGTTTTACTCTACATAACGGTTAATGCTGCTGATTTAAAAAAAATCATCAATATATTTTTAATTATTTTTACTTATGAAACGGTTCCTTTTAGTGTTTAAGTTGAGGAACATAGACTTTTAACAACACGTAACATAAAATAGCATCACCCCTATATCCCCGAAGGAGTAGGCAGAGGTTGCATGCAACATAGTTGTCTAAGTGTGGGTGTACTATAGTACACCCACACTTAGACAACTATGTTTGAGCTAGATATTTATCAACAGAAAATGATTTTCAAAACTTTGTAAACAACCAAAATAGGTACCAAATAACAATTTTTTTAGGCTTCTAATGAGTCTGAAAACAAGTAATTAAGTAATTACAATGATTTAGTCTTCTAATGAGTCTGAATAGGTGATTAAATGATTTGCAGTATCGCTCCTCAAAGCAACTATGGACTACATTCACCTTTTTATGCTATGTGAGCTATCTTGTTGACTAGTTGTGCTTTGAGTTCTACAAATTTTCTTTAGCACACCTTTTGAAACTGTAATGACACCTTTTGAAAATCCGGCACTTGCAAATTGAAATCCCCAAGTCTATGAAATCCGAACTTCAGCCCACCGTGCGGCGGTACGTCGGCGTCGACTCGGTTTGCATATGAGTGTACAGTACTTACTGCGGCGGTCTGCACCGTTGTGGCGACAAGTGGTGGCCCACGTGCTGCGAAGGTCTCGTTGGCTCCTGCATCGTTGCTGGTGATTCCGACGTTGGCGGGGCAGTCGTGAGCGGACGAGGGAAAACACATTCAGCTGTGTAATTGCGGGCGAGTGGCTGGTTAGTTTCCAACCATAACCCAACTCTTCTGTCTGTTTCTGATATAACGGTGACCTCGTCGTCGACTTCGTCTTCATCTTCATCTGATTCCGCTTCTAACGTCGCGATGCGGGCGGAAGCGAGCTCAACCTTTAGCTCGATAAGTGCTTCGCGAGCACGTGCTAACCTGAGTTTCTTCACGGACACCTTAGTTCGTGAAGAGCGAGAATGTTCCTGTCTCCTTTCTAATGATTTTTCCTAAGTTCTGGTAGATTCGATCCTTGACGTGGTCGTGGTAGATTCTTCAGTCGTAACGGGGTGCACAGGCGCGGTATTACCGGCGCGAGTAGCGGGCTCGTTAGCGCGGGCAGCGGTGGCTACCGGTTCGTTATCAGCGGCGGCGCGGGCCGCGTGCGCGCGTGCACGTCCCGATGCGATGTTGATTCTTATTATCACGACACTACACGCACTTCACACTCACAATAATATCCGGTTCGAAGGACCATAAATATACAAGCCCGATAACCCGATTGTCAGGAGGTACATTTGTGCGCTAGTATTGAGTGTGAAATGAGACACGTTGTTTGATAATACTTTTAGTTTAATATGTTATGTTTAATATGTTAATTAAATCACCGATTCACATGTCAAGTAGTACAATTACTTAGGTACACGATTTAATACCCTGTCACTAAATACTAGAACTTTAGCACAGATTACACTTTTAGGTTTAACTATAACAATCTGTATTACATTAGGTACATCACACTTTTATTACGAAGTACGCACGTTATTTTATTTATTATAGATGAGAGCGAGAACAGGAACAAACTGCCGCTCCCCTGGCCCATGCCTGGTTTTTTTTTTGGGTATGGCATCTCTCAGCTGACCTTGAGAGGCCGTGACTACTTAACCGGGCTTTCCTGTGGGGACGAATAGCTTTTAAACTAAGAGCCTCCAGCCAGGGCTTACAAAACTAATACTTAAACCTATAGCGACTGCGCACTGAGGGCACCCCCTGCGGGGTACGAGCCTCGGCTCAGGGAGTCACTGTCGGGGGGGCAGCAAGTGGGGACAGGCTGGATCACAATTTCATTATTATTATAAATCGGGGATTGCCCATGCCTGGCCCGTGCGGAAGTATTTATACAGTATAGCGACGTGTGGGGTGAGGGGGCGGTGGTCACGAATATCGGCCAATGAGGGTGAAGTCGTATGCGCAATTACCTGATATGGTCGCGTTTTTCAATTTCGCATCAAAACTCAAAAACTCAAAACTCAAAGCATTTATTTCAAATAAACCAATTACAGGCACTTTTGAATTGTCAAGGTCGGTGAGTTAGAAAGATGAAGCTAATTGCCCATTCCAAAGCGTAGGTACCTATGGAGAAGAACGGGCAAGAAACTCCATGGACACTCTTTTAAAATCATGGTAATGTTACAAAAAGTTGGTTACATCATTATGTTGAAATTATCAATGTGAGAACGATGTAAAAAGACGTGCACATTAAAGCGTCCGTAATTAAAACAAAAATAAAATAACAATTCAGAAATTAAAATAAGCCGTGGGAGCTAGGAGATGACCAGTCCCTACTGGCGGCGCCCGTTCACGAACATGACGTGTGGATCAGCACCATTCAGCTCAACCATTTTGAAGGGAACTTAATGATCCAACACACACGCCACCACCAGCGAGACATTTGAGTGAGCATGACATACTCTCAGCTGCCAAGGCTCATTCAGGTCAATGAAAGACGTACCCTGTAAATGGTAGCTTTATAGTAGGAACATAGTGCTCACACATATGCTATGCAATTATCGAGAAGGGACAACCAATTACAATTATTCATTTGCGCTGACATGACACACCCCCCACTGTTTTCTTAGAAATTCGTAAGTACCTATCTACCAAGAAATGAGTTACGTTTTTGTTATGACCTCCTGATAATTTGTTCTGTCCTGAACAAACAGTCTCCAAAAGCGTTTTCTTGTAGCGACAACGTTGAATTACCTAGCCTTATTGCACCATCCAACCTGTACATGTTGTGATAGACTGCTTATCTCCATAATTGAATAGTGTGATGATAACCGTTTAATAGGTTCTGTAATCTATAACTATCTGCAATATTCTAACCTGGTTCGTCTTTTTACTATTTGCGGTAAAATATAGAAGAATACGAATATATTGCAATACTGCTTATCCCGCATAGCAAATAGCGTGATATTTTGTACTCTACAAACAACTTGCTCACGCACAGTAGGAAATATGTTTGCAATATTTGAACAAAATCTATTTAGTAGATTCGGCGTGATGCTGGAACATACATTCAGACAAATAGACAAAAAGACATACAGACAAAAATTCAAAAATGTATTTTTGGCATTAGAATCGTTCCCAGACCTCACAAAATTGCAAAAAAATTCAATGTACAGTTTTGACTTCGCTACGATTTTATTGTACAGATTTATCGTTTTAATTCAGATATTGTTTTCGAAAATATGATTATTTCTATGCGAATGCATGGCGGTATGACGTTTAATTGTCATCTTACAATAGTGTTAGACACATTACTAATGATCTCTACTTAATAACCCCTATTAATATTATAATTGCGAAAGTAACTCTGTCTATCGGTTACGCTTTCACGCCTAAACCGCTGAATAGATCGTCATGAAATTTGGCAGAGATGTAGCCTGGGATATGATAAAGGACATAGGTTACTTGTTTACGCAATAACCACCAACTACGCAGGCGGAGCCATGGACAAAAGCTAGATATCGATAAAACTATAGTCAAGTGCGAGTCGTAATTTTGTATCGTGATTTATGATTGTCTTTAAATAAAACAGTGACTACCTAGTTTTGGTCATAGGGTGTATAGATGTTTTGGACAAAACATTAACTTTGTTTTGGTCAAGTAAATTGCGTACTATGTTTTGTAATGCACGGTGGATACAATGTTATGGAACTATGTTTACAGACAATTAATAAATGGTTCCTTGTCCTTCTCCGTGTATACATATTTTTAGGGCTGACTGTACCACGAAAAGTAAACCAAACAAAAATAACATAGGAAAAACTAATTCAGTTGATCAACTGCGAGTAATTTATACTACTGCACGGATTTTCCGTGAAATTATCGGCGGTGCTTCGTTGATAAATACGGAATACCTCGCCTATAGGCAAACATTCTATGTTGTGTACTACAGTTAGGACGAGTTTTGATATAGGTTCAGTGAACACAACACTCAGTTTGATCCTTACTGTCTTATTCTAATAATGTTCGAGAACTTATGTTTGCCCAGCATCAGACTCTCCTAGCCATGCCGGCGTGTATGGCAGTGGTGAGTGCACCATATAACACAATTCCTACCGGCTTCCCTTTGGTGATTCTCATCGGCAACTCAATCGCTATAAAAAATGGCACGTCAATAGTGGCTACTATTTTTTTTTAATATAGGTACACTACGGGTATTTATTTTACCATAACATTCAAATAGCGGTTATTTTTAGCTTTGTATTACAACAAAATAAAAAAAACATCTAATTTAACCCGGCGCCAAAACTTCATAATCGGGAACTAAAAACTCATACAACAGCTATCCCGTAATGATGCCACTTTAGGTCACGTGGTACCGCTTGATATGGACGAGAGCAAGCCGCTGTACAAAGGGTTATGACAGAGACTGATATAGAAAAATTCGTCAGCGAGAACGAGATAGAGGAATACTGCACATTTTATTTAGTTTTCAGCTGTTCAATTTTAATATATTTAATTCTTTACACTTCTATATTAATTTTAAAATGATAGTAAGAATTCTTTATTGATAAGTCAGCAAGTTAAAGCCGACTACGCTCCGGCTTCTCTCTTAGAAAAATGTATACCTCGCCGCTGGTGTATGGTGTCCCACGTGAGGACAGTCGACGCTCAATGTTGTTCCTTCATGTTTGTTACACATGTTGGGTATGTAACGCTGTACGAATACCGAGCTATGTCCCTGGCCAGCTGCCATGTGCAATAGCGCGCATTAACACCGCGACTTAGCGGTAATCACGTAATGTTAAGTACCCTCATGACGACGCCATATGAACAGCATATCTAGCTCGTATACGAACCCAGGTAGACCAAAATTTAACCATTCAGATTCTTCAAATAACTCTCTTGCTAAAATGTCGACCAACATAAACAGTCATGTTCGTGAACGGGCTCCGTCGGTTGAGACTGGTGCTCTTCTAACTTCTAGGGCTTTTAGAATTGTTTCTTGATTTTTTTTACATTGTTCTCCCATGTAGAAGCAACAAAAACAATGTACCCAGAATTTTGTAATATCTTGATTATAAAAAGTGTCCTTGGAGTTTCTTGCACGTTCTTCTTCATTTAGATCTACGTTTTGGAATGGGAAACTAGATTCAACTTTCGGATTAATTCATGGACTTTTTGACAGTTTAATAGTGCCTGTAAATAATTTAATTGAAATGCTTTGAGTTTCAGTCAAGTCTGTACAAATTTGAGCACCCACAGACAAACAAGCATTACAGATAACGGCAGTTGATTTAGCGATATAAATAGCTCGGCGGGTCTTTGGCTTACTTCATAAAAGATCGTCACCCTCCTCTCATCCCATTTCCCCCACAGCTCGGCCTCAGATTAGCGTGATTGTAAATCTTAGCGATTTTCTCGCGAAACTCTTAACCGAAACGACTTCAACTTACAAATACTTCACAAAAAATATTTATATCTGCCAAGTTTGAAAGAACTTTGAAAATTCGTTTTGTAACTTTAACATTACAATTTGATAAAGTAGCCGACGGTAAACGAGACACCGAGAACTGTATTCTTCAAGGAACGAGAAAGTCAGTGTATTATTAGATTCTCCCCTCTAGTTACTAGTACGTATGTAGTATGTAGGGCAGCGCGACAACAGTGATAGCTCGCCACATAAATCGGTGATATAATAGGAAACGAGTGGATCTGCTGCGGTTCGATCAGACATGCACCCATTACGCGGAGCTCCCGAGCTTAATAAATCCGCTGCCGCCGGTCAGCAGAAATATGACCAGCGCTAGCTCAGCCGCAGCGCCGCGGCGCCCGTACCACGCCAGGGGTCTGGCTCGCTGGCCGAGCGCGAACTTTACGAGCGGCCGGATAAGCCGCCACTGTATCGGCTCATTGGACGTTAATTAAAGTTTCTCGTTTTATTTGGTGCGATACAATCGTGTCGATGACAACTACCAGTTAGTCACCCCTCCCCCCCCTGCACAGCTCGGCACAGCTTCCAGCAAGAACATTAATAAAATAAAGTGACGGAGGGAAGGATTTACGAGAGCGCGCGATATTAATTAAAAGTTTACGTGTTGTCGGCGACATTCTATTATTGCATTATTCAGCAATTATTACGCAGGAGCGCGCGCGAGTGCGGTTGTTTAAAAAGGTTGATTTGATTATGAGCCGTGTTCGAATGTCATGTTTTCAATCTTTTGTAAGAAGACTATGATGGCCCTTATGTATCATTTGTATCTACTACGATTGTTCCTAAATGACTCCAGGGCGATAAAATTTTCGTTTTTCCTAATTATGTTAATATTAGTTCTTAGGTCGGTTCACCCTAGGGGGGAAGAACCGTACCGCTCCCCGTACGGCCCTGTAGAGGTCGTCACCAGACTGGTCACTCTCCCACCGATATAATTTACATGAATTCCAAATAGCCTTAAATTGTACTTAAGAATTCATATTTATGGAAACATATTGGATGTGGTTTTAAAATGCTAAATATCAAAGATATTCAAAGTACTTGTATTATTTTATAAATGTACGAGTAACCCATACGCTAGCGTATCAGGTATCTGGTCAATCGTTACTCACATGATACCTCACCTCAACACTCAGAGTACGCAGGGCAACACTCCCATAAAGTGATGTAAGCTGCGCTTCAGCTACGTCACGTCGTCATGCTCTTTCGAGACACGGTCCCTATCAGTCTTTGGACTGAATATGAGATAGATGTGGTCACCCAAACCCCTGAAAGTTCACCCGTTCATGTCCATCTGACCGAATTACCAATCTGAGATCATGAATACAATATTCACGGGTGTCTAGTAATAGAGTTGAAAATCTAGATTCAGGAATTAGTATAAGTAGATAAGGGTAGAGAATCAAACCCAAGAATCATTATTTACATAGAATTGTGGATCAACTCTCATGAAAGTCTATAGACAGCCCCAAAGCGCCCACCCGTCACCACTTCCTAGTGTTTGAGCTGGGGAGAAGAAGTGGCGCAACAACCTTCCCAGCAACACGTATCTGTCTAATTAGATATAAGAACTTTAATAACACTCTCAATGGGCACGCCACGATTGCGGCGGTAAGTCCCCTCTTTGAGGAGTGGCTTGAGAGGCGGCATGGCGTCCTCACCTTCCGCCTGACACAGGTCCTCACCGGACACGGTTGTTTCGGGAGGTTCCTGTTTCGGATAGGGCGGGAGGAAACGCCCGGGTGTTTCCATTGCGAAGATCACCCAGAGGACATGGTGGAGCATTCGCTGGAGGTCTGCCCGGCTTGGGCGGAGCACCGCCGTGTCCTCGTGGAGGTGATGGGCGGTGGCGATCTCTCGCGTCCGACCCTGGTCCAGGCCATGGTACGGAGCGAGAGTGCATGGCTAGCAGTCGCCTCCTTCTCCTTCTCCTTTCTCCTCGCAAAGAGGGAGTCGGCGCACGTGAGGGACATGCGCCCTCACAGCCGTGGCCTTCGCAGGAGACGCCCTGGGCGTCGGGAATCCCATGCTGATTCCCGGCCAACGTAGGCATGGGCTTGCGGATGGCGAGTAATGGGTAGCTCGCTGTCCGGTAAGGACCAAGCCCGGGTCGACGGCGCGTTGTGTTCCACGCGCGCCTCAAAGAGATATCAGCAGCAACTGACGGGGCCCGCAAGGGCCGATGCCTGCCAGGGGTGCGTTCGAACATCGTCTTAGAAAATGAGGTGCTTGAAACTGTAGACTCGGTAGTTTTTCTGGGCTTAACAGTAGATGCCAAACTTCAGTGGGGATTACATATATCAAGCCTAGCGGGAAGGCTCAGTTCGGCTGCCTACGCCGTCAGAAAAGTAAGACAATACACTGACGTTGATACAGCTCGGTTAGTTTATTTTAGTTATTTTCATAGCGTTATGTCCTACGGCATTCTGCTGTGGGGCAAAGCAGCTGACATTCAAAATATTTTTGTTCTTCAAAAACGAGCTGTTCGAGCCATTTACCAACTAGGTGCTTTTTTTAAGGATATTGGGATTCTCACGGTCGCATCGCAATTCATCTTGGCCAACATCTTATATATTAGGCAACATATACACTTGTATACTAAAAACAGTGATATTCATTATATTAATACTAGAAATAAGGACAAACTACGTGTTCCCTTTCACCGGCTTCATAAGGTTCATAACTCTTTTGTTGGTCTTGGTATAACTTTTTATAACAAGCTCCCCTCTTCTTTGCTAGATTTGCATTTTAATGCGTTTAAAGCTAAAGTTAAATCCACCCTCTGTTCAAAGGCTTACTATTCTGTCAACGACTACTTAAACAATGATAATTGTTGGTCGCTGTGATTAACTCAAGACAATGTTCATGTTCTTGCACCAGTATTAGCTTGACTACTGACAGGTTATATAATTATATTAGTTCATGTGTTGGTTTATTTTATTTGCCTGTACTATGTTTTCAATGTTTTGTTGGTATATAAGCCTGTGCTAGCTGAGATATGGCAAATTTAATGTTTTTGTGTTTCGTAATGTTAATTACCCACTATTGTATAGAATCAAGTTCTTCTAACTTAACAGACAGCTGTGCTGCTGGGGAGTTTGTTGCGCCATTTCTTCTTCCCAGCTAAAGCACTAGGAAGTGGTGAAGGGCGGGCGTTTTGGGGGGACTGTCTTATGTAATTTTGACGTTCAAAAAGAGCTGACTCTCAGCCTAGTTTGAATAAATGAAATTTTGATTTTGATTTAGATACCGCGGCCCCTGGCACACAGGCAACTGAGGGAACGCGGGTGGGTTTTAGTCAGTAAAAGTTTGACAAGCCCTCCCGCTCCACCCAGAGCGGGAGAAGTTATTTGATGATTTCCCACACAAAACAAAAAAAAAACAAAGATAAAATGCGGCGCAGGACGCCGCACCCTGCGCTGCTCACGCGATGCCTTCATACCATGACTGCGAAATTACTGCAGAAGGTAGACTTTAAATAATCAATGATTACAAGCATTTGTTATTGTTATGAAAATAAACTATTACAAATGAAACGACGACGTTATGATTGGCAAGCGTTTTGTTTAATCGTGCGTAATAAAACGGTCTGTGTTCAAGTGTGGTGTTTCAAGTATTCTTGTGACTGAACTTCTCTCGTTCCTCTGTGTCATTTATCTCGTATTCATGTCAGTGGCTGTATATTTGTGCAGCGCGCGAACAGCTTACCGTGACCCCAACCGGGGCGGGCGGGGCCCGGGGGTCATGCGTGCTGGTCGCGCGGGGTCAGCAGGTGCTCAACATTATGTTTGAATTAGTCGGCAACGCTACCAGCCGGCAGCGTCACCAGGTGAAAACTTGTGTTTGATTGGCGCTATTGTAATTATTACTAAGGAGAGAAGCAGGCATTTCGTGTAAAAGATAAACATTGTTAACACCGTTCACAGTTTAATAGTAATTTTTATAATATTTCGTGGTTTCATTTTCAATATAAATAAACAGGTAGTCATTTGACCTACAAGGCAACACTCGCACGCTTTTAAAAGTTATTTATAATTAGAATAACGAATCGATTTCTTTTTAAATTATAATCGATTAAAGTATCGACTCGTCTACCCTACACTATGCTAGACGGTGACAGCTCATTCTTTTTCCGTGCGAGGCAACGAGTGCACGCGTTCCTACCTTGAATTGTTTTTATTCCTTGTTCCAATTTATAAAAAAAAGAAAAAGGTATTTTTTTACGTTCACAATGCCTTAAAGGTCCTGTGAAGAACGAATGGATTATTACATAAAGAAGATGGAAAAATTACGAGATTTACACCGTCACAAACGCCAGCGTCGAGAAGATTCATTCTCGTGGTCGGACGACGATAACCCACAAGGTTAGTTACTATTAATCTCTGCTACTCCTACCGTAGAAGGTCTGGTCAAAGTGACAGTCTTGATACTGGTAATTTGCCATAGATTCAAATTTGAACGCAGCAAATATGCAACCCGCCGTAGGTTCCATAAGCGAACCAGGCGTTACAAATAAATTGGTAATAGATTGGAATTTAGAACTGTTACCCTATGACGTACCTCCTACATACATATATTTGAGTTACGTTTATTATTTTTTCCTATAGGAGACGTAACGGCAATGTGATGTATCACAACCACCCATAGAAACAGAGCCGTAACCTGGTCTCAGGCCTGAAGATACAGTCATAATACCTGACCCCGATGAGCCTCGGCCTGACAATTTGCTGGAGTCTATTTCGACTCAACAGGATGATTTGAAGTCGTTACCACCGGCACAGCCGGCGCCAACAGCGCTTCCGGAACCTCCATTGGATCCAGAGATCCTGTCTGCTCTTGGCGAGGCAACTGATGAAGGACCTTTATGGGGCCAGAAAATACATAACAACTTAACCCAATTATGGTTACCATTACTCAAAAAGGGAATGGTTAAAGAAATGAGAGACAAAATATTAAAACAGTATCTCATACCCAGTACATTACTTCAAGCGCCAAAATTAAACATTGAGATCTCAGCCGCTGTTCCAGGTCAACGACAATTGGGTGCAGGTATTACAGCTGGATTAGGCGCACAATGCCACATTCGCAAAATGTCATTTCTCAATATGCCACATTAGCAAAATGCCACATTAACAAAATGACACATTCGCAAAATGTCATTTCTCAAAATGGCACATTCTCACAATGACACATTCTTAAAAGTTAAAGCCAACTTAGTGACTTCTGAGCCGATGATTTATGAATAAAAAATAAAACTAATTTAATTACGTATTAATCACATTATTTATTCATTTTCATTTATTTTAACACAAAATAAATTAAAAATGTAAACTGAAATAATATATGTCGCAGAGAATCATAAACGTAATTAACAAAAAATTTTAACTTTTTTCAAAAAAGCTTATTTTTTGTAAAATTGAAAGGATTCATCAACTATTTAGTTGCACAGTGTCCGCTGTTTGATGATAATTATAATTGTAATATAATTATGTTTTAACCTATAAAATGGCTACTTATATAATTGTAGAAAAATAACTTTCCGCAGAAATTCTGCTAATGATGACAAACGGTTATCGCTTAACTTTTTAACAATTTTTCATATTGTTCATCAAAATGGATGTCTTTGCTTTTCCGATTCTGTCGGAAATTGTTAAATAAAGATTGTTTATATATATTGTCCCAGTATTTACTTTCTTGTTGTTATTTATGTATGAATAGATATAGTGAAGGTTTTTTAGGGATACGTCTGTTAATGTTGGTGATGCCAGCCTTCGAGGCATTTGTTGTTCTGTGTCTTTGGTTTGCACAGCTCAAAACAGATGGAAGTAATTTTGGATACCACTGATTTTCGTAATAGGTTTGAAACCATTTCATTTCTGGTGTATCTGGTGAGTTATTTAAAATGTAGTTCCATGCAGTAGGTATATGGTTAGCTGGCAGTAAGGGTATAATAGCTTTGAAATTGATTTGAGTCGTCAAGGTGTATTAAAGCACTACAGTATTTTCTATTTACACACCGCCACACAGTAATCTTTTTTCCTTTGATATATCTTTGTTTGTTGTACCTAAGATCGCCACAAATCAGGGATTTGTATCCCTTTTGATTAGGAACAATCTTAAATTCTGGATCCATTTTAAATCGTAATTAATTGTTAAACACAAATAGGATAACAAATAGTGTAATTGTCATTACACTGATTTTATTTTCCTTGTGAGTAAACTAATATTTTTTTATTGGAAGTACCCACCTTCGCTCATTTTTAATTAAAAAAATTAACAATTTAAATATTAATAATGATTAGATGCAAATGTAATACAATGATATATCATACATATAATTAACGTCAGAAGAATAATTAGAATTATGATTCAAAGTATTTTTCCGCATAATTTTCCGGTTAATTGATTTGCAGCATTGATTATACGACTTGCTTAATCAAGTCTTTCTTAAAGTTAAAGCTAGGTGGCGTTATTCATAACAACATTTAACGTCTAAATAAAAAAAAATTACTATGTCCCAAGTGACATTTAGATATTTTGATTATTTGACATTGTGCGAAAATGGTATTTTGCGATAAAGCATTTTGCGAAAATGACATTTTGCGAAAATGGCATTTTGCTAATGTGACGTTTTGCGATGTGGCGTTTTCGGAATATGACAATTTGAGAATGTGACATTTTACGAAATTTCAAAATGTCATTTTGCGAATGTGGCATTGTGCGCCTAATCCGCTGTCGCATTTGATGTGTTTTACATAGTTCCTAAACCCAGGATCGGATCAAAATCACATCCGGGCTAGCAAAGCCTTTTCTCAGTGTCATACACGACAGCGAGCGAGATGAGACGTTGTCGGTTCCAGTTAGGATAAAATAAAGGCGTCTAAAACCACTAACAAACAGGGTCTACAGATAAAGAAGACTGTGCCACTACCAGTGAAATCTAATACTAACGCCCAGCCCCAAAACACAATGTCTGCGCGCCATCAGTTCCAGAGAAACTGGGCCGGACCTTCTCGTCACCCAACGAATAGGGGGGGCAAAGGGGTCAGAGGAGATTTCCCACGTCAGCACGTCGATCTGCAGCGGCAACGGCGACGGCGACAGCGACGTTGCTAACCAAGGCGCACCAGAACAGGTCACGGTGCCACTGCTGCATGTAACACAGGTACTTGCAGGCAGGGTACAACACTTCTATAATTGTTGGACCCACATTACTAATAATACCAGTATTCTTAATTGGATCATGAAGGGAATACCTATTCCGCTTATATGTGTGCCGTTTCAAACTTGTATCCCTCGAATTACGTGGTCATTGAGTGAACAGCGTGACATGTCATTAGCTGTCGAGACGGAGCGAGAGGGCATGGCTGGCAGTCGCCTCCTTCAGCGAAGCAGTTATGCTCGCAAAGAGGGAGGCGGCGCACGTGAGGGAGATGCAATACATGCGCCCTCACAGCCGTGGCCTTCGCAGGAGACGCCCTGGGCGTCGGGAATCCCAGGCTGATTCCCGGCCACCGTAGGCACGGGCTTGCGGACGGCGAGTAATGGGTAGCTCGCTGTCCGGTAAGGACCAAGCCCGGGTCGACGGCGCGTTGTGTTCCACGCGCGCCTCAAAGAGATGTCAGCAGCAACAGATGGGGCCCGCAAGGGCCGATGCCTGCCGGGGGTGCGGGTTGTTCGAAAGAGATACCGCCGCCCCTGGCACACAGGCAACTGAGGGAACACGGGTGGGTTTTAGTCAGTAAAAGTCTGACACGCCCTCCCGCTCCACCCAGAGCGGGAGAAGTTATTTGATGATTTCCCACCCAGAAAAAAAAAAAAAAAAAACCCTATGGGCTCGCCATAGCTCCTAGGTGTTTTACTAAGATGGTCTAGTTAAACTTCCTCATAACATCTTAAACTGGTGGTCTCAAAATATTTACAAAGTAAATAACCCACTAAAGCCCCAAAGCTATGCGCTAGAAATTTACACTGACGCGTCACGCACAGGCTGGGGTGCATTTAGTCAACGGTGCATGGAAAGAAAATGAAACTAGTTTTCGTATTAATTATTTGGAACTAATAAACGATAAATGTTTTGCTCGGGACCAAACTGACTGTGCTATCCTGCTTCGTGTAGATGACACTACCGCGATAAGTTATATAAACCGCATGGGCGGTATTCAATTCCCACACTTAAACGCACTTTCTCGTGATATTTGGCAATGCACAGTGGTCCCGGTTCCTAAGAAGGGCGGTCATAGGGGTTGCAGGTCGGATTAAAAATGAAAGAATAACTTTTTACCTAAGAAATGATTGTTTAAGGTTCTAAGCGTAATAACAAATAAAAAATATATTTTTAAAAGCAAGGTAGATATATTCTTTAAAAAAAGCATTCATCCATACTAAAAAATAGGTAGGTAAGTAGGTAACAATAAAATTGGTTTTATAAATTTATTATTTCTGAGCATAGCTTATTTGTGTATCCTGTAACGACAAATGACATCAACATTTGACCATCGACATTCCAGCCCTATGATCTATGGCCAGGACCACTGCGCAATGGTGCGAAATGCGAAAGTTGTGGTTATTCGCTTCGTATATACCTAAACACAAAAGACAACGTCGAGGCTGACGAAGAGTCACGCAGGGTGAACCCTGACGTCGAATGGGAGTTATCACAACCTGCATTTAAATAGATTGAAAAATGTTTAGGTCAACCGGAGATTGACTTATTCGCTTCTCCGATCAATGCCAAGTGTCACGAATATGTGTCATAGAAACAGGACCCAGATGTGATAGCCGTCGACGCATTTACGATAAGCTGGTTCCCAAAATTATTTTATGCTTTCTCACCATTTTCTCTGTAATTAAATTGCATACAAAAAAATATACAGGATAAAGCTACCAGTATCTTGGTTTTCCCAATGTGGCCTGCACAGGCTTGGTATCTTATGTTATTGGATCTATTAGTTGGAGAACCGGTTGTTGTCTTAGAACCGCACCCAAAACAGCACCCGCTCCACCAGATGCTTTCCCTGGGAGCAGAGCTGCTCTCAGGCTCGCGTTCTCCCGCCGCGGTACGCCACCAGCTGCCCTGCGCTTGATGATCGCCTCACTGTCAGAAAGTACACTAAAGCAATATAGCGTTTGTTACAAGTTGTGGTGGCAGTACTGTAGGGACCATAATCGGAATGTGTTCGAGAGTTCCATCCTTCACATAGTCACTTTTTTAACTGAACAGCCTATGATAAAGGTGCGTCTTACGGCACGATTAACAGCCACCGTTTAGCTTTATCCTTGCTCATAGGAAACAACTTAGCTTTAGACAAGTGCGTTAAACGCCTTCTTAAAGGGATATTAAAACTGAGATCATTTTTGCCTAAATACTCAACTACTTGGAATCCTCAAATAGTGCTGGACCCTATTTCGGAATGGGCTGCACATACTCAGCTTAATTAAGAAAAATTAACAAAAAAAAACTTGTTTTACTAGGTCTGTGCACTACACAGAGCACAAACTTTTTCCTTCATTAAAATAAGTAACATTATAATCAATTCAAACGGTATCAAGATCGTTACAACAGATATGATAGGACGGGACCAGCCAGTTTTGTATTTACCATATTTTCTAGAAAATCCTTCTATTTATCCAGCCACAACGCTAGTCGACTATATGTCTGCAACGAAGGCCTTAAGGCCTTCAAACACAGATCGCTTCTTAATTACTGTGAAGCGTCCCTACAAGAACGCGACAGCACAGCCTATAAGCAGGTGGATCAAACAGACGTTGTATGCGAGCGGCATTGACGTGTCAGTTTACGGTGTACACAGCGCCCGGCATGCTGCCACGTCAACGGCGCACGCGGCTGGGCTAAGTCTTGATCTCATCCGAAAAGCTGCCGGCTAGCCTGCGTCCTCCCAGGCCTTTGCCAAGTTTTATAATCGGCCTATTGTAGAAAAATCTAATTTTGAAAAATCGTTGTCAAAATTTTGTGAAAATAATTCTACGGAACCCATAACATTTTCTTTCATACTTAATAGAGGTGCTTTCAACACTTTATTTATTTACAGAAGCTATGTAACTTGCCTTTTTGCAATAGCTTTTAAGCTACATTCAAATAAACATTGTAGGGAATAGGTTTTATAATAGCCCTATTAATTTTACAAATAGTATGAGGCCAATGCGACTACAAGGCTAAATTATTATATGTCTGAAAAGCCATATTACCTACATGCCTCTATATGACCAATGCTTATAAGGGACATTGACATTAGTTATATAAACGTATGTGAGATAAAGTGATAACACTGATGTACCACGTTAGCAAAAAACACTTTTAACATGCTTTTATAAAGAGAGTTGTAAAACGAATGCTGTTATTAAATTTATACAAGAGTTATTTATTACCTTATACATCATTCGTTATATGGCAATTTTGCTAGCTGGGCGTACTAAACCAATTGTGCCCACTATCTACTGATTTAGTACGTACTGCATGGTTGGTGCCCACAATGATAATAAGTAGCGATTTTGAGAGGTGTCTGATTTCAGGAGTAAAGGCTTCTACGGAACGGCGCGACGCGTCAGCACGACGCAACTCTATTAAAACAATTTCTATGAAAACTTCATGGAGATGTATCTACTTCAGTCGTGTCGCGCCGGTCTGCGGAAGCCTTAAAACATTGCCACCCTCATAAAACAGCTGTTTGATTTAGAATAAATAGTAGTTTAAAAAACTAAAAAACACGCTTTAAAAACCAAACTAAAAAGTTAGAAAATAATTTAATTCTATTAAAAAGCGTGGGGTGCTAGTTTGGTTTTTAAAGCGTGTTTTGTAGTTTTTTAAACTATTATTTATTTACAATTTTTTAGTTCTGCTTGCTTGAAAAGCGTGATTTTTAAGTATTTTTTTTTCTGTTTTTATTTTTGTATTGTCATTGGTCCTCGATAAGTCTACAAAGTTTCAATGAAATCTGACCGTTTAAAGTGGGTCAAAATAGCGTCCAAAGGAGTCGGTTACCTACAAACAAACAAACAAACAAACAAACATACAACTGAAGCTAATATAAAGCGTGTAAAAAGGAGGGATTTGTTAAAACAACACGTCCTCACCAGAACACGACTTTGATCAGTACCTAGTTAGAAGAACTTTATGTGAAACAAGAAGTACGCAGTGCCGCACGGTAAGCCTACTCATTGATTACTAGCTGCCTACACCCACTGAACGAGAGAACAAGTTTTATGTATAGCTACAACTGCTACAAGTCATTGTTCGACTGAGCAGTTCATTTACTTGGGTTACTCGTTAGACAGTTAAATAAAACCTTTAATAAATATGATGAGTAATGTTCCTTAAAATTCTTTAAAAGGTCATTTGTGCCTGATCTGTGAGCCTGTGTGAAGTTTGATGACAAACTTTATCATGTTGATGTAGGTACCTATACAGACCGGTATGTTACAATGAGTAATTGCGTGCCGTAGAAAAAAGTCCGTGAGAGCTAAATGTACCGATATCAGTGAGTACGAGATAGTTCTGCTATACTGCTGCATGCTTTCACCTATTTACCTATCACGTGAACTTAACAGAATACGTCCCCGATGTTTCGCTCGCTCCAGTGTGTCACAGGGGCTCGTGCTGTCACACTTGCGTCATGCCGCGTGTTGTCGCGTTGTGTAGCGCCATGCTGCATCGCAAGCCGCCCCGCGACGCCGGACAATTCAATAAATCTGGCATCCCGGTGAGTACACAGTGCTACACTCAACAACACTCTCCCGCGCTCAGATGCTCTCTGTTTATAAATTTATTTCATTTGTCACGCGTCTCTCCTTTTGCTACATTTTCGCGTCGTTTTTTGCAAAGGTAGGCCAAATTAATTTATGTTTAAATGTATTTTTTCTGTTATTATTTTCTGGTGCACAATAAAGCATATATAAAAAAAAACGTACTGAAAATCGTAAATTGTAGTGAGTTTACACTATCCTTATGTATACGGACCGTTGGTATTATAATGTTACGGGGAGTTTATCACCCCCACCGAATAATTCGGTAACCGATCTTTGTAAATTTTACAGCAAAAATAAAAAAGTTCTCTTATGCGTAATATGTCTCAGCACTAGTGGATTTTATGATAGCCATTTTTACGTCAAAACAAAGTTATTTATACAATCTATTTTCTCTAATGATTTTTTGTTTTAATAGGTAAAAAAATAAAATGATTGGCGGTAAATAGATTTTTTTACTGAAATTCCAGGTCGAAATAACAATATGCAACTTTTCACTATAATATATTCAGTAGTGGTAGTGAAATCTGAATTCGAATCTGTAATTATGTACTAGGCATACATAGATTGCATATGTATCATTTCAGCCTGTAGACGTCTACTGTTGGACATAGGCCTCCCCAAAAAAATAGGGGGAGGTTGCCATAATCGCCACGCTTGGCAAGCAGGTTGGCGATCGCAGTATGGTGGTAGAATACATAGAGAACGCTGCTGCCCATTCAAAGTCAAAGTCAAAGCGTTTATTTCAAATAGACACGTATAAGGCACTTTTGAACGTCAACATTTACATTAAAATAGAATTGATTCTAGTCGCCAGTATGTGTGAAAACGATGCATCCAGAATAAAATTACCATACCAACATATTTAAAAAGAATGAAATTGAAGCAATTACAGATAAATTAATTTTATGATAGATACATGGTGCTCACATATTTACAAAAATATGAAAAGTAAGTTTACAATTTTCCTAGAATATTAACAAGTAATAAGTCAATGTGTGAGTTAAAGTAATCATTGAGTGTAAATCAATGTCATAAATATAATTAATTATACAATATTCAATTAGCAACCTGTTTGATTTTGTTTAGACTCTAGATGGTCCTATGGAGCAGGACTAGTATGTTTCCAAGCATTCTTATCTTGGATATATTCCTCTAATTTGTAATATGCTTGTTTACAAAGTGTACTTTTCAAATGAGTTTTAAATTTCCTTTCATTTAATTGCAATATATCACAAGATATTTTGTTATAACATTTATCACAGTACCCCATAAAAGATGTATGTACTTTAGCTAATCTGAAAAATGGTTGGTCTAATTTGTCTTTGTTTCAACAATTAAAATTATGTCTATCACTTATTTTATTAAAAAGATGTAGATTTTTTCTTACGTTCATGATATTTTCATAAATTAATTGGTAAGGTACCGTCATTATATTAATCATTTTAAATAGTTCCCTGAGAGATTCGCGGCAACGTAGATTATAAATGGCTGTGACAGCTCTCTTTTGCAAAATAAAGATGGATTCAATGTCAGCAGCCCGACCCCACAGTAAAATGCCATACGACATAATGCTGTGGAAGTAGCTAAAATAGAACAAACGCGCGGTTTCTACATCTGTTAACTGTCTGATCTTTCTAACAGCTTAGCCATCTCGCAAGAGATGTTATATGAGGTCCCCATTGTAATTTCTCGTCTAGCGTGATTCCTAGGAACACCGTTTGATTAACAAATTCCTGTTTTTCTCCATTCAATATGATGTCACATTCGCTACTTCTAACATTTAGTCATTTAGATCTAATGCATTTGGTTTTTATGCCATTTAGTACCAAATTATTTACCGTAAACCAATCTTAGACCTGAAGAATACAGTTATTCATGTCGTCAAGATTTTGTGACCGTCGGTCTATTTTAAATATCATTGATGTGTCATCTGCAAATTACACCATCTTCGGTTGATTTAAGAGTAAATAGGGTAAATAATTAATGTAAACTAAAAAGAGGAATGGACCCAATATTGAACCGTGAGGAACGCCCATTGCGATTTCAGACCCTAATGAGTTTATGCCGTTTACTTGAACTTTAACTTTTCTGTCTTTCAGGTATGATCTTAGTAAATCAAGAGCTGTATTTCTAATCCCATAGTGCTCCAGTTTCAGTCAGTCACAGTGTCTCATGGTTTACGCAATCGAACGCTTTGGAGAGGTTGCAAAAGATTCCAATGGCATCTTTTGCTTCTTTCCAGGCGTTAAAAATGTTCTTTATTAGGGTGACACCAGCGTCAGTGGTACAAAACCCTTTGGTGAAACCGTACTGTTGTTCATGAAAGATGGCATTTTTATTAAAGTGACGTAACATTTGATTGAGAACTAACTTTTCAAACACTTTACTGAGAACTGGCAGAATTGACACAGGCCTGTAATTGTTATGTTCTTTACTATAACCCGATCTGAACAAAGGAACTACTTTACTGTGTTTCATGAGATCCGGGAAGACTCCTTGGTCTACATTGGTGGTTAATATGAAAGCTAAATAGGGCGCAATGGTTTCGATAATAGCACTACAGACTATTACAGACATTGCCCAAAGATCTTCTGTTGATTTAATATTAAGATCTTTAAGAGCTTTTATAACAGCTTGGGGGTTGGTATACTGAAACCTAAACTCCAAAGAGCATGCCCTTACATTCCTTCCGAGTAAGGCAGCAGAAGGCGCGGGTGAGGAATTTAAAGCTTCAGTAGTTTTAACAGGAATATTAGCGAAAATGTTTTCAAATTCATTCTCTAGTAAATCCCTTAGTAGCCTTCTACGACACCCACGGGAAGAAATAGGATGGTGCTATTCTTTACATCCGGTGCCACACGGATTGCCTATGTATAAAGATGCCTATTGTATAAATGAGCTGCCAAACATTATTAACCACCTATGCGTAATGTATGCTGATCATGCAACTGTATTGATCTTTAATTATTATTATAGTGATTCAAATTATGAAAGTGAAATAAACACCCCAGTAACTGATTGATCGCAGTCAATGAATTTCAATGTTAACGTTTCTAAAACCAAATGAATTCAAATTAGAAATTCCAAAAGTACCTAAACCTGCTAAACTGAATGCAACTTTGACGAATACTAATACTTTAAAAAAAATTACTACATATTATGATACAGTGAACGACGTTACTATTTTGCATTTGTCATGTTCCGTGTGGTGCCGGACGTAAAGATTAGCACCATCCCATCTCTTCCCGTGGGTGTCGTAGGAGGCGACTAAAGGACTTACTA
Source organism: Polymixis lichenea (assembly GCA_949091785.1). Taxonomy (NCBI): domain Eukaryota; kingdom Metazoa; phylum Arthropoda; class Insecta; order Lepidoptera; family Noctuidae; genus Polymixis; species Polymixis lichenea. The sequence continues at coordinate 25,723,931 of OX420936.1, read as the reverse complement.
GAGAATGGGCAGCAGCATTCTCTATGCATTTGACCACCATACTGCGATTGCCAACCCGCCTGCCAAGCGTGACGATTATGGCAAAACCCCCAAATTGGGGGAGGCCTATGTCCAGCAGTGGACGTCTTTCGTCTGAAATGATGATGATGATGATGATATGTCATGAATCGTAAAAATACATTACCAATTCCTGTTAATAAAAAATAATACACGAATATAGTTGTTTTATACTTTACATTAAACAAGACATTGATTGCATTTCTTTCGCGAATAAAATGGTAATAGTCGCTTCCCAAGTAACACAGACGTGCTGAATAAAGATTGAGTGAGAGCAATCATCAAGAGCATAAGCTGAATACTAAGCTGAATAACGTCTGAGTATCGTCTATTCAGCTGTTATTCAAGCAAAAAGGGCCCCAATTTTGAATGCTTAACGCTGAATAACGTCTGAGCAACATCTGAGTAGGAGCTTAATAACGTTTCAATTAGCTTAATAACTTTTGAATAACAGCTCACATTGTTTTTATTAAGCTCTTACAACGGAATTATTCAGCTTAGTCGAATTGGTTATTGGATTCAGCATTTAAATTATCGTTGGCATTTTTGCGAAAAATATTCATACAAATTGTGAAAAGGATTCAATTGGATTAAATATTTTAATGTCTATGACGAATTTAAATGTTGATGTGACATGGTTTTTTTTGGGTAGGAAATCATCAAATGACTACACCCGCTCTGGGTGGAGCAGGAGGGCGTGTCAGACTTTTACTGACTAAACCCCACCCGTGTTCCCTCAGTTGCCTGTGTGCCAGGCAGGGGTGACGGTATCTCTTTCGAACAACCTGCACCCCTGGCAGGCATCGGTCCTTGCTGGCTCCACCAGTTGGTGCTGGCATCTCTTTGTGGCGCGCGTAGAACACAACGCGCCGTCGACCCGGGCTTGGTCATTACCGGACAGCGAGCTACCCATTATTACTCGCCTTCCGCAAGCCCGCGCCACGGTGGCCGGGAATCAGCATGGGATGGCAAATCAAATGGGATTCCCGTCGCCCAGGGCGTCTCCTGCGAAGGCTACGGCCGTGAGGGCGCATGTACTGCCTCTCCCTCACGAGCGCCGCCTCCTTCTTTGTGAGCATCACTGTTTTGCTGCAGAAGGTGACGGCTACCCATGCACCATGGCCGGACGCGAGAGATCGCCGCCACCGATCGCCTCTTCGAGGACACGGCGGTGCTCCGCCCAAGCCAGGCAGACTTCCACCATATGCTCCACCGTGTCCTCAGGGCGATCTTTGCAGTGGAAACACCCGGGTGTTTCCTCCCGCCTTATGCGAAACAGGAACCTCCCGAAACAGCCGTATCCGGTGAGGACCTGTGTCAGGCGGAAGGTGAGGACGCCATGTCACCTCTCAAGCCACTCATCAAAGAGGGGACTTACCGCCGCAATCGTGGCGTTCCCAGCACTGGGTTGCGACAATCGCACTCTCCACGTCGCCATGAGATCCATCTGATTTGTCGGTCTTACAGTAGGCCGTTCTGTGTCCATAGGGTTAGGAATTAAACACAGGTTTTTATACAACAATTTTATAAAACTAATTCTAAAGCTGTGAGTTATTTTCAACCCGAAATCAATTTACAGTCACCAAAACACTGTTTGTTAACATTCGACAACAATCGAATTAACAAACAAATATGGCGGCGCAGGGCATTTGCCGTTCAACCAATCAGCACGCGAGGTGCGTTCCGTCGCAAGCAATTTCACAATTTGACGGTTTCACTTCGATAGATTATAATCTATCGAAAAATAATGCGACATGTTTACGTTAGGAGAGCGTCCCGCAGACGATGGACGTGGACTGCGATGTTACTACCGTAGTTCGCGCGGAGCCACACAGCTTCATATGCTGCTATTTCCTTTTGCGTCAAACGCGTCGCGAGTGGTTTGATAACAATTTTATAATCGCGACATTTTTTTGTGTATGCGCGCATAGCCATATTAACCAATACGTTACAATTCAGGGCAAAAAATGATCGCGCGATAAAAAGTCATAGTGCGCGCTCTCTCTATAGTGAATCTGACTGATTACTGGTAAGTCGCATCTGTGTACGATTAATTATCAGAAATGAGCGTTGGGTCGGCTAATGTAATGGCCATCGCACACGTTCAAGTCCGGCAACGGATCGGCATCAGCGCACACGGAAAGGTATCGGCGAGTAATGATGATGAGTCTGTAGCAAACATGGAACAAACACCAGCATCTCCTCTACAACGATAGAAGCAAACATAAAACAAACAACAGCGTCTCCTCAACAACGATAGAAGCAAACGTTCATCAGCTGCCAGCCTATTCCCAACAATGTTGGGGTCGGCTTCCAGTCTAATCGGATGTAACTGAATACCAGTATTTTACATGGAACGACTGCCTATCTGACCTCCACAACCTAGTTACTGGTTAATACGATACCCCTTGGTAAGACTGGCTGTCGGGTCGCTCAGCGCGCTATGGAACGGGCTATGCTCGGAGTTTCTTTGAAGGATAAAATGAGGAATGAAATTATCCGGAAAAGAACCGGAGTTACCGACATAGCTTGAAGAGTGAGCAAGCTGAAGTGGTAGTGGGCTGGCCATGTTTGTCGAACGACCGATGGACGGTGGAGCAGACGTGTCCTGGAGTGGAGACCGCGTATCGGCAAACGTAGTGTGGGACGCCCCCCAGCTAGATGGACCGGCGACCTTAAAAGGTGGCTGGGACAGATTGGATGCGGAAGGCGGAGGATAGAGTGTTGTGGCGCTGCCTGGAAGAGGCCTATGTCCAGCAGTGGACTGCGATAGGCTGAGTTTATTAAGACTGGTTGTCAGAATTTCGGGCTTTTGACGGCCCGTAACGACTGTCAAAGATCCTCGAATTTCATCCGGTACTAACGGCTTAACGTGCTTTCCAACGTACAGAGGGGTCTTGGAATGTAAAGATGATCACCCATCCACGGGTCAACTGCGGCAACCGTAGTTTAACCTGATCGATCGACCCGTGCGGCTGTTATTACTTAGCCACAAGCCCCTTCGTAAACATTCAATCTGAAAGGTTCTGGAGACGGCCCGGTGACGTCACTGTCTGACATATCCGGACGCCACTCGGGCGAAGTGTCGCTCGCACTTGACAGCGGATTATCATTTAACACACTCAGTGTTAGCGAACATATATCGCTTTATGCAGTACCTACAGGTCAGGAAAAACTAACATTTGACTCGAATAATAATTGAACCCGGCTCCCCAAAGAACATAATAAATATTCAGTGGTAGCGCCAATCGAGCCATTCAAAATCAAAATCAAAAGTCATTTATTCAAACTAGGCTGAGAGTCAGCACTTTTTGAACGTCAAAATTACATAAGACAGTCCCCCCAAAAAGCCCGCCCTTCACCACTTCCGAGTGCTTTAGCTGGGAAGAAGAAGTGGCGCAACAAACTCCCCAGCAGCACAGCTGTCTGTTATGTTGGAAGAACTTGATTCTATACAATAATAGCATATAACCATCATTCAACGATAAATGAAAATTTACTTAATAAAAAATAAAAAAAATCAATGGTTTATGCAGTCAAGTTAAATAAACAATGATATGAAGTAATTCATATGACCTGTCAGTAGTTAAGCTAATTCTGGTGAAAGAACATAAACGTTGTCTTGAGTTAATCACGGCGACCACCAATTCTTATCGTTTAAGTAGTCGTTGATAGAATAGTATGCCTTCGAACAAAGATTTGATTTTACTTTCGCTTTAAACGCATTAAAATGTAAATCTAGCAAAGAAGAAGGAAGCTTGTTATAGAAGGTTATGCCAAGCCCAGCAAATTAGTTATGAACCCTATGAAGCCGGTGAAAGGGAGCACGTAGTTTGTCCTTATTTCTAGTATTAATATTATGAGTATCACTGTTTTTAGTGTATAAGTGTATATTTTGCCTAATATATAAGATGTTAGCGAAGATGAATTGTGATGCCACCGTGAGAATACCAATATCTTTAAAAAATTCTCTCAGAGAAACTCTAGCACCTAGTTGGTAAATGGCACGAACAGCTCGTTTTTGAAGAACAAAAATATTTTGAATGTCAGCCGCTTTACCCCACAGCAGAATGCCGTAGGACATAACGCTATGAAAATAACTAAAATAGACTAACCGAGCTGTATCAACGTCAGTGTATTGTCTTACTTTTCTGACGGTGTAAGCGGCCGAACTGAGCCTTCCCGCTAGGCTTGATATATGTGATCCCCACTGAAGTTTGGCATCTACTGTTATGCCAAGAAAAACGGCCGATTCTACAGTTGCAAGCACCTCATCATCTAAGACGATGTTGGGTCCCGGATTTCTTAGATTAGAATAGAATAGAATTTATTTGCAAATATGGGTAATACAAAAGTAGATGTACGTATCACAATACAGAGTTCTGCCACATTTCACCGTTCGGCATGCAAACATTTTCATTATGTAAAATTATTAAAATTTAAATTCTCATTAAAACATTAACTTAATTATTACACTCTAATTAAATAAAATTATTAAAATTAAAATTTTCATTAATTATTACATTATACCTACATTAAATAAAATTGTCATTAAAACATAAAAATAGTAGTCAAACTTATATAAACAAACAAAAATTAAAATTACAGGTCATACATAATACAAAGATGGAACATTATTTATTATGGCAATAATCAATTAATTAAAAATTATGCAGAAAAACAAAAAAAAAATGTCCGTTAGAAACTCAGTTACACTGTAGTACGTTTTATCTATTAATAATTAGCGAAGTCTACTTTTGAATTGCCCCGTTTTCAAGTCTTTCCAAGCACAAACAACAAACAAAAACAACAAACAACAACAGCAACATTAAACTTCAATGAAGTGAATTTTAACGTAAAAGAGTAGGTTCATGTTACTACGTTAGCAGTACACGGAGCAGGTCCCGTAGTGGTTCTCCGATCAGCTGCGCCTGGCTAGCAGCTTATAGGTACTACGCGTGAAATATGAAACTAATTTGGACTGTGAGAGTAAACATTGTTGACTAAATACCGGATAAATCCCAGACATAACCACTGTGACGTCGTCATCTAATGCGGACCAAGTATCATCTTACTTAAGGGCATTATTTACGAAGTGCTCGCTGCCGGTGGCCGGCTGTAATTAGTGACAGGCAATAATTGCCCGCCAGACGCGCAACCTGCCCCCCCACCCCTACCCCTCCGAAGCCAGCGGCCCGTAGCTCCAAGCTTTGAAACACGATTCTTAGCGCTAATAGAGTTACAGTTAAACGACTCTTCTCTGAACTTCTTACGGAGGTTTAGCTGCAAGCTGAGACTGACATGACATTAAGAAGTATAACAAAAACGAGTTTTATCTGTTGAAAGAAACTATTGATTTCAAGTTGCAGAGATCTCACAGTAAACGGACGTAAACTTACCTGGAACTAATTTTATAAAATATAAATTATGGATGAGAAATGGAAAACGTCGATAGCAAATGCTAGTGACTTTCTTGACACGGATTTACTAATAAAAGCCAGTAATGGAGATCCAAATATAATTTATTACGTTGAATCCTTCTCAACTTATAATAGGCTAGGCACGGCTAGGGCTTTGCAGGTAGGCTGCGCAGGCCGCATGCAGGTCGGAGCAGCGTGCAGTGCATGTCCTGCCCAGGTTGGGGTACCCAGAATCCTGAGTATTAGGGAAAATTTTCTGCTTGCTAAGCAAGTGGCTGTCGATATCGACGAGTATTCTTATTCGAATGTCGGAGGCTTAAAATTTGTTTATTGTTAAATATAAGATTCAGATTATTTCAAATCGTTAAAGATCCTAAATGGCCATTCAAAATGAAAAATGATTACAAAACCTAGCTGATTTTCAGAGACCTATTCAACTATACTCTATTTGACATAGTACGTCGACTTCTTTTGTTCACAATAGGGCGTCTGGTTGTCGCCATTTTGAATTTTGATTACTTTCATGACTTTAGTGACACTTGCAAGATTAAGACAAGTCGATTGCGGTAAGAATCATTAAAAGCGGTGCACGTGTTAGATTGTTAATTTTTATAGGAAAATAATTGCTGTTTAATTATGTATAATGTTAGGACCCGATTCATTGTACGAGCGTTTCAGAACGTCTTGTTCGAAAGCGCCTCTACGGGATTCAGTGTTAACTAAAGGATTGAGTTTTGTCATTATAACATAGAAGCCAAGTTAGTTTTCATAAGCTCTTGTTCTGCTTCTGTAATACTATTTCATGTGGCTTGTATAAAGATATATTTTACATTGAACTATCGTTATTATGCACATCACCTGTACAAACAAAACAAGTCCGTTTTGTTTGCCACGAGGATGGGATATTGTGAAGTAAGTGAGTAAGTGAAGTGATACATAATCTCGCGGGCAGTGACAAATCCCACGTGCTCTTGTACACCCTTTTCCTTTGTTCCAAGGGTTCCACAGCCTGTGATGATAACACGCTTCACACCTTCCTTTTTTGTCATTTACGTAAGCACATAATACGACTACAATGGAACAACTAGATCAAGTTTTGTTCCAAATGATGGAAATGATGCGAGGTATGCAATTATAACAAACTCAATTACAACAAGCCTAACAAAATAATGATAAATCGGTTACGCTGTAAGTAGTGTACAAATATATTTTCCACCACTAAGTTTTGAAAATATTTCTTCAACCTGAGGAATGGGGTAGTTATCATTATCAGGTTTTTATTTAATGTTGCTCTGTAGTCTGCACACAACGCGAACCTTCCCATTTTATTTTATTACAGGAACAATTGGAGTCCATGTTGGAGTGACTGGTTCCATTTTTAGGTCACGATGGAGGTCGTCATTTCTTTTATACCAGGGAGCATTAACAATACTCCTGAGTACCTTATTCTGGAATGTTTGTATAATTTTGATATTGGTCGGTTTAGTACAGCCCCACAGTTGGATGCCATATGTCCATATTGGCATAAGAATATGCTTATATAATAAAATTTTGTTGTGTATCTATAGACAGGAATCCCGTCCAATCAACCAATACATGTTTTTAAAACGCATGTCTAGTTCCTGTCTTTTCTTTTTGACGTGCGCTTTCCAGCGCAGTTTCGCGTCAAGCGTTATGCCAAGGTAATTGGCTGTATTTGCGTATAGCACTTGTTGGCCATTTATGAAGACTGGATGGTATTCAAAATTCCTGTTGGTGAAATCAATGTGAAGCGACTTTGATTCATTCAATTTGATTCTCCATTTTTGTGCCCAGTCATGAACTTTATTTAAAGCGATTTGTACCTTTTCGATTGCTTCCTTAGGGCATGACCCAGTAGCCATAATGGCAGTGTCGTCCGCAAAGGTTACAATAGTATTGTTTTCTAGCTCTGGTATATGATACGTGTACAATAGGTAGAGCACTGGACCCAGCACACTACCTTGAGGCACGCCAGCTTTAATAATTTTTAGCTCAGAAAAAGCATCCTCGTGCCTTACTCTAAACATTCTATTTGTAATGTACGATTGCAAGATATCGGCAAAATCATTAGGCAGCATTAGTCTTAGCTTGTATATCAAACCCTCTTGCCAAATTCAAAATCAAAAGCTTGTGCCACATCTAAAAATACGGTGGAGCAGACTTTTTTTATCTTCAAGCGTATCTCAATGATGTTGATAATTCTATGTACTTGGTCTATTGTTGAATGTTTCTCTCTGAACCCAAAGTGGTGGTCAGGGATCAGGTTACTCTCGTTTATAATCGGTTTTAGGCGTTTTTAAAATTATTTTTCAAACAGCTTTGATAGTATTGGCAACAGGGAAATGGGACTGTATGATGAAGCTTCATGAGGTGGTTTACCAGGCTTTGCAATCATAATCACTTCGGCAACTTTCCATGGCTCAGGAACATGCTTTAGCACGAATGCAGCATTGATGAGCCTGGTAAGCTTAACGATGGCTTTACGTGGCATATGTTTTAGGATTTTACCCGTAATAAAGTCATACCCTGGGGATTTCTTTTTTAAGCTTATGATTTGAATTTCCTTTACGATTTATGACGTATTAAAAAAAAACTACTTACTAGATCTCGTCCAAACCAATTCTCGGTTGAAGTTTACAATTATCATTCTCGTATTTTATAAGTTACAGCGGGGGGGGACACATTTTACCACTTTGGAAGTGTCTCTCGCGATATATTAGAAGCCTCATTACTATCATTTTTGAAGACCTATCCATAGTTCCCCCACACGTATGGGTTTGATAAAAATAAAATTGAGTTTCAGTTCTAAATATGGGGAACCCCCAAAATTTATTGTTTTTTTTTTCTATTTTTGTGTGAAAATCTTAATGCGGTTCACAGAATACATCTACTTACCAAGTTTCAATAGCATAGTTCTTATAGTTTCGGAAAAAAGTGGCTGTGACATACGGACGGACGGACAGACAGACAGACAGACAGACATGACGAATCCATAAGGGTTCCGTTTTTTGCCATTTGGCTACGGAACCCTAAAAAGGGCTTGTAACCAACGGCGGGGCGGACTCTACGATAGTTGTCTAACGGTAAAGACCCTTGGGCACGCCACGATTGCGGCGGTAAGGCAGCATGGCGTCGTCACCTTCCGCCTGACACAGGTCCTCACCGGATATGGCTGATTCGGGAGGTTCCTGTTTCGGATAGGGCGGGAGGAAACGCCAGGGTGTTTCCATTGCGAAGATCGCCCTGAGGACACGGTGGAGCATACGGCGGAGGTCTGCCCGACTTGGGCGGAGCACCGCCGTGTCTTCGTGGAGGTGATTGGTGGTGGCGATCTCTCGCGTCCAACCCTGGTCCAGGCCATGGTACGGAACGAGAGTGCATGGCTAGCAGTCGCCTCCTTCAGCGAAGCAGTTATGCTCGCAAAGAGGGAGGCGGCGCACGTGAGGGAGATGCAGCACATGTGCCCTCACAGCCGTGGCCTTCGCAGGAGACGCCCTGGGCGTCGGGAATCCCAGGCTGATTCCCGGCCACCGTAGGCACGGGCTTGCGGACGGCGAGTAATGGGTAGCTCGCTGTCCGGTAAGGACCAAGCCCGGGTCGACGGCGCGTAGTGTTCCACGCGCGCCTAAAAGAGATATCAGCAGCAACTGACGGGGCCCGCAAGGGCCGATGCCTGCCAGGGGTGCGGGTTGTTCGAAAGAGATACCGCGGCCCCTGGCACACAGGCAACTGAGGGAACACGGGTAGGTTTTAGTCAGCAAAAGTCTGACACGCCCTCCCGCTCCACCCAGAGCGGGAGAAATTATTTGATGATTTCCCACCCGAAAAAAAAAACGGTAAAGACCCTCTGGTGTCCGTCGTAATTTTAAGCTGCTAAAAAGTCCCACCGCCAAAGGGAGATGGTACACTGTAAAGTGGAAACTCCAGCTGGTAAGCCAAAGAGAATCAGAACGCTGCGACGTGAAAGCTCTGGCTAAGTCATCCAAGGACTTTCTGAGCTAACTGTTCGACGGTACAGACCCTAACCAGGTCCTATGTCCGTCATTTTAAATTGCCTAACAGTGTTTCCCGCCATTACCGTTGTATCTTGAAAATACTGAGTGAGTTGTGAAGCAGAAGCTCTGCACCAATTGTTTGACAAAATGTACTTTCTGTGTAAAATTTAGGTATGTAACTCAGGTATCACCCGTGTAGCAGGTACTGATCTTATTTAGCTAAAATATATGAAAGTATGTGAAAACAGAATAACGTACTTCTATGGCTCCGTCCAATATAAACGTGTTAAGAAGTGTATTTTGTGATTTTAATAATAATTTATGAAAGTTAAAATGTATCAAGACAGTACTTTATTGATTTCTTACAATTAACCCTTATGGGTACTAGGTCTTATGGAATTGATAAAAATAGGTTCAATCCCTATTTTTTAATATTTAATTACCGTGCATTTGAGAGATTCAATTAATTCTAGTGTCAATTTCTCATTACACGCGTTTCGTTAGGTCTCTAAATTACCGCCACAATGGAACAAACATCCACACACATACATAGGCTGATAAACACATTACTCTCCTCGGGTCGAGCAGTCGAGTAATTAGTGTTGTTCCACGATTTCAGTGATGTCCTTAGCAACTTATTAAACTGTGAAATATTTAGCATACGTTTTTACCGTTGAGACCCCTCACAACGCTATAATAGCTACTTATTATTAGACTTTAAGTGTAACTGCCAAATCTGACATAGCTAGTTGTAGCTAAAATAAAAATCCAGGAACTCGCTGTGGTACATCGTGCAGGAATACAGACACGTGTGCACGTTTACATGTAAATATCATATACATTAGGTAGTCACTAATTATTCGTGGAACATACCTACTGTAGTATTCGTCAGTGTGCTTCCAGGCAACTCAGTTCACGACTAGCTATAAATGAGACAGATAAATCACGTCCAACTTGTAAAGCAGAGTGGGCACAGGAAGTGAGCGAACGTTGGAAATACGACAATAATATTTGAGAGGCCGCAAAACGAATCGAATTCACTTAGCAGTTTTAAAAACACTAGTAAAACCAACGGATCGGCCGAGTCGGGTGGGGGTAATTGGAATGTTTCAGAGATGAAGTGAGTTTTATACTCATTGCGAAGAACTAATACTTAATTAGTTTGTATGACACCGAATACAAATGACGGCAGATAGCACAGGAATAAGAGGCGAGAGGTTTTTCGTGTTCTTACACTTTAATTATGTACCACAAACGATGCTAATTAACAAGAGCAGTTTAAAATGACTACAATTAACCATTTTAGGAAAATGCCAATGTAAGTACTTACGCATGAAGCGTCAACGATTGTAACGTAGGTTTTAAACAATGAAGCGCGCAGAGGCTTGTTTGGGAGTTTGGGAGCATTCCCACGCTTATAGTAGACGTAGACGAGAGAGAGGTTTCTTACAACGGTCACTGTAAATTGGCACTGTTTCAATTTGTCAAACGGTCGCGTTTCGCCAATATAGAGTCCCGCAGTAAAGTAAAGAAAAGAAGTAAAGAAAACCGTCGATAAAGTGCGGCGACGCGACGGTGTAACGGGTCACGGGTGGCCGTAGTGTCGTGTCGAGCGGTGACACAACTCACGCCCACCATCTTTGCCGAAGTTATCCGATGTTGTCTGATGTTGCCCGATGTTTGCCGACAGACCGCTGTGACTTCAATCCGTGTACACTGTACAACTTTTGGATTTCTTTTAAAGTTTTTGTAGTAGTTAGTTTTGCAGCGGTGATACGATCTTGGTACTCCAAGCATGTACCTACACTAAGTGCAGTTAGGAACCAAGAAACCTATGAAATTTATTTTTCCTTTATTTGACGTTATTGTTCTATGCACCAAAATGTAATGACACATGAGCACACTGGAGAACATTGTATACTATACATCAATATTGTAAAATGCTGATGTTATTCGCAGTTGTTACTTAATGTTTTTCTTTGGGTTTATCCCACACAGTTCTGGTTAAAAACTAAGAAAACACTCCCAGGCGAGCGATGGCGACGCCCGCGATGTGGCGTGCGCTGGAACCCACCGCCCGCCGCGCTGCCGCGCGTCGGCCGCCTCTAACCCAGGAACTATTTAAAATCCTTATTTGTAATCTAGACACAGATCTTGAATACGTCTGAGACGCTGAGAATTCCTATTTGTATAAAACGAAGAGGGGAAACGCGCTTATGATCAGAAATCTATTCAGCTTGTACGAGAGTTTTTACTTTAAATTATTGTGGGTGTAGAATTAAGTCTTAACATATTCAACTAGGAACTAGTACTTAAGACGTCTCTGCTGACGAATTATTGATCAATCTTTTAATAGCAGTAACAGATGTTCTTAAACTAAACGATCTATTTCTACTAACAATATCAGTGTCAGTGCCAGGTCATCAGATTGCGCCCAAGTCAGGACGCATTCAGTACCGCTTTCTCTGCAGAAGGACAAACGACAAAGTCGCGACTTCGGGGCCGGGGGCGGCCGGCGGCGCCTCTCGTCGCACGTCGCAATCACATATGTGTATTAGTGCACTGTTTCATTACGACGACGTCGAGTATTTGGAAGAACGCTGCACCAAACCGTCGTGTGCTCATTTCCGTATCATACAAAAACAACTTATATTTCAAAAGTTGTACAATACTAGCTTTTGCCAGCGGCTTTGCCCGCGTAGGAGGTCGAAAACTATCCCACGGGAAGGTAGTGCCGGTATCTTATGTGTTATTCCAATTACAAAATACCTGTGTGCTAAATTTCATTCAAATCCGGTTAGTCGTTTGTACGTGAAAGGGTAACAAACATCCATACTTACATCTGAATATCCATACTCACAAACTTTGACATTTATAATATTAGTAAGATTAATATTATTTGACCGTAGCAAGTTGTTCGACCGATAGTTGCACCAAACGGCTATTTTGTTTAAAAATGTCATAATGTAATGACGATAGCGGCGTTTGTTTCATTTCGTCTGTGACTAGTGGTAGGTTCACGCGCGCTACTCAAGAGCCTGTAATGTATACAAGGCGTCGATAGGCTCAGCGATGTAGAATGTCATATTGAAGAGGAAATAGGCCACACGAGGGATTTGAAAGAAACCGGTTGTCGGGTCCTGCCGGGCGTCGGTGCCGGTGGTGACCGGATGGGTCGGGTGGCTAACGACGTGTTTGAATCAATGGCAGCGCGCCGCAAAAATTGCATTTAGTATCGCAGCAGTGCTAGACCCCTCCCCCACCCCCGCTCATGCACCCTCACGAATGGGGTGTTTGTCGTGTGCTTTATCTATTGAGCGCGGGCCCATTGGACGACGACTAGGCAATTTTAAAATACCGACGCTCGTTGGAACGTTAACCGAATTTGGGAGATGTTTGATTGAAATTTCAAGGCACTTATTATGTTTTATTTTATTTTACAAAATGGATAGTTTGGATAATCTATAAAACGGTGATGTATACTTGTTATAAAGATGATAATAGGCGTGATTGGTGGAGTTTTCAACGTTTCCAAAATTGCCCAATTGCTGCACATAGCAATTATTTGGGAGCCAATTATCATGTTTTACTAGGAATAAACCACGCCCTTGCGCATACGTCACCGCTCCCGAGTTTCACTCATCACATCGTTCATTTATTCTTTACGTCAGGTCGTCATTAAAAATTCGTGGAGTCGTGCTGTATCATGTTGTGCGTGTTATTAGCAGAAGTCGGAGTAGGTAGATTGATTTAAGGTCGTTGACGTCAAACGTAGAGGATAATATGGATATGCCTCCAAAATACCGGAACTTCATATTTATTGTGATATTTGTTCCGGAATTTTGAAATTAGCACGAAATTGTGTTTAAGGTGAAAAACGTATTAATAATATCAATCTACGCTACCAGTGTTAGCTAATGGTGAAAGAAATCAGTATTTTATTTTATACAAAAATACCTTGGAATAGTTACACCGTATTTTGTCCCTTACAGTTGAATTAGAAATGACGCTTGACAGTATGAGACAAAACTTAGACAGGGCCTTTTGTTTCTTTATCTAATGTTCATCTATGTTCACAGCGCATTGACCGCACGCAACGACCAATCAGAAGCAAGTATCCTGTATGATTCATTGGGTGTTTGTTAGCCTATTTAAACGATTTTGTTAGCCTATCTGTATGTTTTTTATTTTATTTTATTCCATAATTCCAAATCCGGAACTTTTTCCGATACTTCCCGCACATTATGGATAAAATGGCATGTCCATATTATAATATCTTGACGCAAGTATATAAAATCAATCTACCTACTCCGACCTCTGGTTATTAGTAACTCTATTATATTATTATGGCGATTAGCGCCTCAGTTGACGCAAGTTGAAAGAGAGTGGGTCATAGCGCTTCTATTGAGTGGATGTTGGGTGACAGAGATTTGTCGGCAGACGCCGCCGGGCATAACGGTGAGTAATATTTTTATAATAATATTCTTTTAGTTAAAATAAACAAATGTGTCAATGGTGGTTTTTCTATAGAATATTCGAAATAAGTTAACAGAAGCGTTAAGTAGGTAGGTATCGTCTTTGTGTTCTTTTATAACGAGTTTCTGGTATTGTTGATGAGCGCTGTTCCAAGTAGAGTAACCGTGAAAGCGTTAGAGAGTTATACTTAAGTAAACGATGAACTTAAGTAAATGATAAATGTTTTTGATTCCATTAAGTAATTAACTATTCTAAACAAAAGTTAATCCAGTAGGTAGTGATTGGATTTTAAAGTAAATATTTACCTACGCAATCACGCACTTTCTTTTTGTCAAGAAACGTTGCTGGGTCAAGCGTGTTCTCGTGGAAGAACACGCGGCTCCAAGTTTAGTTACAATCTAGTTACCACGAAATCGGATTGGGTGTAAGTGTAACCCTGTAATGGTAGCGATGTTTGTTTGTAAATAAATAATTTAATAATTATAAGTTAGCTATTATTGTAGGGGCTTGTGGTTAAGTAATAACAGCCACAAGGGTCGGTCGATCGGGTTAAGCTACTCTCGCTACTTACATAACACCCTTCCATGCCTCGGAAAGCACGTTAAGCCGTTGGTCTCGGCTGTTATTTGTGCATCTTTGACAGTCCTTAAGAATCGTCAGAAGCCCGAAAGTCTGACAACCACTCTTACAAAGGGGTATTGTATTTACCAGTAACTGGGTTATGGAAGTCAGATAGGCAGTCGCTCTATGTAAAATACTGGTATTCAGCTGCATCCGGTTAGACTGGAAGCCGACCCTAACATAGTTGGGAAAAGGCTAGGCAGATTATATTATTGTAGGGAATTATACATATATAAGTTTTAATACATGTGTGCCTATAGTAATAAATTGAGTAATAATGTGCAAATAAACTACAGCTATTTGTTTCGTTCCAGAAAAATACTGCTTACTTCTAGCTTCAGCGGTGGCGAGAAAGCTGAACCCTAGAAGCATACCACTACCAACGCGCGAGAGCCACGAGACGGCTATGTCAGCAGACGATGCGGCTATGGTTACTGCCTATTCTTTTTTGAGCACACGAGTAATCTCAACTTCGTACAGCGTGAGTCACCTTAACTTATTCATCATTTACATTAAACATTCTTTTCTTATGAAGTGAATAAAAAAATTTATTAAAACAGCGAATACCTACTACCTATTATACATGTTGTTGTAACATAAAAGGGCGCTCGGCGCTCACTCAAACCAGTATTACGCGCGCCACATGGAAATACTCAGTAAAAATATTACTATTAGATAAATATTTTGCTTACAACCCGCCTCAACAAAGGTGGAAGTTCTGAGTAGTACGACAGATTATTTATTATATTTTGAAGAATAATATTTTTAACCGTCCCATACCCATTTAGTTAAGTTGGCCCGTCCCGTACCTACAATTTGTCATAATAAATAATCTTATGTAAGTATTGAAATTGACAACATTTTCTTTGTTTCTAGATTTCAATGAACATCGTCAGAAGGCGCCTGAAAGATATGCCGCCGCCCTGCCAAGAAGATTTGAATGACCCAGGGAGGCACACTTTGCCGGACACTGAGTGCACGACAAACATCTATCCATCCATTCTCACAAACTTTCACCATAAATACATAATAGCACAGTTTACAATCCAGTAGTAATTTAATATTGCAATTATTTTATTTATCAAAATAAAGTATTAAGGTATATTTCCAACCATTGTTTCTCAAACGCTTATTCTTCCATTGCTCGATTTGGGAAAGACGCCAGACACCTGTCATAATAAACTAGCTTCCTCCATGTCCCCAGGCTTCAAACAATCTCCACAATTATCTTTCATCACGGTTTGGCCGTGAAGGCGTAACTGACAGGCAAAGTTACTTTCGCAATTATAATAATAGTATGGAAAGTTCTTCTAATAACGTGATATACTCGTAGATAACAGAGTAATTAAAACTTAATAAAAAAAAAATTACTTCTTTTCGCATAATTGTGATGTTCTTGAGATTTTTTCCTTTGCTATTGTTGGTGATAATTTAAATTAGGGCCTTCACGGCACGGCATGGCATGACAAGGGATTTTAGTAAGCGCATATGATTTAAGATCTTATATTATCATAGGGTTCACAATTCGGGATGCCACGGCATGCCAGAACGTGCTGTGCCGCCCCGGTGCGGCCTATACAGCCCAGTCATTTTATACTAATCTATACTCCGATTGAATTAAGATTAGACAATTGAATAAACCTTTTTTAACCGACTTCCAAAAGGAGGAGGTTCTCAATTCGTCGAAACCTTTTTTTTTTATGTATGTATGTTCCCCGATTACTCGAAGATGGCTGGACCGATTTGGATTTTTTTTTTTGTTTGAAAGGTTATACTTCCCAGGTGGTCCCATGATCATCAAGTCAGGATCTGATGATGAGATCCTGGAGAAATAGAGAGACCTCTTCAAATTTTATAGGCACACTTGAAGCAATTTGTGTAGTTTTTGAAAGAATACTTTCTCGGAGTGGTTTCATTTCAATTTGGTGAAGATCTGATGAAGAACTTCGGAGATAGGCAACGGAACTCCTCAATAAATGATAGCAAATGGACTGGGATTGCTGAAATCTCATGTCTGTCTAGTGTCCGTATGAATTGAGGAGCCATGTCTCAGATTTAAACGAGGGTATTACCAATATTTAGTAGTAAATTTGCCAAATTTGTAGCTCTGATCCTGGAATTTGTAGTAAAACCCTTCAAAAGTTACAGAACGTTGAAGGTGGCCCCTCAATTCAGACGTCTGGATTGAGGAGCCACCTCAGAACTCGAAAACTAGCCAATGGATATTGCTAAAACTTTGGTAGGAATTAGTAGTGTTTATGCTTAATTTGTACAAAAAATATGGGGTTTGTACGGCTGAATTTGAGGTAGCTACAATGCTTTGATTTATCTGAAAAATCCATAAATTTCCCCGCGCTGTTTCTCGGAAACTGATGAAGCAATTAAAATAGATTTTTGATATTATTTAGTAGTAAATTAGCCAAATTTGTAGCCGCGATCCTGGAATTTGTAGTAAAACCCTTCAAAAGTTACAGGACGTTGAAGGTGGCTCCTCAATCCTGACGGTCTATAAAAAACAAATGTACGTAGCAACTAAAGTAATTGATCAAATCGAAGTTTGATTATGCCAATATTTAGTAGAAATTTCTACTAAATATTGGCGTAATCAAAATTCCTCTACATTCAGTATTTCAAAAAATATTAATAATTTTAAAATTCCTAAAGAATTTTCTGTGTACCCTACACCATAAATAACGCTTAAGTTGATATTTATGTACATTTCGATTCTGATTAAAATTAAAATAAACAATAAATCAATAAATTTGCTCTAAATAATGGTGGAAACCACATGAAACTCAATCTGTCGTTTAGAAGATCTAAGCGGTCACACAGACAGAACCAAAAACAATTTTGTTTTAAAACATGTAGGTATAGATAATAGAGATTTAAAATTAGTACATTTTTTTTTTTCCGGGTGGGAAATCATCAAATAACTTCTCCCGCTCTGGGTGGAGCGGGAGGGCGTGTCAGACTTTTACTGACTAAAACCCACCCGTGTTCCCTCAGTTGCCTGTGTGCCAGGGGCGGCGGTATCTCTTTCGAACAACCCGCACCCCCGGCAGGCATCGGCCCTTGCGGGCCCCTCTGTTGCTGCTGACATCTCTTTGAGGCGCGTGTGGAACACAACGCGCCGTCGACCCGGGCTTGGTCCTTACCGGACAGCGAGGTACCCATTACTCGCCGTCCGCAAGCCCGTGCCTACGGTGGCCGGGAATCAGCCTGGGATTCCCGACGCCCAGGGCGTCTCCTGCGAAGGCCACGGCTGTGAGGGCGCATGTACTGCATCTCCCTCACGTGCGCCGCCTCCCTCTTTGCGAGCATAACTGCTTCGCTGAAGGAGGCGACTGCCAGCCATGCCCTCTCGCTCCGTACCATGGCCTGGACCAGGGTCGGACTCGAGAAATCGCCGCCGCCGATCACCTCCACGAGGACACGGCGTTGCTACGCCCAAGCTGGGCAGACCTCCACCGTATGCTCCACCGTGATGCCATGCCGCCTCTCAAGCCACTCCTCAAAGAGGGGACTTACCGCCGCAATCGCGGCGTGCCCAGCACTTGGTTGCGACAATTGCACTTTCCACGTCGCCATGAGATCCTGCCGGAGCTCTGTCCGCCGTGCCGCGACTTCCCGCGGCAGCGGAGTTACGCCCCGGCGTTTGGCCTCCTCGCGCCACTCCTAAGTGAGCGCGGGGACGTTTGCCTCCAGATCCCATGGCAGTAATCCGGCAAGGAGGCCCGCCGCCTCACCGGAGATCGTGCGGTATCCCCGGATCATCCGGATGGCCATGACCCTATAGGCCGCCTTCAACCGGCGTGCTGGTTGGCGCCTCAATGTAGGCGCCCACACCGGCGCCCCGTATAGGGCCATGGCCTGCACGACCCCCGCGTAGAGCCTCTGGCAGGAGGCGTTTGGCCCCCCTAGATTGGGCAGGAGCCGCTTCAAGGCAGCCCCGGCCCGCTCCAGTCTGGGAGCCAAACGTCGGAAGTGTTCCGCGAAGTTCCACCGGCTGTCGAGGACGAGTTCTAGGTACTTCATCGTTGACTCGACGCCGATGTGAACCCCTCCCACCGTTATCTGGGAACCCGTCAGTGGCGCATTCCGAAGACCATGAAACCACATGGCCTCGGACTTGTGCAAGGCCACCTCGAGTCCCAGTTGCCGGATCCTATCGACGATTGTCGCAACTCCGTGTGTCGCTAAGTCGGCCGCCACCTGGTACGACCTCCCTTGCGCCAGGACCAGCGTGTCGTCAGCGTAGCAAACTACGCTGACGCCGCTAGGGAGGTCGACGCGCAGCACCCAGTCGTATCCGATGTCCCACAGATGCGGCCCCAGGACTGATCCCTGTGGGATACCGCACGACATCTCTCGCCGGTTCCACTCTCCTAGGTGACCGGGGTAGATGACGGCCCTGTCCGTCAAATAGGCCTCGACCACACGACAGAGGTAGGTCGGCATCCGGTGGTACCGGAGTGCCTCCCTTATGCAACTCCAGGGCAGGGTGTTGAAGGCATTGGCGATGTCCAGAGACACCGCCAAGACGACCCCACCCCGGGCCACAGCATCCCCCGTCGTGAGGGCTCGCACGCGCATGATGGCGTCCACCGTGGAGCGCCCCTGCGGAAACCGAACTGGCTCTCCACCAAATCCGGCCCCACCCGCTCCAGCCGCCCGACGAGGCGGTCTGCAATGACTCTTTCGAAGAGCTTGCCCACCTCGTCGAGCAGCACGATGGGCCGGTAAGCGGACGGAGAGTCCGCGGGGCGCCCCTGCTTCTTGATGAGGACCAGTTTCCCCGTCTTCCAGTGACGTGGGAACTGGCCCTCCTCCAAGCATGCGCTTAGGAGCCCTCTTAGTCGAGGCCCGAGAGCCTCCAAGGCCAGGACCCAGGCTTTTCCAGGCAAGCCGTCGGGTCCTGGGGCGGTATTCTTGGCATTCAGCCTACGTACCGCCACTCTCAATTCTACCTCGGTCACCTCTGGAGCATCGTCGTCGTCGTCGGTGTGGTACGCGTCGGGCACCGTAGGAGGCGGAGCCATGGGCCGGAGCATGCTCCCCTCGCGAGGGAAACAGAGCGCTCACCACGTCCTGCACGAGCTGAGGCCGGAGACTCTGGGTCAGCGGGGGAGCCCACGGGCGGATTTTCTCCCGCACCGTTTTGTAGGGGCGTCCCCACGGGTCTCTGTTCAGAGTCTCCAGCGACTCCTCGCGGGCCAGTGACCTGGCCCGCAGGATCTCCGCTCGGAGGGCGGTCTTCGCCACTCTGTACCCCTCGTATAGCTCCGCCTGAAAAAAAAATTTTTAGTACATTGAGTGTCTTTGCCTACTTTCAAACTTTAATGATCTCACGTTTTGTGGATTTCTGCCCGGTATCAATTTTTATAGTAGGTAATAAAAGAGTAAGACTCAATACAATCATTCATTACGACACAACTAAAAACCGTATTTTTTATGACATAAGAAAACGGCAAGATTTCTGATACGTTTACGTAAATGTGTAGTAAATGTATTACATACAAAAAACTTCCAAAACAAATTCTATAAATGATGGTGAAAACCGCATCAAAATCTGTTACGTATTTTAGGAGAACAGCGCGTTCGCTCAGACAGGCAAAATAAGCGACTTTGTTTAGTAAATATATTTTAAAATAAAGATTAGAGAAGGCTAGTAATTAATGATAGAATAAGGGAATATAGAGATGATGTTTAGAGATTAGAGATTTTATAAAAGCTAATTTGGGATAATCCGCTTTTAGTTTATTTTTCTTTTTTATTCTTTGTGTTTAATATATTTTGTTTCTTTTTTGAAGTAGGTACTGATTTGGTGAAGAATGAATCATGAGTAAATAAAGTTCTGTTTATGAACACAGTTTGAATTATTTATGGTCACCCTACACAGAAAATTCTTAAGGAATGTTAAAATTATTAATATCTTTTGAAATATTGAACGTAGAGGAATTTTGATTACGCCAATATTTAGTAGAAATTTCTACTAAATATTGGCGTAATCAAACTTCGATTTGATCAACTGCTTTAGGAGCTACGTACATTTGTTTTTTTATAGACCGTCAGGATTGAGGAGCCACCTTCAACGTCCTGTAACTTTTGAAGGGTTTTACTACAAATTCCAGGATCGCGGCTACAAATTTGGCTAATTTACTACTAAATAATACCAAAAATCTATTTTAATTGCTTCATCAGTTTCCGAGAAACAGCGCGGGGAAATTTATGGATTTTTCAGATAAATCAAAGCATTGTAGCTACCTCAAATTCAGCCGTACAAACCCCATATTTTTTGTACAAATTAAGCATAAACACTACTAATTCCTACCAAAGTTTTAGCAATATCCATTGGCTAGTTTTCGAGTTCTGAGGTGGCTCCTCAATCCAGACGTCTGAATTGAGGGGCCACCTTCAACGTTCTGTAACTTTTGAAGGGTTTTACTACAAATTCCAGGATCGGGGCTACAAATTTGGCAAATTTACTACTAAATATTGGTAGTACCCTCGTTTAAATCTGAGACATGGCTCCTCAATCCATACGGACACTCTGTCTATTGTTTACACCAGTTAATAACATAACAGCACGCCGCCGGTACGCTATGAATGGGTAAGCACATGTGAACCACTAAAAAGTGAAAAATAAAAAGCTTTTTTCAAAAAAATAAACAACCCACTTCCAAAAAAACACTACAAAGTGAAAAATAACTTTAATTTCGGGCGGCGGTGACAAAAAAATAAAATATATATCCAAAGTCACCGACTTCCGAAATTAAAGTTGGTTATGCGTTTATTTCAAAAAGCAGCATTGCTTCATTGTTTTTTGTCGTATTATTTTCATATTCCGAGTAATTCCGACACCATTGTTTGTTTTGATTTATTTGTTTTGGTTGTGAGCTATCATAGCATGTATTTAAGACTTTAACGTTGATAAATAGTGTGGAAAATAGATGATATTCACTGTGAAAGTTGTTCAGGTGGTGTGTATAGAGAATAGAACAAAATATGCAATTTCAAAACTACCTATCGGTGAAAAAAATCAAGTGATTGTGAAAAGTAGGTTGTACAAAACAATGTTATTCATTTAGTTCCCTCACAGTTTGCATGCTGTGTTGGTAGGTACAGCATGTGGGGCTACTCAAATAAAATCACTTTAGACACAGTTACTTATCACTTTTAATCAACTTACTTCGAACACGGTTAGCAACAGACTGCCTCTCAGAGCTAGTGCGGTACACCGGCAACCAACAAGATTGGGGACCGGATGTAACGCGCCACCTCATTTAACAAAACAATATTATGATTTACATTTTAAATACAATCGGAAACAATTCTACAATTCATTAAAATATTATATTTAACATTACGTAATATACAGGAATAATTTGATGCACAACTTTATAAGTAAAAACAATGTTTAGTAAAACGGATATAGAACACACCACAAGTACCGCCATCTAGTATTATAAGATGACAGTCATTTTTACCGCTAAAATGACTGTCATACCAACAAAAATAATTAAAAGAACAAAATAAGCAAACAACAACAATTATTACCCGTCTCCAATCAACAGCCTCTCTTATTATTAACTAAATTCTAACATTCGGCCATCCGCATAATTTACGCGTCCTCGCGTATGTAAATGGATGGTTTTGTTTACAAAACAAAAATTACAATCATACAGGTAATGGTAATATTCGAACTCCTATATCAATTACATTACATTACACCTACATCACTATAGCAATTACAACTGTAATTAACGAAATATATTTAGAAGTGGCACAAGTCGCTTACTACCTTGAAGCCACCAACATGTTCAGTTTACTAGTGGTACAAGTCGCTACTACCTTGAAACCACTAGGGCGGTACAAGTCGCTACTACCTTGAAACCACCTTCATGTTTGGTTTACTAGTGGTACAAGTCGCTACTACCTTGAAACCACTAGGACGGTACAAGTCGCTACTACCTTGAAACCGCCATGACAAATTTATTCAAAGGTTGAGGTTGCCAACGTGCCTCTACCCCAAATGATCTATTTTAAAATAATTCACAAAATTTAATTAATCAAATCATCCTCTTCATTGGCCGAGGAGGAACTCGAATCGGTTCTGTTATAGTGGGCCCAAGCTTTCATTTTATCTACGGCAATGACGGCGGAATATTTCCGATTGCCCTTTCGGGTGATCGGGGTGTCCTCAATTTGATACCTGTCATTTCCTAAAACCTCAACTACTTTGTAGGGACCTCGATATTTTGGAATTAGCTTTTTACTTTGCCCCGTGGCACCAATTTCACGCTCAACGCTTACGAATTCACCTACGCGGAACTCGACAGGCTTAGCAGACTTTTTGTCATAGTATGTTTTCTGCTTCTCTTGATAAGCGGTGATATATTCATTAGCCTTATCTCGTATTTCTTTAATTTTATCTTCTGAATATGGTTCACCGTTATCAATAGAAGCTTTAACCCTACCTTCCGTCATTCCGGTTAAGCTAGTACCAAAAAGAATTTGGGCTGGTGTCTTACCTATGCCTTTGTTAAATGTGTTATTTAGGCCCAACTGAATCTCGGGCACTTTAACATCCCATTTTCTTTCGTCCAAACCCACACACTTTGCGGTCAGCGCCTCTAGTAAGGTACGATTGTACCGTTCGACTTGACCGTTGGCGCGTGGGGTTGCTACCGCGTTTAAAACGTGCTTTACGCCTAGCTTTTCCAGAAAAATGGTAAATTTACTACTTGTGAAACAAGAGCCACGGTCAGATATAATTCTTTTTGGTAGTCCAAATATACTAAAATAATCTTGCATTTTCTCGATAACTATTGAAGACTTAGTACTGCGAACCGGTTTTAAAACTATGAACTTTGTGTATGCATCTATAATGACTAGCAAATGCGTATTCCCCTTTGAACTTTTGACAAAAGGCCCAACGTGATCGATGTGAACAGTTACAAAAGGCTTCTCATCTTTCGGTATAGGATGTAATGGTGGCCTTTTCCTTGATGAAGACTTTGAGTAAGAACATTCAAGGCATGATTCTACATACTTTTTGACAAAACGCCTCATTTTAGCGAACCAATACATTTCTCTGACTTTACTCAAAGTCTTATCAAAGGCAAAATGGCCCAAATCATCATGGCACTGTTTGAGTATTTGCCAGCGTACCCCCTTAGGCACTACCCATCTTTCACCCTCAGAAGTTTTCCTATATAATTTACTATTACGTATAATATAATTATTTTTAATCTCAACGACATCATCTGCTTGGGGGTCATTTAAAATCGAAACTTTTCTTTGAATCTCCGAGTCTGCCAGTTGAACGGTACTCAACCAGTCTGACTCACCAATTGCCATCACAAAACGATTACCAGAGTCGCTATCAGCTTTAATGTCGCTAGGCGGTGGATTCCGACTCAACGCGTCTACGTGGGCCATTGAGGCCCCAGGCTTGTAGTCAACAGTAAAATTAAACTCTTGCATAGCAATCCACCACCTAGCGACGCGTGGTATTAAATCGCGTTTGAGGAAGGTTGCTCTTAATAAATTGCAGTCGGTTATTACTTTAAACTCTACGCCAATAAGATATACGCGGAACCGTTGAAGCGATGCAACAACAGCGAGAGTTTCGAGTTCATATGCCGTCATAATTATGTTGTTCTTCAGACGTTGTTTGGCGGCTAAAATAAGCAACAGGTTTCAATATATTTTTGTCATCACGCTGCATAAGCATACCGGCTATTCCTACTTTACACGCGTCTGTATGCAACTCCGTTAACGCATTAGTGTCGTATAACGCTAAAACGGGCTTTTTCATTAATTCCGATTTTAAGTCACTAAAGGCTTTGCTTTGTTCTGGGCCCCAAATCCACACGGCTGCTTTCTTTAAAAGAATTGTAAGCGGTTTAGCTATCATTGCGAAATTTTTAACAAAACGACGAAAGAAACTACATAACCCTATAAATTGCCTGACAGTGTGCTGGTTAATAGGTTGCGGAAAATCTCTAAGCGATTCAATTTTTCGTGTTCCCGGTCGAATACCCTCTGCACTTAATTCGAAACCTAAATAATCTACTGTTTTCCTAAAGAAACAACACTTCGATAGTTTAAGAGTTAAGTTAGCTTGTTTGATCAAACCCAATACTTTTTCTAAACGGTCAAAGCCCTCGTCAAGCGTTACTGAAGGCACAATTATATCATCCATATAAGCAGATGCAATTCTATTAGCATTGACGTTTTGTTCTTCTTGCGATGGGAAACCTCGGTTATTATTTAGAACTAAGTGCATTGTGCGCATAAAGGTAGATGGTGCATTTGCCAAACCAAAGGGCATTCTATTAAACTCATATTGCCCTTCCGGCGTAACAAACGAAGTTTTATGACGATCAGTTTCAGCAATCGAAATCTGATAATATCCGGACGCGAGGTCCAAAGTAGTATAAAAATGATATCCCGCAAGATCATCGAGTTGGTCATCTATTCTAGGCAATGGGTAATTCTCTTTAATGGTCTTACGGTTTAAAGCTCTAAAGTCAATGCATAATCGAATATCACCTGTCTTTTTTTTTACTAATACTATAGGACTCGCATAGGAAGAAGTCGATGGACGAATAATACCGCACTCCAGTAACTCTTGTATCATTTCTCTTACTTTAGTCCGTTCAGTTATCGGAAGTCTATAGGGTCTATACACTACAGGTTCGTCATCTTTCAAGTTTATTGACATTTCTGTAAGCTCGGTGTTTCCTAACTCTTTCAAACTAAACGCAAAACATTCTCTATATTTATTTAATAATTCTACAAGTTGTTTCAGTTTTTCTTTGTCAAGATCCGTGTCGTTAATTACATCGTCTTCCTTTATCGGCCGTAAATATTCACTTAACTCTACTCTAGACACATTAGCTATATTACTCGTAAAATTTTCCTCTTCTGCTTTGAAACCCCTAGCCAATACGACATCTTTTTTTTATTAGAAAGGGTTGGCCGGATTTCCCTTTAATTAACCCAACTCCTATTCCATCTACAAAAGAGAACAGCCCTTGCACCAGATAATGTTCGCGCCCTAATTGATAACGATTATTTCCAGGAATGTACACATCCCCATTATAAACTGGTTCAGTGTGAATGTCTCTATTGTACAAAAAAGTTTGATTTTATTGAAAACCGATTCACTACCGCTAGTAGAAAAGCGTAAGTTGGCACTATCTTTCTCTACAAATATATGAGGTTGTTCGGTATACGTCTGTCCTACAATAAGGGGTATACGCATTACCTCATTTGGGACAACAAGAATTTCAACTGTTGCAACTACACCATCAAGGGCAACAGATGCTATACATTTCCCTAAGGGTCTAACTATAGCCTCCCCAAAGCCCTTAAGCACGGGCAAATCCTGACCAGGAACCCAATCAACAGATATGTCTTTGGCGCAAGCTAAACTCATCATAGTAGCAGAACTGCCAAAATCGATAAAACAATTAATAGGATGCTTGTTAACGAAACCTTGTTTATAATACTTATTAGAGTCACTGTCTGAACTGACTACACACATTACGGTTTTTACTGGTTTACCGTCTGTTGAAGCGGACGTTGTGGATAGAGTGCATCTTTCTACGGTATGACCAAATTTGAGACAACGTGTGCACTTTACCGGGGGCTTAGGGCACTGTGACTTATAGTGTCCTTCTTGTAAACAATTATAGCATTTAACTACACGACTTTTATTGTCCTCTTTGTCTGTGCTGTCCGTTTTATTGTTAAAAATCCTAGTTTTCTTTTTATCACTTGGATGAAAGTTAGTTTTAACTGATTTTAAATATGGTAAAACCTGATCCGGAGCGTCGAAACGAGCAGCTTCAGCTCCTAGTCTGACACTAAGGTCGTCAATCCCGTGAACAATGCAATCCACAGCGCGTTTGCCTTCGATACTACATCGGTTTAGTAACACAACTTTTTCATAAAAATATTCTTCTAGAGAATCGTTAAATTTAGCGCGTTTGGATAACATTGTTTGAAGTAAACAACCATAATTATCATTACTAGGGAACGCTAACTTCAATTTCTTTTGCCATTCGTCCCAACTAAATAGAACAGTAGGCAAACCCTCATACCATTTCTGTGCCATTCCCTTTAGTTTTTGGAGAGCAAAATGAGCAGTTTGTTGATCTGACCAATTATATATTAAAGCACATTCGTTGACTTTATGTATCCATATATCAATCGTCTGTTGTTTGCGTTCCGGGTCGAATTCAGGAATGGTGTTATGATTAGATAGTTTTTCTAAACCAGTATTTCTATTGTTTGCGGCTTGCAATGCCTGGACTAGCTGTGAGACTGAAACCGCATCATTCGGGGCAGAGACGGAATAAATTGGTTTTGACTCACCGCGCTCTCCAGGATTCCGGTTCGGCGATAGGTGGCTGCATCTCCGACTGCACTGGTGGCGATTGCGTCGGCTGCTACGGCGTTGACTGCGATCGCGACGGCGTTGGCCGCGTTGACTGCGCCTGGATCGGCTGCGACTGCAACTGCCTCTGTGTTGACTGCGACTGCCTCTTCGTTGACTGCGACTACCTCTGCGTTGACTGCAACTGCGTCGGCTGCGACTGCGACTGCATTGGCTGCGACTGCAACTGCGTTGGTTGCAACTGTGACTGCGTCGGCTGCGACTGCGTCGGCTGCGACTGCAACTGCGTCGGCTGCAACTGCGACGGTGTCGACTGCGACTGCGGCTGCGACTGCGTTGGCTGCGATTGTGTCGGCTGCGACCGTGTTTGTATGCAAGCCCACTTGGCAGCAAAGGAGAACCAGGTCCGTTGCTGCAACTATCTTTATGATGGCGTCGTGTGTTATGGTTTAGCGTTTGCCGCTCTATAATTTCAGCAGACGGCGTCCGCAAGCGTCGTTCGTCGAACACATTCATATTTTAACCGTATCAATGCAGAACGACCAAACTTACTTATATAGGCCTGAATATAATCGGCTGGTACGACCAACCAACAACATCCCACTTCTGAAATGTGGGGCTACTCAAATAAAATCACTTTAGACACAGTTACTTATCACTTTTAATCAACTTACTTCGAACACGGTTAGCAACAGACTGCCTCTCAGAGCTAGTGCGGTACACCGGCAACCAACAAGATTGGGGACCGGATGTAACGCGCCACCTCATTTAACAAAACAATATTATGATTTACATTTTAAATACAATCGGAAACAATTCTACAATTCATTAAAATATTATATTTAACATTACGTAATATACAGGAATAATTTGATGCACAACTTTATAAGTAAAAACAATGTTTAGTAAAACGGATATAGAACACACCACAAGTACCGCCATCTAGTATTATAAGATGACAGTCATTTTTACCGCTAAAATGACTGTCATACCAACAAAAATAATTAAAAGAACAAAATAAGCAAACAACAACAATTATTACCCGTCTCCAATCAACAGCCTCTCTTATTATTAACTAAATTCTAACAAGCAATCGGTTATTCTGTTTTTTTTTGTCTTTTTTTAATTTCTGCCTACCCTGTTTAAAAACTCTGTGTACGCCACTGCGTTCAACTGATTTTGAACTCTATTGCGTTGGCAGCATGATAAATGGTATCAGCAGAAAAACAGTTGGTATTGTAACCACTTTTTTGCTTTTAATGCTATCCTTATGCCTACGGAATAGCGGTCAGAATCGGTTGAATCGACTGTAAAAAAGGATTGTTTAAATGTCTTATCTTATTTTAAATAGAGTAGGTATAGGTAACATTTTACATTTGTTTCGTGCCAGCATTTAATGTTGCTTGGCAGTCATTAGAGACTGTTTATTTAATCTGTTACAAATCAATAAAAATATAAGCTTGTAAAAAAAATTATTATCAACTTGTTTTTAATCTATTGTATACCTACTCGTATAGTTTGGTTTCATAAATTTTGTTGTAAGCATATTTCAATTTAGAGTAGGTATAGGATTTGTTTTTAAGTTTTAAATTATATTGATGTTTAAAAATAAATCATTAAGATTGTTATTCCTCATTTTATTTTTATACTTTTCCCGCGGTTTCACAAGCATTCCCGTAAGAACCTATCCTTTATCCTTTTCTGGTAGGTAGGTTGGATCTCACCGAGAAGAGGCCTATAACATTAAAGGCTGATTATGATGATAGGTAGGTATGCAACATTCCATGGTAATCAGTTGTGTAGTTAAGACGCCAGAGGCAGGGGGATAGCTCTAGCTACCGCCGTATCTATTATACGGGACCCCGCCGGTATGGTTCATGTACTTAAAAAAACGTCACCGTCCTTTTTGCAAAAGACCCCGCCAAAATATTTTTATATGGGGCCCAATAACAGCTAGCTACGCCACTGCGTAAAAACTGAAAGCGTAACAAATAAATACTCACTTTCGCATTTTATGCGCCTTCACCTGAGGTCTCATAGGAATAGATATACTCATGAGAATTCGGGTGTAGCCACATAGGATTCTCCTATGGGAACCCATGTCCTTCATGATGATGCGTAACAAACAAAGAAACTCATATTCTCATATGAAAAATATTTATAATGTAATGAAATGACGATAATACTCGTAATACATAGATTCGAATTTTATTTGAAAATGCATAACCCTAGAAATCGTATCTTACTCCTTGTGCAATAAATTTGAACTTGCATGTAAAAGCAAACTTCGATAGGTATAGGTAATTCCGTTAAGTTAACTAAGGTCAACCTTATTATTTTGGTAATAAGATCGTGTCACGGACTAAACGTTAATCTCAATCACAGCGGACTGACAAGAGGCTTTTTGTAGGTATAACTGATTTAAACTTAACACGCGTTTGTGATGGGGTAGGTTCTTTAGGATCTATGTTTTTTTCGAAATTTCAAGCCGATTGTGTCATGGGTTTTCAGCATTCAATTTCGTAAAAAATACTTAGGATTGAAGAGCTAGGAACGCACGAAAACAGGTAACCCCGGCAGCGCCAGCCCACCAGAAAGTAGGTAACAAAACCCGGAAAAGGTAATTAAAAACTGCGTAAAATGAAAAAGTGTTTTTCTCACATCAGATTACCTACCTGTCTACTTAACATTATTCATCGAGAGCGTGAAATTTCGCTACCTACCTGTTTAAATATATGAGTAAGTACCACCTACTTAAAACCTACCTACAGGTATATCCAACAAATATGTAAAAATTAAGAAAATAAATAAAAAAATTATATGATTATAAACTTTCATACCGGCCGCTTCTTTTATTACCATGCCATTATTTAGATTCTATTCAAGTATTCAACCGCTACACTAAATTTTCTTATCGCATAGTATCTTAATCTACACCACGACGCGCATACGCACACACCTTCACGTACCACTGCAGCACAAAATATTACAAGTAAGAACGGACAAAAAGCTATATATCTTTTTCACACGATTCTCGCTGTTGTTGCTCATAACGCGTTCAAGGTCAAAGTGGGGTAACTTGATGTGCTGGCGACTGTACTTGCATTGAAGTGCCTTTAGTAATTTAATTTTTATTTTATAATTCTTTTTATTTTATTTTGTAAATTTTATAAATTTGTACGCCATACGGGTGAAACATGTACGTACTAAATATTGTAATATAGTCACCGCTGATTGCCTCCTCAATCCGCTCCTGAAAGAGGGGACTTACCGCCGCAATCCTGGCGTGCCCAGCACTGGGTTGCGACAACATCACTCTCTATATCGCCATGAGATCCCGCCAGAGCTCTGTCCGCTGAGATTTCTCGCGGTATAGTATAGTATAGTATATTTATTTCTGAGTATATGGTACATTGCGATCTTAATATTATTCAAAAGCTTCACATATAAATCACTATCCACTACCGTTACCGGTAGCGGAGTCACGCCATCGGCGTTTTGCCTCTTCGCGCCACTCCCATGTGTGCGCGTGGACCTCTGCCTCCAGATCCCATGACGGTAATTCTGCACCCCCGGACCATCCAGATGGCCGTGACCTTATGGGCCACTTTCAACCGGCGTGCTGATTGGCACCTCAATGTAAGCGCCCACACCGGTGCCCCGTATAAGGCCATGGCCCGCACGACCCCCGCGTAGAGCCTCCGGCAAGAGGCGTTTGGCCCCCCTAGATTGGGCTCCTGCCGGGCAGGTACCCCTCGTACAGCTCCACCTGAATGGCTTCCGTATACGGAGGGCACATATGAAGCCTGCTGTGCCTGGTGTACCAATGCCGCGCAGCACCGAACGCCTCGCACTGAGTTGTCATTTCCGGCGATCACCAGTACACCTGGGGTGAAGCGCGTCCTAGCTGGACCCGCGGCATTGCCACGTCACATACTTCGGACATGGCCTCCCGGAACCACCCCACCTCGTCGTTTATGTCCGCAGGCCTGTATGGTGGTGACACCCAGGCCTGCACGATCGAAGCTTCCAGGAGGAGCTAGCTCCCTGTCCAGCTGCTTCAGCGCCCACTGCATACCACATGGGGCCAGTTGGACCGGCGCACTCGAGGGCGAAGACGTCAAACCGGATGTACCGGTAGTCGGAATACGTCTCCACCCCCTTCATGATGCGCCAGTCAAGAACTTGCGGCCACGGATGAGGCTGGCGAACGAAATGTCTACCACTGACTCACCCCGCATCCGCAGACACGTGGCGACAGAACCCCGGTTTAGGACGACCAGGCCTACATCTAGAGCCCAGTCCTCCTTCATCCTGCCCCGTGTATCCGTCAACTGAGAACCCCAAGCCAAGTTCTTGGCATTGAAGTCCCCGAGGACGAGCACGGGGAGGGAATGAAACCCGACGACGATAGCTCTCAACTCCGCAAGGGAGTTGTGGCACTCGGCGAGAGTTCGGCTCGGGGAAAAATACACCTCTACCACGACAATCTCCCCGAACCGTGCTACCACGCAACTCCCCCCATCTTGATACCCTCGAGGGCCGGGGTACTGGTGGCGGCCGATGAAATTAGGGTCAAAGTAAATATACAATTTTCCTAGAATATTAACAAGTATGTAATCAGTCAGTGTGTGAGTTAAAGTAATCACTGAGTGTAATCAATGTCATAGATATAATTAATTACATAATTCAATTAGCAACCAGTTTGATTTTGTCTAGACTCTAGATTGTCCTATGGAGCAGGACCAGCATGTTTCCAAGCATTCTTATCTTGGATATAATCCTCTAATTTGTAATATGCTTGTTTACAAAGTGTACTTTTCATATGAGTTTTAAATTCAAGGTATTTTGTTATAACATTTAACACAGTACCCCATAAAAGATGTACGTACTATAGCTAATCTGGAAAATGGTTGATCTAATTTCTCTTTGTTTCTAGTATTAAAATTATGTCTATCACTTATTTTATTAAAAAGATGTAGATTTTTTCTTACATACATGATATTTTCATAAATGAATTGGCAAGGTACCGTCATAATATTAATCCTTTTAAATAGGTCCCTGAGAGATTCGCGGCGACGTAGATTATAAATGGCTCTGACTATTAAATTTTTCCATTTTTGTTCCCACGAGTCTAAACTTTTTAATTCCCAAAAACTAGTGATTCGCACTAGAGACTAATTAAGCTACCCATTAGTCAAGCTATCAACCTCCCTCACGGTGCGCCGCCGCTTGGAGGTTTGGCGTAATTTTTTATAGAGGTGTTCTTCCTCGCGGCCCGGGCGGTTAAGCCAAGACCCTCGACCCCCGTCAAAAGTCAGAGACATGACCGTGACAATCTTCGGGGCTACGAGATTAACGGTGGCAGAAGGCGAGGACTCCTTCTTGCCTGCCCGGTGGCAGGGTAAGTGCAAACCGAGCCCGCCCTAACTCCGCCGCTGTGCGCCTCTGCTTAAAGCGCAGAGGGACACACGTTGGAGCGTACCACCAACAGGATATTGGCATACGGGCAACGGCACCCCTTAGGCACAAAGTGCTTTAAGGGGAAACATTTCCCACACCCCAGGTGCACCGTCCGTTGAATGATAGGTTGAAGAATTATATATGGTAAGGCAATGCTGCGGTTTAAAAGCAGATATAGTGACAAAAATGAAGTCTTGTGTTTGATCATATTGTTATCAAGACAGATAGGAGTGGAAACACCGGAAAGGACACCCTAGAAGGACTTTGTTGGTGATGTTTTTCAGAAAGGTCAGGTGCGTAGTACTCGCAACTGGCGTGCGCGTACGAACGTAAACGAAGGAAAAGGAGTATGTAAGGATCATAGCAGATGGCATTCCATAGTTTCTGTCTACCCCATGGGAAGAAAGATGTATGTAGTAAAACAAACACACAAGCAACATTGTTAAGTGAAGATATGGGGTACACAGTTACAACTTCCACTGAAACACAATAGCAAACAGTCTGCAAGTCAGAAGTTTAATTAAAAACTTTAGCAAACAATAATTAACAAGTCGGTAACAGTTGCATGTGAAGTTGAACTTACAACTTACATAAATCAGTGGCGGCGCTTACAAATCATGTCGTCGTCGTGTACAGCGTCACTTTAACTTATAGTTTTATTCAGTTGGCCGTTGTAGCGGACTTGTGTTATTATAATGTGTCACCAGGCAAGTAGGTGATTGTGCTGGTAGTTACAACACATAGTAGGTAGGTGCGCCTGTGCGATGTAACGTGCGCACAGATCGTTTCCGCTGCTTTTAGCTGATCGCCGATACGCGGCATTAGCTAACACTCGCCAGTAACGTACCGTAGCATGTAACGGTAACGTATGCACTATGCAAGCTATATTGAGCATGTACCGCTCACGAACCAATACCTATTTAGAACTTAGTTATGAAACCGTTCTAGTGCATTAATATTATCTTGCCATTTCAGACGATAGCTGCGTTGACAACGCAATCTGCAGTCGATCGTCTGCGCGATCTTCCGTATAATTGGCTGCCACTTGCACCGACTCAGTAGATGACCAGTTTATATTGTGCGTCTTGTAACGTTATAGTTAGTGGTCACCGGAGTCCCGCGGTACGTCGTGTGGACGTGCATATAATAACATGCAGTAGTAAGAACAATCGCATCGTGGCACCGCGTGCGGTGTCGCGGACTATTGCTCGGCACTTAATTGAAACGTCCCAGCCATTTGTGTAGCACGATAATCACTAATCGCACACTATATTAACTTAATCTTTACTTGGAACGCGGAATGCCACAGAACAATAATGTATTTTGATTATGAAACAAGTTTACCTACTTTATTCCTCATATTTTATGATGCTCGAAGCTCTTAAATGTCGAAGTGATGACGGAAATGCACCCGACACGCACGCTCCTGTGTATGATCGTATGTATGGCGTGTGCAGTGCGTATGAGTGTCATGATTATCTCTGCAGTTGAATATTTAATTTATTTAGTCATTAAGCTACTTAAGTGGTTGTGCGTTGGGCTGGCACGATGGCGCCAACGGACGGCGTCTGAGTGGTCCTCGCTTACTCAGGTCGCTTTCAAAGAAAACATGCACAGAAGAAATAATAAAAAAAACGTGTAACGTCGTTTACTCCATCTTTGAAAATAGGTATGTACACGCGCATGGCACGGGAGGCGCGGAGAGCGACGCTGGCACTTGTACATTAGAATAGAAGAGAATTTTATAAAATTTTATTTTATTATTATTATTTTTTTGCAAAAATGGTTAATATACAATAGTTGTTAACATACATCAAAGGTCAGCCATTTTTTACCATTCGGCATGCAAACAGTTACATTATTTATGTAACTTGTACCTACTTACATTTTAAAAACTACAGCAATTAAAAAAATATCATTACCATTACTATTATCGTCCAATAGATCAATTATCATTATCAGTATGGTTGTACGTTGTTTTATAGCTAACAGTTTTATAGAATTTCGTTTCACAAAAAAAAAATCTCATATTTTCGTTGCATAGAATAATCAATACGCAGAATACTTACTTTGAAGATTTTTAAATTATTGATTTTTTAATAACAAATCAAATATCGCCGCCATACTGCGAAAACCAATTAAATCATAAAAAATGCAAACGGAGATATCGCGATTACAAAGTTTATGGGGTTGAAAATACCCTTTAGAGTATTATATTGTTATTATTACTTCATAGCATCAGTACATTGATAAATTTTCTATTTAAACATATCTATGGAATCTCAAAAAGGTTATTGCTATGTTTTGAAATTTTCAATAATTGTCACAAAGTCACCTATTTAATTGGTTTTCCCTGCAGAAAATTTAAGAACCTAAAAAGTTAAGCAAGTAATTTATTAGAATTTCAGTACTTTCAGCTGTTATCAAATGTATAACTCGAAATAGTTAATTAGGTATAAATTACCTAGCTTACTAGAGAATGGGCAGCAACGTTCTCTACGCATTTTACCACCATACTGCGATCGCCAACCCGCTTGCCAAGCGTGGCGATTATGGGAAATCCCCTCCTTTTGGAGGAAGTTTTTTTGGAAGAAATTTTGACTGTCATACCAACGCAAAGCAAATGTCATTGAGCTAGACGTCTAAAATTGAACATACCTTTTAGACCTTTGATAATCCTGCTTGGAAAGAACATCCCGAAATTCCCACGTTTAAACTTCTCCCGCTCTGGGTGGAGCAGGAGGGCGTGTCAGACTTTACTGACTAAAACCCACCCGTGTTCCTTCTGGTGCCTGTGTGCTAAGGGCCACGGCATCTCTTTTGAACCCCTGGCAGGCATCGGCCCTTGCGAACCCTACCAGTTGGTGCTGACATCTCTTTGAGGTGCGCGTGGAACACAACGCGCCGTCTACCTGGGCTTGGTCCTTACCGGACAGCGAGCTACCCATTACTCGCCGACCATAAGCCCGCGCCTACGGTGGCCGGGAATCACCCTGGGATTCCCGATGCCCAGGGCGTCTCCTGCGGTGATTAACAAAATTTACGTAGTCTACTCTTAAAAGTTACTGTATTTAAATCTTTCCAACCACTGGGTAATTTATTGTAAATAATTTGGGCCATGTAATAAATACTGTTGCGCATCAAAGTGGTTTGACTTAGTTTGCTATTTGTTTCGCTTATTCCTAGGGAATACATCAGCTAGGCGTTCAAAACGGCTTAGATTTTGCATTAGAAACAAAGCTAGTTGAAAATATAAACACAAGGAAGTGTCAAGATATTGAATTGTTTGAAATATGGCTTGCAACTGTCTGTAGTTTTAAGTTTCTTGGGGAGGTGCCGCAAAAACACACCTCATCGAAGTTGAAAGGGCACAGCGTGCCATACTCAAGGTTGGAGCTGGTCTCCCCTTTCGTTTTCCGACTACTGACCTATACAAAGAATGGGACACGCTCACTGTCAGGCAAACGTTCATACTACATACTTTACTTAAAAAACATTCTCAAATCCTGTTTGACGCAAAGCTACTCAAAGACAACCGACGAAAGGGTAGGGTATGTCCCACGGCTCAATTCAAAACCACGCTCCCTAAAAGATTCTATTGTTTCCTTGGGCATTATCTTTACAATAAATTAAATAAAGTCCTAAACCTATATCCAAAAACTCGATCAAGCTGCATTCAAGAAATTAAAAAATACTTAAAAACCCTAGATTATCAGGAAACTGAGAATCTTTTGACCGTTCTGAAATAAAGCTAATTTTGACCAACCCCAAACAAACATAGCTGTTCGAAACACCTTGAAAACCAACGCTCGCTACACTCACTTCACAAAAAGTCACCTTCACGCTCACACTGCTTACCTAAATTATTCACATACATCTACTAGTCTAACACCTTACCCAAAATAAACACTCACTCACACATCGTCTCACAACATGACTCAATAACTTCTGCACTAGTTTAATTAGGTATTTTTTATTGTTATTTCTTCTTGCATAATTTGTTTTTTTTTTGTGTTGAGCATATTGTTTAACTCACTTTTAGTTTTGATTTTCTTTTTATGTATATTGTTTAACTTCGACTCCTGCACGGTATCTCTGTAAAAGCTAATGCTAGCCGTGGAAGGGGCCTGGTGACCTGAAACACAGGTTTTTTCCAAAAACCTATATCAGGCACCAGTCTCTCACAAGGATGGCATACAGCTGGGACATTCTTTGTACACTTTAATTTACCTTTGTGAAGAGAAAATAAATGATAAATTATTAAAAAAAATTATTAGTTTAAATAATAATCAGAGACATCTTGTTTGACCCGGAATTGTTGTCTTTATCAGTTGAGTTCCCCCAGAAAATGATGCCGTAGCGTAAGTGAGATTCAACTATGCCGTAATATCGCGGAACATTTCCGACGTTTGGCTCCCGACTGGAGCGGGCCGGGGCTGCCTTAAAGCGGCTCCTGCCCAATCTAGGGGGGCCAAACGCCTCCTGCCGGAGGCTCTACGCGGGGGTCGTGCGGGCCATGGCCCTATACGAGGCATCGGTGTGGGCGCCTACATTAAGGCGCCAACCAGCACGCCGGTTGAAGGCGGCCCATAGGGTCATGGCCATCCGGATGATCCGGGGATACCGCACGATCTCCGGTGAGGCGGCGGGCCTCCTTGCCGGATTGCTGCCATGGGATCTGGAGGCAAAGGTCCTCGCGCACACTTGGGAGTGGCGCGAGGAGGCCAAGCGCCGGGGCGTAACTCCGCTTCCGCGGGAAATCGCGGCACGGCGGACAGAGCTCCGGCAGGATCTCATGGCGACGTGGAAAGTGCGATTGTCGCAACCCAGTGCTGGGCACGCCACGATTGCGGCGGTAAGTCCCCTCTTTGAGGAGTGGCTTGAGAGGCGACATGGCGTCCTCACCTTCCGCCTGACACAGGTCCTCACTGGACATGGCTGTTTCGGGAAACGCCCGGGTGCTTCCATTGCGAAGATCACCCTGAGGACACGGTGGAGCATACGGTGGAGGTCTGCCCAGCTTGGGCGTAGCACCGCCGTGTCCTCGTGGAGGTGATCGGCGGCGGCGATCTCTCGCGTCCGACCCTGGTCCAGGCCATGGTACGGAGCGAGAGTGCATGGCTAGCAGTCGCCTCCCTCTGCGAAGCAGTTATGCTCGCAAAGAGGGAGGCGGCGCACGTGAGGGAGATGCCTTCGCAGGGACGCCCTGGGCGTCGGGAATCCCAGGCTGATTCCCGGCCACCGTAGGCACGGGCTTGCGGACGGCGAGTAATGGGTAGCTCACTGTCCGGTAAGGACCAAGCCCGGGTCGACGGAGCGTTGTGTTCCACGCGCGCCTCAAAGAGATGTCAGCAGCAACTGATGGGGCCCGCAAGGGCCGATGCCTGCCAGGGGTGCGGGTTGTTCGAAAGAGATACCGCGGCCCCTGGCACACAGACAACTGAGGGAACACGGGTGGGTTTTAGTCAGTAAAAGTCTGACACGCCCAAGTTATTTGATGACTTCCCACCCAAAAAAAAAAAAAAACTATGCTGTAATAAGCCGAGACATGTTTTGGTATCTACTATAGACGATAATCTATAAAAGACATACGCAGATGAACTCAATTTTTTACACATAATATCTCCAAGCGCTTTCCACTTTAAGATGTAATCTACTTGTAATCCTAAAAATTTGGTATCTCCCGCTTTAATATTGTCATTTTTATAATGTATGTCAAGATTAGTTACGCCAGGAGTACGCTGTCTGGGGTGCGTGCAGAAAACCTCCTCGTGTGCCTGATTGCTGCTCGTTCCTTTCGAATACGTTCGGGGGAAAGGGCAGTCGTTGGGCCGGTGCATCCTGGGTACGGCCAATAGTCTCTCCATGTCGGAGAGGGTATTGACTGTAGCGAATTTCTGCGTAGGGAGGGGAGCTTTATGCTCTTGGGTTGGTCTATGTAG
Organism: Polymixis lichenea; assembly: GCA_949091785.1. NCBI lineage: Eukaryota > Metazoa > Arthropoda > Insecta > Lepidoptera > Noctuidae > Polymixis > Polymixis lichenea. The sequence goes on along the minus strand of OX420936.1, from coordinate 25,685,527 downwards.
ACCACCCGACGGTCGTCCACTCACCCCTCTGCTTACAGAGGGTGGGTTGAGTGGGCGTAGGACGTTTCTCCACATGTCTGTCTGTACCAAACAGACAGACATGTGGAAAAACATGGGCGGCGCCCGTTGTGCACTCACCCTGCCAACGGGCTAGCAGCAGGGGATCCTATTCTCCCGACTGCAACCGTCGAAATCGTAATCCGTAACGAGATCATGGTCATGTTTTATGACTCGGAACGGGACGAGGATCTTGGCTTGACCGCCCGGATCGCGAGGAAGATAACCTCTATAAAAAATTCCTCCAATACCAAGTTTTGGTGTGCGGCGAGGGTATGAATGGCTGAGGAGTAGTGTCATCTGCAGCTTCTTAGTTGTAGGTGGCGCATCAGTCTCAAGCGCACCCCCAGCCAGGGATTAGTGGACCCCCTGGTTGGGATACAAATGGACACTTACCTAGGGACAGGGGGTTACCCTAGGTGGACTTTTTATATCCCCCACACTCGTGGGACTTATATGGACTCAAATAAATTAAAACAGCAGAAGGTTCCGATCGTTATGATCGAACGGATGGGTGTGGGTGCGGAGTCGGATTCCGACACCGCATCCGAAAAGATGAGCGTCGCAAGCGTTGCGAGCGTAGGCTCGGAGCGCTCGCGGGCTCCAGAAGGGATTCGTCCCTCTAAAGGAAGGAGGAAGCGGTCACCTCGCTCCCATAGCGAGGAAAACCTGCCGGCCGCTAAGGTGCCAACGGGCAGGAGCAGGCGAGGTCGCGCGGCGAATGGACATTCCACTCGTTTGCTGGAGCGGGATCGGTCCGTGCCGGTATCCCGGCCCGACTTGCCTGCTCCGGTTGAGCACGCGAAAAGCGTTGAGAGCGTGGGCAGCGACTCCGGTCCCACGTTCTCAGACGTCGGCGAGGGGCTAATGCTGCCTTCAAATAAGGCGGAGGCCAATGCTGCCAAAAGGGCGCAGCGCAAAGCCAGAGCGGCTGATGAGGTGGAAGAGTTGGCCCGTCAGTTGCGCGAGCGGCGCTCAGCCCGGATGGCTGCCGGAGGGAGCGTTTCGGCGGTGGCGCTCAGTCGCCAAGTTCTGGACGGCGTGGGCGTCGTCCTGCAGGTTGCCACTAAATCCGGCAACTTGAAGGGCACGTTCACGCGCGCTCTGAAGGAGGCGGCTGACGGAATCAGGGAGGCAGTTGAGGTCCTCCAGAGTCGGTCGGAGACGGAGGAGACGGCGAAGCTGTGGGAGGAGAACCGCCGTCTCCAGTCAGAGTTGGAGGACCTCAAGCGGCAGTTTGCCGCCCAGAGGGTAGCTCCCGCGGCCAACCAATCGGCGGTCCCGTTGTCAGCTCCTTTACCGGCCCCATCATCGGTCCCTGCACTTGCAGATGCGGAGATCGAGAAGATCGCGCGCATCTGCATGATGCAGTGCGGGCAGATGGTGGGGGCTCGGATGGAGGCCATAGAGGGGAGGCTTCTTCCTGCCGAAACCGTCCGCCCACCGCTCGCTGCGGACAAGCGGAGGCTGGCTGGCACCACCAAACCGGGCTCAACAGTCGTGGCGGCAGAGCCGAGTGGGTCCGGGAAAGTGGCCAGCCAGCCTGCGAAGACAAAGTCTGCGCCCACTTCCCGGAAGGCTGCTCCCCCGGCGTCCACGCCTGGGCCAGCTTCCCTGACGGCCGGTCCCCCGGCAACCGCTCCCGGGCCCTCCACGGATGCCTGGACAACGGTTGTCAAGAGGGGCCGCAAGAAGAAGGCTGCGCCGCCAGCACCCGCTAAGGCACCTGCACCGGCCTCAAAGAAGACCCAGAAGCCACCGAGGCCAAGAGCCCCACGCTCCGCGGCTGTGGTAATTACGCTGCAGCCCGGAGCCGTCGAGAGGGGCGTCTCTTATAAGGCGGTTCTTTTGGAGGCCAAAGCCAAAGTCGCGTTCCCCGACCTTGGCATACCGACCGGCCTAGGATTTAGGCCGGCGATTACGGGGGCGCGGCTGCTTGAGGTGCCGGGTGCCTCTAGCGGCGAGAAGGCGGACATCCTGGCCGCCAAGCTGAGGGAGGTCCTCAACCCTGAGGACGTTCGAGTTTCCAGGCCCATGAAGACCGCTGAGCTACGCGTCGCCGGCCTGGACGACTCGACAACCCCAGCGGAGGTTTTGGCGGCCATCGCGAAAGCCGGAGGATGTCCGCCTGATGATGTGCGGGTGGGCGAGATCCGCACCGAGGCTTCTGGGCTCGGAGTCGCTTGGGTGCGGTGCCCAGTGTCGGCGGCGAACAAGGTCGCCGACGGTGGGCGCCTGTTGGTGGGCTGGGTTGCAGCGAGAGTCAAGCTGCTGCAACCCAGGGCGTTACGGTGCTACCGCTGCTTGGACATTGGGCATGTCCGGGCGAGGTGCACCGCCGAAATAGACCGCAGCGAGCAATGTTTTCGCTGCGGTCAGCCCGGCCACAAGTCCGCCCAGTGCTCCGCAGCGCCTAACTGCAGCCTCTGTACAGCTGCAGGGAAGCCCGCGGGGCACAGGGCAGGTGGACGAGCCTGTGGCGTACTCGCCCAAAAGAAGAGAAGGGGTGCCAAAGCTGCCGGGGGCTCTTTACCCCCCCCGCAGCCTAGGTGCTCTACGGCCGACTCCCGGTCTACGGATGGTGTGACGGGGGGAATGGATTGCGCATAATGGCGCCTTACCATTTCCTCCAGGGCAACATCAACCACGCTGCCAGGGCTCAGGATCTATTGATCCAGAGCATGGCAGAGTGGTCGATTGACGTGGCTGTGGTCGCCGAGCCGTACTTTGTTCCCCCCAGGGATAACTGGGTAGGTGACCTAGACGGCTTGGTGGCCATTATTGGCGGGGCTCTCGTCAACCCGTCCCGAGGTCACGGCTGGGTGGCCGCCCTCGCGGACGGAATTGGCACTGTTGGGGCGTATTTCTCGCCCAACAAGAGCCTCGCCGACTTCGAGAACTTCCTTGTCGAGTTGGGGGCCGTCGTAGGCCGACTCCACCCTCGCCCCGTGCTGTTACTAGGGGATCTCAACGCCAAGTCTTCGACGTGGGGATCCCCGGTGACCGATGCTCGGGGTGAGGCGCTGGAGGAGTGGGCGGTCACGACTGGCCTGGTCGTCCTAAACCGGGGCTCGGTGCACACGTGCGTGCGGCAGCGGGGCGGTTCGATCGTAGACGTATCGTTCGCTAGCCCTGCTGTCGCGGGGCGTGTCCGTGACTGGCGTGTCGCCGTGGAGGTGGAGACGTTATCGGATCACAGATACATCCGCTTCGACGTCTCCACCCAGACCACTGGCGGCCGCAGTCCATCGGCCCCGCGAACGGACGGCCCGCGCTGGGCGCGTAAGCGCATTGACAGGGAGGTTCTCGAGGAGGCCGCTGTTGTCCAGGCCTGGACCCGGGAGTCGGTGACGATCGGACCCGTCGACGTCGAAGAGGAGGCGCTGTGGTTCCGCGGGGCGATGACGCAAATCAGCGACGCGTCCATGCCCCGCGTCCACACGCATTCAGGAAGGCGCCAGGTGTACTGGTGGTCTGCCGAGATCGCGCGACTACGTGTCGAGTGCGTGGCGGTCAGACGCCAGTACACCCGATACCGGAGGAGACGTCGTCGGGTCCCTGACGAAGAAGCCGCGCGGTATGAGGTGTACCGCGCGGCTAAGGAGGCTCTGTGGCTGGCCATCGGCGAAGCGAGAACGCGAGCCAGGGAGGAGATGTTGGAGACTCTCGACGGAGATCCGTGGGAGCGCCCGTATCGTGCGGTTCGAGGGAAACTTCGAGCCGCGGCGCCTCCACTCACGGAGAGTCTCCAACCTGAGCTGCTAGAGGAGGTCGTCGCAGCCCTCTTCCCGGCAAGAGCGGAGCACACTCCGCCGCCGATGGCATTGCCCACAGCCGCAGAGCCTGCCGAAGAGAGCGCCATCAGCGTCCCGGAGGTGACACAGGCAGAGATGAGGGTAGCCGTGATGCGGCTCCGGGCCAAGAACGTGGCTCCGGGGCCCGATGGTATTCACGGCATAGTGCTAGCCCTCGCTCTGAAGGAGCTAGAGCCCCAACTGAGAGGACTCTACACCGCGTGCCTTGAGCAGGGCCAGTTTCCCACTTTGTGGAAATCTGGTCGTCTGGTCCTGCTCAAGAAGGTGGGGCGCCCGGCGGACTCGCCGTCCGCATACAGGCCCATAGTGCTGCTCGACGAGGTGGGCAAGATGTTTGAGCGGATAATCGCTGCCCGCCTCGTCGGCCACTTAAGCAGGGAGGGGCCTGACCTAGCCGAGAGCCAGTTCGGCTTTCGGCACGGGCGCTCCACCATCCACGCGATATCGCGGGTGAGAGTCCTGGCGGAGGAAGCAGTGTCCCGGGGCGGGGTGATGTTGGCGGTGTCCTTGGACATCTCCAACGCCTTCAACACCCTGCCCTGGAGCTGCATTCGGGAGGCACTGCAGTATCATCGGGTGCCTTCCTACCTCCGCCGCATCGTTGGGGCTTATTTGGCGGAAAGGTGTGTCACCTACACGGGACGTGATGGCGGAAACCAGCGCCGCATGTCGTGCGGTGTTCCACAGGGTTCGGTCGTGGGACCGCTCCTGTGGAACATCGGGTACGACTGGGTGTTGAGGGGCGAGCTCCAGCCGGGCGTGGACTTGACGTGTTATGCGGATGACACGTTGGTCACGGCCCGGGGGAGCTCGTACAGGGAGGCAGCGTTGCTGGCGACGGCTGCGGTGTCACAGGTGGTGACCCGCATACGGCGCTTAGGCCTGGAGGTGGCCCTCAACAAGTCGGAGGCCATGGTCTTTCATGGCCCCCGGCGGGCGCCACCGCTGGGATCACACATCGTGGTCGGGGGGTCCCGAATTGCTGTCGAGTCAACCATGAAGTATCTTGGATTGGTGCTCGACAGCCGGTGGGATTTCGGCCCCCACTTCCAGCGGCTGGTGCCCAAGTTGATGGGCGCGGCTGGGGCGCTGTCAACGTTGCTTCCCAATCTGGGGGGCCCGAGCGCCGCCTGTAGGCGGCTCTACGTGGGGATCGTGCGATCGATGGCCCTGTATGGGGCCCCGATCTGGGCGGCTGACCTGACGGCCGGCAGCATCGCTGTCCTGCGAAGGCCACAGCGAGCGATGGCCGTCAGAGTCATAAGGGGGTATCGCACGATCTCCTACGAGGCGGCTTGTGTACTGGCTGGATCCCCGCCCTGGGACCTCGAGGCGAAGGTACTCGCGTCACTGTACCGGTGGTGCGAGGACTCGAGGGCGCGGAGCGAGTGGCTGACGCAGCGACATTTGGAGTTGCGTCGGTCACAGCTTCGCGCAGCCCTGGTGGCGGAATGGCGGGACAGGCTTTCACGCCCTACCGCCGGCCCCGCTACCATCGGGGCGGTCCGGCCAGTACTCGAGCGCTGGCTCGGGAGGAGGCACGGCTCCCTGTCGTTTCGGGTGACACAGGTGCTGTCGGGGCATGGTTGCTTCGGGAAGTACCTGTGTCGCATAAACAGGGAGCCGGACGCTCGGTGTCACCACTGCGTCGACTGTCGGGAGGACACGGCGTGGCACACGCTGGCAGAGTGTGCCACTTGGGAGGAGCCACGCCGTGCCCTCATCTCAGGAGTCGGCAGTGACCTGTCGCTGCCGGCCGTTGTCGACTCGATGGTCGGCAGCGAGGAGTCCTGGGACGCGGTGGTATCCTTCTGCGAAACAGTCATGTCGCAGAAGGAGGCTGCGGAGAGGGAGCGGGAGATTGCTTCCGCTAACCCGATCCGCAGCAGACGCACCGGGCGTCGGCGGAGGGCGGACAACGCCCTCTTCCAGCCCCCCTAAATGGGTCCAGGGGCAACGGATCTGGGGAAATTCGTTGCCCCCTACTTGTTAGGACCCGAGATGGCGGCGCGTAGTGTTCCACGCGCGCCTCTCTATGACGTAAGGGGGGAGTTTAACACCTCACTCCCCCCCTATCGCGAGGTGGCCCGCAGAGGCGGGCCGGCACTAGCCGGGGATCGCGGAAGTCACACTAGTTCCCGTGATCCCCGGTGCAAGTGAGAGACGGAACACCGGGGTGGTTTTAGTCAGTAAGAGTCTGACAGACCCCTCCGCCCTCCCCGGGGCGGAGGACATCCATGAGGATTTCCCCCCGTGATCAAAAAAAAAAAAAAAAAAAAAAAAGGAGTACGCTGTCTAAAGTTTATCATCTTTGTCTTACTTAAATTTATGTTTAAATTATTTTTGGTTAGCCATTTAATTAATGAGTCAAGAAAACTGTGAATGTCATTTTCATATGTAATTGCATTTTTACAATGGATCGTTAGTGTGCTATCGTGTGCAAACATACTCGTAGTTATAGGTTGTTCAAGGGACATGGGCATGTCATTGACATATAATATAAACAACACCGTATGAAATTTTACGTTCTTGTGATCTTGTTATCTGTGACATTATTATTTTACATAAATCATGCGGTGAGCTAGGTGCCATAAACATTGAATCATTGCTTCATGGATGTCATGCATGTTTTAGGCTTACATTCAGCGTTTGTTTTTGGATGTATTTTGCTAACGAAAAAGTCAATAAAAGCCTCAGCGATACCCAAAGGTTTGTATAAAATTTGATTACCAACTGTAAGTTTCTCAATTCGTTGTTTAGGGATTTTGTACTTTGTCTGTAGACTTAGATTTATTTTTAAATTGCTGTATTTTGTAGCTATTTTGAGCTTTTGCGTTAAATTAATAATTTTATTATATATTATATAGTCTAGAATAAGTGGTGAATTTCTTTTTGTTATCGTGGTTAGGCTTCAACCTGGACTGCCCTTTTTTTCTACTATATAATTCAAAGCCATGTGATAGCCATTTTGGTTTATTTGTTATGTTTATTTTTATTTCTTTATACGGAAAGCGTCTGTCGTAAAATAATTTGAATTTGTTGATAAATTGTTTGTAAGCTACGTTGGGATCATCAGTAATATAGATCTCCGAAAATTTAAGATTGTTTATACTGATTTAAATTTCACTATATTCTTGTTATTGTAATCCCTTCTAGTTATAAACCAGGATTTTATACTGCATACATTGGGAATTGGACATTGAAGTAGCTGTGCTGTATGGTCAGATAATGCAAATGGAGTTTGCATTATCTGACACATCTTTTTGATATTTTCATTATTTGATACATCTTTTTTACAAGACTTCTTAAAATTATGCGCAAAATTATCTAAGCATGTCTCGCTAGCCATTCGAGTTGGCTGTCTAAGAGAAAGTTTTAAGTTGAAACTTAGTAGCAGACATTTCAGTGTAACTGAATTATTATTCGGTTTTCAAATATCTATATTAAAATCGCCTGCAATTACAACGTTCTTGGAACGCTTGTTAGATTTATTAGAAATTTTTCAAGTTTATTAAAATAATCATTTAAATTCCTAACATTTGGTACTCCATAGACACATACGACTATTAATTTATATTAATATGCTCAGCAGCACATCACTCGATTGCGTCCGTTTCTATAATCTCCCAACATTTGGCGACCGTGTGCAATAAAAAACTGCAAGTTGGAGCGAAGTAACTGCAAGTTGGAAGAAAAACAACTGCAGCTTGGTGACGTGTTCTAGAAAATTCTCGATTGTTCGAACCGACCACGCCGCCGCGCCGCGCCGTCGCTGCCGCCGCCGGCCGCTGCTCACCGCTCATCGCGGCCACGTACTACTGTGGCGAAATTGCTGGAACACAAGGAGGCTACTGCTACCTATTTTGAAGATCTACCTGAATATAGCGGGCAAGGGCATCGCGTCAGGAGGTCTATCCGAGGGAAGTGTTTGTTTTTTATATTTTCTTTCCCCTATTTCTGCTTTTATTTGTGTGTTTAGGGTTTACTGCTTACTCTGGTGTAAAAGAGCAGTTAACTGCTAGCATAATATCATTGTTGCCATTTAAATTCTGGTGGCGCGATGGGCTAATTTAGTGGACTCTATTTGCGATGCGGAACAAAACAATTGACAAACGCTTGGCGATAGGTAGTTCGAGTTGCGGTGGGTGCAGGACTATAGAATATAACCTGAAATAATTAGGGAGGTAAAAGCACAAACCTTTTACGGGAACCACGTGCTCGGGTCATCGCAGGTGCGCCGGTTCAGGGCCAGCTGGGCTTCAAGTTAGAATTAGACGAAGATATTGTATTGTATAATTGTTTACACAGTTCTTAATAAAACTCCGCGACAGCATATATCTATCTTTTATGCGCAAGCCGTTATAGCCAAAATAGTGAGTCAAAAACACATTTAAGTTATATACCTACTTACTGTTTTTACAATGCACATTTTAGAGTATTTACTTATTTCTTATCTTATCGAAATTAATTGCTTTATCGCTTTCGAACTGCCTCGTTGGTCTAGTGGTCGCAAGCGCTGCTGCGGAGCATGAGGTCTTGGGTTCGATTCTCAGGACGGGCAGTGTTATTGGGTATTTCAATCTGGAATTTCTCAGTAGCCGCCCGGAGTCTGGGTTTGTGTCTGTTTGAAGACAACCCAAGTAGCATTGCAAGCTGTATACAAGCTGTATTTAATTTCGATTTATACTAGAAGCTGTATATTCCGGCTGTATAGAGGCTGTATAAGCGCTTATACAGCCCTTATAAGTAAAGAATGGGCACATTTTATACATCGTTTTGCTCTAGTATAGCTGTATAATAGCTGTAGAAGCAATAGAGGCGCTGTATAATAGCTGTGTTAGAGCTGTTATTCGGTGTACAAAGAAACCATTATACTCCAGATATTATCTTATAAATACTTTATAGAGAAAATAGTTTTAAATAGGTTTTTGAAGAGAATCACAAAATGAATGTAATTCTTTTCAATGAATGGCGACATTGTTATTTATAATATTTATTAGTAAGTAAACGTAATCTTGGACTTAGATATCTGAAGGTGTTAATTGGTGAATTGAAATTGCGGATTCAAATTTATTGTGAACCTGTCTATGTTTTCCGTCAAAATATGCAAGCGCCAGCAAAATAATCGATCTGGTATAAAAGAAAAATACTATTTATATGGTAAGTCAATGTTGGTTTTAAGGTTAGAATAAAAAACAATTTTATAATAACAGAAGTGAGGGTAGTGTGATCATTGTGCCCTTATATCAAGCTGAAAATCATTATATATTCCTGAAATTATGTTTCAAATTTTGTTTTATACCTACATTCGAAATTACGAAAATGGCGACTATTTGCTAAACAGCCTAAACGATAATCGGAGTGTATTGTAGTCTGAGTAGCTGTACTAAGTAAGTTAAGAATTATATTCTACAGCTTTTGGCTGCTAATCAGCTTTATAATAGAATCGTTTTACTACTTAGGCTGTATATCAGTTCTCTATACATAACTTATGATGCTCATAAGGGTTACTTAAAAGAAATAAAAAACGCTGACTCAATATGATACGTACCTACAGATACCTAGTAAAACTAAAACAAGTAGCTGTTTAATTTTTAACCCACAAAAAATAGGAAGTGATTCTCAATTTGACCTTATATTTTATACCTAAGTAAACTTATTGTAAAGCATTATTAGTTTGTTGTATGTATTATATCAGTTTTACTTTATTTTCAGGAAAAATAGCCGACTAAAATTTAAGCAACCATTGAGAAAAGGCAAAACAAGCTTTGCATTGTACCAAGTTTGTGGGAATCAAAAGGCAAGTTAAGATGTCCAAGAAAGCGATTAGATGTCAACAAATTAGTAAAGGATGAAACATCTCGGCCTTTACATAATTGGTCCACCTCAAAATGCTGTGTGAAAAGGCTATCAATATCGTCACATGACGAAGCAGTAAGAGAACTAGATCTCATGGTTCAAATCAATCATCATTTGAACTACTTGCGCTGCTTTATGAAGAAACGTCATAATCATGTTCGGAAGGTTGAATTAAATTTACACATTTAACATAACTGTTATGATCATTAATAACCCTGTTTAATGTTTTTGCAACGGAACCCTCTTCGTTGGACGTCGACGGAATTGGCGGTTGACCGTAAAGTCTCTTCGAGTGACTGTCATTAATACAAAATAAAGCTGTACTGTAGCTGTCATTAATTTTTTTAGTTTTAAAACACCCTCAAAAACAGAAGTCATAAAACCACTGTATTTACAAGGGTGTACAATTACACCATAAAAATAAGTTTTAGAACGGAGTTTGCATACACCATTGTACAGAAACAAGTCTTAAGTGATACTATAATAACACTAAGAGCTGTAATAAATAAGTGCTCACATACCAAATCAGCTTGTATACAGCTTTAAGGATAAAACCAGATTAAAGTGTCACAAAATACTTAAGCTGTATAGTGGAGTTTTCATATTCTGTTTAAATACCGTAAGCTTTCGCGGATCCCTTAATACAGATTTAATATAGTTTGAGCTGTATAATGACTCATAAATCACTATTAGAAAGCGTAAATAATTTTTTGACACTCTTGTAAGTCTCTAAAAGAACTCTAAGTTCTAAATAGGCTGTTATATTGATGTTGAAAACGCTTGCGTGCTGCTTGGGAATAGGCTCGCCCCCATATGAAATGACACTTAAAACATAACTTGCAAAATGTGAACCTATTAGGTACAGTAGCGGTCATAAGTGGACTAGCAATCCCAAAAAGCAATAGATTGACACTTCGACTTAACTTACGACTTTCTTATAATAAGTTATTTCTATACTATAGACACACACACTCCCATACGTTTACAAATGATTGTATTTCATAAATTTAACCGTTCAAGTAAATGGCATGATAGCTTAGCGGTTACCGTACTTGGGTTAGCTCGTTTGTGTGTAGCGAGTCGCGGGTTCGAATCGCATGCGCGGTGATAGTTTTTTTTGTTTCAATAATCACTTAAGACTATAGTTTTTTGTTCTGTTCGTCTTGTTCACTAATCTCGTAAAACTTTATGATTATACCCACAGAAACCTAAACAAATATAAATAATTTTAGGGTGCAGTTAACTTACGACTCATTCACCACGACTAAATAGAACAGTGTTGGTTGATATTGTGTGCTAGTGACGTGTGTTTAATCTATTAGCGGTGTTTATTTATTTAATAATTCACGCACAGAAATGTACAGAGGTGGACTTAATGCCATAGGCATTTTCTACCAGTCGACCTTTGGGCAATGCAGAGACAAACAGTGGTAGGTGCTATCACATAAGTCGTGATATATTTATTTAAACTATAAATATGCTATATACATCATTAAATATATGCGCAAATAAACATACATAAATACACATAAATATGATAAAACAAATAAGACAAACAATGGGAAAACATTATCGTTGTGTAGATACTGCCAGCTTCTTTTGAATGTGCTCGCGAACTTTCACTTTAAGGATAACCGGTTGCTATCCAGATATCAAGGGGGAGCGCATTCCACAGAGAGATATACTGAACGAAGAAGGAAGAATGGAAAAGAGTAAAGTCTGTGTGGTGAGTGGGACATTGAAGAAGGCGATTGTTAGAGGAACGAAGATTTTTGTTGTGGTTGACACAAATATATTTAAAGTGGGGGGCTAGATAACTAGGGAAAGTGGGAGAGTCAAGAAAAGAAAACAAGGTGGTCAACGCCCTTTGCTCTCTGCGCTGGCGAATGGGCAACCACTTGAGAAGCGACCGTTGCGCAGAGACATGGTCGTACTTACGCAGGTTGAAGACGAATCGAATGCAGTAATTGAGAAGATGGTCAAGTTTGTCGAGGAGATCAGCATTCAGATCGTAATAGCACACATCACCATAATCGATGATAGGGAAAATCAAGGCCTGCACAAGCATTGTCTTCGTACTCGTTGGCAATACATTTTTCAGTCGGTACAGAGCACGCAGCGTTCCAGTAACCTTCTGGCTAACCCTAGCGACTTGAGTACGCAAGTTTAGGGTACTATCAATGTGCAAGCCTAGGTCCTTCACATCAGCACTAAATGGAACGATCGTACCATCGAAGAGTATTGATGCCAAAGTTGAACTATCCACTTTACTCATACTTCGATAGAGTTCATTTTAAAATTTAAGCAAATTTAAATATAAAAATGGAACCACTCCGAAAAAGTACTCTTCCAAAAACTACACAAATTGCTTCAAGTGTGCCTATAAAATTTGAAGAGTTCTCTCTATTTCTCCAGGATCCCATCATCAGATCCTGACTTGATGATCATGGGACCACCTGGGAAGTATACCCTTTCGAACAAAAAAAAAAAATTCCAAATCGGCCAAGCCATCTTCGAGTAATCGGGGAACATACATAAAAAAAAAAAAAAAAAAAAAAAAAAGGTTCCGACGAATTGAGAACCTCCTCCTTTTGGAAGTCGGTTAAAAATGAAAGCGAATATTATTGCGCTGCATAAAAGCGGACTTAATATATCACAAATATCTGACGAACCCGCACTGAGTATGAGTATTATGATTTAATTATTTTATTACACATATATCTAATTAAAGTATAACTGCTGATCCTTAGTTTACACGTTGTATAAATATCATAATATCTAAATAGAAGAAAAATATAAAATTTCAAAGTAAATTTATTTCCCAGTTTATTGGATGATGAAAATGACATTGTACTTACTTACCCCCTTATTCATAAACGATGATTAAAGTTGAATGATGATTAGCGTCTGTTTAACCATTGTGGCCAATAAGCCTGATATAGTGGTGGTGGATCGACTAGAGCGGCGTGCAATGATCGTTGATATAATAGTCCCGCATGACGAGAACCTCGTGAAAGCCGAGAAAGATAATCAAATCAAGTATCTTGACTTGGCTCGCGAGGTTGTCGACATGTGGGATGTGGACTCAGCGATCATTGTACCGATAGTCGTTACAGCCAATGGCTTGATAGCCAAGAGCCTCGACCAACACCTACGACGTCAAGGGCCTGATTCAGAAAGCGGTACTTCTTGACACGGCTCGCATTGTTAGGAGGTTCCTCTCTCTGGAGCCCTGACCGCCGGTAGCTTGGACCCTGTTCCCGATACCGGTGGGCTACAATTTTTTATATTTTTAAATGTTTCTATATTTTTACACTAATATTTAAAAATGTAATTTATATGTCTATTTAGTGAAATAAAGGAAATAATAATAATAAATCTTTATTTCCAGTTTTACAATTTTAGGGTTACCACTTATGACTCCTTACTGTACACCCCATCTATCTGTATTTACTCACAAATAAATTATTGAAGCATTTGTCTTTTACACAATTCTTTGCATAGGCAACACCTTTATTATTTGGTTTGTAGTCATTTTTTTATTACCATTGTATAGTTTAGTAAAAGGACTACAACGCCTTAGTTTTGTAAACTTGAATTCACCCGTAATGTGTAGGTGCTTCATGTATTTTATTTATTCAAGAACACTAATTGCATACAAATTCAACATTGGGTTTCAAAAGTATTTAGGAATGATACGTATGACGAAATTTTCTTAATAATGCCAAAATCTCGGGATGTCCTAATATGTTGTGATCCCGGCATCGTAGAGAAATTTTCAAAAAAGACGCATTACTAGTCTGTACATTTACTAACGATTTCGCCAAAGAAGTCAACAAAACAAAGCAAATGATGAACATACCTAATTAATTACGAATAAAATAAGGATGCCTACAACTCGTTACGCTCACACACACAGCTGTGCATCGCGGCTTTTTTTGACAAACAGAGATTGCATTATTCCGACAAAATATTGTCTCCATCTCGAATCGTAGTTACTCAATTTACTTTATTTAAGTCTAGAACCTTGCACGTATCAGCACCATCAAATTCCGTCACCGAAGATAATTGATGTGATAGTGGAATTGAATCTAGAGCGGTTTGCGAGTTACTTGTCCCCTTCACAAGATCAAACTGACCGGCTTTTGCTTGGGCGGCGGTCTCAATGGCCTCTGCACACAACACACGCGCGGCTACACTATAAACAAAGTCATCTATGTATAGCCCAGTCTCAATAGTATCTTTCGATTTCGAAGAAAGTATTCAATAGTCTTTTATCAGACGGTTGGCTTATGCCGGTTTTGATGTACTCTTTCGGCATACTCAATTGGACTCAGACCGAACTTGACGCCCTGGATAAGAGGGTCCGTACGCTGCTGACTGCATATCGAATGCATCACCCACGATCATCGGTAATGAGACTGTATATCCCACGAAAGTGTGGAGGTTGAGGCTTCTTAAACGCTTAGACCCTCCACAATCGCAAGATTTGTAGTCTCAGGGAATATTTCTTACAAGCCGACGTGGGGATGCACCGAGATGTGGTTGTAGTGGACAATGGCCTCACCCCGCTCTCCTTTGCTAAAGAGAACTGGCGCAAGCCTGTAGTGTTTGACACTAAAGATCGCATGGAGGTATGGCAGAGTAAGAAGCTTCCCGGGCGCTTTTTCCGGCCCCTACATGGTCCGGATGTAGAACTACTAGCGTCCGTAGCCTGCCTGCGTTTCGGTGACCTCTGTGGAGAAACCGAATGTTTTGTCTGTGCAATTATGAACGAAGTTATGATTTTTTTTTTTTTTTTCTGGGTGGGAAATCATCACATAACTTCTCCCGCTCTGGGTGGAGCGGGAGGGCGTGTCAGACTTTTACTGACTAAAACCCACCCGTGTTCCCTCAGTTGCCTGTGTGCCAGGGGCGGCGGTTTCTCTTTCGAACAACCCGCACCCCCGGCAGGCATCGGCCCTTGTGGGCCCCATCTGTTGCTGCTGACATCTCTTTGAGGCGCGCGTGGAACACAACGCGCCGTCGACCCGGGCTTGGTCCTTACCGGACAGCGAGGTACCCATTACTCGCCGTCCGCAAGCCCGTGCCTACGGTGGCCGGGAATCAGCCTGGGATTCCCGACGCCCAGGGCGTCTCCTGCGAAGGCCACGGCTGTGAGGGCGCATGTACTGCATCTCCCTCACGTGCGCCGCCTCCCTCTTTGCGAGCATAACTGCTTCGCTGAAGGAGGCGACTGCCAGCCATGCTCTCTCGCTCCGTACCATGGCCTGGACCAGGGTCGGACGCGAGAGATCGCCACCGCCGATCACCTCCACGAGGACACGGCGTTGCTCCGCCCAAGCTGGGCAGACCTCCACCGTATGCTCCACCGTGTCCTCTGGGAGATCTTCGCAATGGAAACACCCGGGCGTTTCCTCCCGCCCTATCCGAAACAGGAACCTCCCGAAACAGCCATGTCCGGTGAGGACCTGTGTCAGGCGGAAGGTGAGGACGCCATGTCGCCTCTCAAACCACTCCTCAAAGAGGGGACTTACAAGGGGACAAAGAGCTTGCCCACCTCGTCGAGCAGCACGATGGGCCGGTAAGCGGACGGAGAGTCCGCGGGGCGCCCCTGCTTCTTGATGAGGACCAGTTTCCCCGTCTTCCAGTGACGTGGGAACTGGCCCTCCTCCAAGCATGCGCTTAGGAGCCCTCTTAGTCGAGGCCCGAGAGCCTCCAAGGCCAGGACCCAGGCTTTTCCAGGGAAGCCATCAACGAAGTTATAATGACGAACAATTACCGGAGATTTATCGTGAAAGACGGCACGGTTGACATCTATCGGGCATGTCACCGTCCGGATGAATCAAACAGACACATTATCTCCGGGTGTTCTCGTTTAGCTAACGAAGAGTACTTGCATAACCTTGTAGCCAGGATTATCCACCAGCAACTTGCTCTGAAATACAACCTTGTGGAATTGGAAGTGCCGTACTACAGGTATGTGCCCGACCCAGTTCTTGAAAATGGATATATAAAATATCACACTGTACTGGGATCAATCCATCATCACTGACAGGACTATTGTAGCCAATAAGCCTGATATAGTGGTGGTGGGTCGACTAGAGCGGCGTGCAATGATCGTTGATATAACGGTCCCGCATGACGAGAACCTCGTGAAAGCCGACAAAGATAAACAAATTAAGTATCTTGACTTGCGAGGTTGTCGACATGTGGGATGTGGACTCAGCGATCATTGTACCGATAGTCGTTACAGCCGATGGCTTGATAGCCAAGAGCCTCGACCAACACCTGAGGATGCTCTCGTTGGGCAGCTGAGTCAAGGGCTTGATCCAGAAAGCGGTACTCCTGGACACGGCTCGCATTGTCAGGAGATTCCAGGCTGATTCCCAGCCACTGTAGGCGCGGGCTTGCGGACGGCGAGTAATGGGTAGCTCGCTGTCCGGTAAGGACCAAGCCCGAGTCGACGGCGCGTTGTGTTCCACGCGCGCCTCAAAGAGATTTTAGCAACAACTGATGGGGCCCACAAGGGCCGATGCCTACTAGGGGTGCGGGTTGTTCGAAAGAGATATCGTGGCGACTAGCACATAGGCAATTGAGGGAATACGGGTGGGTTTTCGTCAGTGAAAGTCTGACACGCCCTCCTGCTCCACCCAGAGCGGGAGAAGTTATTTGATGATTACCCACACAAAAAAAAACCTAGATTCGATAAATAAACATGGAAGAGTTAATTCCAAAGCAGGATTTTGAGTTTGAATCCAACCATAGATGAACGTGGAATTCTACGCGTGGGTAGTAGATTGGAAAACGCCCACCTTGGCGAGGGATCCCGCCGACAGCAGACCGTGGAGATCCCGCCGCCTCCGAGACTTCGACGCCGCAGCGACAGTCGCTGTCAACAGAAGTTTGCAGTGGCTCCGTTGACACCAAAGCCAACAGTTATGCCAAACGCTGGCCTAATGTGAACTATAGTGTGATCAAACGAACCAAAAATACGGACACAGGCAATCAAAATATTGCTTTTATTATGAAAGACTCGCTTTTAATAGATTTTTATCGTTTTTATAATTATTTAAGTAGACCAATATGCCTTTGTTTTTGCTTTTATTAATCAATGTGTTTATACTTAAGGATCAATCAATATTACTTTGAACAAAAGTGTTTTAGTAGTTTCATGTTTTTGTACACACCATATCAAAAACAAAAACATGAAACTACTCAAACACTTTTGTTCAAAGTAATGTTTATTAATTCTTAAGTATAAACACATCAATTCAATACATACAATAAGTAACAAAAACCCTGTTGTTCCTTTTAGGGACGTATACACTCACCTACAAGCACAACATTGATGAAGTTATAATTTAAAAAAACTGAAGCATTGGCCAGTTGAGAGTTCATTATCAAATAACTATTAAAATCGACACATTCAAAAAATGTTTACAGTATCTGACTTTACAAGTATCTTTATTTCGCATAATAGCCTACGAGCTCGGCGGCTTTCTTTGATCTGATAAAAGATGCCGCCAAAAACCTACGGGCGCTCGCGCCGCGGCGTTTCTGTACCACGTGCCTAACACCCCCTTTACCCCGCCACCCGCCGCCCTGCGAATCACTTCCTTAGTCTCCCGCGCAGCTTACTTCCGAACGGATGTGATTGTTGACCTACGTAGTGAGTGACTTGTGTTTTGTTTACGTATACGTTGACCATGCCTTATTCAAACGTAGAATATTTTAATGTGTTGATGTGTCTAGGGAAATGTGACTGCAATTATGCAGAATCACGCAGATTCTACCAAGAACGTTTTACGAGTCTACCATTACCATTCCAACGTTTGCACATACGTACGTTCAATACTGACAGTGTGCGCGGACAAGACCAACATCGACCTGATGCAGGCAGACCGAGGACTCGAAACAGTGACATCGTGGAGCAAGTCTTGGACGCTCAGTGCGACACGAACTCGTAGTAAACCATATGCACGTTTGGAGAGTTCTCAAAGAAGATTGCCAGCACCCTTTTCACTATAGTCGCGTCCAATCACTACTTCCCTCCGACTATGAGTCAAGACTAGAATACAGTAGATAGGTGCCACTCGACAAGATCGAACAAGGTAGTGATTTCTTGAATTGGATACTGTTCACCAACGAATGCTCATTTGTTAGAACAGGTGGTTTTAATTCCCACAATGAGCACGTGTGTTCGATCACATTTATGCGACAGACGCGGCGACTTTGTTTTTGTTGATGTAGTGAAGTGTTAAATGTAGTTTTAAAAATTATCAACTGTTCATAAAAATACCGTGTAAACCAACATTTTCAAAGATTCATTCGTTAAAGTGATAAACAACAGCTGGCAAGGTCACGAACTTGTGTAGAAAAATAGGTAGATAAGCGGCGGCGCGGCGCAAGCGGCCGCCGCGGCACGATCAAAGAGAGCGGCGCGTGGCGAGAACGTTGTACCTATTTCTGATTTCGCTTCATGCAGTATTGCAGAGGTAAGAAATCAGTCAAACATTACAAATATTCACAATTAAATATTTATTTTAATTAAAAAAAAATTACAGTTTTTATAAATGACTTGCTTTATTACGTATGTATACCGATTCTGAAAACGTGAGTAGAAGGAACAACAGGGTTTTTGTTACATATTGTATAATACAAATGTAATGGATGGCTGTCTGTACATAGCAGATATATGAGAAAAAATAGACCCTGAAGACGCAGTGACTGCATTCAAAAGTTGTGGTAGGTTCCAATCAGGCTAGATCGGAAGATTCTTCCTTTTTAATGGAGGAGTGGTACCTACACCATTTTTCCGACATTCACGCGAACTAAGTCGCGGGCACAGCTAGTTATATAATAAAAACTCGCATAACGCTTTTTTCGTTCCGTGACGATTTCTACAATTTTACTTCTACCGCGAGCTGCGTTAGAAAAGTTCGATCCAAAATCAAAATCAAAGGTCATTTAATTATACAAATTAGACTGACAATCAGCACTTTTCGAACGTCAAAGTTATTTAAGAAAATCCCCCAAAACGGCGGCCCTTCACCACTTTCCACTCCCCAGCAGCACAGCCCTACGTCAGCTAGTCATGCCAATATACCACAGATATCTGTGCAATATACCAACAAATAAAATGAAAACTAAAACTAAACTCTGTACATTTTCATCATACATTTTTTCCGAAAACCTGTTCAGCAGTGGGCGACTGGGCGCAGACAGGCTGATAAGACAAATAAACTAACGAGTTAAGTAGAACTGTGACTCCCCCGCAAGTCGTATATGTATCGTAATTTGTGTATGTTGTTCTCGCGGTACTTTTGCACACATCCCTCCCCGGCGAGCGGCGCTCCACACCCGCTTTATAATATGTTTACTTAAAGCTGTATGCAACTAATCCGTAGCTTTCACTAAAAATAAAATTCTGCGGCCTATTTTTAGAATTGAAACAGAAATTAAGCTGTGTGAACGCTCGCTTTTCAAATTTGGTTTAGTCCCATCTCGGCATCCATGAATTTATTTACCGATACGGTTTTATAGATGACAATGTTTCGTGGACATGATAAATAAAAATGGTAGCATGACAGGTAAGGGCTTCCCTTTAATCATGTGACACATATACCTATATGCCCCCATTCTTCGAGGAGTAAGCAAAGAGATTATTTAGCGAAAACTAAGTAGGTACAATGATACAACAATGGTAAAATTGCCGTTTTATAACACCAGGGATTAAAATTAGGTATACTATCTATTGAGGACCATTTTTTTATTTACAATAAAATTATAAGCCGAGGATGGAAACATTACATTATCACTAATTTTACTTAAAACTCAGTCAGTCACCTTGTCACATCAAATTTAGGGCGCCGTGAACAAAACAAATAAGCAAATACTTGAGGATAGTCTGTCATTTTAGTATATTTTATTTTATTTTACTGGCTATAAGCTATTAGGTTGATTCGGCTGGTTGTGATAGTTGCGAGTGGTCGTGTAGTGCCGCACGCAAACGAGTGCGCGGCACGCACGCGAGCGCGGCAGGCTCGCCTCGCGCGCTGCGGAGTCGCCTGGGATAAAGTTCAAGCTATCACAGAAAGCTTGGCTCTAATACATTTACGGTCTTATTCATAAAAAGTTATCGAACATCTAAATAGTTGCTAAAGTCTGGTTTTCAAAAAGTGTTATTCATAAACGCATTTGAACACTGAAGCGTTCTTTATACCTACCATAAAGTTATAAAAGCCAGAACCCTACTTCAAGAGTGTTTTAAGGAAAAATGCCCAACTCTCTAAAGCAGCTGATTACAAAGAAAATGACATTTGACCATTTGACGTACAATTACTGTGTATCAACAAATGTCTATTCTATTCTATTTTAAATATGGCAAGCAAAGCCGATGTCGACTATTCTGCCAATGTCAAAAGTAAATTGCAAAACCATGTGTGCATTATTACAAAAAAAAAAACCGATAATAATCTTCGATTAAACAGTTGGGATTAACTGTTGAAACAAATGTAAATTTTCAAGCAATCAGTTGCCAGTTACAGTTTCAAATTATTTGTCAAATTTAAATAACAATGACGTCACCGCGTCAGATGTCTCAAAACTGTAGACAATTAAATAGTTTCCAGCAGGCTTAGCGCGAGAACTGTAGAGAAGCATTTTGTCGATGGAAGAGTAGACAAAAATGATGTTCCCGTGTAGACAGTTGACAGTTTTGAATCAAGAAATGTAGGCAAGCGATTTCTATGCTATGGTAGAGCAGCAATAGAAAGCGCCGTGCGCAGCCTGCAGTACTTTATAATGTCTATGATGACAATTATTCGGTGTGTAGGCAGACATTCTCGTTTGACGATTCGACATGTTGGTCAACTTGTTGGATGACTTCATTAAAATGGCAACATTTTAATTTATGAACGACATAATAGTTAAAAACGTTTATGAATACAAAATTTTTATCATAGATTTTATAGGCTTATCAAGCAGTTTAACTAATGAATGTCTTAAACCTGCGATAAGCATTTTTTTATGAATAAGACCGTTAGAATATAAATTTACACTTTAAAACTGTAATTTGCATGTAATTGCTACCTATTTCAACATAACAGAGCAATCTACAATCAGGGTGAGTTGTCAGTCAGTCAATTAGTTACTTTCGGTTGAGTCACTCTTAATAAAATTAAAAATTTAATTTTGAAAAACGTCAAAACGAACAAAAATAATGCAATTGGTGTAATCTCATTGCTAAGGATAAGCGTCTCATCAGGTCGGTGTCTTTCATATCGCTTACGCCTTTTATCTTTTCTTGTTACTTTGTCATTAGCAAGCGGACGCGCCGCGCCGTCATCCGCGTCCGTTGAGTTCCACTTCATACAAATTACATCAAAGAAAAATGTGTTGACGGGGAATCGTGAGCGGCGCTGGGATTAAGAGTTCGACGGATATTGAGGCGTTGCGCCACGTCCGGCTGGTAATACGCGAGATCCCGGCGCCCGCCTCGACGCGAAATGACGCCCGCCTCACTTCGTTTGTCAAATGCGTTGTGGCGCTGCGGCCTGCTTGCCTTCCCTTCCCGGTGCTAACAGATACACACCGCACTTGTAACAGGGATTGAACTTACACCAATTTTGACAGAATGTACGGAACATAATGGCTACAATTTCTCCTTACACTATTAAACCCGCGTGGTTCATAACCAGAACCACCAAATCGAGATGACGACGTGGCTGTCGCTCAGTGACGCCGTCATATACATCAGTGTGTCTATTCTGTAACCATCTCACCGTGTGAAGCGAGCGTGGAGTGAGCTGTCAGTGTCATTTCACCTAATGCGTGGTCAATCCCTAGCATCAGTGGGATGACACTGACAGGTCACTCCACGCTCACTTCACGCGGTGAGATGGTTACAGAATCGACATGCAGGCGTGTCAGTGAGTCTTGATGATTTTCAGTTTACATGTCGGTGTCGGTGTCGGGTCGTGTCGGTCGATATTAATTAATAAATAATAATCGATGCCATGGTCAAAACTGATCGCTAAAGGCCATATTTACCTCTTGCGTTTGCTGACACAGCTACATTTTCTTAAAAATTACTTTTAATAATGCAAACAAAGCGTACGTGCACATAATGGCTGTATTTAGTAAAGGCACCCATAGTGCGCAAGCGCGGCGCGAACCGGTACACCGGCATGCCCCGCACGCCAGCACGCCCGACACGCGTGCCACGTCCGTATCCGGTGCGACTGTACGCAAACGTCTCTGCTTCCTTCCTATCCTGTATACACCTTCTGTTTATCTTTGTTTTGCTTACACTGTCACCTGGCAAATCTTGTAGTCTTTCCGATTAAAAATAAATGTAATGATGACAGACAGTGTAGTCGCCTACCTACCTAGCAGTGCCTACTAGGAGGAGAGTCGTAGTACGTCCCATTACCACTATACATAGTGGCGCGTGACCTCTACGGCTACACTCCATTTTTAAAAGCATTTATTTCATTTCTAAATTCGGACCACAACTGGTCATATTTTTATTTACAAGAAGAAGGAATCCCTTTAACGATTGGAAAGGACCGAAAGTTCGCTTTACCGAATGTAAGAAATCTGGGACCCAACATCGTCTTAGATGATGAGGTGCTTGCAACTGTAGAATCGGCCGTTTTTCTTGGCATAACAGTAGATGCCAAACTTCAGTGGGGATCACATATATCAAGCCAAGCGGGAAGGCTCAGTTCGGCCGCCTACGCCATCAGAAAAGTAAGACAATACACTGACGTTGATACAGCTCGGTTAGTCTATTTTAGTTATGTCCTACGGCATTCTGCTGTGGGGTAAAGCCCCTGACATTCAAAATATTTTTGTTCTTCAAAAACGAGCTGTTCGTGCAATTTACCGACTAGGTGCTAGAGTTTCTCTGAGAGATTTTTTTAAAGATACTGGTATTCTCACGGTGGCATCGCAATTCATCTTCGCTAACATCTTATATATTAGGCAAAATATACACTTATACACTAAAAACTGTGATAACGTGCTCCCTTTCACCGGCTTCATAAAGTTCATAACTCATTTGCTGGGCTTGGTATAGCCTTTTATAACAAGCTTCCCTCTTTGCTAGATTTACATTTTAATGCGTTTAAAGCGAAAGTAAAATCAAATCTTTGTTCGAAGGCATACTATTCTATCAACGACTACTTAAACTATAAGAATTGTTGGTCGCTGTGATTAACTCAAGACAACGTTTGTGTTCTTTCACCAGAATTAGCTTAACTACTGACAGGTCATATGAATTACTTCATATCATTGTTTATTTAACTTGACTGCATAAACCATTTTTTTTTAATTTTTATCAATTAAATTTTCATTTATTGTTGGATGTTAATTATATGCTATTATTGTATAGAATCAAGTTCTTCTAACATAACAGACAGCTGTGCTGCTGGGGAGTTTGTTGCGCCACTTCTTCTTCCCAGCTAAAGCACTAGGAATTGGTGAAGGGCGAGCGTTTTGGGGGACTGTCTTATGTAATTTTGACGTTCAGAAAGTGCTGACTCTCAGCCTAGTTTGAATAAATGACTTTTGATTTTGATTTGATTTGATTAGAAAACAAGTCAGTTGCTGAAAATACTCATAAAATCCAGTTGGACTTGATAAGTTTTTTTGAAATGTAATCATAAATTATCTGTCACTAATATTTTAAAGGTTAAGTTAGGGTAAGTTTTTTTGTTTGTTTGGTTGAATGCGCTTATCTCAGAAACCAGTAGGGTTCGAATTAAAAAGTTATTTCAGTGTTGGAAAGCCCATTTCTCGAGGAAAGTTAGTACATATAGTGAACAACAACAACATCAACGAACGACAAGGAAACAAGTCACGAATACTCGCATGGGCAGGCGAGTCGTTGCGACTGGGATGCTAATTTTTTTTCTACATTATACTGTTAGAGAATTAAGATTGTATTTCATCACTTCGCCACAAGAAGTACATTTAGTTTACGTAATTTTTATTTTGTTAAAATCATATTGGCTGAATAGCCACATTTCCTTTGCCTGTCAGTTGACAACGATAGTTTGTTTTCTTTGTCCGTGGATTTCAACGCTCATTAACGAGGTTGAGATCATCGGAGCCCTGGGGGCATTCGAGCACGGACCACCAAGAGAACAAGTCATATAGTATCAAGTGGAGGACCTATTGTAAGTCAGTCTGATTTAATAACTATTCTTTAAAATATCATACTATGATTTAAACTGTGGCCGTTATTTTGTTTTAAATTTTAGATCCTATAGTGTAGCTATTGCTAGTAGTATAATTTACGTAGCAATTAGGTACATGTTATAGTAATGAGTATTGTAAGTAATTTAAGTGAAAAGTTTATGAGAAATCATGATAATGAGAATAAACGTGTGATTTGAATGTTAACATATAATATAATGTATTTTATTTACTTTGTTCCTTCAGACTTCTAGTAATATATACAGATAAATGCAATCAATATCTAGTTTGAACCTAACTTCTTATTTGTCTAACAAATCAGAAGTGGGATAATTCATCGCCCATGATAAAGTTAAATATTTTTCTACCTGCTATTTGAATAAAATAACGGCCACATGTTTGATAAACGAAAAAAATGTTTCACTGTGTGCTTTATTCCTGTTTAAATCATTACGGGGGATGTAGGCATGGATTGTGAAGGCATTGTGTATCTTGCCGGGGCTACACTCCGGGGTACACTTGTTTTCCGGAGCGGTATAATGATGTTTCAGCGTGCATGCGTCTTGCCATGGCTACTCTATGGAGACGTAGGCGCTGGGATGGTATTGTAGTGTTCCACCATGCAAGCATCTCTCTATGTTCACTTTACGGAGATGCAGATGTGGGGCATCGAACAAATGCATATTATTCGTTGCTGGGTGTTCCTGCATATACTTTGCCATGGCTACTCTATGGAAGTACAGGTGGAAACACCGCGGTGACCAAGTGTCCACTCTCAGCTTGCCGGGGCTACCCTCCGGGCTGGGTGTGGATATTTTCTTTGGTTAAATGTGCATTTGTTTTGGAAACATCCGACAAAGATTGTGCCGATACCCCGTGTCCTATAGGCACGGGTATTCTGCTGCATCTTGCTGTTCGTTTTATTTTGTGCTCAATGGAGCGAATGCACCTATGCACAGCATACAGTGAAACGTGAGGAAATTAGACAGTAAAATACAATGATATTATTGATTACTTGAATGATATTTAATTGAATAACTGTTTATTGATTTGCTGAAAATGTTGTTTCGCTGATTTTCTTACATGTTCTTTTAGTCCTTATACAATTTGTGTCATATTTCACATGTACTAAGGTATTATGATTACTATTCTAATCATATCAATATTTTCCTACTAACCTGATCCCAATTTGACCTTGACTTGACAATAATCATAAAAGATTGTGACAATGTCGGATAGGACATCTGCTAGAGACGCCTTTACACCTCCACATGTAATCGAGCGTGCGACTAGATCTCAGGAGAGGAACACGCGGGTTCGGTCTCACGGATCCAAACGTCCACGGACACGCTCGCGATCAATACGTAGGGACACCTCTTGGAGCTCAAAATTGGCCTCTTCCGAAGCTGAACACTCACGTAATAGGAAAAGATCGTTGAAGCGAAAACACCGCACCAGACTTTCTCGTTCTATTGGGCGGGCACGTAGCACAGATTCACAATCATCCGGAGCATACAGGGGATATTCGCGCTCACGACTGCGTAAAAACAAAAAACGCTCGCGCCGTGAACGCAAACACGTAGAAAAGATACGGCATGCTAGCAGAAGTTCAGTAACGAGTAGTACTACAGCAAAATCGAGTTCTTCTGAATCTAACACCAGCAGGCGTAGACGGTCCCCAGTGAAATCGAAACGAACTAAATACCGAAAGCAAAGCGTTACTCCTAAACCTAAAGGAAGTAGTGTAGTAGAAAAGTTAATAGATGCGCTAAATAAACGTAATGAAAGTAACTTCGTAGGCGCCAAAGATGTAATTCCAAACTTTGATCCGAGTCAAAAAAATCAAACTATGGCATCATGGTTAAAGAAAGTGAATGAAACTGCTCAAATATATTACTGGAATGATAGAGAAATTATTTATAACGCATTACCTAAGCTCGCCGGTCTTTCACGCAGATGGTATGAAGGCTTATCGTCGGTTAAGCTTAACTGGAAGGAATGGCAGGCCAAGTTATTAAAAAGTTTTCCAGACGATCGAAATTATGCGGATAAACTCATCGAAATGCTAGACCGGAAGAGTAAGAGGGATGAAACTCTAGAAGAGTACTTTTATGATAAAGCAAAGCTTGTTAATCATTGCGGTATCAAGGGGAAAGATGCAGTAGACTGCATAGTACAGGGCATATATGATAATAATATCCGTCTGAATGCGTTAGGCTCAGATTTAAGACGACCGAGAAGGCTACTCAAGTATCTACGCAATATCTCATGCAAAAGTCTAAAAGAAATAAAGAAAACCCCTATGCAAACTAAAGAAAGCATACGGAACAATAAGCACCCTTCGTTTAAACTCCGTTGCTACAATTGTTCAGAGCTGGGACATACTGTTCCGAAATGCCCGAAAGCTCTTCAAAAATGTCCAAAATGCAACAGAATGGGCCATTTAGCCGAACATTGCAAGCAGGATGCAGACAAAGTTAAAAATAGTTCGAATCCCGTCAATAAGGTACAGTTAATCGAAGCCAGTAAAAATAGTCACAATATTTATACAAAAAATATAACTGAACGGCATACCTAAAACTGCATTTGTCGATTTCGGTAGCCAGTGCACGCTTATCAAACAGAGCACTGCAGACGAATTAAAACTAGATACCTCGACAGAGGGACTACCTGTATTAAAAGGCTTTGCAACTGGTGTAGTATTACCGTTAGCGAAGACATCCGTCGAGATAAGCGTGGACTTTGTTACAGCCATAGTAGAAGTGTTTATTGTACATAATGAGTTCCTTAACACAGATGTACTTGTTGGTCAGACTCTAACTGAATTACCTGAGGTTAGAGTTTATAAGACAAACAGTAATTTGGTTTTATACTCAGCGGTGGCCGAAGCAGTTAAATCGGAAGTTTACATTAAATCAGATGTTGAGATTAATGGGGTAGTCGGCGTAGATATATATTTAGGAAGTAATCACACGGGGCTAGTATACTTACCAGGAAACACTTGTTTTAAGAAGGGGGAAGAAATTATAATTCCGCAAGGATTATATTTAGTAAAAGAAGGCATGGGAAAAATATTAGTTATAAACTTATCTGGGGATAAACATGTGTTGCATAAGGGAAAGCTTGTTGCAAGGGCTAGTTTGTTACCGATCTCACTTGACATTTATACCGATTTCCAAAAGGCTGACCAATTAGGAGTCTACAAACTGACTGTTGACAAACCTAGCGACAACAATCCTGATCCCCTGACAATAGATATGTTAAAAATAGGGTCTGACACTACTGACAAACAAAAACAAGAACTTTTAAGGTTGGTTAATGAATATCGTGATTGTTTTGCTTTAAACGTGAGCGAGCTGGGAACATCGACTATTTCTGAAATGCACATTACACTTACTGATAACTCTCCAGTCTCATACAAACCATACAGATTACCTTATAGCGAACGCATAGTAGTTCAAAAACTTGTAAATGAGCTTCTCGATAACGATATTATTAAAGAATCTAATTCTTCTTACGCAAGCCCTATAGTTTTAGTTAAAAAGAAGAATAACGATTATCGTTTCATCATCTGCCTAGCCTTTTCCCAACTATGTTGGGGTCGGCTTCCAGTCTAACCGGATGCAGCTGAATACCAGTATTTTACATGGAGCGACTGCCTATCTGACCTCCACAACCCAGTAACTGGGTAATACGATACCCCTTGGTAAGACTGGTTGTCAGACTTTCGGGCTTCTGACGACCCGTAACGACTGTCAAAGATCCACAAATGACAGCCGGGACCAACGGCTTAACGTGCTTTCCGAGGCACGGAGGGGTCTTGGTATGTAAAGATGGTCACCCATCTACGGACCAACCGCGGCAAGCGTAGCTTAACCTGATCGATCGACCCGTGCAGCTATTGTTACTTAGCCACAAGCCCCTCTATCTATCTATCGTTTATGCGTAGATTATAGGGCACTTAACAAAAAGACCGTCAAAGATTCGTACCCTATGCCAGTCATAGATGACCAACTAGATAGACTTAATGGCAAAAGATTCTTTACGAGTTTAGACCTAAAATCAGGCTACTACCAGATTCCAATGGCGCAGGATTCGACTCATGTAACAGCGTTCGTAACTCCTGACGGTCATTTCGAATATACGCGAATGCCATTCGGTTTGGTCAACGCACCAGCTGTATTTCAACATATGATAAATAAAACCCTAGGGAAGGACAGATTCGACCTAGCCTTGCCCTATATGGATGACATCTTGTCACCCTGTACTGACGTAGACGAAGGTATGGAAAAGTTAAGGAGGATCTTTAATTGCCTTCGTAAAGCCGGATTGACTTTAAATATTGACAAATGTTTCTTCTTTGAAACGAAGCTAGATTACTTAGGATATGAAATCTCTACAGATGGCTTGCGGCCCGGTAGTAGATAAACGGAGGCAGTAGCTTTATTCCCGACACCAAGCAGCGTCCATCAGGTCCGTCAATTCGTTGGCCTCGCTAGTTTTTTTTGACGATTTGTTCCCAACTTCGCAAGTATAGCTAAACCTTTAACTTCTCTTACAAAAGCAAATATCCCTTGGGTTTGGAGTAGTCTCCAAGAGGAAGCATTCCATACAATTAAAACTAAGTTAATCGAACGTCCCATTTTGGCTCTGTATGATACAAAGTACATAACTGAGGTACATTGCGATGCTAGCAAATTAGAAGTAGGTGGAATTCTACTTCAAAGGCCTGACGAAAAATCTCCTCCCAGGCCGGTAGCATACTTTAGCAAACAAACCACTAAAGAAGAAGAATACCTACATTCCTATGAATTGGAGACTCTTGCGGTTGTCCTATCGCTGAAGAAGTTTCGCATTTATTTAATTGGTATACCGTTCAAAGTGTTCACGGACTGCAACGCATTGAGGACTACCCTAACAAAGCGTGATTTAATGCCACGGATAGCTCGATGGTGGTTATTATTACAAGAATATGATTTTGAGTACAGACCAGGTGACAACATGAAACATGTTGACGCGTTAAGCCGAAATCCTATTGCTTATCGAGACTCGCGGGAACTGTTAGATGGTAGGGAGTATGATATCATGCATATCAGTACCACCGACTGGCTCCAAACTGTTCAAATGACTGACCCTAAACTGCAACACATCAAATTGATCTTAAAAAGTAATAAAAAGGAGGTTAAGGATATTCACACAAATTTCCTCCTTCAGGATGACAAGATCTACAGGATAGTGGGGGACCAAAAAAAATGGGTTGTACCTAATGGGGCACGATGGCGTATTTGTCAGTTATGCCATGATGAGATGGGGCACTTTGCGGTCGAAAAGACTCTTGATAAAATAAAACAAGACTATTGGTTCCCAAAAATGAAACGATTCGTTCGCAAATACGTGGAAGCATGTCTTAATTGTGCATACAATAAAGCATCTACTACCAAACCCACTGGTTACTTACATCCAATCCCCAAAGGTAACGTCCCATTTCACACTCTTCACATGGACCATCTAGGACCATTTGTTAGGAGCAAACGGGGGAATTCTTACATACTCGGTGTAATTGACGGTTTCAGTAAATTTATTTTTATAAGACCAGTTAAAGATGTAAAAACAAAAACTACTATCAAAACTTTGCAGGAAATATTTGACGTAATAGGTAGTCCAAACGTAGTAATAACCGATCGTGGTACTAGTTTTACATCAGCGGCATTCACAAGCTTTGTTAAATTAATAGGTGCTAAGCATGTACTGAATGCTGTAGCAACACCACGAGCCAATGGGCAGATTGAACGATATAATCGTACAATTCTCGATTCTTTAGCTGCGACCAATTATGATCAGGCGGAGCGCGACTGGGATGTCAGAGTAGGTAAATTGCAGTGGAGTTTAAATAACATAATCAATAAAACTACAGGCAAATCTCCTTCTGAGATAGTATTCGGACGTCGCACAGTCTGTCCTGGGGAAGGTCCTATTTTGAACGAACTAGCCGATTCAATCGATACCTCTGAATCGGGTTCATCTAGAGATGCAATACGGTTGGCTGCTCATGAGAACACCGAAAAGAGTCAACAATATATGAAAAAGAAATTTGATAGCGGTAGGGCTCCAACAAAATTCTTTCAAAGAGATGATTTGGTAATGATTCCCAATCATCACAATCCAGCAGATGGAAAAAGTAAAAAGTTATGTCCTAAGTTCCGGGGCCCCTTAAAAATAACTGCAGTTTTAGAAAACGATCGGTATGAAGTCACTAGCATTACAGGACACTCAAAACGTAAATATAAAAGTATTTATCCAGCAGACCAGTTAAAACGTTGGATAACTTTCGCATCTAGTAATTACACTGACGGCGAAGACAATGACATTGTAAATAAGGCGGTTGTTGACAGCGATAATTACTGTTCCGATTCAAATTAAGGCATACAATGTTTACATTATGACTAATACTTACCTAATTAAACTCTCGTTGCTAGACTCATGACAAATACTGACTTTCCTTCCCAAATCCTTCCCAGTTACATGATTACAGAATAAATCTTACGTGACTAATGGGCTGCATCTAGCTACTCTGGACCTGCTTGCCTGTAAGTATTAGTAGTGGACCGAGGCCGAAGTACAAGCTGGTGTCATTAACAATGACGGATGCTGAGGTACAAGCGGTGTTCACGCCCCCCTATTAAGTGGACCGAGGCCGAAGTACAAGCGGGTGTCATTAACAATGACGGATGCTGAGGTACAAGCGGTGTTCACGCCCCCCTATTAAGTGGACCGAGGCCGAAGTACAAGCGGGTGTCATTAACAATGACGGATGCTGAAGTACAAGCGGTGTTCACGCCCCCCTATTAAGTGGACCGAGGCCGAAGTACAAGCGGGTGTCAGTAACAATGACGGATGCTGAAGTACAAGCGGTGTTCACGCCACCTATTAAGTGGACCGAGGCCGAAGTACAAGCGGGTGTCATTAACAATGACGGATGCTGAGGTACAAGCGGTGTTCACGCCCCCCTATTAAGTGGACCGAGGCCGAAGTACAAGCGGGTGTCATTAACAATGACAGATGCTGAAGTACAAGCGGTGTTCACGCCCCCCTATTAAGTGGACCGAGGCTGAAGTACAAGCGGGTGTCAGTAACAATGACGGATGCTGAAGTACAAGCGGTGTTCACGCCACCTATTAAGTGGACCGAGGCCGAAGTACAAGCGGTACTCCGTAACATTGACGGATGCCGAAGTACAAGCGGTGTTCACCCTTTCTATTTCGATGGCCGAGGTTCAAGTACAAGATGTACAAGCGGTGTTCGTAAAAAAATAATAATAATAATATATTGAAATACTCGTTACATAATATACATTATGTATATGTAAAAGATTTTTACTTTGATTAATCTTTCCTTTATTTAGTTTATTTTTCATCAGTATTTGAACTTAGAATCGTTGTTTTGCAGGAATGCAAATAGAGCTCTACTAATATATTTTTGTTTTCCAGGTATCTACATAACCTACAGAATCACGTTAGGGCTCATTGCACACACGTACGTTCAGCCATAAGCGCGTGGTCACGCTCAAGTCGCCGACGTCGCGTAACCGCGTCGATACCTCGGGAGACGCTGAAAGCTGTTCCGGAGAATTGCCGCTACATTTGATGGACCCCTGGCTGCTAAGGAGCAGAGGAGGCGATGTGATGATGCTCCGATACTAGGCTGATGTGTGCGATGCCCCTTAACGAGATCACCCTTATTTTTGTACCTTTTCAATCAATTACTTCAAGAATAAATACGTAATGTATAAGTTAAGTTATGATATTTTCATGGTTTTTGTTATTAAGTTAGAAGGTATTGTTTTAGTTGGTCTATTCTTTTAATTATTTTTAAGACCTTTAACGGGATCACCTCGATTTGTGTACATATTACTTTAAGTATTATACTTATTTGGAACTGATTAAACAATGTATTAGTTACGTTATTATATTTTGAATGATCTTTGTTAAGTTACAAGTAATCAATTCTTTTTTTTTTGTATCTCTCTTTATTCGTTACTTTGTACTAGTCACTAGTTTTTAAACTCAATGTATTAGTTACGTTATTATATTTTGAATGATCTTTGTTAAGTTACAAGTAATAACTTTTTTTTTTTCTCTCTTTATTTGTTACGTTGTACTAGTTACTAGTTTTTAAACTTGTCTACAAATTTATTAAGGTATTTTAAGTTGTATCAAATAAGTGCTACTTTGTATAGAGACACACAAATATATTCGAATGGCCGGAAAGCAATGGGGCCATTGCTTTCTCAGGACGGCCGTCTGTTAGAGAATTAAGATTGTATTTCATCACTTCGCCACAAGAAGTACATTTAGTTTACGTAATTTTTATTTTGTTAAAATCATATTGGCTGAATAGCCACATTTCCTTTGCCTGTCAGTTGACAACGATAGTTTGTTTTCTTTGTCCGTGGATTTCAACGCTCATTAACGAGGTTGAGATCATCGGAGCCCTGGGGGCATTCGAGCACGGACCACCAAGAGAACAAGTCATATAGTATCAAGTGGAGGACCTATTGTAAGTCAGTCTGATTTAATAACTATTCTTTAAAATATCATACTATGATTTAAACTGTGGCCGTTATTTTGTTTTAAATTTTAGATCCTATAGTGTAGCTATTGCTAGTAGTATAATTTACGTAGCAATTAGGTACATGTTATAGTAATGAGTATTGTAAGTAATTTAAGTGAAAAGTTTATGAGAAATCATGATAATGAGAATAAACGTGTGATTTGAATGTTAACATATAATATAATGTATTTTATTTACTTTGTTCCTTCAGACTTCTAGTAATATATACAGATAAATGCAATCAATATCTAGTTTGAACCTAACTTCTTATTTGTCTAACAATACCTACCACTTTATAAAGTATAATATTGTTTTAATTAGTGTCATTGTGAAGACTATGTGGGTAATTTTGTTTCTTTATTTCATGTTTAGTTTTAATCATGGTCTAGCAGTTTCAGCAATTTATGCGGCCTACCCAAATGTGCTTTCTTTGGTGTTGTTCGTCGAATCGTTGAGCTCCTTAAGTTCTGAGTTGAGCAAGATTACTGATAAATGCGTGCACGGAGGTCACTACAGGTCCACCATATCTGTGTGTTTCTTTCCTCAAAAGACCATTTCAGACACTAATCCACATGGTCTTCACATGATCTGACCAAGATTACCTATGACTGGACTTTTTAAAAAGACACTGTGATTTCTGAGTTTGTTTCCGCTTTTTTTTTCACAGTAGTCAGATAGGAAACGCCGACCTCATCTAGTTTGAAAAAAGATTGATTGACGTGTAAACGTGTTTTTACATACAAATCTAGTTACAGTTATAAAATTATTTATCATCCATTCACCAGGCTTGCGAGCTCTTGGTACGCTTCTACCAGCCGCAGTCCTCAAAGTTCGAGACCGGTAAACCCTTTCTGGCAGCGACACTCGTCTGTAATATCCCGTGCGATTCCGTTTAGGAGAGCTTACGCTTTGAGGCCAGCGGTTCATCCGGACAGACTAGACGCTCATCAGAATCAATACTTACTACATTTTTAACCAGTACTGATTCCATCGGGATAATTTAGGTTTATCTTTATTAAAATATAATTTACTCTAAAGTTTACGTAATTTAATTATCATGGACCAAAAACCGATTGCAATCGATTCCCGGGTTCGAAAAACAAACACGAAAGAAAGTTTTTATTTTATTATATTTGATGTATCCCCTTGTATTTCTATACGTATCAAGTTTATTTAGATAATCTATATAAATTATACGTGATAAAGCAGCGAGTCATCTTTTTTTATTTCATTACAATCTTTAGCTATCTGTATATCTAATAGATGCCAGTAAAGTGCTTGGCACACAAGATATTCCAACGTTTTTGGGACCGCTAGGAGAACCCGATCGGGGCAGCTCGGGCGGCGGGTCGTGCAGCGGGTCGGACGCGGGTAGGTAATCCGCTTGTTGTGACGGATGTTGTTAGTCGACCACCACTTACTTTCACCCTTTCCCCGTGTTTTAAACAATTCTGAGAAACCGGCCTACCCTGAAGATAAAAGGTCCTCGGGTGTGTAATTTCACGCTTTATTACTAAATCGTATACACGTGTGAAACATACCTAACTGTACACTACAGCGGTACGAGCAGGACTGGTGTCCAGCAGTTGTTATCGTATGTCCGGTGTGTAGGCAGCTCGTGCAGTATTCGGCCGGACATGTCCGGACACACTAC
Organism: Polymixis lichenea; assembly: GCA_949091785.1. Classification (NCBI taxonomy): domain Eukaryota; kingdom Metazoa; phylum Arthropoda; class Insecta; order Lepidoptera; family Noctuidae; genus Polymixis; species Polymixis lichenea. The sequence continues at coordinate 25,651,327 of OX420936.1, read as the reverse complement.
AATATGCAAGCTAACAAGTTAAAGTCACTTATCATCGGATTACAATCTCGCCGTGTGCTCGTAATAACATTCTCGAATGATTGCACACTGCCATTATATTTCTATATAGGTTCAAATGTGATCTCTATTAACACAGGAGCTGAGTACAAACGCCCGCAGTCTACACACGCTGTGTGCACATGCAACAAACTAGTATTCTTGTTAACCTGTCTGAACAAACTTAATACTATACACTGCAGCATCACAGCGGCTGCGTACGTACCGCGCCTGGGATGCAGCCTCGCGCGGGCTGTGTTTCTGCTACACTGGTATCAAATCAAATTAAATCAAACGGTTTTTTTTCTTTATCTATATTGTTAATATATACTAATAATTTAACCAACTAATAATGCCTTAATACTATAAATTAATAAACAAATAAATTTTGTCTTCATCTAATTACCCTATAATAAATTTATTTCGTTTGGTATGTTATTTATTATAGACTAAAACACATTTAATTTGCACATTTTTCTTACAATACCCACATATCTATAGGACAGCGTGGTTGATGCAATGAGTTGCGAAACTTAGTCCTTTTTGTATAGTTAAGACCTCACTACGTTGTTTAAAGTAGTGCGTAAAAGAATTTTGTCAAGATATTTTATGTACATAAAATATTTTAACAAAACTTTTGTACTTTTTAGCCTTAGAACTGGTTTAAATATCTGTTCTACCATCTTTAAAATCAAAATCAAAATCAAAATATTTTATTTCACATAACCTGCAAGGGCACTTATGAAACGTCAGAAGCTAGGTGCACGGTTCCAATTTGTCGCTTCCTATGGAGAAGAGCCGGCAAGAAACTCCACGGTTACTCTTTTAAAAATAATTGGCTTTAACAATGTTTTCAAATTACAGTGATAATAGGTATGGGAGGACAGTGCAGGCCTATCAATAAGTACCAGGTACTTAGGGGAATGAAAATAAAGAATAGAAAATCGTCTATAAATCTGTAGATTTGTAGCTGATCCCCACAGCAGAACGTCATAAGACATAATACTGTGAAAATAAGTAAAGTACTACTACGACGAAACCGAAGAATTTCTAAGGAAGTGATCACTCAAACACACACATGCATCACACAATTCATACATTAGCGAAACACTCACCACACTAACAATATACTCACCACACAAACATACTAAACATTCTTTTTTTATAATTTTATAAGTTTTTATTTTAATATTTTAATTTTAATTTTATAAATCCGATTTGTTTTTATTTTCCTTATTTTTAGATTGTGTAATTGAAGTTTTTTATTTTTTATTTGTTTGTTGTTTAACAGCCCTAAATTGTCTCTTATCTTGTAGCTTGCTGCAATGATTACTATATACATATTGATATCCATACCTACACGTGCTATCTATAAGTCAACCATTTATGACGGGGATCGGAACTGTTTCTCCTAAACACAGGTTACTTTGTAACCTATCTAGTAGAACAGTACGGCACCCACTAACTAGATTAAGAAACGTATGATTGTGCTTCATATTATATTACCTTGCCATGTAATCTAGTCCTAAATGAACAATAAACGTTATTATTATTATTAAAGTATACTAACCTAGCCGTAGCTACATCAGTCAACTGTCTTATTTTTCTTACTGCGTAAGCAGCTGAGCTTAATCTATTTGAGAGAGTACTAATGTGGGCACTCCATTGCAATTTTGAATCTAAAGTTTCCAAAATAGCAAAGTTCGTCATGCTCCCGTAGATGTCACTGCTTGCGGTAGCGTTGGGATCGGGTTACCTCTTTTCCTCAAATATGGCGAGGGGGTAATGGCTGATCTTTGCGTTATGCTCGTGAACGGGTGCTGCTTGTGGTGACTGGTCGTCTTGCTGACCATGATTTTGTTATTATTTGCTAAAAACTACCTACGTGTTTATTTATTTTACGTCAATGATCCTAGGTTATCATTTGTAAACATAATCCAGCATTGCATATGTAAGCTATCACGCCATTTATACCAGGAGGCTTTTATTTTGGTAGTATGCTTTGTTTACTTTTTTTGTGCTTGAGTTAAGTTTTCATTTTATTTGTTGGTATATTGGCATGGCTAGCAGACATATGACAATTTTTTAAGTTCTGTGTCTCGTAATGTTGATTACTTTGCCTACCTATGTATAGAATCAAGTCTATCTAACTAAACAGACAGCTGTGTTGCTGGGGAATTTGTGGCGCTACTTCTTCTTCACAGCTAAAGCACTAGGAAGTGGTCAAGGGCGGGCGTTTTGGGGGACTGTCTCATGTAATTTTGACATTCGAAAAGTGCTGATTCTAAGCCTAATTTGAATAAATGACTTTTGATTTTGATTTGATTTGAGCATCTAGTTTCTTGCCATCAAGTTTTAAATTTAGACCTACTTGGGGTACATTTGGTGGGTGGTAATGAGAACTTAAGACATTTAGTTTTGTTCGCATTGAGTAAAAGATTATTAGCCGCAAACCATTTCGAGAGAATAGCTAGACTATCGTTGACATGACATCCGCATCTTTTCTATCTATTCTAAAAATAAGAGAAGTGTCATCAGCGAAAATAATTATATCCGAGAAGTTAGCCATCAGGTAAGGAAGGTCATTAATATAAACTAGAAATAAAATAGGGCCAAGAATTGTGCCTTGAGGCAAGCCCATCTTAACTAGAGACCCCGAGGACGTTGCCCCGTTAACATTTACTTTTTGCTGCCTGTTTGATAAATAGGAAAGTACAAGATCAGCAGCTCGTCAACGAATTCCGTAGTGGTGTAATTTACAGATGAGTGTATTGTGGTCAAAGCAGTCAAACGCTTTTGAGAGGTCACAGAAAATGCCAATTGCATCCTGGGACTTCTCCCAGGATTCCAAAACCTGACTGATGAGTTTTACTCCCGCGTCAGTCGTTGACCTACCTTTCGTGAAACCAAACTGTCGACTATGTAAAATCCCATTTGAGTTAAAATGTGACAACATCTAGTTTTGTATGATTTTTTCATAAATTTTGCTCATTGCTGGAAGCACAGATATAGATCCAAAATTAGAGGGATCACTCTTACTACCCGATTTGAAAATTGGTATTACTTTACTATGTTTCGTTAAGTCAGGAAACGTACCGCTGTCTAAACATTGATTAAATATGCCTGTTAGGACAGGGGCATTACTTGAAAGGTACTTGTAGAGACAAATCCAACGAACCCAAAATGCCCTTACACAAGTCATAGAGCCAATCAAGTTGCACTATCCAAGTCATTCCATACTCCATATAAACCCATACTCCTCTCCATACTCCATAATATATAACGGGGTATCATAATTGAAATCGTTTATTAAATTTCGTGTCTGTACTGTTGACCGTTAAGAAGTTCCTTCTTCTGGAGCCAATCTTGGGTGCAGAATCATGTCTTAGATAAAAATGCACTGTCTTAGCAACAGAATCAATGATGTCTTTCAACTCCGTAGGATAAGGGGAAGTTCTTTCAATTCAGCTTGCCAGATTTGACCCGAACGTACACACGTACAAACATTGCATGTTAAATAAGAGGTTGTTTGCAACCTCTTATTAGAGTTTTAACTCTGGGGATATCGATCGAGTTGCCCCACATTATTAACCCAGAGCTCAGTACAAATAACAATCATGGTAAGCCGAAAGGGCAGCTTCTACAAAAATATTTTGTTAAGTTTTTTAACGCAATCATAAACCTAGGTATCTAGTTTCAGGCAAATTGACTCTGTATGGCTTTTCCAATTAAGATGTTTATCTACTTTAAGTCCTGTAAATATCAAATCATCTACTTTTTGTCTTTATAAATAATATCAAAGTTAGTGGTTTTGTTTTCGGATACGATTATAGCTCAAATTATAATTAAACTATTATTACCACGACATTCGAACTGTGAAGAAAATTTAAGTTTCTCAAAACCTAGCGAGAAGCGCAACAAAGCAAAGACTGCCTGAGAGAGACGTCGATAGGGACACCCCCAACACACAGACAAATGCACTCGACTGCTCATCCCAACGACAGGACCCGGATTTTTTTAATATATTTTTTTATTAAGGCTTCTTCAAACAGCCGCGACGCGACACTTGTAGAACAATTTCCATTAAGTTTTCATAGAAATTGTTCTACGAGTGTCGCTACGCGACCGTCGCATCGCGACCGTCGCATCGCGCTAGTCTGCACGAGCCTTTAATGAAAAATATATTTAAAAAAAATGTGTTCACCAAAAAGAACACGTATTACAAAATTGAATAATGAAAATAGACTATAATCAGTAATACCTTTAAGTTTGTAATATATATATAACTTTGGGGCAACGTTTGGGGCTATCTGTATCCGAACTAGGTGGTGAACCTGTATCTTGGATCACATTTGATCCCCATACATAAATTGTGAACATTAAGTAGCTATATTTAAGGTTGTTAGTATTATAAGATTGCCATGTAATAATGTACGTGGAAACTTGGAAAGTATGCATTAAAAAAAATGTAAGTGCACCACACTTAGATTTTTTTCTCTGAGTGTTTGTGTGGGTGTGATGTGAATGGGATGATTAATTAATATGAGTGAGTAAAGTAGTAGCTTGTCTATTTGGGCCCCATTGATTTTTTTTTTTTTATTTTTTTTTTTTTTATAATCATTTTCCAATGTACTCCGTTCAATGAGTTTATTGTTACACACTTATTAGAGTACTGCCAAGATTACAACAATAAGTACCTATTCATGACGTAATCGTAAACAGCGCTGACAGTAGGTACATGTAGCGCGGCGCGCGCTGCGTGCGAGCGGCTCATAACAATATCAGTAACCGTCAAGTGGCGTCGCGGTCGGTGCCTCGGGGCAACCTGCGAGGCCTTTACCTTATGTTAAGAGCGTTCATTCCACGCGGGCCGGCAACAACCCATTTATAGTCGTTTTTTGTGATTATTTCATTAAATACAAACAAAAGTACTAATTTTTTTCAGCCAAGCATTAGATCGTTGGTATTTATAATTATTTTAACATTTACTCTTTAATAAAAACATTTAATCGTACTTAGTAATGCTAATAGGAAATAATCGACGGTATGTCGATTTTTATATATAAATACCAAAATAACTGTAAAAAATATAGCATTCAAAATTTAAAATACCAATGAAACTTGCATTGCTGAAAAAAATGTTTACTTTTGTTTGTATTTAATTAAATAATCACGAAAAACCGCCACAAATGCGCCGTTGCCAGCCCGTGTTGGGAGAATGCTCCGCTCGCGCTGTATAGTAACTACACGTGTATTATCGAAACTTGTTACATTATCTTAAACTTGAAGGTTTTATTTCAAATAAACTAATTACAGGCACTTTTGGTTTGTCAAGGGATCGGTCAGTCAGAAAGATTAATAATATACTAATATACACGGCTAACAACGATTATTAATATTATACTAATATACACGGCTAACAACGATTATGCCGAACTTGTCAGTCACTGTTGATATAATTTATATTATACTAATATACACGGCTAACAACGATTATGCCGAACTTGTCAGTCACTGTTGATATAATTTATATTATACTAATATACACGGCTAACAACGATTATGCCGAACTTGTCAGTCACTGTTGATATAATTAATATTATACTAATATACACGGCTAACAACGATTATGCCGAACTTGTCAGTCACTGTTGATATAATTTGATTCTACTTAATATTATTAATGTGAAACTTTGTATGTTGAGATGTTTGTTACTCAATCATGCATAAACGACTAGACGGATTTGAATGAAAGTTGGCACACAGATAGTTGGATATTGGATAGTCGGATACCTGGATAATTTTCGACATGTATGCGGGCGAAACCGCAGGCAAAAGTTAGTTTCATATACATAAATCTGCCCGATTTGTTAAATGATTGAGTGTCTTTATAGATACAATAAGAGCCTTAAGACCGCTCAAGCCGCGCGGGCTGGCAACGTCGCATTTATAGTAGTTTTTCGTTATTATTTTATTAAATATAAATCAAAGTACAATTTTTTTCAGCCAAGCACTAGATCTTTGATATTTATATATTTTTTAACGTTTACTCTTGAATAAAAACATTATTTTGTAATAAGTATAGCAAATAGAAACTAATTGACAGTTTATCGATTTTTATAAGTAACTACCAGTAACCATGTAAATAAAAATAGCATACAAACTTATAAATACCAACAACCTAGTGTTTGGCTGAAAAAAAAATAGTACTTGTATTTAAACTTATTAAGATCATCACAAAAAACCGCTGTTCAATCAAGGTATACTTATCGGTCTTCTTACTCCGATTACTAACTATGTATGTTTATTTTGGGTATTTTAAACATACATAATATTCTCACATATTATTAAGCCGAAGTAATATGAATTACAAAATCATGAATACTCATTAGAAATTGACATCAAAAATCAAATCATCAAATCTTTTTTTTATTAGTGACTTAGTAAGTTCAGAGAAATTAGTTGTTTATCTAGATGAGTGTGTCATTTAGATAAACAACTAATTTCTCTAATTAACGTCAATAATTATGTCGTGTCAAAGATATTTATACAACTGTCAAAGCAATCCAATACAATACAATAATATAAATGTGAAAGCTTGTATGTTTGGATGTTTCTTACTAAATCACCAAAAAACGGCCGAACGGATTCAGATCTGGTTGCTAAAGAATATCGAGTGCCCAAAAGTAACACGTAGTTGGCGGAAAATAATAAATCGTACAATGTCGTCTATCGAAATATATTCACTAATTCTGAAGTCCACGCAGACGAAGTCACAGGCCAAACCTTATTTTATAAATGTGGAAGTAACTGTCACTGTTACTTGGATGGAATGGATTTGGATGAAAATGATATCATCATCATCATGACCTACGTTACAATATACGATACTTATATTCCGTTAGTATGTTCCCGTGATATAAGTTCCACATCCACGCGGCAGAAGCTAGTTACCTACGAAGGCACGCTGCCATCCGAGGCACATATGTACAATAACCTGCACGAATACCTACTATATTTATGTCTTGTAGTAATAAGGCCTGCTGGTTTAATGAGACCTAATATGGTGATACAGTGCCGCGGTAGGTCTTGCTGCGATTACTGTTTGTAATCGTTGTTAATTGTTGCGATAATTATATACTGATAACAAACATTATAAATTACTGGGTAACGTGTGTCCTTGTGTCGCGGACACCAGCGACACTGTCACCACTCACTACAGAAGGACACTCGTCCCGATGCGGGTGTCGCCACTAGTGCGTGTCGCTGCACTTAATGTCCGCCAAAAAACACAACAAAGTGGACTAAGTAAACAAGTACATTCACTTCATCACCAGATTTGCAGTAATCCTTTACGCGACTAAGATTGAACAAATAACCCATATCGCAGCTCGGCAAGGTCGTGATTGAGCAACAAAGGGAGATGTATCGTCATGCTGCGTCCCGCGTGTCCCAACCATTCCCGTTTCCCGCTTCCTGCGGCCCCAAGCTATCCGCTGAGATGAAAGTAGATTAAACGCGCGTCCGGGACACACGACTTGGCGTTACTCTTGTTTAAATAGCAATGCAATTGTTTTGGTTTACTACAATAAAAGTGAACTAAGAAATGAGAGCAAAAACTATAAGGTTCATAGACTAGCAATAAAGCGGCTTTTCCAGTTTTTTAAGAGTCTCATAACTTCTTGTAACTGACAACTCCAGTAAAAGACAAATACGACGAAATAATTTTGAAAGCAGTTTACATAAACCTCACGATCGGTACGATAAACATCATGACAAATGAACCGATAAATATTCAAAATAATCAGTGTTTAGATCAACGATTCAGTGCGATGGACGCTGCAGCGCCCTTATTAGCTGCGGCTAATCAGGGCAATTAGCGAGCCACGCCAACTATGCGGTACGGAGCACTACATACGGGAACATTTAAAAATAATACGCTGGCAGCGCGTGCACGCACTGGGTCGCGAAGTAGTGGCTCGCGCGAGTCACCGGAGCATCGGATCGTGAGTTTTGTGCTTACTATATACCTACAAGCACAAAACTCACAATTCGATGATACAAGTTTTCACATTTAACAAATCTCGTTTACTCTTTCATGACGTCAACACTTCTGGAGATAGGCAACGGAACTCCTCAATAAATGATAGCAAATGGACAGGGATTGCTGAAATCTCATGTCTGTCAATTGTTTACACCAGTTAATAACATAACATCACGCCGGTACGCTGTGAAGGGGTAAGCACACATGTGAACCACTAAAAAGTGAAAAATAAAAATCTTTAAAAAAAAAAAATAAACAACCGACTTCCAAAAAAACACTAAAAAGTGAAAAATAACTTTAATTTCGGAAGGCGGTGACAAAAAATTAAAATACATATCCAAAGTCACCGACTTCCGAAATTAAAGTTATTTTTCACTTTTTAGTGTTTTTTTGGAAGTCGGTTGTTTATTTTTTTTGAAAAAAGATTTTTTTAAGTCAACATAATAAATTGTCATTATTTTTATCAAAGTACTGACAGCTGGCACCTCACAATATAACCGTCATCTTCAATAAAGCGTTCAGTAGACACATTACCCGCCCACGTACCGCGCCGTGCCGCCTCCGCCACGAGCGTTTACACGAACAACACTGACTTACAATTGCTGTCTGTCTTTGTTCAATTAAATGAACTTGGCTGTTGCCGTCACTCATATAAGTCAAGTCTACGATAAGCGCTATATTGGGTCGACGCTATGTTTTTGTTTAGGAGAATTATTCAGCCTAACGCCTACCAAATGTTTGGTTTTGTCATGAGATCTTCCAGGGATTTTCGTCAACCTTCCACCTTTTTACACTTATATAAATCAATAATTAGGCCACAGTTAGAGTTTGCAGTACCTATTTGGAATCCTTTTTACGTAAAATATAGTGAAAGACTGGAACTAGTACAACGTAAATACCTTCGAGCTATGAATTTTAGATGTTATCGGAAAAAAATGTCATACCACTTACTTCTTAAAAAGTATGATCTTCTGACCTTAAAGTCTAGACGCAAACTTCTGGAAGTTATGACTCTGTTCAATGTGTGCCGCAATCATTTTGATTGTCCAGACTTAGTTAGGAGTCTGTGTTACCTGGTTCCTCGAACAGTTCAAGTGCGTGAGTTACGCACTCGACGTCTATTTGCTACTAGCCTCTGTAAATCCAACGCTGGCTCGCGTTCACCACTTCATCGTTTGGTTGAGACATATAACAATGTGTTTAATTCAATCGACATTCTTTTTCTTACTAAAAATGTATTTAAGAAGCAAATCCAAGCAACTCTAAAGGATCAGCAAAGTCATTTAAAGTAGCGCAATATTTAATAATGTACGCACACAAATTTACTTTTACTTTTTCTTTTATTTTGTTTTATAAATTTCAAAATCCAGTTAATAAATCTACGACAATGACTGTTTTATAGGTATTGTATTTGTGTTTTTAGCTAGTTTAAAATTAGTTTAAATTGTAATCTGTGGAGAACGTAGTGGGTAGCATAATTGTTTAAAATGTCATGTTTAAGTTATTTTACGTATATCTCTTATTGTGCTACTGTTTGTTTTTCCTTAAATAAATAAATAAATAAGTAACAAAAAAAACAAGGTACACTACAAAATATACATAGGGCGGCATTATCGCTTTCCGCGACCTCTTCCAGACAACCTACGCGAACCTTATAGTACAATTAGATTATATAATTTGGTTGAAATTGAAAAGGTAAACAAAACCACTTGCAATTGGTTAAAATGAAAAAAGCACGAATAACGTTAACAGAGTAAAATTTGAATTTTAGGTTACGGTTGGTACGTTTTAAAAATAGTGTGTACTTACGGATCTTGATCCCACTTCTGTTATATAGGATATCTCAGAAATAACTACAGTTACCCTTCAAAACTTATTTATTATTCTCTTAACCTATTTTTCCCAAAACTTATCTCCTCACGCAATTACAAAACTTGTTGTGGTATTTAAAACTAAACTTATTTGCGAACCAAAACTTTTTTGATCTCACGACCGTTCGCTTCCACCGTCTGATCTCGCCATGTTGCCAACCTCATCCACCAAAAAACCCCCGCTTACGTCCTCAACATGGTCAGTGCAGCCAATCTTTTTCTTTAGTTTTTTTGATTCTTTTATTAAACCTTACATCAGTTTATAACGACAAATTAAACCATGTGTTGCTCTGTAAAACAAAGATTTTATTTTCACTTTCATATTTCGAAAAAACACTTATTACATTATCCTAAAGCTACTCGTACAAACGTTACCTATAAAACGAAGAAACGACATTTAAAGTTTATTCGCCGATCTTTTTCCAATAAACAAAATAAAAACCACCAGCATTAACACCTCCGTCAACTTGTATCAAATTACCAACATTGTACTGACACACACGAACTGGCTCCGAGACGGATATCTGAACTGGAACTGGCATTAAGCAGGGCCCACAACACAATCCTCCATACGGCATCTCTCAGAGCCAGTGAAGAGTCTGCGAACACCAGCAGTCTCTATGATGAGTTGGTTGGTAGCGGGTCTGAACCCATATATTTTGAGCCAATTGTAACGATAGACTTAACTGATAATACCATCACTAAAAACAGTTTGTTTACTATTTACAATAAGATAAAAAAATGTATTATAATTAATAGACTAATTAGAAAATATCAGAAATCATTGAAATGCCAAAAATTTAACAAATTATACGCAGAACTTAGGCAAAAAGGAATGTGATACACGAACCGTCTCGCGCGCAGGTTTGTCGACTTCCAGCCTCCCGAACAAGCTGGCTTCCGTAAAGGCTTTAGCACCGTAGACCACATACATATGCTGCGGCAAGTTATACAGAAGACCGAAGAGTATAACTTGCCCCTCTGCTTAGCATTTGTGGACTATGAAAAAGCCTTCGATTCGATCGAGACATGGGCTGTACTACAGTCCCTTCAACGGTGCCAGATCGACTATCGGTACATCGAGGTGCAGAAGTTTCTGTATGACAACGCCACTATGTCAGTCCGATTCCAGGACCGGACTACGAAACCTATCCTTCTGCAGCGAGGGGTGAGACAGGGAGACGTTATCTCTCCAGGATGTCTTCAAGGTTCTCGACTGGAAGGGGGCTGGCTCAACATCAATGGCGAGTACATCACTCACCCTCGATTTGCCGATGATATAGTGGTCATGGCTGAGACCATGGAGGACCTCAGTGCAATGCTCGACGACCTCAGTAGAGCTTCCGAAAGAGTGGGTCTAAAAATGAACATGGACAAGACAAAGGTCATGTCAAATGCCCATGTAACAACCACTCTCATGGCCATCGGAAGCACTACGCTCGAAGTTGTGGACGAGTACGTTTACCTAGGACAAACTGTCCAGTTAGGTAGGTCCAACTTCGAGAAAGAGGTCAATCGTCGAATCCGACTCGGCTGGGCAGCGTTCGGGAGGCTTTGCAATATCTTTTCGTCCCAAATACCGCAGTATCTTAAGAAAGTTTTTGACCAGTGTGTGTTGCCAGTGATGACCTATGGTACAGAAACGTGGTCGCTCACAATGGGCCTTATCAGAAGGCTTAAAGTCACCCAAAGAGCAATGGAGAGGGCTATGCTCGGAGTTTCCCTACGCGATCGAATCAGGAATGAAAAGATCTGCAGGAGAACCAAGGTAACCGACATAGCCTGAAGAATTGTCAAACTTAAGTGGCAGTGGGCAGGGCACATTGCTCGCAGAACAGATGGTCGATGGGGCCGAAAGGTTCTGGAGTGGTGACCGCGTACCGGAAGACGTAGAGCGGGAAGGCCTCCCACAAGGTGGACCGACGACCTTGTGAAGGCCGCGGGAATCCGCTCGATGTGGGAAGCACAAGACCGATCGAAGTGGAGGAGCATGGGGGAGGCCTATGTCCAGCAGTGGACGTCTTTCGGTTGAAATGATGATATGTAAGCGGCCACACCCTTTATGCCTGGAGGCTTTTATGAGGGTACTGAGTTTTGTTTACGTTTATTGTTTTGTTTTTTTACTTGTTTCTGCTTGAGTTTAATTACTGTTTTGTTGGTATATTGGCGTGTGCTATCTGACATAGGGCAGTTAATTTAATTTTATGTTTTGTGTTTAGTAATGTTAACTACTATTGTATAGAATCTAGTTCTTCTAACTTAACAGACAGTTATCCTGTTGGGAAGTTTGTTGCGCCACTTCTTCTTTCCAGCTAAAGCACTAGGAAGCGGTGAAGGGCGGGTGTTTTAGGGGACTGTCTTATGTAATTATGACGTTCAAAAAGTGCTGAGTCTCAGCCTAGTTTGATTAAATGACTTCTGATTTTGATTTTTGAATGAGACACACGAGAACAGTTCTATGTGCTGTCACTGATGCATCACTGTCACAGTGCAGCATCCGGGTAACTGGTCCTGTGGCGGTAATTTACACAACACATTACTTAAATGTTCGCCACAAACAGTTCCATGGAAGCGCGAATATACAATCATGATTAGATAAACGATCAAATCGATTAATTAGTGTGAAACGAGTGTTTTTATGAGCGGCCCCGGGCTTCACGAATACTACGTCTAGCAAGTAAGTCGTGCAATCGCCTTGGACATGAGGATTGATTGACGTTCCACGAAAAATCTAAGTAAGAATAATTTTATAAAATTTTATGATAGCCCAGTCCCTCTTGCAATGGGGAGGCCTGTGTCCCAGCAGTGGGAACATTATGGGCTGATTACGTGTTTGTGACCGTTACAAAATGTAGGTATTGTATGATATACCTATAGTATGGCTCCTTACTCTCCATCAGCTTCATTGCATATTTTGGAATAAGCATAAAATTACAGGTCGACTGACCTATCACTTGTAAGTGAAAATTTCGCATTTTCTAATGACAGACATTTTAACTTATTCGAAGAACTGAATTAATCAATATAGCAATGCAAACGTTACCTCGTCATAAAATGTCAACGTCATACATTTCACAACTTTTCGACGCTCATAAACTTCGTGAGCTGGGTCAGCCGCGGCTGACCTTGACAGTCAACTGTCAAGATGCGCGCTTGCCCGCAATCACTCGGCGTCACACAAAAGCCTTATTGATGGCCGTCGACAAGTGATTTTCGCACTTTAATGCGTGAATTTATTCCTTGGTTTAAACTGATAATTTATGGCAAACTGTCGTTCCCCTGATAACATTGTTGGAAATTGAGGTTTTATTTTATGTTTTCACTTAATTTTTTATTTCGCATTCATATATGAGCGAATCTAGACAAACTTTATAGAATTATTTATAAAGACATATGATGTGCCTACTTACGTGTGAAGGTGTGATTTACGATGACTTACAACAAATAAACACAAACAAGCCTGCAAGATGCCTGTCAGCTTTTGAAACCCATGCACAATTGTAAAAAGATTATAACGGTAAAGTACATAACAGTGCCACCTGAAAGTCTGTCAACGGCCTCAGTATTGAGTGTGCGGAGCGTCCCAAGAGTCGTGAGTGTCGACACAATGGCAGACACCGACCCAACCGGCCGTCACCACACTTTGCGAGGCGATTGCGGCATTCAACGACGATTTAGAACCACAAGTACACTCACTGCAACGATTTAGTTAACTACTGTTGACAGAACAGCATAACTTTAGTAATCATCACGTCACGGCACTGAGGATGCGTGTTTGTGGTAGCTAATTAAAACTGAATAAGCAATTTGTGACAATTGACATTGTTAGTTACACAGAGATTACGGAAAAATATATTTGTTTCTAACCAAATTAAGTAACTTTCAAACAAAAATACAGCCAGATTGAACAATAGGTGACGTCAACATTGCTGTGAAGTGTCCTTGTAATACCTACATAAACGCTAAACCCACAATATACGATAACGAAATCGCCCACCAAGTTCTACGTATGTGCTACGAGCCGTAGACATGCAAGCTACGCGGTGCTACGCAGAGCTACGAACAGCTACGGTCGCCATTCCGATGTAATTTTACTTGTTAAGTTTGTTTTAGTAATTTTAACCCAAACAAGGTTCTTTTTATCTTAACGGTACAATGATATTTTTTTTTGTGTGGGAAATCATCAAATCACTTCTCCCGCTCTGGGTGGAGCAGGAGGGCGTGTCAGACTTTTACTGACTAAAACCCACCCGTGTTCCTTCAGTTGCCTGTTTCCCAAGGCGGCGGTATCTGTTTCAAACAACCCGCACGCCTGGCAGCCATCCTTGCGGACCCCACCAGAACGGTACAATGGTTATTATTTAATTATACAGAACCGGAGACGTTGACTACATGGAAAGCATGTAATTGTAAAGTATCAGTTCGTATCAGAACATGTTGTCCATACAGGAGCTAGGCTGAAGTAACAATGTTCATCAGACAATTACGGCGAGATGGCAACGTGGCGTGACCGCAGGGCGTCAGCGCGCACCTGCTAACGAGCCATTGTGCCGCCACGCCACGGCCACGCCGCGTGAATGCGCACTAATCGCCGCTTTGTTGACGCGCGCCCGACTGAAGACAGTTCACAACTATTGTCATTATCACAGACAGGCGAGTGTCGGACCAACCGACCGATGGGCCGACCGACAGGAAGCGCCGGTCGTTTGAGCAGATTGTTCACATGATTGACTATTGTTTTACATTCTAAGTTGCAGCCTTGTCCACAAATACTAGATTTCTGAACAAGGCTGCAACTGTAATAAAACAATGGACATAAAATCTGCACCTATTGGTTCACAATTTAAAGTACTTTAAATCTATAAGGTGCAGTAATATGTTTAATAATTAAAAATAAACGTAAAACGTGTGACACAGCATCGCGTTATATAATAAAATGTAATCGCCTCATAAATCTATTAGGCGAGTCGTTGAATGTTACTGCCAGCGATGCACGCGTTCTCCGCACCAGCCGGTTATTGTGGACAACCATCAAATCTTTGTTTACATTTATCGGTGATTTGTGGTTCACACAACAGCACTGCGGCTGTGGTCACCGTCCAGTGGTTGTTTTGCTTATGTTTATTTTATTAATATTTAACATCAGTATTTACAAATCAAGCGGTTGAATTTAACACAAATACATCTCTAGTAGTTGTACCGCAAATCTGTTAAACACAAACTTTAAGATGTGGATTAAATCCAAACATGATAATAAAATATTGTTAATACATAAGTAATACCTAACATAAAGTTACAAGATACTAATAGAAAGCTGAAAAATGAGTCACGCATTTGCGTGAGTATTGTACTTTTAGGAACCAGAAGTAGAGATAAATAAAAGAAAATCAATAATCACGCAGATTCTAATGAGTTTTATAACATTAATTCATTTTAAAATAAACACACCAAAATCACATTAGCAAACAACCGTTAATTTTAATACACATGTACAAATTAAAAACTACCGACAAATAGTAAATAGCGATGATCACCTGACAACCTTTCTGTTCGAGAGCCGACCGATGAAAAAGGCCGATCTACTCGCGGAACGGTCCTTTTATAGTGTGGCTGTCAGATGATGACACAAAATGCTATCTGTCATGGCGTCTATCCATAGAGGAGAGTAATTTGTCTATCCTTATACGGCCTCTCCTGACCGTGCGCCGTCCTCGGGCACATCTTCGTTTGCATTTTCACTGCGATCAGCCATGGAGTTCTCAGGAAGAGCTGAAGAAGGCCCTGCTTCAGCATCATACATGTCATCTTCGTCAGTATCTAATAAGAAAAGTAGAAATTTATTAGCATTTATATTAATGAGTAAATACCTATTCTTTCATTCATCTCACAGTCAAGGCCCTCATTCAGGTGAAACACACTTATTTTTCTTATTGTACTTCTGATCAATCATCATTAAACCACTCATCATCACATATGAACATCTTTTTGATCATTCTTCTCTCCTATAATGTTAGCGTACAAGAACAAGTCCACACATTTATGTTTCTTTAGGACTCTAGTCACACATAGGTACACTATGTGTCTACAGAATTAGTTTTCTGATACACATACACAATAAGTGTCTGCAGGACTATTGTCCAATACACATATAAAATACGTGTCTGCAGGACCAATGTCCAATACACATACATAATGTGTCTGCAGGACCAATGTCCACTACACATACATAACATGTGTCTGCAAGACCAACGTCCAATACACATACATAATGTGTCTGCAGGACCAATGTCCATTACACATACATAACATGTGTCTGCAAGATCAACGTCCAACACACACACTCAGATACACATACTCAGTGGGTGTCTGCGGGGCTCACGCTGTGTGTTCCAGTGAACAAGATAACCTTTTCACTTGAGTGTCATAACCAGTAACTACTCAGCTTTTCATCGCCAGCCAGATACACACCAGGTATGCGTTATTATATAGCTGAAACATAAACAACAGTTAAACATTTTACTTACTCTCAAAGAAAGCAGTACAACTCTCAGGACACCACTCTCCCTTCCATGGTACCATATATTGGGCTGCCGCTTGTGTGGTTTTGCCACGAGCACCACCCAACAGTTTGAGCTCATAGCGATTACTCGGCAAAACTTTTATCACACGGTAAGGGCCTCTCATACCAGAGTCCAGTTTTCCCGTTGATTGGGAGTACTTTATAACGAATACCAAATCTTCAGTCTTGAAAATTCTGGGAGGGTGTCGGTGACGATTGACATGAGAATCTTGTCTATCTTGATTTGCCTTAAGCAGGTCCTTTGCTCTATTCCTGCAGATTTCTCGCCATGCTTCGCGATTAGGGTGTGAATTTTCGACTGCCACGTCTCGGATTAATGCACGGATTACAGGAGTGGTGGCATTAGTGCCAATTAGTAAATTTAATGCTGACAATTGGGTAGTCTTTTGTTTAGTTATGTTTAAAACAAGTTGAATTTTCCATAGTGAATCCGACCAAGATACATTTTTATTACGACTTTCAACACGAATTAAATTTAATACAGTTCGCACATAGCGCTCGGCTTGACCATTGGCATGGTGCATTTCAGGAGTTATGTGGTGCAGGGTAGAGCCTAATTCTGAGACCCAGCTAGTAATACCCGCGGCTTCGAACATGCGACCACGGTCGGAGACTATTAATTTAGGGACACCGAATAGAGATATTGCGTTATTAAAAACGCGCTTGAGTTCGTTCGTGTCTTGGCGATAGATGGGGTAAAGTAGGCAAAATTTTGTAAACGAATCCACCAACACAAAGACGAATTTATAGCCGTTTGATTCCGGCAGTGGGCCTAACACATCAACATGTATTGTATCAAATGGGAGTTCAGACTTTTCCCATGAAGTAATAGGTTGATGTGGAGCCCTGGGAACTCGTTTTTTCGAAATGCAAATTAGGCAGTGTGAGGTGTATTTGCTTACAAATTGTTTTAGGCCGGGAAACCAGAAATGTTTTAAAATTAAATCAAGGGTTTTATCGGCACCAATGTGTTCATGCTCATCGTGGAATAATCTTAAAAGACTAAGCCGGTGTCCCTTAGGGACAAAACACAAAAGCCTTGACTGTTCACCGACTGGTGAATAACGGTAATATAATAAATCATTTTTACACACATAACGACATGCGTCTAAGTGCCCGTCACTTAATTTAAGATCCTTAGTCTCATTGTCGGCTGCTTGGGCCATTTGTGCCCAGTTCAGAGGTCTATCGATCTGGTTTACCTGCACGACTGGTGGATTCCTGCTCAAATAGTCGGCATGAGACATCATTACACCTTTTCGGTATTCTATAGTGAAAACAAAATCTTGCAAATAAATCCACCAGCGTGCCACGCGTGGAAGCAGATCCTTCTTGCGCTCAGTGGCCTTCAAGGCATTGCAGTCCGTTACGATTTTGAATTTAATGCCAATCAAATAATGTCTAAAATTCTGCAGTGCCTTGACGACCGCTAGTGTTTCCAGCTCATAAGAGTGGTATCTGCTTTCAGCGCCCTGGGTAACCTTGCTAAAATAGGCAACCACATGTTTATTACCCTCCCCGTGTACCTGCATTAATACGGCGCCATAACCTACACTACTTGCATCTGTGTGCAATTCAGTGGGCAGTTTTGGATCAAAAATTGCAAGTATGGGCTCACTTGTCAATTGTTTAACGAGATCTTGGCGGACTTGCTCTTGTGCAGGTCCCCATTCGAATTTTACGTTTTTCTTTGTGAGTCGTGAGATACTAGCAGTTTTTGTCGCATAACCTTGGATATACCGCCGAAAATATCCCGCTAAACCCAAAAATTGTCTGACCTGTCTAACATTACTTGGTGTGGGTGTGTTTGTTAACGCCTCGATCTTTCGAGAGCTCGGCCTAACCTGACCATGGCTTACTACTCTGCCCAGATACTCAACCTCAGTAGTTAGAAATGAGCACTTTCGAAGATTAATCGAAAACCCCGCCTGAGAAAGTATTTCTAGAACTTCGCGCAATAACTCGATACCCTCGTGAACTGTCATGCTCATTAAGAGCACGTCATCTATGTACACTAAGACTTTTCCTGATTCGATTAATTTCCGAAGTGTTTTATTGATAATCCGTTGATATACCGTGGGGGCATTACATAAACCAAAGGGCATTTTTAAATACTCGTAATGCCCCTCCGGCGTAACGAAACCAGTTTTATGTATCGAGCTATCTTCAATTAAAATTTGGTGAAAGCCCGAGGCCATATCAAGGCCAGTAAAGTATTTCGAGCTACCAAGACGGTCTATGTGGTCTTCTATTAAAGGAAGAGGGTAGCGATCTTTAACGGTAATACGATTTAACGCCCGAAAGTCCACACACATTCTGTCTGCACCATCCTTCTTTTTAACTAGAATGATGGGGCTTGCATACTCAGAATTGGACTCCCTAATTACTTTTTTGTCTAATAAATCTTTTACTATCTCGCGTACCTTTAATTTTTCCTGATATGATAATCGGTAGGGATGATAGGCTACGGGAACATCACTAGTCAAATTGATTTGCATTTTTCCTGTTTGAACTGTTGTAGTAGCGGTGCCAGATATCAAATAGGGTAAGAAATCCTCTATTACTGCTAGTAGGAACTTTAAATCTTCACCTTGAAGAGGCGTGTTAATTTTAGTGTCAGATTCAACAATATTTACTTTTAATATTTGAGATGAACGTGTCAAATATTGCCCATTTTTAGTCCTAATAAAAGTTACTCCGTCCCTATTGAGGACATCTGTACCGATAATGATTGGAGTATTCATACAAGAAGCGGGTACAATAACGAAATCGACTTCAAGCGCGATGCCGTTAAACTCAACTGTAAGCGTAACATATTCGCGAGCAATGATCCCGTCGTAACTAAGTCCCTTTAAAACACAATGAATTGGTTTACGGAGGCAGGAGAAGAATTTAATAATGTCAGACGATATTAAAGACACATTGATAGCGCCACTATCTATCAAAACATCCACCGGTATGCCTTGTATCACAGCAGTACTAATGTCATTATTACCTGTTGGAGTTGACAATTCTTTACAGAGGTTGACTTTCTTTTGATTTTTGTTTTGTCCCTCCGATCGTAATTTTGTAAAACACTCACTTTCTTTATGACCGTTCTTTTTACAAAAGGTACAAGTAATCTTTGATGAACTATCGTTAAGGCCTTTACTTTTTTTAGGACAATTAAAATTTTTGTGGCCAGTCTGATTGCAAGTAAAACATCTAATTTCGGGTTGATCATGTCTCCGTTTCTTTGCTACACTGCTGGTAGGAGGTCCGCGATTCTCAATTTTGCCGCGACTAGGCTTGGTGTAAATAGCTAAAAACGAAACGATATTTTCCGTTGTAAGATTGGCATTCGCAGCCGCCGCACGAACTTGCGCAACGCATATACCACGTATCACTATTTGGACCATCAGTTCCTCGCTTAAACCCTTAACAATGCGTAGTCGCAATAGCGAACGACGGGCATACTCTGCGTAAGTTAAAAAAATTTCAGAATTCGTGTTGATAGCTTCAAAGAGTATATTAGCGTAATCAAGTTTTCGCGGACAAAGAGACATAAATTGTTTTGAAAAGTTAGACCATGAACGATCATTCGTGGTCCACTCATTTAACCAGGACCTAGCTTCCCCCTTAAGACAATTAGCAACTCGCGACAAACATTCTAAATCAGTCCAATGATTTACTAGCCTGGCTCGTTCCACCTCATCACACCACACCTCAAAGTTGTTTATAGCAGGATCAAAGTTTGAAACGTAATAATTTTGTGGCTTCGTTCGGATAGCGACGAGCGCATCCGCCAGTACTTTTGCTGCACCTGCCGCACTATTATCCAGTTCATCCCGTTGAGGTGTGTTGTCATGATTTGATGGCACTGGTGTACGTGAAACACTCGCGGTACTTTCCTCAATGGCGTTTAATCGCGTCATAATCGTACTCAACGCCTGTTTTACAGAACTATCACGACTACGAGACCGGGGGCGACGCGACTGGGAATCACGGTGGTGTCGACGCGATTTGTTTTGTCGTTTACGTGCTCTAGGAGGTGAAGTTTCATTGGATGTACTACGCGAACGAGATAGTCGAGGCATTATGAAATTTTAAATTAACGGCTGTCTTGCTTTTTCAACGGCTCTTGAATTTAAATGGGCACAGGCCGATCCCACTTCTGATTTTAGGAACCAGAAGTAGAGATAAATAAAAGAAAATCAATAATCACGCAGATTCTAATGAGTTTTATAACATTAATTCATTTTAAAATAAACACACCAAAATCACATTAGCAAACAACCGTTAATTTTAATACACATGTACAAATTAAAAACTACCGACAAATAGTAAATAGCGATGATCACCTGACAACCTTTCTGTTCGAGAGCCGACCGATGAAAAAGGCCGATCTACTCGCGGAACGGTCCTTTTATAGTGTGGCTGTCAGATGATGACACAAAATGCTATCTGTCATGGCGTCTATCCATAGAGGAGAGTAATTTGTCTATCCTTATAGTACATAATTGTGATGGCAGATATAAGGACGCCATCGTGTCTTGCCACAGCGATGTGTTAGTAGTAATGGTAAGCCACGCCGCACTTCATATCGAGCGGTTTATTTTCATTACATTATCACGGTACAAGTACATATTATAATATATTAGCGTAATAGGTACTGTAGCGCTATCGAGTTCACAATTAACTGTCATTGGCGTAAGACACTAATTAAAAACAACTGAGTGTTATATCGCGCTTGGTATTAGTTCGCACCGTACCGTACCGCACCGCACAGCACCACTCTAGTAAATAATGTTTAAATCGTAATTAAAACGTTATTAACGTTATGCTATAATACTATCATTGTTTTTAACACCTTTGTTACTAACATCATAAAGACTTAATTGGCTAAACTAAACTACTAATTGTCTGAAACTACACACATTTCACATACATTGCCTGGAACTAAACTTTTTATTGTCTGAAATAAATGTATTCTTTTTATTAACTAGAGCGGTGAAATTATAATGAATGAAATAAAAATGAAATTATTAGGAGGAAGTAGAAAAATATCAGAAGTCACGGCTAATATCACAGGGACGGTGAAAAGCTGCACATAATAGCAGGGTGACGTCGAAGTGCAAAAAAATCACTCAAAAGTAACCGCACAGTTACTTTTAAGTGACTTTTTTGCACATTTTCTACTTTCCCCCATAATTTTTGTTCTTAATACATGATAAATCCATATGTAGGATGTTTGTCTAAGAAATCTTGGTTACATCACACAATTTAAGAAACCAATGTAATTTGTCACTGTTTCTATCCATAGCTTTGAGATTGTACGTAGGGATGCTGTTGCCCAAGCAGCACGCAAGCGTTTTCAACATACATATAACAGCCTATTTAGAACTTAGAGTTCCTTTAGAGACTTACAAGAGTGTCAAAAAATTATTCAATCTGTATTAAGGGATCCGCGAAAGCTTAGGGTATTTAAACAGAATATGAAAACTCCACTATACAGCTTAAGTATTTTGTGACACTTTAATCTGGTTTTATCGTTAAAGCTGTATACAAGCTGTATTTTGCATGTGAACACTTACTTATTACAGCTCTTAGTGTTATTATAGTATCACTTAAGACTTGTTTCTGTACAATGGTGTATGCGAACTCCGTTCTAAAACTTATTTTTATGGCGTAATTGTACACTCTTGTAAATACAGTGGTTTTATGACTTCTGTTTTTGAGGGTGTTTTAAAACTAAAAAAATAAATGACAGCTACAGTACAGCTTTATTTTGTATTAATGACAGTCAATCGGAAAGACTTTACGGTCAACGAAGAGGGTTCCGTAGCAAAAACATTAAACAGGGTTATTAATGATCATAACAGTTATGTTAAATGTGTAAATTTAATTCAACCTTTGGAACATGATTATGACGTTTCTTCATAAAGCAGCGCAAGTAGTTCAAATGATGATTGATTTGAACCATGAGATCTAGTTCTCTTACTGCTTCGTCATATGACGATAATGATAGTCTTTTCACACAGCATTTTGAGGTGGACCAATTATATAAAGGCCGAGATGTTTCATCCTTTACTAATTTGTTGACATCTAATCGCTTTCTTGGCCATCTTAACTTCCCTTTTGATTCCCACAAACTTGGTACAATGCAAAGCTTGTTTTGCCCTTTCTCAGTGGTGCCGATTCTCTTGTCACAAAATTCTCTAAACTAAACTAAAAATCACTAAAATTTAGTTTATTTCTGTCAAACGACGATTTCCCATTCTGAAATTGACTAAAGTGACACAACTTATCTATATTTCAGTTTGACAGCACTAAGATTGTACTGAGTTTTTAATTTAGTGAAAATGGTAATTTTGCTATTCTGTTGTTGTCAAATTCATTATTCTATTCAATATAAAATTTTGATTTTCGAACTAAATCTGACTATTTTTAATCGCGATTAAAAAGGTGTGGAATAAAATTAGTTGTCAAGAACTAAAATTCACACTGACAACTCGACTTCGGGCGCAAATACAGTACTGTATCTTTTTTTTCTTTTCTTTTGCATATATCTCGAAATTGGTGTGTCCTATCGTAAAAATAATGAAAATTTCGACCCCCTTTATAAACCCCCATACACCTCTAAAACTCAACATGTAGGTAATAATTTTTCATATTTTCGATACAAAAAGTAAAAAAATCCATTTAAATCACGTTGAGGCTGCCCCCCCTGCGCGATTCCGGCTCTAATAAAAATCACGGGGTAGGGCAAACGTGGAGTCACGTTTGTCAAATACGATTTTAGTTGTGTCAAAATTATTTTTAAATTTAGAGATCTTTTTTTGCAGAATAGCTTTAAGATTCTCATAGCCAAAAGTAAGGAATTTTAGTGATAGTTTAGTTAGTTTAGTTCGGTGTACAACAGAATCGGCACCAGTGGTTGCTTAAATTTTAGTCGGCATATTTTCCTGAAAATAAAGTAAAACTGATATAATACATACAACAAACTAATAATGCTTTACAATAAGTTTACTTAGGTATAAAATACAAGGTCAAATTGAGAATCTCTTCCTTTTTTTTGTTTTACTATATGTAGGTACGTATCATATTGAGTCTGCGTTTTTTATTTCTTTTAGGTAACCCTTATGAGCATTATAAGTTATGTATAGAGCACTGATATACAGCCTAAGTAATAAAAATATTCTATTATAAAGCTGATTAGCAGCCAAAAGCTCTACAATATAATCCATAACTTACTTAGTACAGCTACTCAGACTATAATACACTCCGATTATCGTTTAGGCTGTTTAGCAAATAGTCGCCATTTTCGTAATTTCGAATGTAGGTATAAAACAAAATATGAAACATAATTTAAGGAATATATAATGATTTTCGGCTTGATATGAGGGCACAATGATCACACTACCCTCACTTCTGTTATTATAAAATTGTTTTTTATTCTAACCTTAAAACCAATATTGACTTACCATATAAATAGTATTTTTCTTTTATATCAGATCGATTATTTTGCTGGCGCTTGAATATTTTGACGGAAAACATAGACAGGTTCACAATAAATTTGAATCCGCAATTTCAATTCACCAATTAACACCTTCAGATATCTAAGTCCAAGTTTACGTTTACTTACTAATAAATATTATAAATAACAATGTCGCCATTCATTGGAAAGAATTACATTCATTTTGTGATTCTCCTCAAAAACCTATTTAAAACTATTTTCTCTATAAAGTATTTATAAGATAATATCTGTAGTATAATGGTTTCTTTGTACACCAAATAACAGCTCTAATACAGCTATTATACAGCGCCTCTATGGCTTCTACAGCTATTATACAGCTATACTAGAGCAAAACGCTGTATAAAATGTGCCCATTTTTTACTTATAAGGGCTGTATAAGCGCTTATACAGCCTCTATACAGCCTGAATATACAGCTTCTAGTATAAAATCGAACTTAAATACAGCTTGTATACAGCTTGCAATGCTACTTGGGTGGTGATGCAGTGAGAAGGTGTCACGACGCGACGTCTACGTAGTGTTACGATGTGCTGCGAAGCTCTACGAGATTGTCTACTACTTACTATCCTACATACTTACATGGTGCTCTGATGGCATTGTTATATTCAAATGAAAGTTGCATTTTTTTTATTCCCACTTAAGATATTCAATGTTCTTACACTTCACAATACAATAAAAAATATGTCTAATGGCTTACTAGATATCTCAGACGATGTGTGTTGGCTAGTTAGCCCTCAGTGCCTTGATGAAGGCCGTGTTGTGTGGTACAATAGCGCGCTGGCGGCGCCGGCGCGGGTAATGCGCGGGTGGCGTGTACGGTGGCGGCGGTGCAGCTGGGCGCTCTCACGCCTATAGTCCGCGCGGAACTAGTTGTCCGAGCCTATTTTTTTGGGTGGGAAATCATCAAATAACTTCTCCCGTGTCAGACTTTTATTGACTAAAACCCACCCGTTTTCCCTCAGTTGCCTGTGTGCCAGGGGCTGCGGTATCTCTTTCGAACAACCCGCACCCCTAGTAGACATCAGCCCTTATAGGCTCCATCAGTTGGTGCTGATGGGGCCTGTAAGGGCCGGACAGCGAGCTACCCATTACTCGCCGTCCGCAAGCCCGCGCCTACGGTGGTCGGGAATCAGCCTGGGATTCCCGACGCCCAGGGCGTCTCCTGCGGCGAGTGAGGCCGTGAGGGCGCATATACTGCCTCTCCCTCACGTGCACCGCCTCAACTAGAAATAGAAACCAGTTTTATACGGTTGAGAAGAAAATTCCAAGTCTTCGAAAACTAAATGATGTATTTAACGAAGATAACATTTCACATTGCGGACTAACTTTTTTTAAGAGAACTTTTGCTCAAACTTGGATATTCATTTAAAAAATGTAAATCGAAGAGATCCATTTTAATAGAGAGAGCAAACATTGTTGAATGGCGGCTGATAGACTTGAGGGCCATAAGAAAATACAGAAGAAAAGGAAAATTGCCTGGCCAGTGATCAAAATAATGCAACATTGGACGAAAAAATTACAATACTAACAAGATTATTTTCTGAGTTCTCTGTCGAAAAATGCCAGAATTGTGATGACAATGTACAAAAAATGAACAAGAATACTGGAATCATGATATGTATTAGACTTGATGCTGTGATGGACGAAATCATTATAAACTTACAAGATGAATCAGACTCAAATTCAGAAAGTCCAGAATCAAACTATTTAGAGGATATGTCAGAATACATATAAAACATATAATATGATTTTGGTTTATTTTCAATGACTAAATAATTACAATAAAAACCTCTAAAAGTTTAAGTGTTCTTTAATTATTCACTTCTATTGTTCACTTACTAGACATGCTACATCTGTTTTCTATTTTATTAAGTGCGATATCTCGAGATTAGTCATCACTGTCTATAATCTCATCTATCTGTTCCGTGGTGTAGAACATTTTTGCTGCAGCGCCTAAGCTCAGTGTCGCCCGAGTTTGTACTAGTTGTTAGTTACCTGGACGGGATGGGGGGGGGGTTTACGCTCCAACTTATGTGAGTGCGGCGGTAAATAACTCCATTCGCGCTTCAACTACCACTCGATAGCTGTACTTTGTTGGAGCAAGTCAGCCTGAAATATCTGCGCAACTTCTGTGCAGCAGTTTGCATCGCAGCAAGTTTACAGTTTGTTTTACAATAAAAATTTCAAACCGTTTTGTAAAATGTTATCGAAAGGCCCGTAAATATGTCGAGACATACATTACTCAAGTCACACAATAGTAGGTCGTAGTCGTAATACAATACAGTACAGTATATTTAACATTATATTATACAACTTTATTTTATGAGTAAAGTACAAAAGTTGTGCTTGTCAGCTATTTCTGTACACTTAACCAACATGAAAAACAAAGAAAGTCTACAAGTTATTACTTTACTGTGCGTACACGTTTACTTTGCCACCGATAATGTTTCCGAGACAATTCATTAAGGTAACTAAATACACACACATGTCACATTTTGACCACACCCACCCCTTCGTGCTCGAGACGGGTATCGTATGTCAGCAATGTAAAAAGCGTGTGTAACATATACATCAGAACCCAGACGATTTATTAACCAATTCGAAATCGTCTTGAATCTTACAGCCACACTCAGAAAGGTTCATTAAATTAGTCCTAATGATTACTTAACTAAGTAGAGTTAAATCCGTTAATCAACGGTACATCCCAGAGACATAATTTAAGCGTTCATTAGCAAATGACAGATTTAAGTATTCGTAGGGCGAAGCATCACCAAATCGTCTTATCGACATCATATCGATAATGACTTGGTGTAGCCACATTTAAAAACGGTTGATATTAAACAACAAAAAAGTATAAATAAACACGTTGAAAACTATTATTCATAGTAATTTAAATGATAACCAGTTCTTTAACTGTAATTTTTTACTGAAATACAAAGCGAAACAATGATTTTCATTTAAATAAGTTAAGGCGGTTGCGACCTTTTTGCTATGGCATCACTACCATCTGTCAATGTCAAATCAGGGAATAATAATTAATATTTTTGTTTGTGTTTCATTCGCCGGGTGAGAAAGATTTGTTGTGAATTTTAAATTTCATCTGATTGTGCAGGACCGCCGATCCCATGGTTTATGCTTTAGGGTGAAGATAGTTTTAGGCTCGTGTTATTTAAGATCTTGAGAAAAAAATAGGATAGTAAGCATTTTAGAAAGTAGCCAGATGTTAGGGACCTCACGGCCACGTCGGCTCGGGAATTTTTGGTACCTACCTATTTGTTTATTGCCGAGCGTTGTAATAGAATTAATTGTTTAATAATTTCCGTAATGTTTTGTTATTATTGTGAACGAAGATCTTTGTCGGCGACTATAGATAAAAATATTTGTGTTCCCTTTTAGTTCTTTATTAGTACAAAGTCTTTAATTTTGCATGCTATCAATGTAGAGACTCGGGCAATAATTCGTGAAACTGACTGCTGACAGATATTCATTACATCTCCGTCCAATTTCTGCAAAAAAAATTACAGCCACATATTAGGTAGGTAGGTACATACTTCTAATAATACCTACCAAACTACAATAAAACCCAAGTACCTACAATAATTTATTTATATACAACACAGTTCAGTACCTAAACTACTAACCTGAAAACTCCCTGTAGCGAAGTAGCGTAATGTTATTAGCATCATTATGTCTGGTGCAAATGGTAATCCTCTTTTCGTTGGTTTCCTGAGGTCGGATGCCAGCAACGGCAATATTACACTTTTTACAGATTCAGGAGTAAATCTATAACGTGCATGGAATTCTTGAATAGAGTATTTAGTAAAGGGATCAGAATAATCTCGTAAATACCGCCGTAGTCCTACTTCTCTAAATCTTCGGGCATAGTCCACAAACTCAATAAAGTTTGCTAAATCAGACATTGCTTTTAAATAAATGCAAAAGCGAATTCACTGGTAAAAATAAAAATACAACCTCAAACGTAAATGTCAAAATCAATCATTAACAAGTTAAGTAAAGGTCTTGCTGTACTTAACTTTAATTTTCACTAAGGGCCACTAATGAACCGTTAACTGACTCTGGGAGTGAACTTTTTTTAATTTTTACTAAGTAGCCGCTTAAGTAACCGTTAGGCGTCTCTGAGTATGGCTGTTAGAGTTACAAAAATATCTTTAAAGCAAATCTTCGCCAACATTTAGCGCAAACGAGTGAGTCGAACCTACGTGCGGAATGGACTCATATGAAGAGCCCATATTGTCCGGCGCCAGCGGGGGCGGGTGCAGGCGCGGGCGCAGGAGAAGCGCGTCGTTAGGCACACTTACGTCGTCCAAAGCCAAGAGTAAATTTGTTTAAGGCGCAGTGCTGGCAAGAGTCCAGCCTGCCCGCACCACCGGCGTCACTCCACAGCGAACACAAAAGGTACATTGTTTAACTTCTCCCACTGGTCATTCCATCTAGCTCTGGATTGCTCAGTGATCCATGATTATATTTGTAGAGGTGTGTATACGGCAGAGCACAACTATTGCTGTAAGAAAGCTGACGGGCTTAGCGGCTACTGATACTTGTACTATTGAAAAGCCTAGTATCTACATGGCTCACAATCCAAGTAACGTCGTAACATACACTTGTGACATGGCTCAAAAGTACACGTCATTAAAAGATATCGAACAAAACTAACTACTTCGTGTGAGACTATTCTATAACGCTGTCTCCCGAGAAGTAAGCCTTCTGTCCCCGTCGCCTGTTCCCCACCTTAATCCGAGTGTCTGGCGAGTCGCCAGCTGCCGCGCTAATGAAATTATACAAAAATCATTCACATTTGTTTAAACTCGCGCTCGTTCCCCTGCCGGCCGGCACGACTTCAGTGCGAGCTATTAAACGACGCCTGTCCTCGAACCGCAACAGCTGCCGCTAAAAAATAAATAATTCGTCGCTAACTTTTTGGTTATTAAATAATATTACTTACCTAACTTGGTTATCGTGTATAAAATCACGTAGATTGTTAACGTTAACTAATATTAAGTTGTACCTACTGCCTATGTATAAACAAATAACCTCCTTATCGGACGGTCGTTGCAAAGTAAAACAACATTATTACACAAACCGTAACTGAACTAGTTGTTAGGTGGAACACATCGATTGTGCCCCACGGACCCCATGCCCCGTGCCCCGTGCCCCATGGTGTAGTGACGCAAGGAGCCGCACAAGGTCATGGGCGCCTCGTAATGAACCTCTCGACACACCTACAAACAATGAGATCGACGTGGCCTTTGAAAATTTGTTCGATGCGGCATACTTTATTTATAGATTAAACTTTTAAGTTATGCTGCTTATTTATGCCCTTTAAAGCATACAGCAAACTCAAATGACACACATGAATCGCTAAGCATAAAACAATCATCAAATACTTATATCCCTACTAATCCCTACTTTAATATTATAAATGCGAAAGTAACAATTGACTTTGTTTGTTTTTGTAACTTTTCAATGTTATGGAAATATTTGTACGCTGATACTTATGACTAAACATGAACGGACTTAAATGATGTATCTAATATCCTGCATGCTCTTGTATGTATGCAATATTTAGACAAATAAATAAATCTTATCTTATCTTAACTCTGTCTGTCTGTTACACTTTTACGCCGTAACCACTAAACCAATCGTCATGAAATTTGGGAGAGATAAAGCCTGGGATGGAGAAGGACATAGGGTACCTTTTACGCGATAACCGACATCCACGTGGGCAGAGCAGCGGGTTAAAGCTAGTTTCTCATAAAGGACACCTTTTTTTTTATTTTCGGGGGGAAACCTTCAAAAGGCGCCTGGACTTTGGGAATAAGACCGGGGAGTGTGGGGTTTTTACACTAAAAACACCCTGATAGTCATCATCTACACATGGAAGGAGCATCATTACCTCTTACAAGACCGATCCAAAACCCCCTCTGTGCCACGCCTATTAGGCGGATCACAAACTGCTACGCACCACGCTCCGGGAGCGCGAAACCAGCAAAATTCTCAGTGCGTTTCCAGCGTTTTATTAAATTTGTATGTAAATAATTACGCGCGGTAACGCGTTATCTGCGCCCCGTCGTGTGGTGCGTCTTAGTGTGTGAATCGCCTTAAGGCATATCTCTGGGGAGACTGTAAAGGGGTCCCCCCAAAACCGAACTCTGCAAGTGCGTGAGGCAGCACGTGACCACTGTGTGCCGTCTTCCATGAGGTTATTCAGTGGATGAACAGAGTCCCCACTCTGAGTTCCTGCAACCTCAAATTCCAGCCTTAAGTTATGCAGGCAGGGTTCCGGCATTTTAGACGTCAAAGCGATTGCCTCTCCGACGCCTTTTTTTTCGAGCGGGATAGCCCTCTCACAATCCCGCTCGGCAGCCGCTTTCTGGACCATCGAGGTCACACAGAAAAAAACCATTTAACTCCAGTTCGCCGAATCCTCTAGGACAGACCCAACACTACTGGATCATAAAGGACATCTACAGCCGATAGAAGACTGTCAAGCAAAGAGAATACGAAATAAGTGACAGAAATGATGACAGTCGCGAAAAATCCTGTTGTTTGAGTTTTGTTTCATAAAATTGATTATCACGAAAACACTGCCATCAACAGTGCAGTCATCTAATGTGTTTTTACAGTCTGAAAAAAAAACAGAAACCAATATTAAAATAGTTTGGTCTAATATGTGTTTATAAAACGAAAGGGTGCGGAAATCAATCGACACGCGACCTACAGAGAAGGTACTTACAGACAAAGGATCGCTTCATTGTGACCGCACGAATACAGGCGAGTACAGCGGACAGTGTAGTTCGACACAAATCAAATGTTGTATCGCTGCACATACTCAACACAGTAAAAAAGTTTTAACAATCGCTAGTTGTTGCTCCACTCACGAGTTATTTTCTTGACTCCGTCAACGTTTAGATGATCTCGGACAGGCTTGTGTTTGTTTAAACGTAACTCGCACTACATTGAGAGAAATTATGTTTGACAGTGCCGATGGATATTTTTTGGGTCGTACTATACACGAGCGCGGTGGCTAGTCGTGTTTGTTTATGCCCTCGCGACCAATACCCCTGTATTACCGATAGCGATACACCGCCTGTCATTACACTGTGCGCTGCACTCACTCCAGTGTACTGCGACTAGTGGACACCTCATCAAATATTCCTGAGTGGCTTCACACGCTTATGCCTTCTACAGATTTAACCTAGCCACGTAGCATGTTGTGTTTTATCAATGTTAGTAAAAATGTGCTGTAGGTATTTTTATCGCTGTTAAGAATCGTGAACGTTATATTCAGTAGGTGCGTTATGCCTCCTGAATGAAGTTGTCTATGTGTTATTTTGTTCTTAAATTCATTAACTCAAATTCATTCACATTTACATTACATCTAAACATGTTACTAATACTGTATTGGCTGACCATCAAGCCATAATCATTTCAATTGCTGCACCATAATCTGCATGCGGAGAGAGTCGTGCTCGCAGCACGTGCAGGCTTGTGCCGTGTCGTGCCGACTTCCAACGTCAGCAGGTCGCGCGCACGATGTTATATAACACTCGAATTAAACTTAATTAAACGGAACATCGCCGACTCGCTGCAAATCCTCCTACTATAGCGTTACCGGATTTTAACAATCTGGACAAGAATGTCGTCAGATTTAAGTAAATTACACTCGTGGCCCCTTAAAATAATATCACTATGGTCTATTACATTACAAGCAAAGGTCTATTGTTCACTCTGACATGACCTGTCTGCGACAGAAAAAAAATATTACCGTTAGTTTGACTTGTGAATCGAACCCAGTTCCTAAAGTAAAGTAGAGTAAAAATTTATTTGCATAGATTGCAGGTACACTAAAATATGTGTATTCCTTGTACAGTAGCGGTCATAAGTTGACTAGCAATCGCAAAAAGCAATAGACTGACACTTCGGTTTAACTTACGATCTTCATAAAATAAGTAATGTCTATTCTATAGACACACACACTCCTATGCGTTTACAAATGATTGTATTTCATAAATTCAACCGTTAAACTAAATGGCATAATAGCTTAGCGGTTATCGTACTTGGGCGCGATTGTGCGTAGCGAGTTGCAGGTTCGAATCCCAGGCGCGGTAATAGTCTAGTTATTGTTCAAAAAAATGCTTAAGACTATAGTTTCTTGTTCTGTTCGTCTTGTTCACTAAACTTGTAAAACTTTATGATTATACCCACAGAAACCTAAAATAAATTTAAATGATATTAAGCTGCAGTTAACTTATGACACATTCACCGCGACTAAATAGAACGGTGTTGGTTGATATTTTGTGATAGTGATGTGTGTTTAATCTATTAGCGGTGTTCTAGTTCATTTTAAAATGTAAGGAAATTTAAAATATAGAAATGAAAGCAAACATTATTGCGCTGCATAAAAGCGGACTTAACATATCACAAATATCTGATGAACCGGACTGAGTGTGAGTATTATGATTTAATTATTTTATTAAACATTTATCTAATTAAAGTATAACTGCTGATCCTTTTAGTTATTTTTTAAACGTTTTATAAATACCTTATGGTCTAAATAGAAGAAAAATATAAAATTTCAAAGTAAATTTATTTCCTAGATTATTGACCGATGAAAATAACATTATACTTATTTAGTACTTACGTGAAATTTTTTTTTCAATAATTTTGTTTTTAAATAGTAGTACATATTAATATTTATTTTGCTTAGTAGCCTAACAGTACCCCTTTTTTATTTTAGTGACATACTGTGAGTCGGTGGGTGAAAATACATTATGAGGAAGAGGGTTAACTTTGCCTGTCGAAAGCAAAGTGGAAGACCCAGGTTCATAAAAGAGGCGCAGCGACAGCACATGTTCAGTGAATATGAAACAAGTGGTTACATAATGTCAAGACATTTTTCCGAATTTATCCAACACGTCGTTACAAACCGTGCGCCAAAACCAGCTCAAAACCATATTTAACGGAAAAACATTAACATTAAATTATAAATGACAATTGTTTATTGATTTTAGTAATATTCAAATAATATTGCGACATATCCATAATATTGATTATTTTGAGGTTTAGTTTCAATCGGCTTTTCGTAATGAAAATGAATACTTAAGCTATAACCTCAATAAATCCTATTAAATACAACTTGTTAACTTTGAGGATTGAGATAGAATGAACTCATTCGCAGTAGTATAAAAGTAATATTACTGAGTCATTTAATTGTATGGTGACAAAGCATGTTTAAATCAAAGTGGGTAGATTTGCGTAGATTATTGTGGTTTTTTTAGAGTACCCACACACATTAGTAATTATAGCACAATATTAATATTTTACTAAGATACAATATTTTAAGCCTGATTATCATAGTTCACCAATTAGCTACTTTCCTTCAATTAATTGTTCTTTATAAAAAAATAAACTGTTTGAACAAGAAATTGTTATTAGTTAAGTTTATACTTCATAAAATTATAACGAATAAATATTTTGTGTCATTTAAATAACAATATACGCAGAAAAAAAAATATTACACTATTATTCTCGTTTATTAATTTATCGAATAATAAAATAACAGATGAAGATCATTGTTAAAAAGAAAAATAAAAGTCTCATCGCGAGATTTGAACCTAGACCTATGAGTTTCTTAATCCAATACGCTACGAGCTATCGGAACTTGATATGAGAACGTGAATTTTAGCAATAGTATGAACCGACCAAGGTCACACGTGATTACGTACTTACTCTGTGCGACGGAATGTTTTTTTCTGTTTCATTCGCCGCCATGTGTGAGTTCTGAGGTGTGCGTTCTGTGTTGATACATCACTTATACACAGAGCTGTAGGTACGGCCTGGACCGCGAGTTGATAGAAATATAACCGTTAATATGCTAGTGCACTTATAACTCCTTACTGTACAATCTACCATATATTAGGCATGCAACATTATTATAACAAAAGAGATTATTATAAAAAGTGCGAGTCGGACTCGCGCACCGAGGGTTCCGTACAAACTTGTAGGTATATAAGTAAAAGTTATGGTATTTTTATTGCTAAATGAAATCCATAACATTACAAAGTGGAAAGCTGGAAGAGCATAAATTTAAGACAAAGTTCTCTTTATCGTTTCAGTAATCCTTCATTTTATATTAACACATATCATTTATTTTGCGTTTTTGCGTTGACTTAGAATTTTTTTTTTTCAGCTTAAAGGCAATTAGACCTAAGTATTTGATATTAATATCAACTTGATACCTCTACGCGTTCATGAGGAAAATGGTAATAAGTTCATAATATAAAAAAAATATATAATGTGATGGAACAAAAAATTTAAGGTTTTCGGAATTTTTCCTTTATGTGTGCTATAAGACGTTGCTTCAGGTCATATTTCAAGATTCTAGGTCGACTGGAAGTATCCTTTAGGTTTTGATTCCCTTGCGAGTAGTTGCGAGTTTATAAATATGCGGCATAAATTGCTGTTTCTTTTGATTGCGTTGTTATAGAAGGTTGATTTTGTAACAGCTTCAAGGTATAATAGACAAAAAAATATATAATGTATTTTACATGAATTTCAGCTTGATACCGTTACGCGACAGACAGACAGACGGACAACAAAGTGATCCTATAAGGGTTCCGTTTTTTTCCTTTTGAGATACGGAACCCTAAAAATTTATAAATTTATTTATTTATCTCAAACACTGCTATCATTACAGGAAATTCCTAATGCGGTAGCGTGGTGGTGGAATAGCAATGATGAAATAAGTAAATTCTTTTTTAAGATAGATATAACAGTTCAATAATAATCGGCATGGTACACATTCATATATTTAATAAAACCGTAATTAACCCTAACTTTCAGTGGTGTTGCAAACTTTTTAATAAAAGAACCATAAAATGGACGCTTCAACCTTTTTTCGATAGCCTTATCGATGTTGCCTAGCCCTTCGGTAGTAAAGGGTTTGACGACATGTTATGTTTTCCTAATTAGTCTGATTACAATAGTAATCAAACAATACAATTGAGATTCAGGTAACTGAAATTTAGTATAACTAGTAAGTTTAAATGTTTTCATTAATTTAAATGTTAAACGTTTCCTAAAAGAAGTTACATTCGTATAAATTATAAAATTTTAAATTAACCCTTCTTATCTACATTGAAACATTCCAAGCGGCTGTCCCGCCTCAAAGAAACTAAAGTTTTGCAAAATGCGAAGCTTTGGTACAGTCGCACAGAGCAAAGCGTGAGTGTTTGCGCATCGCGTCGCCAGGCGGCGCCGTGTGCCACTGTACCGACTAGTTACTGCTTATTTCGTGCTGATGCTCTTTGTAGCGAGATTAGCCGCGCGCATGTTTCTGTGTGTGTGTGTGTGTGCGCGCGAGCGTGTGTCTGTGTGCGGCTACAGCGACTTGATTAGCCTTGTTATGTTTGCTATTTTACAACTTTCCATATGTCGTGGTACATTCGCTCAAACTCGTAAATTCTGGGGCAAAAAGATAATAATGAAAGCAAAGAAACTGAAAATAAAATACTGAGTGATTAGACTAAACGAAAACTAAACTAATACCTTTAGTAAAAGTAGGTATGTAGGTACCTACTTATAACAACGTAATTTGAATAAAGCCGATGGTAGAATCAATTTAAATCGCAGATAGTTCGACGGGCTCTTATAAAAAGCAATGGCGTGATTAGTGCGCCCGCCCTCCTCCCGCGGCTCCCCCCACACCCGCCCCCGCTGTAAATTCATTGGCAATATGAATTTATTCAGCGATTGATGTTTCGGTATTTTTCTGCATAATTGTTTTATATTTAATGCAGTTACTTGAATTTCATTTCGAAAAATACTCTTACAAAAACCATGTGGATTTTTGTTATTTTATGTGGGAGTTTTTTTTAATATTCAGCTTATAAAAATTCATACTAGGCTCCAGAACAGAGAATATCTATTATGATAATTCGAACATCCTACCCTGGGTCACTGCTGGTTTAATTAGGTGAATGAGACAACGCAACAAACTTCGTCTTAAACAATTACTGGAACTTTGGGTACACACTTCTTCAGAAACTCAGAAACTTACCTAACGGACAGGAAATGGAAGGGAACCAGAAAACCCAAAAAAAACTTTGTATGTCTTTAAAAGATATACGCAAAAGTAAAACTCGTTCAAATTCTTCATCGCACCTAATTGTGTCTTATTGCCCCAACTTAATCACTAGACTATTGCAATCGGCATTTCGTCTCTGTTCCGAAAAACACGCAGCCAAGACCATAG
This sequence comes from Polymixis lichenea, assembly GCA_949091785.1. Taxonomy (NCBI): domain Eukaryota; kingdom Metazoa; phylum Arthropoda; class Insecta; order Lepidoptera; family Noctuidae; genus Polymixis; species Polymixis lichenea. The sequence continues at coordinate 25,615,008 of OX420936.1, read as the reverse complement.
CCCCGAGCTCTATCTCTCTTCGTATGAAGAATTGGGATATCAAATGTAAAAATATTTATTTTGTATCCGACTGGTACTACACCCTACATACAAACATACAATCAAACCAATTTATCTTCTTTTTAATACATACATACTCCGCCTATAACGTTCCCACTGCTGGGAGGCAGGCCTCCTCTCCGTGTGAGGAAATAATTTTCTTCTTCTTCGTCGTCACACTCTTGGCAGAGTGGTCGTGGTCGTCACGTCAGGGGTGGTGGCAAGCTTCACAATCCGCCGCCATTCCTCCCGTACTGTGGCTCTTCTTGAACATTCTCAGAGGAAATAATACATATTCATTTAGTATTATACTTTTGCTTTTACGTTTCATAGTCGTCGTAGTACGTCCACGTTGCTACGTACAACGTAGCGTAGTCTCGTCCTAGCGCTACGATAAAGAGTGTATGCTACGAGCCGCGCAGAGCTGCGGGCTTTGTCGCGTACTTGTGTAGGTACTGTAACTGAGAAACTAAGGAGCTTTTATTTTATTTTAAACCTATACTCTCATGGATGCGATTTCATGTTTTTCGTGTTCACTGTCCAGAGGAATAACTAGATTCATTAAAATGAAGTAGGTTTTTTTTTTCCTTTAAGCTTAATGAAGACCGCGGCTATTTGCAAGTATTCTGTGTGGAGAGAAACAACATAATCCTGCTAATATTACAACTGTGGGAGTTTGTATGTTTAGATGTTTGGATGTTTGTTACTCAATCACGCAGAAATAGCTAAACGGCATTGGATGAAATTTGGGATACAGAAACATTGTAGCCAGGATTAACACATAGGTTGCTTTATATTCAGGTAGTACGGGCGAAGCTGCTGGCAAAAGCTAGTGAAACAAAATGTTCAACAATCTACTGAGACTTTCTAAAAAAAACCTTTCAGGGAAAGAAAATTAAAAAACAAAGTCACAGTCGCAGTGTCAATATTAGGAAGTATAACTGTGTAAGTAGAACGGTTTAATTCCATAACATTAATTAAACGTTTTGGCCCGACAGTCGCACCGGGCGCCGCAGCGGCGCGCGGCGCGCTACGTAATATCGTAGCAAATGGCGTAGCAGCGTAGCGCGTAGCATCATAGCAGGCTACGCTGAATAGATTTCATTAAGGAACGGGTTTTGAACGATTAACTTTATTTTTTATTATACAGGATAAGTTTTTATCCAGTGCGCAAACTGTAACCATGAGTTCAGCATATCATTCTAGACCCCCAGGAGCAGAAATTTTTCGTCGGTAATACAAAAAAAAATCAGCTGTACCATACATTTTGACCGCGTAGGTATTGCACTTTTCTATGAAACAGCTGATTTGAATGTAAAACCGATGTAAAATACTTGCGGGGTCTAGAATGATATGCTGAATTCGTGCTACAGTTTGCGCACTGTGTATAATATTATAATATTGGTTGCAGTGATACGGGTTAGTAAAAAAGTATGAATTTGCATAGAATGTAGGTATACACGTGAGTTGTTATACTTATGTTATAATAGTAGATAACATAGTGCTTAGTTACAAGTACAAATGTTTACATACCAAATGGTACGCTACAACTAAAATATCAAATTACAGGTTTTGGCGTAAAATTTAAATTATACATTCTAATAAGTACATATAGAAGTACCCCGCAATATAATAAATTATGAAATAGCATGCCTACAATATAAATGTACAATAACGAAACTGTAGTATCGTTTTAGTTTTATATTTAACTAATACAAACAAACACACGCAAATGACACGAGTCTTCCTTCACAAGTGTTACAGATGGGTAGACAAATTATAATAAAAGAATAAAAAGTTTATTACGGAACAATAACACAAGAATAAGTACAACAAGTAAAACGATGATAGCCGCAAAAGTATAAACTGTAGCGCAGCTGACAATGCCCTTCTCCAGATACAGAATGGAATGATGGTCCTTGCAGAAAATGCTTAACACGCAATTAAGCGAATGTAGGTCATTTAGATTAATTGTTAAGTTATGGCTAACATAGTGAAGTATGTAAGTTTGATGATTTTCTGTATCGATGCATCTTTTTCCCTATCATTTCCAATTACAGAATTAAACCTACGAGCTAGAAACTCAAAATAGAATGCCGGGTACAAATTGAAAAACGCAACATAAAATGTAACACAAATGAGCCGGCCACATCTATGCAGTGTAACTTGAAATGTAACACAAATAAGCCGCATGCACACACACATGTTACGTTTTACCAGTCGGTACGCGGTATAAGAACATACAAGGAATCCAATCGCAGTAATTATTATCCAGATAGTTACCAATAAGCAAAAGGCCCACTCTGTCTCTGTCGCGCGACACTATACACAATCACTGTCAGCCAGTCGCTCAACAAGTTGCCGCGCTCTAGTTTAGACTCGCTAATAACAATCCTCCCTTCCACCTCACCCCCCTGTGGCCCGCCGTTAGAGTCGACCTTATGCTAAACGGTTCAAGAGCCCTTACCTACGGGTTAGTGACTTACTTTCGAGTAACTAGTGCCCCACAAACATTTCTAAAGGCACCACTACTACTGTTACACGCGCAGCATATTCATTTGCCTTATCAAAACATGAGGCTGAAAACAAATGTGGAGATTTGTTTTGCAGAAAATAAACGTACTACCGTCTAATCAAGTCAAATCACTACTCTTACGGTCCGTAGCTACTCTTTTATCACTATGGCAATGAAACAGGGAATTATTAAAATAAAGGAAATAATAATATCATGAAATGAAACCAAAAAAAACCTGAACGATTAACAATGAACCAAAATTTAATTTAAAAAAAAAAACAGTTTAAACATACAAACATACAAACACACATACACAAACGCGTGGCGTGACGTGCACGGTTCACGTTTGTTACGTTTTCATCTGAGTTTTTCTACAGCTTTATAATTGGTTTGCGCTTGTGGCAGCCATCTACAATGCCACATACGAACTACACAAGACTTGACGTCACACCGTAACTACATCGCGCAAGCAGAGTTTACCGCGCGACCCGCATATATACAACATCCCGACATCAACCGTCGGGTAGTTGCCCACCAGACACAACACACGTCTGGTCGGAGGATCCTCCCTTTTCCATAGAGTATGAGTGAACTTTACACCCTATTCCTCATGCCTCTATACGCTCAACAACGCAATGTTGCATGGACAATATTCCACCATGAAATAGTCATGACGGATGAGGTTTTCGTTTGCACGTGAGTTTAGACAGGAAGCTATTACTAACCATTTTTTTATCTAACCACTAAACTAAAACTTTGGTATTCAGAGACACAAATAGGGGATCATAGTAAAGTTTACTGGTTAGAGTATAAAGACGTTTCAAATTGCTGTGAGGTCTCCATTTTCTTGTTCTGCAGCAGCCAAGAGCAAATAAAATAAGATTCATTGAATAAATCTCTTTATTTTATAAAAAGTACTTAAAAGTTTAGATTTGATTAATCTTTAACGCAAATTCAACTAGAAAAGATCAACAAACTCAAACTCAAAGCATTTATTTCAATTAAACCATTTACAGGCACTTTTGAATTGTCAAAAAGTCGATCAGTTGGAAAGTTGAAGCTAGTTGCCCATTCCAAAACGTAGATCTCTATGGAGAAGAACGGACGAGAAACTCCCCGGACACTCTTTTAAAATCAAGTTGAATATTATAAAATCTTGGGAACATTGTTCTTGCTGCTTCTGTATGTGAGAACAATGTAAAAAAAAATATAAACAATTCTAAAATAAAGATAAAAATAAGCCCTGGAAGTTAGGAGATGACCAGTTTCAACCGACAGCGCCCGTTCACGAACTTGACGCGTGGATCAGCACCATCCAGCTTAACCATTTTGTAGGGAACCGAATGATCTAACACACGCGCCACCATCAGTGAGACATTTATGTGAGCATGACGTACTCTCAACTGCCATGCTTTTTCAAGTCAACGTACATCATAACAACACAATAAACGGATGCATGGTACTCACCACATTTACAAAATTTAAACAAAATGCTTCTAAATTATACAAAACTATAGTTTGCAATCTATTTGAAATATTAATAAAATTTGATTTCCTAAAAGAAAGAAAAAACATTTAATATATATTGAAGTATATAGTAACTAACACTTGGTTCAGTAAAAATAAAACATTCGTAATGTCACAAAAATTAAAATATTATGAACAAAAATGTTCGTAATGTCAGAAAAAATAAAAAAAAGGGAAGCTTCTCTTTCGAATATTAAAATTTTAACTGGTATGCCCCGGTGGCTGTGGAGCAGGACCAGCATTAAGCCAAGCATTTTTATCTACGATATAATCATCTAACTTATAATATGCTTGTCTACATAGTGTGCGTTTAATGTATGATTTAAATTTCTTTTCATTTAGTTCAAGAATATCGACTGGTATTTTATTATAACATTTTACACAGTACCCCATAAAAGAAGTGTGTACTTTAGACAATTTGAAACGTGGTTGATCTAATTTGTTCCTATTTCTAGTGTTAAAATTGTGTCTATCACCTATCTTACTAAAAAGATGTAGATTTTTCCGAACATACATAATGTTTTCATAGATATAGTGACAAGGTACCGTCATGATGTTAATTGTTTTGAACAGTTCCCTTAGAGATTCGCGTCTGCGGAGGTTATAGATGGCTCTGACAGCCCTCTTTTGCAGAATAAAGATCGACTCAATATCCGCAGCCCATCCCCATAGCAAGATACCGTAAGACATGATGCTATGAAAGTAACTAAAATAGACCAGTCTCGCGGTATCTACTTCTGTTAATTGGCGGATCTTCCAAACAGCGTAAGCGGCAGAACTTAGCCGCCCTGCAAGTGATTTTAAATGAGGACCCCACTGTAGCTTGAGTCAAGCGTGATCCCCAGGAAAACCGTCTGTTCGACGAATTCTAGTATCTCCTTATTCAAAACAACATGACATTCACTACTTCTAACATTCGGTAACGCAAATCTTATGCATTTAGTTTTCTTTCCATTTAATACCAAATTATTTACAGTAAACCAATTATGGACCTTAACTATAGCATTATTTTGGGCACGCCGCGATTGCGGCGGTAAGTCCCCTCTTTGAGGAGTGGCTTGAGAGGCGGCATGGCGTCCTCACCTTCCGCCTGACACAGGTCCTCACCGGACATGGCTGTTTCGGGAGGTTCCTGTTTCGGATAGGGCGGGAGGAAACGCCCGGGTGTTTCCATTGCGAAGATCGCCCAGAGGACACGGTGGAGCATACGGTGGAGGTCTGCCCAGCTTGGGCGGAGCAACGCCGTGTCCTCGTGGAGGTGATCGGCGGCGGCGATCTCTCGCGTCCGACCCTGGTCCAGGCCATGGTACGGAGCGAGAGGGCATGGCTGGCAGTCGCCTCCTTCAGCGAAGCAGTTATGCTCGCAAAGAGGGAGGCGGCGCACGTGAGGGAGATGCAGTACATGCGCCCTCACAGCCGTGGCCTTCGCAGGAGACGCCCTGGGCGTCGGGAATCCCAGGCTGATTCCCGGCCACCGTAGGCACGGGCTTGCGGACGGCGAGTAATGGGTACCTCGCTGTCCGGTAAGGACCAAGCCCGGGTCGACGGCGCGTTGTGTTCCACGCGCGCCTCAAAGAGTTGTCAGCAGCAACAGAGGGGCCCGCAAGGGCCGGTGCCTGCCGGGGGTGCGGGTTGTTCGAAAGAGATACCGCCGCCCCTGGCACACAGGCAACTGAGGGAACACGGGTGGGTTTTAGTCAGTAAAAGTCTGACACGCCCTCCCGCTCCACCCAGAGCGGGAGAAGTTATTTGATGATTTCCCACCCAGAAAAAAAAAAAAAAAAACTATAGCATTATTTACGTCGCCAAGCTCCTGTGCACGTCTCTTAACTTTAAAAATCAGTGATGTATCATCATCAGCAAATAACACCATTTGAGGTCGGTCTTTTAGTAAATAAGGTAAATCATTTATATATACTAAAAAGAGGAACGGACCAATATTGAGCCCTGCGGTACACCCATTTTGACTTTTAAGCCCAAGGAATTCACACCGTTTATTTGAACTAGATATTTATTGGTGTTTGGAACTATTACTTCAGTTTCCGATGCACACTGGTGCATAGCGCCTGATTGCCTGACCCTCTGCCGCTCACCCTCCACACTATTGAGCTATTGTCAAAAAAAAAAAATAATAATAAACCTTTTAATGTTAGTATAATGTTATAATAATAAAATGAAATCTTAAACTAGGGGCGCGGGCGCGGGCGCGGGCGCATACAGTGACACGTGCGACGCGCGCAAAGGACATTTGGGTACTGAACCTGCGCGCGGACAGGCCACAGAGGGTGGTGGGGAGGGTCGCACGACGGGGTAAGAGGGGTGCCAGGGACGCACGCTATACTCTCCCCCTTTTGACCAAGAGGCGAAATCTCATTGGTCAAACTCCTAACAATAAATAGCAAACCTACGGTTGGACTTTCCGGGGGCGACCTCTGCGTCGCTTCGGAACAATAGGCTCCGGACACTCACCACCTCTGTCATGGTATCTACGCAGATCCGACATGTGGTACTTACCCACTACTTCACCCGTCTTCTGCGAGGTAAGAACATATGTAGTAGGACTCACCTTCTTGGAGACTACATACGGACCGTCCTGTTTCGGAATAAACTTGGAAGTAACACCTTTGGAAGCATTGCTTAAGACATGTGTCTTCATAAGCACAAGATCGCCTTCTTCGAAAGGATCCGACGCACGACGGCCAGAATCCGCTTGATGCTTGCGCAGATCCTGCTGATGATTGATGTTCTCCTTAGCTTGAGAGAGAGAATCGACAAGCTTCAAAAGGTACGGTGTGATCTGAGGGACCAAATTCTCAGATTCGATGACGGCTCGTAAATCAGCCTGGACAGAAAGGGGAGAACGAAGCTCGCGACCAAATGTCAAGTAAGCTGGAGTGGAACCGGTGGACATGGTAAATGAGCTATTAAGAGCAAAACGGACGAACGGTAAAACCTCAGGCCATTGCTTGTGATTGCCCTCTACAAGAATAGCCAGGTGAGCCTTCAAGTCCCGATTTCTTCTCTCTACCGGGTTGGCTTCGGGATGATACAGTGGTATCAGATTCTGTTTCACACCTAAGACAAACAGTGCCTTCTGCATTACATCAGCTACGAATTGAACTCCGTTGTCTGAGATCATACGCCTAGGGAGTCCATACCTCATAAAAATCTCACCCACTAAGGTTTTCGCACAGATCTCAGCTGTAGCTTCGGTAAGAGCGAAAAGTTCAACCCACTTACTAGCGGTGTCCTCTACAATTAAAACCCACCTTTCGCCTTGAGGCCCTTTAGGTAACGGTCCGAAGAGATCGACAGCCATGATCTCAAATCTCTGAGCGGGTACAGGAGTCTGGAGTAAGCCAAGTGGTTTCAGGTTTGAGGACTTGTACCGCTGACACGCCGTACAGGTCTTCAGGTAGTCGGTAATATACTTCCTCATGCCTGGGAAATAGAACTGCTGAGATATGCGATGAAGAGTTTTCTGGATACCCCCATGAGCGGCGGTCGGCGAATCGTGACACTCGTACATGACTTTGCTTCTCAAGCTCTCCGGAACGACTAGCTGAGGCTCTTCAGCATCAGAAGCCTCTACATACCTGTACAATACTCCCTGATTGATAAGGTACCCTCTATCCGACCAACGGTGCGCTGACAATTCATCAGCACTTTCTAAGTCAATGAGAATCTTAGCTACTTCTGGATCGGACAATTGAGCTTCACGGGTAGAGGTGGCGTCCCATCGTGGAATGTCCACGGTGACCGGACAGACACCACATTCCGATGTACTATCTATAACTGGGCGGCTGAGTGTGTCGGCTACCACATTAGCCTTCCCAGGTGTGTACTCGATTTGTAAATCAAAAGACTGTAACTTCAATGCCCAACGAACAAGCCTACCGGTAGGCGATTTAAGCGTGAACAGCCACTTAAGAGGTTGATGATCACTCCTGACACATACCTGATGACCATCGATGTAGCCACGGAATCTCTCCACTGCCCAGACAACGGCCAATGCCTCCCTCTCTGTGGTGGAGTAGTTTCGTTCTGCTGGCGTCAGGAGACGACTAGCGTACTCGATGGGATGTTCATCTTGTGGTGACTCCCCCTGGAGTAAGGCTGCACCTAAAGCGAAATCGCTGGAGTCCGTTCTAAGGATGAAAGGTCTTAAGTAGTCCGGCTGGGTCAGAATGGGGGGTGAAGCTAAAAGAGACTTAAGCTGTACGAAAGCGCTAGCTTGATCCTCACCCCATTTCCAGGCCTGTGACTTTTTGGTTAGACGCGTAAGAGGTTCAGCCACCTTGGCGAACTCTGGGATAAACTTGCGGAACCATGAGCAAGTTTGGAGGAAGGTGCGAAGTTGCTGAAGAGTTGTCGGTTCCTTCATTTCTAAGACAGCACTTACTTTCTCTTCGTCTGGAGATATACCATCATGAGATATCACGTGGCCAAGGTATTTGAGCCGGTCTCTGGCAAACACACACTTCTCTCGGTTTGCTCGAAGCTTGTACATACGGAGACGCTCGAATACCGCACGCAAATCTGCTACATGGGACTCCAGGTCCTCCGAAATAACCAAAAGGTCATCCAAATAACCTAAAATAGTCTTACCACCAAGTGTGGACCCTGATCTGAAACGGTCTATGAGCCTCTGAAACGTCGCTGGCGCATTCTTAAGGCCAAACGGCATACGTTTGAAGCGATAGATACCAAAAGGCGTGACAAATGCAGTTTTATCGCGATCGGCGGTGCTTACCTGCCAACACAAACAAACCACTGCGAAGATCTAGAGAACTCATTACACAACCCTTCTTGGTCGACTGTAAGAGCTCGTCAATACGCGGCATGGGGTACGCATCCGTCTTAGTAACAGCGTTCAACTTTCGGTAGTCGACGCAAAACCTATATGTACCATTACGTTTCGGTACTAAGACGCACGGCGCTGCCCAGGCGGATTCACACTCCTCGATCACGTCCTCCGCTAACATCTTGTCTAACTCGGCGCGCATGATTTCCTTCTTGGCAGGCGTAAGGCGATACGGGGGCAAAGCAATAGGCGGATGGTCGCCGGTATTTATGTGGTGTTCCGCAAATGGTGTAGGCTCTCCGACTATATCAAAAATGTCGGAGTACTCACCTAAAAGATTCTCCAACGTCGATCTCTCCGACCCCGATAACATAGCGCCCTCATCCGTCCTCAGTACGTTCACCGAAGCACACTGAATAGGTGCGCGTTCAGATTCCCATGAAAAAGTGTGAAGTGTCCGAGGCTGATCCATTGTACGCCAAGTCCAATTAGAAAAATCGATAACCATCTTAGCTTTAGTAATAAAATCAATGCCTAATAGAGTATCGTTGTTAACGGCCTCAGGTAGAATAATGAATTCAATAGGTATCGATAATGAAGCAAGTTGAACATTAACTATAGTCAGTAGCACATCACTATTCCTAACAATACCATCCGCAAGCTTCAACGATATCGTTTCGGCGCGAAAGTTTGAACCAATACGTTTCAGTAAGGAATAAAGTGAATAACTCGCAATACTACGACGCGCGGCGGTATCTAACAACGCGGTGCCCTGATAACCCTCCACACACACGCGCACGATAGGCCGGCCCTGCTTATTATTATCGTTAACAAAACCCGAACATGATGACTTCTTACTATCTATATACACAGAAGAAAACACATTTTCTATCTTAACGTTTGTGTTACTATCTCCGGAACTATCTTGTTTACCTTTAGGACAATTAACTCTAACGTGACCTTTTTCACCACAATTATAGCAAACTGTGCCGGAGTTAGTAGAAAGAGAACGTTTACTTAGCTTATCACATGAGTCCCGTACGTGTCCTCGCACCTTACAATACACGCAGAACAACTTCTTATCACTGTTATCACTTTTGCTCACACACTGATCACTACGCGGCGATTTCGTTCGCGGGACGCGGGCAGCGCGAACCGGCGGCGGCGGCGGCGGCGACGAACTCGATCCCGGAGCGACGTGTTGGTGCGCGTTCTCGCTGAGCGCGAGGGGAGCCTTCGTAGGTAAACACGACGACGATGGCGACGCGGAGTTCTCCGACAACGATTCTTCTATGCTGCGAGATTTTCCTATCAGTGATTCAATATCACTCACAGCGTCTCTTGGTAACCGCTTCCTGATTCTCTTGTGAAGTAGACCATAAATCATATCCAGTCTCGCTTCCTCTGGTAACTGATAAGGTAATTTCGCCAACAGAGATCGTACTCTTACGATAAAAACGTCGGCACGTTCCAACCCTTGCTCGGCAGCGAAAACATCTCTGTACAGTTTGTACGGTGGCCGTGGTATGCCATACATCGAACGCAGGCGCTTGACAGCTTCTGACCATGACGTAACTTCATGACGGATGCCACGCCACCAAACTGCTGCTTGCCCATGTAGTAACATGGGGAGTCCACGAAGTGCCATCTCATCGCTGACCGAAGCACAATCCATAAACATCTCGACGGCGTCTATGAATGCCTCGACCGACTCCGGATACTCCGATGAACCATCGAAGCGCGAGGTGCATTTGACGAAATTCCCAGAATAAGATGACGGTGTAGCGCCGGAGTTCACACTGGGCGGCGTCCCTGAGTGCGATGTCAGTAGTGACTCGACGAGCTTCCGGTTCGCCTCGGCCTGCGCCGAAGAGAAGGCGGCCAGGAGCGACGCTAACTGAGTTTCAGACATAAGCACAGGAGCTACAGGTGTCCCCGTCATAGTCACAGGTTCATCGTCCGAACTGGAGTCGTTATTACGAACTTTACGCGGCGGCATTGTGTTCACTAAAAGTCCCGTGCACTATCGAACAGTCTAGAACATCGGCCAATACGTTGGGAGCCAGTTTAATGTTAGTATAATGTTATAATAATAAAATGAAATCTTAAACTAGGGGCGCGGGCGCGGGCGCGGGCGCATACAGTGACACGGGCGACGCGCGCAAAGGACATTTGGGTACTGAACCTGCGCGCGGACAGGCCACAGAGGGTGGTGGGGAGGGTCGCACGACGGGGTAAGAGGGGTGCCAGGGACCCACGCTATAACCTTTATTTATGCCAAAAGAATAATAACATTACAAAAAGAATACACTATTACTTACGTTCTACGAATCGAAAAATTAGTATCTCAGTGCACAATTACATTCAGGATATTACGAAACCGATTCACTGTGACCCCCGTACTAGTTATAAACGGTTACGGTGGGTCAGTTTTCGTCATTCTCAGTTAACATTATTGTATTAAGCTGACTTGAGAGAGAATAATTAGATATTCCTACTTTTCCTATATTACAAAGCAAAATGTGGGTAAACTGTATCACATATTGAAATAGTTGTTTACTTGTTTTTTTACTTTGCAAGTAGTAAACTCACATAGTATATGTAAAGTTTTTAGATGTTTAGTTTGATTACAAATTATTAATATTGTTTTCGTTACTTTACATAAAACAATTGGAAGAATAACTGATTAATAAAAAAATGTAAGAAAAAAACATTGTAAAAATGTGTTTTTTTTTTAATGTCATATTTTGTGTTTACTTGTTGTAATATTTTTGTTGCGTGTGAGTGTATTTGTGTGTGTGTATGTTTACGAGTGCATGTGTGCGTGTCTAAGTGCGTGACATTACATCATCTCAGTATATTTCCACTTCATAGTAATCTAGTTCTTTAATAAATTAATCAATAGACGTTTTACATTCGCGAGAGCTCTTAATTTTAGTTTTTTGCTTATTTTATTATATACTTGCTTCTGCCCGCGACCTCGTTCGCGTCAAATTTCTTGCCCCCGACACACCCCGTCGCTCGCCTCGTCTGCCCGTGCGAATACTTCGTATTCGTAACTTTTTTCTCATTGCTCGGCTCATAAAGGTCTTAACGTGATGTTATTGAAAGATTTTTTCAAATCGGACTAGTAGTTTCTGAGATTAGCGCGTTCAAGCAAACAAACAAACAAACTCTTCAGCTTTATTATTAGTATAGATAGTAGATATAGATATAGATGCTGGGGCCAAGATAATTTGAAAAGTTCTGAGCAAACCTAGTCTTACGTTTAGGAGTATTGTAAACTATATCCAGCCTGCGCCAAATCCCGTTTTTTTTTTTGGTTGGGAAATCATCAAATAACTTCTCCCGCTCTGGGTGGAGTGGGAGGGCGTGTCAGACTTTTACTGACAAAAACCCACCCGTGTTCCCTCAGTTGCCTGTGTGCCAAGGGCCGCGGCATCTCTTTCGAACAACCCGCACCCCTAGCAGGCATCGGCCCTTGCGGGCCCCATCTGTTGCTGCTGATATCTCTTTGAGGCGCGCGTGGAACACAACGCGCCGTCGACCCGAGCTTGGTCCTTACCGGACAGCGAGCTACCCATTACTCGCCGTCTGCAAGCTCGTGCCTACGCTGGCCGGGAATCAGCCTGAGATTCCCGACACCCAGGGCGTCTCCTGCGTAGACCACGGCTGTGAGGCCGCATGTACTGCATCTCCCTCACGTGCGCCGCCTCCCTCTTTGCGAGCATAATTGCTTCGCTGAAGAAGGCGACTGCTATCCATGCACTCTCGCTCTGTACCATGGCCTGGACCAGGGTCGGACGCGAGAGATGGCTGCCGGCGATCACCTCCACGAGGACACGCCGGTGCTCCGCCCAAGACGGGCAGACCTCCACCGTATGCTCCACCGTGTCCTCAGGGCGATCTTCGCAATGGAAATACCCGGGCGTTTCCTCTCGCCCTATTCGAAACAGGAACCTCCCGAAACAGCCGTGTCCGGTGAAGACCTGTGTCAGGCGGAAGGTGAGGATGCTATGCCGCCTCTCAAGCCACTCTTCAAAGAGGGGACTTATCGCCGCAATTGTGGCGTGCCCAGAATACTACACAGTAGTGCGTAATTGCATTGAGCAAGCATTTCTGAGTATTTCAAAGATGTACATCAGTTTTCCTATACGGGCACTTAGTTTTGTGACTTGATCGTTCCAGTTATTAAGCTGATCAACCACAACACCGAGGTATTTAGTGGAGGTGGTATTGACAATATCGTCGCAGTTACATATTAGTGCGTTGTGACATTTATGTATTTTTATATTCATGGTGTTATCTGGAGGCTGAGGCATGAATTATCTTGCTAAAGGAGATGCACAAGGTTTTTTGGGCATTCAAGGTTAGCAAATTGTTATCAAGCCATGTAGCCACTGAGCGCATTCCTGGATTTGCTATATTGTTTGACCCATGACCCATGATTTTGCCCTAAATAATAAAACCGTGTCATCAGCAAATGTGACAATCTGTCCCCTATCCAAAAGGAGGTCACATAGATCATTTATATAGATGAAAAAGAGCGTTGAGCCTAGTACGCTTCCCTGTGGGACTCCGTATACCATATCAACCTGTTTGCTATACTTATCTTTGATCTTGACACTCTGTTTGCGGTTGCTTAGATAATCCTTGAAAAAAGCCAGAGGTATACCTCGAATTAACATATATTCCAGCTTAGCGAGGAGAATAGGGACAGAAACTACGTCGAAAGCCTTAGCGAGATCTAAAAATATACCCAGGGTTTTATCTCCACCATCGAATCCATCAACAATAAAGGAAATTAACTTTTGCAGAGCATCACTGGCAGATCTACCTTCCCTGAACCCAAATTAGTTGCAAGAGAAAAATCCTTTTGACTCTAAATATTTCTTTAGTCTACAATTGATTAGTTTTTCTAATATTTTCGATAAACTAGGCAGCAAGGAAATAGGTCTATAATTCCACACATTATCTCTGTCTCCAGATTTAAAAATTGGAACAGTGACAGACTTTTTCAAAGCCAGTGGAAAGATCTCTTTAGTAAAATAGATGTTACAAATACTAGTAACTGGTTTTACAACAGCATTCATTGCTTTTTTTTAAACTTTGTAAACTGTCCCACCCTGACGAACCTGATTTTTTAAGATTGGAGATAATGCATTTGACTTCACTCTCATCTGTTGGGAAGAGCATAAACGAATGCAGGGGTGGATTGGTATTATTTATTTAAAAATTTGTGATAAGATCCTTTTCATTTGTTTTAGTTCTAGAAAATATATTATTAGCCAAATCGGCACCAACTTTAGCAAAATAGTTATTTATGTGGTTTAGTGAGTTCTGACTGTCCTGCGCTTTACTTAAAATGTCCAACTGACTTATCTGGTTTGTCCAAATTGGACATGTATTTTATTAAGCCCCGTTGATTTTTAAGGATACTTTTACTGTTTTCCAATTCGGTTTCTAAATTATTATTTTTTTTTAATTTTCAATAAATTATTACAAATATTGCGATGTCGTTTATATGTAATTTTCAACACCTCATTATTCGGATCTAATTAAAGCTTTTGGTGAAGTTTACCACGGTTTCTCATACAATGACACAAACCTGGTGTTATCCAGGGTTTGATATTTGTTTTACGTATCGATAGTTTATAGGTATGTGTGTGTCGTTTTAAGGTGTTTCTTATGATATTTAGGAATTGGTTAGTCATTTCATTTGGATCCATCAGAGTTAGCATGTCTTTCCAATCAAGCAGCTCCAAATCTGCAACAGCGGCATCTTAGTCACATTTTGTGTATAGTCTTTTATTCGGTGTCTTTATAACCGTTGCCTTGCGGGGTATTGCAGTCATTACACAATTATGGTCTGTCAATGTACTGTTACAAACAATAATTGTAGTTTTGAGTTTTGTTTTGATGAACCGGTGATCAAAACAGTTTTCTTCTCTCGTTGGAAATGTGTGTGCTGCTAACAGACCATGTGAAGCCAATAAATTAATATATTCCAAGGATTGTCCATGCAGGTTATCTTTAATATTTATATTTATATCCCCCATTAACAAAATATTTTTATATTTTTTTAGCCCTGTATTCACTTCATTCAAAGATCCGAGAAATGAATTTAAATTCTTAAAAGAAGATGGTCTATAAATTGCAACTATGGCCAAATTGCTATCGCTAGTAATTATTAAACAGTTTGCTTCCAGGCAGCAATTTGGTTCTGTTATAAAGCAGTTTATACTGTTATTAACATAAATGACAATACCGCTATTTTTAATTAGATATTTTTTGAAGAATAAGAGACGTAATTGTCGACCGACGGCATGACGGTAGTATCCGAAAGCCAGCATTCTGTCAATATAATTAGATCATAGGCCTTTTAAGAAGAACCAAAAGTTAATTACCATTTTAATACAAGCTTCTAATATTCTGCGTTAAAAGAGTAACCTTTTGGTGAGTCATATGAAGAGCTGATTTACAGTATTCAGGATATTCAGGGACCAACGCGTTGACGACATTGATTTGTTCATCAATGTCCGAGGCAATTACTTGGTAGTCAACCATAGTCTTTACTGCATGTTGTTGGTATTAGGCTATTGGCAACGAAATGACTCGCTAAATCTATCGGAACACAGAATTTTGTCAGGCATCAGAAATTTCTGTTAATGTATTGTCGGTTTTTAGGTAATTAATATTGTTTTTGTACTTGTGTAGTGGGTGTGTGGCTGGCAGGGTTAAGTTGTGGACTTTTTTTGTTAAAAGTACGGCATTTGAAAGCATGCATAAACTATGATAACGTAAGACATAAATGTTTTAAAAGTAAAAACAAATAGTCACTTGCTTAGATTATCGACATACGTATTAGGATCAGAATCAGCTTTATACTCTCCGATTTGTTCCGGAGATTTTATGTGTTTTCGTGGCAATCTATCATCTTTTTTTATAAAACTTTACCTACTTGATATACCACCATACCATATTTCAGGCAAATAAACGAATCTATCTATGAGTTTGGTGTTGTATTTTTCATCTTTGTGATGGTTATTGTAAGTACGAAGAGCCTTTATCACATTGTTGCGTAACTGTGTCATCCTGTATTCAACTACAATCGCTTTATTTTTATTAGATTGTTTTCTATATATTTGGTAGATTTGTTCCCTTGAAATTGATAAATCAAGTGATTTGTGGACTTCATCAACTGTCAGGTTGAGGTCTTCATTTTCATTAAACGGTATATTTGTTATTTCCAACGAAGTTTCAAGTTGAAAACAACTTGAAAAGTGATGTTTTTAGAAAACTAAAAACATCACTTTTATTTTGTTTTCAAGTATGATAATTTTGTTTTTTGTTTCATTATTTTCGAGCACTATGTTTTCATATATCTCTTTTAGCTCGGTATACAGTAGTGTTGTGTTTTTGAGTGCATTTTTCATACTAGGGTTTTGTCTTAGAATTTCTTGATTCTGTTGTTTTAGGTCTTTGATCATGTCAGAAAATGAAGAAAATTTATCGTTTTAGGATTTTTTCAAATCACATAACATTGTTACAATATCAGATTGCAAGTTATTAAGGTCTTCTACGTCACCACGTTCCTTTCTTTTCCTTGATGTAATATACTCACGTTTTTATCTGAATAACTTGGTAGATCCGGTTGAGATGGTTACAATGTTATGTTCTCCGCAGGTGAACAAAGCATATGGATTGAACAAATTTCAAGTGAATAACTTTGTGAACACGTTTTCATTACTCCATTTAGCTACCTACGTACTCGTAGAGTGCTCCTAATAACAATCTGCTGCGATTACTGATGTTATTATGTTTGTTAAATTACCTACGTAATTGGGAGAGAATTCCGTTTGGAGATGATAATAGTGTAGTCTGGATACATTATATATTATGCCAGCTGAGCACATAGTCGTAGTGTAGCCGATGGCGGGCGGGGCTGGTGCGGCCGAGCTGCTACTTTTTAATATTCGTTAATGGCATCTGATTAATGAAACTTTCCGATGGATTTGTACGAAATTGTGTCGTTCCTGTTCCTGAGGGAAAGTAAAAATATTACAATATCCATTTGTATTATTATGAAGTGTGACGTGTGTTTCAACTGGGAACCGACCCCGGTTCCACGGAACTGTGAACAGTCGTGAGTCGTGAACAGACAGCTGTGCTGCTGGGGAGTTTGTTGCTCCACTTCTTCTTCCCAGCTAAAGCACTAGGAAGTGGTGAAGGGCGGGCTTTTTGGGGGGACTGTCTTATGTAATTGTGACGTTCAAAAATTTCTGACTCTCAGCCTAGTTTGAATAAATGACTTTTGATTTTGATTTTGTGATTGTTTTGTTTTTGGGTTTGTAGTGTACACTGGTCTTGTAGGTCAGCTTGGTCACGGTTTCTTAACAAACAATTTTCTGAAATTTCGTCATTGCTTAGTAATTTCACGAAACGAATAAAGTTATGTAACTGGCTCATCCGTATAAATATGATATCTCGTACAATCAAATGGTATTTGGCTTTTTAGTACGACGCCAATTGTAGGTAAGTGAAGTAAAACGAGTTTAACAGATTTAAATATTTGCACAGAAACAATGAAGTTGTGAGAGTTTCCATGAAACAAGACCGTCCAGTGCGCACTGGCGCCGGTAGGGCGCAACACTGCGCTAACGTTCATCGATCATACACAGAAATACGCTCATCAAAAACATATTTCTAAGTAGAAAAGTTGAATTGCTTTTGAAATCTCTTTCATACCAAAATCATCTTGACTCAATTCTCACTGTATTATGTATTTTAAACCTTATTCTGTCACGATAAAGCTTACTTTTTCTTGATGTAGATTGCAACGTGAGACGACGTGTCAGTAAGTAGGTAACAATCTGGAGGCCCGAAATTCTATGAATAAGAAACACTTAAGCCGCTTTGCGATGAGCGGTCGCCTTCGTCGCGTCGTTTATACACATACAATTACGTTCCCACGCCGACACTCCGACACTGCGGCACGCTGACACTACGGACACTGACACTCGCGACACCGCGGCTGGTGTCTTCACTAGTGCGAGTGTACGGTGTGCTTATCATTGTCAGTCGGACGGCCACCGATAGTTTATTTAGAAATAAATTCCGCGCGAATATTGGTAGCCAATGATATACGATTATAAAGTGACTCGCGGTACGTAATAACTTATTTTTATGTGCGAGGGGTCTTTTTGATAAAATATGCCGCTGGCCCGACCCGTGGCGTCATCCGGCGCTATCATATTTATAGTTTCAATCGTTTGGCTTTCTTAATAGAATGCGAGTAGAATGAAGTGTTGACTGATTTCGGTTATTTGCACACTGCACTGGTTTTAATGAGATTTTTTTAATCTTAAATTGCTGCCAGTAGATGACGGAAATTGTTTACTACTGAATGTAAATTTTAAAAAGACACATTTTTATCCTGAAATACCTTTTTTGCAGCGCCACTCTACCCATTAACAGAAGTGTTCAATGAGTGGTTCGTCGGTGCTGCTGGGCCCTCTCGGCTCTATTCAGGTTGACATCTGTTTTATTTGGCTTGACCTACATTTGGGCTCTGTATGGCCGGCCATACATTACGTGATGTATAGAGTGGACTGAGTATTGCGGTGTTATACTGACATTAAATTAAAGGGGGAGTGTGCGCAGGTGAAAAACTGGGCAAGTTTAAAAATCCAGTAAATTCCCGCGACGTAATATATGGCGGTCGGTGGCGGGCGAGAAATGCGCGAGTGCTGTTACTTAAGTGTCAAATGTTTATTAAAACGTTCGCCGTTATTGTACGGTAGCGTATAGACGATGATTAACGACTTTTAATTTCATTCGTTTGTAGATCTTGGCCTTAACAAAATCACTCGCTTCAAAGTTAACATTTAATTTAAAAAACTGAAATACTGGCGATACCTACTTTATTAAATTCTCTGTTTAAGTCCAAAGCGAGTTTAGTTCAGTATTCATATAACTTAGACCTTATCTAACCTCCTGCTGCACGCGCCGCTGACGCGCATGAAACATGAGATTCGTGCAAAGATAAATGTCACAAACACCCGGTACTTGAAATTCCTTATAATTGTAGCTACCTATACTATACGCATGGTGGATCCTCCGTGTGTACGTCAGCCTCAAACAGATACATATAACTGTCACAACATAATATACTACACATGTAATTGTGACAATCATTGAATTGTCTATAATCTTTGTTCCGTGACATTTTATCAATGCGAAGCCATAAATAATACAAAATATTACACATCGGGTAATTCATTGTAGCTACACGTTGATATAGTATTATGTAACACAAATTAATTGTTGACTATGTGTACATCTCTTTGAGGCTGACTGTTCCTACAGGCAGTCTGCAGAACACACGGGTACTTGTGCCGTGCGTCGCGGATGGCGGCGCTTCGCGAAACGCCTTGGCGCTACGTGGTTACCTACGGTGCTTCGCTGCAAGCTACGATGCTACGCAGCTAGCTACGCTACTATGCAGTGAGTACAGTGCTACGTGGTGAAGTACGCATTAAGTTTTGAGTGCTGAGATGACACTTGGTGATCACTGAAACAGATACCTACACGTTTGCAAATCTTGTTTTGTCATTCATGGATTGATATGATTATGTGGGCTCTTATGTAAAAGAAAGCGGCGCGCGGTACATTGTTCGCACACGGACAGCACCGCGCTCCGTATAATCATACATATGTAAGTACATGATGTACTTCTAAGGGCGCCGCGTGCAGACCGCCCCAGGGAAATTTCACTATCGGTCTACGAATTTATACGTAACGCAATTTATTTAACCTGACTCGACATCGTGACTACATCAGTATGACCTACATACTCTGCACATTCACGTCAAAATGTAAACTTTAATTATTTTATGCAACGTAAACACTGCACTCAGTATATTTCATACAAAAAGAGAATGAACCCTACTGTCTGTTAACAGAACGTACAGTTTTGAGATAAGAATGCTAATGGGCGACAAATGTATATTATTTTACAGTTAAAGGTGAGCGAGGGCAAAACAAACGCTACCCTGGTTCTATTAACGTTACAAATGATGACTTCATTATCAAAGAATTGCGTTTTCTTTTTTATTATTGGGACGCGCGTGTGACGTAGCGCGCGAGGAGACGCGCGGCAAACGTTATGGTACCTCGTTACAATACTATGGGGGATGTTAGCGGGCACCGGAGGGGGGAGGGGTGAGGTTTGGCATAAATGAACATGATTATCGTGTTCACGAAAGAATCCACTCATACATATGTATGAAATTATGTTACGTTTGTAGCGAGCCGCTTCATGTATCTTATTTTATATTTAAATGGCGTCCGGTGCTGCCGGGGTAGTGGGCGGGGAGTGGGAGGGGGTGACAGCCCATTTTTAAACGTTTTATATCGTTTTACACCACCCGGCGCCGCGCGGCCGCGCCGCATCGCATCGCACGTGTCCGCGTTGATTCGGACGCGCTTGTCCGCTTCGCTTGAGCCTCGACAATGTATAGAAACTCCAAGCTTGTGCATATAGGGACAACGTTGGCAATATCACGATCTGCGCAAAAACGGATTATAGTTGTGCAATGAAATCTGCTCATACTTTTAACTATCGCAAACATTCTATGGATACGTTCTGTGTGTACACGAAGAGGCTAATCCTACAACCTAAACTACGTCGAATATAAAACCAGTCTAGTATTATTACTGCACTTCACGAACATATATATTGTACGTGATATAAAACAAATGAACAATTAGCCGAGCGAGGTCGTCGTCACAACTGGCGCGGCGCGTCACGCGCCTCTGTCGAATATTGACTGTTATTACTAACTATCATGCAACCGCCAGCGCGCACACAGCCGCGAGATATTAATTACAGCCACTATTATTAAGTCAGCTTGTAAACACTTTATACAATTAAATGAATTAAATGTAAATAAACGATTCTAGCATTTATTCACACGAATGCAGCCTCGACACAAGCCGAAAGCCGAGCGGTAGAAAATCTGACCTTGAGAAAATATTGCGGACGTAACAACGCGGGATAGCATATTGTCACATACAGTCAGGTAAAAGTCAAATGAATCACAATAAGGGCGAATTTCTAATTTGTGTGGTAATGTGGGCACCGAGCACACATTAGCACACAATCGGACTGGCACAGCGGCACTCCTGCACAACAGCACGCCGGCACTCTGCTTACAGGATTAGCAGCCGCTTTGACAATCACAACAAACAAGCTGTCTGTGCCCCACACGTCCACCATCGTAGGCACGGGTGGTGTGTGCAAACTATACCCAAATGAGAACATACTACATCTTGGTGATAAGTAAATGTGCAAAATGCACGCATTGACGTGCTTAAATTGCACATCATTTACAAAAAAATTACATGGTCACAAATCTTTTATAAACCAGAATATACAACTCAGCCTATCGCAGTCCACTGCTGGACATAGGCCTCTCCCAGACAGCGCCACATCACTCTATCCTCCGCCTTCCGCATCCAGTCTGTCCCAGCCACCTTTTGAAGGTCGTCGGTCCATCTAGCTGGGGGGCATCCCACACTACGTTTGCCGATACGCGGTCTCCACTCCAGGACTCGTCTGCTCCACCGTCCATCGGTCCTTCGACAAACATGGCCAGCCCACTGCCACTTCAGCTTGCTCACTCTACAAGCCATGTCGGTAACTCCGGTTCTTTTCCGGATGATTTCATTCCTGATTTTATCCTTCAAAGAAACTCTGAGCATAGCCCGATCCATAGCGCGCTGAGCGACCTTAAATTTGTGGACCAGCCCAACTGTCAGTGTCCACGTTTCGCCATCGTATGTCATCACGGGCAGGACGCACTGGTTGAAGACCATATACAGCCTTGGCTATTTATGATGTAAAATAGTTGTAATAGCAAACCCATCAACCCAGCAGAAGCTATGAAATCTTACCCTCTGCAGTCGGGTAAAAAAAACCATGAATCCGATTCCCAATGTCCTCTCTACGATTACACAACCAACGACCTCGGTTAGCCTTAAAAGTCGTATGCTTTCTTACGCTTTACGCAGGCCATCCAGGACAAACCGCCTAATGAGAGAAGCAAGTTGTAGGAAGAGAAGCATGCACCGCCTCCCGACTTGGTTAAACCCCAGGAACATTGGGCTCCCCGCCGCCTGCAATGGCCTATATGGAAAGCTCTCAATCAATTGCGTACCCAAGACCGCTGCAGCCGCTGCTGTGTATCTGTAACCTATATTTACAAATAAATAATCTGAATCTGAATCTGAATCTGTCGAAGTGGGGAATTACTAAACCATCCAATTCACAGTTCGAGCGCGGCGCCTTTAATCAGACCCGTGGATTGAATCGGACACTTGCTAAAGTGCCCCAACTGCCCGTACTCCTGCATCTTGGGGAAAGAATGCCACTGCTTTCGTAATCAACGTGGTCACTTACTGAGCTACAATATAAAACAGCGAAGAAAAGTAACATCGACGCGAAAAAAAGAAGAAGCTACAAAACCCTAGAAATTCATCCATGCGCAACACTGCCGACCAGTTTACTATTTAACGAAAAAAATAGTGAACGCTTATAAGCAAGTTGCCGACTGAGTAAAATATTCTACTTACATCGGTGTCAAGCAGCCCCTTGCAATAGGTCTCCTCACTGACAATCCAGACCGAACTACATCCTGCCAGGATCGCAGATTTGTTCGAAAGAGTTACCATAGCCCTGACACAGGCAACAGGCAACTAACACAGGCACGAGTGCGTTTTAGTCAGTAAAAGTCTGACACGGAGCGGAGAAGTCATTTGATAATTCCCCATTCAAAAAAAAAGGTCAAATGACATGTTTTTCAACGTCATGTCTAACTCCTGCTTCGGATGTGAAATAATAGAGGTACTCGTACTTACTCTACAGTTACTCCACCCACAGTAACCACATTATGTGAGAGACGCTTTCATGAACAGTACAATGTACAATAGGGTTGCAAAGAGTACCTGCAGCTACAATAGAACATCCACAATAGTAATAGCAATGAAAGAAAAACTATAACATTTTGCTATTTGTCTGACCTTTGAATCAACACAAAGCGGGAAGTGCGCTTTATTATTACAATTATGTAGTCAGATGTCAGAGGCAGGAATACATCCGTATTTTAACATTACACATGCAAGTAAGTAAGTACGGTTTACACAAACAGTAGTCAAACCAACTTACTTAGTTTATGACGTGACAAAAGTGCCAATAAAAGAATTCACTTATACGATTACGTCTGAAGCGGAAGGTACGAGTATATTCGGCGCTGGAGACATCGTCGGTCGGCGGGCGCCGGCCTGCTCGCTAATTGTAATGCGGCCGTAACACGGCAGGACCGTGTGTCCGCCTGTCCGGCGCAGGCATTAGGGACGTCAGATACACTTCAAACGTATTCACATTTCATGAAAAGAACAAGAGTTTTGATGGTCCTCAAAATTAATTAAAGAAACAAAGGTTTTACGGTTGACGTGTCTCTCTTATTTAATTAGAATTTAATAAGAATGGAATATAAGGGTTATTAGACTCCTCTGAGAAGAGTGTATCAAGCGTGCACTTACCGATTGGAATGCAAGTGTCATGCAACATTAAAATAAATGTTTCATAAGTTAAGGTTAATGGTAACTTAATATTTACATGTTATATGATTTAAAGCCGGTAAAACCACATCATGATTGTAGAGTTCCCTTTCCGAGTCATTCAGTAAAAACCTTTTCGAAGCTTTTTCAAAAGGAGACTGTGAATCATCTTCAGCCAGGATACCAACTTTTGTCAAAGACTTGTCACTATATCTATTTAAATCGTAGCTATTCCTCTTCCATGCACCAACATGGATGCTATGAACTTCAATTTCCCGGATAGTTGTTGTCAAAGTCAAAGTCAAAGCATTTATTTCAAATAGGCATATAAAAAGCACTTTCGAACGTCAACATTTACATTAAATTAAAATAGAATTAATTATAGTCGCCCCTTCCAAAATGTAGTTTCGTATGGAGAAGATTGGGCAAGAAACTCCACCGTTACTCTTTTAAAATGTTTTAAGCACAATATTTAACATACATTCATTATGTAATTATGTGTGAAAACGATGCACCCAGAATATAATTACCATACCAAAGTAAAAAGGCAAACAGAATGAAAGTGAAGCAATTACAGATAAATTAATTTTATGATAGATTCATGGTGCTCACATATTTACAAACATTGTAAAAGTAAGTATACGGTTTTACTATAATATTAACAAGTAATAAGTCAATGTGTGAGTTAAAGTAATCACTGAGTGTAAATCAATGTCATAAATATAATTAAATAATAATAATAATAATTTATTATTATTAGTCATTCAAATAACAACCAGTTTGATTTTGTCTAGACTCTAGATTGTCCTATGGAGCAGGACCAGCATGTTTCCAAGCATTCTTATCTTGTATATAATCCTCTAATTTGTAATATGCTTGTTTACAAAGTTTAGTTTAATATGAGTTTTAAATTTCCTTTCATTTAATTGCAATACATCACAAGGTATTTTGTTATAACATTTAACGAAGTAGTAGTATAAAAGATGTATGTACTTTAGCTAATCCGAAACATGGCTGATCTATTTTGTCTTTGTTTCTAGTGCTAAAATGATGTCTATCTCTTAATTTATTAAAAAGGTGTAGATTTTTTCTTACATCTACACTAATATTATAAAGAGGAAAGATTTGTATTTTTGTATGTAATGAATAAACTTGAAAACTACTGGACCGATTTCAAAAATTATTTTGCCGTTAGAAAGCTACATTATCACTGAGTAACATAGGCTATATTTTATCCCCGTGTTCTTACGGGAACGGGTACTACGCGGGTGAAACTACAAAGCGCTCCTAGTACATGATATTTTCATAAAAGAATTGGCAAGGTACGTACCATCATAATATTAACCTTTTACATCATTCTCTGAATGATTCGCGGCGACGTAGATTATAAATGGCTCTGACAGCTCTCTTTTGCAAAATAAAGATGGATTCAATGTCAGCAGGCGTATGGCATTTTATTGTGGGGTCGGGCCCCACAATAAAATGCCATACGACATAATGCTGTGGAAGTAGCTAAAATAGAACAAACGCGCGGTTTCTACATTTGTTAACTGTCTGATCTTTCTAACAGCATAAGCGGCCAAGCTTACCCCCCCCCCGCAAGAGATATTATATGAGGTCCCCATTGTAATTTCTCATCTAGCGTGATTTTTAGGAACACCGTTTGATTAACAAATTCCAGTTTTTCACCATTCAATATGATGTCACATTCGCTACCAATTATGTAAATATACAATGGTATGATATGGTTTTGGTAACTAATGAGATACCAAATGTTAGAAACATTTGGTAATTTGGACCTGAACAATGGAGTTATTCACGTCGTCAAGATTGTGTGACCGTCGGTCTATTTTAAATATCTATCTTTATCACCATCTTTGGTAAACTAAAAAGAGGAATGGACCCAATATTGAACCTTGAGGAACACACAAAATTCCAATGGCATCTTTTGCTTCTTCCCAGGTGTTAAAAATGTTCTTTATTAGGGTGACACCAGCGTCAGTAGTACAACGCCCTTTGGTGAAACAGTATTGTAGTTTATGAAAAATTGCATTTTTATTAAAGTGACCGTAACATTTGATTGAGAATCAACTTTTCAAACCCTTTGCTGCAACATGTCCCCGCGCGCAACTTGTAGCGTCGCCTCGCTTGGTGTAACATGGCACAGCGCAGCATAGCGCTCTACAACGTAGCTGTAATGGCGGCTGGCATTGAATGAAGTTCGCGCCGCGTGTCATTACGCGCTCTGGCTCTGCCGCGGTGATAGCTGCTCACTTGTTTTGATATGTACGTTGTGAGTACGGAGAATACTTAGTTGAGTGTAAGCTGTAGAAACGAACGTTATCAATGGAACATTCACAAGCTCTTTTAATAAAAAGTTGTATAATAATGAAATATGTTCATAGCCGCCATCACTCTAGCCTAACACGTAGACTATGATTTATGCACCCTTCAACTGATAGAGTTTCTGGCGTAATTAAAAACTAAGATAAGTGCGTGTTGAACCACGCACAATGAAGGGTTCCGAAGTTTTATCCCCAAGAACAGATTTAACATTGTAGTTGAAAAACACGTCCGTGTTTGGGTCACAGGTATTCATATGTGTGCCAACATTTCAACTCAATTTGATTTGGAGCAAATTGATTGTGACAGACAGACAAGTGATCTATAAAAGTTCCGCTCTTTCATTTGGACGTACAGAACCATAAAAATAAAAAATAAGACGAAGTACTTCAAATCCCCAATTGAATAACAAGCTAAAACTAGATGTATTTGTAAAGAAGTAAATGGTTTAAAGTTGGTTTGATAATCTAAGAATTTTACGGATCATGTTGTAATAAGGTGCTACTATTTATACCTTTAATTTTAACATCGACTCTTCAACACCTTCGCAAAATAACGTGTTGATGAATAATGTATGTCAGTCATTCTCTCTAATAAGTAATTCAGGACATTCACGCATCTGAGACCGGGATCGGTTCGCCAGAGACCGGACCGAAGAGATCAAACGCAAGGGTTCAACTGGACTCACGGTTGATTGAGTTTTGAAGCTAAAAATCTGGTAAAAGTAAGAAACTGACACGTGAACACACACAGTGTGCAGATTATAGAGCTGCGGTAAAAGGAGTTTCTAGCAGATCGTCGCTACAAAACGTCAGGTTCGGTCCTCCGGGGTACAACAGATACACGCACACACACAGTGCTACAAAACTGAATTTACAAATTAATATAATTATAACATGCTATCTCCAACTTTGCCGCTAAAACAGTTGGAATTAATACCGCCCCCCCCCCCCCTCAATCCCGTCCTCCTATGAAAAAAGGGACAACACACGCGATATAATGGCTGGAACCAAATTACTCGAGGACCGGTAGGTACCCCAACGTACTAGTGGTACTTGTGTCATTGTGTGCGCACGACGCTTGCATACTAATGCCGTGCGGCGGTGGAATGACTTCATGTAATAGATATTTATGTGCACACGAGTATCTCGCATCGCAGGTAATGGCCTACGCCTGTACACAGTGGTGAGCCAATATGGAAACCAACCCTAATGTGACGCTCTTGTAACATTGTCTTATTTGTAACCGTGTTATGTTCACTAACATGCATAGACTGCTTGTGTAGCTTGCAGTACGTATACCTATAATTGTGGTGTATCATGTCTAGGTTCTAAGAACTAAATATAGACAACTATTCTAGATAAACTTTATGTAAAGTCTATGACAACGTTTCTTTCGTTTACAAAGAAAAAGACGTCTATTTTGAACAACAATTATACTTGGTACATTCTGATACTATAGATGCAAAATTTGTCATTGCATGTCAGGCGAATTTGCAAAAACGAATCGATATACGTCATAGAACTTCGCTGTACCCACCTGTTTCCAACCGGTATTCAGAATAAAAGTAATCAAAATACCTAACTACATAATTCATGGTCAATTTCGGGTCCCGGAAATTAAAAGGTTTCAAAGAAATTCGTTTATTCACAAAGTTGCTAGGCATAAAAAAGCATGAAAGCGCTTGGCTAAGATTTTTTAAAACAAGCGTATGTCTCTGACCGCACTAGAGCGCCATACAAAGTAAAAATGGGTTGGCATCAGAATGACTGTATCGCAAAAGTGACCGTGTCGCTCTTAGTCCAAATCCCTAAATCCCAATTTCGCAAAATGACTATATTGCTTTTAGTCCCCATCTCATAAAAAATCCGAACAGTTGTGTAGGTACACAGAGCGTCAGTATGTGCTAACCCCTCAAGTTTTAAAATGTTACACTGCGACAACATTGAATTCGTTACGTATAATCTATAGAATACTTAGAGTATAAAGTTTCGATTTGGATTCGAACCATCGCATCACTGAAACACTGAAAGGATATCACTGAACCGTTTGTGTTAGTTGGTAAAATATTTATGTATTGTAAGTTATCTGTAAATTATCAAATAAAATTGCAAAAAAGATAAAGAAAAAGAACAGAGAGAAGTAAATAAGATCAACGTTGTGTTAAATAATAGCAACAATAAATATTATGAAATGATTATGACAGTGTAATTTTTTTCTTGATTTTTTAATTCTTTATAAATATTACTAAAACAAAATAGAAAAATACTTGATTTAAAAAAAATTGCATCACAAAAAGCACGCTTCGTGCCTAGGATTTGAACCTCCAATTTCATAGACGACAAGCTGTCGTCTAACCTCCGGCCTAAATAGACATTAAGTTACTTCTCGTAAATATTAACCACATTCACTAAAACAATACAGTAATTACAATAAAATGTTTTTGCAAAATACAAAAACTAACTTGGGCCTGGAGGGGTACCTAACCACTTAATGGAGTTGTGTGCACCTATATCACGTGCGATAAAAGCACTACATGGTGAACCTTAAAGCGGTGCAATAAGAGCCACTTCACTAGTAAGAGTGTTGAAAAACCTGTTTTCAATATTTTAGTTAGTTATCCTCGATGGGGCCCTTCAATTCAAAGGAGCACGACATGTGTTATTTGTAAACAAAATGTAAGTAAAACTACTACTCTACCATCGACTGGTATTGGGCACGCCACGATCGCGGCGGTAAGTCCCCTCTTTGAGGAGTGGTTTGAGAGGCGGCATGGCGTCCGCCTGACACAGGTCCTCACCGGACACGGTTGTTTCGGGAGGTTCCTGTTTCGGATAGGGCGGGAGGAAACGCCCGGGTGTTTCCATTGCGAAGATCGCCCTGAGGACACGGTTGAGCATACGGTGGAGGTCTGCCCGGCTTGGGCGGAGCATCGCCGTGTCCTCGTGGAGGTGATCGGCGGAGGCGATCTCTCGCGTCCAACCCTGGTCCAGGCCATGGTACGGAGCGAGAGGGCATGGCTAGCAGTCGCCTCCTTCAGCGAAGCAGTTATGCTCGCAAAGAGGGAGGCGGCGCACGTGAGGGAGATGCAGTACATGCGCCCTCACAGCCGTGGCCTTCGCAGGAGACGCCCTGGGCGTCGGGAATCCCAGGCTGATTCCCGGCCACCGTAGGCGCGGGCTTGCGGACGGCGAGTAATGGGTAGCTCGCTGTCCGGTAAGGACCAAGCTCGGGTCGACGGCGCGTTGTGTTCCACGCGCGCCTCAAAGAGATGTCATCAGCAACTGATGGGGCCCGAAAGGGCCGATGCCTGCCAGGGGTGCGGGTTGTTCGAAAGAGATACCGCCGCCCCTGGCACACAGGCAACTGAGGGAACACGGGTGGGTTTTAGTCAGTAAAAGTCTGACACGCCCTCCCGCTCTGCCCAGAGCGGGAGAAGTTATTTGATGATTTCCCACCCAAAAAAAAAAAAAAAACCATCGACTGGTATTAATTTACAACAGTTGTTAATAAATACCAGTCGATGGTACAGGGCAGCACAGTTATCAAAATCATATATCACTGGCTTAATCACTAGATGATGTCCCTATATTACGGAAAATATATATAAGGAAATGATGATGAATGAATTATAGTGCTTAGTATTATGTGATTTTTCTATGCTTCTCTTACTGGTGTCGCGCCGTGTTGCGACTGCATTCGATTTGCAGACGCTCAAAACTTCGCCTAATTAGTACCTCAGATGCTGCGCATGTACACCTCAACGCCACTATTCCACGAGCAGTAAAGCATGTGCCAGCTAAAAGTGCAATTGGTAATTATTACCGGAGGCAAGCAGAGTTGCGTCGGTTACTGATTGTATTCACACGAACAGCGTCGTTTGTTAAATAACTTCGTGTTCTGCAAAGTACTGTCACATACAATCACTATGAAATTCATTACATTTCGAAATTGCTTTATATTAAGTAATTTTTGTTGTAAAATAAGGAGATATTTTTATTAGTTTACTGGTTATGTGCATAGTGCAATACGGCTTTACAGCTTTTTGGATAAATGTTTTAATGCATGTACATACAACAAGAATAAAAATATAAAATGAAAAGGTCTACCTGGATGATGGTCATGATCCCTACCAGCACTTACTGGAATATTCCCTTCCTCCAAGCATGTTTGCTCTTGCGAATCTCCAAGCCGGCCAATAAAGGCAAGAAAGAGGTGGAAGCTCTGTGCCTCGTCAGTGTTCACTCCAGCCGGCCAATAAAGGCAAACCAGAGGTGAGAAACAAGACTACTCCCGGAAGAAAGGGCCGGTGGTGTCGCTAGTGCTGAACAGCTGACTACATGCTGCCCTGCTGATTTTCTTTTTGGTCTGGCTCCTAGACATACAGTTCGAAGTGCGCAAGGCCCACTACTATATGCGCCCTCACGCCTTACTCGCCGCAGGAGACGCCCTGGGCATCAGGAATCCCAGGCTGATTCCCAGCCACCGTAGGCGCGGGCTTGTGGACAGCGAGTATTGGATAGCTCGCTGTCCGATAAGGACCAAGCCCGGGTCGACGGCGCGTTATGTTCCACACGAACCTCAAAGAGATGTCAGCACCAACTGATCGGGACCGCAAGAGCCGATGTCTGCCAGGGGTGAGGCTTGTTCGAAAGAGATACCGCGGCCCCTGGCACACAGACAACTGAGGGAACACGGGTGGGTTTTAGTCAGTAAAAGTCTGACACGCTTTCCCGCTCCACCCAGAGTGGGAGAAGTTAGTTGATAATTTACCATGATGACCTATCCGTCCTGTTAGGCATGAGTGTCTCCGTTATTATAGCGGGCGATCTCAATGCCAAACATCCCGCATTTAATAGTTCCAGGACATCGACCACTCAGGGCGCCGCCGTGCTGTCCCCTCTCATATTCACGCTATTCTCTAGCGATATGACAAAAATAGTTGGTCGCTGTGATTAACTCAAGACAATGTTTATGTTCTTTCTCCAGAATCGTCCCTAGAGACAGGTTATATGGGTTCATATAATTATTGATTTATATATTTTTATTGACTAAGTAATTTTTTTAAATTATAATCTGTTTTTTCATTAGTTATTAACATGTTCTACTCATAACAATTTTTTTTTTAATGAAGAGTTGTATGGCATTATGGTTAGCTAGCGACCTCGACAATTGATCATTCTATTCTTGCCTGAGTAACCGGCAGCAAGTTCGTCATGCTCCCGTAGATGTCACTGCTTGCGGTAGCGTTGGGGATCGGGTTACCTCTTTCCCTCAAATATGGCGAGGGGGTAATGGCTGATCTTTGCGTTATGCTCGTGAACGGGTGCTGCTTGTGGTGACTGGTCGTCTTGCTGACCATAATTTTGTTATTGTTGCTAATAATTACCTACTTGTTTATTTATTTTACGTCGATGGTCCTAGGTTATCATTTGTAAACATAATCCAGCATTGCTTATGTAAGCTATCACGCCATTTATACCAGGAGACTTTTATTTTGGTATATGCTTTGTTTACTTTTTATTTTTTGTGCTTGAGTTAATTTTTCATTTTATTTGTTGGTATATTGGCATGGCTAGCTGACATAAATGACAAATTTTTAAGTTCTGTGTCTCGTAATGTTGATTACTTTGCCTATGTATGTATAGAATCAAGTCTATCCGACTAAACAGACAGCTGTGCTGCTGGGGAGTTTGTTCCGCCACTTCTTCTTCCCAGCTAAAGCACTAGGAAGTGGTGAAGGGTGGGCGTTTTGAGGGACTGTCTCATGTACTTTGACGTTCGAAAAGTGCTGATTCTCAGCCTAATTTGAATAAATGACTTTTGATTTTGATTTTTGATTTTGATATCCCAAAAAGTAGAAAGGCACAGTTGGCACTGTTCGCAGACGACACAGCCATCTGCTACTCTGGGATCAGTCAGGATGCGATAGCCTCCAGGCTCTAGACCACAGTCAACGTTCTTGACGCGTGGCTTAGAAAGTGGAGGATTGAAGTAAATCCGGATAAAAGTCAAGCGGTTCTCTTTTCGAAACTTAGGCGGCTTAGACCTGACTCCTCCCGGCCCATCGTTTCCATGTTTGGCAACCCGATCCCTTGGGAGAAGCGAGCCAAGGAGTTATTATGGATCAGCACCTCTCCTTCTCTGAGCACATCAGGAAGGCGCGCTCACGCGCAGCTTTCGCTCTCGGAAGGTTGCACTCTGTTCTAAATGCACGTAGCAAATTGTCACTCAAGTGCAAGATGCAAATATATACGGCGTGCATTAGGCCCATCATGACTTATGCAAGTGCAGTCTTTGCACACACTAAGCCCTGATTCATCCATAGGATGCAGACCCTCCAAAAACGATTCCTTTGCTAAGCCACCGGCTCCCCATGGTTCTTTAGAAACGAAATCCTCCATCTCTATCTTAATGTTCCTACTATCGCCCAATTTCTGAAACGCAATTCGAAGCGTGTTTTCGATACAGCCACGCAACACCGCAATCCTCTGATTGTGAAGTTATGTCCCCAGTAGAATCAGTAGAATCCGCCGGCCGAGACATGTCCTTTCCGACGCACATGACCCCATCACTCTCCTTCAAGAAAGCAGTAGGGCCACCAGTACAGAACACAAAAACAAACCGTCTTTCCGACCTCGCCACCGAGGTCCTCGCGCCCTGCGAAGACCCCGAGTCAACGATGAGACCCCCGACCGTCCCTTGCTCGTTGAAGTGCCAGCCCGCGCCGCAGCTGAGTCAGTAGACTTAAATTCCCCGAATAATAATAATAATTAAAAAAATTGATCCAGCCTGACCCACTTTCTGTCCTCCCCCACCATTGACGCCCTGTGCCGAGGCCCGTACCCCACAGGGGGTGCCCTCAGCGTGCAGTTGCTTTAGTTAAGTAAGTTTTTATGCCCTAGCTGGAGGCTTTTAGTTTCACTAAAATGCAACCACAGGAAAGCCCGGTTAAGCAGTTACGGCCTCTCAAGGTCAACTGCGAGATGCCACACAAAAAAAAAGGCTCAGTGTTCATTCTATCGCCGCGCACCGCCCACGCAACACACTACACTTCACTCGCAGCATTGTCTTGAAAATTCAATCTTTAATTTATTCCCCCATTTAAAACCTATGGTACTTCAAGAAAGTCTACAAAAAAGAGAAACGGCTTCTACACCTCGTTCAGTATCAAAGAAAGGACATATGAGTAGGCCGCAAAAATTACTCAAACTGATAGACCAAGATTAAAGCTACATGAGAAAAAAAGGAAGCAACCAAAAATATACACAATTATTGTGTATATACAGGGTGTAATAGAAACCCTATTGCTATCCTTAAGAACTAAAGATAACAGCTGGTACAGAATCACTATACATAGTTTCAGCTCAAAATAAAATACTCTAAGAGTTGATACCAAATGGGTTTCTTATGTTTCTTAAATTCAAATCATAACAAACGTGACACCGCACTACGTAGGTCAATAACTCTCCACGTTACTTGCCAAAATGACGATAAATCTCTTCCGAGTGATGTATTTGTTTAAATTTGTTCGGGTTTCAATGTATTAAAATTCTCCTAACTTCCGAACATGTAGAGATAGGATTAAAAAACCCTTCCAATAGCGTTTGATATCATCCAAAGAAGCCGTGCCCTCGGTATGTATATAACCTTTCCGTTACACGTTGTATAGGCAACCAAATAAAAAACCGAAATATACTAACCACTAGGTACCTACCTATAGCAGAGCTTTGTTATTAGAGCATACATTTGAATCACATATGATATTGCAGCATTTCGCAGCGAACGTTCACAGATATCGATAATATTTGCTAACTCGCATGTACCCGGCAGTCATTACAGGATGTCACTACACCGTCACTGCACCGCCACTCCGAGAGCGATGTCGAAGTAATGTATCTGAGTGTTCCCGCGCGGTAGCAGCCGCGAATTAACTCAACACACCGAGTTTTATAAAAAGGTCCGACGTTGTAGAACGTCATGTCTAGTCTCTGCCAATCATACTTATGATAGCCCCATTATAAAACTAGAACGTACTCAACAAGTTTGTACTGTGTTATTGTCGTATGTGAGTGAGAGGGCTTTAGTATGAAAGTGCCTAACTAACTGTTGTTAATACTGACAAACTTTGTTTCTGTAAAATATTACTAAGTTTTTTGGAGAAATAAATTTACTTACTTACTCACATTTACTTACTGTGTGCGTCTCCATCCACGACAAACTATCACTAATAGTGGTGGCCGCACGGGCCGCGCGTCGCCGCACTACCCCGGAAGGTTCCGGACGACACCGACCGACGCTAATCTCACTTATCTGAAATAAATAGGGCGGCTAGTTAGTTTAAACTAGCGAGACATGCTTAAAACGCAAACTGTGCGAGCAGAGAGTTTCTCTGTGCCCTACTACTGCTGAATTACGTTACCAGCCGATGTTCTGTCCTTTGTAGTTACTACTTGATTTTTAATGGGTGATTCTCAATGTCTCTGTGTAAAATGTTATAATAAAATACCAGTCGATATTCTTGAACTAAATGAAAATAAATTTAAATCATGCATTAAACGCACACTATGTAGACAAGCATATTATAAGTTAGATGATTATATCGTCGATAAAAATGCTTGGCTTAATGCTGGTCCTGCTCCACAGCCACCTGGGCATTCCAGTTAAAATTTTAATATTTGAAAGAGAAGCTTCCCTTTTTTATTTTTTCTGACATTACGAACATTTTTGTTCATAATATTATAATTTTTGTGACATTACGAATGTTTTATTTTTGCTGAACCAAGTGTTAGTTACTTTATATACGTCAATATATATTAAATATTTTTTCTTTCTTTTAGGAAATCAAATTTTATTAATATTTCATATAGATTGCAAACTTTAGTTTTGTATAATTTAGAAGCATTTTGTTTAAATTTTGTAAATGTGAGTACCATGCATCCGTTTATTGTGTTGTTATGATGTACGTTGACTTGAAAAAGCATGGCAGTTGAGAGTATGTCATGCTCACATAAATGTCTCACTGATGATGGCGCGTGTGTTGGATCATTCGGTTCCCTACAAAATGGTTGAGCTGGATGGTGCTGATCCACGCGTCAAGTTCGTGAACGGGCGCTGTCGGTTGAGACTGGTCATCTCCTAACTTCCAGGGCTTATTTTTATCTTGTATTTAGAATTGTTTATAATTACATTTTTTTACATTGTTCTCACATACAGAAGCAACAAGAATAATGTTCCCAAGATTTTGTAATATTTCAACTTGATTTTAAAAGAGTGTCCGTGGAGTTTCTTGCCCGTTCTTCTTCATAGAGATCTACGTTTTGGAATGGGCAACTAGCTTCAACTTTCCGACTGATCGACTTTTTGACAATTCAAAAGTGCCTGTAAATGGTTTAATTGAAATAAATGCTTTGAGTTTGAGTTTGAGTTTGAGTTTATTTAAATAACATGATTCACGGAAAATACTGCTAATAAAATTCGCATTTATTCTTTTTCTACCTACAAGATATATATAAGTTATTCTACTGTCAAAGGCCAGGTAATGCGAAACTGTTTCAAACAAACTTGGGAAACAGACGAAATGCCCAAGAATAAGGCACGAGAAATAATATAAACTTCTTATTCCGCTAATCTGAACGCCAAAGTCTAATGTCACTTTCATGAGGTCGACTCCACTCTCATTTGAATTTTTATAACAACAGTCGCTTTAAGTCCCAAACGTTTCATCTTTACTTGGAAAATACAATTTTATACGTCGAATCGTAACAAATGTTATTTAAATGTGCCTGGGCTAGACGCGGGCTAAAAACTAAATAGAATGGGTTGCAAAATCCAATATGCATACTACATGGGATTTTCAGTAGATTTGCACACAAAGTTGAATATAAACCTATTTGCCTAAATCATTCGACCGATAACGATATACATAAAAAAATTCAAACAAAAACATTCGCACACAAACCGTTTTAAGTTTCAGAAACCAGTGCGAAAGGTATTATAGTTTGTTGTGAACGAACGAACAGATTCAGTTATTATTTATTTTTTAGTTGGCATGTTCATAATTCCATTGAAGTTTCACATTGTGACGAGAAAGTATCACGACACGAATGTGTTGGTCGATTGCAACTCGCTACTGCCAGTGGGTCGGCACCGTCACAGCTCGCTCCAGCGGCCTGGCACCGCCAGCGCCCCCTAGCGTACATTTACATGCAATCTCGTTTCAATTTTACCGAATGCGCCTTTCGCGTAATCCTCATACTCTCCAAATGGAACTTATTTCGTACGAATTCCGTAGGTACTGGTAATATAAGGCTTTAGGCAAATATACTCGCGCTATAACTTCGGAGGCGAGTTTTTACTCGACGGAATAATTGAGTTCATCTCATTCTGGTATGTACTGCTGTACTTACTGTGTACACGGAATGTATTTAATAATTCCGTGAGCGCAGAACAAAGACGGACCGCATGCCAATGGGGTATTTCTTAGTAGTCCTGATGAGCCGATACCCTCTAAATGTTTAATGAATCGATCTCGTCCCACACCGTGCCCGACCGCTCCGCACCGCACCGCCCGGCTCCGGAGCCCACAATCAGCTAATCTATTTGCTATGTCATTGACGTACTGTCACCTACAGGCGGAGAGTTGAGCCAGTTGAGTGAACGGTGTTATGAAAGCTATTTAGTTTGAATCACTGATCTAAGTGCGTGGGTGTATCACCGCGAGTACGGATGTTGACAACTGGGACAGTCGACCGCACGTCGGTGGTAACCCTTTGACCTTGAGCTGGCCTGGTGGGGTGCTGAGCTGGAGCTTCAATAAGAGGCCAGCTTTACTGGTTAGTTACCACTGACGTGCGACCTTTGACTACGACGACTGGCGGTACCACATGTACATTAAAACTTTCGCTTATATGTGGCTGTATCTTATCTTTAATGGCCAATGTGATATAGTGTGACAATTAGCGAGTCTTACTAATGTAATAGTTCATAGTCTGTCGCATCAACCCTACTACTGCTAGTTAAACTGTCACATATCTGCGGACAACCTACTTTATTCAGTGAACATGAAGACTCACATGACACAAACTCTTCTCGGAGGTTACGTCTCAGTCTCTGTCAGCTCCTTCAAAGCCTCGGCCGGGCTGTTTGGATCTTGAGAGCCACCTATCCATTCTAACGTTATCCGTCTTGAACCTCCCAATCGTCCTTGAATCTAAAGCAAAGTCGATTTGAATAAGTAATAGGAAACATAGTAACAGCTTTTTTAGCACCTGTCTCTGTGCAATAAAGAAGGAGTACACCGAGCTAATTGTCGCAATACATCGCTATAGGCGGAGTGCACACGCGCGCTACACTTCGTCTCTGTCACGCGCCGCCCGTAGTCCGTCCGCTGGTTTTATTGTGTCGCCGTAACGTACAGCCCTGAACGTGTACCCAATACTCAAACAGTGAACCTAAGCCTTACCTATATGGAACTGTCGTGCCTGAAATGTTCCCACAATAATTCTTTCTTCACAATAATATCTCGAAATACCAGGAATTCCCGAGCGGGCCCTCTGTTTTCAAAAAAACATAACTTTGCAGGAACATGTACGTTCCCAGTGAGAATGTTATCCAGCTCCTAGTGTCGCACTAAATCATATTTCATGAAAACATTTTTGGGTCACGTCGGTGCGCGGCGGCGTACCGTTGGCAAAATAACCGGATGCGTGCAGCCGCAGACTACCTCTGCTAACGTACATACAAAGTGACCGCGTGCACTACTCCAGCGACCGCAAAACAACCTGGCTAAAAGTCACCACACATGCATATAACGCAAGCAGTGCGGTAGCGACAACAAAACAAGATTCTGCTGCCGGCTAAGAGCATGCATGCATAAAAGGCTGGTAGCGATAGCAAAGTAAACTGAGACCTAAAGCGATGACCACGTCGTCGTCGCGTCGCAGGGAAATTAGTAGTGACCGATGCGTACGTAGAGAACATGAGTGTTCATAAGGCAGCCTGCGCGGTGCACTCCTCCTGGTAATAAAACGAACTAATATTTGTAAAGTCCGTTCATTCAAGCACGTTATAAGTAGGTCAATTTTTAAACACAATACAGCATAAATAATTTCACCCTTACAAATCGTCAAAGTGCACCCAGTACACCTTTTGAGTGAAGATCTATGTCTGATTCTAGGAAATACCTTTTTCTGTTTGCCGCAAAGTTTCGTTTTAGCGCTCTACATCATATCTAGCAGCTACATAGTCTAGAGTCACAACAGCGAGGCGGCACGCGGCGCCTGCAGGCTACGGTGAAAGGTTGAACTGAAGCCGACCGGTGTGCGGTAACGACAGCAAAACAAAATAAGGCTGGGCACAAACAGGGCGCGGGCGAGGCTCTTAGCGGTCGACTGTGTGCGGCGGCTAATGGTTCTGCATGGAAAGCACCTCGCCTGTCACACCCCGTACGAGGAAATACTTTGCGATACGTACATGTTGGTGCAAGGAGGGTTTTAAACTGTTTTAAAGTCAATGTTGATTAAAGTGACGCTTATTTGCATGATGTGGTTGTGGAGGGGAACGATTCAAATTGAGCCTTACAAGTCTCTTTTGATTGTTACAATTACAAGCCATCTTTTGATATCCCAAACTAAAGTTTATCAGGAACGATACATCAAATAGAAGAACTATCACACATGTATGTATAATACGATATTGAGGAAAAACGAGGGCACCGCGCTATTGAATACTATCTCCGCGAGACGAGGTCTGAGCAAACAGCGCGCTATCAACATTGCATCAGCACACACGCGGCACACACGCGGCACACAGCGACACACAGCGACACACAGGTAGCATACGAGTGGCATACAAACGGCACACGAGCAGAATGCGGCATGCATGCGACACATTAATGTTGACATCGTTGTGAGGCACACTCACGTACTCACATACAATGATGGCGCTTGCTTGCTCCTCGGAAATTAATTTACATCGCGATAGCATCCTGTCATCGTTATCGTGGTTATTTTCCTTCTTGCGTCTTTAAGCAGAAACAATAGTTACCTTGCCTCGGTCGGTGAGGGGCAGGATGTCATTTATATCTGTCTTTATCTGGAGAACTTCTAAAAACATCAGAAATCAAACGAAGAACATGCGGCTACTATGGAATCGTGTCGGAATGCTCGGTGCTCAAATCAAATCTCTAAGATACCCACACAAAAGCATATACTTGATTCGTTAATTAAAATCTGTAAAAAGTTCCCAGAGTGACACGAGCTGCATCCCAGTGGGTCGAAAAGTGCACAATATTGTTAAAGAGCAATTGATTTCACTATAAACGAGTGTACGTTACGAGAACTTAATCTGTTAAGTGTTTTGTTGTGTTAACATGTTCGCGATCCAATTCATGATTCCAACGCGTGAGTCGGTTGCAGCAGGTTGGAACTGGCGGAAATCGGAACAAACTGGTACAATCTGTACCTATCTCAATGTATGCACCTCTGCAGACTAGTATCTTTCCTGGCAGACGCTTCCAGCATGTAGGTATGTCATGACGAATATGAACCTTTTTAAATTGTTGATAGTTTGAACGGTTTTGGTTCCCCATCTTGAATTACTTATTAAAGTTATATAAATGCCTAAAACCTTTATTTTCAAAATACAAAACAAAACACTTTTTGCTTTTTGTCGTACTTATTTCAATTATACACTGTCAGTAAAGACCCTGGAACTTCAGACTCTATTCTTGTAGGTGTTAATTAGGATGCCTAAATATTTGGTATCTCCGCTCCGAGACAAAGGCTAACCTCTCCCGGCGCGACGGGCGGCACGGTAGTCAGCGCTCACTGCTTGTTATTTTGTTTCCAAACGTTTTCCTAATTTGCCGGCCATTAGCTCAGCCTCATTACTAACTTTTATTGTTCTTTGAAGCTTTGAAGGAGTTGTCCCGTGCAAGCCCCCGCCCCCTGCCCCACGGCCCGTGCCCCCGCTTGCGTCCGTCCGGAACGAAACAATCGCGCCGTTGTTTTCCACTTTTATTGAAAAGGCTGTGAAAAAGGCCCTGCGCCAGAAATTATATTAATTAACAAGTATTGCCTTCCGGCACTCCACAGCTTACGGGGACGATTCTCGTTTTGTTAAAGTTTTATTTTTTATTCTGACAAAATATTATAATTGAGTTGGTTGTTAAAGTGCTTTCAAATTAATTTGTATAATTGGGTGCTCTGACATCGTACAATTTCTATATCTATTAACATTTTTATCCCGGGAGGCAAAACCTTCGCGACATTTACACGGCAAAACTCCAACAAGGGTAACGCAAATAATTTTAGATACTGAAATGAAAACAAAGAACTACTTAAGTATATAGAACGATCGACTTTATCGGCAAACTAACTTTCTGTTATGTGAGTAATCGCTTGGTAACCAATGTCATTATTTTTATTGATTTTCCTTAACGAGAAACACAAACATACGTCCTCGTAGAGCGAAAAGTCACTAAGTCGAAAAATGGCCAAAATGACTTATCAATGTCACTAAAATCAACATTTTCTTCTCTAGATATCTGTCTAACCCTCATTTTTGTAGCTGCCCAGGCTTTTGTTTTATGAAATGTGAAAAGTAAGTAACTGTACCCTTTGCACCCCACAGCATAATGGGAGAAATAACTAATTTAGCAAATTATTTTACATTTGTCGAAAATTAACATCACCCAAAATTAAAACGACTTACTCACTCTTTCTCTTGAATTATCAATGCATACATGCGCCTTTAGGTACTCTAAAAATCACTAAAATGATTTAGTGAGTTTTTAAAGTCAGTAGTTTGCCAAAACACACAATAGCGCAAATTAACTAACTCGACTTAGTGACTACTCACTCTTTATTTTTAAATGATTTGTACAATACTACAAAAGCGAAAAATTATCAACCCATTTTAACGTTTTTTTTTTTTATTTTAAAGGTGGAACATAAGATCTGTTGCAAATAATAATTAAAGTCTTTTAATTATTATTTAAACAACTTCGACGTACATTGTTACAATTAAGGTACATTTCGCCCGCGAGTTAGTGAGTTTGTCGCGGCTACAGTGACGTTAAATTACGAATTAGAAATTACGTAAATATTAGACGCTGTATAAAAATGAGTTGTGCTAAGTTTATTATTGATTTATTGAATAAAAATGAAAAAACTGTTGTAGAGGTAAGTAAGTGTGTTAATTATATTTTTATTTAGTTTTATATATCTTTTAGATGTGTATTGTATTTATTTTTATTTTTTCACTTTTATTGATGTACGTTATGTATGTCATATAATAACATAAATAAATAATCATGTTATTTCATAGGAATTTTCTCAGTTGATGACTTCACGAGATCTATAGGGGAGGTAATTATTATGATACGTATTATGTGGGCGTTGCTTACCTATTCATTTGACGCTTGGATTATTTGCCTTGTTGTGTGGTTTTTCTTGATGCTTGACTTAAAAGCAATGAGTACACTCAGTGACATTATTATTTAATTATTATTTTCTCTCGGACTACCGTAATAGAGGTGCTAGTTGTGTCGCTAGGTGTACCTATTGTATTTATAAAGATGCTTTGTTGCATTTGTTTGTATAAAATTATCTAAGTTAAAAAATAATTACGATCGACAGGGTTGATCTGCTTGGAATAGCACATAACTTAGTGGTTAAATGTTTTTGTTCTATAATTCATTACTGACACATGTGCTATTTATTTTTAAATGTTCTGTTTTTAATCTATTTTGCATAATATACATATTATATAACACATTTAACATTTCTCGCTGTCTTTATGAATTTCCTTGATAAATAAAATGAACCAAAAATGACTTGTGGAAGCTATAAGCAGTGACTTTTTTAATATTGCTTAATTTCTGACTAATCCACTAGTTCAATGGACTGTAATTTTCTCACTGACCATCATATCATTATTATTATTCCAAATTTTCCAAAATGCTTAACGAGGTGGTTTGGACGGGTGTAATATTGCTGATTTAACTAATAGCTCGACCTAGATTGCATCCTTTTTAGTATCTGTATTTATCATGCCTAACGTTCTCTTAATCGTTTATTTCAAGAAACTGAGCTGCTCGACGAGAGGAAATTTGATCTGTTCCAAAACAATAATCTATATGAATCTACTCCACCATCCGCGTCAGTAGTAAGTCCAAAAAGAGATCTACCAACTATCAATCCGCCATACTCCGCTCCTTTGTTGGCTGAAACCTACCACGATGTTTTGTCCGTTGAGAATTTGATCAGAGAAGAAAATGTGTCATCTACAACACACCAAAACTACACCGAAGTACAAAAGTCTCGTGAAAGTCCACATTCAGAAATAAGCGGTATAGAAGAGTTGAGTTCTTCTCCTGTTCGAGTTTTCTCTGATTCAAGCGTTTCATGGTTACCAGATAGTGAAGAGGAAAGACATTTCAACAAGAAAAGACCAAACAAGAAGAACAAACGGATGGACAAGGGACAGAGGAACTGATGCAAGAATTGAAAAATTATGAAATACCACTAGCTTACTCATCGCCACTGCCTATTTCAGAGGCAAAAAAGAAGGACCTCAATAATTTACGTCCTAAAGGGAAAATCCCGCAAGAGCTCCACTTGTGGTACCAGTCTTTACCAACAACTAAAGACGTAGTAGACAGAATTTTGGAGCCAGACGTCACAGAGGAAGGAGAAGAAGAAGTTTTGGACTGAAATCGTTTTTTTTAAAGCAATGTTCTATTGTTTCTATAATTTTTCAGTTAATGTGCATGAGGTAGTTGCACTTTTTTGTTTCTGCTTAATACTAATAGCATTTTGTTGATTTTTTTCGAATAATTCTTTCAATAAAACTTGATTGAATTTATTACAATAGTTTCATTACTTATTCATGTCATATTTAAAACAAAACTTATCACACAACTTTCAGATATTCAGTTAAGTAATATTTACAATTCACATTTCGTACATCTAACAGTTAGTTCCACTTTACTTATGTCTAGTTGTTTTTCTTCAAAATAATTTAGAACGGAGAGAAAAATCACTAACTACGTTCGATAATCAACTAATTCACAACTAAGTCAAAGATTTTATAGAGAACAATTAATTCGTTTGATGTTTTAAACTTTTCTCAATTATTAGGGGGTTTTCACGTGTTTTAGCTCTTATAATATAAATTTTATTTTATTTCCTTCAAATTAAGGCTAAAAACATAAAGTTATGTAAAGGCAAGCCAAAGTTATAACGATTTTTATTTAAAAAAACTTTAACTCTCAATATCTCAAAACACGATTTTTCGACTTAATGACTTTTCGCTCTACGGGGACGATATTCTCTCCACACTAGCACTATTGATAGTAGGTCATAGTGAGCAGTAGCCCTATTGATAGCCAAGACCAGCTAAAGGACATGTCATCCCCTCGACCAGTAGAAGCGCCACACTATCGTAGCGGATCAGTTGCCCTGACACTGACAAACAGACTAGTTGAGACGAAGACTATTAACCCCCGTTAGCATCCTGTTAGCCATGGGTCAGGCGGCAGTGTACACAACACGTGCTCTAACTGCGTGTACTCCTAGGACACGTCCTCTGTGATTATGTCTCTTATAATTGTAAATTTCACTACGGATACAGTTTCTGACTCACCATCAAAATCTTCTCAAATTAATAACAAAATCTCTCGTAAAGTATTTTGATTGAACAGATTTTTTTATACATAATAAAATTTCATATTTTATTCGAAATAAAATGTGTGAACACTAACACAATTCATGTCAGTTTCCCCCAAATTGGATTACCTATGTCGTCTGTAGGACGTCCTTTGTCGGTATTGAAAACGCATTTAGTTAGTTACATCAGATCGCAAGAACGCGTCTCTTCAGTGACAAAAAGGAGACAGATCCACAGAGAGAATGCTCAAACACACATTTACCAGCGAGTCTCATGGGGATACAACCCGTACATACGTTTTTCAAAGATGAAAGGCTTTTATTTGCAAACCCCCAGTAATTGGGTACTGGAGGTCTTATGACAGTCGCTCCATATTGAATACTGATTGAACCGCATGGAAACCTCCGTCCCACATCGACACGGATTCCA
The DNA here is from genome assembly GCA_949091785.1 of Polymixis lichenea. NCBI lineage: Eukaryota > Metazoa > Arthropoda > Insecta > Lepidoptera > Noctuidae > Polymixis > Polymixis lichenea. Next base: position 25,571,056 of record OX420936.1, on the reverse strand, counting down.
GTGATCTTCATGACAACTCTATGAGAAAGCCAGAAGCAACAAAAATCAGAAACATTTTTTTTTTACCTGAAACATCGTATTAGAACATCGGTAATTTATCTACAAAGTTGTTGTCCGGAGAGTCTAGAGTGAGTGAGTCAGTGATCACATCAAATCAAATAATTCATTACTTTTTCCAAGTCGAATCATTTAGTAAACATCTTAATTTGAAATCTAGTAGGTACTGCACTAAGCTGCTGGCATGCCTGCCGCCACATGATACCTCCTCACCCAGTATTCGTCAAAGCTTCCGTTTGCTCAACGGCAACTCAGTGGCCGCCACAAAGGAGAGCGGGCTGACTGACACAAGCAGCGCCGCGGGGCATGCACTGTATCAGCTTTTTCAAAATCAAAATCAAAAGTCATTTAATGAAACTAGGCTGATAGTCAGCACTTTTTGAACGTCGAAATTACATAAGACAGTCCCCCAAAACGCCCACCCTTCACCACTTCCTAGTGCTTTAGCTGGGAAGAAGAAGTGGCGCAACAAACTCCCCAGCAGCACAGCTATCTGTTATGTCGGAAGAACTTGATTCTATACAATCATAGCATGTAATTAACATTCAACAATAAATGAAAATTTAATTTCAAAACATTACAAAATGGTTAATGCAGTCAAGTTACATAAACAATGATATGAAGTAATTCATATGACCTGTCAGTAATTAAGCTAATTCTGGTGAAAGAACTAATCACAGCGACTAACAATTCTTATCGTTTAAGTAGTCGTTGATAGAATAGTGTGCCTTCGAACAAAGATTTGATTTTACTTTCGCTTTAAACGCATTAAAATGTAAATCTAGCAAAGAAGAGGGAAGCTTGTTATAAAAGGTTATACAAAGCCCAGCAAATGAGTTATGAACTTTGTGAAGCCGGTGAAAGGGAGCACGTAGTTTGTCCTTATTTCTAGTATTAATATTATGAATATCACTGTTTTTGGTGTATTAGTGTATATTTTGCCTAATATATAAGATGTTAGCGAATATGAATTGCGATGCCACCGTGTGAATACCTATGTAGGAATAATATGGGTAAATCCTACCTTCTCGCTGTTGCTATTTCTTCCTTGTTTAAGTAGGCGGATTCGGGGCCATGGAATGAAAGCCTTCTGGTAGGTATTGTAGGTAGCTTATAATACACTCCAAAGTGGTACACACATTTAATTTTAGCGCAAGAAGAAAGACTGATGGAAGATCATAGATAGGTTAAAAGTATATAGTCACTTAATTAACAAGCACAGGCTTAATTAACTAGCGTACGTTAATTCAAGCTAGCACGGCAAAACTCACAACACCTTAAGTTACGATGAAGAATTATTTTGATTCAAACCGTAAGCGGGTATAAGCAGAACAGTAGGTAAGCGAGCAGCGAGCGCTCCGCGTCGAGAGTAAATCAAGACTGGTGTACCGATGCGCGCACGCCTGCGGCGGCGTACAACGAAACAGATCTATATCTTGTATAGTTGTAGGGCTATATTAAATAGTGCTTTTCCACTGAGCCACAGCGGTCGAAGTTCCGACACGAAATGCAGATGTGTCAATAATATAAAATATGTATCAATGTAAATGATATGTTAAAATGTTTACATATATGTAAATTATACGTGTATGTGTGTATGCCGCTACATCACTCCCCCCCAGAGGCCTGGTTAAGGACGATAATAATCCGGAAACCTTACTACACGACCGGAACGAGTTGTCTTGGTGGCACCACGTGACCCGTGTTTGGAACTATTTGAGGAGGAAGGCGGTACGAGACCATTTGGTTCGTTTTCTTTTTCATCCAGTATATATGCTGGTTTGAGGCGATCTATGGAGACTGTTACTTCCTTGCCTTTAACCATCAATTTGAATACTTTTTCCCCTCGTTCGATAATTTGATGTGGTCCAGTGTATGCTGGAGTAAGGGATCTATGTGATGCGTCTTCTCTTAAAAACGCATAGTCGCATGTGCTTAGGTCTTTGTATACGAAAACTTTTTTTGCACCGTGGCGCGATGTCGGCACTGGCTGTAGTTTTTGAGTTATAGCACGAAGTCGTGCTGTGAATTCTGTCAGGTCACTAGTGCCATTCGCTGCCTGCTCTAGAAATTCGCCAGGCAGTCTCAGTGGCTCACCATACACTAAGTCGGCCGGTGACGCTTGTAAGTCATCTTTGTAAGCGCTACGAACGCCAAGTAATACTAAGGGCAGAGCCTCCGTCCAGTTCTCATTTGCATGACATACGATAGATGCTTTCAGATGTCGATGAAAACGTTCCACGAGTCCGTTGCTTGCTGGATGGTACGCTGTTGTTCGGTGATGACGGAATCCGGCTATTTTACCCAAGTATTGAAACAGGGTGGACTCAAATTGGCGTCCACGGTCTGTTACAATATCTGTTGGGCTGCCGAACCTAGATATCCAGCCATGCAGCAAGGCTTTGCCCACTGTCTCAGCAGTGATGTCGGTTATCGGTATTGCCTCCGGCCATCGTGTGAATCGGTCGATGGCCGTTAAACAGTATCGATAACCTTGTGAAATGGGGAGTGGGCCAATCAGATCTATGTGGATTTGTCTGAACCTAGAGCGTGGCAATTCGTAGGTACCTAATGGTGCTGATACGTGCCGATTTACTTTGGCTCGTTGACATGCAACGCAAGATCTGGACCACTCCCGGCAGTCTTTCCTAACCCCTGGCCATACAAACCGTTCAGCAACTAACTTAGAGGTTGCGTTTGCGCCAGGGTGACTTAGCGAATGAAGACTGCTAAACACTTGTTTTCGTAAGGCTTGTGGTACGAAAGGCCTAGCGGTTCGTGTACTGACGTCACAGTACATCGTTACATCTGTACCTGGGACTTTGAACTTTTCTAGCCTAAGGGATGACGTTGAGTTGAGGAATCCTGACAGCTCCATGTCTGACACTTGAGCCTTAGCGAGAGTTTCATGAGCTACTGGTGCCTGCAGTTCATCTATCCGTGACAAGGTATCTGCAACCACATTATCCTTTCCGGAGATGTGGCGGATATCTGTAGTGAACTGTGATATGAAGTCCAGATATCTATACTGACGTGGCGAACAGTTATTTTTCCTTTCATGGAAAGCAAAACTGATTGGTTTATGGTCAGTATAGATAGCAAAATTTCTGGCTTCGAGCATGTGTCGAAAATGCTTCACCGCTTCATAAATCGCCAGTAACTCCCTGTCGTAAGGGGAATATTTTTGTTGAGCGGTGTTCAATTTTCGAGAGAAGAATGCGAGAGGCTGCCAGTGGCCATCCTTGTGTTGTTGCAACACGGCACCCATGGCTAAATCTGATGCATCCGTCACCAGTCCCATTTTGGCCAGGCAATCTGGATGGGCCAATAGGGTTGCGTTTGATAGACTCTCTTTGCACTGTTCTAGAGCATTATAGGGGTCTCCTGTTAAGTCGATTGGAGTTGATCCTTTCACTGCTCCTGTTAACAAAGCATTTAGTGGGGCTTGAATACGGGCGGCTTCGGGCACGAAACGTCTATAGAAGTTTATCATGCCTAAAAACCTTCTAAGCTCACGTATATTTTTCGGGGCTGGGTAGTCGCGAATGACTTGTACTTTTTCTGGCAATGGCTTCGTTCCTTTTTCTGATATTGTGTAACCCAAAAAGTTTATCTGTCGTGCACCGAAAACACATTTTGCGTTATTAATCACCATACCGTACGCCTTCATTCTGGTGAATAGCTGTTTCAGGTGTTCCTTGTGGAGTGTTTCATTCTTACTGTACACTAAGAAATCATCGAGGTACGTGTAGCAAAAATCAAGGCCGCGCGTCATTTCATCTACAAACCGTTGGAACGTTTGACCAGCGTTTCGTAAACCAAACGTCATGTATGGAAATTCAAACATTCCGAACGGTGTAGTGATTGCAGTTTTTGGTATATCGTCCGGATTGACCGGGATCTGGTTATACGCTTTAACCAGGTCTATTTTTGTGAAAATAGTACATCCGGATATGCTGTGCGCGAAGTCTTGTATGTGTCTGATGGGATAACAATCAGGCACGGTGCGGGCATTGAGTCTTCTGTAGTCTCCACAGGGCCGCCAGCCACTGTCTTTTTTTGGCGCCAAGTGTAACGGAGACGCCCATGGGCTTTCTGAAGGTCGAGCCGTGCCATTGGCTATCATTGCGTCGAATTCTTGCTTCGCAGTTTTTAGTTTATCTGGAGCCAGGCGGCGGGGAGTGCATGAAATCGGAGGGCCCGGTGTAGTACGTATGTGGTGGACTGTGTTATGAACTATGATTCGCTGTGTACCAGGTGGCTTGGTGATCTCTGGAAACGCTTCTAGTATTTTGTGATACGCGGTATCACCAGTCATGACCTTTACAGAGTATATACTATCTGATGTATGGACTAGTGAAGCTATAGTTGAACAGGTTGTAACATTGTCTACCAATCGTTGATTACGGCAATCGACTACGAGATTGTAAAACGAGAGAAAATCTACTCCAATTATTGGTTTAGTTACATCTGCGACTACAAAGTTCCACCCGAAGTCCCTTCGAAGTCCTAAGTTTAAACTATAGTACGAATAACCGTAGGTGGTAATAGGCGTTCCGTTGGCCGCGAAGAGTTGATAGTTGGTGCTGGCGCGCCGTTCACGTAGCATCTTCCGAGGAAATACGCAGAGGTCACTACCGGTATCGACCAGGAACTGTATTTTAGTTCTCCTGTCGGTAACGAACAGGCGACCAGAGCTAGGGCAGTCGTTGGTCGCCATTAGCGACGGCCCGTCGAGTTTTCCGCTTTATAATCGCATGGGAGAATGCATGTCTTCGCTTTGCTGCCAAACTTGTAATGGTACCAGCATACCGGAAATTTCCTGTAGTTCGAGTCTGAACGTTTGGATGACGAATGGATGTGCCTTGTTCCTCTTTCCCTGGACCGTGGCTGTCGGTTTCTAATCGCGAGCGCGTTTACCTCCTTCCGAAGCTCCACAAGTTCTTTGGCTAACACCTCTAATACTTGAGAGTTCGCACTGGTTGAAGCGACTTCAGCTGTGGGGCTAGTAATGTCCTTGATTCTGTCTGCTATGTCTGCTAAAGCTTCCAGTGATACGGAGGTCTGAGCCGCCATGACTGTCTGTATGTTTGCTGGCAGGCGGTTGGTCCAGATGGATTTAATAAAGTCCTCTGGGACATTAGTTCCTGCTAAACTCTGAAGGTGCCTCAGAAATTGGGAAGGCTTGCGGTCGCCAAGCTCTTCGTGTATCAAAAGTTGGTTTACCTTCTTCTCATTAGACGAACGGAGGCGTTTGATAAGTTCGCATTTAAGTTTCTGATATTTGTCTGTCGCTGGTGGTTTCACTATAATGTCTTTTACTTCCTTGGCGTACTGTGGTTCCAACTGTCCGATGACGTAATGAAACTTCGTCGTATCTGTAGTAATATTCGCAATTGCAAATTGTCCTTCTACTTGTGCGAACCATATTTCGGGCTCGTCGGGCCAGAACGGTGGTATACGAACAGCAACTCTGCAAATTTCTGTCGACACGTCCGATGCGTCAGTGGAATCACGCATTTCGGTATGTTCGGTAGATGGCTTACTACGTGTGGACTGTGAACCTTCCGCCATGTTTTTAATATGTTCGCTTTGTTTGCGATCTGCGGTATTATTAACCTTGCGGTTCTTATGCGGGGTCACCAATGTAGGAATAATATGGGTAAATCCTACCTTCTCGCTGTTGCTATTTCTTCCTTGTTTAAGTAGGCGGATTCGGGGCCATGGAATGAAAGCCTTCTGGTAGGTATTGTAGGTAGCTTATAATACACTCCAAAGTGGTACACACATTTAATTTTAGCGCAAGAAGAAAGACTGATGGAAGATCATAGATAGGTTAAAAGTATATAGTCACTTAATTAACAAGCACAGGCTTAATTAACTAGCGTACGTTAATTCAAGCTAGCACGGCAAAACTCACAACACCTTAAGTTACGATGAAGAATTATTTTGATTCAAACCGTAAGCGGGTATAAGCAGAACAGTAGGTAAGCGAGCAGCGAGCGCTCCGCGTCGAGAGTAAATCAAGACTGGTGTACCGATGCGCGCACGCCTGCGGCGGCGTACAACGAAACAGATCTATATCTTGTATAGTTGTAGGGCTATATTAAATAGTGCTTTTCCACTGAGCCACAGCGGTCGAAGTTCCGACACGAAATGCAGATGTGTCAATAATATAAAATATGTATCAATGTAAATGATATGTTAAAATGTTTACATATATGTAAATTATACGTGTATGTGTGTATGCCGCTACACCTATATCTTTAAAAAATCTCTCAGATAAACTCTAGCACCTAGTTGGTAAATTGCACGAACAGCTCGTTTTTGAAGAACAAAAATATTTTGAATGTCAGCGGCTTTACCCCATAGCAGAATGCCGTAAGACATAACGCTATGAAAATAACTAAAATAGACTAACCGAGCTGTATCAACGTCAGTGTATTGTCTTACTTTTCTGACGGCGTAGGCGGTCGAACTGAGCCTTCCCACTAGGCTTGATATATGTGATCCCCACTGAAGTTTGGCATCTACTGTTATGCCAAAAAAAACGGCCGATTCTACAGTTGCAAGCACCTCATTATCTAAGACGATGTTGGGTCCCAGATTTCTTACATTCGGTAAAGCGAACTTTATACATTTAGTTTTTTTGGCATTGAGAACTAGATTATTCGTGGTAAACCAATGCGTAACCCTTGAGAGTGCACTGTTTACGTCGTCAAAATCTTGTCTGTTCCTGTCTACTTTAAAGATAAGAGAGGTATCATCAGCAAACAGTACAACGTCACAGATACCCTTTAAATAGAATGGTAAATCATTGGTGTACACTAAGAATAAGAATGGACCCAGTATTGAACCTTCAGGTACACCTAACTGAAGTGGTAGCCCGGAAGATTTCACACCATTAATATCTACACATTGGTGCCTATTATTTAAACAAAAATTTATTACGTTGAGAGCTTCATTTTAAACACCGTAATGACATAGTTTACGCAATAGACGATTTGCAGGCAGATATGAGTTACAGGCACCCTGGGATCAACAATGATCCCAGGGTGATGATTGATTTAACTTAAATTTCGCTAACTGTAGTAAATGAAAACTATGGTTTCTCCCTCATAATCATTGCAAGCCATAAATGATAGTTTATATCATTTATTTGCTTACAATCAACACCATTATCCCAACAACTTCTCATTTTTCTTTTGATCCACTGCTGAACAACATCAAACTATGAAACTACAGAGATCGATTGTGAGAAAATATTTAAATATATTTATTTAGTTATTTATTGGATCTCCAATAGAGAGTACACAATTACATGGTGCATTACAATGTGCGCTGTCAATTATAGGAGGCCACATCATTTACTTATAATCTTGGCACAGTAAGTTTGACAATTTAAAATTATTAAAATAAATAAAAACATAACAGTGTAATCATACAAAGTGACAGTTACATAACAGTTCAATAAAAATAATACAAAAGAATAATTAGAAACGGAAAGAATAACCATAAAGACAACACACAAAAATAACAAAATATTACGACTTCTAAGTTCACAAAAGACATAAAAATTATAGTATCTATACTATAATTTTTATGTCTTTTGTGAACTTTCTTAATTTGCATGTAATATCCAATTCATTACGCTTATATACTGCTTACAGAGCCTTGGCAAAACGGCGTAGTATCTGAGGTTTGTTTTGGATAGCGGCATGTGGAAATAAGGTTATAATTACATTTGAGTGGCAAGCGAGATGTTGCCCTTATCTGCAGCTATCCAAGGAGCGCGCTACTGTCAACAACCCCAATGAATAGTTTGTGAAGAAATGTGAGATCTAAAATTCTTCTTCTATCTACCAACGAGAACAGTTATTAATGTTTTAGGTCGCTCTATTTTTTTGCCAGCCGGTCTATAAAGCAAAGATGCTATAGGAAACGTCTTTGTACATTTTCAGGCGTTTAATGTAAATGTCATAGTGAGGATTCTACACGATGCTGTTATATTCAAGCAGAGAACGAACGAATGTGTTGTATAGATGAATTCTAGACGAAGCTGTAGAAAATTCTTTGCTATTACGCAAGACAAATTCTTTATTTGTTTACCACCTGCAGCAACAATAAACAATATTCTATTCTAAAACGTAGGATTGGACAGGCAGTACCTACTTACTCAGTGAATCCGAGCTGCGGACTTCAGTTATCACTCAATACATCACTCCGGTACATGTGCCAACATCCCACTGAGGCAGCTGGATGTTGGCGGAGTTAGCTCGTGAAGTTGGTGCCACTCGAATCAATCTCTGTCGTCTTGGGTGATGTTGATATGCACTACATTAATAACACTAAACTGATATAAGTCCAGCAATCGCTCCCAGCATCTACATAACTATAAAAACTTCAGCTACCATCTAAAACCATCTTAACTTGACGTTGACTTTAAACTCTAATTTTGGGGATAGTTTGATAAAATGGTTAAGAGATTCTAAAGACAATTAAACAGTACTATAAGCATTACGTTTAATCCTCTAATTAACATACGTTAGCTACTTCAATCACGTAAAAGTTGTTCTAATCCCGCTTTGGACTTTACTAATTAAGTAAAAGTAGGTTAGATAATAACCTCGCAAGACGTGTGAATAGCTTTCGATATCACTGATAAAACAAGTCACTCAGTAAACCAGTAAAGTTCTCAAGGATAACATTATTCAATCTTATTTCGATTTTAAAACGTCTTTTGAAAAATAAAATCTTATTCCGCGCACAATATTAAACCAATTGTCATAGCAGGCAGCTCGGTGCACACCGCGCGATATTTCAGCAGACCCGGCACGTCGCTATCCGCGGATAAGCTGTCGCGTTCGATACGGTGCCGTTGTGAGATATATCCCGCCATTCGTCTCACGACTGCGGCGTCTGTATGCACGCTCTCAAATAAGTCGCGACTAGTTCTCCTGCTTGAATATATTGGGATCTACGTTTTACATGGAGCTTGCAGTTTTATAGCAATTTGGATTACAAAAATATTCATAAAGAAAATCTGTTTGTAAAAGGAGACCGATAAGAATACAAGAGAATACTACAGACAGAATGTGTATGTAATAGTGCGAAGTTTACTATGACGACAACTCTGCTCTTCAGTTTAGAAGCAGTCACTTGTGGATGGAATGGTGCTGGTATTAGGTCAACGTCATGATTATTCATAATCCCGTAGTTCCGCACCGGCAGCCGTGCACGCAGCCCTCAGCCCGCAGCCGGCTGCCGAGCTCGCAGCTCGCACTCGCTTCACAGCGTTCATTAATCTTCGTGTCACTACACGAGCACAGCTCGGCATTCCATAATATTGGTCTGATGCAGGTAACAGTCGCGACTATTAAGTAGACATAGAGTCCAACAATGATAATTATTACTGATCTTACGAATACCTGTAAGATTTGGGAAAATATTTAAACTAATGAAATGATCATTTCATTTCATTAGTTTAAATATTTTCCCAAATCTCATGTTCTGGGGATCAGTTATTGGCAGGCACTTAGAAATTCCTCATGGACTAATCATCGCCTCATTACTAATTACAGTAGTTATCAGTTTCTTTCCTTCAACAAAAATAAAACTAATAAGGTTCAGCAGCATGTATCAGCGGCTGACGCAAGTCTCTGCGGCGACAACTAGCGGCTCCCCGCGGACGTGTCCTTTATTAGCCGCCCGCGAAGCCTATCGCTACATACACATACACACACAGCTATACTCTCGATACTACCACCAACCTCTCCTCGGCCCAGGGGAAGCACTAGCTACAGAGAATTGCTTGAAGTCACGATTACTCGACCAGCTCGATGTATAGATACTACCTCCTGTAGGAATATTGTATGTGTTTCTGGTAATTTAACAGCTACTTTAAACAGACGCGTGATATAAGTAGGTGCTCGCCTTACTAAATATACCTATTTGCCTTATATCTTGACCTTAGAGCAATGCCATTATATTACTGAAACCTCAGCAGAAATACCTGCTTATATTTCCAGCTGTCTTGTAGTAAGTTCAGCTCCATTTATCGATGGCAAAATTGCAGTAGAAAACAATAAAGCGTGCACTAACTCAATAATTCCACAGAACGTGATTTTTTGAGCATCTGCCAACGTGTGTGGCGGCGTGCCCACTTGTCACACAGTAGGCAGCAGCCGAAGATCCAGTCTTCATGATGAATGTTAAAACACCACGCATCTTAAGTAACAATTGAAACAAAATATCAACATTATCTAATAGCAATAATTCGACTTCGTTTCTCCACAAAAGCAACATTAAAGTTTGAGTTTGTGTTACCGTAAGGAAGGAAGCTTCTGTCCCTTCTTATTTCACGGTTGTACGGCCAACAAGTCGCGCAACGTCGCTTGAAAGGAAGCCAAATATAAATGGAGGTAAGTATATTATTAATAGTTAGCCGGACTCGCCAGTGGTTATAAAGAAAATCGTTCGGGAAGCGAGGAAGCAAAATTGCCGTCCGATTGAAATTCGAGTCGAGTAGAAAATCTAGCAGAATAGCCGCCGTAACCACTACCACGAGACTTTATACTAACCGTGAAATATGTGCCGATATGAACGCATTGTGCACCTATCGGATTACTGACCTCGAGTTCACTAGATGTATGGTAACTATGATATCAGAACATATGCCGTGAACTATTGTGGGTTACTCGTACACGGTGCACGTAATTTTTTGTGTACTTATGCATAACCATTATTACTGAGCATGAACCAATGCCTCTCTTAGAAGCTATTCCGTGAATTTTTATTTGATCTAAAAGCATGCTTCTGTTTAGGAGCTAAACAGTTATAATATTTAGTTGCGAGAAATATAGAAAAAAATCTATATTGTTCAATTGGTTTGAACAGACAGTTTGGCAGGAGGTGGTATAAATCATTCGCGTGGGCAGAGCGCGGGCATCGCGAGCGTGTATCTCTGGAGACGAAGCCGTAGTACATCACTCGATGAGTGCTATTCGTTGCGCTAGATGGACGCACCTGCGACTTATTCATATGGAAGTTCTATCGTCCACTACAGATCACGATGCGCGAATAAATGTGGAGAAGGGCTAGGAAGACTGACTGGAATATTGTCGAATCTGTACTAAACAGAGAACTAAGAAACACTAAACGCAGCTCACTGAATCTTAAAACATGAAAGAAGTCAATGGTAACGACATTTCACAAGGTACCTGAAGCGCAGTGGCGCGAATTAAACTTCAAATTCAATACAAGTTGCAATTAAAAATTTCCATTCGAGCACTTGTAGGGAGAGCGCAGGGTTGCTGGGGAGCACGCTAAGATACACAGTTCAGGACACACAGTTTCACACTGAGAAAAAATAAGAATTTAAAAAGGTTATCCGAGGGGAGTATGTTATTAGTTTCAAGACGACCGGTCATAATACTGTAAAGGTTGTCCTAAAAGGGAACCTTACATCATTCAGGCTCCAGCTAATATTGAAATTGTTTTTAAAATTGCGGATGTGACGTTTACTTTCAAGAAACGACAGCTATGTGATAGGCGCGTAAATGTACTTGTAAACTATATACTTATGGCTTTTTATGTACATACGATGAGGGTACTCACCGCATTGTTGGCACATCAGTGCTAACAGTGTGGTGAAGGCACCGGCTGCAGGTGCTAGCAGTTCTTCCTAGGGAGCAGTAAACAGAAGGCCTAAGAGAAGTACGAGAGACTGGCCTGTACACAGCAGTACACGGGCGGCTAAACATAACGTGACTCATTAACAAGCGTTGGGACTAAGCCAGGGACAGCTGCGATGCAAAGAACAATATATTATCATAGAAAAGTTTTCCGAGCTGTACCGCTGCCAAAATACTGAAATAAAATACAATGCAGTTTCAATTACGTTTACGAAGTTACTGAAGAATAAATCTGGAACAAAAACCTCGTCCGACACAACGTGGCGGACTGCGGACAGTAGAGTGCACCGTCATCATCGATATTACTGTAAAACAACGATTTAAGTATTTCAATTTTCCTTGCCACTACCCGCCATAGCTATAAAATTGCGTAATGCTGGCAACTCCTTCAGTGCTCGACTTCGCTAATAAAGTCGCGACTTCAACTATTCCCATTACATTGCTCACGGTTATTACGAGCGAGTTAATTACTGAACTTAGATCGCCTCCCAAATGAACCAAACTTCGCCTTCCGTACGTGCCGATATGTAAAAGTGGGCGTTATTCATTACATAGAGCTGTGCTGGGAGTAGTAATACGACAATTAGTATGGAGCGCACAGAGTATCTCAACGAGATGTGTGTTTGTGGGAGATCCTGATATTGTGGCGGCATAGGCCGTGTCAGGGAATTGCAATATCTTTCCGGTTCTGGGTGTATATGTAAGTACAGTTTGGATCTCATGTGACCACGATATATTATTCTTGTGTAACGCATTGAGTTAAACGAATAAAAAGTTATTTGTTCTGGGTTATTTAAATCATCAATTCATGTTATGGCCTTCACAGTTCATACTATTGTTTCAAGTTTACTTGAAACACCCCTAAATTTGCAGTTCTAACATTTGAATGTCCTACCTGAGCTACTTGCGAGCCGCGCATGTAACGCATCCACTCCTCTTCGAATTCCTACTGCACGGCAGACTGTCTCCAATCTCTCGTTACAATAACGAGTGCGGCACATAGTTACCAAGTTATCTGAAGTTAGTGGAGGCGCGCGCAGATATAAAGACGGCCAACTTTGAAAGGAATATCAAGTTAGATAGCACGCAGCTTCATTAATTACACGATTGCTCTGATAGAACAGGGACGTGCTGCCGCTGACTTCCGTAGCGAACACTTCCGCACTCATTGTATGCGATGCTCTACTTCCTCTGCCTGCCCACGTCCCATGTTTTTGGGGTCCTTCCATCCTAGCTTGACGGTTAGTTATTTAGTTGACCGAAATTCGACAGTTATAGGTAATAGGTAATAGGTAATACGGGCTGTTGTCCGCAACTCCACGTCAAAGCGCGTATTTTGCGTACGGGTGGGAGAATCGCTCATTCGATCCACCCCAGCTCCTCGAGAAAGGCCAGCAACGCCTTGGTGTTGCTGACAATCTCACGTAGGGTACCTGGGTTACCGAAGTATTTTGCCCTGTAATCGGCGACCACCGGGCAGTTTAGCAGCACATGCGCTGCTGTCTCGTCGTGCTCCAAGCAGGCCCTGCACAGCGGACTGTCTGTTATTCCTATGACAAAGAGATGTTTGTTGAATGACCCATGGCCGGTTATAGCTGCTGTCACTGTACGCAGCTGTGGTTTAGTTAGACGGAGAACCTGTTTTGTGAGGCGGGCATCGATCGTGGGAAGTGCTTCCTTAGCCTGCCTGCACTCACGTAGGTCCAGCCATAACTTGTGATGTTGGTCCCTGGTCCGTTTTCTTACCAGAGTGCGTAGATACCCGAAGGGGAGAGGCGCGATGGGTTCTGGTCCCACTGGTGCCATACTCGACCCTCTCCTGGCAAGTTCATCGGCTGCATCGTTACCCAGCGAGCCGCTGTGTCCTTTGATCCATTGAATGGTAATTTTATTGAGGCTACCTACCTGGTTTAGGCGCTGGTGGCACTCGTATATTAGCCCAGAGTCAACTGTGTGACTGTTCAGCGATTGTAGAACAGCCATGCTGTCCGAGAGTATGCGGATTGAGTGGTCCCTAACTTCCCTGGCCATGATAGCAGACGCGGCGAGGGAGATGCCCATGCATTCGGCCTGGAACACTGTGTTATGGACCCCCAATGGCGTGGCTATGTGTATGTTGAGGTCCTCCGAGAAGACTCCAGCTCCTGTGCCACTACCTGTTTTTGATCCATCCGTGAAAATCCGCAGCTCTGCGGGGCGCAAGCCTTCGCATCGTCGATCCTCATGCAGTTGGATTTTGTATTTTTTGTCAAAGATAAACTGTTTGGGTACCCGGTCATTTACTGCCTTCGTAATGGGGAACTCATTGTTGAGTCCCTTAAGCAGCGCGGTGTGTTGAGTGTCTCTCTTACTCCAGAGATGTGTTGCCTTAAGACGCGCCGCCGCCATCGTTGCTTCCTGCTGTATGAACAGGTGGAGCGGCGGGAGTCCCAGCATGGCTTCGATAGCTGCAGTCGGAGTGGTCCTCATGCATCCTGTGGTGGCCATGCAGGCTAGTCTTTGCATGCGCTGTAGTTTGTTGGAGGCTGTCGCTAGCTTGGTGCGGGGCCACCAGACCACGGCCCCGTAGGTGATCATGGGGCGGATCACTGCGGTGTACAGCCATAGTATTATTTTGGGGGATAGGCCCCATTTCTTACCTATCATTTTCCTACACTGCCAGAAGGTGATGCAGGCCCTGTTTAGTTTGGTATCCAGATGACTGCTCCAGTTCAGCTTACTGTCCAAAGTAACCCCGAGATACTTGACTTCGTTGGCCAATTGAAGTTCCGTGTTGAACAGTTTCGGTAGGCTGAAATGGCCTAATGCTCGTTTGTGGGTGAACATGACTAGTTCGGTTTTGGTGGGGTTTACTGATAGCTCAAATTCCCTGCACCATCTTTCTACAATACGTAGTGCTTGTTGTGTGAGGTTGCAGATCGTTCCCGTCACCTTCCCCGAAACAAGAATTGCGAGATCGTCTGCATAACCAATTGTGAAGTAATGGTTGGCGTTGAGCTTGGTGATAAGATCATTGATTACCAGATTCCATAGAAGGGGGGATAGTACCCCTCCTTGGGGGCAGCCTCTGGCTATCATGGCCAGCTGCTGCTCGTCCTCCAGGCGAACCACTCGTTTGCTAAGCATGTTTGTAATCCAGTCCGTAATTACCTGATCTGCCCCATGTCTGAAGAGGGCGCTGCCGATACTGGAGAAGTTGGTTTTGTCGAAGGCTCCTTCGATGTCTATAAAGGTGCCCAGGCAGGTGCCCTTTTGATGTATTGCTTCCTCTATCTGACTGACCACTTGATGTAGAGCAGATTCAGTCGACTTACCTGAGCTATAAGCGTGTTGGTTACCGTGTAGCGGTATAGTTTTGAGGGCGCCGTCTCTCAGCTCCCTATCACATAGCCTTTCCAGTGTTTTCAGCAGAAAAGAGGTCAGGCTGATTGGTCGGTGGGATTTGGCGCTAGTATAGTCACCCTTACCTGGTTTTGGGATGAATATAACTTTCACTTCCCTCCAGCCTTTGGGAACGTACCTAAAGGCCAGGCACGCTCTCATTATGGGCACTAGTCTAGTTGCGACAGAGGCTCCCCCCCATTGTATTAAGGCGGGAAACACTCCGTTGGGACCAGCTGCCTTGAAAGGATGGAAGCTGCGGATGGCCCATTGGAGTTTCTCCAGCGTGATCACTCTGCATGTGTAGCTCCAGTCATTTTCAGATGGCGTTTGGGTTACATCCTGCCAGTCGATTACCTGCGCGAAGACACATCCAGGGAAGTGAGTTTCAATTAGGATGCGTCTTGTTTCTTCAGGTGACGATGTGAATGTGTTATCAGGTTTGCGGAGGGTAGCGGGCCCCGCCGTTTTCTGTTGCGCCAGTACCTTTCTTACCCTGTTGGCTTGCTGACAGGATTCGATGCCCCCACAGAATTTGCGCCAACCCGCGGTACTCCTGAATCTGATGCATTTTTTGTAGCAAGATTTGGCTGCATAATAGCTATCCCAGTCCTCGTCCGCACAAGTGTTCATGGCTCTATTTAGAGCTTTCCTTACCTTCCCGCGCTTGCGCTCCAAGTCAGCACCCCACCAAGGCTGTTTGCCTGGTGTGCTACGCGGGATGGTCTCTGGGCAGGCAGTGTGGTAGCTGTCTAACATTAGTTTAGTGATCTGACTTACTTGTGCCTCAATCTGTGTCGTGTCCGCAAATGACGTCGGACCGCTTGGTGTAGTTAGCTTTGCTACTAGGCTACGCGTATAGGTGCCGCGATCCGTATGACGCGGATTGCGACGTGGTGTTGCAGGTCGAGCGCAGACTTGGATGTCGAAGCGAATCCACCTATGATCAGAGCAGGAGGCCTCCTTGGAGACCTGCCAGCTTGTGATGATTTCCGCCGCGCCCTCCGTTGCCAGGGTAAGATCAATGATCGTGCGGCTACGCCTAGTTACGAAGGTAGGTTCAGCGCCGGTGTTTAGTATGGATAAGTTAGTCGAGAATAAATATTCAACTAAGGCCTTACCCCTTTCGTTTTGGGTGTCCATGCCCCATAGATGGTGATGAGCATTGGCGTCGGCCCCGACGACAATCTCAAACCCGCGACTCTCGCAGTAGCCCACGAGACGGGCGAGGTCATGGGGGGGCGGCGCCTCCGCCTCAGGCATGTAGGCCGAGGCGAAGACGATTGCCATCTCTACGGCGTCGGCACGTGGTATATACAGCTTTGCTGCAGAGACATCTCTGCAACAGAAATCAGTTAAGGGCTGTGTTTTAAGGTTACCTGTAACATAGATACACGATCTGGGTTGATCGTGATCAGTGGTAACCAGGAGCTTACCTCCAAGATTGGACAGTCCTTGTATACGGCCGGCCCTAATCCACGGCTCCTGGATCAGAGCAATGGCCGAGTGTTGTACCTCCAGCCACTTGCGGAGTTGAGCCGTCGCAGTCTGACTGTGGTGGAGGTTGGCTTGGAGGACTTTACAGTCGGACAAAAGGTACGACATCGCTGGTCGTCCCCTCGCCCTCTTCCCCCAGTCTGAGCCCGGCAAGCAGGTCGCCCTCGTCAAAGCCTTCCTCTCCTTGGCACGAAGCCGGGGACAATACCATGTCATCCAGCTCCCCATCCAAGGAAGAGGCGGCACCTACGATGGCGGCAGCAGGGGTGGCCGACTCTGCTACAGCAGGTTCGGCCACGGGTGCTCCCGGGTTGTTTGGTGGCGGAGTGGGCTCCCCCGCTGGTATCACTGGCCGCTGCATCGTGTCCACGGAGATGGTTTCGGTTGTGGGGTCCCATCCGTTAGGAACTTCGGTGTACTTGCCGTTCTGCCCTTGGAACCTTAAGTACACCGTTCCTACTCCTATCGAGAGGCGGCGTCCGGCTCTCATAATGGACGGGATTTGGTCCACCGGGACACCCACCACGACGAACCATGCCGCGGCCTGTTTGTTAACGTGGAGTAGTACCCACCTCTTGACGTCAATCCAGGGGTTCTGATAACTCAGAGCGCGCCCAATATCGGTCGGCTCTTCGAAGACCCCCTGTTCGTCTGGGATGACGATACCACACCGCGTTCGTGTGTCGATCTCCGACTGGCTCTTGACTACTAGCGGGATGCCAGTGAGAAGAGACAGTGCGGGGACTGTTTCCCTTAGCCATGCTAAGGTGTGGTCGTTGCCGCACCACAGTTTCAGGACACCCCCGGAAAACACCGGCTTGGCTTTAAAAGTCGGTCCTGGGGTGTCTGGTTTGGGGGACCGGGCCTCAATGATTATCTGCTTTTGGATAGCAGTGAGTACCCGGTCCGATACGTCCTTGCTCAGGATCCCTGTGCGGTCGCAGGTAATTGCGACGTCCAGGGTAGTACTGGCAGCTTGGGCGTAGCTTAGTTTGGCGGCCCGCTTGGACTGATCAAACCGCGGCCGCTTATGATCCCCCCGAGGTGTTAAACTCTCGTTGAGCGCACGCTTGGCCGCGGCCTGGTCCTTCCCCTCGGGTCGCTGTGTTGCTCTGGACCCTGCAGTCTGTCCCTCATGAGCACTGGGGGGCCCTGGCGCAGATCGGCTTGTGCCGGCCACCGCCTTTGACCGCTCCCCAGTGGAGAAATTTAGCTGGCCGCCAGTCGGTTTGACCGAACTGGCGGCAGGGTCCTGTTTATCAGGCTTCCCCTTGCCCTTGCCTAGCCTCTTGCGAGCCTGACGGCGCTCCTTCCTAGTCGCACGTCTGTTCTGTGCTGAGGCGGCTGGTGGGCCTGCGGTGCCTGTGCAAGGGCAACGAACTCGTTCGTTGCCTTTACCCTTACCCCTGCTTCGTTTGCCCACAACCTGCCAGACGCGTGCAAAAGCGTCCTCAGCATGGCTGGCCGAGTCCGTTTGACCGGTTGTGGCCGCTTGTTGCGAGGAGGTTGGAGTTGCCACAGGAGTGGGAGGGTGTTTCACGGTGCCAGTTTTACCCGGCACCGGGGTTCGTGCGGCGAAGGTCGGACCGGCAGTGGTGTTACCCGTCGCCGTCGTAGCCGCCTGTGTTTGAGAGGGGTCGGTACTGGTCCCAATCAGCGCCGACGTCCTCTGTTTTAATTGGGACTTGGTGGTTTTGGTCTTGACTGTGGTTCTCGCCACAGCCGGACCAGCGCCCGCGCTGGTACCCGCGGCGTTAGTCGCAAGGTGGCCAGGGGCGAGAGAGGTGCAAGCACCCCCCTTGGGAGTCTCATTGGCTTTCGCCTCCACTCCGGTTTCTGGGGTTTTTTTAACTGGCTCTAAAGCATCCATGTTAAGTTGATTAGAAAATTCGTCTCTCTGGCTCCCACCCTCCATGGAGAACGCACCTGGGAACGTCTCACTATAAAAAGATCGATCGTTAGGACTACCAGAGAGATATAGGTGCGCAAGGCTGGTTTACAGTGCGACATCGGGTGCTCGATCAGGTTGGCCCCCAAAGAGCTGAGCAACCTTCACTTACACCGTCAGCATGACCTTTACCTACCGCTTCGGTCGTCCGAGGGCAACTTCAGCGGACCTCACGCACCTCGCCTGTGACCCTCTGACGGGACACTGTGACCATTTCCCTACCCCTGGCTATTGGGTAGGGCCACCGTTTCGCTTGAAATCCAGACCAAAGGGGGCGTGTTGCCTCACGGGCACATTACAACCAGAGCCGCTCGGCTCAACCCCCCAGGACTCCTTCATCCCCGCTCACGGCGCTCGACTGCGCAGGTTCTAGCGCAGGTGACTACTTGCTCCTACTCACCATCAGCTGATTTTAGTGATAGGCGAGCCCGCCACCACCCAGTCACGCCGGGGTCGCGGTTAGGAGCGGGAGTTGGATCGGGAGGGGGGGGGGGTATAGTGGAAGGAGTGAGGATATAGGAAGGGAGTAGTGGGTAGGGATTGTGAGAATGGGGTCCTGGGAAATAGAAGGGGGTTGTGATGTCGCCTGGTGGTTTTTGTTACGTCTATTTCTTAAGGAATTAGACCAAGAAACGGGGTGGCAACCTCGTGAAGGTACATCCACCAGACTTGCCTTGAGGATCTACACGACTGCAGCGCTCTCCCTCAAGACCCCGCCACTCTGCTGCCTCTGAGGGAGGCGGCAGGGTAGGTCTGCATCTATACTACCAAGCAAAGCAAAGCAAAGCAAAGCAAGCCTGTCGTTGTGCAACCGTCAAAGCATAAATCCAGCCCCTCCCCGACAGTTAAAATTAACGTAATTCGTCCCCGATTCGACAGTTAAAATTAACGTAATTAACTTGACATTTTAACAGACTCAACTTGATTCCTACTGTGATGAACTGGGGCGTACATGAAATTGAGGCTCTTAACTTCTGAAGGCAATAAACAATTTCGTGTCTTAATTAAGTTAATGTTAAAACCACAATGCTATCCGACCGTGCTGACTGCGCTTGAGAATAATTCCTCGTCCATTAACAACTTCTACATTAACTCTCAGATAAATCTCTCAGATTCCATTACCTTCGATTTTTTAGCTTTCCAAATTCAATTTTTACCAAGTCATCGTGAGGAGGGAGATACTTCGTTTTGGAAAGTTGAACAAAGTCAATTTATTTAGCGCAAGTTTGAGTGTGGGGCGCGGGCGGTGCGGCGGCGCGGCGGGGGTATCTATCAGCGTTTGTCGCGAAAGATTGATGGCACTCTCCTCGTGCCGCTCACCTCACTGAATACAAACACCGCGCACGTGCGGGGCACACACGACGCATACTGGAGCAGGCCCACCGAGCAAGAGAGTGCAGAAGATTTAAACTATGGAAGCGAACTTGGGATTCAGATGACAGCCCTGTGATTTATAACTATAAGTGTATGGATTTTCTGTGTTTAACATAATGAAATCGAGGGAAAGTAATAAATTGCGTGAACCACCAAAAATCGCTGCGACATAATCTCAATTTGCGCACAAGCTACACCCGTTCGATTTGATTACAATAGACTTCAATTTCGTATACATTTTTAATACCGTACGTAAATTACGCGCTTTAACGTGAAGTCGCGGACACCAGCCCGTGTACGTCGTGGGCCTTCTGTACATACCTCTCCGTTACCCGCTGGCTCCTAGCGGGATACCTACCAGGTGCCCGCCGTACGAGAATGTTTAGGAACAGAGCTGAATACGGTAGGGAAACCAATTACCATTAGTACAACATTGCGACAAGTTACCGAATTGTAATTATAACAAGTCGCCGGGTACTACATAATAGGCCATAATGAAAGAGACAACTTTTTGAAAGGTATTTAGTCGCGACGTGCTATTGGGCATCAATATGTTATATATGATATTCGTCAGTAACTCAGAGCACATGCTGTGAAGCGTCCCACACATTATCATTAAAATGTAAAATATTCATTTTCTGCGACATGTAAATTATTCGACATTTTAATGGACCACCACATACAGTGAATTAATCATATGTTTTAAGTAGCATCTTATGTTACTGGCCGATGTATGCGTTATGTTAACATACCAAAGTGACTTATTGACTGTATCTAACAAAACAGACTACTGTGCTTCTGGGTAGTTCGTTGTGCCACTTCTTCTTCCCAGCTAAAGCACAAGGAGGTCGTGAAGGGTGGGCGTTTAGGATGACTGTCTTATGTAATTTTGACGTTCGAAAAGTGCTGATTTTCAACCTAATATGAATAAATAGCTTTTAATTTTTGAATCCATTGTCCCAATCTTCGTCAGATGAGCTGCCAAGTAGGTCTAGCAATAGTAAGTGTTGCATGCGCTTCATTGCAAAAACTTAACAGCCTAGACCTACAAGGTTAAAACGTACGATTCTAAAGACGGCATCCGGTAAGATGACGCAGTCGCGATGGTATATTATCGTATCTTAGCTGTGTGAGAGGTCATATATCATATGTGACCCGCTTGATGCAGCCGCGGGCCGGTGTCCAGGTATACCAAAGGTGCGCCGCTGTCATCCGCCGCGCCGCCGCTTTGTGGCGCCATACCGCAGCGCCGCGCCGCCGTTTGTCACACAGATGATAAATGACAAATGATAAATGATTTTATTTTTGTAAGTAGCTTTGTACAAACACTTTTACACGTCAATCATATTTCCACAGAGTACATTATTATATACATATTTCACCTGTGTCAGCCGCCTGCAGCTAGGAAATTAATATTTTATTTGTGTTTAAGCGCCGCGCCGGTCAAAGGCGCATAGATATAAATGTACTTGTACATATTATTAGTAAATAAATAAATACATAAATAAATGTTTGGCTTGAACGGATCTATGTTACTGTAACTTTGCGCACATTGTACATAAACACAGATTTTTCGTATTCCGTAAACATTGTCATCGCATACCTACTTTATTATCATAATAGTTAATCGTTTCGGGTGCCGTCTCTTAGAAAAATCTCATTGCGCAAGTAACACGACACAATTTATTCGTTCAAATAATAAATTATGTTGTAGTGCTATTTCGGTGAATATTATTTGCTACCGCTGCAGCGCTGTGGCGCTGAAACAACACGATACATAACGTAGTCACCGCAGCCGGCTTATTTAAGTTTCACGTTTCCGCTGCAAGCAGTACGCGACGCTCGCGGTCGTTGCAATACTTCCCCAAATAGGTTTCATGTTTAAAAATTATATCCAACTAGCAGTTTGCCCGCGACGTCGTCCGTTTGGATTTCGTACTTTTCTCTAAAAATGAGCACCCACCTATAAAAGGTATTTTTCGAAAATTTATGTTTACGGTTTTGTTTGTTTACGAGTTTGTTTCGGCTTTTCTTCTCAGGGAACAGTCAGCTAGGAAATGCCGGCGCCATCTAGTTTTAAAAATATTGAACAACAAAATATTGACGTGTAAAAGTGTATTTTATGATCTACTTACATAAATAAACATTTCATTTAATTTCATTTCATATTATTTATTAAGATAATTCGGATCAATCCACTTTTTAAGTTAATAGACCAAAATTAGCCACGTTTCCATTGTATGTAGGTACACATTTTCGAGCTTATTCAAGCAAGCAGTTAATTCCACCTCTTAAATTTATCACGCTTTTCCATCCCGTTAGGAGTAAATTTTGTAATCCTTGAAACACTTACTTATTCATATTGCTTTAAGCATTAGTAAGTAAAGAGTTTTGAGTAAAAAGAGTTTAATCCGACAGTGCGTTTCAATTTTCCTTCCAAAGATACCATCTAGATCATGAGTGAAGAGTTGTTTTAAAAAACCAAAAGAGAAAATATTTAATTAACTACGGCAAATATCCCTAAGTTTTAAGTTCATTAACCAAAGGAATAAGATTTTGCATAAGAACTGTATCCCTCTTTTCACCCCCAAAAGGGCACAATTTTGACAAAAAAAGCTGTGATATGTTCAAACATTAATTATATCTCTCTCTCCGTAGAGCGGACAGTTGAAATAGCCTGTATCGAATTGGAGCGGTCTGTTGTATTAAGTGTGTACAGACCACCTTCAGGATTGTATGACTGCTTTGTAAAGGTAATGGATGAAGTATTACATAAGATTTGTAACTTAAACAAATCTATTATTGTTTGCGGTGATTTTAATGTTAATTTATTAGATAACTCAGGTTATTGTAGTAAAATAATAAGTTTATTTCAGTCCTGCGATCTTGTAAACCTATTTATGGAGCCCACAAGTATAACCCCTAGTAGTGCCACATGCCAAGATAATATTTATACAGATGTTATACCGAGTCACAAAAAAATTATAAATTTACTGGATTCAGATCATTGCGGGCAACGGATTACCATTCAAAATCAAATTAACAAAATGGGTAAAAAGGATATCATTGTTAACCCCAAAACTGCATTTCGCCTAGAGGACTTTAAAGTTAAACTCGTAAATAAACTACCAGTTATGTCTACGAATGCTGATCCTAATCATCTATATGATGAGTTTTTAAGATATATTGTAAACAATTTAATTCCCCTTTTATTCCAAAAACTATTTCGATTAATAGTAACGTCTCTTTCAGTGATTGTGCTACCATTGGTATTCATAAAAGTAGAACATGACTTTATAGGCTGTACTATGGACTACTGTACTAAAGGACTAATGTAAACACTGCTGAATTTCACTCATATGTTAGAAAATATTCTAAATGAAATAAAAAAATGTTTGTTGGATGGCCAAGTCGCGTTATTTGAGTTCAAAGATTAAAAACAGTAGTAATGAAATTAAAATGACTTGGAATATTATCACTAGTGAAATGGGAAGGTCTACTTAGCGAAATACTGACTACAGCCTGTCTATCAATGACAACATAAAAACACCAGACTCGCAAGTCACAACGGCTTTTGAAAAATTATTTACAGATATTCCCGTTTCAACTACAAAATCTCTAAGCTCATCACCTTCTGTTGCTGAGTCTTTGCTTAAGGAAAATGTTAATGTTTGTAATTCAGAATTTCATTTTGAACATATTAGCTGTAGAGATATAATTAAAACCTTTCACACTTTGGACGTAAAATGACAGCACATTTGTGGGATAATTCTGTAGAGGTCGCCAAGTCCATTATTGACATTGTAGCATCTACTTTATCTTTTATATTTAATCATTGTATCGACTGTGAGGAGTTTCCTGTATAGTAAAATAATACCTTTGTTTAAATCAGGTAGTACATCAGGCCCTTCTAATTATAGACCTATTTCAGTACTACCTACCTTAGTAAAATTTTTGAGAAATTAATTTTAGACCAATTGCAAAGATTTTTAATAAACAAAATTTATTACACAGCAAACAGTTCGATTTTAGAAGGGGTCGTTCAACTACCGATGCCGGTGTTGAACTCTTAGGGCATATTTACAATGCATGGGAAAATAAATACGATGCCTTGGGCATTTTTTGTGACTTATCTAAAGCATTCGATTGCGTGCTTCATGAAACTTTAATCAGGAAACTCCGCCACTACGGGATCCAGACACACCGCTCTGGATCTTCTTATTTCATATTGTTGTAATAGGATTCAGTGTGTTGATGTAAATGGGAAAAGATCTAGAGAGATAGTTTCAATGGGAGTCCCACAAGGCTGGTTCTTGGTCCTTTCTTGTTTCTTATTTATATTAATAAGTTGCCTTACCTTATAAAGGATAATCATGATATAGTGTTGTTTGTGGATGACACTTCACTTTTGTATAAAGTTAAACGTCAGCAGCTGGTTAATAACGATGTAAATAACGCAATCGCAAAAGTAGTTCACTGGTTTAATGTTAATAATTTACTTCTTAATGAAAAAAAAACCAAATGCATTAAGTTTACGCTACCTCACGTTAGGCAGGTGAAAACTACTGTGTTGATAAAGGGTGAAGAATTGAATCCTGAAGATATCACTGTATTCTTGGGCTTAACTTTGGATGCCCAGCTTCAGTGGGACCCACATAAAGATAAATTGTCGAAAAAGCTAAGCTCTGCAGCATACGCTGTTAGAAAAATTCGTAATTTAACTGATATAGAGACAGCCCGTTTAGTGTACTTTAGCTATTTTCATAGTGTAATGTCGTATGGTGTATTCTGCTGTGGGGAAAAGCCGCCGACATTCAGACTATCTTTGATTTGCAGAAAAGAGCTGTTCGATCAATTTGTAAATTAAGTCCGAAACATTCTCTCAGAGAGAAATTTAAGGAAATTAATGTAATGACTGTGCCGTCACAGTACGTTTTTGAAAATCTTTTATATGCCCATAAAAATATTAAATTGTTTAAAAAATACAGTGATATCCATAGTATAAATACCAGGAACAAACACAAATTTGTTGTACCATCGACAAGGCTCAAGAAAATAGGTAAAATAGGAAAATTCAGATATGAATGTATCATACGCTTTTATAATAAACTTCCAAAACATGTTCAAGATCTAAGTATCAATAAATTTAAATCATTCATTAAACCTAAGTTGTGTCTGAAAGCCTTTTATACCGTTAAAGATTATATTGAGGACATAAAAGCTTGGGATTGACCTGCTCTGCTGCAATTTTTGCATACTAAATGTTGCTTTTTTTTGCATACTCTTTGACATTTGATAATTATTACATACACTTTGACATGAATATTTACTTCGAGAAGTATAATATTATTTTTGTTTTTAACTATTGCGAATGTGAGGATTATGTGGGTCATGTTTTGTTTTTTTTTTTGTGTTTTTTGGTTCGTGTTTCATCTCTTTCTCAGTTAGTTTTAATATTAATCTGGCAGCTTGAGTATTTTATGCGGCCTACCCAAATGTCCTGTCTTTGGTATTGTTCGTCAAATCGTTCAGCTCCTCAAGTTCTGAGTTGAGCTGTAAAATTACTGACAAATGCGTGCACAGAATGGACAGACCCACTCAATCTGTGTGGTTCTTTCCTCAAAAGACCATTTCAGACACCGATCCACATGGTCTTCACATGATCTGACCAAGATTATGTCTGGACTTTAAAAGAGACTGTGACCTCTAAGTTTGTTTCGGCCTTTCTTCTCAGAGTAGTCAGATAGGAAACGCCGACCTCATCTAGTTTAAAAAATATGATTGACGTGTAAAAGTATTTGTACAAACCTACTTACAGAAATAAAATCATTTCTCATTTATACATAAACTCACGCCTTTATCTCGCAGGGTAGGCAGGCACTACAGCACGGTACCTGCTGTGATGCTTACATACTCCCTTTGCCTCGCTTACGTTCATACATCTGGTCATACACCAAACACGCACGCCGGTTGCGAGTACTACGTGCCTGGTCTTTCTGAAGAACATCACCATTATGGTCACTACCATGTCCTTCTAGGGCGTCCCCTTCCGGTGTTTCCACTCACATATGCCTTGTAAATACATTTTGTTAGCCGCCCTTCATTCACCCTCAACGTGACCAAACCACCTAAACATACTCTTTTATATTTTTGTCAATAGATCTTCTTTAAACTCGCATCGTTATGTTATCACATCATACCTCAGCCTATAGTCACACCACACATTCATCGCAAGGAACGCATTTTCACAGCATTTATTCTACTTTTATGCAACTTTTCCCGATCCAACATTTACTTCCATACATAAGTAGGCTCTAGCACACCATTGTAAACAGCCAGTCGAGCCTGTTCGGACATCAACTGGTTGGTCATAACTGCAGGTATAGCACCATTTACTTTATTTCCCGAATTTACTTTCCTTTCCACATCTTTATCAATATTTCCACCCCTTGTAAACAGACTCCTAAAATATACGAACTCACTTACTTACTTGTTAAATACGGATCCCTAATGGATATCGCCGACCCCGCACATTCCTACATGTTTACGCCAGCCGCATAGAAACTGCAACGATGACATCCGCCGAGCCACGAGCCGCCGACGCAGCAAAATTCAACAGTAGCAATTAATTATTTTTAAGTATTTTTGTGTCATTCCATATTCTAACATCGAATAGGTTTCACCAAGTAAATTGTTATAATTCCATTTAATTAAATAAGTTTTAAAATCACTTTGGGTTTTTTTTCGATCCACCGTCTGCAGTTTACGTAATTGGCGCAGTCGGTAGGATACTCGCGGGCCGGTTCGCGAATCGCGTTAGAATCATCCCCATCGATTACCACGATCGCGAGTCACCCGGGCGGCTATCCAGTCACGTCACGAGTATCCAGAATCTACGGTAAAGCTGCGGAGCCGCGTGGAGAATCCAGACATCGATTCACGAAGAAGGACCAGAGATGAAATATATGTGAGTACACTAGAATCATTCTCGTGTTGCTTCCTCTCTATTCCTAGTTTCTTTTATGTCCAAGATTTTCCATCACGAAAGATTTAATCGTCAGGAACCTGCATCGCGACAGGCGCGTCGACATATATTAGACATTAGCAGATATTTAGATAGTGAAATAGATTTTAATTTAAATAGTTTATTTGAACCTGAAATGCCTCACGATCCCGACGTAATTTTCAAGGCCTTACGCCTTGTACCCGATTTTGAAGGAAACCCTAATGTACTGACGAGGTTTATTAACATCTGTGACCGGATAGTAACTCAGTATGCAAGCTCTGAGCCTGGCAATGAGCTAGGAAATCTGTGTCTTTTAAACGGCATCTTAAACAAGATAACAGGCCCTGCCGCATCCACCATCAACTCAAATGGCGTCCCTGAAACTTGGGCAGGTATTAGATCAGCTCTAATTAATAACTTTTCAGATCAGCGGGACGAAACGGCTTTGTACAATGACCTCTCGTTGGCTACGCAAGGTAATAAGACCCCTCAGGAATTTTATGATCAATGTCAAACCTTGTTTAGCACAATTATGACTTACGTGACATTACACGAGACCTTACAGACGACTATTGAAGCGAAACGGACACTCTATAAGAAAGTGACAATGCAGGCTTTCGTACGTGGACTAAAGGAACCTTTAGGCTCACGTATACGTTGTATGCGTCCAGAAACCATAGAAAAAGCTCTGGAGTTCGTGCAGGAAGAACTAAATATTATATACCTGCAGCAGCGTAATGATGCCCCGAAAGCTCAAACTGCCCAGAGTGCACCCAAAATTTTGTATAAACCTCCCATGGTGCCTGGTGTGCCTTTTAACTTTCCGCGACAACCGGTACCTAACTGGCCCGCACCAGTAGGACAAAGAGGCTACCAACCCCAGCCTCAGGCCTTTAAATTCAGTATGCCTAACCAGCATCAAAATCGCATGCCTACCCGAACCCAACAAATGTTCCGTGCACCATTGCCAAACTACAATCCTCAAAGTAACGTTTTCAGGTTGCAACATAATCCACCACAAAATTCGGGTCCGAAACCTATGAGTGGTGTTCAACATTTTGTTCCGAAACCATTACCAATGAGGCCAGGGCATGACTGGCAACGAAATGGAAATCCACCACCTAATAATTATTTTAAAACGCGTGAGTTAAACCTCAGCGAGCTTGCTTTGCCTGATAGTTCTTAGTATTCTGCTGACTATTACTATGAGCCAGTATATGACTACTACACGGACGGTAATGACTGTTACGTTGTTTGTGACTTTGACTACAACACCAGCATGACTGATTCCAATACGACTACAACTTATAATACCGATAATCAGGTGACAGGTGAGGCAGAACCACACTTAGGCCCTAGCGGTACAAACCAGAATCAGAACCAAAATTTTCAGTCGGACCAGAAATCCAAAGAGCAAAAATAGACCTTAATTTACAGACCCAAAGACAGTTACCCTACATAGAAATTTCTTGCCCTCCTTTAAAATTTTTGATTGACACTGGCGCTAACCAGTCATTTATAAGCCCCGAAGCTGTACAAAAGTTTTTCTATGATTATCCTCTCAACTATGACCCTTTCGAAGTTACGAACGTACACGGAGTTAGCAGAAATGATTATTCCATAACGCTACCGTGTTTTAACGAATTCAATGAGGCCGATAGTATAAAATTATTCGTTTACCGTTTTCACGATTACTTTGATGGTCTAATAGGATTAGACTTATAATCCAAATGGGAAGCTAAAATAGATTTAAAAGATTTCCAATTAGTAACGCGTACTGCTACGAATCAAATTAAAGTATACGATTCACGCAATGTTAACCTGTATGAGGATATTATCCCTGCTAAAAGTTCTAAATTAGTTAAAATACCCATAAATGCCCCGGATGGCGATGTTTTAGTAAGCGAACAAGTTTTTTGTAATTGTATTATCCACGAGTGCCTTACCACTGTTACCAATAGTCGTGGATATGTGGAGTTAGAAAATCCAACACCTAACGACGTTATATTTTCGTTAGACCAATCAACTCGTGCAGAACTGTTTAATGCCAAGTGCACGCAAATGAAACAAACGAGAAATCATTCGTGTACATAGAGGCTGAATGCCCGAAGTACAGCAGCATCCATCTCTGTGAAAGGAAGACAAGTCATCAGATCCGGACGAAGCCTGATTGTATCCAAGAGCTCATCATCAACCAAGGTCTAGAAGACACCTGCCAATTCACCAAGATTTCACTCTCCAAACAAGCCATAGAAAAACTGGACGATCAACACTACGTTTTATCATTTCCCCAACCGACTAAAGTACAATTAGCCTGCGGCAGAAAAGACTTTAATATCCTACAAGGAAGCTATTTTGTCACCATACCCATGGACTGCTATCTAGAAACAACAGAATTCACAATCATCAACGACAGCAACGAGATAAAAGGACAGCCACTGAAGCTATCAAAGATCCCTTATAATAAAATGGATCAAACAACTGAGTCCACTCACATCATCGGTTTCAATTCAGTCAACTTGGAAGAACTTCACAGCATCCAGAACAAAGTATTGATGGAAAACCCTATTCAAATCAATAAGATCCAGCAGGTGGCCCTGTACCATACAACCATACCATTTTACATCCTTGTACTATGCGCAACCATACTTATCATTTTGGTAATAAGCCGCAGATACAAATGCTGGAACCTTAGAGGAGGTGACAAAAAGGAGCAACACTCTCCTAAGATCCATACGTATGAAGATGTAACCAGAAAACGAGATGAACTCCCAGCAACATTTTCTCTCAATATGAGCAAATAGTTGCTGTTCTGCGGATGGAGGTGTTAAATACGGATCCCTAATGGATATCGCCGACCCCGCACATTCCTACATGTTTACGCCAGCCGCATAGAAACTGCAACGATGACATCCGCCGAGCCACGAGCCGCCGACGCAGCAAAATTCAACAGTAGCAATTAATTATTTTTAAGTATTTTTGTGTCATTCCATATTCTAACATCGAATAGGTTTCACCAAGTAAATTGTTATAATTCCATTTAATTAAATAAGTTTTAAAATCACTTTGGGTTTTTTTTCGATCCACCGTCTGCAGTTTACGTAATTTACTCCACACTCTTATCATTTATTTTCACATAACACACCGATGCATTCTCTTCTCTTTCACCCCATTGTATCCCGTTAGAGGTAGACTTCGAAAAACCTTGAAACACGTTTTTCTTTATCTTTGGTTTTAAGCAAAACTACCGAGTTTCCAGTTAATCGGACGGCGCATTCAAATTGTTCCATACGAACTTTGACACCCCCCAATCCCCCAATCCTGCGGGATAGTTTAGAAAAACAAAAAAAGACACATTTTATAATTTACTTGGAAATGTATACGTGACAACTTTCAAGTTGATTACCTGACGGACTATGATTTTTCATACAAAAAAATCCCACCTGTTCACCCCCTTAAAAGTCGAATTTCCAAAAACTAATTCTTAGTTTTCCCCTACATTATGAAAATAAACCTTTTACAAAATGTTATGTTCCTAATCCCAGTGGTATCGGGTGTGCGTTGATATGACAGTCAGTCAGTCAGTTTCTCCTTTTATATATATTTTTTATTAATGACATCTATTTTTAAAAAGGATAATAACCCGCGCTTTAATTAATAGTGTTCTACAAGCCGCTTCATTGTCATCTACTGCCACCCACGCAGGTCATAGTGTCATTAGAAAACTATCTGAATCTTTGTTTACTGCCTGTAGCAATCAGAATTATTTATTGCCAAACAAAGCTATGCGTTCTGAGACTAACATGCTATACTATAAGCTGATACTGCATTCCAGGATGGCAACACAAGGCACTGCAGGTCAGTAGATCGTGCTGCGCCTGTCGGACACAGACGTCTGGCGCACGTCCAGGCCGTACTTCGCCCTGCCGCATGCCGCCACCACCGTGCATCATGGCGCTGCCGCACAGTGGTTCGAAATCGACGCTCCGTGGACATTGAAATCTTCAGGCGAGAAATAAAAATCGGAACGGTTTTATTTCAGTATTATTTATAATATTTGGTAATATGACAGCTATGGACAGCAACATCTCCAAAAAAAAAATTTTTTTTTGTATGAAGAAAAACACAAATGTCGTTTTTTCTCAAAACTTAATAAAACTAAAAGCCTGCGGCTTACATGGGGTGTTGTCCCACATGAGGCGATTCCGAAATGCTATAACACGCACACCCATGCGCGCCGCTTCACTCACAGCAGAGTGTTGAATTTCGAAAAATTCAGTTGGAGATTTTTACGTTGATTTAGGTGTGATCTTGAAAATATACAAAGTAATTGACTTTAGTTCGCTAAATTTATTAATTATAATGAGAAATAATGGAATATACAATATAAAAATACTAATAAAAACACTGAAATTGAGACTCATTTACAATATAAATAGATTTTGCAATATTTCTTATGATCATTTAATTCTTTGTTAGTAGATTATGTTAGTAGATACAAAGTTTGACTTCATAATTAACATTAAAAAAAAATTGGTACAAAAACTTATAACTAATACAGAAAAATACTAAAAATAGGCTATTGTATAATTGAGAAATAATAATCGATATTCAAACACAACATTCAAAAGCTAGTCTACTGAGTTTCGTCATCGCTACCAAAGAATTCAAAATTAGAATCCATCATACTTGGCACCTCAACAAATTCAATGTTTTCCTTATCCATGGTTTCCTAGTCAATTAAAAGAAGAGACTTCATTTCCTCAGTTAAATCATTTCTACTCTTATTTGTCAGTTTAGGTCGAATGCTTGACAAATATGGGTCTGAGGATACGATGAAACCATTAAAGATGTCATGGTTTATCGCTCTGCGACAAAATTTCCGTGTATGATGTTCCCTGAGTTTTCTAAAATCTTTGTTTCGGACCTCAGATGCCTCTTCTGATAGTTTTCATACAGGCAAAATATTGAAATATTTTATTATTACGGCTCCATGCAGCAGAAGTTTGTGGATACTGGAAGGCATGAAATACCAGCCATACATTTCCACATACAGCTGCGCAGTTTCGTCGAGATAATTGGCAAACAAATCAATATTAATAGACTGTCCTAATGATACAACACGGAGAATAGTTGCGAATTTTTGGATGAGCTCCTGACTTAATCTGGATTAAGTCAGGAGCTCATCCAAAAATTAATGCAATTAAAGCAAATGTCACTGGTGGTATTTGCAGTCTTCTCAGGACTCTGGAAAAATGTTCTAGCCGTGTTGCCATCATTCGTGGTTCCAGCACCTTTATATAAAAATACTGATATGAGAACATTATTAGATAAGTTTTATAATGTTACACTACATAAAAAACCCTTTGATATTATACAAAATAAATAAATCAACTAACCTTGTTTTACGAGTCCCATTTCCTCTCGAAATTTTCGCTGTATCGTCTGTTTGCGACTTTTCAAAGCTGCTTTACTAGCTTCATCTCTGGCTTGCCATTTTTTTTAAATCTAATCGGTAAGCGATATGCAGCAGGCATTCCATCGATCTGATCCATGCATGCAAAGTCGACAAACCATACTTGCAAATATCAGATGATACAGATTTCCTAAAATATGAATAAAAAGTTTAACAGGGTTTTTCAATTAAATAAATATATATATGTATATATTTTAACATAGATTTTCAATATTAAACTCACATGTGAATCTTCTCCAAATCATTCATTTCACTTGGTACAGCTTTACAGATGTCACATGTTTGCATAGAGGTTTGTGACAGGTGAGACGTTATTTCGCCATTTATCATGGTCGTTAACATTGAATGTTTAACTTGTATATTATTTTCAATGATAGATAGCTTCAATGCTTTAATTTCAGTATCGATCAAACCCATTTCCTCCTTCAGGTCCAACTTATTTTCGCTGACAAACTTGAAATAAATTGGTCTGTAAAGCATTGTAGAAGAAGGTTTTGGGTTTCCCAGACCAAATCGTCACCACACATCAATTGCAAGGGCACAAAAGAGCTCTGAAAAACACTAGAGCCGTCTTCATCTGCATTCATGCATTGCTTGTAGTTGCTTTGATTTGACGCACCATCGAAGCCCCATTTGCAGATTAAGATGAGTTCTTTATCTTGCAAATGGTCCAAGTTTAATGTTTTGGCGAGTGACAGTGATGTCCAAAATAGCTTGAAGTTTTACTTTAACTCCTCGTTCGGTCACTTCAATATCGCTCTCAGGAGGATAGCATGCCTTCTTGGCATTTAAAACTGAATAATATATTGGGTACAAATCTACTCTACTTTCTTTCGCAGTTTCTCTTAAAGTTATATACTGCCACTTCGACAATTTCAAGGAAATCAATATACTGAACGCTTTTTCTGCTGAATACTTGTTAGTAATTGTCTTGCGTTTCAAAAAATTCTTGATCTCTGCTGCTTTTTCAGGATGCTCGGTAATATATTTTATTAAATTTTTCACGTCCTCATTCTCCTCACCACAACTCACTGCAGCGGCATATGCAAGTTCCTGAGAGTCATGCGTTAAAAGTTCTTCTATTCTTCTCTTCTTCTGTTTTTGGCATAATTCTGAGAAAGGTTTTGTTGGGCTCCTTTTTAGTGTTGTAGTGCTAACAGTACATGTAGTTACTTTGGACGTGGATGCACCTTCATTTATACCACTAGCACTTGAGGTTGAAGGTTCAACAGTATCAGTAACAGAGTCGACTGATACCAATCCAAGTTCTTCACTTTGTACAAATCTGTCTTTAATGAAGTTGGGCCATTTGATCTCTTTTTCTAGCCAAGTCTCATCATACTTCTTGACGAATGTATGTATCGTTCGATTACACGATTTCCAATTTCAATGCAAAACACACATATACATTTGACAAAACTGTTTTATTTATTTTTTTGTTCTACTTCAGAAAAATTTGTCGCTTTGGTTAGAAGTGCTTCTAACAAAATACTAGGCTGCGAAAAGCAACTTTTTGTTTTCACAAATATGAATATGTCCAAATTTATATAAAATCCTTCCATGATAATAAGTAAGTACGTAAGCAAGAAGTTAATGTGAAGGCGGCCCATAGAGTCATGGCCATCCGGATGATCCGGGGATACCGCACGATCTCCGGTGAGGCGGCGGGCCTCCTTGCCGGATTGCCGCCATGGGATTTGGAGGCAACGGTCCCCGCGCACACTTGGGAGTGGCGCCAGGAGGCCAAATGCCGGAGTGTAACTCCGCTGCCGTGGGAAATCGCGGCACGGCGGACAGAGCTCCGGAAGGATCTCATGGTTTTTTTTTTTTTTTTCTGGGTGGGAAATCATCAAATAACTTCTCCCGCTCTGGGTGGAGCGGGAGGGCGTGTCAGACTTTTACTGACTAAAACCCACCCGTGTTCCCTCAGTTGCCTGTGTGCCAGGGGCGGCGGTATCTCTTTCGAACAACCCGCACCCCTGGCAGGCATCGGCCCTTGCGGGCCCCTCTGTTGCTGCTGACATCTCTTTGAGGCGCGCGTGGAACACAACGCGCCGTCGACCCGGGCTTGGTCCTTACCGGACAGCGAGCTACCCATTACTCGCCGTCCGCAAGCCCGTGCCTACGGTGGCCGGGAATCAGCCTGGGATTCCCGACGCCCAGGGCGTCTCCTGCGAAGGCCACGGCTGTGAGGGCGCATGTACTGCATCTCCCTCACGTGCGCCGCCTCCCTCTTTGCGAGCATAACTGCTTCGCTGAAGGAGGCGACTGCCAGCCATGCCCTCTCGCTCCGTACCATGGCCTGGACCAGGGTCGGACGCGAGAGATCGCCGCCGCCGATCACCTCCACGAGGACACGGCGGTGCTCCGCCCAAGCCGGGCAGACCTCCACCGTATGCTCCACCGTGTCCTCTGGGCGATCTTCGCAATGGAAACACCCGGGCGTTTCCTCCCGCCCTATCCGAAACAGGAACCTCCCGAAACAGCCATGTCCGGTGAGGACCTGTGTCAGGCGGAAGGTGAGGACGCCATGCCGCCTCTCAAGCCACTCCTCAAAGAGGGGACTTACCGCCGCAATCGCGGCGTGCCCAGCACTGGGTTGCGACAATCGCACTTTCCACGTCGCCATGAGATCCTGCCGGAGCTCTGTCCGCCGTGCCGCGATTTCCCGCGGCAGCGGAGTTACGCCCCGGCGTTTGGCCTCCTCGCGCCACTCCCAAGTGAGCGCGAGGACGTTTGCCTCCAGATCCCATGGCGGTAATCCGGCAAGGAGGCCCGCCGCCTCACCGGAGATCGTGCGGTATCCCCGGATCATCCGGATGGCCATGACCCTATGGGCCGCCTTCAACCGGCGTGCTGGTTGGCGCCTCAATGTAGGCGCCCACACCGGCGCCCCGTATAGGGCCATGGCCCGCACGACCCCCGCGTAGAGCCTCCGGCAGGAGGCGTTTGGCCCCCCTAGATTGGGCAGGAGCCGCTTCAAGGCAGCCCCGGCCCGCTCCAGTCTGGGAGCCAAACGTCGGAAATGTTCCCCGAAGTTCCACCGGCTGTCGAGGACGAGTCCTAGGTACTTCATCGTCGACTCGACGCCGATGTGAACCCCTCCCACCGTTATCTGGGAACCCGTCAGTGGCGCATTCCGAAGACCATGAAACCACATGGCCTCGGATTTGTGCAAGGCCACCTCGAGTCCCAGTTGCCGGATCCTATCGACGATTGTCGCAACTCCGTGTGTCGCTAAGTCGGCCGCCGCCTGATACGACCTCCCTTGCGCCAGGACCAGCGTGTCGTCAGCGTAGCAAACTACGCTGACGCCACTAGGGAGGTCGGCGCGCAGCACCCAGTCGTATCCGATGTCCCACAGATGCGGCCCCAGGACCGATCCCTGTGGGACACCGCACGACATCTCTCGCCGGTTCCACTCTCCTAGGTGACCGGGGTAGATGACGGCCCTGTCCGTCAAGTAGGCCTCGACCACACGACAGAGGTAGGTCGGCATCCGGTGATACCGGAGTGCCTCCCTTATGCAACTCCAGGGCAGGGTGTTGAAGGCATTGGCGATGTCCAGAGACACCGCCAAGACGACCCCACCCCGGGCCACAGCATCCCCCGTCGTGAGGGCTCGCACGCGCATGATGGCGTCCACCGTGGAGCGCCCCCTGCGGAAACCGAACTGGCTCTCCGCCAAATCCGGCCCCACCCGCACCAGCCGCCCGACGAGGCGGTCTGCAATGACTCTTTCAAAGAGCTTGCCCACCTCGTCGAGCAGCACGATGGGCCGGTAAGCGGACGGAGAGTCCGCGGGGCGCCCCTGCTTCTTGATGAGGACCAGTTTCCCCGTCTTCCAGTGACGTGGGAACTGGCCCTCCTCCAAGCATGCGCTCAGGAGCCCTCTTAGTCGAGGCCCGAGAGCCTCCAAGGCCAGGACCCAGGCTTTTCCAGGCAAGCCGTCGGGTCCTGGGGCGGTATTCTTGGCATTCAGCCTACGTACCGCCACTCTCAATTCTACCTCGGTCACCTCTGGAACATCGTCGTCGTCGTCGGTGTGGTCCGCGTCGGCCACCGCAGGTGGCGGAGCCATGGGCGGGGGAGCATGCTCCCCTCGCGAGGGAAACAGAGCGCTCACCACGTCCTGCACGAGCTGAGGCCGGAGACTCTGGGTCAGCGGGGGAGCCCACGGGCGGCTTTTCTCCCGCACCGTTTTGTAGGGCCGTCCCCACGGGTCTCTGTTCAGAGTCTCCAGCGACTCCTCGCGGGCCAGTGACCTGGCCCGCAGGATCTCCGCTCGGAGGGCGGTCTTCGCCACTCTGTACCCCTCGTATAGCTCCGCCTGAATGGCTTCCGTATCCGGAGGGCGGATACGGAGCCTGCGGTGCCTGGTGTACTGATGCTGCGCAGCAACGCACGCCTCGCGCAGAGCTGTGAGCTCCGGCGACCACCAGTACACCTGGCGTGAAGCACGTCCTGGCTGGACCCGGGGCATTGCCACGTCGCATACCTCGGACATGGCCTCCCGGAACCACTCCGCCTCGTCGTTGATGTCGGCAGGCCTGTCCGGTGGTGACACCCAGGCCTGCACGATCGAGGCTTCCAGGAGGAGCTCCCGGTCCAGCCGCTTCAGCGCCCACCGCGGACCACACGGGGCCTGTTGGACCGGCGCGCTCGAGGCCTGGGCGGAGACGTCAAACCGGATATACCGGTGGTCGGAATACGTCTCCACCCCCTCCATGACGCGCCAGTCGACGACACGCGGTGACAGAGCAGGGCTGGCGAACGAAATGTCCACCACCGACTCACCCCGCATCCGCACACACGTGGCGACAGAACCCCGGTTTAGGACGACCAGGCCCACCTCTAGAGCCCAGTCCTCCACCATCCTACCCCGCACATCCGTCAACCGGGAACCCCAAGCCAAGTTCTTGGCATTGAAGTCCCCGAGGACGAGCACGGGGAGGGAACGAAACCCGACGACGACGTCTCTCAACTCCTCAAGGGAGTTGTGGAACTCGGCGAGAGTTCGGCTCGGGGAGAAGTACACCCCTACCACTGCAATCTCCCCGAACCGTGCTGCTACGCAACCCCTTCCTCTCTGGATACCCTCGAGAGCTGGGGTGCCGGCGGCGGCCGACGAAATTATGGTCACTGAGCCGCTCAGGTCCTCCACCCAGTAATCCCTGGGCGGGACAAAGTACGGCTCAGCGACCACGGCGATGTTAATCGACCACTGCGCCATGCTCTGGAGCAACAGATCCTGAGCGGTGGCGCAGTGGTTGATGTTCGCCTGGAGGAGGCGAAATGGAGCCGTTATTGGCATTCCATTTCAGCCCCCTCCGGAGCCCCCTGAGAGGGCCCTGCCGCGGTGGTAGCGGCGGCGACGGCGATGGTAGGGGCGGCAGCGGCGGCGGCGGTGGCGGCAGCTACGGCGGTGACGGCGGTGGCGGAGGGCTTGCCCCTGCCCCGGCTCCTGGTTTCGGCGGGTGGAGCGCAGGCCTTGCTCCCAGCCCGGTGTTCGGCCGGCTTGCCAGCTGCCGCACATAAATAGCAGTGCGGCGCGGCATTGCATGAGCCGGCCTTGTGACCGGGCTGACCGCAGCGGAAGCAGTGACCGCTGCGGTCCACCTCCGAAGTGCATTGGACTCCGACGTGGTGACCCACCTGACAGCGGAAGCACCTCAGAGGTCTGGGCTCCAGCAGCTTGACCTGCGCGGATACCCAGCCCACCAGGAGCCTTCGGCCCTCCTCAGTGATTTTTCGGGCCGCCGACACGGGGCAGCTCACCGTAACGGTTCGCATGCCCGTGTTGTCAGGACGAATGGTGCCTGCCTTCACCTGCTCGGCAGAGCACCCCCCAGTCCTGACTATGGCGGCCACCACCTCGCTCTCCGTCACGGAGTCGTCCAGGCCCAAGATGCGCATGTCAGCGCACTTGGTGGGCCTGGACACTCGGGCCTCGTCCGCACTTATGGACGCCCTTAGCCTTTCGGCCAGAGCGTCTGCGGTCGGGCCACTGGCCGCACCAGGGACCTGCAACATCCGGGCCCCGGTCGCAGTGACCCTTATGCGGAGGCCGTTGGCGACTCCTATTTCCGCCAGGTCCACCGCCGCCCTCGCCTTCGCGATCACGTCGCGGTAGGACACGCCCTTCTGTACCGCTTCCGGCTGTAGTGTGATCACTACAGCTGCGGACTTCGGGGCGCGTAACCTAGCCGCGGCGCTTCGCTTTTTGGCACGCTGCCGCCTCTCCTTTCTTTTGGCCGCCCTCGCAGCCTTGCCCGCCTTCCTCTTCTCCCCGGCCACTTGCCATTCGGCGTCGGCCGGAGGAGATTTGGGAGGCGGGGCCGTCCCTCCTGGCACCACCACAGCTGGGGCCGTCACCGCCTGCGCAGCCACACTGCCCTTCTTAGGCTTTGTCGGCACCGGTTTCGCCGGAGTCCGTCCCGGCTGCGGTGCCGATTTGGCCGTGGCAGCTGTGGTTGCGGCATACGTGCCCCCCCTCTGCTGCTGTCCCGAGGCCGACCGACTCGCTGCTAGCGGGGGCCGCAGGACTATTGCCTCCAGGACGGAAAACCGGCTGCTGAAGGCAGCCAGCTCCTGCCGCACCAGGTTCAGCAGCCGGTCCTCCTCTGGCACGGGTCCACCCTGCCCATGTCGCGCCCCCTTCTGAGGCACCACCCTGGGGCCAGCTCCTCGGAGCGCTGCCAGGTCCGCTCGGAGCTCCTCGTTCTCCTTTCGGAGAAGCTCCGTAGCGGCTGCCAAGCGGGCGACCTCCGCCCGCATCCCGGACATGGTGTCCGACGGAGGTCCGGTGTGGATGCCCTCCGCTGCCGCCATAATGGAGGCTATGGCTGCGGGCACGGCCTTGTCCTTAGAGGCATACGTCCTCTTCAAGGCCAAAGCCCTGACTGCCGTAGCCACCGCCTCCGCGAACCTCGCCATTCGGTCCGACTTGGAGCCGCCGGCAGCGTCCGACTCCCCGTCAGACGACTCCGAGAGGGCCCTGCTGCTGGTCCCCCCAGAGAGCTGCCCCTCCATGGTTAGCGCCTCGGCTCGCTGGGCCGCCTCCACTGGGCCGGTTTGGCTCAGTACGCCGGTCTCCTTGGTGGTCAGCCCCTTGCCCAGCCGGATCCCACCCTGGCGACAGACCTTCCCGAGTTTTCGGGCCGAGGTCATGCCACCGTCCGAGGATGACCCCTGGCCATCCTTCGGTTTTGAGCGCTCCTTGAGGAACTCATTGGTCCTCTTCGAAGCGCCCACTACACGCTCCGGACTCTTGAAAGAGCCCTTCGCGCTCGATGCGGCGTCGGACTCCGACCCCGCATCGCTCCCCTCCTCTTGTTGGTTTTGTTTTTTATTCATTTCTTTTTCCATTTTTGTTCCCACGAGTGTAAACTTTATATTTCCCAAAAATCAGTGGTTCGCACTAGAGACTAATTAAGCTACCCATTAGTCAAGCTAACAACCTCCCTCACGGTGCGCCGCCGCTTGGAGGTTTGGGGTAATTTTTTATAGAGGATTTCTTCCTCGCGGCCCGGGCGGTTAAGCCAAGACCCTCGACCCCCGTCAAAAGTCAGAGACATGACCGTGACAATCTTCGGGGCTACGAGATTAACGGTGGCAGAAGGAGAGGACTCCTTCTTGCCTGCCCGGTGGCAGGGTAAGTGCACACCGAGCCCGCTCTTACTCCGCCGCTGTGCGTCTCTGCATAGTCGCAGAGAGACACGCGTTGGAGCGTTCCTCCGACAGGATATTGGCATACGGGCAACGACACCCCTTAGGCACGCGTACCTAATGGGGGGACATTGCCCGCATCCCAGGGTGCACCGTCCCGGAGACTGGCCTTTCCCCCGGACGCATCCAGGGGAAACTCCAGCCCACGGGCACACGAGGAGGTTTCCTGTCCCAGCACCCCAAGGATCTCATGGTGTCGTGGAAAGTGCGATTGTCGCAACCCTGTGCTGGGCACGCCACGATTGCAGCGGTAAGTCCGGTGGGAGTCTTTGAGGAGTGGCTTGAGAGGCGGCATGTCGTCTTCACCTTCCGCCTGACACTTTTATATTGTAATTCCATTATTTCTCATTATTTTTAATAAAATTTGCACACTAAAGTTAATTACTTTGTATATTTTTCAAGATCGCACCTAAATCAACGTTAAAATCATAAACACTCTGCTGTGAGAGAAGCGACGCGCATGAGTGTGCGTGTTATAGCATTTCGGAATCGCCTCATGTGGGACAACACCCCATGTAAGCCGCAGGCTTTAAGTTTTATTAAGTTGTGAGAAAAAATGGTGCTGTCTATAGCTGTCATATTACCAAATATTAAAAATAATACTGAAATAAAGCCGTCCCGATTTTTATTTCTCGCCTAAAGAAATTTTTATTTCAATGTCCACGGAGCGTCGATTTCGAACCACTGTGCGCCGCCGTGCCGGGCCGCGCTGCAGCCGCACCGCGGCCGCGGGCGGCGCGCTCTTCACATAAAGGGTGCGCCTTTGCGCCGCACGCTCCATTAATCGCTGGCAGATCAAACTGCTTTGTTTTGTTTTGTTGAATAATAGATTGAACTAACTGCCGGTTTGCAATTTTGCGAATTTTGTTGAGAGGTAAGTTGAAAGAAAGAAAAATGCTCTTAGGCGTTTTAGTTTCACGAGAAGTGCAAATAATTTTGTAAATCGTCTTTTAGAGTGACTGTTACAAGTCACTAAGATATGAATCACGAAGACTACAAAATCAATTTGGGTGCACATAGCAATTTAATTTTTACAATTTTCTACAGTATTTTTGTAACGCTCTCGCACGGCCTCCTCGCGCAAGCCGACGTCGGATGTAAACACCGAAAACATTACGTTAAGTGCATGGAGTGCGTGAGTCGAATCTCATGCCATCTTAATATCGCCGAGACACTCGCGAGCACAGGTGCGTGCACACACGCTCTAATGTAGTCGTTTGTATGTGTACACCGTACCGTTACGCGATATATGAGGTGCATTTTCTCACCAAATGTAGTGATTGTTGGACCGACAATTTCTATATTCTTTAAGTAAGGCCATTGATTTTGTAATATTTCAATCGATCTGCTCGATGTTTTAAGTAAATTTAAAGTTAAAAGTAATAGATCAAGTAACTTGGCATTGATGCTACGCCGGCGCCGTAGTACGTGTGATGTCTTTCTCTACGCTACGACGCGCGACGCCTACGCTTCTACGCGGCGTAGCAAATAACCCTATACGATATCTTGCTCAATAAGATCTTTGTATAAGATTTGGTTATAAGATCTCACCTTCACCAATAAAGTATTTCTTGCAAATAAACATTTGATTTGAATTATAGAGATACTAGTTGGCAAAATTAGTTTTCGAAGTTCATCTTTTATGAGCGACTATTACGATTACCATTTAGTAAAGCAGTGATTGTTTTCAAATTAAAAAATACAATGAATGAAGTCTCATTTAAAATTCCATTCTTTATTGAAGTTTCCATAATTTCAGTAAATTATGAAAACCGCATAGACGGCTGTTGTAGCGAAGAGCTTACACGAAATATAGCGCAGTCTGAAGTTGGACGAGACGTGGACCTAAGGTAAATCAATATCTATTTGTGTACGAGCTGCAAAGCCATGTAGACAGGCGCAGAAGGGACACCCCGCAGCTAAGGACTACGACAAACTTGTTATATCGCATACCTACAGAAAGGTGTAGTGGCCATAAGCCATTGGGCAGTAGGTGGACTGAAGAACTGTTGAAAAACGCCGGAATCTTCTGAATGTTGGAAGCACAGGATCAGTCGTACTGGCGATTGTTGAGTGAAACTCATGCAAATGTGAACGTCTTTCGTTGATATGATGATGTGATATGTATTCACTTG
Source organism: Polymixis lichenea (assembly GCA_949091785.1). Lineage (NCBI taxonomy): Eukaryota > Metazoa > Arthropoda > Insecta > Lepidoptera > Noctuidae > Polymixis > Polymixis lichenea. Next base: position 25,528,761 of record OX420936.1, on the reverse strand, counting down.
GAGGTGCGGAAATAAGTAAACGAGTGACTTGATTGAACGCTGGTTTATTACTGGCTTTGACATGGGTCCACCCACACATTCACAATATAAGACCTATGTGTGAGTGGAAAGCGTAAACACATCATTCCTCCACACTAATTTCGAAACCTGTTGACAAAATGAACACATTACAGTTTATATTTTTTTTAAACAAAATACATCATAGGTAATAACTACAACTTATTATGTAAATCATCTATTTGTAAAACCTAGTAAAATCTACTTTCTTTCTTGTGCGCTGAGAACGTGCACGTAACACTTGCATATCTGCATAATCCTGCGCAACAGTCAAGACTGGAGGAACCTGGGTATCTGCTGCTTGAATTAAGGATTGCCGTGCATTTTCTCGGCTCACATTATCTGCTACTATAGTCTTATTCCCGTCAACATTAACGCTAGTTACGGCCGTGCCAACTGGCTCTTCACTCTGTTCCGCCTCCATTGAGTTCTCTGAAACTACTGATCTTGATTCAACGGCCGGAACGGACACTAGTGCTGGTGGTATGAACGGAACCAATGGAATCGATGGGCTAGGAACAAGTGGGGAACCTGTAGACATTGAATCCACGCTTTCATTTGACTTCGTTATGTTTGTGTGTTTTTTGTTCTTACAATTTAACAATTGATCAACATGTCTTATACAGGAAATATTTTCATCTTCAACTAGCACTTTATACATTCTTTTACCTATTACCTTATTTATTACTCCTAATTTCCAAGCCTCTTTTCTTCCACTGTACCACCGAACCCATACCCTGTCACCTGCTTCAAAAGCTCTTAAGCGACCATCTGAATTTTCCCCTGACAATGTTGCACTAGGTTGATTTTCTTTGTCAAGTATTAAATCAAGACGCGTTCTTAAATTCCTGCCAAACATTAACTTCGCAGGTGAATGTCCAGTAGTACAGTGCTCTGTGTTTCTATATACAAATAAATATCCCAATAATTTTTCGTGTAACACATTAAGAGCTACATTTTCACTTAAAATACTCTTTAACATTTTTTTACACGTCCTCACAGAATTTTCCGCTTGTCCGTTGCTACATGGATGGTAAATTGGAGACGTCATGTACTTAATACCATTATTGGAACAGAATAATTTAAATTCTTTAGAACTTATCTTGACATCATTATCCGAGACTATTGTGCATGGTAAACCAAATATAGAAAACAAGTGGTTTAACTTTTTTATTAAGGACTGGGTGGTTACGTCGTTCCGCATATAAATGCACTCTGACCATTTTGAGTACGCATCTATCACTACCAAGTAAGTCTGTTGCTTTATAGACAAATAGTCAATATGAATTCGTTCCCATGGTGCCGCTGGACTTGGCCACGGCGAGGGCGCAGCTTGCGGTGGAGCTGCCCTCATGCTTGCACATACATCGCATGCTGCGATCCACCTCTCAATATCCCCATCTATTCCTGGCCACCACATCCTACTACGCGCATTCGATTTCATTTTGACGATGCCTAAATGCGTGCTATGTAGTTCGCTCAACATTCTTTCACGCAATGTCAACGGAATTATCACCTTAGGTCCCCTCATTAAGATTCCATTTTCATATTGCAAATCCGTGCGACATAAAAAAAATGGACGAATAGACTCGCAACTAATTTTACGCGGCCAGCCTACCTTTGTATACTTAATGACAGTTTGAATCGTCTTATCATCACACGTAGCATTCTTTACATCGGTAAACAAAACAGCTGGCGCGATCGCATCAAAAAAATTCAATGAGCAGTATGCGTCGTATTCGCTATCTCTGTCGCACCCACTATCGGGTACAGGTGCACGGGAAAAATAATCAGCGACTAAGTTATTCTCACTGGATATATACTGAACAACATAATTATAAGCAGATAGTATAATAGCGTATCGTTGCAATCGTAACGCTGTGGTTATTGATATGCCCGTTTTATTATTAAATATTGAGACTAAGGGACGGTGATCGGTTTTGAGAATAAAAGGTTCACTTCTACCGTATAGGTATTGATGGAAGTGTTTTACCCCAAATATAATTGCCGTCGCCTCTTTATGGATTTGACTATAATTGCGTTCACTCGCCAACAACGACCTTGAAGCATATGCCAGCGGTCGTTCGCGGCCATCGCTATCCCTTTGAGATAAAACTGCCCCGAGACCGTACGGACCCGCGTCCACCGACAACACCAGCTGTGCGCTCGGCTCGAAATGTGCCAGCACGCGCTCGGAGGCTAGTTCGGCGCACACACGGCGCGCTGCGCGGCGCTGTCTCGGGCCCCACTCCCACCGTGCACCGCTGCGCAGTAGTTCGTGGAGTGGGCTCATTATGCTTGATGCATTTGGAATAAAATTTCTGTAGTAGTTGACTACCCCTAAGAACCTCTTTACTTCTGTTACATTTTTCGGTTCCGGAGCGTTTAATATAGCTTTTACTTTATCGCGGTTTGTACGTAATCCGCTTTTATCGATAACGTAACCCAAGTAAGTTACATGCTCCTTAAAAAACTCGCATTTGTCCTTCTGAAGGCGCAACCCAGCTTCATTTAACCTGCTTAAAACCCGAGCTAACCTCGTCATATGAAGTGTTTTCGTTGGCGCAGTCAAACAAATATCGTCTAACCATATACTGACCCCTTCGATATCAGACAGCAATACTTCCATTGCCTTTTGGAACAAGGCAGGAGCATTTGCGAGACCATAAACTAGGCGGGTATATTTGAATAATCCTTTTGGTGTGTTAATAGTAGTCAACTCTTGGGAATCTTCTGACAAAACAAATTGATTGTAGGCGTTTTTTAAATCAATTTTTGAATAATGTTCACCACCACCAAGTTTCGCGAACACTTCCTCAATCCTAGGTAGTGGATATTTGTCTATTATAAGGTCCTTGTTAAGTGTGACTGAAAAATCACCTGCAATCTTAACAGTACCGTTATCTTTCAGAACGGGTACTATGGGGGTTGCGTAACACGAATTACTAACTGGAACTAGTATACCCAAACTGACCAGTCTATTTAGTTCTGATTCAACCTTGTCTTTTAAAGCAAATGGTATTTGTCGAGCCTTACAGAATTTTGGTACTGAATTTTCCTTTAGTTGCAAATGTACTTTAAATTTATTAAAGGTACCAAGTTCATCCTTCCATAAATTCGGATACTGTTCCAATAATGTAGTAACGTCAGCGTCTTGGCTTATTTTATAAATATTAGTCAAAATCAAATTGAATGCGGACATAAAATCGCGACCGAGCAGGGGAGGCCCAGTTGTATCTACTACAAATAATTTTATAGGTTTCTTTTGATTATTGTATTCGACTGTTGCCTGGAAATACCCTAACGGTGAAATTTTATGCCCATTATATAAACACATTTTCAAATTGCAATTAGTTAATTCGCAACGTGCAAACAGTTCACTGTACATTCTTTTTGACATAACAGAAACACCCGACCCGGAATCTAACTCCATAGTAACATTTACCTCATCAACTTTAATTTTCAAATTCAACGGTTTATCAGTTACGTACCTTATATTAAAATTATTACATTCATCACAGCTGCCATCCGTGTCTGCCTCACTATCATCACCACCGATATTATTAACCCGAATACTGCCATTTTTGTTATTTTTATTACACACCTTCTTCAAATGCCCTACTTTTCCACATTTTTGGCATTTATAATTTTTGTATCGACACTTGTCCTTATCGTGATTTTTTAAACCGCACACCGAACAACGGAAGTCTTCGTAACGTTGGTCACGATCGTGACCCGACGTTGATGCGCGCCCACCTCGCGAGCTCGTACGAGCGCCGCCGGCGCCACCGCCGCCATTGCCATCACGTTTACCGCTCCCATTGCTCGACCAATTGCCACCTTTGTACGATATTTTGTTCACTGCTTCCTCTTTGATCACAGTCATATCTGTGGGCAATACGTTCCTGGCTTCTCTAGCACATTCCGCTCGTTCTGCAATTTCCAGTGCTCTCGACAAACTGAGGGTAGAAGCATTCTGCTCAAACAATTTGTCACGTTCGGGGCCCGCTCCCAGACCAAGGACGAAACGATCCGTAAGATTCGTGTTTAGGGCGGCTCCAAATTCACAATAACTCGCTAATCCTCGCAATCGTGCAGCCCAATCGCTCAACGATTCGCCTGAGTTCCTCTTCGCTCCGTAAAATTTTGCCTTATCCGAAAATGAGCATTGTTTCTGCTTAAAATGAGTGTCGAGCAATCCTATCAGCTGCTTGTAATTCAGTGCTTCTATTTCGTCTGGATATGCTAAATTACGCACCAAGCGATACGAATCATCTGATAGATGTGTGATTAATATTGCACTTTTGTTGTCCTCCTTCACATCGTTGACTTTAAAAAATTGAGTCAACCGGCCTTTATAAATTAACCACTCACATGTTTTATAATCAAACGTAGTTAAATTTCCTAAAAACGTCTTCGCCATTTTTTTTTTTCTTTGCGAGGGTAAGTTCGATCTCGTCGCCAATGATATGTATTCACTTGGAGGTGCGGAAATAAGTAAACGAGTGACTTGATTGAACGCTGGTTTATTACTGGCTTTGACATGGGTCCACCCACACATTCACAATATAAGACCTATGTGTGAGTGGAAAGCGTAAACACATCATGATGGCTGTAAGATGGTCATCTTCATAAAGGCTGTTGGACAGCCAACCATGTGTTGTAAGTGGTTGAAGATATTTATAAACGCTGTTATACAAGTTGTTGAAGATAAAGCTGCCTTGAGTCAATTCGTCATCGTTGGCGGCGGCGGGCGGCGGTGGCTGTGGGCACAAATACTCGATAATTTTGCTTACTCTGCACTTTTAATGGATATCGTTTTTATTGGTTATGGATTGTGATTTTAAGATTGAAGTAATAAATTTAGATCAATTTACGCAAAGACACCTTTGATTAAGTCTACACAAACACAAGATGAAACAAATAGTAACTGATTGTATATAAGGTTGAAATAAAACTTCATTTCAAAATGTAGTTACAATCAACATCAACTTGAACCACAAAAGTTGCAGTTCACAAGTTTGGTACGTGACAAGCAGTGATTCATAATCGGGCATTGTTCATCGGCGCGGTAGTATAACAGTTGAAAAGCCGGCGCGGTTTATTGCCAGCGATGGATATTTCAGCTTGATAGTTTATGGCAGTAATGCTCGGATTGATTCGCGCCGTTTGGTGGCGACAATTGGAGCACATAAACCAACACTTATCGTTTGTTAGAGTGACTGGGAGCTGAGGAGCAGAACATGCAAGAAATGTTCACGTCATATTATTATGTGACGGTTACTTGTGAAGGAGTACTTTGAAAATTTGTTTCCAGTAAGCTATGATATCTTGATGTGGGGGAACCGTGGGTACGCTTGGCCGATATTATTAACAGTTTGCAGTGGCGGATTTACACATTTGCCGCCAGTAGGCTATTAAATTTTTGCCGTCCCTACTAACCGTTTTGAATTGTAATACTGAAACGCTATTGGAATATTTGAAAAAATAATGTTCACAATTAGTGTAGTTTACACAGCGTTTAGTAAGTTTTCATATAGACATTGGAGTACCTATTCGGTATACTTACTGTGTGTATAGTAGGTAGGTACAAAAATATTGTAATTTTGTAAAGGTTCGAGACTTCTTTTCTCCGCGTATATAACTATTAATGCTTTTTTTTTTGCTTAAGGCAAAAAAAATTGTGCCAAATTTGCCACCCTAGGCTCCAGCCTACTCAGCCTGCTGGTAAATCTGCCACTGACAGTTTGAATGATTTCATTCATCCAAACATACACACTCATTGCAATCTCAGTACCTTGGCTCAGATTGTAAAAACTTCATGAACAACCTGCGAAATACAAATAGTTTGTGAACTATAAATCGCATTCCTCGTTAGCTTAATTCGCTCCGGTCGCCTAGCGGAGCGGCGGCGGGGTGTGGTACAAATCATGAAATGAAAACAAACCCAGTTGCGAGTAGAGATACAAAAGGAATGAATATGTGTCCAGTAATTGTGCACTGTAAACTATTTCTAACTAAGCAAAACAAACAAATCAATCATTTGAAGACCTAGTTATTTATCTATTCGATTTATTTGACCTCCGTAAATTCAAACTATCCGGCTCTTTGACTCACTGTGCAGCTTTTGCATTGCTGTAGACGTCGTTGTGTAACTGTGTCTCTAGTAACTTTTGAAATTTAGAAAGTGCTAATTTATTTATTTATTCAAATATAAGTAAATACACACATATTATACGTACACAGGGTGTAACAGAAACCCTATATTGCTATCCTTAAGCACTAAAGATAACAGCTGGTATAGAATCACTATACATAGTTTCATCTCAATATAAAATACTTTAAGAATTGACCAAATTTTCGATTTCATAATATGTTTCTTAAATTCAAATCATAACAAACGTGTCACCGCACTACGTAGATCAATAACTTTCCACGTTACTTGCCAATATTACGAAAAAGCTCTTCCGAGTGATGTGTTTATTTTAATTTGAAAAGTTCGGTTTCTGGTATCAATGTATTAAAAATTCTCATAACTTCCGAACTTGTAGAGATAGGATTAAAAAACCCTTCCAATATCGTTTGATATCATCCAAAGAACGAGCCCTTAGTAAGTATATACCCTTTCCGTTACACGTTAATATATATACCTAAATAGATATAAGCTCAAATAAACATACATAAATATAAAAAAAGACAAACAATGGGAAAACATTATCGTTGTGAAGATACTGCCAGCTTCTTTTGAATGTGCTCGCGAACTTTCACTTTAAGGATAACCGGTTGGCTGCCATCCTGATTTCCAAGGGGAGCGCATTCCACAGAGAGATAGACTGAACGAAGAAGGAAGAGTTAATAAATCTTTGTGGTAAGTGGGACATTGAAAAAGGCGATTGTTAGATCAACGAAGATTTTTGTTGTGGTTGACACAAATGTAGTGAAAGTGGCCTAGATAACTAAGGGAAGTGGGAGAGTCGAGAAAAGGAAACAAAGGTGGTCAACGCCTTTTGCTCTCTGCGCTGATGAATGGGCAACCACTTTAGAAGCGACCGTTGTGCAGAGACATGGTCATACTTACGCAGATTGAAGACGAATGCAGTAATTGAGAAGACAGCCAAGTTTGTCGAGGAGATCAGCATTAAGATCGTAGTAGCACACATCACCATAATCGATAATAGGGAAAATTAAAGCCTGCACAAGCATTGTCAAATCAATTAGTTTTAGCTCCGATCTGTCGCTACCTGGAACATGGGCGGCCGGCCGGGGCGACAGAACAAAACGTGCGGCGTACTGCACTGCACCACCTCAGTAATGCGAACAAAACTCATAGCGGCCGCCGCGCAGGGCTGCGACACAACTAACTAACAACTTCTCGGAATCTTTATAAACTTGTAAGTACAGCTGCCATTTCAACATTTATTCATACGACTACGGGCTCTCGAAAATGTGGCAGCTGCGAAAATTTTCAAGTTTCAAGCTCATCATGGGTGTCGATTGTATGGTTTTCGAGAGTACTAAGGCCGATAGTGAGGTCAAAATTAAAATCCAAATAGTGTGTGCAAAAGTTTTAAAAGGTTTTTTCGTCGTGAGTGTCGTTTTCATGGTTTTTGAGGGTGTTAAAGCTGAAAATGAGGTTAAAATAAAAATCCGACAACTTTATGAGAGCTTCTAAAAACTAGATAAATTAAATTCGTCTCGCGTAAGGAACTTCGTTCCTGACGGGGCTCCGCCAACTGCACCCGTTTTTTACTATTATAATATGATAGTTTGTAAAGCATACAATTTAAGCCTCTTCTGTTACCTTTGGTCTATAAGTATGTAAAGCAAAAACATTGTACCCCTTTTTACGAAAATTACGCGGACGGAGGAGTATGAAATTTGGCAAGGTTAAAGTTTGAAACATCTCCCTGTTAATTATGAAACAGTTTATGTGGAGGAAGAGTGCAGAAAGCTAATATAATGATTGAACATAGTTGATTTAAATTTTAATGAATTATGGTCGAATTTCGAGCACTGGGCGACCACTTGTAAAAATTAATATCCATGGTTTTTTTTTGGGTGGGAAATCATCAAATAACTTCTCCCACTCTGGGTGGAGCAGGAGGGCGTGTCAGACTTTTACTGACTAAAACCCACCCGTGTTCCCTCAGTTGCCTGTGTGCGAGGGGCTGTGGTATATCTTTCGAACTTCCCGCACCCCTGGCAGGCATCGGCTCTAGCGGGCCCCATCAGTTGGTACCGACATCTCTTTGAGGCGCGCTGTACCATGGCCTGGACCAGGGCCGGACGCGAGAGATCGCTGCCGCCAATCGCCTCTACGAGGGCACGGCGGTGCTCCGCCCAAGCAGTGCAGACCTCCACCGCATGCTCCACCTTGTCCTCAAGGTGATATACGCAGTGGAAACACCCAGGTGATTCCTCCCGCCTTATACGAAACAGAAACCTCCCAAAACAGCCGTGTCCGTTGAGGTCCTGCGTCAGGCGAAAGCTGACGACGCGATGGCGCCTCTCAATCCACTCCTCAAAGAGGGGACTTACCGCCGCAATCGTAGCGTGCCCATAGGGTAGGCGTCAGGGCTGATCTCTTATTAATGAATAGGGTAAGCGTCAGGGCTGATCTCTTATTAATGAATAGGGTAGGCGTCAGGGCTTATCTCTTATTAATGAATAGGGTAAGCGTCACGGCTGATCTCTTATTAATGAATAGGGTAGGCGTCAGGGCTTATCTCTTATTAATGAATAGAGTAGGCGTCAGAGCTGATCTCTTATTAATGAATAGGGTAGGCGTCAGGGCTTATCTCTTATTAATGAATAAGGTAAGCGTCAGGGCTGATCTCTTATTAATGAATAGGGTAGGCGTCAGGGCTGATCTCTTATTAATGAATAGGGTAGGCGTCAGGGCTGATCTCTTATTAATGAATAGGGTAAGCGTCAGGGCTGATCTCTTATTAATGAATAGGGTAGGCGTCAGGGCTTATCTCTTATTAATGAATAGGGTAAGCGTCAGGGCTGATCTCTTATTAATGAATAGGGTAGGCGTCAGGGCTTATCTCTTTTTAATGAATAGGGTAGGCGTCAGGGCTGATCTCTTATTAATGAATAGGGTAGGCGTTCGCTATCTCTGATTAATTTTATTAACTTTGCGTGGGTAGGTTTTGCGTTAACTTCGATAATACATATTAAGCCTCTTTGTGTATCTGGAAGATATTCGAATATAGGATGTATGGTCACTGAAGTTTACATAGCAAATAGTGGTAAAATACCGGCTTCCAATAAAAAACACTACAAAGTGAAAAATAACTTTAATTTTGGAAGTCGGTGGCAAAATACAGATCCAAAGACACTGATTTCCAAATTTATTTTTTTACTTTCTGAGTAAATTGTGGTGGTACGACACCACAATTTACACAGAAAGTAAAAAATCGTAAGCGACTTCCACGCGAACGAAGTCGCGAACAGAAGCTATATCTGAAATATGTTTCGCATCGGGTACACAACGTACTACGTGTGAATGATTTTGTACCTAGAGGTTGTTCAAGTAGTTCTGCGCTGATATATAACTCAACACAAACTTAGATAGGATTCCTAAGTTTTTGTCGGCGAACGGTAAGTTCCTAAGATTTTTTCTCACAATCGTCGAGTAGTGTGACAAACATTTGATAAGGAATAGGGTATTGTTACATGAAACGAATATCGTTATAAATTGAGCTATTTACATATTATCAGGTAAGGGGAAGCGAGGTTTAATAACTTCACCTGAAACACTAATTTAAGGAACATTTTCAGGTTTACAGTAAATTCTGTTACATTTTCGCTATAAACCTGTCATTCTTGGCTGGTCATGCGGCAGCGGCGAATATTCCAATTGGAGCGAAGCAGGCAATATCCCGCGCCTTGAACTATGAGATAGTGCCCCAACCTCGGCACGGCACACCGCTAGGAATAGCTGAATAGCGGATTTATTTAGCTAAAAATTCACGTTTATTTGTAGCTAAATGATGGAGCGACGGGCTCACGACACGAGCTCTGTACTTAGTAGTAATGTGTTAGGAATGCTACATTTTATTAAGCGTGAAGTACTAAACACGTCGGACCGCTACTTGTAAAACAATTGAGCTGGATATGGAGTGGCAATCAGGTTTGAGGTGATCCGTCTGTAAAGAAAACTTAGTTGAAAACCTAAGTACTTAGTGCATACCGGGATGTTTGGGAGCAGCAGAGCCCAGTGGTGGCGCCCCGCGCACGCCGCACGTAAATGCGGCGTGCGCGGGTCGTGAGTTTGAAGCCAGGCAAGCACTTTACTTTGCTATTTAATTTCATCACCACTGCTCTCAAAACGGTGAAGGAAAACATCGTGAGGAAACCAGCATGCCCTAGAACAAAAAATCGAAGACATGTGACATCCACCAACCCACCCTGGGCCCGCGTGGCGCACTCCCTCTCACAGAAAGGGATGTGTCCCAGCAATGAAAAGATTACAGGCTGATCATGCACACCTATGCAAGGCACTTACATCAAAATCGGTGTCTAATAGGTACACTTAGTTAAGGTCGCGCAATGCTAACATTCCACTCTAGTGACAGCCAAGTTAAAGTGCCGCTACGTTTCTCATACATTCATTAATTACAATAACATTCCGGCAATATAATGTTTATATTTAATGCTGAGACGTGTGCCACAATAAACAGCAGTCGGGCGCCCCGGGCCGCGGGGCCAGTGGCGGCGAGCGGCGGCCAGCGGCACTAACACAATCAAAATACGAGCCGTGCCGTCTGCGACGTTACCACTCATGAACCGAGCCAACCGAGCCCCTTGGCACAGATGATAGCTAAGAATGTACATAAGAATAAGAAGAATGAAAATAAGAATAAAGTTTGAATGTTATTCTTAAATTTTGTGGACCTACGTTTAGAAGTTCAAAAATATGTCTGCAATTATTTACTTTTGTGGGCACTAAAGAGTAGTAGTAGGTAGGATCTTGCAGTAGAAAGTAATTGGCATAGTTATCACTTACGGCACTATCCTGGAGCAGCGTTAACGATATGCGACTACGCTCATGTCACAACACCCTATTTCTGTCCACACACTGAACTCCTTACTTTGTCCCACACTCTGTTGCAGAATAAATCCTACAGTATTGCCGCATAAACGCAACATCTTACTCGGCTTATTGGTGGCGGTGCTCGCAGTATCCAAACTAGATGGATCGTGTGCGCCAGCATCCCGCGGGTCGATCGCCGCCACTTAATATTTAAGGCCAAGCTCTCGTCTAGCCTATCGATATATTCAAGGCGCCTTTTGTAAAGGTACTTATGAAACTACTCGCACAGCGGTACTAAAACTGCAGATAGCCACGAGTAGTTTTATTTCTTTCTTAGTATTTCTACAGATTAATTTCATTTTAACAACAATCCCCGGCTGAAAGTTGCAGCTGGCTAACTTCTAGCAAAGCCTATTTGATTGGGACTGCTTCGCTGCTTCTAAATCACCATTCCATCAGGAAAACTACTGACGCATGGAGTTCTTTTCATCAATTTATTGATGACTCGTGTAACTGTAAAGTTGACTATTTCCGGCACGCCTGCTCCGGCTCGGTCACAATATGGTGAATCGACATATTCTGCCTAGCAAGTCAGCGCGCTCATTTCACGGCTCCCACACATTACCAGCTACCAGCCCTGAGCTCGCTGTGCATAATACTGTATAGGCTTCGAAGACTTTCCTATCCATCTATATGTAGGTACACACGGCCCGCTACGTACACTGAAACTTTTTTCATGTTTAAATGTTTTCGTCAAATACATTTTTACTTACCAAAACTATTGTTGACTAACCTCGGTTGTATACAATTATGTTTATTTTGCAATTTTCTCTGCATATTCAGTGTACGACGAAATGCCATCGTGTTCCAATCGTGAGATAATAAGAAAACACAGCACAATAGATAGTTATCTAAAAGCAATTGCATGCAGATTACATTCGTGCCCGGCGATGTTACAAAACAAAGAATCTAGAGCCAGCGTATAACGCGAAGCGACGTAATTACTTGGCAACAAAGACATGCCGCTATAACTAACTGTATTGGGCTCGAACAGTTAAAGTTAAACTTTCGTTTAGATCGCTATCTCGTGCGCGCGGTTAGTGCACTGCGGCACGGAAACGCAAACGATGTCTGTAGAACGGAAAATGAATCCTGTAAGTATTATTTTGTGTACAAAAGAATAGGTACAGAAATAAATATTCTGAATGGTTAGTAGTATGAAAACTTTAGTGGTTACTATAATAAAACAAGACATCTAATCTAATACAATTATCTTTTATTGTTACACTCTTATAAACAGCCATCTTAGGCAAAATCCAATTGTCCCAGAGAGTGAACAAAACTAAAGATGTGACAGACATCATGTTCACAGATAATTAATATCTTAACACTCCCCCTCAATTTTATGTTTGTGAAAACTTACAAATTGCTTCTATAAATAAATGAAAATAAATTCTACCAAACTTTAACTTTAACATGGCAACACAAAATTAGTAATATTTAAATTCTTGAAATTGCAACACTAAAACTGACATATATAAGTTTTGACAGATAATTTTGACAAGCTAGTGACAAGTGACAACATAACCTTAAAATATAAACAATGCAAACATTCTATGAAAAACAATGTTACAAAACTAACAGCTTGTCACGAAAATAGCAAAACTTAACACTACACAGTGGTTTCGTCATAATGTCCGAAGTATTTTCACTGGTACTTACGTATTTAACAATCAAAAAATTTTGGTTTACAATGTCTTTTATGAAATGATATTTAATGTCTATGTGCTTGGAATGTTTTGTATTTTCACAATTATGTATCATTTTTATTGCACTCTGATTGTCCACATAAAGCACAATATTACACTTTTCATTAAAGTCAACTGATAATCCTTTCACAAATAACAAATCACTGACACAACTTGCAGCAGCTATGTATTCACTTTCAGCACTGGAGAGAGATACAGTCCTCTGCTTTCGTGATGACCATGCAATTAGGTTCCCTTGGTGATATATTAGTGCTCCACTAACACTTTTTCTTGTGATCTTATCACCTGCCCAATCGGCATCTGAAAATGCTGAAATATTAGAACATTTATTAGTGTTTTCTTCTTTCTCTTGACAATAGTATGTCAACTCTTTATTAATTGTGCCCTTCAGATAGCGTAATACACGTTTTGCAGCTGTCCATAAGCTTCTCGTGGGTTTATCAAGATATCGACTGAGGAATGAAGTTGCAAAAGTGATGTCCGGTCTGCTTATTGTAGCCAGGTAAGTTAAACTTCCAATTAATTCTCTGTAAGGTATATCACTAATTATTTCTTCTGTTTCAGGTACTTGAAAATTGTTTTCCATCGGCGTCTTCACTTCTTTACAATCTTGCATCTTATACTTTAGTAATAAATTTTTAATAAACAGTTTTTGTGATAATTTCAATGTATTATCATTTCTCATAATTTCAATTCCTAAGAAGTTAGATACTCTTCCCATATCTTTAGCTTTAAATTCTTCTTGCAATTTTCTTGATATTTTATTTATTTCACTACTCTTTCCCATCAGTAAAATATCATCTACAAATAATATGAGCCATATATCTTTTCCTATGTATAAACATATATCATATTTTGATCTTTTCATGTTTATTGTTTGACAGAAATTATCAAATCTTATATTCCAACATTTTGGTGACTCTTTCAATCCATATAAAGCTTTTTTAAGTTTCAGAACAGTTCCTTCTTGTTTATTTTCCAAACTTATTCCCTCTGGAACTTTGATGTAAACTTCTGTGCTCAAATTTCCATTTAGAAATGCTGTAGGTATGTCCAACTGCTTTGTTTCCCAGTTATTATTTATTACTTCTGATAATCCCATTCTTATGGTAGTTATGTTGGCTACAGGGGAATAAACATAATCTTCTGTGTACTGTTGAAATCCGCGTGCAACTAATCTTGCCTTTTTAGTTCCATCCGATTTTGTGTCAATAGCACTTTTTCCTTTTGGCAATTCTGATTCTATCCATGTGTTTTGTTCCTTTAATGACTTAATCTCTTTATCTATTGCTGTTTTCCATTCTTTATCTTGTTGAATGGCTTCTGTGTATGTGACAGGATCGCTTTCACTTGAAAGTAAACAATAATCTTCATATGTATTTAAATCAAATTGTTTAGGCTTTTTTACTTCTCTTCCACTTCTTGTTCGCTTGATTTCTTCGTTTTGTTTTTCTGGAGTGGAGTAATTATTCTCTTCTGGATCATAAAAACTTTCTTCTTCTTGTATTGATTCTGAATACTTTGTTTCTTTTATTATTTGTTTTTCTTTTGGTTTCACACACATTTCTTTCTGAATTTCATTTTCTTCTAAGTATCCTTTTATATTTTTGTTTTGTTCTTCATGTTGATATTTTATGTTTGTTTCATCAAATCTTACATCTCTTGAGACAAATATCTCATCAGTTTTTGGGTTCCATAAGGTATATCCATTCAAAGAATATCCTATCATTCGAGCTGGCACTGCTCGTCTTGACCATTTATCCTGTTTGGGCATAATATGTGCCCATGCTTTGCATCCAAAAACTTTGATTTTATTTAAAATTAATTCCTTGTTCTTGATCCTCGCAGGTACTTGATAATTTATTGAAGAACATGGCGATCGGTTGATAAGAAAAGTAGCCGTTAAGATTGCTTGACCCCATAGGTGTCTTGGTAGATTTGATTCATCTAACATGGTTCTCGCTTTATCATATATTGTCCTGTTCATACGTTCAGCTTTCCCATTTTGCTGTGGGCTATATGGCTGTGTGTATTCAATTTTGATACCTTTTTCATAACAAAACTTTTTGAGACTTTCCGCTGTGAATTCCCCTCCATTATCACATCTGATCCTTTTCACTTTTATCCCATCTTGCCTCTCTTGTTCTATTATATAATTGATTAATTTATCTGTGGCTTCATTTTTGCTTTTTAACAAATACGTCTGAGTATAATGAGAATAGTCATCTGTTATTGTTTGGAAATATTTATATCCTTGTTTAGTTGCTTCTCTTGCTGGTCCAGCAATATCAGTGTGTATTAAATCTCCTATCTTACTTGACCTTGGACTTTGTAATCTGTTAAATGGTAGTCTGGTTGATTTTGACCTCATGCATGCTTCACACACTTCCTTACTGTATGGCAATCCTAATATAGCTAGATGTTTTCTACACATATGACCCATTCTTTTGTGCCATAAGTCATTATCTTCTTGTATCACATTACATTCATCTTTATCTTTTATTTTTATTGAGAAGGTATATAACATATTCCTCTTTTCTCCAAAATATTTCTTTTTACCTGCAGTTATTATTAACTTATCCTTTTTGAAAATTACTTGCTTTTCTCGTTCTGCTAATTTATTGACCGACATTAAATTGTTACTGATTCCCGGTACAAGTATGACTTCCAGTCTTAATGGTTCATTTTTGTAATATCCATCAAGATATCCTGATTTATGTGCTGTCAGTATTTGGCCATTAGCAATTTTGATTTCTAATTTCTGTGACAGTTGCTTGACATCTGTGAGGTATTTCTCATAAGATTCTTTTATGAAATGCTGAGTAGCTCCTGAATCCACAACAAATGTTAATATTCCATCATTACTATTACATACAAGTGCTTCATTTGAGGCAATAAAAATTGGTTGACTTTCAGCAGGATGAGCAGTTCCTCCACGAGTTCTTGGTCCTCGATATCCTCTTCCTCTGCCTCGTCCTCTACTGTAGCACTCATAGGACTTATGTCCCCTCTTTTTACATTTATAGCAGGTTATATTCGATATAAAAGATGTATGTGGCTCGTTTGTAACTGTTTCTTTTCTTATTTCATGATCAAGTAATTTAGTTTTTACAAAATCTATTTTTATTTCAGTGTTCACCGCATCCAAGGCTGTAATTATGTGGTTGTATTCTTCACTCAGTCCTGTTAATAGATAGCATACTTTGTCTGTATCATTAATCTTGTCTCCTGATACCTCTAGATCTCTGATTAAGTTATCAAAGTTTGAAAAATACTCTTGAAGATTTCCTTGCTGTTTCAAGTTTAGAAGTTTTCTTCGCAAACTTAATTTGGAGATTACACTTTTTCTTTGGAATGTACTTTTCAAAGTGGATATCATATCCTTTGCGTTAACGCATTCTTTTATCAGATTTAGATGCTGATCCGTTAGACATTGAACAATAATGTTTCTTGCTTTTGCATCGTCTTGTTTATTACAGTCTTCGATTTTTGGTAACGACACAACTTCACTTAATCCCTTTTCTTCTAAAATACAATTCACCCTGAACATCCAATTGTCGAAAGCTTCTGGATTTAGTTGGGGAAAATTGTAAAACAACTTAGTTTGCTGCCCGGCCATTTTCTTTTCTTCGTTACGCTTTTGTTGCATAAAATTAAATCTTTGAAAATCTCGACAATCTACTTCCTACTCGACACTATTTGGCGTCTGGGCCCATAACCTATGAAAACTTTAGTGGTTACTATAATAAAACAAGACATCTAATCTAATACAATTATCTTTTATTGTTACACTCTTATAAACAGCCATCTTAGGCAAAATCCAATTGTCCCAGAGAGTGAACAAAACTAAAGATGTGACAGACATCATGTTCACAGATAATTAATATCTTAACAAGTAGTCCCTTCTTTTTGGGTTTTAACAAAAATATGTGAACACAACAAAGCTTCGAAGTGATTCCATTAACTTTTTTACCACAATTTTCGTCCATGTGCGTGCATACAAAGCCTATAAGTTAAATTACTAGATACGTCACTGTACTAGTTATGTAATCCGTGCAGGTACTCACACTGCTATCGAAGTGGCACACGACAGCACAATATCGAGCACGTAGCTACCTCGCGCCGCTAATGGATTTCCGATATAAATATTATTTCGACGACGAATTGAATTCCGATTGATGTGCTGTGTGGAGCCCCGATGTGTACACAGTACACATCACGCAGCCCCACAATAACTTTATATCAACACGTTACAGAGGGGTATTGTTGTGTGTTACATTTAAATGGGCTTTCGTAACGGTTATACATAAAAAAAACCTCTGAGCTTGTACTCGTCTTGTAATAGGTTTTTTTTTTGGTTGGGAAATCATCCAATAACTTCTCCCGTTCTGGGTGGAGCAGGAGGGCGTGTCAGACTTTTACTGACTAAAACCCACCCGTGTTCCCTCAGTTGCCTCTGTGCCAGGGGCCGCAGTATCTCTTTCGAACAACCCGCACCCCTGGCAGGCATCCGCCCTTGCGGGCCCCACCAGTTGGTGCTGACATCTCTTTGAGGCGCGCGTGGAACACAACGCGCCGTCGACCCGGGCTTGGTCCTTACCGGACAGCGAGGTACCCATTACTCGCCGTCCGCAAGCCCGTGCCTGCATGATGACACGACGGTGCTCCGCCCAAGCCGGGCAAACCTCCGTCTTGTGATAGGTTGGCTTATGATAAGTCAGAAAAAAAAATCCTCCTCTTATGGGAAGAATTTATAAAGAAGTACCTATATAATATGTGACGCCCACACCAAAACTAGTGTAAATGAATTGTAAGATTAGGAAAATGCTCAGTGGCCACGGGATCAGGTTCTATTCTGCCACCAAACACTTCAACTCAGCTTATACTAACAACTAAGTTTCTGTTTGTAATGACAAATTTTTACTAAATGCATATGGAAATACAAGATAATTAGGTATAACAAGAAATAACTTGATTTTGTCTGTTTGTTCCGGCTAATCTCCGAAACGGCTGGAACGTTTTTGACGGGATTTTCACTAGCTGGTAGCTGATGTTATAAGGAGTAACTTATGCTTTTATACGCGAACGAAGTCACGGGCCCAGCTAGTTTTAAATAAGACAAGCGTTGAATTAAAGCGTACAGTCAGTGTTTTACATTGAGCGAGTGCGCGGCACATTAGTCGTCGTCATATATCAGCGCGCCGCAAATGAGCCGTGAGATTGCGTCGCCCACGCGCCGCTCGGCCCGCGCTACTCTCGGCCGCGCGCTATGTACGACACGATACATCGATCCCATCGGTGACTACTAGCATGATCTAGCTACCCTACTCTTTGGCACCCTTCTAACAAAAATAAAAACTGAATATTGCTATAGGAATTTGATTTGGTCGTGAGATATAAACCAAGTTAAAACAAGAGCGTCATTTTACCTTCTGTTGTCCTTAACTGAAGCATTACCTCTCACTGCTACGACGACTTGGCACCTTCTTTTCATGCTACAAAACAGTTGGTATTTTTAGTTATAAAAATAAACAACACTTGATATGAATACAAAAGGAAACCAGCTTCTTAAGTCACCGAGAGTGCGCGCAGGGGGTATTAGTGACCTTAGCGGGTTTTTTTTTTTTTGTTTTTTCTGGGTGGGAAATCATCAAATAACTTCTCCCGCTCTGGGTGGAGCGGGAGGGCGTGTCAGACTTTTACTGACTAAAACCCACCCGTGTTCCCTCAGTTGCCTGTGTGCCAGGGGCGGCGGTATCTCTTTCGAACAACCCGCACCCCCGGCAGGCATCGGCCCTTGCGGGCCCCATCTGTTGCTGCTGACATCTCTTTGAGGCGCGCGTGGAACACAACGCGCCGTCGACCCGGGCTTGGTCCTTACCGGACAGCGAGGTACCCATTACTCGCCGTCCACAAGCCCGTGCCTACGGTGGCCGGGAATCAGCCTGGGATTCCCGACGCCCAGGGCGTCTCCTGCGAAGGCCACGGCTGTGAGGGCGCATGTACTGCATCTCCCTCACGTGCGCCGCCTCCCTCTTTGCGAGCATAACTGCTTCGCTGAAGGAGGCGACCGCCAGCCATGCCCTCTCGCTCCGTACCATGGCCTGGACCAGGGTCGGACGCGAGAGATCGCCGCCGCCGATCACCTCCACGAGGACACGGCGTTGCTCCGCCCAAGCTGGGCAGACCTCCACCGTATGCTCCACCGTGTCCTCTGGGCGATCTTCGCAATGGAAACACCCGGGCGTTTCCTCCCGCCCTATCCGAAACAGGAACCTCCCGAAACAGCCATGTCCGGTGAGGACCTGTGTCAGGCGGAAGGTGAGGACGCCATGCCGCCTCTCAAGCCACTCCTCAAAGAGGGGACTTACCGCCGCAATCGCGGCGTGCCCAGTGACCTTAGCGGTGTGATATGTTCCTAGCAGCATGATTTGAATCTATCAATTTGTTTTGTTCGGCGAACCTTTTTACCGACTTAAGGGTCTCCAGGATACATTTTTAACCAGTGCGTAAACTATAACCATGAATTCAGCATATCATACTAGACCCCCAGCACAGATATAGAAAATTGCAATACCTACGCGGTCAAAATTTATGGAGCAGCTGATCCTAAATATCGCAAACCGAGTGTATGATTCGTCATTATACGTACGGCGCCGTCCGTTTACATATTGTCGCCGTTTAATAGCTGTGTTGATGTTACACACCAAAGCCGCCGCCGCGCCGCATGCCGGTGGATTAGCTTAAGAACGTTGCAAGTCGGACAACTTTTGTGTGAATTGGCGTTTAAAGTGTGTAGTACTCAACAAAACACAGTCTGTCTTACACAACAACAATACTTTATTATCTTACATTTGCACCTGTTTCTTCCCTTTTCTCTTACTAGCGACCCACCCCGGCTGTGCACGGGCGCACAGTGTATGTGACGGAGGTCGTATAACTATATAACTATATAGAAATATGTAGTTTTTTGATTAGGCAGCACACACCCATTAGTTTTCAGTAATATTATGTAAAAGATAAAAATGGTTACTGTGGGTTATCCTTATGTGACAGATCTAGTCCAGATAGACCATTGTGGACTTTTCTATACAGACATTATTTTTATCTATCTCATAAGCTTTAGTCCGCGTTAGCAATGTGCTTCCCATAAATATGTTTTTAGGACATCATTACGAATTTTAGAAAGTCTCGACTTTTCTCTATCAGGTATTATAAACCTTCCGGAAGAACATTTCTAAATGATAGTGAAAACCGTACCTCTCAAAATCCGTTGCGTGGTTTAGAAGTAAACTGAGAAACAAACAAACTAAAGCAGCGACTTTACTTTAAACAATGGTGCCGATTCTCTTGTCACAAAATTCTCTAAACTAAACTAAAAATCACTAAAATTTAGTTTATTCCTGTCAAACGACGATTTCCTATTCTGAAATTGACTAAAGTGACACAACTTATCTATATTTTAGTTTGACAGCACTAAGATTGTACTGAGTTTTTAATTTAGTGAAAATGGTAATTTTGCTATTCTGCTGTTGTCAAACGAATTATTCTATTCAATACAAAATTACGATTGTCTAACTAAATCTGACTATTTTTAATCGCGATTAAAAAGGTGTGGAATAAAATTAGTTGTCAAGAACTAAAATTCACACTGACACCTCGACTTCGGGCGCAAATACAGTACTGTATCTTTTTTTTCTTTTGCTTATATCTCGAAATTGGTGTGTCCTATCGTAAAAATAATGAAAATTTCGACCCCCTTTATAAAACCCCATACACCACTAAAACTCAACATGTAGGTAATAATTTTTCATATTTTCGATACAAAAAGTAAAAAAATCCATTTAAAACACGTTGAGGCTGCCCCCCCCTGCGCGATTCCGGCTCTAAAAAAGATCACGGGGTAGGGCAAACGTGGAGTCGCGTTTGTCAAATTCGATTTTAGTTGCGTCAAAATTATTTTTAAATTTAGAGATCTTTTTTTGCAGAATAGCTTTAAGATTCTCATAGCCAAAAGTAAGGAATTTTAGTGATAGTTTAGTTAGTTTAGTTCGGTGTACAACAGAATCGGCACCAATTTCGAGATAAGACATTGATCACTTAACGTTTTATATAACGTGCTGTTATTTGTCGTGCGTCCTTTGTTTTATTTGTATCAATACTTTAAATATTATTTTCTCAACACATTGCCAGCTGATTACATCGCCTGCTCCCGCGTCCCATCGTTTAAAGTGATGTCTGAGCATCGCGCGTCGGGCATGGCTTGATGGTATTATTTATGGTACAATTATCTTATAAGAAATCCAGTTTTTCTTAATCTTTGAACTTTTAATATGTTTTATTGTTTTCCCCAAGCATTATGTAAATGATAAATGTCTGAAGGTGTGTATTATGCTGATGTAGAAGCCTTTTTCGTGACCTCATTTTATTAACAAACTTTTTGGTTTTTAACACGCTTTTTATTAGCTTAGTATGTATCTATGTAATCTATATTATATATGTGTATCTATGTAGGTGATCTTTGAACGTGATGATCGGAGTAATAATATTTGTAACTTTGCACCTTTATCAAGGATCGATGAAAATTCAATAATTTAATAAAGGGCTTTAACTTATTGCCCTCGCCTTGATCCGCCATTTTGATGTAACTTTTTTTTAATGGTGTCGCACGATAATACTTATGTGTACAGATAGAGGACATATAGAGGAACAAGAAATGTCTTTAACATGTAATGTTAAAGTATCACCTTACCGAGATAAATAGAGTTGAAGAAAGCTTCATAAAATATTTGGACTCACCAAATATTTTATCTCATTTTATTAATTAACGCTTAACACTGCGCACTCAGATGAGTAATGATGTGTTACAATTATGATTATTATTAGGTATTTCAGTAAAAAGGGAGAAGAGTGAAGAGAGTGACTGAACAATGTATGTAGTGTATAGTATTGTGAACTAATATTGCTACTGAATGTTAATAAATAATATAATAGTATGCACCTGTTTATATTATACTATCACATGTACATGTGTGCGTGTATGTGTGTTGTACATGTGGCTTGCAGGACGAAAAAGTTATTCTTACCGCCCTATGTGTAATTACGGTATTTAAACTTGTTATAAATATGACCATCTGAGACCACTATACGACAAAGGAAATGCATTAACAAAGCACTTCGAATCAACATTTCTTTCTTTCTTATCGTGAGACGCCGTTTGAGAAAAAATAAAAATAGCGCTACAGGACGAGGTCAGCCTCCATACATAAAAGTTCGATCCCCTTTGTTCCATTACACTTGACATATTCACGGTGTGTATTTCTATTGCCGGTATAACAACAAATAAATTTAAGGGGTCCCCATACAAGAAACATGTTTTTTTTGTATGTAGTGTTAAATAATATACGGTGGTACGGAATGCTTTCTGTGCGAGTCCGACTCGCACTTGGCTGATTTTTACTGTTTGTATTTCCTGTGCATGTCCCAATACAATATTTTTCTTCTTTCTATTAATATGTCGCAACAGAGCAAAAATAAACCAGTTAGTGCGATAAGTTACAGTTCTTTCCATCAGTATAATGACCAAGTATAATTTATTACAAAAGAGTGTGTTTGGGGTCGGTCACGTCGGGGCGAGCCTAATTGGTTGATTATTGGTCCGGGGAACCCTCATCACAGCGCACAGATTGCGAGGCGCCGCATTTAAATTGAAACTAATGCGAATCCCGTGTTCATTAGTGTTTGCAAACGATACGGGGCTGTTCTACATCGCCCTACATCGTCGGATTACATTAGCATGAGATCGCGACAAAACCGCGAGACGCCGCACAATGTACTCAGTTTGCACACGAAATACTGCTTAAGATGTACAAAAACAAATAGCAGTAATACAATGAATAATTCAGGTTACGTTAAAATTCACGCTAGGTTCCGAGTTAACAGACAAATTAAATCAACTCATGAGCTGCAAGATTGAGACTATTTTAATTTGCACTTTTGTATAAAACGCCACAGGCATGGAACATAGGTGTGGTGATACTATTCTTTAAGAAGGGTGACAATGCCCTTTTTAAGCTCATCTCACTTCTGTGTCATGTCTACAATTTTTTCTCAAGATTCATCACGAACAATTTCGCGCGCAGGTTTGATGACCTCCAGCCTCCGACCAAGCATTTGTAAAGGTTTTAGCATCATAAACCACATACACATGCTGCGGCAGGTTATACAGAAGGACGAAACTATAACCTGCCTCTCTTCTTAGCGTTTGTGGACGACTATCGGTACATCGAAGTGCTGAAGTGTCTGTAAGAAAACGCTACCATGTCAGTTCGACTCCAGGACTGGACTTCAGAACCTGTACAGTGTGTACCTATGTAGTATGTGAGATAGGGAGACGTTATCTCTCCGAAACTATTCACCGCTGCATTCGAGGATGTCTTCAAGGTTCTGGACTGGAAAAGGGTTGTAATCAACATTAATGGTAAGTAGCACTCACCTTCACTTTGCCGATGGTATAGTGGTCATGGTTGAGATTATGGTGAGCCTCGGTACAATGCTCGGTGACCTCAGCGGACCTTACGAAAGAGTGGGTTTTAAAATGTACATGGACAAGACAAAGGACATGTCAAATGCTCATTTAGCGTCTCCTATCTTCACGAGATTGGGTGACTCTCATAAAAATCAGAGACACTACATTCGAATTTATGGACGAGTATGTTTACCTAGGACAAACTGTCCGGTTAGGTATGTCCAACTTCGAAAAAGAGGTAAATCGTCAAATCCGACGCAGCTGGGCAGCGTTCGGGAAACTCCGCAATATCTTCTTGTCCCAAATACCGTAGTGCCTAAAGACGAAAGTCTTTAACCAGTGCATGTTGCCAGCAAAGCCGATTAAACCGGCCAACAACCGCCTGAGCGTCATTTTTTCAAGGAAACTTATTAAGACGTGGGATATCGAATTTATTTAATGTCACAAAAACGTAACACCTTTTTTCCAACCAAGACAGAATATTTTGATGTGAATACATCAGACAATCGGTAACCCATTATTTATTTGGTGGAAATAAAACACAATTTCATACGGTAAATGCAGAAAATCTACAAAAAGTCGCTCGTATAAATGTTTAGAATTTTAATCGGCCTGATAAATCGGCTCTACAAAAAGTCTGACCTGAGCAAGCTCGACACTCAGTGTGGATGTGTCGCAGGATTGAAATGGCTCGATTCAAAATGCTATAGTTTTCTATTTATTTGTAAGGTTTGCGGTATACATTATTTTTATAATAATTTAGTAATAATTAGGGTGTATATAAAAACGACCGGGCCTATAGTAATCTACTGTACTACTAAACACCAACAAAATTGTTACTAAATAAACTGTGATGGCAAATAAATGTATTGAGTCTAGAATTTTATATTTAAGAACCCAAAGAAGATCAAGAGTCCCTCAATATATATAATATACTAGCTGTGCCCGCGACTTCGTCCGCGTGAAATTTAAAAAGTATTTATTAAAAAAAAAGTAACCAAAGTAACTCCTTATTGCATCAGCTATCTGCCAGTGCAAGTCCCGTCAAAATCGGTCCAGGCATTTCAGAGATAAGCCGGAACAAACAGACAGACAGACAAAAATTGTAAAAAAAATATTTTGGTATATTATATACCGTGCACACATCCATATGCATTTAGTAAAAGCGGTTATTTTAATATTACAAACAGACACTCCAATTTTATTTATCTGTATGTATAGATGTATTGATGTCGCATCATGGTGGCCGAGATGCAAAACATCGGGTCTTCTTCACAATCCGACATAGTTTAGGGAAGTGTGGCCACAGTAGTGGGTACTCGAACGAAAAGATAATTTGAATTTAAAATAACTTTTATAAACTGGCGAGTAACAAATTAAATAAACATGTGCATCGGAAAAAAACACGTGCGTTGGTACTGAGCGTTTACCTAGACTGTCCGAGCTGGACTGTCCACTGTAGACTGTCGCCGCACTCGATCTCTCCGCCAGTTATCGCTGCATCCCCTCCACCGACGATCGTGTCCAAGTGGTAGGGCCCGCTTGCGTTTCCGGTTACATGATTATTCGTTTACAAATCAAATGTTTAGATGGCGCTGTCCGCTATACTTTGGCGCCATCAATCAACGACACGGCCATCCTCGACTAGCACCCGTCATCGGGTGTAGTACTTGTGGACAATACATACTCAGAGAGTTAACTAGTTCGGCTATCCTGCCAATACCTAACAACTAAGCTAATCCTGCCAATGCCTAATAATAATAATAATAAATGTTTTAAATGTTTTTATATATTTTATATTCTAATATTTAAAAATGTAATTGATATGTGTATATTCTGAAATAAAGGAAATAATAATAATAATAATGGCAACACCGATACGTCAACCACGTAATTTTTTATTCATTTCTCCTATTTTCCGTTTTTATTAATTCCCGTGAGCTACATAGTACAAAAATCACAACAAAACCTTCAGAATAAAACCATAAATAAATCTACAATCAAAAAATGAAAAAACTAAAAGAAAATATAGAATGTCCAAAAACGGCTGTCAAATTCAGCCTTCTATGAATAAAAAATGTGGAATATGAAAAACATGCAATGTTGACGAGATCAGCTGCTCGAAATGCACGCCTACTACCCTCGGACTCGTCGCTCAGCTCCGCCTCGCCGCCACTGGAACCCAGCCCCATCGAGAGTGCTGTGACACCGGCCGTGGCAGTTGCGTCGAGCTCGAGCGACGAATGTTTTTCCCCGCCGACGTTGCCAACACCTGTACGTCGGCAGGGGAGAGGCCGGCCACCGAGGAGCTTGGGACTTAGGGGCCATCCGGCCCCGAGCCGGGTCCCCGCTGCCAGTGGTTGTGTGCAGCGCATGAGATGGACTCAGTCTATGAACGAGAACGTCATGCGCGCATATTACGGGTCTACAGAGGGGGGAACTAACCTAACGTAACGCGAAAGGATGCTGTCTCTGTTCCAGGTGCTGGAACCAACCGTCAACGTCCCGGCCCAACGATTGTCGGATCAGGTGTGGGTCATTCAACGCAATCACAGGTTGGACGACACCGCACTTGATAGGCTACGCTCAGACGTACTGAGCAACCATATCGTCCCGACTCCGACACAAACCGTGGGACATGCGACAACTATTGATGCGATCTCGCGCGGTCCAATCGTGTTGAAGAAGATGATAGGGTTGCCACAGTAAGTAGCCAGTACAACACGCGACTGAGGAGCGCACTGGAGGATGCGTTTCGCGAATATCGGTCCACCCCGACCGAACTGAGACCCCGATTACCACGGTTACCTATGCACAAGAAAAATAGGGCGCTGGTGTGTGCCTTGGACTCGCAACTCAAATATTTCTTCGAGAGCAGCGAGGATCTAGTTGATACACACTCGATCCTGTATTGCGCGGCTGTTGCGGCATGTCGTTTAGCTAACGTAAAGTTTCAAAGCTGTGACGGAGCTTCTCGACCGAAACCAGCCGCACCAGCCTGGCAGTGCAGGATCGAGCGTCGTATCGATGGGACCAGGGTACTCATCGGCAAACTATACTGCTTCAGGGAGGGCAATACACGACCACGAGTGATGCGCTTTGTGAAGCGGGCTTTCTCGGGGACTGGAATCAGTCCTCCAGAATACATGTCCCGTGTCACAGAGCGCATCGACTTCCTGAAGCAGAAAGTCTGTGCATGGGCGAACCGTAATCGGCGGTATAAGCGGCGGGTTGACCGGTACACGCAGAACCGCATGTTCCAGAGCGATGAGAGGTGGGTATATAGAGTTTGGGAGCGACCCGAACAAAATGTGACGGACGTGTGCCGCCCGGATGATGCCGCCACGACTGCATTTTGGCGGAGCATTTGGTCGGTGCCCGTCTGTCACGTTGAGGCAGACTGGATGCAGGATGTCGAGCGAGTGTGTGAACCAATACCAGAAATGGAACCCGTGTTCATTACGCCAATAGACGTGGCCAGAGCTGTCCGTCCGTTACCGAATTGGAAATCACCGGGACCGGACGGACTACATAACTTTTGGTTAAAATGGCTTACTAGTTCACACAGTCGCCTGGCATCTCAATTCCAGTCATCCTTAGAGTCTGGGTCGCTACCACGGTTTCTAACAGCAGGCGTTACCCACCTGCTCCATAAGTCAGGTAGTCCCGCGGAACCCAAGAATTATAGACCGATCACATGTTTGTCGACGATTTATAAAGTCTTACATCCATTTTGAGAGTGAAAATTAATACGCATATTGAGAATAACTCGATTATGTCTCCCTCTCAAATGGATGGATGTAGGAACGGATCCCGCGGTACTAAGGAGCTACTCCTCATCGACATGGCCATAAGCCAACAGGTTCGTCGATCCCGAAAGGACCTGTCGACATGCTGGATAGATTATAAGAAGGCCTACGACTCGGTGCCACATGCATGGCTCATGAAGGTGCTGGAGTTGTACAAGATTAATGCAACTCTACGCACCTTCCTTGAGTCGTGCATGGGGCAATGGAGGACAATCCTTCGCTATCCAGGATGTCCACAGATCCAGGGGAATGATGAGCCTGTATGGATCAAACGGGGAATATTTCAGGGCGACAGCTTGAGTCCACTTTGGTTCTGCTTAGCCCTGAATCCTCTAAGCACACTGCTGGAGGATTCAGGTCTGGGCTACCGTCTGAGGAGAGGTGGTGAGGTTATATCTCACTTCCTATAAATGGATGACCTTAAACTCTTTGCCCCCAACAAATTGCAACTGATGGAACTACTGAAGGTCACTGCAACTTTTAGTAGCGCCATCAGGATGGAATTTGGTGTGGACAAATGTGCAGTCATGCATGTACAGCGAGGTGAGATTATGGAATCCGAGGGCATTCAACTTTCAGATTCCATACACCTCAGATCCCTCTCTTCATCCGAAAGCTATAAGTATTTGGGTATGTCGGAAGCGTTAGGTATCAACGCTGCTGACATGAAGCAATCGTTGAGGGAGCGCTTCTTTGGTCGCCTGAAGAAGGTATTAATTAGTCTTCTTTCAGGCGGAAACAAGGTGCGCGCCTTCAATGGTTGGGTCATGCCGGTTTTGATGTACTCTTTCGGCATACTCAAATGGACTCAGACTGAACTCGACGCCCTGGATCGACGGGTCCCTACACTGCTGACTGCAAACCGGATGCATCACCCACGATCATCGGTGATGAGACTGTACATCCCGCGGAAGTGTGGGGGTCGAGGCTTTTTAAATGCGAAGACCCTCCACAACCGCGAGGTGTGCAGTCTCAGGGAATATTTTTTTTAAACCAAAGTGGGTATGCACCGTGATGTGATCGCAGTGGACAAGGGGCTCACCCCGCTGTCCATGGCTAAAGAGAACTGGCGCAAACCTGTTATACTTACTATTGATGACCGCAAGGAAATATGGCGAAACAAGGAGCTTCACGGGCGCTTCTATCGGGCTCTTCATGAGCCCGGTGTTGATTTCTTAGCGTCCGTATCCTGGGTACGTTTTGGTGACCTTTTCGGGGAAACTGAAGGTTTCGTCTGTGCAATTCTGGATGAAGTTATCCTGACGAATAACTACCGGAGACATATTATGAAGGACGGGACGGTTGACGTATGTCGGGCATGTCACCATCCTGGTGAGTCTATCAGACATATTATCTCTGGTTGTTCTCGGCTGGCTAACGGCGAGTACTTGCACAGGCATAACCAAGTAACCAGGATTATTCACCAGCAACTTGCTTTGCAATATCAACTTGTGGATTCTGAGGTACCGTATTACAAGTATGTGCCCGACCCAGTTCTTGAAAATGACCATGTCACGTTGTACTGGGACCGGTCTATCATTACTGACAGGACTATTGTAGCCAATAAGCCTGATATAGTGGTGATAGATCGGTTAGCGCGCCACACAATGATAGTCGATGTTACCATTCCGCATGACGGGAACCTCGTGAAAGCTGAGAAAGAAAAGCAAATTAAATATCTCGACTTAGCACACGAGGTTGTTGACATGTGGAATGTGAACTCGGCCATCATTGTGCCGATTGTCATATCAGCCAATGGACTGATGGCCGAAAGCCTCGAACAACATCTCTTGAGGCTCTCGTTAGGCGGTTGGATCAAAGGCCTGATTTAGAAGGCAGTACTATTCGATACGGCTCGCATCGTGAGGAGGTTCCTGTCTCTGGAGCCCTAACCACCGGTAGCTTGGACCCTGCTCCCGATATCGGCGGAAAACTATTTTATATATTTTTAAATGTTTTTTTTTTTAATGTATGTTTTATAAAAATATTTAAAAATATAATAGAATAAGATCTAAAATGAATAAACGATAATAATAAAACGTTTATTTTCAGGTTACAAAGACCCATAGATAAACCTTAGAATAAATATACATATTATAATAAAAAATTGTGTTAGTAAATTAAACTTAAAACTATGTTAGTATCACTTATTTGCACTACGTTTTTGTGCGTTCCGGTGGCACTTGTCTGCGAAAGCGGCGGAATACCACATCCTGTGGCCAAAAGCTTTCTTCCATTACCAGATTCAGATAGCATATTGGTATGCGCATCACAAACGCCTTAAAGTTGACGTTGCAATGCGACTCCAGCAGTTGCGCTCTCGGCGCGTAATTCAGCCTTTGGCGCACGTACTTACGATGTCTTCCGCGTCGGTGGTGTAGTGGAGACGGGAAATATACACCGGGGTGTTCGGCTTCGCAGCACGCAGTTTCTCGTTGAGCTCCACAGGAGCCTTGCCGCAGCGGTTCTTACAGCTACTCTGCCGGCGCTTCCTCCTTTGCACCGTCACGATGCCGTCATCATCAATCCGGTTCGTTTTCTTTATTATTATAGTTTTTATTATAGTTTATAGTTTAATAATAATAATAATAATTTATTTAATATAAAAACGTATACAAATAGAGTACATTTAGTCAACTTTACTACTAATTTCACATACAATTATAGTGCCTAAAAATAAACTATTTCTAAAATACTTTTTTATTACAAGTGCAATTGATAATGTTTTGGGCATTAGAATGTTAGGTAGCGACCCGCCCGATCTAGGTTTATTCAAACCTGTGTTTCGGGCCATCACTTTACATTTTAATTAAATTGGGGTATTATCATTTAAAATTAAATTGATATAAAAATAATCTATTAACAAGTGTGAGATAAAGCATATTGTAATTAAACATTAATACCTACAACTAAGCAAATGTAAATACTACAAAAGTAAATATTTACTATGGAATAAATTATCGTCATGACATAATTTCTAGAAGTTTTTCTGTGTCTGTGTAATTGAGTAACGCTAGGTATTCTGATAATGTAGTACTACATTTTTTATAACTTAAACTATAGATGCTCATTAATTTGTTAAGTCTATTATACAGAAAAGGACCTAAAAACACATAAAATCGATTAGCAAATGCATGTCTAGTTTGAGGCTTTATGCAAACTAAATCCTTCCTTCTCTTGTCGGAAGGTACTGGGTTAAAAGGAAGTGCAGTGTGCTGGTGAAGTACTATGCTTAGAATGAGTAATTGCCGAACTGTTAATACATTACATGTAATGTAGAGCTGGTGCGTAGGAAATCTAAAAGGGCGAAAAGTAGCAACCTTTAGAAGTGCTCTTTGAGCACGCTCTAGAGGGAGTAAAATTGTTTTTGCTGCACCACCCCATGAAGTTATGCAATAGCTAAGAATGGATTGACACAAAGCTAAATAAACCTGTTTAATTAATCTATAGTCGGCTATGTTCCGTAAATTCTTAAAAACATATATTAATTTGCGCACTCTAGTACATAGTAAATCAATATGTTTACGGAAATTTAGATTCGAGTCAATAGTGACACCTAGATATTTCAAATGGTCAGCTTTAGCTAAAGTAGTGCAAGTACATGCTGTGTCAGCGTACGGGCTACAATTATGTGCGAAAATGTTTAGATTAGTAAGCGGTATGTTAGTATTTCTCATTGCAAATAAAATGTATTTTGTTTTATCTGCATTTAATGTTAGGATGTGATTATGGAGCCAATCGGATACTGTGTTAAAACCATTTTGAGCATGTTCATAGACCTCAACTCTTGTTTTAGCTGAGAACAATAGAGCGGTGTCATCAGCATAAGACATTATGACACCATTTTGAAGTGGCAGGCTGCACAGTTCATTTATATAGATTAAAAATAAGGTGGGCCCCAAAATGCTTCCTTGTGGAATACCAAAACCACTATTTTTAAGTTCAGAACTTGTATACTGACCTACTTTTACACATTGATGACGCTCGCTGAGATAATCAGCAAATAGTCGAAGTTGTGCTCCTCTTATGCCCAGTGTTTCAAGCTTGTGCAAAAGTAAAGTACAAGAAATAGTGTCGAAGGCCTTGGCAAGGTCTAGAAAGATACCAATTGTGTGCATACCACTATCTAGATTCGTAGCAATATAGTTCGTTACTTTGTGTACTACCTGGCCAGTTGATCTTCTGGGCCTAAATCCAAATTGATTATCTGAAAGTAGTTTGTTATCTTCCAGATATTTTATCAACCTACAGTTGATAATTTTTTCTAAGATTTTTGAGAGTCCTGTTAACACTGAAATGGGTCTGTAGTTATTCACATAGCTTTTGTCTCCAGACTTGAATACGGGAGTCACCATAGCTTTTTTAAGGACTTTGGGGAATATTCCTTTAGATAAACATAGCTGAAAAATGTGGGTTAGCGGAGGGGCAAGTAGGTATCTGAATCTTTTTAGTATATTATTGGGTATGTCATCCCACCCAGTAGCACATACATCTTTCAACCCAAATAATAATCTTACCACTTCGTTAAAGTCGGTATCTAATAAAACAAAAGAATTTACTGTAGAGGATGTCGCAGTCGTGTTTTGAGGGGATAACCTATTAAAATTTAACGATTTTTCAGCCAAGTTTTTACCAACGTTAGCAAAGTAGTTGTTCACTTTATTCATTGCTTCAGATGGATGTATCTCTGAAGACAGTAAATCAAGCGGGGGCTCGGGATTTTTCGTTCTAAACGTATTCGTTTTTATAAATTTCCACACAAGTTTACTATTTTTCCCCGCCTTCTGTAATTCATTTTTATCATACTGATTTTTTAGTTTTTTCAACAGATTATTGCAAAAGTTCCGGTACCTTTTATATGTAACAGAAAGTATTTCGTTATCAGGTGCAAGTTTCAATTTTAGGTGAAGTTTGTCTCTATGTCTTATACAACGTACGAGACCGGGTGTGATCCAGGGTTTGATACAACTATACTTTCTAGGCAATGTCTTAGTAAATGTGTTTTTGCTTATTGAAGATTGTAGAGAATCTATGAAGTAATTTAAAGAAATATTTGCATCGTTTGAATTATAAACAGGGTCAAAATTAATACCGCGTATGTCATTTTCGAGGTTTGTCATGTTGACTTTAGTATAGCTACGCATGCAGTTTTTTCTAGGTGAACTTATTTGTAATGTTAGTAAAACAGCTTGATTATCGGTAAGCGAGGAATTAGTAACCAATGTTTTGGATGGATTTTTGGATTTTAGAATGATGTGGTCTAAGCATGAACCGCTCTGATGCGTGGGGTGATAGTGAGCTGGTAGTAGTCCATGAAATGAGCAAATATTCAGATAATTATGTACATGGGTTTCTATTTTCTCAGAAGCAATGTTAATGTTAATATCACCCAAAAGTACTATGTTTTTAAAAGATGATAAGGATTTTAAGTTTGTGTCGAGTGAGTCTAAAAATCTGTCTATATTTTGTGAAGGAGGCCTATAAACAGCCATGAGTACTATATCGGGACTAATTTTAATGATTAAGCAATTACTATCTTGTGATACCGGTTCTTCTTTAATTGCACGTAGATTATTTTTGATGAATACTACTAATCCATCGTTTTGGTTTATATTTCTCTCAGTTTTGAATGAATAATAACCGTCAAGAGACGGTAAGTTGACTGTCTGTTTTGACAACCAACATTCTGTTAGGACGATAACATCACAGCTTACATCAAGATTCTGTAATAACACTTCAAAGCCGTTCATGTTCCGATTAATGCTGCGAATATTCTGTGTGAGCAGGGTTAACGTTTTGACACCAGAAGGAAGAAGGTGTTTACAGTCCTCAACATTACACATTTTAGATTCAGATACAGAAAAACTATCTAGATCACAAATTAGCTGATTTGCCATGATCGTTACAAACTAACTAAAAATATAAATAGAGGATAAGCTACCTGGTTGTGTGCTTACAAATACAAGAATCTGGCGGCGCTCTTAGGCGCCTTCATAGTCTATGGAGTTAATATAGTTCCTCTCAGCATATATGCGCGCCGGGCAACTTACGTCACCAGTTGGATGGTCACATTTCCTCTTGAAACGTTTGCACGTCGCACATTGAGGGGGAGAAGATTTGCTACTGCATTCCTTGAACGAGTGGCCAGTCTCACAACAGTGGTTGCAAGTAGGACTAGTTTCTCGGCAAAATTTAGCTGCATGTCCGAACTGCTGGCAATTGAAGCACCTGGTGACTATCGTGAAATCTCTCACAGGGCATGATGTCCAATTAATAAAAATTCGGCTTTGATTTACTAACATTTTTCTAATGCTAGCGGGTAGTTCTAAGATGTAATTACAGGTAGGCTGGTCTTTCTTACCCGATTTATGGCTCAATTTGATACTCTCAACGAAGGACTCACGGGTTAGATTCGGCAACTTATCTGAGAGGTTTTGCTCGAAAATACACTCAAATACCTCCTGCTCGGTAAGAGTAACGGGGACACCAATGACAGCAACTCTCGGGCGGCGTTTAGAAGGCTCTTCTATGGTAAGGCCCGATGACACTAACTTTTCCGAATTCTTAAGTTTCTCAATATCGCCTTTATTGTCTGTGCTAATTATAACGCCCCCATTTTTGACTTTTCTCAGGCCACGGACATGAAGCTTTAGTTGCTCGGGGGAGATTATCTTTTGTACAAGTGACTTGGTGTCGTCACTTGTTTGGGTCTTATCGCTGGGGTAGATGGCAACTGATCTTAAATTTGCAGGACGGACGAAGTTATCGGAACCTTTCTTCACCATGTTTGCATAAGAGGAATCTTCCGACTGATTCATCTTTGTTTCTACGACCTCTTTGAACTGCTGCAGGGAGTGCACAACGTTCTGGTGATCCTGTAGGTGCTGGATTGTGGTATGGGCTAGAATCGTTTTCTGCTTCAACGATTGGTATAAGACGGCCATCTGAGAAGTCCCACTCGAGACCTTCCTGCAAAGGGTGGAAACACGAAGCTTCTGGTCTGAGTTCATTTTCCCTTCACCGACAATACTGCAGACTTCGTTCAGAATGGCATCTATAGACCCCATCCATCTCTGGATCTCTGGCGTGCTAATGACTTCTGTTGGCAGTTCATTCTCCGCGGGTGCTGGGGGATTTGGGTCGCTCGGGGGTACCGGTTCAGTAGGCGTCGGTGGAGGACTACGCCGAAGTAATTGGCTACGACCAAATGGGCTCGAACCTGGGTTAGACA
This sequence comes from Polymixis lichenea, assembly GCA_949091785.1. Lineage (NCBI taxonomy): Eukaryota > Metazoa > Arthropoda > Insecta > Lepidoptera > Noctuidae > Polymixis > Polymixis lichenea. Next base: position 25,494,326 of record OX420936.1, on the reverse strand, counting down.
TACTAACAGAAGCACTTTTCCTATTGTTTATAATAATATTTAGTTCATTTTGCACAATGTAAGTCAGTAAGAACTACAAGTCACACGCGACACACTTTATTTTTATACTGACGTCGCAAATAATTATATTTATTTGTAGAAATTGTTTATATCATTATTATCAATATAAAACACACGTCCGCTTTGTCTCGCGCCTCGTAAAGCGATCAATATTGTCACGGGCTTTGCAAGGGGAGCAGTAGGGGTGCTCACAGTGACCAACGGGTCAGATGGTTGCGACGGTTGGACAGCGCCCCGGGGAGGAGCTGCGGGGACGGGAGCGGGGCTACGAGGCACGCTTACGACGCAACACGCAGACTCAGCAATTGGCGCCGGCGACAAAACTGCTGACGCAAAACTCGTAACCAATGTGTCTAGGCAGCTGACACCTCGACGCGTATTCACATTGATTACAGGTGCCGGTGACCCAATTAACGCCACTGAGTTGCGCAACTCATCGAGTTATGTGCGCAGATCAGCGACGGTAATCTGGATGTCTCCAACTTCCTCTGTACATCAGCTAGACTCACCTTCAAAGACACAATGTCTTTCAAAAGGCTCGTAACGTCGACATGGTCGAATGTGACTGGAGGTAACTTGTTCAGATCCCTCGCCACAAACGTCGGCACGTCGTCAGGATCGGTAGCTTTCAGAAGCGTGATGATGTCTTGCACACTTTTCTTTGACCCACCATTTGAGACACCATCTGGTCGACTTTATTAAGGGACCGGGCCAGCAGCAGGTTCGCAGCACCAATGTCGTCCTCGCTGAAGTTCGTCACATAGATCTGGATGGCGGACACCTCGTCCATCACATCCAGTTTCTGCTGCAAAAACGGCAGCAGTTCATTTGCCACAAGTTTATCGTTCATGGCAACAAAATTACGAGTATCGGCCTGCGCCATGCTAAATCCACGGCCACTATAACAAACGGTGTAGTCTTATGGGTCACGAACTGTAGGATAGAAATATTGCACTATTGTCTCCATGCTCTTGTATGAGTTTCTGTTCCATCCGTTCAAAAAGTTTGAACATTTTTCTTTACATTCGTTTAGCTCATATTAAGGCGTGTGTATTTATATTTGCCTGGTCACATGATCAAAGAAGTAACGCAGCCTGTTGATAAAATACCGAAGAGAAACATGTATATTTCGCTAATATATGACGAATATAAACATTTCGCTCATAACTACGCGTTGAGCCGGCTAATACAAAGTGATGGCGTCGTAAAGCTGCCCCGCGCGGAAGGGGTATTATCCTTTAGTTATCGAAACAAAGCAGTCGTAGAGAGAGGGTGGCCGAACATTGGCGCCCCATTGTTGCCGATAAAGGGCACTTTACGATATTCGCTGATGTATTGATACACTTATGCACTGTATAATCTTATCACGGGTCTGAGGAGGTACTTGCTATGTAGTTTAATAGGCTAAAACGTGACCCTGAGATTTTTTTTTTTGAGGGTGGCTTTTCAACAAATAGCTTCTCCCGCTCTGGGTGGAGTAGGAGGGCGCGTGGGACTTTTACTGACTAAAACCCACCCGTGTTCCCTCAGTTGCCTGTGTGCTAAGGGCGATGGTATCTCTTTCGAACAACCCGCTCCCCTGGCAGGCATCGGTCCTTGCGGACCCCATCAGTTGGTGCTAACATCTCTGTGAGGCGCGCGTGGAGTACAACAAGCCGTCGATCCGGGATTGGTCGTTACCGGACAGCGAGCTACCCATCACTCACCGTCCGCAAGCCCGCGCTTATGGTGGTTGGAAATCAGCCTGGGATTCCCGACGCCCAGGGCGTCTCCTGCGGAGGCTAGGGCCGTGAGGGCGCATATACTGCTTCTCCCTCACTTGCGCCACCTCCCTCTTCGCGAGCATCACTGCTTCGCAGAAAGAAGCGACGGCTACCCATGCACTCTCGCTCCGTACCATGGCCTGGACCAGGGCCGGACGCGAGAGATCACCGCCGCCGATCGCCTCCATGAGGACACAGCGGTACTCCGCCAAAGCCGGGCAAACCTCAACCGGACATTGAGGTGTTAAAGACACCTATGGATGTAATAAATCGCTCGAGACTGAAGAAGAACACATTCAACTAAAGCAACCAACCAACCAACTAGAGCGGGATATTGCAAGCAAATAGATGTTTGCAAAAACTGTAACCTCACAGAAACATGAAGCTAACAAAGTAAAAAACCACACGTGCATTAGGAGAAGCAAACTTGAAGGTGTTAGTACATACTGTACAGATATCAATGCCACTTTCTGTTTCACCCAACTAAAGACAACCACTTCGGAGGCTTAGAAGCTTTACGTCAAGTACACGCAGTTGTGGAAACCTTGCAGTTTACCACGTCCTCTCCCCCGTCCCCCACTTTCCCTGAGCGAATGAAACTTTAACCGACATACTCGAGAATGTACGAATACACCTGAGCAACAACACGCGTTTTATTTTTAAGTAGCCAATCAAAGACGCCCTGATTTCCCTTGAGATGCTACGTCAAGAAGCTTTTTAATTTGAAGCGCGTCCTGCGTGAGCGCGAGGCGATAGGCGGCAGCCCTCGTAAATTCGCGATGGATAAAGATAAAAAACTGCACGTTACTACCGAAAGTTGGTGTAAACTTATACACAGATCTGATAGCGAGTTGGAAATAAAGCGGGTTGCGTTCGAGCGCTTATCTTTATGTCCAACACTGAGTGCCACTTGTAAGTGTTTCTGCATGATGATTTCTTCATTTTCATTTACGACAATGTTACTTTGAGTGTAGTTTCATGGAGTTGTTCACCATTCTATGTAATAATACCATCATATTTATAACTTACACAGGCTGCGTTCAGTTTTATTTGCACCGTCATCAGGACAACACACAACATCATATTGCGAGTTCGTATGGATTGAGGAGCCATGTCTCTTATTTAAACGAGGGTACTACCAATATTTAGTAGTAAATTAGCCGAACTTGTAGCCCCGATCCTGGAATTTGTAGTAAAACCCTTAAAAAGTTACAGGACGTTTAAGGTGGCTCCTCAATTCAGACGTCTGGATTGAGGAGCCACCTTAGAACTCGAGAACTAGCTGATGGATATTTCTGAAAATTTGGCAGGAATTAATAGTTTATGCTTAATCTGTACAAAAAAAATGGGTTTTGTATGGCCACAGGCAGGACACTATTAATTCGACGGACAGCGTGATCGATCACAGCACTCGATGTCCAACCGTAGCCGAAGTTAGCTGTGTCCCTCGCATGTGATGCTCCTCGGGTGATATTCTGGCAAAAATAATAATTTAGCTCTTTTTATTACAAAATTCAAAAAGTGACATCGTATTCAATGCGTAGTTTGCAGATTGAATGTAATATATATATCTTGTTACCTCTGCAAAACCTATTTTAACCGATACACCGATACCTAGCTAGAAATCGTTTCCTACATACAACATTCCCTAAATAATAAAAGAGTAGTTGCCAATCGGCCGGGACAAGTAATCTAGCGCTAGTGATGTACGAGTTACCAATCGCTCGATACTCGGCCCATCAATACATCGTTATGTGCCGCGTGTCGCTCCACGTATTCTATCGACGTTTACTGCTGCAGGAAACGTTATTAAACTGACTATGCATATTTTGTAAAAGGTTTGAAAAAAGGATTTTATTGTCATAGTGCGCGGGTTTTGCGTTTGTCTTTTGGAGCAATCAATTTTTATTCTTGTTTGGTCGAACATATCTCGGCTATTTTATACATTTGTAAATATTGCTTCTTTCAGGATCATTAAAAAACCACGCCCTAAGACTTGTAAGCTAAATGTGTAGATCACAAGTCCTAGGGTGTGCAGCATACGCTGTTAGAAAAATTCGTAATTTAACTGATATAGAGACAGCACGTTTAGTGTACTTTAGCTATTTTCATAGTGTAATGTCGTGTGGTATTCTGTTGTGGGGAAATGTCGCCGATATTCAGACTATCTTTGTCTTGCAGAAAAGAGCTGTTAGATCAATTTATAAATTAAGTCCGACACATTCTCTCAGAGACAAATTTAAGGAGATTAATGTAATGATTGTGTCCTCACAGTATATTTTTGAAAATCTTTTACATGCCCATAAAAAAATTAAAATCTTTAAAAATACAGTGATATCCATAGTATAAATACTAGAAATAAACACAAATTTGTTGTACTATCAACAAGGCTCAAGAAAATAGGTAGGTCATTCAGATGTCAATGTATACGCTTTTATAATAAACTTCCAAGCCATATTCAAGATCTAAGTATCAATAAATTTAAATCATTCATTAAACGTAAGTTGTGCCTGAAAGCCTTTTATACCGTTAAAGATTATATTGAGGACAAAAAAGCTTGGGATTGACCTGCTCCAATTTTTGCATACTAAATGTTGATTTTTTTTTTGTTTTTGTTAACTTATACTCTGATATTTTTATAATTATTTTAAACACTTAGCATGAATATTTACTTTAAGAAGTATCATATTATTATTGTTTAAATTATTGTGAATGTGAGGACTATGTGGGTCATTTTTTTTTTGTGGTTTTTGTTTCATCTCCTTCTCAGTTAGTTTTAATATTAATCTGGCAGTTTGAGTACTTTATGCGGCCTAAGCAAATGTCCTGTCTTTGGTATTGTTCGTCAAATCGTTGAGCTCCTCAAGTTCTGAATTGAGCTGCATGATTACTGATAAATTCGTGCACTGAATGGACAGGTCCACTCAATCTGTGTGTTTCTTTCCTCAAAAGACCATTTCAGACAGTAATCCACATGGTCTTCACATGATCTGACCAAGATATGTCTGGACTTTAAAATAGACTGACCTCTGAGTTTGTTTCGGCCTTTCTTCTCAGAGTAGTCAGATAGGAAACGCCGACCTCATCTAGTTTAAAAAATATGATTGACATGTAAAAGTGTTTGTACAAATTTACTTACAGAAATAAAATCATTTATCATTTATTCATTCTTACTCCATATACCTATTCACTGCACATCAGTGGCTTAGAGAATAATAAAAGAAATATAATCAACCACGTACATACAATAAATCATCAATTGAGATGGTAATGATATAAATATTCATAGCATAATAAAATAATTAATTATTATTTATTTATTGTTTTTTTTTTATTATTAATTAGTATGTAAGTATATTCCCATATTAGCCTACCCACGCACCCCCCTTACCCTTACCCTTTCACACGCTGTCTACATTTCTTTATCTTCTCTCCTATCGCAGGTATGCTGGAAGAGTTTTCTTTAGAAATAAGCATCACCTCTGTACCTATTTTTCTGTTCTAATCTTCTTGTCTGTTTATATATGTGTGTACATAAATGGTTAAATAAATAAATAATTATTAACGTACAAAATATTGACAAATTATATTTTTAATTAACAATATACATCATTCATTGACAAAAGACTAGATACAAACTCTTGAAACCAGGCTTTTAAAGTAGAAATATATCTACATCGATAAAATTGTCATTATAGGTTTTTACAATACGACGAACCAGAATTAGTTCGGTAGGTATTGACAGCGAACAAGGTAACTGTGCAGACGCTGCGTTTATTGACAGTTCGGGGAACTGTGTAGGTAACAAATTTTAGTCGTCAGATCAATGGAATCGAAATCACTGTGCACGATGCCATGCAACACAGTAGCTTCTAATAAGTTGCGTCTGGAATTTAGAGTTAACAGTTTGTACTTATGTAGTGATTTTGTGTTTGGCACATAAGTTGTGTGACACCTGTAGTGCAGTGCACGAAGAAATTTGCGCTGAAATTTCTCGATCTCCTCAAGGTATTTTTTATAAAATGGGTTCCAGATTGGCACAGCGTATTCTGGTTGTGATCTTATAAGAGTTTTGTATGAGTAGATATAAGTAGAGGGCCGTTTGAAATCTGCAGCTGATCTCGTAACAAACCCGTACATCTTATACGAGTTAATAACTATTTTTCCTACGTGTTCATTGAGGGACAATTTGATATCCAACAACACTCCTAGATCCCTCACTGTGGAGACAGTATTTAGCTTTTCATTATCAATGCGATAATTACTTTTAATAAGTGTCTTGTTTTTTGTGAAGTTAATTAGATGGCATTTAGAAATGCTAAGGCTTAGTTTATTGTCAACTAGTACTAAAGTCAGATAATATGTCTAGTGGTTACTTAATATGTAAGTAACCACTGATCGAGATAGTTGACATCGCACAAAAGGTATCATTTAACTTTAGGATACAAGTATTACGTACACGAAGAGCACTCTCACCCGGCCACAACGTCAGTCCCTCGACCACTTGAGCCCCCTCAGTGTGTATTATCCACCATCATATCACAATAGGATCTTATCGCTAGTCCTCTTGCTATCAATATTTGGCGGGCAGTGTTGTAAATTGGCACATGACAGGAGTCCATTTGTGGATTATATTGGGCTTCGGCTCAAATTGGTTGATGTGCAAATTAGCCGGCGCTGACGTCACGACGTACGAACTGCTCCCGTTGGTGTCCCGCATGCAATCAAAGCTGACATGTCTATGGAGAACGGACATGTTTGAATATTAATACTTATTTGCTTACACACTGTAAACTTGGCTGTTTTTCTGGGCTTAACAGTAGATGCCAAACTTCAGTGGGGATTACATATATCAAGCCTAGCGGGAAGGCTCAGTTCGGCCACCTACACTGTCAGGAAAGTAAGACAATGCACTGACGTTGATACAGCTCGGTTGGTTTATTTTAGTTATTTTCACAGCGTTATGGCATTCTTTCAAATTATTTTTGAAAAACAAAAAAACTTTTTCACTTACCTGGCTTATTTTGTACCTAGAATGCTCCTATTTCTTGTCAAAATGTAAAACGGGAATTGAAATTATAAAACTATAACTATAATATTAAGTTTTCTGGCTCTAATGTATATTTAGTATAATGTGAATGGAAATGAGGCTGGGTAGGCACTAATATCTATATCACAAGATATTAAGTTATCTTAGCTTAGGTATTAGTAGCAACTGTAACATGGACAATAATGTAACTACCTTTCGGCCTATTTTATTGTAAACCTGTTTCTTTACGTTAATTTTGAAGGTGCAAATAAACATTTTTTTTTTTTTTTTTTTATTTATTCTGCTGTGGGGCAAAGCCGCTGACATTCAAAATATTTTTGTCCTTCAAAAACGAGCTATTCGAGCAATTTACCAACTAGGTGCTAGATTTTAAAGATATTGGGATTCTCACTGTGGCATCGCAATTCATTTTCGCCAACATCTTATACAACGTATAACGGAAATGGTATATACATACCATGCGCACGGCTTCTTTGGATGATATCAAACGATATTGGAAGAGTTTTTTAATCCTATCTCTACATTTGTTCCGAAGGTATGAGAATTTTTAATACATTGAAACCAGAACAAATTGAAACAATCACACTCGGAAGAGATTTAAGGCTTCTTCAAACAGCCGCGACGCGACAACGCGACGCGACACTTGTAGAACAATTTCCATGAAGTTTTCATAGAAATTGTTCTACGAGTGTCGCGACGCAACCGTCGCGTCGCGCTAGTCTGCACGAGCCTTTATCGTGATTAGCAAGTAACGTGCAAAGTTATTGACCTACGTAGTGCGGTGACACGTTTGTTATGATTTGAATTTAAGAAACTTATGAAACCGAAAATTTGATATTAATTCTTAGAGTTTTTATTTTGAGCTGAAACTATGTATAGTGAAGCAGGTGTTGAGAACTAGGTTGATAATAAATTAAAATCAATGACTTACAAGTTTTTATATTGTTACCCATCCAGCGACACGTACAGAAAAGAGACCAAAAATATAGTTACATGATCTTTTATAGCATTTCAAATGACAGCTGTCTACCCTCACCACTTAACCAACATGAATATTGCAACAGATAAAATGAACTCAACTAATAATACAAAACAAATACTTTTAAACAAAACATTGTAACGATGCCTTTACAAAAATGTAATTGATAAGTTAATTAATCTCACGGTATATTCTTAACACAATAATTTACTGGAACTTACAAAGTCAATCATTTAGTATTTAAACTTAGGTACAAAAAATAAGTAATATGGCAAGAACAAATAGTTCAGTGTGACCCTAAAGAAACTTCTATAAAGTTAATTAAACCGAATTAGCTACACTATGTATAATACGATAACACTCGGCCGTCCTGACTAAAGCCGTGTCCCACGGCGATCTTGTTTACTGGCATCAGCTGGTGTGGAAGCAGTCATCACGGAGGAAGAAGAAGCGCCGCCCGTCGCGCTGGTAGACCACGAAGTAGCCCTTGGCGTTGCTCTGTCGTTCTGTGCAGCAGTGTTCGGTAGAGTTTTCCCCATCTGTAACATGAATTCAGTCTACAAACCAACGGGTCCGTGTATACAGTTCGCACATTCCTAGCTAAGTAAATCTTGTGTATGAGGATTGCACATAGAACTAAATGAATAGGTACCATACCTATAGCTAGTTATTTAAATAGGTTGTACATAGCTCAGTAAATAAGCAGCACATAGCTCAGTAAATAGGTAGCACTTAGCTCAGTAAATAGGTAGCACATAGCTCAGTAAATAGGTAGCACATAGCTCAGTAAATGGGTAGCACATAGCTCAGTAAATAGGTAGCACATAGCTCAGTAAATAGGTGGCACATAGCTCAGTAAATAGGTAGAATGGCACTTAGCTCAGTAAATATGTAGCACATAGCTAAATATTTAGAAAGCATCTAGCAATAAATAGGTAGCACATAGCTCAGTAAATAGGCAGCACATAGCTCAGTAAATAGGTAGCACATAGCTCAGTAAATAGGTAGCACATAGCTCAGCAAATAGGTAGCACATAGCTAAATATTTACACAGCATATAGCTAAATATTTATATAGCACATAGCAGTAAAAAGGTAGCCCATAGCTGAATGTTTACAGGGCACTTAGCAGTAAATAGGTAGCAAATAGCTCAGTAAATAGATCGCACATAGACACATTTTAGGTAGGTAGTATAATCAAACCGGGCAATGTGAATTTAAATAAAATAGAAAACGAGTAATATTTTCTATAATTAACAAGTTTGTATACATGGAGGTTAATGATACGCTGCCGTATTTTAAATGACAAACATAGTGCGTATAACGTACACAAGCTTAATATTAAATTGAATAGGTACTAACGAACTATCTAACTTTCTAATAAATCAATTAAATCATCCTTATCAATATCATGACCCTCACTATCTGTCGAGTCATGATCATCTGATATTACAGGCTTGTATGGACGCAACGTATCACCAGCCACAACCGCACTAAATTTTCGGTACCCTCTCATGCCTTTAATTGAAGAAATAGTATATCGATCTATGGCGTGATTTGTTTTGGTAATTTTGTATGGTCCTGAGTATCTGTTTCCTAACTTTTTGCTTACCCCTACAGCTTGCTCAGTGACACCTCCCTTCCATAAGACTAATTGACCTACATTATATTTAGTACATTTTTTTCGCCTACTGTCAAACTGTTTTTTCATTCTAGTCATGTTTAAGTCAATGTTAACTTTAGCCTGCCTACGCCTAGAAATTAAGTTTTGCCTCTGTGCTTCATTGCTTATCTGCGGTGAAGATTGTGGCACTGGTAAAAGATTATTCTGATGCGCAAATAATAAACTAAATGGTGCCACTTTTGTCACAGAGTGTATTGTATTGTTAATGCCCCAAACGATATTTATCAATTTTGAATCCCAGCTACATTCCTCTATGACGGATGTACTTAACCCGTCTAGAATCGTTCTATTTACACGTTCAACCTGGCCATTTGCACGGGGTACAGCTACGGCATTCAATACATGTTTAATTTGGTAATTCTCGGCAAAGGTTTTGAAGTAGCGACTCGTAAAAGCCTTACCTCTATCAGTTATTATTCTACTGGGTTTACCAAAAACCGAAATTATATCTGTGAGTTCTTTAACTGTTTCTGTTGAACGTACCGTTTTTACAGGACGAGCAAAAATAAATTTAGTAAATGAGTCTATGACCATCAAAATATAGTTGTTTCCCTGACGACTTTTAGGGAATGGGCCCAAATGGTCCACGTGTAAGGTGTGCATGGGTATATCTGGCTTTTCTATGGGATGTAATTCCCCCTCGCATCGACCGTATCCCGATTTACCATACGCACATTGGAGACAGCTTTTAATATATTTTCGAATGAATCTAGTCATATTTGGAAACCAGTAAGAAGATTTTATTAGCTTTTCAGCCCTTTCGAAACCTGGATGCCCAATCTGGTCGTGGAACTTTTGCAATATACTGTATTTAGCCAGTTTTGGAATAACAAAACGTTCACCTTTTAAAGTTTTTCTGTATAACCTGCCATTCGTTACGGTATAATTATTAGTGATATCTCGATTTTCGGTACCCCCCTGTAGCTGTCTAATAATTTGTTGGATCCCGTCATCCTGAAGTTGAACAGAGACCGCCCAGTCGGTTTCGTCAATCATGGCAATATCTACAGTGTTGACGCCTGCTGGATTTCGACTTAGTGCATCCGCATGTCGCATTCTATCACCAGGCCTGTATTCTATCTCTAGTTCGAAGTCCTGAATTGTTAACCACCACCGTGCAATGCGTGGTATAAGGTCCTTTTTTGTTAAAGTAGTACGAATGGCTGCGCAGTCTGTGACAACTTTTACCGGTATACCTACAAGATAGATACGAAATCTTTTAAGGGACTCCACCACAGCGAGCGTTTCTAACTCGTAGCTGTGGTAGAATTGCTCCTCTTTACTGGTGACTCTACTGAAGTACGCTACTGGTTTTAGTGTATTATCAAATTGAATTTGCATTAAAATGCCACCTAGACCTACTTTACTTGCATCCGTATGCAACTCAGTTACCGCGTTACGATTATAAATAGCAAGTACAGGTCTCTCGGTTAGTAATCCTTTAAGTGTAATAAAAGCTCTATTTTGTTCATCGCCCCAACACCAAGAAGCATCTTTTTTTGTTAATTTGGTTAGAGGGCGAGCTATGGATGCAAAATCTTTAATAAACTTTCGAAATGATGCTAAACCAATGAACTGGCGTATTTCGTGAACATTTCTCGGTGTTTTAAATCCAAGTACACAAGCAATCTTATGTTGACCTGGTCTAATTGTCCCTGCTGTAATTTCATGGCCCAAGTAATCAGTGGTGGTTTTGAGGAATGAACATTTCTTTAAGTTAAGTCTTAAATTAGCACGTTGTAGCCGTTCTAGAACTGTTTCTAATAGTATTAAGCCTTGTTGAACGGTGACTGTGGGTAAGATCATATCATCTAAATAAATTGCGACTATTTCATTTTCACCGTTAACATTATTATTATTTAATTTACTACTATTATTAGCTAGTGTACCCAAAGCAAGTTTTAGAGCTCTAGAGAATACAGCGGGTGCATTAGCCAAGCCAAACGGCATCCTAACAAACTCATACTGCCCCGATGGGGTTACGAACGCAGTTTTACAAATAGATGTGGGGGAAATCGGTACTTGGTAGTACCCTTGTGCAAGATCGAGGGTAGTAAAATAGAACTTACCAGATAGCAAGCTTACAAGGTCATCTATATGTGGTAAAGGGAAACGATCCTTTACCGTGCATGAATTTAGAGCTCGATAGTCTATGCACAGCCTATACTCTCCATTTTTTTTCTTTACTAATACGACAGGGCTCGCATATGGCGAATTTGATTCTCTTGCTATTCCAGAATCTAATAGCTCCTGCACTTTTTCGTCTACTATTTCCCTCTCCTTGTGTGATAACCTATATGGCTTACGAAATACCGGTTTGTCAGTTAAGGTGTCTATTGACATTTCTATTAAATCCGTGCAACCTAAATTAGCCGTACTGTTAGCAAATGACTGAGAATATTTACGAAGTAATTTAACCAATGCCTCCTGTTCGCTATCACTTATTTCGCCCAGGTCTAATTTTCCATAATCAATTTCATTTTCTGATTGATTACTGTTTAAATTTTGGTAACAAGTGGCATAATTAATATTCATAATACGTTTGTCATTACTGACTTTAGCCCTAGTTAATAAACGTCCAGCCCGCCAAGTTATAGATTCATTTCCTACATTGATTATTTTAATAGCTTCAGTCGTAGCCGATAAAACAGCGCCCGGTATAAAATACATAGCCTCTGAATTGTATACTGGTAGCGTAGTATACGTTGTATCCATACGATCACTATTTATAAAAATATGAACAAGCGTTTCGCATCATGGAGGTATAACCACATCTTTCAACAATCGTATGGAATATTTATGCCCAAAGTCATCGCCATGCAGATTATACTGCGCTAAAATACTATCACAGGGATCACATTTGATTAAAGTAGCACTAGTCGAAGTAGTTAACAAACTAATGTTATTTTGACAGATAATAGGTTGACCTACAATCATGTCAATATCACCCATAAAATTGTATGTTACTTCTGCAAAACTGGGTATCCGTAATTTATCAATGTCTACCGTGAAGTGAACCGTTCCCAAGGAATTTATACAACTACCCTCAAACCCCCTCAGAACTATCGTAGATGGCATTAACGGAAGATTTAATCTTTTAACCACGTTCATTCGTAAAATATTGACTTTACTTCCGGTGTCTAGATATGCACGTACACAACAGTTGTCAATGAAAACATTTTTTTTAAAACAGTCATTAGAAACAATGTACTCAAAAGTGTACATCACCTTAGCTGCTGTGCTCCAACAGGTTGCAGCTTCGTGGCCCCGGCGTTGGCAGTTAGTGCAGACGAGTTGGCTCCGACAGTCTTTTATATCGTGGCCAGGTCTCCGGCAGGCGTAGCACAGCTTAACCGACAGCTGCGCCGATCCTCGACGCCACGTAGTCTTGGCAGGCTGCATAGTTTCTTTGGTCTTCGATGCGCCGCTGCCCAGGCTGTTGTAATTTTCCAATGAAGACAAATACCCGTAGTACAGTTCTTCAGCAGTATCACATCTGAAAGCTTTTGCATTAGGTCTTAGTTCAACTGGAAGACCCCTAATTACACATGAGAGTGTCGCTTCTTCATCCAGTTTGCATTTCTTGGCCAACGATAGTTTATCATGAAAATATGTGGTCATGGTTTCGTCATCAATTTTCTTACGCGCCAACATGAATTCTAATTTATCAACGAAGTCTACGGCCATAGGGAAAGCTCGTTCGAGTGCATTTTTCCATTCATCCCAAGAGAGATCGTAATTATCCAAATTTTCATACCATTCCCTTGCAGAGCCACGTAACCTCATGTGCATAATATAGGACTTATCCGCGTCACTCCAATCGTAAATATGACTCAATTGATCAATTTTATTAAGCCAAGCCTTAGCATTTAAAGATTTGGGTCCCGGGTTGAATTTGGAGATTAACTCAGCATCTGTGTGGGTACTTTTTCTTTTCTTCACAGCATTTGGAACCCAGTTGGAAGAAAAAAAATTCAGAATATTTTCTGTTACCTCGGCACTAGTAGTCCTTGCATTCTCCATTTTTCTTTTCTGACCTAGTCCGCCGATGTAGGGTCCCAAACCTGCCATTATTACCTTGTTGTCTTGTGAAGTGATGAGTGGGCCTCTATCCCACTTCTGAGATGAAGCAGGTGTTGAGAACTAGGTTGATAATAAATTAAAATCAATGACTTACAAGTTTTTATATTGTTACCCATCCAGCGACACGTACAGAAAAGAGACCAAAAATATAGTTACATGATCTTTTATAGCATTTCAAATGACAGCTGTCTACCCTCACCACTTAACCAACATGAATATTGCAACAGATAAAATGAACTCAACTAATAATACAAAACAAATACTTTTAAACAAAACATTGTAACGATGCCTTTACAAAAATGTAATTGATAAGTTAATTAATCTCACGGTATATTCTTAACACAATAATTTACTGGAACTTACAAAGTCAATCATTTAGTATTTAAACTTAGGTACAAAAAATAAGTAATATGGCAAGAACAAATAGTTCAGTGTGACCCTAAAGAAACTTCTATAAAGTTAATTAAACCGAATTAGCTACACTATGTATAATACGATAACACTCGGCCGTCCTGACTAAAGCCGTGTCCCACGGCGATCTTGTTTACTGGCATCAGCTGGTGTGGAAGCAGTCATCACGGAGGAAGAAGAAGCGCCGCCCGTCGCGCTGGTAGACCACGAAGTAGCCCTTGGCGTTGCTCTGTCGTTCTGTGCAGCAGTGTTCGGTAGAGTTTTCCCCATCTGTAACATGAATTCAGTCTACAAACCAACGGGTCCGTGTATACAGTTCGCACATTCCTAGCTAAGTAAATCTTGTGTATGAGGATTGCACATAGAACTAAATGAATAGGTACCATACCTATAGCTAGTTATTTAAATAGGTTGTACATAGCTCAGTAAATAAGCAGCACATAGCTCAGTAAATAGGTAGCACTTAGCTCAGTAAATAGGTAGCACATAGCTCAGTAAATAGGTAGCACATAGCTCAGTAAATGGGTAGCACATAGCTCAGTAAATAGGTAGCACATAGCTCAGTAAATAGGTGGCACATAGCTCAGTAAATAGGTAGAATGGCACTTAGCTCAGTAAATATGTAGCACATAGCTAAATATTTAGAAAGCATCTAGCAATAAATAGGTAGCACATAGCTCAGTAAATAGGCAGCACATAGCTCAGTAAATAGGTAGCACATAGCTCAGTAAATAGGTAGCACATAGCTCAGCAAATAGGTAGCACATAGCTAAATATTTACACAGCATATAGCTAAATATTTATATAGCACATAGCAGTAAAAAGGTAGCCCATAGCTGAATGTTTACAGGGCACTTAGCAGTAAATAGGTAGCAAATAGCTCAGTAAATAGATCGCACATAGACACATTTTAGGTAGGTAGTATAATCAAACCGGGCAATGTGAATTTAAATAAAATAGAAAACGAGTAATATTTTCTATAATTAACAAGTTTGTATACATGGAGGTTAATGATACGCTGCCGTATTTTAAATGACAAACATAGTGCGTATAACGTACACAAGCTTAATATTAAATTGAATAGGTACTAACGAACTATCTAACTTTCTAATAAATCAATTAAATCATCCTTATCAATATCATGACCCTCACTATCTGTCGAGTCATGATCATCTGATATTACAGGCTTGTATGGACGCAACGTATCACCAGCCACAACCGCACTAAATTTTCGGTACCCTCTCATGCCTTTAATTGAAGAAATAGTATATCGATCTATGGCGTGATTTGTTTTGGTAATTTTGTATGGTCCTGAGTATCTGTTTCCTAACTTTTTGCTTACCCCTACAGCTTGCTCAGTGACACCTCCCTTCCATAAGACTAATTGACCTACATTATATTTAGTACATTTTTTTCGCCTACTGTCAAACTGTTTTTTCATTCTAGTCATGTTTAAGTCAATGTTAACTTTAGCCTGCCTACGCCTAGAAATTAAGTTTTGCCTCTGTGCTTCATTGCTTATCTGCGGTGAAGATTGTGGCACTGGTAAAAGATTATTCTGATGCGCAAATAATAAACTAAATGGTGCCACTTTTGTCACAGAGTGTATTGTATTGTTAATGCCCCAAACGATATTTATCAATTTTGAATCCCAGCTACATTCCTCTATGACGGATGTACTTAACCCGTCTAGAATCGTTCTATTTACACGTTCAACCTGGCCATTTGCACGGGGTACAGCTACGGCATTCAATACATGTTTAATTTGGTAATTCTCGGCAAAGGTTTTGAAGTAGCGACTCGTAAAAGCCTTACCTCTATCAGTTATTATTCTACTGGGTTTACCAAAAACCGAAATTATATCTGTGAGTTCTTTAACTGTTTCTGTTGAACGTACCGTTTTTACAGGACGAGCAAAAATAAATTTAGTAAATGAGTCTATGACCATCAAAATATAGTTGTTTCCCTGACGACTTTTAGGGAATGGGCCCAAATGGTCCACGTGTAAGGTGTGCATGGGTATATCTGGCTTTTCTATGGGATGTAATTCCCCCTCGCATCGACCGTATCCCGATTTACCATACGCACATTGGAGACAGCTTTTAATATATTTTCGAATGAATCTAGTCATATTTGGAAACCAGTAAGAAGATTTTATTAGCTTTTCAGCCCTTTCGAAACCTGGATGCCCAATCTGGTCGTGGAACTTTTGCAATATACTGTATTTAGCCAGTTTTGGAATAACAAAACGTTCACCTTTTAAAGTTTTTCTGTATAACCTGCCATTCGTTACGGTATAATTATTAGTGATATCTCGATTTTCGGTACCCCCCTGTAGCTGTCTAATAATTTGTTGGATCCCGTCATCCTGAAGTTGAACAGAGACCGCCCAGTCGGTTTCGTCAATCATGGCAATATCTACAGTGTTGACGCCTGCTGGATTTCGACTTAGTGCATCCGCATGTCGCATTCTATCACCAGGCCTGTATTCTATCTCTAGTTCGAAGTCCTGAATTGTTAACCACCACCGTGCAATGCGTGGTATAAGGTCCTTTTTTGTTAAAGTAGTACGAATGGCTGCGCAGTCTGTGACAACTTTTACCGGTATACCTACAAGATAGATACGAAATCTTTTAAGGGACTCCACCACAGCGAGCGTTTCTAACTCGTAGCTGTGGTAGAATTGCTCCTCTTTACTGGTGACTCTACTGAAGTACGCTACTGGTTTTAGTGTATTATAAAATTGAATTTGCATTAAAATGCCACCTAGACCTACTTTACTTGCATCCGTATGCAACTCAGTTACCGCGTTACGATTATAAATAGCAAGTACAGGTCTCTCGGTTAGTAATCCTTTAAGTGTAATAAAAGCTCTATTTTGTTCATCGCCCCAACACCAAGAAGCATCTTTTTTTGTTAATTTGGTTAGAGGGCGAGCTATGGATGCAAAATCTTTAATAAACTTTCGAAATGATGCTAAACCAATGAACTGGCGTATTTCGTGAACATTTCTCGGTGTTTTAAATCCAAGTACACAAGCAATCTTATGTTGACCTGGTCTAATTGTCCCTGCTGTAATTTCATGGCCCAAGTAATCAGTGGTGGTTTTGAGGAATGAACATTTCTTTAAGTTAAGTCTTAAATTAGCACGTTGTAGCCGTTCTAGAACTGTTTCTAATAGTATTAAGCCTTGTTGAACGGTGACTGTGGGTAAGATCATATCATCTAAATAAATTGCGACTATTTCATTTTCACCGTTAACATTATTATTATTTAATTTACTACTATTATTAGCTAGTGTACCCAAAGCAAGTTTTAGAGCTCTAGAGAATACAGCGGGTGCATTAGCCAAGCCAAACGGCATCCTAACAAACTCATACTGCCCCGATGGGGTTACGAACGCAGTTTTACAAATAGATGTGGGGGAAATCGGTACTTGGTAGTACCCTTGTGCAAGATCGAGGGTAGTAAAATAGAACTTACCAGATAGCAAGCTTACAAGGTCATCTATATGTGGTAAAGGGAAACGATCCTTTACCGTGCATGAATTTAGAGCTCGATAGTCTATGCACAGCCTATACTCTCCATTTTTTTTCTTTACTAATACGACAGGGCTCGCATATGGCGAATTTGATTCTCTTGCTATTCCAGAATCTAATAGCTCCTGCACTTTTTCGTCTACTATTTCCCTCTCCTTGTGTGATAACCTATATGGCTTACGAAATACCGGTTTGTCAGTTAAGGTGTCTATTGACATTTCTATTAAATCCGTGCAACCTAAATTAGCCGTACTGTTAGCAAATGACTGAGAATATTTACGAAGTAATTTAACCAATGCCTCCTGTTCGCTATCACTTATTTCGCCCAGGTCTAATTTTCCATAATCAATTTCATTTTCTGATTGATTACTGTTTAAATTTTGGTAACAAGTGGCATAATTAATATTCATAATACGTTTGTCATTACTGACTTTAGCCCTAGTTAATAAACGTCCAGCCCGCCAAGTTATAGATTCATTTCCTACATTGATTATTTTAATAGCTTCAGTCGTAGCCGATAAAACAGCGCCCGGTATAAAATACATAGCCTCTGAATTGTATACTGGTAGCGTAGTATACGTTGTATCCATACGATCACTATTTATAAAAATATGAACAAGCGTTTCGCATCATGGAGGTATAACCACATCTTTCAACAATCGTATGGAATATTTATGCCCAAAGTCATCGCCATGCAGATTATACTGCGCTAAAATACTATCACAGGGATCACATTTGATTAAAGTAGCACTAGTCGAAGTAGTTAACAAACTAATGTTATTTTGACAGATAATAGGTTGACCTACAATCATGTCAATATCACCCATAAAATTGTATGTTACTTCTGCAAAACTGGGTATCCGTAATTTATCAATGTCTACCGTGAAGTGAACCGTTCCCAAGGAATTTATACAACTACCCTCAAACCCCCTCAGAACTATCGTAGATGGCATTAACGGAAGATTTAATCTTTTAACCACGTTCATTCGTAAAATATTGACTTTACTTCCGGTGTCTAGATATGCACGTACACAACAGTTGTCAATGAAAACATTTTTTTTAAAACAGTCATTAGAAACAATGTACTCAAAAGTGTACATCACCTTAGCTGCTGTGCTCCAACAGGTTGCAGCTTCGTGGCCCCGGCGTTGGCAGTTAGTGCAGACGAGTTGGCTCCGACAGTCTTTTATATCGTGGCCAGGTCTCCGGCAGGCGTAGCACAGCTTAACCGACAGCTGCGCCGATCCTCGACGCCACGTAGTCTTGGCAGGCTGCATAGTTTCTTTGGTCTTCGATGCGCCGCTGCCCAGGCTGTTGTAATTTTCCAATGAAGACAAATACCCGTAGTACAGTTCTTCAGCAGTATCACATCTGAAAGCTTTTGCATTAGGTCTTAGTTCAACTGGAAGACCCCTAATTACACATGAGAGTGTCGCTTCTTCATCCAGTTTGCATTTCTTGGCCAACGATAGTTTATCATGAAAATATGTGGTCATGGTTTCGTCATCAATTTTCTTACGCGCCAACATGAATTCTAATTTATCAACGAAGTCTACGGCCATAGGGAAAGCTCGTTCGAGTGCATTTTTCCATTCATCCCAAGAGAGATCGTAATTATCCAAATTTTCATACCATTCCCTTGCAGAGCCACGTAACCTCATGTGCATAATATAGGACTTATCCGCGTCACTCCAATCGTAAATATGACTCAATTGATCAATTTTATTAAGCCAAGCCTTAGCATTTAAAGATTTGGGTCCCGGGTTGAATTTGGAGATTAACTCAGCATCTGTGTGGGTACTTTTTCTTTTCTTCACAGCATTTGGAACCCAGTTGGAAGAAAAAAAATTCAGAATATTTTCTGTTACCTCGGCACTAGTAGTCCTTGCATTCTCCATTTTTCTTTTCTGACCTAGTCCGCCGATGTAGGGTCCCAAACCTGCCATTATTACCTTGTTGTCTTGTGAAGTGATGAGTGGGCCTCTATCCCACTTCTGAGATGAAGCAGGTGTTGAGAACTAGGTTGATAATAAATTAAAATCAATGACTTACAAGTTTTTATATTGTTACCCATCCAGCGACACGTACAGAAAAGAGACCAAAAATATAGTTACATGATCTTTTATAGCATTTCAAATGACAGCTGTCTACCCTCACCACTTAACCAACATGAATATTGCAACAGATAAAATGAACTCAACTAATAATACAAAACAAATACTTTTAAACAAAACATTGTAACGATGCCTTTACAAAAATGTAATTGATAAGTTAATTAATCTCACGGTATATTCTTAACACAATAATTTACTGGAACTTACAAAGTCAATCATTTAGTATTTAAACTTAGGTACAAAAAATAAGTAATATGGCAAGAACAAATAGTTCAGTGTGACCCTAAAGAAACTTCTATAAAGTTAATTAAACCGAATTAGCTACACTATGTATAATACGATAACAATAGTGATTCTATACCAGCTGTTATCTTTAGTGCTTAAGGATAGCAACAGGGTTTCTGTTACACTCTGTATATTAGGCAAAATATACACTTGTACCTACACTAAAAACAGTGATATTCATAATATGGATACTAGAAATAAGGACAAACTACGTGTTATTTCACCGGCTTCATAAGGTTCATAACTCATTTGTTGGTACAAACAGCCGTGTCGGGTGAAGACCTGTGTCAGGCGGAAGGTGAGGACGCCATACCGCCTCTCAAGCCACTCCTCAAATGGGCACGCTACGATTGCGGCGGTAAGTCCCCTCTTTGAGGAGTGGCTTGAGAGACGGCATGGCGTCCTCACCTTCCGCCTGACACAGGTCCTCACCGGACATGGCTGTTTCGGGAGGTTCCTGTTTCGGATAGGGCGGGAGGAAACGCCCGGGTGTTTCCATTGCGAAGATCGCCCAGAGGACACGGTGGAGAATACGGTGGAGGTCTGCCCGGCTTGGGCGGAGCACCGCCGTGTCCTCGTGGAGGTGATTGGCGGCGGCGATCTCTCGCGTCCGACCCTGGTCCAGGCCATGGTACGGAGCGAGCGTGCATGGCTAGCAGTCGCCTCCTTCAGCGAAGCAGTTATGCTCGCAAAGAGGGAGGCGGCGCACGTGAGGGAGATGCTGTACATGCGCCCTCACAGCCGTGGCATTCACAGGAGACGCCCTGGGCGTCGGGAATCCCAGGGTGATTCCCGGCCACCGTAGGCACGGGTTTGCGGACGGCGAGTAATGGGTAGCTCGCTGTCCGGTAAGGACCAAGCCCGGGTCGACGGCGCGTTGTGTTCCACGCGCGCCTCAAAAAGATGTCAGCAGCAACTGATGGGGCCCGCAAGGGCCGATGCCTGCCAGGGCGGGTTGTTCGAAAGAGATACCGCCGCCCCTGGCACACAGGCAACTGAGGGAACACGGGTGGGTTTTAGTTAGTAAAAGTCTGACACGCCCTCCCGCTCCACCCAGAGCGGGAGAAGTTATTTGATGATTTCCCACCCAAAAAAAAATAAAGCCTCTCCTCAAAGAGGGAGACTTGCCGCCGCAATCGTGCCGTGCCCAACACTGGGTTGCGAGAATTGCACTCTCCACGTCGCCATTAGATCCCGCCGGAGCTCTGTCCGCCGTGCCGCGATTTCCCGCGGCAGCGCAGCAGAGTTACGCCCCGGCGTTTGGCCTCCTCGCGCTACTTCCAAGTCTGCGCGAGGACCTTTGCCTCCAGATCCCATGGCGGCAATCCGACAAGGAGGCCCGCCGTCTCACCGGAGATCGTGTGGTATCCCCGTACCATCCGGATGGCCATGACCCTATGGGCCGCCTTCAGCCGGCGTGCTGGTTGGCGCCTCAAAGTAGGCACCCACACCGGCACCCCGTATAGGGCCATGGCCCGCACGACCCCCGCGTAGAGCCTCCGGCAGGAGGCGTTTGGCTCCCCGCCGTGTCGTCAGCGTAGCAAACTACGCTGACGCCGCTAGGGAGGTCGGCGCGCAGCACCCAGTCGTACCCGATGTCCCACAGATGCAAACCCAGAACCGATCCCTGTGGGACACCGCACGACATCTCTCCCCGGTTCCATTCTCCTAGGTGACCGGGGTAGATAACGGCCCTGTACGATAGAGGTAGGTTGGCATCCGGTGATACTGGAGTGCCTCCCTGATGCAACTCCAGGGCAGGGTGTTGAAGGCATTCGCGAGGTCTAGAGACACCACCAAGACGACCCCACCGCGGGCTACAGCATCCGCCGTCGTGAGGGCTCGCACGCGCATGATTACGTCCACTGTGGAGCGCACCCTGCGGAAACCATTCCCCGTCTTCCAGTGAAGTGGGAACAGGCCCTCCTCCGAGCATGCGCTTAGGAGTACTCTTAGTCGACGCCCGAGAGCCTCCAAGGCCAGGACCCAGACTTTTTCAGGCAAGCCGTCGGGTCCTGGGGCGGTATTCTTGGCATTCAGCCTACGTACCGCCACTCTCAACTCTACCTCAGTCACCTCTGAAGCATCGTCGTCGTCGTCAGTGTGGTCCGCGTTGGGCACCGCAGTAGGCGGAGCCATGGGTAGGGGAGCATGCTCCCCTCGCGAGGGGAACAGAGTGCTCACCACGTCCTGCACGAGCTGAGGCCGGTGACTCTGGGTTAGCGGGGGAGCCCACGGGCGGATTTTGTCTCGCACCGTTTTGTACGGGTCTCTGTTCAATGTCTCCAGCGACTCCTCTCGGATCTACCCTTTGTTCAAAGGCATACTATTCTATCAACGACTGCTTAAACGATAAGAATTGTTGGTCGCTGTGATTAACTCAAGACAATGTTTATATTCTTTCACCAAAATTAGCTTACCTACTAACAGGATATATAATCATGTTAGTTCATATAATTGTTCATTTTATTTGACTGTATAATTCAGTTTATTTTCATTTATTGTTGACTTAATCGACTCATTACAATGTTTTTTTTAATGAGTTGTATTGCAATATGTAGTTAGCTAGCGACCTCGACAATTCATATCATTCTTGCCAGTGCAACCGGCAGCAAGTTCGTCATCCTCCCTTAGATGCCACTACTTGCGGTAGCGTCGGGGGTCGGGTTGCCTCCTTCCCTCAAATATGGCGAGGGGCGTAGTGACTGATCTTTGCGTTATGTTCGTGAACGGGTGCTGCTTGTGGTGACTGGTCGTCTTGCTGACCATAGTTCAGTTATTGTTCATTGTATTAACTTTTTATTAATTTTATTCCAAAGGTCCTAGTCTAACTTTTGTTACTTCAAGTTATAGCTATATTTACATAATGGAGGATTGCATATGTAAGCGGACACGCCCTTTATTGGAGGCTTGTATTTAGATTGTAAGTTCTGTTTAGGTTTTTTAATATTTATTATTATTTATTAATAAATAATACGATAGCTTTCAATTTTTTGTTGGTAAATTGGCGTGTGCTAGCTGAAATATGGCAAATCTCATGTTTTTTGTGTTTCGTAATGTTAATTATCTATTACCTTATTATACAGAATCAAGTTCTTCTAACTTAACAGACAGCTGTGCTGCAGGGGAGTTTGTTGCGCCACTTTTTCCCAGCTAAAGCAAAGTGGTGAAGAGCGGGCGTTTTGGGGGCAGTATCGTATGTAATTTTGACGTTCAAAAAGAGCTGACTCTCAGCGTAGTATGAATAAATGACTTTTGATTTTGATTTTGATTTGATTTGACACATTAGTACAAAAAAGTAGACACACCGGAACTACCAAATTAAATCAAAAGAATATAAATTCTATCAAAGTAATATAATAATATTGCATAATCATTGCATCCACAAATCTCTTCCGTCCTTTTACATGGATACATAGATAATTTAAATTTTGTTTTTATAACTTATAACGTAATTTTATCTTTTAAAACAACAAAATAAATCTGGATCTTGGCCAAATAATCAGAAAGTCACATCCGTATCCATCTGCTGGTTGTAGCCCTGCGAGCGATGCATAAGACTCGACTCGGCTGCACAACTCCCCGCAGGCTACAGCCATTGTGATAGGCTTGTGAACACGCTATAAGCCGTTCAGGTTTATGTCAACATGGCGCCGCTTCACTGCGTCACAACAGGACAACGTTGCGATTGTCACGAAAACGTAAGTTTGTCTCAATAAAATCTTACTGTGGTGAAAACAGTTATATGCTTACCGATGGGTTTTTCGTTTGTATTGTCAACCATAGATTTACCATTATGAAACAGCGAACATAATTATTTATTTAGCTTAGAGAACAATCCTTCCTATTAATATTATAAATGTGAATATTTGTATGTTTGGATATTTAGATGTTTGGATTTTTGTTACTCAATCCCGCAACAACGGCTGATCGGATTTGGATGAAATTTGGCACACAGATAGTTTATAACCTGGATTAACAAACATATTTTTTTTATCCCGGTAGTACGTTTCGAGGGATAATTTTTGACCTCCACGCGAGCGAAGCCGCTGGCAAAACCTAGTAGTTCATATTTTGAAACTTTTGCTAAAAATTACGTATGATTATGATGATGACATCGGACTCAAGTGGTGTCTAACACGAGAGCGCTGCAGTGCAGCACGTCGCGTCGCTGGTTCTCGGTTACCGCGCGGGTTCTCCAGCGAGTTCTCAGGAGAGTCGAGTCAGCCACTCGCCTGGAGTGCTCTCCGTCCGGCGGGTGTGAACAGTTAGCACTCAGCGCTAGTACAATGTCGCAGAGTAAGGTTACTGCAAGAGTGCATCATAGCTCTAGCGCTAGTGTGTACTGAGCTTTGTTCAAGATCAGATAGAACGGAATCCATAAGAACTTTAAGACTCAAGCTGCACTTTTAGTTCCTGTTTGTAACTGATAAGTATTGACGCTGCATCAGTCCGGAAGGCGACGTATTTACTAACCGACGAAGACAACTTAGTTTATATGATAAACTGCCAGCATCTTGGGGCAGACGTTAGTAAGTTGTTCGGCAGAGTATGCGTCGCAGCAGCACCGCGTCTCACCACTGCGGGACATGTATCAACGTCAACTCGCATTATCAAGCCCCCCTCCTCCCCTCACACCTGTACGCTGTACCGCACCCCCTTCGGCCCGCGCTATAAACAACATCCAACCTTAACTATAAATCCGTTCCCGATAGATTTAAATTCAATCGTACAGAACGAGGCATACTAAACGTCGACTGCTGAAATAACTTTAGTTCAGTCAGTCGCACAACTGATTGTGTTCCGGTTACGAAAATAAAATAGGTATCTGGTTATCTGAGAATGCTTCGTCTCTGCTGAACACAATACACTGAAATTGTTCTGTATCTGCACAAAATGCACAGTTTAAGAAAATTGCGGCTCGTGGAGCGGCGACGCGCGAACGTAACGTAACTTGCGCAGTAATACGTGACGTGTCGAGTAGCTATCATCCGGCTCGTCCGATGCAGACCGGCCCGATACCGGCCGGGCGGCGCGCCACCTAAATAATTTCCCGCCGAGCGCGAAGGTGCGTGTTAATAACTGTAACTCGGCGCTCACAATTCCGCAACTACAGTTTACAAAACGGACCATCCGACGGAGAATTGAAAGTTGTGCCGTTAAGCCGACTCCGGTGGGAGGACGGCAACTATTATTCTAAAGGAATCTTAACTTTTCAATTTAGCACGCGGCGGTACCCATTAAACTCTTGAGGAAGCGGACTCAACTTCGATTGCCTGTTAACGTTCATAAAGGGGTTTTTAGCGGCTTGCCGAGAATGCCACCTTTCCGAGCGCCGCGCGCCGGGCGGTGTCCTTTACACGGCGTGAGCTTAAAGCAAACTTCACCTACACTAGCTATCTTCATTTCCTCTTTGAAACGTTTATTACTTTAACAAAACTGAGCTACAAGCTAGGCTTGAGTTAAGTTGTTTGTGGTTACATGTGAACAACAGTATCTAAGATAAATCCCGCTTTTATGAGTTGCATTTTGTCAGTTATTCCAATCTTCAACGAGTACTATGCCGAGGCGTCTCCGTTGTAAGACTACTGAGCTCAATAGTTTTTGCTACAATTCTATAGCATGGCGCATATAAGTCGTATGTAGTAAACACCTCTGCATCTGCATTTGTTTAAAGTAGTTACTGGCAGACGTTTCCACTCGCTGCTCTCGAGAACATTCTCTCTAATCTACGTCGGTATGTTTTTTTGTAATAACAGTAACTTCTACAGCTCTTTTGCGCTTGCACCCCGCTCTTGTTCTCCGCAGACTTCTCTGAAAATAATTCCCCTAAGAATAAATCAGAGGTATTATTACTTAGCAAAAGGAGCAATGCCTCCTATCTAAACCTAGTGTTTTACGCAGACTAAATGTTGGACGGGTACTTCGGATATTATAATCGCCATCAACGGTACAACAACAAATTAATGTGATCATCATTATTGATAAATCTAGGGACAGACAAGGGACTTTGGGGCACTTTATAATAGCTTTGTAATTCGAATGGCTGATATTGTTCCTATTTAATGCTGGCAACGTCCGCCATACTGGCTAGCGTGTTGCTTTACGATGTTAACTGGAGGTTAATGTGCCGATGTTTACATTCGAGGCAGCCTCATTTAGATCGCGCGCTGTTGTTGATAAACGCACACTGTTCACTGTGCAAGCTTTGCTGCGCTGCGCTAAATATTTGGAACACTACAATATTAATTATTTCTTCCCATGGGTGTCGTAGAAGGCGACTAAGGGACTTGGGACTAGAGAATGGGCAGCAGCGTTCTCTATGCATTTGACCACCATACTGCGATCGCCAACCCGCCTGCCAAGCATGGCGATTATGGCAAATCCCCCTTTTGGGGGAGGCTTATGTCCAGCAGTGAACGTCTTTCGGCTGATATGATGATGATGAATATTAATTATACTCAACTGTATGCTAAACTAATGTCAGCACAAACATCAAATCTATCTGTGGGCCAGGAATAATGACTGCAATTTTTTGTAGAAAACTGCTGTTCAAATTATACGTGAAAAACGGAGAAAAAGGTGCATAATTTATTTTTAAATCACGTGCAGTATTTCCGCGGTGGGATTTCACCTGCAACGTTATAATGTGTCTGCGTCCTCCCCTCCACAGCGCACCGCACCGCTCCATCCCGCTCCGCGCTGCGCCTTGCTTCGAGATTGGTTTTCTATTATAAGGCTTTTCTAGAATACGTGGATTACCATTTTTCAACCTTCCTTTATATTTACACAAGAATTCCACCCTATATTTGAGCGAGACCTACATATTTTAGATAGAAGACAGACTTCGGCTCTCAACTTGCTCTAGCATCTTCAACATGCAAGTTACGAAATCAGATTGGTTGTCAACGAATACCTGCGAACACAGAGTTAGCGAGATTCGTTCCGAAATAAAAGCAAAACAAAGTATGTGAACCACTTACCATATCATAGATATCGAATACAAAGCAGTCTGCTAACTCCGTTGCCTGAGTCCAATAACTGCAATAAACATTTAAATTTTCGCTTTCCGTTCAAATGTCTTATCTCAATACTTAATAACAAACTATAGATCTGACAACAATAGACTGTGACCAACTCGCCTGCTGTGTGTGATAACAGCAACGGCACCTTCCTCCTAGTCACTATAGCAGCTTGTAGCGGCGTCGTGTAGTGTCTTATGGCGACGAATGATCGTAATGATGTAACCGTGGAGTTTCTTGCCGACTCTTCTCCATAGGAAGCGACAAATTTGAACCGTGCACCAAGCTTCTGACGTTTCATAAGTGCCCTTGCAGGTTTATGTGAAATGAAATATTTATCGGATACGGTATGGTATATATGATCTAATAGTAAGAGCCGCCTAACAGAGACGGTAGAGATGTACATAATATATGTCACGGGCCCCTGCGGGTCCAAGGGTGCAGAAGATCCGCCTGGGATCACGCTATTTTCAAATGCATAGAATTTTCATGTTGTACTTCCGTGCGGTTTCCGGGTCACCGCCCGAGTGCTATAACCCAGCTTGCCCAGCTCGCCCAGCTCACCCGGACCGGCCCGGCTCCCGGTACTAACACAACTATCATATCATTTTATTGATGGGTTCGCTCGGTACGCTCCCAGATCACTATCAGTAAGGCATGCCTCAATTTTATGGGTATTTTACTTGTGAGAGATATGTACTTGGCATTTTATGCTCGAACGACTTGATTTCGGTACGGTACGGTACGGTGCGGCAAGTTGCGGGCAGCGCTGGGCAGACGAGTAGGTATCAGGATATCTGCATACATATATCCGCGCGATCCGTGATGCGAAGCTGAAGAACGCGTACGCCACACGCGTAATTTACATTTACTACCTACATAGAATATGCACTAAGTACACTAAGTACATGCATTATATGGCCAAATAATTTTATTTGAAAATTTGAATGTGTATGTAATATACAGTAAATGTATATATAGTAAATGTGTAAAATTTGCCTTACCGAATGTTAGAAGTCTAGGTCCCAACATCGTCTTAGATAAAGAGGTGCTTGAAACCGTAGACTCGGCAGTTTTTCTGGGCATAACAGTAGATGCCAAACTTCAGTGGGGATCACACATATCAAGCCTAGCAGGGAGGCTCAGTTCAGCCGCCTACGCCGTCAGAAAAGTAAGACAATACACTGACGTCGATACAGCTCGGTTAGTCTACTTTAGTTATTTTCACAGCGTTATGTCCTACGGTATTCTGCTGTGGGGCAAAGCTGCTGATATTCAAAATATTTTTGTCCTTTAAAAACGTGCTGTTCGTGCAATTTACCAGCTAGGTGCCAGAGTTTCCTTGAGGGACTTTTTTAAAGATGTTGGTATACTCACGGTGGCATCACAATTCATATTCGCTAACATCTTATATATTAGGCAAAATATACACTTGTACACTAAAAACAGTGATATTCACACCGTTAACACAAGAAATAAGGACAAACTACGTGCTCCCTTTCACCGGCTTCATAAGGTTCATAACTCATTTGTTGGGCTCGGTATAACTTTTTATAACAAGCTTCCCTCTTCTTTTCTAGGTTTGCCTTTTAATGCGTTTAAAGCTCAAGTAAAATCCGTCCTTTGTTTAAAGGCTTACTATTCCATCAACGACTATTTAAATGACAAGAATAGTTGGTCGCTGTGATTAACTCAAGACAATGTTAATGTTCTTTCTCCAGAATCGGCGTATCTAGTGACAGGTTATATGCGTTCATATAATTATTATTTTATTTTTTATTGCCTGTCTAACAATTTTTTTTTTTTAATAACTATCTATTAAGTCATTAGTTATAGACATGATCTACTACTCATAACAATATTTTCTATAATGAGTTCTTTTAGGCTTTATTTGGCCTCGACAGTTTTCATTTTATTTGTCGGTATATTGGTATGGCTAGCTGACATTTTGACTAATTATTTAATTAATATTTTGTGTCTCGTAATGTTTATTACTTTGCCTAAGTATGTATAGAATCAAGTCTATCCGACTAAACAGACAGCTGTGCTGCTGGGGAGTTTGTTCCACTACTTCTTCTTCCCAGCTAAAGCACTAGGAAGTGGTGAAGGGTGGGCGTTTTGGGGGACTGTCTCATGTACTTTGACGTTCGAAAAGTGCTGATTCTCAGCCTAATTTGAATAAATGACTTTTGATTTTGATTTTGATTTTGATACATATAACGGCGCGTGGCATTATTAAATAATGAAAATCAGTTAATTTCGAGAGTTGTAATTTATTCTGTTATTTTAACGATTAATCGATTTGAATTTTAATTAAGAGCGGGTAACACCGAATGGAGTTGCGTCTGTCATGGCGGGCGACGTCGTGTCAGTTCATTAAGTTGTTGACAGCCGTTGCACGTGATGGTCACTCGCAAACCCATTGGCTCTAAATCGTTAATTATTGCTGCAATCCTTAATTGTTTAAGTCATTTAAGTGTCTGTAAAATTAAAATAGTGAACAGTCAACGCTGCAGCGTATTTATTTCAACGTTTCCTGAAGTTTAACGCCCACTATGGATTCCCGTGCTGACGAAGTCACGAATCAGCAATCAGATGCAGCAGCCCGGCCTCCCGATTATCCCGTTACATAATGGCTTATTGTATGGAGTCAGTAGAGCTGAATCAGATTAATATAATATTAAAACAACTTAATAGCATACAGCAGCTAACCACAGGCGTCCACGAGCCTATACTTTAAACACCCGGTTGCACAAAGACAAACATTAAGCCACATTACATAGCGGTCCATTAACGCTAATGATTTTATTAACTTAATTATGTTGCAAAAAACAACTTTAAGGCGCTAGTGGTGCTTGCTTTGTGACAGATTGCCTCGTTTGACGCTTCATTATTTAAAATAATTAAAGATCGCAAGCAATATTGTGCAACAAGTAAATGGATGATTAGTATTTCATGACGGCTTTAAAATGTAAAGTTCGTTTGCAACTGGCTGAGAAAGTGATAGAATAATGCCTCGTAGCGCTTTCGTAGCAAGCGTAGCGTTAGTGCTACGCCGTAGCATCAGTGCGGAACATTTTTGGTCGTTACATAAGATTATGGATTATGGTTTATGTTTGGGTTTAGTTTGATAATTATTACATAGGTAGGTATTATTTATAATTCTGCAGTCTGACTTCAATTAATAGAGTTAGTGTTGCTTGGTATTTTTAAAGTTTTGAGTTTTATTATAAGTCGTAAGTTGATTTTGCAATTTATTTGGTGTGTGTTTGGAAACCACTATTGTATTGGGTCATCCTGTAAAGATAGTGTGTGTAAGTTTTAAAAATAAATAAATATAAATAAGTATGTTTTATTTGTATTTATCCTCATTATATCAGGCTTGCCTTGAACTATTGGGAGACAGTCATCATCTACCATTCATGACGAGGTTCGCGATAGACATCTATCGCAAACATCGTCATGAATCTATCGGTGGCTACGTGTAAAAGCTGTTGATGTGTGTTTTTCTTTATTAAAACTTTATACACAAGTAAATACTGCTGTACAAAGGCAGAAAAAAAATGCCTGAGGCATTTTCTAACGGTCAACCTTAGGATAATGCAGAGAAAAACATAAGATGCAACATAAGAGATAGATAACTCGAAAAATAATAATTACTAATACATAAATATATACATAATATAATAAAAATAAACTTTTTTGTAATGAAAACTGCAAACTGCTTGTTAATGGCGACCGACGCCAGAAGTGACGCAACAGCTCAGCCGCGCCGCGAGCGCTCTGTATTGAGATTATGTAATTTGTTATAGACGGATGGATGATGGATCATCTGTGCGACTTTCGATTATGGAAAATTTCCCTTTCACATTCAACCCGCCTGCCTTAAAAGCAGAGTGCACAGACATCTTCTGGGCACGCTCATTCCATCATAGACCTCATCCACCGCCTTCCATCAGGCGTGATTGAGGTCAAGATCAGGCCCGTTCAGCAATAATAAAGGACATAAGTTAGGACTAACATGTAATGTAGAAAGTCCCGAACGAATAAACTTACTTATTCGTTCGGGACTTTCTTTCCTTTTGAAGCACGTCAATACAAAACAACTTTTGAAAGTTATTCAATATCTAGGTTTTCTTTTCTTACGTTAGGTGTAAAAAAAGAACCAGTTGAATGACTTCTAAAGTTGTCATTTACCCAATTCCACCTTTCTATGAGACAACGGATTTTTTTTTGATAACCGACGAAAAATGGCCTTTTTTTTATTACGGGGAAATACTCATGGATGTCCTCCACCCCGGGGAGGGCGGAGGGGTCTGTCAGACTCTTACTGACTAAAACTACCCCGGTGTTCCGTCTCTCACTTGCACCGGGGATCACAGGAACAAGTGTGACTTCCGCGATCCCCGGCTAGTGCCGGCCCACCTTTGCGGGCCACCTCGCGATAGGGGGGGACTGAGGTGTTAAACTCCCCCCTTACGTCATAGAGAGGATCTCGGGTCCTCAGAAGTAGGGGGTGACGGATTTCTCCAGATCCGTTGCCCCTGGACCCATTTAGGGAGGCTGGAAGAGGGCGTTGTCCGCCCTCCGACGACGCCCGGTGCGTCTGCTGCGGATCGGGTTAGCGAAAGCAATCTCCCGCTCCCTCTCCGCAGCCTCCTTCTGCGACGTGACTGTTTCGCAGAAGGATACCACCGCATCCCAGGACTCCTCGCTGTCGACCATCGAGTCGACAACGGCCGGCAGCGACAGGTCACTGCCGACTCCTGAGATGAGGGCACGGCGCGGCTCCTCCCAAGCGGCACACTCTGCCAGCGTGTGCCACGCCGTGTCCTCCCGACAGTCGACGCAGTGGTGACACCGAGCATCCGGCTCCCTGTTTATGCGGCACACTATAGTGATCCTTCTATACACATCCATAGTGTCGCTCCCAGTTGTCGTAGTTGGTAGTTTGTCATCGACACTAGACACTCGTATCACTTTCAAAGTGAATCTGTACCGTGTTATTGTGGCGACGAACAGGTTGAAAAACAAAAGGTCAAAGTACAAGACACGCTTAGCAGTTACACGTGTAATTTGGTACGTATGTAGGAACTCTCTAGACATTGTTTCTACGACATCGATAACTCTATTGGATCAGTTTGGTGACACACTGCGGCAAGGCGGCAACTTTTGTGGATTAGAGTCCCGGGAAGATCCCATTGTAAATCGTGTAAAAAAAAAACTCAAATGATTCAAAAGCGTTTTTTTTTAAATTCCGATTTATAAATCCGTATTGACTTTTAAATCATCTCGCGCAACTTTTTTGATGAAGGACTGCGATGCAATCGAATATGTTTCAAAGGATTAGAGCATTTCAACAAAATCTACATGTAAATAAATGATTGGCATTTGAGCCAACGCAAACACATTACAATCGAATTCCGGGCGGCTTATCTATTCGTTCTGCGCACTCTTTACAATCGAACATTGATTGATTTTGTGTTTACCTCCAACACACACATACGGTAACATGGTGGACCAGGCAATTTACTGACAGATGGATTGAATAAGTGGGAACTTTATTATTTTGACGTCGGCAATGATGAGAGAGAAAAATATTTTCAGCCATAAATATAACACGACGCGAGATTTCAAACTATTCGACATCGAAATTATTCTATGACCTGTTTAAGTTGAAATATAATTTATGTTTTCCAAATATAAAAATACGAATATCGACTAAAGAAAAAGCAAAATGGATTAGTCGTGGCATTAAGATTTGCAGTAAGAAAAAATGGAGAATTGCTGTGGAAATGCTGGTCATTACCAAATAAGCAAAATAAAGCAAACTTATAAACGCTTTCAAATTGCCTGAAGAAAGTTATAAATCTCACTCAGAGAGCCCGTAATAATCGTTTCATACATTCAGCTCAGAATCTATGTATAGCAACTTGGAAAGTTATGAACAAAAATAAGAATGAACATAATTTGCCAGACGAAACCATAATAAAAATCAAGTCAAATGACAAAATCTTAACTAATCCACATGAAATAGCATAAGTTTTAAAAGATTATTTTGTAGATCAAGTGATACCAGTTACTAATTTAGACACTAATAAAATAAACATAAAGTAAGTAGTAGAATGACTTCTATGTTTACATCGCCTATGCTACCACCAGAAATGGGTTATTGTACATTCGCCACAAAGGAAATTCACCACGAAAAAAAGTATGTGTAAATCGCCACAGCTCTATTTTCATGAAGTAAATTCGCCATGTTGTTTATTTTCGCAAAGACAGCAGAAAAATCAAACAATAAGTAGAATAAAACGTTTTTATTTATTTTTCATAATCACAGAAATTCACACAAAAATCACAGTTCTACTTACAACTAAAATATACGCTAATATTGTCTAGTTTTGTTCGTTTTTAAGGGCGCGTTGTCAAGGACAGCGTGACCTGCGTGACACACTTAATCCTTATAAACGTGTATTGCAAGTGGCTGATTTGCTTACAACATTACAATTATAAGAAAAATAAATTAAATCACAGTAACAATCACTTTTTTTTTAATGTTGATTTACGTCTACATACAAAATCACAGTTTTATTTACAACTGAAATAAAAAATAAAATAAAAACGTTTATTGCATCAACTTAAATAACTTATATGCTAGTTACAATAGGGAGAATCCTGTTAAGCAAATAGTTTGCTTGTGTTAGGATGCTCCGCCCTTCCCCAGGAAGTTAATTTAGCCTGAACGAATTAATTATATAAACTTATACCAATAAAACAATAAAATATTTTCTACTTCGTCATAGGTCTTAGACTTAAGCCATTTCGACAAAACCTTTTTGCATTCGTGATAAGTTAGGAGGTATCTATCAAGTTCTTTATTTAAGAAGATTGTAAAAATGGGATGATTGCCTCGGATATTGTCTATTCGCGAATGTAGACTTAACTGAGACAGTGGGAGCATCCGTGTTTTTCCTTCTACCTTTTGTCTTCTGTGGGTTGAAATACAGAGAAAATTAAAAAAACTAATATATTTGTATACCAATTTCATTGGTAGGACATAGAGCTTGACTAAAATGTATACATAAGACCTGTATTGTAAAACCTGTGTTCACAAATAAAGATTGATTGATTGATTGAGATTTCATACAGAAAAACACCGTAATTATCTAATTTTGTTGTTGAACAGCAAATCACTAGGTGTTGAACACAGACGTCTGTACCCGACCCGTACGTAGATACTGCAGGTAGGTACCTGTCACAGTACTCGACATGATCATAATTATGAACATTGTGATAACAGAGCAAGGTTGAGCCAATACTTGCGAGTTAGCAACATTCAACAAAACTTGTTACTACCGAGTCTGGTGAGTATCTGTCAGCCAGCTATTGATCGAGAACACAATACCTCACTATATTCGTTAGCGTATCAATGAGGCCGGGCGGCGCGCGGCGGCCCGCTTATTATTACTAATTAATTAGACTAACCGGCGCTAATAGAGGGAAGTTCCTCTGCTCCGCTTGTTGATACACTGCCGTGTCTTATCAACCGAGCGGCGAAATTGAATGAATTATTAATTCACTAAGAGCACTACAGACAGCCGCTGAACGTCTACTTCGATACGTTTAATGAAGTAACCTATCTGGAAAATTATACCATGGTAGAAGTTTCGAAACTAGATGTCTGTCACAGATCTCGTAGTACAATGCTCCTGTAGGTTGTAAGTCGTGACATGATAAGAGCGATCGGTTACAATCGCTCGATATGATCAAAAGTTAGTGCGATCTCAGGTACTTCGCAGTTCGTTCATCAACAGATTAGTTTGTACGTAAGGCTGAAATTTGGCTCACGGAGCAGCTTGCTAAAGCAACAAATTAGTTTATTGCTAAAGTAAATAATATACAAGAAATGCAATGTTGTGTTGAATCTTGTAATTCAGATCGCAAAGATCTGCAAATATCTCGACTGCTATTTAAAGCAAGTTTTGCAGCGACGACGTGGACGTAAGTAATTTGTGCAGAGCGCGGCTCCCAGCACCACCCGCAGCTGCACTACGGAAAATGTTCCTGGGATTGTAAATTTGTAAATATAACTTTCTACCATTTTTCAAAAATTTCGACACAGATTTATATTTGAATTTTTAATAGTGAATAAATAACTATACATTAACTAAACACTGATAATGTATTTTTATTCTTAACTAGCTGTTGCCAGCGGCTTCGCCCGCGTGGAGGTCGAACATAATCCCACGGGAACGTACTACCGAGATAAACAGTATCCTATATGTTAATCCAGGTTATGAACTATCTGTGTGCCAAATTTCATCCAAATCCGTTCAGCTGTTTTTGCGTGATTGAGTAACAAACATCCAAACATCCTCAAAAACTTTCACATTTATAATATTAGTACGGGGGGGGGGGGGGTAATTACGGGGAGGATTTTATGTTTACAAATATGTTTTGGCTGTCCAACAACACGCTTCGCTTGCTTATTTGCTTGGCTTGGTTTTGTAGACGCAAGCCTACCTTGCTTCCGCCTTCAGAGACGGCAAGGTGGCGTGGTCTTGAGGGAGAGCGCAACGGTCGTGTAGATCCTTAAGGCAAGTCTGGTGATATTCCTTCTCGAGGTTGCCACCCCGTTATTGGTCTAATTCCATATGAATTAGACGTTACAGAAATCACAGGGCGATTCACCTCAGGAGTAGCGAGGTCATGCCCCTGGGTGTCCACCATCGAACAAGAGCAGATGATGGACAGCAAAGACCTCCCGCGTGTTTGTGCCATGCGCGGGGACCCATACGGAGGGATGAAGAAATCCTTGTTGGGGGTAGCTACCCACGATCAACCGGCTGAGGCATCCCATATCCCATAAGCGGGACGCCAAGCGAGAATCGACTTAGTGGGGCAGACGGCGTGGCGTGGGGTCCCGGGATGAGTTGAGGCATACCCAAGTAGCAAAAAGATGCTCTATAAATGTCATTAAAGCCAAATATACATATATGCCTGCACTACTAGACATTGATCACATCGCACTTTTTTCGTATATTGTACTGGAAGTTTATGTGGAAAAGCAGATTTGTGAGAATTAGAAGGATTAGCAAACCAAATGTTCTTACAAATCTTTTAAAAATCATCTACCCTTATTGTAGCAGGCTAGTGCAAATATACTCAACCATATTGAAAGATTTTAGGGTTCAGTCTCCATTATTCTTTATGATAAAAATTTGTGAATACCTACTAGTTTGCAATTTTTTTTATTCCACAGATCCCAGACAGATCTTAATATGGATGTGGACCGTTTCTTGGCAAAGGACGATTTCTACGAAGTGTTTACTGAAGTGATATGGCCTTGGCAAATCACACATTTTATAATAACAGCAGAACGCTATGGATGTCACAATCAGACTAATTCGAATCTGCCATCCCATTTCATTATCACCAAAGAGAAAATGAAATATTTATTCTATCTAAACATTTTTTGGTGTCAGCATTGTAGATTTGCAATTTACGACCACTATTTATGTGATGAATGCGAAATTTGTTGCACCTAACCCTTATTTCCTTCCTAAAACTTCCGCTCCGAAAAGCTTCCGCCTCTGTATGATTACTCTAATGAAGTTATCGTGGATTCGCCAAAGGTCGACCGAACTCCATAACAACAGATGGTCACGGGCAACAGACAGTAGACAGTCAAAATTGGCTTTACCAATTGTACACTCGCGATTAACCAAAAAACTTTTCAGCCTGAGTAGAAATAACCTTAGAATAATAATAGGAACAATTAATTACGCTGGCTCTGTTAGCCAGAATGCCCACGCACAACGGACCAAATGGGAGTCTAAGTGCGGAAAAAGGAATCATTATCATAGGATAATTACACACCACTCATTAGTTTTCGAGAGAAAATAAGCAGATACGCTAAACAACGTTATTTAACTACACGAGTAGTTCCCCGCGTAAGTTTCAACTTCACGAATAGCTCCTGGCATCAGTCGCAACTACACGAGTAGCTCCTGGCGTCAGTCGCAACTACACGAGTAGCTCCTGGCATCAGTCACAACTACACGAGTAGTGTCGCAACTATACGAGTAGCTCCTGGCGTCGGTCGCAACTACACTAGTAATCGCGGCGTCAGTCGCAACTACACTAGTAATCCCGGCGTCAGTCGCAACTACACGAATAGCTCCTGGCGTCAGTCGCAACTACACGAGTAGCTCCTGGCATCAGTCGCAACTACACAAGTAGCTCCTGGCGTCAGTCGCAACTACACGAGTAGTTCCCGGCGTCAGTCGCAACTCGCAAGACGATGTCATGTTGCTGCAACAACTAAACTCGTTTGTCACACGACCATGACTCGTTTGTCCGAATGTTTCGCTCTACCGGTAGGTCTACTATTGTGCCGATGTTTACTAACACAATCTTGCAGAACTATCAAATCATTAAAAACGCGAAAATAAGTTTATAGGGCAAAGGCGCTTCTGGTCTGCAATAGTTGGACTTGGACTGTTCCATTAAAACAAGACAAACATAACCAAAAAGATTTTGTGACCAACATTACACCTACCTCTGGTTTCTTATCAGCTCAATGGCTGCAGACTTTGTGCATTGTGCACAATTGTGTTCGGTCATCAAATTACTGTCTCGGCTTTGAAGGTCGATTACAAGCATTTCAGGAAACGGCAAATGTTCAAAACCTTATGTAAGTATATTTTATATTCGAATAGAAGGCCTTCTGTCCTTCCCTGTTTAGAGACACACGAGTGTTGATCAGTGATTAATGGTTCGCTGCAAGTTTGACAACAGCTCGGAGTATGTGCAAGTCCGATAATGGTATGTTTGAGTAGCGCATCACAACAGCAGCGTGTGCTGTGCGCGCTGATTGGACCCGCCGCCGCTGAACTAGCGTCTCATTCGATGGAATTTTATTTAAGAATACACGCAATAGTCATTACTAACTAATTTCTCACTGCCGAGGGTACACACGTTTCTACACTTGAAAATAAAACGCTTTTTCAGGTAATCCGTAACCCTAACATCTACCATGACATACTATGTGGTGGTCTTTGAAACACTGTTGCTCTATACTATAATATGCGATTTAAAATGCATTACTCTATGAATAAAGATACACAGTTTGCACATTCTCTGGGTATAAAGGGTTGCAGAGATATCGACGCGGAAACTGTAACTGTAAGGATATTGTGAGTCTCTCTATTGAGCGAACAGTTGAAATAGCCTTTATTGAAGTGGAGCAGTTTGTTGTATTAAGTGTGTACAAACCACCTTCAGGATTGTATGACTGATCTAAAAAAGTAATGGCCACAAGATTTGTAACTCAAACAAGTCCATTATTGTTTGCCGTAATTGTGATGTTAATTTATTAGATAACAAAATAGGTTTACAAGATTGTAGGACTGAAATAAACTTATTTTTATTCTACAATAACCTGATTGTAGAATAAAAATAAGTTTATTTCAGTCCTACAATCTTGTAAACCTATTTATGGAGCCCACAAGAATAACCCCTAGTAGTGCCACATGCCTAGATAATAGTTATACAGATGTTATGCAGCCACAGAGAAATTATACATTTACTAGATTCAGATCATTGCGAGCAACCGATTACCATTCAAAATCAAAATAACAAAATGGGTAAAAAGGATATCATTGTTAACCCTAAAACTGTATTTCGCCTAGAAGCCTTTAAAGTTAAACTCGTTAATAAATTACCAGTTTTGTGTACAAATGCTGATCCTAATCAATATGATGAGTTTTTTTAAGATATATGGTAAACAATTTAATTCCACTATTATTCCCAAGACTATCTCGATTAATAGTAACGTCTCTTTCAGTGATTAGGCTACCATTGGTATTGATAAAAGTAGAACACGACTTTATGAGCTGTACAATGAAGGGACTTATGTAAACGCTGCTGAATTTGACTTATATATTTGAAATTATTCCAAATTATTTAAAAAAGTTTCTTGGATGGCCAAATCGCGATATTTGAGATCAAAGATTAAAAATAGTAGTAATGTAATTAAAACGACTTGGAATATTATTAATGGTAATAGTCTAGTAATAAGCGAAACACTGACTACAGCCTGTCTATCAATGACAACATAATAACATCGGACTCGCAAGTCGCCGCAGGTTTTGAAAATTTATTTACAGATATTCCCGTTTCAAATACACAATCTCTGAGCTCATCACCTTCCGTTGCTGATTCGTTGCTTGAGGAAAATGTTAATGTTTGTGATTCAGAATTTCATTTTGAACATATTAGCTGTAAAGATATAATTAAAACCTTTCACACTTTGGACGTAAAAAAGACTGCAGATTTGTGGGGTAATTCTGTAGAAGTCACCAAGTCCATTATTGACATTGTAGCATCTACTTTATCTCTTATATTAAATCATTGTATCGACTGTGAGGAGTTTCCTGACCTACTGATGAATAGTAAAATAATACCTTTGTTTAAATCAGGTAGTACATCAGACGCCTCTAGTTATAGACCTATTTTAGTACTACCTACCTTTAGTATAAAATTTTTGAGAAATTAATTTTAGACCAATTGCAAAGATTTTTTAATAAACTTAAGTTATTACACAGCAAACAGTTCGGTTTTACAAGGGGTCTTTCAACTACCGATGCCACCGGTGTTGAACTCTTAGGACATAATAGGTTGGGGAAAAAGTTTCTTCGCATTTTTTAAATTCAAAACATTTTTTAAAAAGTTTATTTACATTTAACTAAAGTATGTAGGTACCATTTTGTTCGATAACTTTTTGCCATCTTGTAGGTAGGGACATGATCCCATTGCTATAGAAATTTTGGGACTTCTGGTCAAAATACCGCGACAAGTGGTTTTGGCAGTCCTCTCGTGATGTTAACCTGACACTGCCTAAAGAATTCTGAACAGACCGAAACAGGTGGAAATCTGAAGGTGCAAGGTCAGGACTATACGGCGGATGCATTAACACCTCCCAGCCAAACTCTCTTAATTTTTGTTGGGTGGCTAAAGATGTGTGAGGTCTAGCGTTATCATGATGAAAAACCACACCCCTTCTGTTGATTAATTCCGGCCACTTTCTCTCAAGTTCTTGCTTTAATCTCATCAGTTGTTCGCAGTAGAGTTCAGAATCGATGGTCCTGCCTGGTGGTAACAGCTCATAATGAATAATGCCCTTCCAATCCCACCACACACACAGCACATCACCTTGTTGCGAGTTAACCAGGGTTTCGCCAGTCTGTGAAGCCTGACCGGCCTTTGACCACGACCTTTTTCGCACGTTCTTGTCATACGTGATCCACTTTTCATCACCAGTTATCAGCTTCTTCAAAAATGGTTCGGTTTCATTACGTCGTAATAAAGAATCACAAATGAGTACACGGTTCATTAGGTTTCTTTCAGTGAGCTCGTGAGGTACCCAAATGTCGAGCTTTTTTGTGTACCCAGTTTTTTTCAAATGCGCCAAAACTGTTTTGTGGTCAATTTCCAGTTCTTCACCTACGTCGTAACTACTGGTATGCCGATCTTGCTCCACTTTTTCAAAAATGGCATCCATTTTATCCGTAATAGGGCGACCAGAGCGACGTGCGTCTTTGACATCAAAATTTCCGGATTGAAAACGCTTAAACAAAATTTGTGCTACTCTCACAGACACTACACTAGGTCCATAAACATCGCAAATTTTTTTCGCGGCTTGCGTTGCATTTTTACCTTTTTTGTAGTAAAATTTTAAAATGTATCGAATTTCTTCATTAGATTCACTCATCTTGACGGTACGAAAAACAAATGAAAATCACACATTTTCCTAATTTGAATTTGGAATTATGTTCTTTAAAATTTAAACTTTCAATGATACCAAAACCAGCCAGATACAAATAGTATAGCCAAAGAGATTTTATTACAAGTTCATACATACTATAATGCGAAAAGACTTTTTCCCCAACCTAATATTTACAATGCATGGGAAAATAAATACGATGCCTTGGGCGTTTTTTGTGACTTATCTAAAGCATTCGATTGCGTGCTTCATGAAACTTTAACCAGGAAACTCCGCCACTACGGAATCCGAACACCGCTCTGGATCTTCTTATTTCATACTTATGTAATAGGATTCAGTGTATTGATGTAAATGGGAAAAGGTCTCCCGGATCCATAGTATCAATGGGAGTCCCATAGGGTTCAATTCTTGGTCCTTCCTTGTTTTTTATTTATATTAATGACTTGCCTTACCTCACAAAGTATAATCATGATATAGTGTTGTTTGCGGATGACACTTCACTTTTGTTTAAACTTAAACGTCAGCAGCTGGTTAATGACGACGTAAATAGCGCAATCACAAAAGTAGTTCACTGGTTCAATGTTAATAATTTACTCCCCAAACGTCGAGTTTTTTAATGTGTCTCTTTAAGGACGCGTAAAACTTTCGCACAGCACTTGCAAGAATTCTTGCTCAGTCACAGATATAACAAAGCGGTGAGAATGTGTGACATCGGCAACTCTAGGATAAACCAAGTCAAGAAGATTGTTCGCAAATGGCTGCTAGCCCAATCATACACTGAATCCGAATCTCTTTTAAAGGTAATTTTGTAACATAACAACACGCACACACACACGCCCACACACTCTCTCACACATACATACACACTTACACATAGTGCAAAATGGCGCTCAAAATATTCCTTCATCCTACTTTATTGTTTTAAGCCTAGATATTGTTTCATTAATTACCTAATTTTATTACTTACTTTAAAATAATACTGCATTTTTATGTGCCTCTCGACAATAGCAATCCATGAGTATTAATGTAATACGCTTTTCACCATCTGGTAATACCACCCATGGACTCCACGAGACAGGCTTGACCTAGTGTGGAGTTCATAAGCAAAATGTTTCCTTTGCGTCTTATTCTTGTTTTTTTTTTCCTTGCTAACGTAGGTACTAATGTAGACTTTAAGGAATTGTAAAGCACTGTTTTTTGGTAAATAAATATTATTATATTATTGTTATTATTATTACTTCTTAATGAAAAAAAACCAAATGCATTAAGTTTACGCTACCTCACGTTAGGCAGGTGAAAACTACTATGTTGATAAAGGGCGAAGAATTGAATCCTGAAGATAGCACTGTATTCCTGGGGTTAACTTTGGATACCAAGCTTCAGTGGGGCCCACATATAGATAAATTGTCGAAAAACCTAAGCTCTGCAGCATACGCTGTTAGAAAAATTCGTAATTTAACTGATATAGAGACAGCCCGTTTAGTGTACTTTAGCTATTTTCATAGTGTAATGTCGTATGGTATTCTGCTGTGGGGAAAAGCCGCCGACATTCAGACTATCTTTGTCTTGCAGAAAAGAGCTGTTCGATCAATTTATAAATTAAGTCCGAGACACTCTCAGAGATAAATTTAAGGAGATTAATGTAATGACTATGCCGTCCCAGTATATTTTTGAAAATCTTTAATATGCCCATAAAAATATTAAATAGTTGAAAAAAAAAGGTTCCGATGAATTGAGAACCTCCTCCTTTTTGAAGTCGGTTAAAAAATACAGTGATATCCATAGTATAAATACTAGGAACAAACACAAATTAGTTGTACCATCAACAAGGCTCCAGAAAATAGGTAAAATAGGAAAATTCAGATACCAATGTATACACTTCCTAACCGACTTCAAAAAGGAGGAGGTTCTCAATTCGTCGGAACCTTTTTTTTTATGTGTGTTCCCCGATTACTCGAAGATGGCTGGACCGATTTGCATTATTATTTTTTTGTTTGAAAGGGTATACTTCCCAGGAGATCCCATGATCATCAAGTCAGGATCTGATGATGGGATACTGTAGAAATAGAGAGAATGCTTAAAATTTTATAGGTACACTTGAAGCGATTTGGATAGTTTTTGGAAGAGTACTTTCTCGGAATGGTCCAATTTCAATTTGGTGAAGAACTGATAAAGAACTTCGGAGATAGGCAACGGAACTCCTCAATAAATGATAGCAAATGGACTGGAACTGCTGAAATCTCATGTCTGTCTATTTTTTACACCAGTTCATAACATAATATCACGCCGGTACACTGTGAAGGGGTAAACACATGTGAACCACTAAAAAGTGAAAAATAAAAACTTTTTTCAAGAAAAAACAACCGACTTCCAAAAAAAAAACACTAAAAAGTGAAAAATAACTTTAATTTCGGAAGGCGGTGACAAAAAATTAAAATACAAATCCAAAGTCACCGCCTTCCGAAATTAAAGTTATTTTTCACTTTTTAGTGTTTCTTTTTTGGAAGTCGGTTGTTTTTTTTTTTAAGTTTTTATAATTAACTTCCAAGACATGTTCAAGATCTAAGTATTAATAAATTTAAATCATTCATTAAACTTAAGTTGTGCCTGAAAGCCTTTTATACCGTTAAAGATTATATTGAGGACAAAAAAGCTTGGGATTGACCTGCTCCAATTTTTGCATACTAAATGTTGTTTTTTTTTTTGTTTTTGTAAACCTATATTCTTTGACATTTGATAATTATTATATACACTTTGACATGAATATTTACTTTGATATTATTATTGTTTTAATTATTGTGAATGTGAGGGCTATGTGGGTCATATTTAGTTTTTTTTTTTTTGTTTATGTTTCATCTCTTTCTCAGTTAGTTTTAATCTTAATCTGGCAGTTTGTGTATTTTATGCGGCCTACCCAAATGTCCTTTCTTTGGTATTGTTCGTCAAATCGTTGAGCTCCTCAAGTTCAGAGTTGAGCTGCATGATTACTGATAAATGCATGCACTGAATGGACAGGTCCACTCAATCTGTGTGGTTCTTTCCTCAAAAGACCATTTAAGGCACCAATCCACATGATCTTCACATGATCTGACCAAGATTATGTCTGGACTTTAAAAGAGACTGTGACCTCTGAGTTTGTTTCGGCCTTTCTTCTCAGAGTAGTCAGATAAGAAACGCCGACCTGATCTAGTTTAAAAAAATATGATTGACGTGTAAAAGTGCTTGTACAAACCTACTTACAGAAATAAAATCATTTCTCATTTAGTCATTTATATTATTATTATTTTAAGGTCTTGTCATCAGTAAAGTACATACAATGATAATCAGTCATCCTCTTAATAGTTATCTGTAGGA
The DNA here is from genome assembly GCA_949091785.1 of Polymixis lichenea. Lineage (NCBI taxonomy): Eukaryota > Metazoa > Arthropoda > Insecta > Lepidoptera > Noctuidae > Polymixis > Polymixis lichenea. Next base: position 25,450,197 of record OX420936.1, on the reverse strand, counting down.
GGACCTACGAGAATACCGGCTTTTATATCGTTTTTTATGTATTTAAAATTAACTACATTTACTACAACTAAAATAACTAACAGAAATCGTTCAACGAACAAATTAATAAAACTCAGACGATGAAAGACACTTGGGCCTGTTTGCCCACGTGGGCCACGTGGCCAGACGGCTCCGGACACTGACACGAGAGCCGGTGCGGCACTCGGCTATGAATATTCATTGCCGGTCTGTGGCCACTTTTTTCGCTTGCATTGGAATCGGATTGGGTCGGTAATACTTGCGGATGGGAGCAACGAGTTTACCGAAGTTCCGAGATTTTGTCGCAGCCTGTAGCTAACTTGTCTGATCATGATTTAGGAGATGGAAACTGGCCAAATAACTGCTTACATTACACTCGGAATGAGAAATGGGCTTTCAGAATGCAAAATGGACGAGCCTGGATAATGGACGAAATAAAAAGAACTGGCGCTGCCCGGGATTCAAAGTTTGTTTTGTAGTGAACACCACAAGCATGAGTACTTGTACTGGTGGACAAGTCGAGAGCTTTTCATACCTATGAAAGACTTATGTTTCTAATAAATCAGGGGTGAAGTACCATGTTGTAGTTAAAAGTCATGCTTCTGAAATAAATGCTTTGAGGTCTTGTATCTGATAGCAAAACACGCATAGACAATACTATCGAATTTTCATGAGTTTTTGTAATGAAATAGGGGAAGGCGGGGTTATTACGAACACCTAAGGGAGTTTTGAAACAAATCAAAAGATATTCTATAGGTTAACTTTAATAGCTTCTTCTGAAAGGTAAATGATCGTACTTTAGAGTAATACACACAAACATCTTAATTTGTTATTATATAATCAAATTTTATAGAAAAAATAAAACCTTTAGTGTTCGTGTTTACCCGACACAGGTCGGGCAATCACGGATATCTAGTGGGGCAATTAAGATCATTCGGAATTGACCCAGACTAGTCTAAAAATTAGATCACGTACGACTACTCAAATTTAAATTTAATCGTGACTGATCTAGTCACGATTAAATTTAAATTTGAGTATTAGCCGGCAAAAATCACAACAGTAGCCAACCGAAGACGATTGCCCGTCTGTACATTTTTCTTGGGAATGAAAATCAAGTCATTTATTCAAATTAGGCTGAGAATCAGCACTTTTCGAAGGTCAAAAATACATAAGACAGTTCTCCAAAACGCCCAGCCTTCACCACTTCCTAGTGCTTTAGCTGGGAAGAAGAAGTGGCGCAACAAACTGCAACACAGTTGTATGTTTAGTTACATAGACTTATTCTATACATAGGTAAGGCAAAGTAATTAACATTACGACACAGAACATTAATTAAATAATTTTTCATATGTCAGCTAGCCAAAATGTTAAGTCCAAAGTTGGTAAGTTAGGCAAAATGTTAATTCCAAAGCTTGACGTATGTTGGGGCAGAGTCAATAAAATGATACCTCACGACATGATACTTTACGACATAACATGTAAGCATCCAGGCTGGCTGAACAACATCAACTTAACAAGTGAAAGAACTGATTTTTTTTTTCTATAATAAGGCAGTGCCGAACATTCGTAATGGACCCACTCAATTCTTTCGCCGGTATCCTATAAGGTAATCCAGCAAAAAATATTTTATAGTTTTGGTAATGTTTGCCCGGCCGCATGTAGGTAATACTCAAATAGAATCCTCAACTACAACTTTTTATGCATATAATGTCGTATTTGAACCATTATTACTTCATGAGTTACATTGTGTTTCATATAACAAAAATTGCAACGAAAATAAGTAAATATTTGAATTAATTTTGCCTTGAATGTTATGTGCACCCGTAACGCTCCACTGATTGCATGGCACTAGTGATGGCGTGATTTCAAAGATGGTAATGAGTAAAATCATAGTATCTCTTTCTAACATAGTACAACAGCTGCGTTCGCGATTACCCAGCGTTCGTGTTTCCCGCCTTCCCCTACCCACTAATTCTGTTAGAAAAAAAAATCAGTTTACGATTTCACGAGATTTAGTATTTTACAGTGATTAGAATTATTCGTTAGCACATTTTTAGCTCGCTTTGCCTCTGAAGCCAAATAGGTACTGACATCAGAGACGGTTTCTATATCGTACAGGAGTGAATGCAATAAATATCTTATAATATAACAAAACATAAACAACGTCAGTTCCCGGAGGAAATATCAGACACAATACACAAACGAAACCAAAGGCTTTATCATTCAATCTGCAGACGAGCATACTCAATGAATCGTTCAACAAAAACTGAACGCCACTGCTGCCGTGTACTCGAAATGAAATTCCAAGCAATAGATCCGCGTACCTGACTGTACAAAACAACGCACAACAGAAACTAACCTTAACGACATCTAAGTAAAACATCTTTTCGTTTGTAGTCATGTTACTATTAGGAAGGTAGAATAGATTTGTTCTGGTAGAATTGGTCCTTTGCTCCACGGTCTCGCCAAGCGCAGGCGAGTGGAATGCGTAGCGTGTGACCGACCATGTGAGCGTGCGAGCGTGCGAGCGAGAGAAAAGCGGCCATTTCGCTCGGTTATCTATTTACACACGTTACGGGCTCTCCCCGTAATTAGTGTTGTAAAGTTTGAACGGTAAGAGTGAAGGCTATTTGTCGGGACATCTGTTTCGCTAAACCACTAAATAACATGGCTCGTTTAACTGTTGCCTGGTGGTGTGTTTTACAGATTAGTTTGGCTTTGAAAACTCCTACGTATGGTATCGAGCCTCTGAAACACGGTGGCAATGTGTGTGTAACCCAAACCTTTAGCACATGAACCTCACTGTATAACACTACAGTAACATCCTGTTACTACCTACCTATTAATATATTCATACAAGAACACCTTTAAAGAATGATTTCTGAAAATATTTTAATATTTCATCAGTTGACTCTATTGATAGTGCGGTGTCGGTCATAAGCTGAGGCGTTTCAGCTCATCTGTCTTCATATAAATGAAGCAACTTCCCCGACACGGCTGAGGGACTTGAACTTGGACAGGAAACCTGTCTATTTAGCCCTCATATATTAAACATCCTTGATTCTTTCAAAGGATGACAAATATCGTTTTCTTTGACAGGAAAATACTCACATCGACGCATCGATTGGCGATACGATCTGATACGTCAAAGTAAACAGTAATGCCCTTGCATTGAATTCTGTAGTATTACTTTTTTAAGCATAGTACAAAATTCTCTGAAGATAATCCAGGAGGTCTTTGAACAAAGGCTCAAAACGCTTGAGAGTAATTCATAAAAAAAAACATCACCGCTGTTCGCTTTATATCGACACAGGAAACGTGGTTGCTCTGAAGTTGAGAAAGAAAGAACTCATAACTGGCCGATGCCGGCGCCGAGTGAATGCGTAATGTCCCTCATTAGCTGCCACCATCCCACCAGGCGGCCACACTCAAACACTCTTCACGACATCTTTCATCTGTATTCAAATTCCGTGCCTAATAAAGGCGCTGCTATTCAAACTAAAAAGATGAATAATATTCTCAATCATAAGCTCCTAATTGCTTGAGGTTTTGAACCTGATATAATGACCTACTTATACAAATAGGGAAATTGCAAGTGCTTTGACCTTCATTTTACTTTGATACTTTATAATAAACTATAAAGATACCTAAGTGGTGTTTTTATTAGCTACACTACAGCTGCACGGGTTGAAACATATACCTACATATATGTAGAAGACAAATAATTTATTTTAGGAAGTAGGGGGACTTTCCGCACAACTTGTCAGATGTGTGGATCTATTGGTAAAGCCAAAGAAAATCAAGTTTCTGAATTATCTATCCAAGTGTAAAGGTAAAATCTACTACCCACGCAAGTCTATAAATCCTTTGCGCACTACTACAAGCTTGGAAAACGGCACGCGTCTGTATTTATCGCACGACGGGATAAATACGCAAATTACATAACTTCACACAAGGCACACAGACCGCCTACGCCTGTCTAAAACCGAATAAAACTCAGTAATCGATCTAATAAGGTATACACGTAACATTCAAGCGGAAACTTTTCAGTTTTTTTATGATAAAACCTATAATATGCGAGGTTTTATGACGCAAACAAATATGAGCATTTATATGCTGATCTGGGAACAAAAGAATAAAATGTTTGAGCCCACTTAGCATGGGCGTAAAAATATCGCGACGGATTTTCACCTCTCGATGTTGAGCCGAGCATTGAGATTTCAACAGAGTGCATTCCGGCATGTCAACAGAGTGCATTCCGGCATGTAAACAGAGTGCATTCCGGCATGTCAACAGAGTGCATTCCGGCATGTCAACAGAGTGCATTCCGGCATGTAAACAGAGTGCATTCCGGCATGTCAACAGAGTGCATTCCGGCATGTCAACAGAGTGCATTCCGGCATGTAAACAGAGTGCATTCCGGCATGTCAACAGAGTGCATTCCGGCATGTCAACAGAGTGCATTCCGGCATGTAAACAGAGTGCATTCCGGCATGTCAACAGAGTGCATTCCGGCATGTCAACAGAGTGCATTCCGGCATGTCAACAGAGTGCATTCCGGCATGTCAACAGAGTGCATTCCGGCATGTCAACAGAGTGCATTCCGGCATGTAAACAGAGTGCATTCCGGCATGTAAACAGAGTGCATTCCGGCATGTCAACAGAGTGCATTCCGGCATGTCAACAGAGTGCATTCCGGCATGTAAAAAAACACACTGTTGGATTTTCAACTCTCGGAAAAATCTCCTGAAAATCCTGTACGCAAAAAATTCAATATGCGGGAAAAACGCGCCCATGCGAACCTGGGCTTATATGGATGATATCTCCAGTGAGTCGTAACACTGAACGTTTGTATGTTAAGGGCTGGCAAGTATTCGGCTTTAAGTCCTTACCTCTTCCTGTTGATCAAGGACGCTCTGAGGTTGGACATACAGGAAGAGGCACCCTGGTGCATGCTGTTTGCTGATGACATTGTTCATTCTTCTTGTCAGTGAAGATGTAACCGATATCCAAAGCAGATTAGAGAAGTGGCAACAGGAATGTTAGCTTGAAAATCGGCAGAACCAAAACTGAATAATATGTTCTGCGATTTTGGCAGTCTATCCAGTTCTGGAGCCATAGCGCTTAGTGGCGCATTTCTCCCAATCTGCATCGATTTTCAGTACTCATAGTTTTAAAGACTCGTGGAAAGCGATGCCGAAGTAGATCGGATGGTTAAGCACAGAATTAACACTGGATGGATGAAATGGCAACATATCACGGGAACAATCTGCGACTCCCACATTCCCTTTAAACTTAAGGGGAAGATATATAAATCTATGGCTGGACCTGCTCTCTTGTGTGGGTCAGAATGTTGGGCCACAAAAGGGATGAATGAAAGTTGCATGCAGCTAAGATGAGAATATTAAGAGGGATGTATGGTGTTACACGAATGGATAGAATAAGAAATGAGTACATAAGAGGAAGTCTGAAAGTGGCTCCGATAACTGAAAAGTTGTGTGGAAATCGGTTGTCATGGTATCGGCATGTGATACGGAGGAATGATGAAAATGTCGTGAGCTGAGAGTAGAGTAGGGGGAGACCAATAGATCGATGGATGGACTGTGTGAATGATGATATGGTTAGAAAGGGTGTGACTACGGAGATGACGACTGATAGAGAAGTGTGGGAGAAAAAGACATGTTGCGCCGACCACAAATAAATTGGGATAAGGGCAGGAGAATGATGGATGATAAGGTATAGCGTACCTTATAGTAGGATAGGTACTTATCATTTAAAAGGTTAAATCCTGGAACCAACTGCCATTTTAGTTGCCTGTTCAGCTCCGTGAAGAAATGGAATAATTCGACTGTTATCATACACTCTGGTAATTGTATAGTTAGATGATACATTACAAGTATCTACCATCTATCCAATTACCCGAGTTGGAAAATAAATAAATATTGTGTTCTCTTTCATCTCAGTCTCATTTCTTACGAAAAATATTAAAGTTTGTGACGATTTTTGACTTTTCTAGAACTCAAACCTCAGTGGTTCCATAGCATGTTCCATAGTAAGTTTTTGATCCCTATACGAAACAGGATCGATTAGCAAAATAACAAAAAAAATGTGAGAATCACCATTTTCGTACTGTCCTTGTACAAAATGTTTCAAAAAGTTAAGAATAGTCTTCTAAATCCGTTTTTTATAGCGAAAACGGTGAAGGTAACTGCCCTTATAACCCGATCTCAAAATTCCGCCCGTGATTGACAGCTTAAAACCATAAAGGTATAGATCATCTTTTTTTATCCCTAAATCCTTAATTATCTGCAATATTTTCGCTCGCCTTTATACAAATTGCGGTAAGGAAGAATACGAATAAATAGCAAGATTGCTCAACCCCCATAGCAACTAGCTTGACAGTTTATACACTACACGCTGACAAAACATTTAGGAAACATCTGTGCAAAATTTGAACAAAATCTATCTGGTAGATTTTGCAGAAAGCAGACAAAATCTCAAAAAACATATTTTCGCCATTACAATCGTTCCCAGACATCGCAAAAAATCCTAATAAACGAATAATTACATAAGAGGCGCATTAGTTTAGACTTCGCTATAATTTTATATGGATTAGTAGGTAGGCAAAAAAGCGGCGCGCTGCGTGCCTGGAGGGCCCGGGCGGCGAGAAACATGCATAAGGAATTGCAGCGAGTGCCGCCCTCTAAGCATGGGGCCGAGTGTGCTTTTGTGCACGGTACTGCATTATAATTCAAGGAATGTGTACTTACACACAGTCATCTTTAATTTGACACATCGATCATTGCGTGAAAATAGCCAATTTTTTATCCGACAAAATACACCCCTATGCAAAGGTGTAGTAGGGTACCCACCATAGACCTCATTTATTTACTAGCCAGATACATTAAATTGCTAATAGAATAGAAACGAATAATTTAAAATTGATTTACTTTATAGTGTACTAAAAAGTGTGTAACATAAAAAAAACTCAAACTCTAAACAAATTCAAATAAACAGCTCCTAAAAAAGTTTGTACAACAAAATGAAATGTTTGCTATGATTGTAATGAGTTTCTGATGGAAGCCTCACCGGTATCAAAACTTAGCTGATTTATTAAGAAAGGTAATTAAAGCCTTTCCTAGTTACTACTAGCCAGATCAAACGCGCAGCGCCGCCGGCCGAGCCTCGCGGCGCGAAGCTAACTGTTCACAACACATCATTCACATTGTTTGATAATAAACAAAGTGCACAAGCACAATCATTGTTAAGTCATCTGTCCGCCACTACGTACACACACACATCACAGGAAACACATGAAAGGTCGTCAAGCAAGTAAAAGACGTTTAAAATAAATAATACTTTAAAAAAAACGCTTTAAACACCAAACTGGCAAAAAGCGTGGGGTGCTCGTTATTAATTGACTATAAAAATAACTCAACAAGCACCCCACGCTTATCTGCCAAAATTATTTCTACTTACATTTTCTATTATTTAGTTCGGCTAACTACAGAAGCGTGATTTTTCAGTATTTTTATTTTTTACAAGTTTTCATTTGGCCAGCATAATTGAACAAAATGAAATTATTGAATTGTTATCGGTCCCTGTTATGTGTCCAAAGTTTCAAATCAATGCGACGTTTTGAAGTGGGTGAAAATCACGTTTAAAGATTCCGTTACAAAGATACGTAGATACTTACACACCAATTAAGCTAATAAAAGCGTGTTAAAAATATTACATTACGTGTTGCCATGTGTTTGCGGCGGCTGGCGCATATTATTTGTATATTAGAGTGAATGTAGAGGTGTCTCAGCGTGTGCAGAGAGCAAGCCGGAGGCAGTGCGGGGGCGGCTGGCACTCGTCAGCCCCGGGCACCTCTCCCATGCAAATTATAAACGAGTCTGCAGTCTCAACTCTCCTGAACGCTTACGAAATGCACTCAGCTCACGAGCTTTACTCCTTGTGAGTGTAAGAATATACGCTCGTTAAATAGTAATGCTCCAAGCGTCGTACAGCTTTGCACAGACTGCTGAATATTTAATGTGACTGTACTGGAGCCTTCACAAACGGTTACCCGGTAGTCTTGCTTGTATACAATAGTAAGTTCAGCATAGAACAACTGCCGATACTAACCACGGTGGATACCAGTACGAAGAGATGCTAAACGGTGAATACCAGCACAAAGAGATGCTAAACGGCTCGTATTCAATTCACACCGCGGTTGCCATGGACAAGTTTAACGCACAATTAACAATCCCTGGGTTTTTTTAGCTCAAAGTTACAGGATATTGCGAATGTTGGTATCCGAGATATTAGCTATGTGGCTAATGGCAATATAATCCGAGTCTGAGGCATCGGCACTAGTTTCCAGGAACCTCGCAGTGTAGTTGCGAGGATAGCCTGTGGTGGTGGCCATGAGAGGGTCTAGGCAGAGCAAGTGGTCGCGCAAGTCGCTCCAGCCACCGTTGCCCAACGGGGGAGGTCGCATCCCCTTGTCTACGCGGCCGTTATCGCCATACAGCATCACGGCCTTCACTTTCAAAGGAAACATCTTGGCGTCATCAAGCCACGAACTGATTTGCTCGAACGCCGCGCGGCCGCTCGGGAAAAGGCTAGTGGATAACACGCGCGGTGCCATGGTTGCCACCAACTCGGCGCAGCCGCCGCGGAGCTGGCTGAACACATTGAGCAGCGAGTAGCTCCAGCTGAGGTCATCGTACGTGCAGTAATACGATGATGCTTGGGTGATCTTTTGCCACACAGTCTTGTTAAAGGCCAGTCCTTTGTCGTACGGTGGCCGCCACGCGGTCACAGATAGCAAGTCATAGTCTAAATTTTTTGCGTACGGTCTCCCAAAGGACATGACGTGAACTCCTTGAAGGTATATCTTCGAGCGCGTAGTATATCGTAGCATGTACAGTAAATCCGGTAAAACATAGTTGTCCTCTTCTAAGAATATGACGGTCCCCTTGTAATTGTCGGACCAGTCTAAGTCATTAAAGATGAAGTAAGCCTTCCACCACCAGTGGTGTTTGTGCTCTGTGCGACGACCGTCCCGATCGCTGCAATCCGTCATATCGACGGCACTAAGACAGTCCTCGGGGTCGATGCCTGGAAACTTGTTAGGATACAGCTGAATCGAGTACGGGTAAAATATTTGCATGACCCTGCAGAAAGTGATGCTGGATACAAGCTTGTTGATGATATCATCGTAGTAGCTGTGCGAGAACACGAGCAGCACGGACTGGATGTAGCGCACCTGCCCCAGCGACACGATGAGAAACTGTAGGCGCTCCACGTCGCGGTGCACCTGCACCACGATCATGTTGGTGTCAGAGCGCACGGGGCCGTAGCGCCACGCCATCAGCACCTCGCGCTCGTAGTTCATCATCTCGATGGTGATGGTGAGCCTGCCGAGCTCCGCATTGTCCAGTGCATGTGTCCGGAATCTGAACGGTTTATTGTACTTCACATATTTTTGCATGTACTCCGGGACGCGGTCGGGTTGTGGCGGTTTCGAGTAAAAATTATAATAAACTAAGTATACTAGAAAAAGAAAACAACAATAAACTGGTACACCTTTAGATCGTGCCCTAAATATGAGTAATTTTAAATTCATTTTGGTTACCAAATTACTATACTCTATGTTGGTTACTAAACTACAATGACTGCAAGTGGAGTGACGTAGAAGTGACTTGTATGTACATTTAGTATTTTATCTATGGCAGTGACTTAATATGACGACGGATAGTGTGCCAGCGGTATTAACATAAATAAAATACCGGTCTCTAAATATTTTAAATATAAGTCACTTTTCGTTTCTGTCTGTGTGACCGTTAAATTAAACAGGATCATAATAGACCGTAGAATGGGCCTACTGGGGTAACTACCCCAAAAAAAAACGCGCTAAGTACACTACCAAACGCGTGGCGTGGATGTGTGCATATTATGAAGACTTGACTTTTTCCAACTTTTAGAACTGTTGTATCTCAGACACAGTGGCTCTTAGGAAGAAAAATTGTAGGACATTTTTATAGATAATTATATGATCTACAATTTTTGTTTGATACAATTTTAAGTTAAAAGTTACCGTTTTGCTGAAAAACGCTAATAACCCATTTTTGAGACCTTTGACCATGATTTTTTTTAATCCAAGTACGAGATCGATGAGGACTTTTCAGCATTCATTTGTAACAGTTTTCCAAACATTCGTACCAATTTTTAGCTCTATGCGAATTATTGTAGCTTTAGGTACTACTATTTTTAGGGCTAATTTGACCGGACTACACGTTGTTCTTCAAAACTGCGCCAAAGATTTCGATACGGTTTTGACCGTTGTTGTAATAATATAGATAATTTATCCCGGAAGGTTTATGTGTACGATACACTAGCTTCTGCCCGCCACTTTATCGGCGTGAAATTTCTTGTTTTGACATGGCTTATGTTTAACTTACCACCAGATATAGTAACATATAACAGACAAAAATAGTAAATGATCACCAAAATTAAACCCGCATCTTAATGTAAAATTATAACCAAAGTTTTAACATCTCGCTATCCTGTTTAGGCAAAATGACTCCAAATAAATCATTGTTAACCCAAAAGTAGTAAATGATCACCAAAATTAAACCAGCATAATAATGTAAAATTATAACCAAAGTTTTTACATCTTGCTATCCTATTTAAGCAAATTGACTCCAAAAAATCATTGTTAACCCAAAAATAGTCATTGAAAACCGAATTATTAACCACATTTCAATTTAAAATGACATGCAAAAAAAATAACATCTCGTTATCCGATTAAAGTAAATTACCATCGGCAAAGAAACTATTTTGCCAAACATAGTAAATAAGTTCCTAACCTTATGTCCCAAATTGATTAACCACTACCAAAAAAATAATTCTTATGCGTTTCGTTTACTCAACCAAATGCTATGCCTAAAATAAAAAATAAAACTCTTACAACTTCAATAATCCTTTTTTTAATTATTTGAAAAATCATAAAAAAGTTAGTCCTCTTAAAACTAATAATAAACAGTTTAAACATCTTAAAACTAAACTAATAATAACCATTTAAAATCTTAAGAACGATCAGTCTTCTGTTGATTTACTGCACAATTAATGCTTTCTTAGCTTTGGCAGGTCGTCCTCTTTTGCGCTTCATGCCAATCGGAATAGCTCTGGCCTCTGAAGGTGGCTGAACGTGCTTAAGCCGAATCGCCAATCCAACGAGATGCTTGCAAATGTAATCTTTGAGAAACTTTGGGCAATTGCATGTGCCGTGTAACCAATTTTCCTTTTCTCGGGGCATTATAACTTCCCACTCTCTAAAATGTTGCGCTTTGTATTCGTCAAAGGTCTCCCACGGCTTGTCACCATTTTTGCAATCTAAATATCATAATACTTTATTTGGTAATAAGCCTACATTTTATGGCAATGACAATGGTTTATTTAGATAGAAATAGTGCATTAATTTGCTCGCTAAGATTTGGTGATCATTTACTACATTTGGTGTTCGAATACAATTTAAAGTGCAGTCGTGACTAAAATAGCTAGTACTATTGTAATTTTAGACTTTATTTTTCTGGTGTCAAGTTTATATTTTTGGTAAAAGAACTAAGGGTATCAAAGCATTTTATGGTGGTCATTATATTTAACCCCTTTTGACATTAAATATAGCATCGCATCCACACCCGCGCTACTACAACGTTTTGGCTGCGCGTTCCTTCTTGCTTTTTTCTGCTCAACTCCCGAGGTCGTCACGTCATTTTAAATGGCCTATAGCCGTTTTTAACATTGGGCTATCAAATCATTTTCAGCCTTTTAACGTTCCCACTGCTAGGACACTGGCCTCCTCTCTGTGAGGGGCAGTGGGCCATAATACACCACGCGAGCCCAGTGCGGGATGGTGGATGTCATATGTCTTCGAATTTTTGGTTCTAGGACGTGCCGGTTTCCTCACGATATTTTCCTTCACCGTTTTGAGAGCAGCGATGATACTGTAGGCCGGTACCACAGAGTACTGTAGGCCGGTACCACAGAGTACAGCTGTAGCCCGCTACCACAGAGTACTGTAAGCCGGTACCACTGGGCCGCCACTGCTCAAATCAAATGACAATTTATTAATGTTTCAAATGTGACTTGTAGTTTGGGTGATTACCGCGTTCAAGTAAAAAAACAAAAAATTCAAATCTCGATGTTTTGTCAAGTCGTTACAACCCGTGCGAACGGTGGGCAGTAAAGATATAAAGTATGGAATTAATAAGTACGATAATTTTATATACAGTCATTAAAAGTGCCAATAACTTGATAACTGATTGATATTGCCAAAAACTTGATATAAAGTCATTGAAAGTACCAATAACTTGATATTAAGTAATTGAAGGTGCCAGTGGCAAAATCACATAATTTTCGTCTAGGGATAAACAACGCTACAAGGTCCTTTAGGCTCGTAGCCAAAATACGAACTATCTTGTTTTGTCAGAACAATATCTGTGACAAGACAATGGGGATTGCCTAAAATTTTTAACCATTCCATTTTATTTTAGGTTTTGGTAAATTAAGAGTATGTTGAGAAACTAATTTGAATATGTTGACGATGGGCTCAATAATTATTTCTTAAATTTTCATTTAATTATTTTAATTTTTTTAAATAGATGACGTCATCAGTCTCACAAAGTATCGTTGCCGTTGCCTCACCAGTTGGTACATAGATAAAAAATTTAATCTGTTAACACAACGTCATCCATCTTTCATCTGTTTAAGTGTCAGTAGACGTCATACATAATCGGGTTGTTCTCAGCGGTCCACGAGTCTATTGTTCTTGAAAAATGAAAATTCATACTTTACTTACCAACGGGTCCACGACCTTTTAAAATATAAAATATTTTCTTTTCCTACTGGTCCATGAGAATGTTTGGTAGCGTCAACAATAAAAGTTTGGCTAAGGGATGATTTGTTGGATTTGCCTCCGCCCCGAATAGCAGAATAATGATTAAATATGGAAAAAAATATATTGTGCATATTTCATACATTTTTTATAAACGTTCAATGCCTCCAAAGTTGTCATAACTCGGTAGGAGCATACCTAACATAGTTGTGTCAGCTAGAAAACGCTGTACGCCGTCGAAGTACCTCGGAAGGAGCAAATAACATCAGGCGCGATCTGAGAGGGGAGTCCTAGGGGTCATGTCTCCCCCCCAAAGCCGTAAACGTTAACCTTTTTAAAATAGTAACTTTTCGAAAACATAATAAATGTTCTTATCAATATGTAGTCTTTGTCTGTTAACCCCTCCAAAGTCTTTGGCTGGGACTCCGCCTGCCTAACATAGTTGTATCAGCTAGAAAACGCTTTATGCCTTCGTACCAGGTTGTTATAAATCGCTAGGAGCACACTTAACATAGTTGTGTCAGTTAGTATTTATTTATTTAAACTTCTCGCATACTAAAAAAAAGGTACAAAGGCGGACTTAATGCCTTGGGAATTCTCTACCAGTCAACTAAGGGTGGTGAAGAGATTACATGGTAGGTGCTTTGGTTGAGAGCAACAATGACAAGAAAACTATAATAATTAGTGATGTACCAACTAGTCGGGTATACCTATTTGTAGTCGGCGACTAGTCGGCTAAACCCTATTTTGACCAGTATTTTTATTGTTGCTCTCTATACCATAGTAGTGCTTTGTCAACTCTTGACAACGATTTCAGAATCAGTGTTCTAACTAAACACGTTTTTGCGCTTTACGAATCGGAATTTTGATTCATAGTCAAAAATAGAGGGTCGTGCGCAAGCGCATGCACACGCAGTGTAATGTTATAGGTAAATAATGCCCCGCCTAAAAAATGTTGTAATTATTTATGATCTATCTTTTGATTACTCAACCATAACTCTAGCACTTTTGTCGTAGTTATTAGCGGTTGAAATCTTACATTTTTTTGTCGGTCAGAAATATTGAACTTACTACCAGAGTAGCATTACACCGAAAACTCTATAGCAAACAATTGTCAATCAGTAGGTTTGCCATTTTAAACGTTGCCAATATCACCCGAACTCAAACGAAAGCACTGATCGGCTTGGCCGGCCATCTCTAGTAAACATACAAAAAAATTACTGATTGATTAATTGTCTTATAAGAAATTGTTTTTACTGACTGTAGTTTGGATAAATCTGGTGGTCCCATTGGGAATTCATTTAGAAGCATTTAAAACATTATAATTTTTTCATGGACCCGGTGCGAAAAGAAGAACAATAGAATCGTGATCCCCTGGGAACATCCCGAACTAAGGGGACCAAAAGATCTAATGTAAGTAATGCATACAGCATAAAATAATGATGGAGTAATGATATATAAACGAGATCATGAGGCAAGTTGCAGGAATAATAATTGTAAAAACTTTATAAATATTAATAGTAAATATTATATATGTTTATATTTTTGACATTTATATTAATTTGAAACTTGGCAGATTATAGAAAGTACTTGCCACCTACTTTTTATTTTCTGCGGCAACAATACAAAACTGTACGGCCAAAGCTGACGTAATTTGTTAAATTAGTAGTTTAGTATTTTATTAAAAATATCAATAAAAAATAGGAACATTTTTCATGATTGATTAGCCCGTAATGACCAGTAACACTATTCCTCGAAATGGTTTTTCAATTACAACATAACATTAAATAATTTAATTCTATTAAAAAACGTGGGGTGCTTCTTGAGGTATTTTTATAATCAAATAATATCAAGCACCGGGGGGTGCTCTTTAATAGAATTAAATTATTTTTTACTTTTGTTTGTTATTTTTGTTTATTATTTTTGTTTTTTAGTGTTTTTTTTTTATTATTTATTTACTATTTTTTAGTTCTGCTAACTACAAAAGCGTGATTTTTAGGTTTTTTCTATGTTTTTTTTTTAATTTTTGAATTGTCATCGGTCCTCGTTAAGTCTTCAAAGTTTAAATGAAATCTGACCGTTTGAAGTGGATCAAAATCGCACCCTAAGGAGTCGGACATCAAGTTACACTTCACCGTAACAATGTCATGAGCATTTTATTAACAAAACTGAAAATATTAGTGCTTTTTACACCCTTAACTGGTCTATTTTATAATTTAAACACTATCTGGACCCAAGTTACGTCACGTTGGTGTAAGTGGCATAGTGCGACATCAAGTCACACTTCACTATAGCAATGTTATGACTATTTTTAACCGACTTCAAAAAGAAGGAGGTTATCAATTCGACAGTTTTATATTATTATTATTTTATGTATGTCCATGTATAGTATACGTACTGTATATTACGGCATAACTCCGTCATATATAGACGGATTTATTCCGAAATGGTCCCATTTAAATTGCACATAGATCTGATGATGCGATTCGGAGACAGACAACGGAACTCCTCAAAAAATGACCGCAAATCAACCGCGCTTGCTGCTATCGCATAAATATGCATTGTTTTGACCCCACGGATGATGAAATTTCGTTTTGTTGTGGGGTAGGTACTGTAACTAAAAAGTTAAAAATAAGAACATTTCCAAAAAAAAAAACAACCGACTTCCGAAAAAACACTAAGTGGAAAATAACTTTAATTTCTGAAGGTTTTTTATAGAAATATCTTATCATGCAATCAGTCCTTCTGACGTTCTGACTATGAGCAGATGTGTTGAGCGACTATTATTCATGAGGAGATATTCCCCAATAGGAACATCCTCCATATTAATTAATATATTGGCTTTGATAGCGCCGCCGAGATCCAGGGTTCTGCGCCGTTTCAGGCGATTTAGACAGTCAGGTAACGTGAGCTGGACAGCGAGCTGGTTAGAATGGTTGTCCAGTCTTGTTTTGTATTTGCCTGCGAATGTGTTTATTTCATCCTTCACTGTTGGCATACTCAGGTATTCATGTACTTCACTGTTTCTAATGAACCAGGGTGTATTGCTTATTTGCTTAAGGATGTGGTTCTGAGATCTTTGGATTATAGTTATGTTGGAATCACAGCAGGCTCCCCATAACTGAATCCCATAGCTCCAAACCGGTCAAAAAAAAAAAAAAAAGATTATTCGACCACTAATCACATACGGCTCAACAGTCTGATGGCCCAGGACTTAAGCACAGCCCAAAAAGACCTCGAGAAACTGCAGCGGTACGCCTGTGTAGCAGTCACTAGATGCATGAGAACTACACCCACCGCTGCCCTACAGGCAATATTGGGGCTGCCCCCTCTACACCTCATCGTACGAGAGGAGGCGGCCCTGGCCGCTTTCAGGCTCGACATAGCAGGAACCCTAGGCAAAGACTCTAGAGTCAAGCACACACGCATTAAGGAAGATGCGATTAAACGACAACAAATGATGGCATCACCCTGCGATAAAACCCCGAAACTACGCTTCTTCAAAAGCACTGCAACGTGGCACTCACAGAAGAACAGAATCATCACTCAGGCCCGGAAGAGCTAAGAGTCTACACAGATGGATCAAAGACTGACTCCGGAACCGGAGTTGGAGTTTTCTCACACGACCTTAACATAAACATATCTAGCCCGCTGCGAATGTTCAACACCGGACACCAGGCGGAATGTGTGGGCATTATACAAGCGGCATAAACTCAAACTCAAAGCATTTATTTCAAATAAACCAATTACAGGCACTTTTGAATTGTCAAGGTCGGTGAGTTAGAAAGATGAAGCTAGTTGCCCATTCCAAAGCGTAGGTACCTATGGAGAAGAACGGGCAAGAAACTCCATGGACACTCTTTTAAAATCATGATATTGTTACAAAAAGTTGGTTACATCATTATGTTGAAATTACCAATGTGAGAACGATGTAAAAAGACGTGCACATTCAAGCGTCCGTAATTAAAACAAAAATAAAATACCAATTCAGAAATTAAAATAAGCCGTGGGAGCTAGGAGATGACCAGTCCCTACTGGCGGCGCCCGTTCACGAACATGACGTGTGATCAGCACCATTCAGCACAACCATTTTGAAGGGAACTTAATGATCCAACACACACGCCACCACCAGCGAGACATTTGAGTGAGCATGACATACTCTCAGCTGCCAGGGCACATTCAAGTCAATGAAAGACGTACCTTGTAAATGGTAGCTTTATAGTAGGAACATAGTGCTCACACATATGCTATGCAATTATACAATACTAGAAGTTTGAATTTATACAATGCAAAGATATCTAGTCTTTTACAGTCTTCAGCAGCTCCAACAACGTTTTCAAATGCTAATCAATTTGGTTTAAGCTACCTTGTGGAGCAGGACAAGCAGCGTTTAGCCAAGCATTTTTGTCAGCGATGTAATCTCCCAACTTATAATAAGCATGGCTGCATAGTGTGCGTTTTAAACAAGATTTAAATTTCATTTCATTCAGTTGGAGTATGTGGGGAGGTATTTTTTCGCATACGCGATAGAAGCCAGGAGAATCACAGACACCCACAAACGTATACTCTCCGACAGTGCATCAGTTCTCTAATCCCTAGGGAAAAAATACATAACATCAAGCTTACCACTAGAATGTCACAATGCACTAGAACGAATAACAGTTTCTAACCGCAACACTGTGACACTGCAATGGATATAAGGACACAGCGGATCGCTCGGTAACGATGCTGCTGACGAACTGGTCAGAAGGGCATCCAGCGCGTCAGTCTATGGACCCGAGCCCATCGTGCCCATCCCATTCAACCAGATACGCAGGTGCCTTCAAGACCACACCCACACACAAGCAGAGAGCTGGTGGGCTTCGACACCGAGCTGCAGGCAGTCTAGAGAAGCAATGCCATCTTTGAATGGCAGGCTGACCAGACGTCTGTTACGCCTCGACAGAAAGGATCTGCGTCTGGTGACTGGAACCATCACGGGATACTGCTCACTAACCACCGATGGCCGCCATGGCTCACGCACAATGGTCCACTTAGAGGACTAAGTGCGGAAACCAAACCCTATAACATAGACAACAATAGAATTTCGGAAGGTGGTGAAAAAAAAATACATATCCAAAGTAACCGACTTCCGAAATTAAAGTTATTTTTCACTTTATAGTGTTTTTTTCGGAAATCGGTTGTTTTTTTTTTAAGTTTTTAATTGAGTGCATGCTGAGCTGAACAATTAATACAATGAAGGGCACAGCGATAAGCCTTTGTTTCTGTCTATCCATACGCTGTACCACTCAGCATGCACTCAAAAAATAGATCATTATTTGCATGTGGATGCTTTCTGAACTCTTAGAAAAGACATTTGGATTTTTTTTTAAAGAAGCCAAGTTAGTAAGGAGCAATCATATTATCAATTTTGCAAATAAACTAATCGTAACATTGCTAATAGTGAAGTGTAACTTGATGTCACACTATATCATGTACACCAACGTGACGTAACTTGAATCCAGATACTGTTTGCACTATGAAATAAATAGTATAGGACCATTAAAGGTAACTCATATTTTCAGTTTTCCTAATGAATACGCGTCATAAATTAGAGCGCATAACTCGAGACGGATGTACTTTAGAGCTGAGCTGCTATAGTTAATATTGTTTGAATAGAAGTACTCTACATAAATCTAACAAGGTGGCGTCAGTGTGCCATAAAAAAAGGCATCGGTTGCCCATACATTTCAGACAAAGCTCTTTTACTGGTAGTTTTTAGTGTACTTACTACTTAGTAGGTACGGTCTGCAACAAAAGTCGGCTTTATGTGTGACTGTCTGTCACATAGGACACGACTACGGAGCACTCACTTAGAAAACTCATAAATGATACTCTTAAATATAAATCATGCTTTACTAAGACACAACAGCCTATCGACCACGGAGAACTCTCTCTAGCTAACAGTTTTATTAGTACTGTGTACCTACTAGTGACGGGTCGTTGACGGCTTTTCCGTTAACGCAACGTCAACGTTGATTTATGTTCTTCAACTAGTTAAATTCGTCAACAAGTTAACGTGCAACTAATGTCGACTTGTAACGTTAACCGTTCATTCATTGAACGGTTTTTATTCAATGCTGTGACGTTCAACGATTCTTATATTGGTATACTTTTCTTAAAATAAATATTTCAAAAATCAACTCTTGTGTACGTTACTTAGGAGTTCAAATTCTATGACATGACCGTCGCTCGGAATCTATGATGGTATTTTCAACGTAAGTTTTTTCTCAGTTCGTTAGGTCAAAATCAAAAAAATCAAAGTAAAAATATTTTATTTCACATAAACCTGCAAGGGCAGTTATGAAACGTCAGAAGCTAGGTGCACGGTTCCAATTTGTCGCTTCCTATGGAGAAGAGCCGGCAAGAAACTCCACGGTTACTCTTTTAAAAATAATTGGGTTTTACAATGTTTTCAAATTACAGTGATAATAGGTATGGGAGGACAGTGCAGGCCTGTCAATAAGTACCAAGTACTTAGAGGAATGAAAATAAAGAATAGAAAATCGTCTATAAATCTAATCTGTAAGGCCTACAATGTTTTCCCATTCACAATATGTAAAAGAATCTACATTAGTAAGATCAACCTATTTAAACAAAGTGACATGATTTCCATGAGAATCACTAATAAATAGGTGCTATTTGAAGCGATGTATAATGTCAAAAATGACTAATGATAACTGAATATGTCAGAAAGTGTAAAAAATTCAAATATTAAAAATTAATATTGTAATTTGGAAGCAGTTAATAGACTCTCACAAAGTTATGCTGTTAATGAGGTACCAGGGAAGCCACATGTGCAGAAGGAATTAATGCCAAACTTCCCTGTCTTCAACGTAGTCTTTTATCTTATAATATGCTTTTTTGATAAGGACACGTTTGATGTGAGTTTTAAACTTTCCATCGCTAAGTTCTGTAACCGACTTTGGCAACTTGTTATAGAAGCGGATACTGTTTATTAGAAATGACTTGCTAGTTTTAGTTAATCTAAATTTTGGAATCACGATTTCATCTTTACTACGTGTATTTAGATTATGGAAGTCGCATCTTTTTTTGAAAAGACCTAAGTTTTTGCGAACATACAAGATATTTTCTAGGATATAAAGAGAAGGCAGAGTTAGTATATCAATTTCATTGAATTTGTTTCTAAGAGACTCGCGAGGCCCCATTTTATAGATAGCGCGGATTGCCCTCTTTTGTAAAATGAAAACTGAATCTACGTCAGCTGCCGATCCCCACAGCAGAACGCCATAAGACATAATACTGTGAAAATAAGCAAAGTATACTAACCTAGCTGTGGCTACATCAGTCAACTGCCTTATTTTTCTTACTGCGTAAGCAGCTGAACTTAATCTACTTGAGAGAGCTCTAATGTGGGCACCCCATTGCAATTTTGAATCTAAAGTAATTCCTAGAAATACAGTTTCCGAAATAGCATCTAGTTTCTTGCCATCAAGTTTTAAATTTAGCCCTACTTGGGGTACATTTGGTAATGAGAACTTAAGACATTTAGTTTTGTTCGCATTGAGTAAAAGATTATTAGCCGCAAACCATTTCGAGAGAACAGCTAGACTATCGTTGACATGTAAGACATCCGTATCTTTTCTATCTATTCTAAAAATAAGAGAGGTGTCATCAGCGAATAAAATTATATCCGAGAAGTTTGCCATTAGGTAAGGAAGGTCATTAATATAAACTAGAAATAAAAAAGGGCCAAGAATTGAACCTTGAGGCACGCCCATCTTAACTAGAGACCCCGAGGACGTAGCCCCGTTAACGTTTACTTTTAACATTTACTTAACAACAACCGTTAACATTTACTTAACAGGTACGTTTGCAAATTTAGTTTAGTTGATTCTTAAACGAGTTCTATGCATAAACGTCGTTGATAAATTCAACTAGTTGATTCATAAACAGTTAACGTTGATACGTTGACAGGAGATCAACGGTTGATTAAACTACTTCGTTGATTCAACGCCCATCGCTAATACCTACAACAATAGGCTGGTTCCTGCATGTTACGATACGTTATTAGAAATCCACACTTAATGGAAAAATAATGAAAGTGGTATAAAGTGTACAGAACAAACCCACCGAGTCGGTCCTGGGAGCTTAAAAGTTTGCGTGGACCGCCGCCGCCACCGCCTGCCGAGCCCAACCCGCCCGACGCCGACACAACTTCCAGATCTTAATTTTTTTGTCCGGGTAAATTCAATTTGACTAAGTATATAGCTTAAGTACATTTGCATTGCATAGGCTTACAATTTCCTATTGTTCTTTTCGACCTTAAATAAAGTTTGGAGGCGTTCTGAATGGGGATTCGAAGCTGATCCTGCGGATAAATAATATGCCGACGGTTAATAGAATTTATATTGACAGTTATTTTAAAATATAACCAGCCGGCCTCCACGGCCCCCAGTGAGTGAACAGCACAACACTCATCAATTATAAAGAGCCAACAACCGACGCCATTATCTGCGCCGACGACGACGCTCCTCTTTGATTTTTCTCTCAAGTCTCGACGAACTTTTCTAATAAAATTCTAGTTCGGAAGTATTTTAATCGCTTTTGCTTGAACAGACTCAAAACGATGGACCGTGCAATTATAATGCTGCATTGAATTTTTTATCAAGCGTTATGAAAGAATTTCCAATTTTTATTTAAACAGGTTTACCTATCTTACTTAATTTAATAATACAGGATTATCCAAAGCCTTTCTAGTACCTGTCGTTAGAAAATTATGGAACTATTTTTATTACCTCAATAAATAATAATAAAAATAAACAGGTTTGAGTGATTTATTTTATGTTGGTACTTATTATACATAAATAAAATTCATAAAAATGCGCATGCCAAGTCAATTAAAATAAAATCATAAATTTATTGTTGACATATCATTAGAAAATATTGTGATATTAGTATTATCATCATAATTAATAGAGTACTTACCTAATATCAAAATTAAATTAAAACATGATTCAAATAGAAATTAAGATAATCAATTAAATTGTCGTCATTCTCTTTCCCTCAGGTATCCGTATTTGTGTCTTTTTCTTTCATTCTTCTGTCAGACACTAAGTCTTCACGCACTTTCTACACATACCTATCTTAAGTGTATATTATTACCTACATTCCTACCTATATCCCTACTAAGGCTTTAGTCTATCGGTCGTTTGTTTTAGCGATGATTGATGATGCGAAGTATCGACACCCTGTAGCTGTTAAATTTCACGCTCTTAGCCCCCACCCCAGCCGGGTGGGTACGTGTTACCAAGGTAATATGATGGAAAATCTCATATTTTAGGATAAGGTTATCCAAAAATATAATTCTGTACCTTCAATAGACTACTATTGTCATCGACGCGTTTTATTTAATTGGAAAAGACTTCATGACGTCAAGTCGAGGAAAGGGTTCTACGATCGGCGTAGTATCTGACAGTATGCACTTAAGACACAGTCTAGCACTTTCTGTAGCTGTATAAACCACCTTAAACCTACATGGGCACTTGTGAAATAAAATATTTTGATTTGATTTGACACATTTCAATATACAGGACACCGAACTTAGGCTTATCACACACTACCCACTCCTTACACTTCAGCCGAGCCTCCCCATGAGAGTCTGTGATATGCTCGAAAACATAATATGACAATTTAATATAGCATTATCAAATACCTAACGACATCCAACGCACTAGGGTTGCCCGCAGTTAGCGGTCCATTTATAGGAAGTAGGTACTCTGTGGGTCAACCCCAGTGCGTGTCTTACGTGTTTATCCACCGAGCGGCTGTAGGTAATTATTTCGAGGTCACTGCCAAGACGAGATTCCAACTGCTTACATTATTATACTGTGCTATAACTGCTCTGAATACCAAAACACAACGCGGTCGCACGACTGTTGTAGCACAATAACGTAATCAGTAAGCTGTCACCGTGAGCGTAACATCAGCCCCAACTCGTAACAACAAAAGTGGCCGAAGAGCCGCCATATTTGAATACAAGTGTTGTAATTCTTTCACAATAAATTGACGTCACGAAAGTATTTAGGTCGGTCGATGGCGCGGTGGCTGCCGTGTGCCGGTGTCACAGGTGGCAGCAAATTGTCGACCCTTGTCAAGGCAGGCAGATTAAACGCCCCTATGTTACCTGAGCCTGAGGGTTACCCGCACTATTATGTACGAGCTTGATAGTCTACCTTCGACACGCTGTACCTACACGCATTTTTTATACTCGACATTAATTTGCTCGGATAGAGAAATGTGGCGTCACGCAATAGGTTTAAGAAAAATGTGGGCTACGTTCACTAAATAAAGACTTCACAGGAGCAGCTACGCCCACGGCCCAAGTGTGAGAATAGGTACCTACTACTTATAAGTATAGCGCCTTTTAAAAGCTGCTGTTGGTTTGGATTGGGCAGGGGTTTGGCCCCTACGTAACGAAAGTCTAATTTAGATAACATCATTATTGAGTTCATATCAACCGACCTACAATTTATTCAAAAAATTTAATAGATGTAGGTAATATTAGAGTATTATAACTAAGCCCTTCGTATTTCCCCCTATACTCCATAGGTTTAGGTAGTTAAATAAAGGTAAACAAATCGTAAAAGGGTTCTTTACAGTTGACACTTTCTTGTTTAAAAATACGGTGTATCAAAATCATATAATTTATTTTCGATATAAACGATAGTTTCCTCTTTTATTAATAAATATTAAACTTTATCATTTATTCATGAACTACGTTTCCTAGATGTAACTACTTGAGCACAATTTTTTTGTTACATTAATTATAATAATATAATATTTTGTAATCTGCCTATTGTAAAGAGCCCAAAATGACAGGTTCCCTAAACCTTTTAGAACATACAACGAATTTGCTAAATTGAAAAGTAAAACTGTATGTGTACGTTTAGTCGGTTAACCAGACTTTGACAGTGCTCTCAACAATCGACATTTATGATTTTGCGAGTGCGTTTCGATTTTGTTAAATTGTCTTATGAAAATAATTGTTGATACAACGGAACGATTTATTATTAATGTGATAGATAGTTCATCAGATTCTAATTCAGATTCCGAAACGAGCCTATGATTATATGACTGTAAATAATATGATCTTAACATTTTAAATAAAAGGTTTCGCATCTATGAGTCACATGGTTTTTTTTGTTTACCTTTACCAACTACCTAAACCTATGGAGTATAGGTAGAAATTTGTAGATTCTTGCGTCGTTTGTAAGGCTTCCTAAGGTCCGTCGGGTGCCCAGCAGGTCCGTCTAGATCCAATCCCTAAATTGGCCGTTCCATGGCATACAATTCATTTAGATTTAACTGGCAAACTCAGCGGAAAAAGCGAGCGTAAGGAGTATTGTTCCGTGGTTATTGATGGTTTTACAAAATTCGTCTTGTTAGAGCATACCTTGACCCTAAATGCATCCGATGGTTTTTTTTTTCATTTATTTAAAAGTAATTATACTACAAAGTGTTACTAAATTCTAAACTCGCCAAACTTTTACGTTTGATGGCGAGTGGCTATTAAATCACTTAAAAATGCAGTAAACTTGTTTGGCGCTCCTAAAAGAATAATTGCAGATCGAGGTAGATCATACGACAATACAGAATTTAAGAATTTTTGTAGAGATAATCGTATCGATTTACATTTAATAGCCACTGGTTCCAGTAGGGCCAATGGTCAGGTCGAGCGTGTCATGAGGACCTTGAAAAGTATGCTCACTATAGGTGAAACAGATTCCGATAGCTTATGGCAAGATCAAGTAGGCGATATCCAATTAGCTCTTAACAGTACTCGTTGTAGAGTAACAGGGTTTACACCCTTGGAATTAATGTTTGGTATTAAGGGTAGTTCATTAGGGATATCAAGAGTATCTACTAATCATCCTGATGAAGATAGGTTAAACCTCGAAACCATTCGATCCGATGCTTCAGCTAGTATAAAAAGGCTGGCCCAATATGACACAGGTCGATTTAACAAGGGTAAAGCTATAGTAAAACCTTTTGCAGTAGGTGACTTTGTCTTTGTTAAATGCGAAGAAAGACACCAAATGAAAATAGACCGTAAATACAAAGGCCCCTTTAAAATAATCGCTATTTTGGAAAATGATAGGTACGAATTAAAACACATTAATGGAAACAATAGAGTCTATAAATAGTCGCACGTAAACTTGCGAGAAGTACCCCGTGGTCAGTATTTTTTTCGGAAATCGCAGAATATTATGATGAGGATGACGTATCGGCGAATAATAACAACACAGAAGTTCTTGTTCACGAGACTAGGCAACAGATTAACAATAATGAGACTCAGTCTACCAATAGTGATACTATCTCTGCCAATAGTGATACCGTGTCTGCCAATAGTGATACCATGTCTGCTAACAGTGACACTACGTCTACCAGCTCTCATAATAATGCAAATTATAGAAACCCTGGTTTACGTGCTGTTTCAGTAGAATCTTTTGGCCCTGAAACAATTAACATTGTAACAGAAGCACTTGTACATCAACCAAAGTATTGAGCTATTTGTTAATTAAGCTAAAATAACGTTACTTGTTCAGTCTAGCTAGATCCGGTCCAGTTTAACTGAAGGGATATACCTGAAGGGCGAAACAATTGCCGCACCAGGGGCTGATCTTGTAGGGTCAGAAGTTGACCAGACCAAGAAACAAGCCTTGTAGAGTCATAGCTGACTGGACCAAGTGGTTAAATGTCTGAAGGGTCTAGTAGACCGGACCAGAAACAATAGCAGGATGACCAAACGGTACTTAATCAGTTCTTCATGTTCTAGATGTATGAGCGTACGAGGACGTCCGCACGTCAGCATGGCCGTGTCGGCGTCACATTGTAAACAACACGTGCATCGGGCTGCGCGGTATGGCCGTAGCACCGTAGCGCGCTGCGTCATTCTCCCACCTACTCGCTGCTGGGCGGAGTTAGTGGGCGCTACGTCGTAGCGCGCTACGTCGCTAGGTCGCTAACCCACCGCCAATACTACTGTATAAAAGAGCCCGCACGGCGGCGAAATGCTTTCTCCACGGCACGCAAACTTAGAACAAAAAATGTACACCGTATACTCTATGGTTGGAAGAAACGAACAAGACAGGCCTCCTCACCCCCTTCTATCATTCTTCACCCCTCTTTCGCCAGGTGCCAAAACCATAGACCATTTACAAATGCTACTGTCAAATTTAGGCGGTTTTCGAATATGTTTTCAGTTTTCCGCTTCTGCTATTTATTTACCGCCACTGCAGTTTTGTTGTTGATCAAGTGAAGTTTGCGTTGATTAATTTCCGTACTGTCTTATCCTCTCAGTGATTAAACTGTAATATTTTGCATTGGTGGCAAATGAGTACATATAACACTGTCCAGCTTAAAATAACATTTCCAAAATAATAAAAAGCCAAATTAAGTCTAAGTACTCATTTGGCTTCCTTTCTTGTGAAACACATAAAAAATAAATTAAAAAAGCCTTCCTTGACCATGTGTTAAAATTAGTAATTTTCAACTGGTGTTGTATAATAAATAAAATAATAAAAGGCACAGATATATCCCGATTAATAGGAAAATCTCTTCCAAGAATGCAACCTAAGGCATAAAATAAATACAAAACTAAATTAAAAAATAAAAATCTTAGTAAGTATTTGTTGTTTCATTTACATATTTCTCAGTAGTTCCCTGTAATTTATAAGTTTTACATTATTGGATTTGAGCTACGAACAAAAAAAAAGATCTGAAAACAGTACCTACAATAGGGTAATTGAGGCTTTCTGTGTGAGCCTTTGCCTAAAACTCAACAACTAAATTAAAAAAAAACGAACTGTCATGTTTTAAACTTCCAACATTTGACATCTCTACTGACCATTTTTTCTCTATGGGAGTGGGTCGTCTGATACGTAGTATCTCTATGTAGTCTGTGGCTTTCTCTGACTACAGGCGTCGCCCGGTGCACAGGTTGTATTGCTGTCAATTATTGTCATTCTGCCTCTCTGTACATTGTTGCTCTTTTGTGTGATCTAAGCTGTTACTGTATTACTGAGTGTCAAGGCTATTTTTGTAAGGTATTAAATTAATAATTTCTTGAAACTGATTAAGTGTAGTTCCGTGTACAATTAATTGATTAAATAATTTATAATAAATTCTAATTTCTTACTATTGGAAAAAAACCTCTTTTATTTTACATTATGTCTGATCCTGTGCCGTCACGTACATCGTAAAGCAAAAACACTTTTACGACGTTAACTGAACTTGTACATAACATCAGCCCGAAATCGGGCTCATTCGAATTTAAACCATACAAAAATAATAAGTATTCACAAGTAGATAACTACCTACATAAACGGAAATATTCCCGCATAGTAGGTACGTAGGCATCGAAAAATACTTCGTTGAGTTTACGAATGAACGGCCGCGGGGCTCGGCGGTTCACGAAGTTGTCCATTACCTGCTAGATGGCGTTAATTCAAATAACGGCACGCCACAATATCTGATATTGTATGGGGAGTCTCCTCAAGCTACCTACGCATATATTTGTAATTACTGGGAATAATTTAATTCTTATTTCGTAATAAAATGTAGGTTACCTACTTCATCCTTACAATATTTATTTTACTCTGCATTCTTGCTGCGGTAGTATTCCTTCCAATCGAAATATACTTTGGAATGTTTCCGAATTATTCCGAAGTTTTGCAACGCTAGTCCGGAGTGAATGCGTCCTTGTCGTCCTTGCGACAGAACATGTATTTCCATTTCTTTCTTTTTTCTAACCTCCAAATATCAGAATATTAGGAAAATAATTGAAAAATATTAATAAATCTAAGTATATTGCGTACTTACATGTGGTATGAGATACCTTGTGTTTCATTAACTTTGGTATTATAATTGGTACACTTTGTAAATAGACACGATAGCATTTATTTTTATTTTTTAGTTGCTGCAACTAAGCGTGCCACTCGCCGCCATACGTGTTGCAGACTAAAGTCAATACGTCCCAATTAGGACGTTTTCGAGTCTTCACGATTGCGCGCTCACAACATATCTGTTTAATATAATATCATTGATTTAAACTAAAACTACATATCGCGCGGAGGTCAAAAGCCGTTTTGTGCACTCGAACATTCAAAGAACTTTTAAAAATAGTTTTGTAATGAAATATACCTAGAATTTTCTTTAATTATAAGATGATTTGTGTACATACCATTAAATACACCAGGATATACTTAATTCACTGTGAAACACTCAACACAATCAAACTTCACATGACAATGACGTCACTGAGGAACGGTTTGTTTACGTAACACTTTTTGTCGAAAAAACTTTTTTAATGATGCTATTTGCTGCAAATATTATCTAAAACGATGTAATAACTACTTATAAATGAATATGTATCCCCTTCACATCGAATAAGCACTAAAAATAAGAAAAACACTAAATAACTAGAGAGCCTAACACGATAACGCCCTATCGACGCGCGCGTTCGAAGCGTCACTGTCAACCATTTTTTTAAATTTTGCCACAGATCTTTAAGCGGTTGAATGATGTAGTTCACCAAAGTGGCTATCGGCCCATAGAGTTAAATCATCGCAGACGAGATTAAACCTTATTTTTGTTATGTATTAAGATAAAAACCGCTTGCTTCTGGGTGGTACGATATCGTACCAGCCGGATGATAGCGGTATACAACTCCCAAGCCTACTCGTCATGTCTAGTTGAATAGGTACCTACTAGGTGATTCGTGATGCGAGAGTGGTGAATTAAATGTCAATTAATTTCGCTCGTTTACGAGATGTGATAGTGGTAAACACCGTGCTGTGCTTTCGATACAACGAGATGATGGAGGTAAATGAACTTACACCAACCTAAATCGTACCTGAAATGAAATACCTACTTGTAGGTACACATGGCTACACCTCAAGTTATACATTTCCAGTATAAGCTGATCTCACATTGAATAGGAGTTCCGTACAGTGCAAGATCAGCGTAAACTGTAAATGTATAGCTTGATCTGTAGCCGTGCGTACTTACTTGCAGCCGGTTATTCGTCCTACGGGCTACGTCCATTGACCCACCGCGTGCGCGCTGTTCTGACGCACACGCACAGCTGTGCCGCGCTACGTCATCACCGAGCGGATCGCGTACGATCTTGCGTTTATGAATGAAATAGGTAATGGAAGCGCTAAGACATTTTAATTTAAATAGCCTACTTCATGATGATCAATATGGCTTTACAAAAGGTCGTTCGACTACAGATGCGGGTGTTGCTCTGCTGAAACACATTTTTAACGCGTGGGAAAACTCGCAAAATGCTGTTAGAGTTTTCTGTGATCTCTCCAAAGCTTTTGATTGCGTGCACCATGACACGCTATTGCGTAAACTACGTCATTACGGTGTTCAAAACGAAGCTCTCAATGTAATAAGTTCTTATTTGCAAAATAGGCACCAATGTGTAGATGTTAACGGTGTGAAATCTTCCAGGCTACCAGTTCAGTTAGGTGTACCTCAAGGCTCAATACTAAGACCATTCTTATTCTTAGTGTATATTAATGACTTACCATACTATTTAAAGAGTATCTGTGACGTTGTGCTGTTTGCTGATGATACCTCTCTTATCTTTAAAGTAGACAGGAACAGACAAGATTTTGACGACGTAAACAGTGCACTTTCAATGGTTACGGATTGGTTTACCACAAATAACCTAGTTCTCAATGCCAAGAAAACGAAATGTATCAAGTTCGCCTTACCGAATGTTAAGAATCTAGGACCTAACATCGTCTTAGAAAATGAGGTGCTTGAAACTGTAGACTCGGTAGTTTTTCTGGGCTTAACAGTAGATGCCAAACTTCAGTGGGGATTACATATATCAAGCCTAGCGGGAAGGCTCAGTTCGGCTGCCTACGCCGTCAGAAAAGTAAGACAATACACTGACGTTGATACAGCTCGGTTAGTTTATTTTAGTTATTTTCATAGTGTTATGTCCTACGGCATTCTGCTGTGGGGCAAAGCAGCTGACATTCAAAATATTTTTGTTCTTCAAAAACGAGCTGTTCGAGCCATTTACCAACTAGGTGCTAGAGTTTCTCTGAGAGATTTTTTTAAGGATATTGGGATTCTCACGGTCGCATCGCAATTCATCTTGGCCAACATCTTATATATCAGGCAAAATATACACTTGTATACTAAAAACAGTGATATTCATAATATTAATACTAGAAATAAGGACAAACTACGTGTTCCCTTTCACCGGCTTCATAAGGTTCATAACTCTTTTGTTGGTCTTGGTATAACTTTTTATAACAAGCTCCCCTCTTCTTTGCTAGATTTGAATTTTAATGCGTTTAAAGTTAAAGTTAAATCCACCCTCTGTTCAAAGGCTTACTATTCTGTCAACGACTACTTAAACGATAATAATTGTTGGTCGCTGTGATTAACTCAAGACAATGTTCATGTTCTTTCACCAGTATTAGCTTGACTACTGACAGGTTATATAATTATATTAGTTCATGTGTTGGTTTATTTTATTTGCCTGTACTATGTTTTCAATGTTTTGTTGGTATATAAGCCTATGCTAGCTGAGATATGGCAAATTTAATGTTTTTGTGTTTCGTAATGTTAATTACCCACTATTGTATAGAATCAAGTTCTTCTAACTTAACAGACAGCTGTGCTGCTGGGGAGTTTGTTGCGCCACTTCTTCTTCCCAGCTAAAGCACTAGGAAGTGGTGAAGGGTGGGCGTTTTGGGGGGACTGTCTTATGTAATTTTGACGTTCAAAAAGTGCTGACTCTCAGCCTAGTTTGAATAAATGACTTTTTGATTTTGCTACTAAAATTTAACTCAACTGACATAAAAAAAGTGATAAATTTCTAACTTCTTTAATAGATGTCTTAAAAAAAAAATTACAATGCCAATAGTGACTGTTACTCGTCTGGAGTTACTGTGTTTCGACTCCAGAACGATGTAAAAATAACCGTGTATTTATTGGTCGGTCCATGGTATACCAGCTGATAGCCTTGTCCTAGGTCTTAGGAGACTAAAAAGAATATTTAATAAATTAATAAAAAAGTTGTCTCACGAATTCGTGACTACCGGACATGTCCGGATAGTGCCACGCTTTTTACTAATAAAAACATATTGTGCAAATTCGGTTTTCATGGCAACCCCGGGTACAAATGTCAAAGTATGAAATGCCATTTTGAAGTTAGTCACGTGACGTGTCCAGCTAGTGTGGTACGTTTCGCGGCACAAAAAGTTAGGTCAAGAAAAATCTATACCTCAATAGATTTTTAGTAACATTTTTTATCGTGAATATAAAGTTTGTCTTTATTTCTTTTTTAGCTGTAAGTACATAACTTAAGCACTGCTGAAGGCATAAAAGTAAAACTTGATTGGTTCCAGATAATATTGTTTAGAGTATTTACACGCTTTATATTAGCTTCACTTGTATGTTTGTTTGTTTGTATGTTTGTATGTAACCGACTCCTTTGGACGCTATTTTGACTCGCTTTAAACGTTCAGATTTCATTTAAACTTTGTAGACTTATCGAGGACCTATGACATATTTGAATAATTTAAAAAAAATAGAAAAAAACATGCTTTTGTAGTTAGCAAAACTAAAAAATTTAAAATAAATAATAGTTTAAAAAAACTAAAAAACACGCTTTAAAAACCAAACTAAAAAGTAGAAAATAATTTAATTCTATTAAAAAGCGTGGGGTGCTTTTTGAGGTATTTTTATAATCAATTAATATCAAGCACCCCACGCTTTTTTTATTATTTACTTTTTAATTTACTTTTAAAACGATCTACATTCGTCACGTCCTGTTAGCAACCTTTACTATAGGATGGACAAAAAATGTTACGAAACGGACATGTAAAGCTTAAAGCTCATGAATTAAACTTAATGAAATGTATTATTGATGACAACGGTTAGATAATATATTAAATAATAGACTAATATTTTAAATGTCGGTTTGTATGTTTGAATATTTGTAACTCAATCCCGCAAAAGCGGCCGTTCGGATTTGGATGAAATTTGGCGCACAGATAGATAGTTTTTTACTTGTATTAACACATAGGATACTTTTAGGAAAAACTGATTTAACGCGGGCAAAGCTGCGGGGCGGAAAGCTAGTAGAAAAATAATGTATCTAACAATACATTTTTTTCTTAACTTTACAGGTAGTGCTGAAATCACTTTTCAAAATGGTGACTATGGTGGTATAGATACTTTGACATAGATACATTTTTGGAAAAGAAATTTTTTTATACTTGTTTAAATCGACAATCTTGACTGACCTTGGCAGTCGACTCATTAACACGCTTTTATTAGGTCGACCTGTATGTAACTATGTAATGGAATCTAAGGTAACTAATTTAACCATCTTCCAAGGGTCGTAGCGTAATGAAAATTGGCAGCTGTATGTAGTTCTGATGACAATACAATAATATGGTACTGTCGAACTGATCTGATGATGGAGCCGGAAGATATGAACTGGAACTTCATGATGGAAAATCGTATTATAGTCGTGTTTGCACTTGTGAGAAAGGCCGTGAAAAAATCGAACATAGCTCGATCATCCATATATTTGTTTTTACACGCTTTATATTAGCTTCACTTGTATGTTTGTTTGTATGTATGTTTGTATGTTTGTTTGTAACCGACTCCTTAGGGCGCGATTTTGACCCACTTCAAACGGTCAGATTTATTTTAAACTTTGTAGACTTATCGAGGACCGATGACAATTCAAAAATTAAAAAAAATAGAAAAAAAACAAAAAAACTTAAAAATCACGCTTTTGTAGTTAGCAGAACTAAAAAATAGTAAATAGTTCAGAAAAACTAAAAATTACGCTTTAAAAACCAAACTAAAAAAGTAGAAATCAATTTAATTATAATAAAAAGCGTGGGGTGCTAGATATTAATTGATTATAAAAATACCTCAAAGAGCACCCACACTTTTCAATAGAATTAAATTATTTTCTACTTTTTTAGTTTGGTTTAGAAAGCGTGTTTTTCAGTTTTTTTTTAATATTTTTTTTTTAAATTAGCAGAACGCTGTCATGGCTGTGGAAATTTTAATATTTTTCATAATTTGCCATAACATTTTGTAAATCCTATGACTAAAGAGGATATTAGATTATTGTTAGACAGTACTTTCTTCTGGTGTGATTCATGCAACTTGTTTACTGCATATGATCATTACCTATTAGACGAGTGTTATTATTGTACCTAATGAATAAGTAATTACTCGTTTCCATATTAATTTTATTGTAATAGTTGATTTCATTTGAGTGTTTTTAGATTTCATTCGACGTAAAAGGCGTTGCATTAGATTTTTTTTTTAAAGCAATTTTTGTATTATACTACCAACTAGGTACTTAATATTTACAAAAACTACAGTTATAAAGGAAATTAATTTCAATATTTTTAAATAAAAATGGCGTTGACATCTGCTGAAAGAGCCAAGAGCTACCGAGATAAATTAAAATCAACCCCGAGAAGGCTGAAGAAGTTAGAAAAAACAGTTAGCGCGAATGAAAGTCAAAAGAAAGAAGGTATCTGAAATGAATGAAGAGGAAAAGATTAGTCATCGTAGTAAATGGAAAATAGAAAAAAAAGATAGCTAAGATAAGGTAAACCAAAAACAAAATTCCAGATTGACGAAACACCGAAAAAAGAAACCTCTGTCACCTCATCTCTCAAAAAAACGCCGGGTGTTAAGGCGTCTTCACCATCAAATACAGCAAAAGCTGGATAAGATTACTCAGCTAACCAGGCAACTTAACACACAAAGAAAACGCTATTATAGAAAACTGCTGAAATCTACCAAGATGATCGAAAAACAACAAAAAACAATTGATAAATATAAAGCTAGAGAAGAGTATTTAGAATATACACTGCGAAAACCAGACAATTGTGAGAAAAGAGTTGAAAAGGAAGCCTTGAAACGAATAATAAAAAACTGTAAAGCCAGAAATAAGGCCTACGTTCGAAAATTAATGGACCTTCAAAGAACGACTCAGATGAAACATAAAAGAGTTAGGCTCACGTGCTGCATAGAAATTGAGGAGTTTTGGTTGAGAGATGATGTTACCAGAGTGACAGCAGGAAAAAAGAATGCAGGGTTCGTGGAAAAGAAAAGCGTCAAATAAGATACACAATCGATACATTGCAGAATTTATATTAAAAACATAAAGAGTTAGGTGGAAAATATAGGATTACAACGCTGTGGAAATACAAGCCATTTTACGTCATGTACCCGAAATTGAACTCAAGGAATACATGTTTACGTTTCAAACATGCTAATATTGATCTAAAATAGCCTTGCAACTATATGGACCATTGAAAGAAAAATCTCTGGATGAAATTATAATGATAGAATGAGATCATTAAAATTATAATGGTGTAAATACATATTTGTTACTGTCGCGTCTAAGTTTTTAATATCATGGACTAGATAATGAGCTGCAAATTGCTAAAACGGTAATAATATTTGAATTTCGCGGGCCAAAGCGACGCTTCCATCTTAACTGATAAGCAATTTTGACTGTTTTTTTTATATGTTAGAAATTATACTGATTAAGTTATTAGTTTAAGTTTGAATTTTATTTTATTAAAAGTTTATAATAAAGATAACATGATGGTTAAGTTGATTAATTATTAGTTTGTTAGTTAACAGTTAATTGATGATTAAGATACTCGATATACCAAATACATATTTTAGAGTACCTACTTTAATAAAATGTTTTATTAAAATACAAATTGAATATGCATTTCTATTTAATTTAGGTATTTCTATACTTATATATACATGCACATCTCATTAGAAGAACTAACATTTTATAAGATTTTAACCTCACAGTGAGCACTATACTTTTTTTGCCTCATTTATTTAAAAAAATATTTTAAATATTATGCGAAATATTATTATTAGAATATTATAAATGAAGAAAAACAAAACTACATTATGATTATATTCCAACTTTATCATTCCTTGACGGGAGTCCCCGTGCTCGTCCTCGGAGACTTCAATGCCAAGAACTTGACGCCACGTGTGTGCGGATGCGGGGTGAGTCGGTTGTGGACATTTCGTTCGCCGGCCCCGCTCTGTCGCCGCGTGTCGTCGACTGGCGCGTCATGGAGGGGGTGTAGACGTATTCCGACCACCGGTACATCCGGTTTGACGTCTCCGCCCTGACCTGCGCCGGTCCAACAAGCCCCGTGTGGTCCGCGGTGGGCGCTGAAGCAGCTGGACTGGGAGCTCCTCCTGGAAGCCTCGATCGTGCAGCTGTACGAGGGGTACAGAGCAGTGAAGACCACCCTCCGAGCGGAGATCCTGCGGGCCAGGTTACTGGCCCGCGAGGAGTCGCTGGAGACTCTGAACAGAGACCCGTGGAGACGCCCCTACAAAACGGTGCGGGATAAAATCCGCCCGTGGGCTCCCCCGCTGACCCAGAGTTTCCGACCTCAGCTCGTGCAAGACGTGGTGAGCGCTCTGTTCCCCTCGCGAGGGGAGCATGCTCCCCCCGCCCATTGCTCCGCCTCCTGCGGTGCCCGATGCGGACCACACCGACGACGACGACTATGCTCCAGAGGTGACTGAGGTAGAGTTGAGAGTGGCGGTACGTAGGCTGAATGCCAAGAATACCGCCCTAACAGTGCTCACTCAAAACCTATATACACCACAGTTTTCTTCTTCTTATTAGGTAGCGAGTCTAGCCAGAATCACTATTTCTGACGAATCTAAGCATATCACTTATGACAGCTCTCACGGTGATATTAGTTTAGGGCACGGTCGGCGTTATCGTAAGACAGCACATGTCATGACGTCATCTATGACGATTCACGGGACATCGTTATTGCGCTCATGTTAAATCGGAAGGGGCGTGAGCACGCTCAAATCGATTTTATTGTAACTCAGAATGCAGCCCAGCCATCAAAAACTGCGTGCTCGTCTGCACGTTCCGGATCGAAAAAAACGCGCCACATTGCCTGTTTAAACTATACCTTGCCTGCTCTAACTTAGACAGAGTGTAGGAAAAAGATAAGGCAAAGCATATAACATCACATGTTATTTAGCAATAGAAATAACATGAGTTAATTATAAGTACAATAAAATAAATCTACTTACAAAAACAAAGTACTGTTGTATTTACTTGCACTCAAAACCCCATCAGAACTTCATCATCATCGAACTGTTGCAGTCCGCTGCTGGACATAGGTATCTCCTAATGCACCCCACTGAGTAGGTACGATCCTCATCTCAATCTACCTACTTAATGGTAAATGAAACACTACAAAGATAGCGACAAGCAATCTAAAACATTTACTCTATTATCAAAACAATGAAATGTACCTTAATGTAACAATCTAAATTGGTACACTAGTACATAACCTTAAAAAATTAAACTGGTTATAACTTTTACGTCCCAACTTCTAAAAATCTAAGAATGTTAAAAGGGCTTCTCTATCATATTAACTACCAATTAAAACAAAAAACATCCCAAAACACGAAATATTGTTAGCGGTACGAAACGCCCATACAAGCCTGCCGTTCACCTTTGTCTGGTGAACGTAAAAATAAATTTAATAAAGTTGCCTGTATAGGGGGCTTTTCTCAAAAAGTTTTTATTGACATGGGCAGTGACTGCTTCCTAATAACTTCGCATTTAGTAAAACAGTTAACGATACTAAAGTTGGCAATACCGATTCATTTACAGGGATTCTCGAATTGGTTTGTGGTTTTGGTAGAAGATTACGTAACGACATCTTTGATTTTAGACGGTATAGAAATCGGAAGTGTAGATTTCTATATTATTGACGTGTTATCGGGTTGTGACGTCCTGATAGGCCGGTATGTGACCGAGGATACGTCAGTTATGTACATGAGAATAGGAAATCAACTGACTTTTCAGAAAACCGTGAATGTGTCTGTAGTTTTGTCTAATAGAGTAGTATTCAACGTACCGGATAAATATCACGATGCTTTAAAGTATTTGTTTGAAAAATATCCCGAAACAATCGCGGCTGTTAAGTTCATTAGGTAAAATTAAAAATTTTGAAATTGATATCGAACTTGAATCGAACAAGTCTATTTACAAGCCTGATAGGACATTGTTAGGTACGTAAAATCATTGACAAGCTCCTTAAAAATAACATCATTCGCGAAAGCAAGTCCCCATTCGCTAGTCCTGTACTATTAGTAGAAAAAAAAGGGGGGGAAAGCGACTATGCGTGGATTACAGGTTATTAAATAAAATAACTACTAAAGAGAAATACCCTATGCCACGCATAGAAAACTTGTTAATAGATTAAAAGGATTCAAGTATTTTACTAGCTTAAATATGAAGGGTGGATATTACCAGTTACGTGTAAATGAGGCTTCAATAGACAAAACTGCATTCATAACGGATGATATACATTACGAGTTTTTGCGCATGCCATTTGGGCTGTCGAATGGACCATCCGTTTTTCAACGCATGATGAACCAGATTTTGGGTAATTTACGCTTCAAATATGTCATTGTATATTTAGATGACGTGTTAATCGTATCAGAAACCGTTGAAGAAAACATAAACATCCTGGAATCGGTACTACATATTTAAAGAACGCGGTTTGACTCATAACATAAAAAATGTTCTTTCTTTTTAACTGACATCACATGTCTTGGATATGAAGTAATGGTATCAAACCCACACCAAAGAAAATGGATGCTATAAAGCAGTTCCCAGTACCCAAAACGGTTCATCAGCTGCGACATTTCTTAGGCTTAGTTAAGGTGTGGTTTCCGTAAGGTGGACTGTGCAATACTAAGTAGCCCACTTACAAAATTATAAAAAAGGTGGCAATGGACAAAAGAAAAAGATCGCAAGGTAAATCTATTAAAAGAAGCCTTAACTTGCGATTCTACCTTAGCTATCTATGATCCTAAAAAAGGGAGGGGGTAGCTGGAATTATGGTACAAGTGCATGAACATGGTGAGCGACCGATATATTACTATAGCAGGCAAACTACCAACGAGGAAAAGCGTTACCACTCGTTTGAGCTCGAGCTTCTTGCTATAGTGGCATCATTTCAAAAATTTCGTTTGTATTTGTTGGGTCGTAAGTTTAAATTAATTACTGATTGTAATGCCGTCAGATACTCGCTTACAAAAAAATAAGTGTTGCTACGAATAGACAGGTGGGTGCTCCTGACTCAAGAATTTGACTTTGAGATTTGTCATAAACCCGGCCGGCGCTAAAATGCAACATGTTGATGCACTTAGCAGAAACCCTTCCTATAGTGGTGAAGTTTGTGAAAAACAAATGGTAATGTCCATCACCGAAGCTGACTGGCTTTTAAGTGTTCAGGAACAAGACTCAAATCTCTGTAAAATCAGAGATATTTTACTATCAGGAGAGGCCGATGCGAATCGGAATGTTTTTAACGAATACGAATTGCTTGAAAACAAAATCTACCTCCGCACTGAAATAGGTTGAAGGTGGGTTGTTCCAAAAAATTGTATCTGGCAAGTAATTATGTACAATCATGACAAAATAGGACACTTCGCTGTAAACAAAACGTTAGAAAGAATTAAACATAAATATTGGTTTCGTAAAATGAAAAAAACAGTAACTAAAAACATAAAAAATTGTTTGCACTGCCTATACAATAAAAATAAAAGTGGTAAAAAGGAAGGTCAGTTGTTTCCAATTCCAAAATATGCTCGCCCCTTTCATACCCTCCATATGGACCATTTGAGTCCATTTGTGAAATCATCAGAGGGCAATTGTCATATCCTGGTACTTGTAGATGCGTTTACAAAATTTTTCTTTGTATTTCCGGTGCGTGATGCAAGCACAGCTTGTGTCATAAAAGAATTAGACCACTTGTTTAAGATTTTTGGCAATCCGCGAAGACTTATTACTGACGCTGGTCCTGCTTTTACGGCAAAGGCATTTCAAACATATTGTGATTGCAAAAACATTCGTGCACACACTATAGCAACTGGCATGCCGAGGTCCAACGGACAAGTCGAACGCTACAATAAAACAATAGTAGACGCACTGTGTTCATTCCCAACCGTCCCTTGCCCGCAGAAGTGCCAGCCCGCGCCGAAGCTGTGCAAGTAGAGTTAAAATCCCCATGATTTAATAATAAGAAAATTGTTTGATCCAGCCTGTCCCCACTTGCTGCCCTCCCTAAAAGTGACTCCCTGAGCCGAGGCTCGTACCCCGCAGGGGGTGCCCTCAGTGCGCAGTTGCTGTAGGTTTTAATAACTAGTTTGTAAGCCCTGGCTGGAGGCTCTTAGCCTAAAAACTAAAAGTCACCGCAGGAAAGCCCGGTTAAGCAGTCACGGCCTCTCAAGGTCAACTGCGAGATGCCATACCCAAAAAAAAAAAAAAAAAACTGTGTTCATTGGGTGCAGATAACGACTACACACACTGGGATGATGTTTTAACGTGTTTACAACAAGGTTTAAATAGAAAACCATCGATGCAGTGTAGCATTTTTTGGGTACCGCCTTAGAACAGAGAGTGACATATTTTTACCCGAGCACGAAGAAGTTGTAGATGTCACACAGCTGCGACGGGATATCGACACACAAATAAAACTAGATGCTAGACATCAAAAAGAAAGTTTTGATGCAAAACGATGTGTGGCCAAACAATATGAGATTGGGGACTTAGTTCTTGTAAAAGTGTCTAGCCAGGCTGGTAATGGCAGCAGTACTCCTACCGGTATTCAAGGGACCCTTCAAAGTAACAAAAATACTCGGGAAAGATAGATACCACATAGTTGACATAATAGGTAGCGAGCGATCACACAAGAAATATTCTGGTACTACCTGTGTAGAAAACATGAAACCATGGATTAAGATAACCGACTGGGTTAGGATGTTGGCGTGGTTGGTATGTACAAAACATTAATTTAACACATTCCATGCCAAGCACCCAGCATATGGGTCGAAAAATAGTTGATTTGTGTGCCCACAACTTGCATCCGAGTCGTCGCAATAAGTAGCTATTGATGATTCTGTTCATGCCCAGGACCCGACTAGCGAGACTACTTATAGCGACGATTCGGATGCGAGTTGTGGGCACACGAACTAATTATTTTTATTTTTCTTGCTTGGCATCGAATGTGTTAATAAAACGTCAAAAGGTAAAATTATTGTTTATTTAAAATATAATAATACAGCTTTACATTTTGGTATGATTACTAATATTAAAATGAAATTTGTACAATATTTTGTTCTGCAATAATCAGTGTAACACTTTATGGAATAGAAATGTTATAGTTGTAATGGCGTTTCCACTATAGAAACAAGTGAGGTTCGACCTTGAGCTTGTTGTGGACAAAAATGTGGTTCATGCAGATAAAAGTGGATGAACTGGAAAGCTTCATCTACCATGTGGACTGCGAGTCTGAGCAAGGTGGTGCGAAATCAGGGATCACACTTTTGTATGTGCTTCTCATGGGCTCAGTGGTGGGAACTCATTCAACATAACGTAACATAATACCTATCATAGTCATAAAAGCTAACATGTTTACTCTCAAATTACAGATGACGATGTGACTAGGGCACAGAGTACATTATTATATACGACTAGGGACAGACACGCTTCAGGAGGGCCGGATGTTGGCGCCACTGCTACCGGCGACCAAACATAGTGCTAGTATCACGAGTCAAGCGACGCACCGTGGGTCCAGTGCTGCCACCTACGTCGGACCGGATGTTGGAACGTTGCTTGCGAGTCATTTGGCTAACGTCACTTCGGCACGGGAATGCCAAGATTTTAAAAAGCTCCGAGCTGAGTGGGCTGGGCTCACTTTACTCGCGCTTCGTCGTAGAAATAACATTTATACTGTCCATTATTGTCAAATACTTTTTGTAATTAATTAATTGGCTGTATATTAAAAATGATCAAAGTACATCTATCTATTTATTCTTGCTTAAAGTAGACTTCACTCACATTATTTTAACTATAAAAGTACTAACGTCAGTAAAAGCTAGTAAATCAGCGAAATCGACAAAACTTCTTTTCAAGTTTAGATTCAAAATAAATTAGATATTGGTGAACAGGGACTGATAACGCCATCTTTTGCACGAGACAGACAATGTTTTGTCGTACAACTTCAATATCACAAAATAAGTGAAAGCATTTTGAAAAAATACTGCATACTGTTTCCTAAATAAACAATTGAAACCTGGATAACATCAATATCTTAAAAACATCACTAAGACAAAATGTATTTTAATTTGTTATTGCATAAAGCTAAAAGGCTTGTATTACAAACTCAAATTAAACTACAATAGTCGTGCAGAAATTTAATCGATCAAGGTCATGTTACCACAATCGTGATTTAATATAATATCAAGCGAAATTGCCAATGAATAAGAAAATATCCTTTATTTTTTATTTTATTAATCGTATTTGGAGGGTTTTAAAGTCATGCAGTGTATTTAAATGTGTGCTCTGATGACAATAATACCTTTCGTTCAGAATCATGAATTGAATGGCCGCCTGTCAGCTGTACAAGTACTTTGGTTGGGAAGCTGTCAAATGGTGAATAGCAAAGCAGGAGCGGTAGTGAGAATATTTTCTAATAAATATGTCTTTTTATTCGCAATATCAAAGTAATAGGTAATCGCTGCACCTAGCCATAAGCCTTAGCGTAAATACAAACGAAAACCAATACCGGCATTGTCGTAAAATGAGTTCGAGAGACAGGTCGCTGCAAGACAAGTTGAAAGTGCTCTTCAAAAAGGGTGCATCGGGTGAGTATTTGGGGCTAGTTCTGGTAGGTGTGATGACGTGTAGGTTGTGCGCTCGACGGGGCGGTCACTAGTGCATGTTCTGGTTGTGTGCAGCACCGCTGCCGGCGCGCAACGAGCTGGTGGTGAGCGGTGATGTGGAGCGCGAGCTGAGCGCCGACACGCCGCTGCACCGCCGCCTGCGCGCGCTCAAGGAGCTCGGCGAGAAGGCGATCCACGTCCGCGTGCAGGAGGTGAGCTCACACCCCATATTTATTATTTTAGTACCCTCATAAACACATTCTGATGCAGCATTACAATGCAATTTCTTTCCTTTCTTCTTCTCTGTGATTTAAACTCCTTTGTTGAGTGCATTTCTTCCACATTATTTTACTGTCGAACAGCTATCATAAAAATGTTTTATCATTTTCATTATCTGATTATAAATATCTTGGTTAATTGTTTGTTTTGTTAAGATTTATTTACAACTTTCTTTCACTTTTGTAAGAACAGCTGTTTATGATGTATGTTACTTAAACCATGAGATTTTATGATGGTTCACAACAAAACATTGCCAGACAACATGACAAGACCAATATGCTGTTGTGATGATTAAGCTCTTCAACCTATTGACCGCCACCGTCGGGTATAGCCGAGAAATGAAAACATGCCCAACACGCCACCGTCTGTGATTGCCAACAAGAAAACATTTTAGGGTCAAATAAAATAAAATAATTATGTTATGAGTAATATTTGATTTTAAAAAATAGTGGACGAAAATCAATGATTAATTAGTTATTGATAAAATTTTGGAATCCCTATGCTTTTTTGCTACAAAAAAGAATAGCACCGAATTTGTGGCTTGGCGTGGGAGAGACGCCAATGTGTTTATGCTCTGGCCGTCTAAAGGTTAATAATTTGTAACTCATGCTCAAACTACTGAACATAAATAATAGTATACCACTAAAGGTACC
The DNA here is from genome assembly GCA_949091785.1 of Polymixis lichenea. Taxonomy (NCBI): domain Eukaryota; kingdom Metazoa; phylum Arthropoda; class Insecta; order Lepidoptera; family Noctuidae; genus Polymixis; species Polymixis lichenea. The sequence goes on along the minus strand of OX420936.1, from coordinate 25,407,534 downwards.
TATTCTAAAATTCTCCACCCCTAAAAACCAGAACTATTTGATCAAAACTTTCTCCTTAAGTATTAGTAAAAAAGAAATTACAATTCAGTATCATAAGCATAAATAATACAACTTCCACTTCAATGAACACAGCCATTTGTATATTCTTTTTTAAAACATTGTTATGTTTTCTAATACACCTGTCTCCCTACTAGTTTACAACATCATAATTCATCAGGACAACAAACATATTAAACAACTTGACTGTCACTAGGGTGGAGTTGAAAAGCTTTGGTCACTAACAAGAGATCTGCTAGAAGAGAGTAATGTGGAGGCTCGGCATGCCGCACTGTGGTTCCTGCGGTGCCTAGCTGAGGGGCAAGCGGACTACCTGCAGATCATGCGCACTATCCTATTCCACTACCTGCGAGATACACATGCCCGCCACCCGCCGGAAGACACACAGTTACGTTTCAAGTTACTGCACACGCTGACCAACACCGGGAAGAATATTAACTGCTTTGAAGAAGAGGTTAGTCAGTAGTTTGATTATCTCCCCAACAGCTCTATGTTGCATATAGTTTAATGGAAAATGAAACACAGTGAAGTGAGGCAAATGAAATATAGACAGGGCTAGTGCGAGTTAGTGATAACAAAATGTAACTATCATGCTCAATAGAGTAATCTGTGCATATGCTTGCCTTAACCCTATGTTTTTACTTCATCATCATCATATCAGCCGAAAGACGTCCACTGCTGGACATAAGCTTCCCCCAAAAGGGGGGATTTGCCATAATCGCCACGATGGGCAGGCAGGTTGGCGATTGCAGTATGGTGGTCAAATGCATAGAGAACGCTGCGGCCCATTCTCTAGTAAGTCCCTTAGTCGCCTTCTACGACATGCATGGGAAGAAATGGGATTGTTTTTGTGTACTTGTACTACATATTCCCAAATTTCTAGGGACCAGTAACCACATTATCCACGACAGTGAATTACAAGAGTGACCCATCACACTTGATGTTTCAGCCATTTAGGGATCTATTATACAGGGTAGCAGGGTCACCAAGGCACAAACTGTAACCATGAATTCAGCACATGGTTTTAGACCCCCTAACACAAATTTTTCATCAGTGTGCCAAAAAACTGCTTTCTGCTATAGAAAAGTGTAATACCTTACCTATGCAGCGAAAATTATAACATAACATAGGTGGGTTATAGTTAGTAAAAGTCTGGCACGCCCTCCCGCTCCACCCAGAGCGGGAGAAGTTACTTGGTAATTTCCCACCCTCAAAAAAATACTGTCGCAATATGACAGTGCAGGGAGGTCCAGCATCATGTACTGAATCCATGGCAACAGGTTGCTCAGTGATGTCACTGCGACGCTGCAGAATGTGAGTGTACTACTACTGGTACCACTCTGCCTGACCCCCTCGGTGATTACAGGCGTGATGTTATATTATGTTATGTTTATTATTATGTATTTATATTTATTATCACAAAAAAATATATGTTTCACAATTGAATGTAATCTACATTGATTTATGAAACATTACCCTTTTATTCATAAACATTGATTAAAATTAAGTAATGATAAGCAACTGTTTAACCATACATTTTTGACATTTAAGTGTCTCTTAATTTTAAGCAATATTTATAAATAAACCCCTGAGCGTTCACACCTTACTTATTACTTACTTACTTTTTACACCTTATATTTTTAAACCTTCATGTACCCTTAAGTGAATCATATCGCCCTTTACAACACAGTTTCGTTTAACTTACATAGTATTTAAAACAATGCTGTGTGTGGTTCCAGATCGGTCCATTCTTGCTGGAGTGGTTGCCGCAAATCCAGCCACCCACGCAGCTGGTGGAGTTCCTGCAGCTTATCATCAATGTGGTCAAGTTCAATGCCACATACTTAGATGAGCAGATTGTTCATGGCATTGTTAAGTAAATATTAAAAAGTTTCGATAGTACAACCTAACCAACATGTTATATTTAGCCAAAAGTTTTTGTAGTGCTTTATAACCTTATTCCAAGTGACCTTGAATCAGCTGTTCTGTGGACTTCTAAGAAAATTACTTACAGTTATGAACTTCTTCTGTTCATGATTATGACAAAAACCAATTTAATTCCATAAAATTTATTTTTCTTTTAATAATTGGCCTATAATGCCAATCTCAATCATTTTTAATTGTGTTATTTTTCGGTAATCATTCATCTGAGTGTTGTCTTTAAGTATATTAATAATTACTATTGCAATTTAGCACAAAAACTGTCTTCTAAACATATTATTATAATTGAGGCAGATAGTAAACAGCGGTGTAGGTATCAGTATTGTGAAGAGTCGCTCCACTCAGTACATACTGAGCTGTTTATTGTGAAGACACACTCCACACAGTACACACTGAGCTGTTTATTGGAAAGTCTCACTCCACACAGTACACACTAAGCTGTTTATTGTGAAGACTCACTCCACACAGTACACACTAAGCTGTTTATTGTGAAGACTCACTCCACACAGTACACACTGAGCTGTTTATTGGAAAGTCTCACTCCACACAGTACACACTAAGCTGTTTATTGTGAAGACTCACTCCACACAGTACACACTAAGCTGTTTATTGTGAAGACTCACTCCACACAGTACACACTATGCTGTTTATTGTGAAGACTCACTCTACACAGTACACACTGAGCTGTTTATTGTGAAGACTCACTCCACACAGTACACACTGAGCTGTTTATTGTGAAGACTCACTCCACACAGTACACACTGAGCTGTTTATTGTGAAGACTCACTCCACACAGTACACACTGAGCTGTTTATTGTGAAGACTCACTCCACACAGTACACACTGAGCTGTTTATTGTGAAGACTCACTCGACACAGTACACACTGAGCTGTTTATTGTGAAGACTCACTGCACACAGTACACACTGAGCTGTTTATTGTGAAGACTCACTCCACACAGTACACACTGAGCTGTTTATTGTGAAGACTCACTCCACACAGTACACACTGAGCTGTTTATTGTGAAGACTCACTCCACACAGTACACACTGAGCTGTTTATTGTGAAGACTCACTCCACACAGTACACACTGAGCTGTTTATTATGAAGACTCACTCCACACAGTACACATAAATCTGTTTATTATGAAGACTCACTCCACAGTACACAGCTGTTTATTTACAATAGCTTCATCTACAACATTTTGTTATTCAATTAGATCCTTCCATAACAATCCTTGTTTTAAATAAACAATACTTGTTCCATTGTCACATGGCAGCTAATTTAAGGTCTTGTCATGTTATCGTTAATTTCCCCATACAAACATTACATACATACTTATTTGTTCATTCGGTTTTGATGTAAAATTATAGGATGTTGTTTACTAGTGATGTGGACTTGGCTATGTGCTGACGCAAGTGTCTTGGTGAATTATCCGAAGCGTGTCACATAACATCGCGACATGAGTCGCTCGAGTTGTTACGCCGTGTCCTACGTAGGCGATTCAACGCGATCGCGAAGCGAAGTGGCGCGAATGGAACAAACAATTGATACTCGCTGCCGCACCGTACCCACATGCGGTTGGTCACGTAGGACACCGCAATAGAGTATTAATTGTTTGTAACATTCGCGCCGCGTCGCTTCGCGATCGCGTTCGCGTTGAATCGCCTTACGTAGGACACCGCGTAACATTTGGAACGACTCAGGTCGCGATGATCTTTCTTGCGACAGAAACAAAAAAACAGTATGACACAAGTTATACTTTGACAAAAACTTCAGAAATTTCATTCTACTTCCCTACTGATATTGTAAATGCGCAATTACTCTGTCTGTCTGTAACGCTTTCATGCATAAACCGCTGAACAGATCGTGGCAGAGATATAGCTTGGGATATGGAGAAGGACATAGGCTACTTTTTTACGTGAAAACTGACATCCAGCGAGCGGAGCCGCGGGCAAAAGCTAGTTAATCAATCATAATCACAACGTTTTTTTAAATAATACATGTGATTGGAACACAACATGCCCGAATTAATTGGGCATGTGGTCTTGAATGAAAGGGTTTAGATTTTTTTTCTATGGACGCTGGGAGTCACCCCATCGGTCTTTTGATTTGTCTGGAAAATGTTGGCGCACATTGTAACTATATAATATGGGTAGAGGATGCGATGGGTTGACTATGCCACTTCGGTTCTATGCCCTTTCTATTGTATCTCATCGGATCTGCGCTCGATGTGAAGTTAATACGCTTATGGTTCGTGTGCCGTGTTCCAGTAACGCGTGCCACCTGTGCGTGTACTGCGCCGACGTGTCCGTGGTGCAGTGCTGCCTGTCGCTGCTGGAGGCCGTGGTGTCGTACTCGCTGCTGCCGCGCGCCGCGCTGCGCACCTTCGTCAGCGCGCTCTGCCGGACCGTCAATCTGGAGCACTATTGCCAGAACAGTTGGAAGGTAAGCTCTCTGTTCTTCGGCCCGTATACACCAAATGCTGAGTAGGTCTGCAATTATTGTCGGTCTTAGGCGGCCTGCGTCGAAGTCTTTGCGGCTACTTTGATCAGGTCGTCGGTCAAAGCAGGACCAGCCTGGCGCAGGTCCTGCCGTGATTAAAGCCTCTACATCTTTTTTCCCCCATTTACGGACGAGTTGGAGGAATTATTTATTTAAGAACATGGAGGACTTGTAGCTAATAAAAACAGACAAAAACCAATTTAAAATCCTCACATATAGACGTATTATAATAATAGTTTATGGTATGAGCACAAAAACAAAGAGAAAAGCTCATCTCCTTAATAAATAGAGAAGTAATATAAATACTAAGTTTTTACATACAAGCAATTACTTGGACAATATCAGTAACAGTTTATTTGTATTACACTATTTTAAAGTGAATGTGCAGTGGCAGAGCGCGAAATTAAAATTTTCCTACGTTTTTGTGCAATTTTCAGGTCAGTGTCAGGTTGTATCTTGATCAAAATATGATTTGCGACTATAACAGGTACGTATTTACAGAATTATAGTCATTAGAATCATTCATATATCTCTATAAGTTAGATTTCTTCCACAGGCACCATTCCATAAGAGATTTGTTCTTCTGGAACAAATCTAACTTAGAAAGTATTAATGGTTCTAATGATTATAATTCTGTAAATACGTACCTGTTATAGTCGCAAATCATATTTTGATCAGATACAACCTCACACTGACCTGAAACTTCCAAAAAACTTAAGAAAATTTTGAATTTCGCGCTCTGCCACTGCGCATTCACCTTAAATTAGTGTAATACACATTGTGATTGTGATAAATATCATTATCATCTAAGTCAATAGGAAAACTGTTATTCATGTAAGATATTTCAATACACATATTTATCGACACACGAACATAAAACTACATGCATAAGCACAACACTGGTGGAAAATTCCAGAAGTCGGCACTCATTTATGACGTACGAAGCGGTCGTTTTTATCCGACCGTGGCGCAGGGCGTACTCACAAAGTAAGTTTCGAAACATGTAGGTTAGGAATGGGAACCATCAATTCAGTCCCTAATTTTTCACAATTAAATTTACTTAATTTCAAAGGAATTAAATTAATTATAAAAAAATGTTTTATTAACAATTGCTGTAATTGTTTTATAGTTAATTAGTCCGTATAAGATTAATATTTTGATTTATGTTTATTTTTGTTTCGGCAAATCTTGGCATATGTTCCGTCCCTCGTGTCGAATTTTGCCGTCATGGGCGTCATCAATACAATTTTCTAAAAATAATATTAGTAATTCATCTAACTTTGGACATTATTTTTCAGGACTCCTAATTAAGAAACTAAACTGTATTAAATTGTAAATGATTACTTAACTAACTATTTACCTTATATAAACATGTTTTTTGATAGAATACAGCGTAATTAAATAAAAAAGCAGATTCATCGAGCTGTGGTATTTTGGTCGTAAATGTATATATAGGACTCTGGCGAAATGGACCCGAAAATATTTGTCGGATTAATCCGACGTAAGCGGTTTAACGGTTAATTGTTAATCTTGCACGCCGTTGATGGCATGACAACGTTGATTTGATTCATAATAACATCTGTATTTTTGTTAACCGAAATGCTCGACAGAAAAAAGTAATCGAATGCTGTCAGTGACTCGTCGATGCAGTGTTTTTCTTTTCTCCGCCGCCAAATATGGCTGGCTATATCTAATTCGCCAAGTTGTCACTCATGCTCTGTCCGTGATGTCCGCAGCTGATGCGCAACGTGGTGGGCGCGGACATGGGCCACGCGGCGCTACAGGAGATGGTGGAGCTGCTACGCGGCGCGGGCGCGGCGGGCGGCGCGGGCGCGGCGGACGAGGAGCGCGCGGGGCTGCTGCGCGGCGCCGTGTTCTACATCAACATGGCGCTGTGGGGCCCGCGCCGCGTGCCCACGCTGCGCGTCTCCTTCCTCGCCGTGCTGCCCGCCTTCCTAAAGGTATAGCAGTTACCTTACCATACAGTTGTGGTCATATAATTAAGAACGATTTGATGTTCCAGATTTTTTTTTCTAAATCATGACATGTGTAGTTATGTGTCTTATTAGAAGTAACTAGTTATGTTATGAAATAGCTACATGAATAGAGCAAACGGGATTAGGAACATAGAATGAAATCGCCAACATTTTTATAAAAATTTTATCAATATTCTCTGTAGTATTGTTGCACACCACAATTAATGACTGGTACATGGAATATTAGTTAACACTAACGCCATCTAGTATCGAGTAGCAAGATTAGTAGAGTCAAGATCTTTCCAGAAATTTCGATGCTAGAACTTTCTAGAACTATCGGCATCTATTCAGTCGGGGCCGGTATGTACTCGAATATTCTAGATGCTTCTATAGTAGAAGGTTCTGGAACTATGCGAAGGCCCTATAAAATGCCGGAACGGATCGCGACCCGACCCCTTCCGACCTCGCCGCCGAGTTCCTCGCGCCCCGCGAAGACCCCGAGTTAACGATGAGACCCCCGACCGTCCCTTGCTCTTTGAAGTGCCAGCACGACCCGCAGCTGAGCCAGTAGAGTTAAATTCCCCGATTAATAATAATGAAAATGTTTTGATCCAGCCTGTCCCCACTTCCACGTCAAAGACGCCCTGAGCCGAGGCCCGTACCCCACCGGGGGTGCCCTCAGCGTGCAGTCGCTTAGTCTAAGTAGTAATTTTACGCCCCTGGCTGGAGGCTTTAAGTTTACTCAAAGGCACCATATGACAGTCTGGTTGAGTAGTCACTGCCTCTCAAGGTCAACTACGAGATGCCATACAAAAAAAAGCAACCCGGCCAGTATTGGTCAAGCGATACAGGCGAGAACTTCGAAACCGATCTTCAAGTGCGATTTAGAGGGATCAGTGGTGAAATTGTGTTTTGTAATTAGTGTGTTTAATTAAAGTGTCATTTTTGGTCATTTATATTGCCCGAAGCTCGTAACAATTAGTGTCAGAAGTGAGGATCAAAATCATGGCGATTTTACCTAAAGACGACACGGAGGGTATCCGTCCCCGGAGTCAACGCCAGCAGGAGACCCACCAAAGGCGATTCGGTGGAGCAACGCCACAGACGTCGGAGGGCCAGCTACCGACCACGGAGGCCGGCCCGGCCACAGCTGCTCCAGCATCAGATTTTGCTGCTCTGATGATGATGCTGCAGGAGCAGGCTCGCCGACAGGAGGAGCAGGCCCGGCAATTGGAAGAATAGCTCAAACGGGATAAGGAGGAACAGGACATACCCACAGAGCAATATGGCATCCACGCAACCAGCGTTTTCATCAAATTACGCGCGAAATTTTCAAATTTAAAATTTAAATCCAGTTTTATGGCATTAATCGATTCAATAAAAATGTTGTGTTTTTAGTGGTTTATTAGCACTCTACAATCTAATTAAGACACTTTTCAAAAATGTGTGTAATAATACCCTATCGAATTTGTATGTAAAATTTCGTGTCGTCACTGTTACGGGAGAGAAGTTCCCTCGTCTGGGGTCCCCTCCTGGGTACAACAGCCCGGTCATGGTGCACTTTAGAACGGACTATCATAATCAAATGCGTATATTAAATTTCGTCTTTATGCCGTTTACCGTTTAAGAGTTCTTTCGTCTGGAGCCAATCCTAGTTGTACAAACAGGTCATCCTACTATCCTACTTAATATTATAAATGTGAAAGTTTGTATGCTCGGAAGTTTGTTACTCAATCACGCAAAAACGGCTGAATGGATTTGGATGAAATTTGGCAAACAGATAGTTAATAACCTGGATTAACACATATGATACTTTTATCCCGGTAGTACATTCCCGTGGGATAATTTTCGACCTGCACGTGGGCGAAGCTGCTGGCAAATGCTAGTGAATCATAAAAATGCATTGTCTTTGACACAGTACTTGTCGATGTAATATTTCAACTCTGTGGGATAACAGAAGTGGTTTTGATTCAGCTTTTGATATACAAAAACCCACGATGCACTGTCTCGAGCAAAAGTAACACTCAAAACTGTCATCAATTATATGTGGTCTCGGACTTGAAGAAATGGCCACCCCTTTTCATTCCGTGGGTGTCGTAGGAGGCGATTAAGGGAACTAGGGGCCTAGTGCATACCATTGTAGCACCGTGGGTTACCCGCACGGTGGTGGGTACACAACCAACAATAGCATTCCCAAGGAGAAAGTTATGTGGAAATCGGTTGTCACGATATGGGCATGTAACACAGAGGATTGAGGAAAATGTCGTGAGGAATGTTTTGAGTATGAATGTCGATGGCTGTAAGAGTAGGGGGAGACAAAAGAAACGATGGATGGACTGTGTGAATGATGATATGGTTGGTTGGAAAGGGTGCGACTGCGGAGATGACTAATAGAGAAGTGTGGAAAGAGAGTGTGGAAGAAAAATAAATGTTGCGTCGACTCCAAATAAACTGAGATAAGGTAGAAAAAAAACTACTTGTGTCTTGTATAAAGGTACATTTACTATCCCTTTCGTTTTCAGCTTCACACGGGTGGACATATTTTTTTTACATTTTGGCATAAAGGTAGACTAAATGTATCTTTAAGCAGGACGTAAGTAGTTTTATTCCCCCCCCCCCTCGCCGTGTTGCCTGCTGCGTTGCGTGAGGCCACACCGGCCCCGGCGCGGTGGCGCGACATCGTTTATTTTTATTTTGTATTTCTATTAATATTTTGTTTATATTGACATTTTTAAATACTTAATATCTTTTGAATGGAATGTCCGATCTGAATAATACATTTAAAATGTAAAAAGTAGTTATAGTGACATAACTACAAAAAGTGGACATATAGTATTGCAAAGTTTTTTGTAGATTTTGATATATTCTTTAATATTGTAGAACATATTTTTGTTCTATAGTTAATCGTTTCCGCAGCGCATGCAATGAAAGACATTTTATGGCAATTTTTTTTACATTGGTTATATTACTGAAGTTTTAGTAGGTATCCCTGTTTTTTTTCTAGTAATAAAAAAAGCCTATGTTACAAAAAATCTTTTTTTGTTGAAAGAATTTTTGAAATCGGTCCAGTAGTTTTTGAGTTTATTAGTTACAAAAATATAAAAATACAAATCATGCCTCTTTATAATATTAGTGTAGATAAAATAATAGAAAGCGACGGAGAGTGACATAGTTTTCATGGTTTTCGAAGGTGCTAAGGCCAATAGTGAGGATCAAATGAAAATCCTAGATGAAGGCTTCAAAAATTTTCATATTTTTGTTTATCATGGGTGTCGTTTTCAAGATTTTCAAGGGTGCTGAAGCCGATAGTGAGGTCAAAATAAAGTTTGAGTATTTTAAAGATTGAGTAAACGACGTTACAATCGGGGTTGAAGAATATGCGTAAGGAACTTCGTTACTGACAGAGTTCCCCGCAACATGGCAACACCACACGTTTTATTTTACTTTTTATGATTTAGAACCAGAGTATTTGTCAAGACGACTCAAAAGAGCCCAAACTCGATTGGGTTGTGCCGGTTTATTACAAACTTCCCATGGCCACCTGCCGGCTCTATCATAAGTTCAACTCCATGTCATAATAATAATCTATTGTCATCCGATTTACAATAAATGAGTTAATTTTATCTTGCAAGATGTGATTACATACATACAAACAGACACCGGGACAGGTAAAAGTAAACAAAAGCGTCTAAAAAACCACCGACCCAAAAAAATAAACTCTAAAAAGTAAAAAATAAATATTTATTGGTCTTTTAAGTTATAGGTTATATTTGATCAACGTATTGTCAAGTCGGGGGACGGCTAATGAAAATGCTAGGCCACCTCTATTTGGCGTTTTCTTTGACCGTCCCCGACTTTTAAAATTTTAAATTTAACGTTTATTTCCTGCTTTTTAAACTTAATGTCTCGCTTAAATCTGCGCAGCGTTGCGTTAGTTTCCCACAGTGAAGTTTGTTACTAATCTATCCTCATTCCTCGTCCTTATCATCATTTGTCCACAACGTATTCATTGAGACTTTTTCAATGAGCCCAAACACGATACTTCTGCTGTTTGTTGGTGAGTAAGGTGTTGCTCCAGCATCGGTTACTTTGTTCGTCTATTACCATTGAAGTAATAGAATACCAAATTTCGACTTGATCAGACCTGTGGAAGATGGTCAAATCCCTTCACCGACCAGAAAAGAGCTGATAATTTTCAAACGGCTGAACCGATGTTGATGAACAAAATCGAATTCGGTTCATCCGTTCGGGAGCTACGATGCCACACACACACACACACACACACCCGCGCACACACACACACACCCGCGCACACACACACACACACACCCGCGCACACACAAACGCGCGCGCGCACACATGCACACACTCACTCACACACGCACACACACTCACACACCCGCACACACTCACTCACACACACACCCGCGCACACTCACACACACTCACACACACACCCGCACACACTCACTCAACCACACGCACACACCCTCAAACTCACACACCCACACACACACCCGCACACACTCACTCACACACACGCACACACACTCACAGACACACCCGCACACACACACGCACACACACCCACACGCACACACCCTCACACTCACACACACACCCGCACGCACACACACACACGCGCACGCACTCTCTCACACACACACACACAGACACGTCAAACACCCCGTCGTTTTTGCTTTGGGGGTGTAAAATGAAATCGGTGATAAGCATCACCTGATATCGGAAGTTTTTTTTAAAGTTTACCGAAAAACTTTCAAATTTGGGAATAACTTAACGTCCTTTTTAACGAACTTGAAAGGACTGGACTTCTGTTGGGTCAGCTAGTTTAAAATAAATCGAAAAATAGCCCTTGAACCTTAGGGTGGTCACTACTATAATCTATACAGAACGCACAAGGTCTAACCAAAACTGACGAGGTCTATACAAAACTGACGAGGTCTATACAAAACTGACGAGGTCTATACAAAACTGACGAGGTCTATACGAAACGGACGCTGATTTTTTGCGATGCGATGCGTCTTAGTAATGTCATGTTTCCGGTGTCGGCAGGCCCTGGAAGGCAACCAGCCGGTGGTGACGTACGAGGTGGTGGTGAGCGTGCAGAGCGTGGTGTCCCGGGTGCCACTGGAGCTGTGCGAGCCCGCCTGGGACGTGCTGCTCAGCATCCTGCGTGCCGTGCTGCTGCAGGACAGTAAGCAACCTAACATGTAACGCCACAACCTGCCGGTGGTGACGTACGAGGTGGTGGTGAGCGTGCAGAGCGTGGTGTCCCGGGTGCCACTGGAGCTGTGCGAAACTTGTCGCTTTTGATCGATGTACTGTCATCCCTATCATAAGTGTTTATGTGAAATCAAATATTTTGATTGATATTACGTTAGTCACAGAATTAAAACAGTGGTTTTTTAATACTTTTGTATCGACGATTAAGTGAAAGTATGTACTTTATAAGGTCATGTATGTTTGTTAGAGAATTACGACCCGCCGAACGAGCTGATCCACAGCCGCGTGCACGCGCTCATCACGTGCATAGAGCAGTTGCACGACGCGGGCCAGTACTACGGCGACGTGGACGCGCTGTTGGACCTCGTGGACTGCTGCGGGCACGACCGGCCGGTGAGGAACGATTTGTGGTGCTTGGTGTTTGAAAAGTACCTCATGAAAATTAAAATGAATGAATCAGAAAACGTACCTGGGAAGTGGACATGTCTGTTCGTACTTTAATCAGATACTTTCAGAACAGGCAATGGTATAGTGTTGAGTTAGGTTCGCATTGATTTTCTCCGGCCGCGAGAGATATGTCGTCGGGCCGTCCGCCGAAATAGTCTTCAATGCTACGGCGTCCTCATGTTGGTGTCGTATCGTATCGTGTAACGGTCCGCAAGACCCCAGGAAAAAATCAGGCCTAATCAATTCGAATTTATATTACACATCTCACGCGTGTTTAAGATTTCAGTAACAGTGACAAGTGCATCTCGAAACCCCGCCCGCAGGAAGCGTCGGCCATGCGACTGGTGTCGGCGCGCGCGGCGGCGCTCTGTGCGGCGGGCGCGGCCTGCGTGCCGGCCGCACTGCAGTTGGCCGAGCGCTACGTGCGCCAGGAGCCGCGCCGCGCCGTGCGCCTGCACACGCTGCAGGCGCTGGGCGCCTTCATCAAGCGGAACAGGTCAGCTCTTGTGTTACGGCCGCACTGCAGTTGGCCGAGCGCTACGTGCGCCAGGAGCCGCGCCGCGCCGTGCGCCTGCACACGCTGCAGGCGCTGGGCGCCTTCATCAAGCGGAACAGGTCAGCTCTTGTGTTACGGCCGCACTGCAGTTGGCCGAGCGCTACGTGCGCCAGGAGCCGCGCCGCGCCGTGCGCCTGCACACGCTGCAGGCGCTGGGCGCCTTCATCAAGCGGAACAGGTCAGCTCTTGTGTTACGGCCGCACTGCAGTTGGCCGAGCGCTACGTGCGCCAGGAGCCGCGCCGCGCCGTGCGCCTGCACACGCTGCAGGCGCTGGGCGCCTTCATCAAGCGGAACAGGTCAGCTCTTGTGTTACGGCCGCACTGCAGTTGGCCGAGCGCTACGTGCGCCAGGAGCCGCGCCGCGCCGTGCGCCTGCACACGCTGCAGGCGCTGGGCGCCTTCATCAAGCGGAACAGGTCAGCTCTTGTGTTACGGCCGCACTGCAGTTGGCCGAGCGCTACGTGCGCCAGGAGCCGCGCCGCGCCGTGCGCCTGCACACGCTGCAGGCGCTGGGCGCCTTCATCAAGCGGAACAGGTCAGCTCTTGTGTTACGGCCGCACTGCAGTTGGCCGAGCGCTACGTGCGCCAGGAGCCGCGCCGCGCCGTGCGCCTGCACACGCTGCAGGCGCTGGGCGCCTTCATCAAGCGGAACAGGTCAGCTCTTGTGTTACGGCCGCACTGCAGTTGGCCGAGCGCTACGTGCGCCAGGAGCCGCGCCGCGCCGTGCGCCTGCACACGCTGCAGGCGCTGGGCGCCTTCATCAAGCGGAACAGGTCAGCTCTTGTGTTACGGCCGCACTGCAGTTGGCCGAGCGCTACGTGCGCCAGGAGCCGCGCCGCGCCGTGCGCCTGCACACGCTGCAGGCGCTGGGCGCCTTCATCAAGCGGAACAGGTCAGCTCTTGTGTTACGGCCGCACTGCAGTTGGCCGAGCGCTACGTGCGCCAGGAGCCGCGCCGCGCCGTGCGCCTGCACACGCTGCAGGCGCTGGGCGCCTTCATCAAGCGGAACAGGTCAGCTCTTGTGTTACGGCCGCACTGCAGTTGGCCGAGCGCTACGTGCGCCAGGAGCCGCGCCGCGCCGTGCGCCTGCACACGGCAGGCGGTGCACACAATTGATATCTTTCTAGACCTTGCCAAGGCCTTCGACACTACTCTCTTGTACTTTACTTTTGCACAAGCTTCAAAAACTAGGGATAAGAGGTGCACAACTTCTACTATTTGCTGATTATCTCAGCGAGCGTCATCAATATGTAAAAATAGGTCAGTATACAAGTTCTGAACTTAAAAACTGTGGTTTTGGAATTCCACTAGGCAGCATTTTGGGCCCCGCCTTATTTTTAATCTATATAAATGAACTGTGCAGCTTGCTACTTCAAAATGGTGTCATAATGTCTTATGCTGATGACACCACTCTACTGTTCACAGCTAAATCAAGAGTTAAAGTCTATGAACATGCTGAAAGTGGTTTTAACATAGTGTCCGATTGGCTCCATAATAACATCCTAACATTAAATCCAGATAAAACAAAATACATTTTATTTGCAATGAGAAATATTATCATACCGCTTACTAATCTAAACATTTACGCACATAATTGTAGCACGTACGCTGACACTGCATGTTCTTGCACTACTTTATCTAAAGCTGACCATTTGAAATATCTAAATTTCCGTAGACATATCGATTTCACTGATCAGACAGATCACTGCGTAAATTGGTAGATGTTTTTAAGAATTTACGGAACATAGCCGACTATAAATTAATTAAATTATTAACTGCTTCCAAATTACAATGCTAATTTTTAATATTTTTATTTTTTACACTTTCTGACATATTCTCGTCATTTTTGACATTAAACATCGCTTCAAATATTAATAATAATATATTTTTTTTTTTTAATAATAATTTATTCAATATAAAAACGTATACAAATAGAGTACATTTAGTCAACTTTACTACTAATTTCACATACAATTATAGTGCCTAAAAATAAACTATTTCTAAAATATTTTTTATTACAAGTGCAATTGATAATGTTTTGGGCATTAGAATGTTAGGTAGCGACCCGCCCGATCTAGGTTTATTCAAACCTGTGTTTCGGGCCATCACTTTACATTTTAATTAAATTGGGGTATTAGCATTTAAAATTAAATTGATATAAAAATAATCTATTAACAAGTGTGAGATAAGCATATTGGTAATTAAACATTAATACCTACAACTAAGCAAATGTAAATACTACAAAAGTAAATATTTTCTATGGAATAAATTATCGTCATGGCATAATTTCTAGAAGTTTTTCTGTATCTGTGTAATTGAGTAACGCTAGGTATTCTGATAATGTAATACTACATTTAATATCACCTATTTATTAGTGATTCTCATGGAAATCACGTCACTTTGTTTAAATAGGTTGATCTTACTAATGTAGATTCTTTTACATTTTGTGAATGGGAAAACATTGTAGGCCTTACAGACTAGATTTATAGACGATTTTCTATTCTTTATTTTCATTCCTCTAAGTACTTGGTACTTATTGACAGGTCTGCACTGTCCTCCCATACCTATTATCACTGTAATTTGAAAACATTGTAAATCCCAATTATTTTTAAAAGAGTAACCGTGGAGTTTCTTGCTGGCTCTTCTCCATAGGAAGCGACAAATTGGAACCGTGCACCTAGCTTCTGACGTTTCATAAGTGCCCTTGCAGGTTTATGTGAAATAAAATATTTTGATTTGATTTGAAAAAGGTTTATTTAGCTTTGTGTCAATCCATGCTCTCTTTCGAGCGTACTCAAAGAACAATTCTAAAGAAATTTTAGATTTCCTACGCACCAGCTCTACATTGCCTGTAATGTACTAATAGTTCGGCAATTATTTATTCTATGCATAGTAACTACACCAGCACACTGCACTTCCTGACCCAGTACCTTCCAACAAGAGAACGAAGTATTTTGTTTGCATAAAACTTCAAACTAGACATGCGTTTGCTAATCGATTTTATGTGTTTTTAGGTCCTTTTCTGTATAATAAATAGACTTAACAAATTAATGAGCATCTATAGTTTAAGGTATAAAAAAGTAGTACTATGTTATCAGAATACTTGGCATTACATAATTACACAGACACAGAAAAACTACTAGAAATTAAGTCATGACGATAATTTATTCCCTCGTAAGTATAAATATTTACTTTTGTAGTATTTACATTGGCTTAGTTGTAGGTATTAATGTTTAATTACCAATATGCTTTATCTCATAGTTGTCAATAGATTATTTTTAAATCAATTTAATTTTAAATGTTAATGTCCCAATTTAATTTCAATGTAAAGTGTTGGCCCGAAATACAGGTATGAATAAACCGCCCGATCTGGCAGGTCGCTACCTAAGATTCTCATTTCGAAACATTATTACTTGCACTTGTAATAAAAATAATAATTTATAAACAGTTTATTTTTACGCACTATAATTGTATGGGAAATTTACTACTATTGACTAAATGTACTTTTTTTGTATACCTACGTTTTGATTAATAAAAATATATTATTATTATTTATGGTATTGTAACTTAGTTTAACTCGTAGCCAGTAGTGTTTGGTGAATATTTCCAGGAGCGCACTCAATGAAACACCAAGTCAACGAACCGACTGTTTATGTGTGATACTGTTTACCTGTAATTATTAGACACATAACACCCTCACGTACTCTGCTTTGCCAGGTACCTATACGGCGAGGAGTTAATCGAGCTGGTGGGCATCCCGGTGCTGACGTGGTGCGCGCTGGACGCGGAGTGCGCGCTGCGCGCCGCGGCCGCGCGCGTGCTCACGGACCTGGCGCGCACCTCCACCTCGGACGCCTGCACCGACCTCATCGACCTGCTGGAGAAGGTGGGTGCCTGGCCTCGACCCGGCGCAGCCTTGTGGCTCGCAACTGAAACAAGGCCACGACACACAGGCTGGTGCATGAACTACCGCAAACTGATCGAGTGGAACATTGCATGCCTATGCTTACTGTTATTCTCATCAGAACCTGTACAAATAGTGTTGGGATTTTATCCAGATAAATATTCAAAATGGCTAAATACTCATAAATATGAGATTTACTTGAGTATTTATCCAGAACAGCGGATAAATACTATCTATAATTTTCTATACGTAAATTTTGTAATTTTACAAACAAAAGGATTTAAATTAATGAAAATCTGAAAATATAGATTAGTACTGTACTTTATTAATCACTTATATACACTATAAATGTGAAAGTTTGTATATTCAGATGTTTGGATGTTTGTTACTCAATCAAATCAAAAACGGCTGGATGGATTTGCATGAAATTTGGCGCACATATAGTTTATAACCTGGATTAATACTTTTTATCCCGGTAATACGTTCTCGCGGGATATTTTTTATTTTTTATTACTAAATAGGCCCGGCCCGCTCTTGACCTCGATCACGCCTGATGGAAAGCGATTGACAAGGTCTATGATAGATCGAGCGTGCCCAGAAAATGCCTGTTCACTCTTGTTTTTAAGGTAGACGGGTTAAATGTGGAAGGAAACACAGACGCAGGCAGAGAGTTCCTCATTTGGCTGTGCGCATAATAAATGTGGAGCAGTAGCGCTGACTACGACTAGTCGAAATATCAACCAAGTGCGTATGTTACCCTGCAGTGCGTCTGGTAGACCGGTAGTAAAAGGGCGATGGTGGGATCAGGTCGTGTAGCTCCTGCGCACACTCTTCGAAGTACAGACTATAGGAGACCGACAGTCAAGCAACATTACGCCGATGAGCCAAGCTGTGAAGCTTAGCCGTCAACGTTTCGTCGCCTATGAGCCTTTTTGCTCCGCGTTCCACCAAGTCAAGGGCAGCTAGCTGGTATTTTGCTGAGCCATCCCATAAGTGGCTGCAATACTCCACACAAGAACGCACTTGAGCTTTATACAGGCTCAAAAGCTGTCCAGATGTGAAGTATCGCCTCACCTTATTTAGGATGCCCAGCTTCTTGGCTGCAGTCTGAACTTTTGACTCGATGGTTGAGCCGAAGTTGAGATCGGACGTCAACTCCATGCCCAAAAGCGTTAGGCGGTTGATAACAACTGTTGCTACAGATGCACCTCGGAAAGTTGGGGGTGACCGAAACTGGCTCCTTTTGGCAGTAAAAAGTCACGCCTGTGTTTTCTGAGCATTGAATTTGACCAGATTGTCTTCACCCCACTGGGAAACAAGATTTAATGTCAAATTCAATCGCTCCACTATGGCCTCTCTAAGAGCAGTTGTTTCATCTCTGCTGGCTCTTGCACTGGACCTATCTGGTATCTATCTGAAACTGTGCTGTCATCTGCGTACCCGATAGCACCAAACTGTAACAGGTCGCTAATATGCAGAAATAGAGTCGCAGAAAGAACAGACCCCAACTTCCTGCGATCAGCCAACGTCAAGACCGTGCTTTGGATCCCGCTACCCTCCAGAGTGAGTTGCCATATCGAGGTTCACTCCTGGACTGAGACTAGCCTTGGACAACACAACTGCCAACTCTAAAATTCCCCAAAGCACTGGTACTCCCACGCATCGACGAAACACAGCAAGCTGCTTGACGCCGGACTCCGTTGGGAGGGTGTTCGCGAACCAGGCGGACGTTAGCCCTACCACCACAAGGGAAGAATTGGCTAGTCAACAAGGCATTGGGTGCGACTGTCTAGGATTCGCCAAGCGCTCGGTTCATTTGAGTTACTGATGGAACAAATTGCGCTACACGAGGAGGCTTCTTCATGCATCCCGAAATTTCCGACCTCCACGCGGGCGCAGCCGCTGGGAAAAGCTAGTTAACAATAATTCAATCATGAATAAACTCAATCATGAATATACATGATTGAGTGAAATTATTATATACACCGTGACATTTTAGTCGTCTTACAACAGCAGCCCACTCAATGTATAATGACTACTAACCATTTATGAAAAAAAAAACAACATATGCAAAATTTAAAAAACGAAAATATCATCCACTAAGACGCATGACGTAGTTTGAAACACCCTGATATGGAGATGGAATTAACGATGGAATGTAATGGTAGGTAGGTAGGATATCTTCTACCGTTGGATACGTTAACATTATTAACAGGGAGGGTGTTTCTTAGTTCTAAAGCATTATTTATTTTTCTTTGTACCTATTATCTTAATTAATTGTAACATTGTTTTAATCACGCCTAGAAGTATTTCATGACGGATACATTGAGTGGACCACCTTTGTAAGACGACTAAAATGTCACGGTGTATAATAAAAAAGAAATCGGACCTCCCATACAAAATCAATAGTCAGCTGATCGATTTTGTATTGTTGGAGAAAGTTGTTCAATTTCAAGGGTACTATCACCCTGAAAAATTTGGACGATGACTAAAAAATCACCCAGTATGGTCGCTGACCTTAGTCTTCAGATATTGCGGTATTGGCGACGAGAAGACTTGACGAAATTTTCCAAACGCTGCCCAACCGAATTGGATCCTTCTGTCGGCTTTTTCTCAACGTTATGTCTATCAAGACGGATGACTTGCCCTAAGTAGCCATACTCCTTCACAACTTCGAAAACTGACTCCTCGGTGTGGATTGGACTCGGCAAGACGTGCGAGTTGTACATGACTTTCATTCTTGTCCAAATTCATGCCGAGGCCAACCCGCCGAGAGGCTCTATTCAGGCTACGCAGCATTTGGTCTAACTGTGCCAGTGTCTCAGCCATTATTATGATGTCATCGGCTAAGCGAAGGTGTGAGATGTACTTGCCGTTCACGTACGATACCCTGTCCAGTTCAGTGTCTTAAAAACGACCTCCAACGCATTGGTAAACAGTTTCGGAGACATCACATCCCCCTGTCTCTCTCCTCTGAGCAGTTGGATGAGCCTGGTTTTCTGATCCTGGATCTGGACACTTATCGTGGCAACTAACGTGGTAGTTGACGTGGGATATTCACTTGTGTGGCGATTCTGTAGTCTCTGCACAAAGAAAGGTTCTAAAACATTATATCAAAGACAATATATGTAGTATGAGGAGTATTTATCCTCCTAGTATTGATCCACCGCCCGATAGCGAAGGGTGAAACTGTGACTGTCGTTGTTGAAACATTTCACGTTTATTATTATTTGAATTTTCGGTTTCACGAACTCCTATCGACTATATGTAATCGTGCCTGTCTGGTCGCAGATCCTGAACCGGCCCTTCGACATGTACGTGACGGAGGTGCCCATCCCGGCCGAGGCCGACGTGTCGGACCTGGCGCTGGCGGCGGGCGGCCTGCTGGCGCTGCTGCACGCCAAGCTGCTGGGCGCGCCGGCCGCGCACGCCGCGCGCGCGCTGCTGGTGCTGCTGGACCATCTGGACAGCCACTACCGGCGGCACGCGCTCTTCATGCACCACCCGGACATACGGATAAAGGTGTGCGCGCGGGGCAGTGGACGCGGCTTTGTATTACACGTCATTAAACTGTATGCTCGGCTACTCAGCTCCGCCGGCCACCCTGCCACGACCGTCGCCGCGGCCTCCACTCGACTTGACAGTGTTCTACTGACTCGCGTCATCGGTATTACCAATTCAGCTTGTTTATTCAGTAAGTTTATGCTCCCCTCAGATATTCGAGATGCTGTTCGGTCTCCGCGCGAATCAGTTTAACTGCGTGGGCTTCTGCTACGACAGCACGGGGGCTCCGCTGAGCGGCGCGGCAGCCCTGCGCCTGCGCCCCGTGTGCTCGCCCTTCCTCGTGGCCGAGCCGCCCGCCTCGCGCGCGCACGTGCCCGCGCCGCAGCCCCGCGAGCTGCCGCAGGTACGGTATGGGCCGCCTGCAGCACTGGCGCGGCCTGCGCCCCGTGTATAGCACTCCACTGCTGGGCACAGGCGTCTCTAATTGTGCGCCATTAAGCTCGACTCTCGGTAACTCTTATTCAGTTGCTACCAGCTACTTTGCGAAGATACTTATATTTTGATACTTACATGAATAACAGATTTTTTGAAACCTATCATGGGCAGAAAGATTTTTTAAGTATTAGTGTTTTGAATGTCGCTGTGTTTAAGAAAAAAATATTAATTATATTTTTTTATATGAATTAGGTTGAAATGACTGTCCCTTGTCGAGCGCCTCCATTCTTCGACGCAGGGGAATATGTTCAGTTAGCTGGTCCTGAGTTTGATCTGTCGTCGCATTTTATTCCTTTTCATTTCATTTTCATAAAGACATCTCAGCATCAGGATGTATTGCTAGTCGACCTGGCATCGCTGCACAAATTCTTAAACAGGCGGAGTCTCGATAGAGTGAAAAGCTTTCTCATAATCCATAAACGCAAGGGTTAATATACAGACCAATCGTACTCTTCGGATGTTTGCGTTATTTACAGTGCTTTGTCGCGTTGTGTGGATGTGCTCTCTGGTGCTTCACAAAACTTCTGTTGCTCGTTAGATAGCCGACTGAATGAAGATGTTTTTTTTTTTCGTAAATTGTACGTTGAATACCATAGTACCAGGACGTGTGGGGTCAGCCAGTACAAAGTAATGATTGCGAATATACACCCCTTAGGGCGCCTGCCTGCTGCCCGTGGGGCGCGCGGCGCGCCTGCTGCTGGCGGCGCTGGCGCGCGAGCGCGACTGGCCCGTGCTGGCGCGCCTGCTGCGCGCGCTGCCCGCGCTGCTGCAGGCGCGCGCGCTGGCGCTGGGCCGGCGCGCGCAGGACGTGGACCTGCTGGCCTCCACGCTCTGCTCCATGGTACGCCGCCCGCCGCGCCGCAGGCTGGATTTCGTCTTTCATAGACTTGTAATCTTAATGTTTCAAGTGTCGAGTTTTATGCTTGAATATGATTTGAAACACCAACTACATGCCTAAATATATCATAATTATGGAATAACATTGGAAACAGCATAAATATAATTATTTCTTAAAAAAATTGTATGGAGTTGGTAAGAAAACTCATCATATCTCCACTCTCGCACAATTGGCCGTTATTCTTTTTCAGGTGATTAATCCTTATATTATTTTGAATTTTTTGACATACACCATGATAAGGCCAGAAGTGCGAGGTTTTTTTCAAAAATGGACAAAAAATATTTATATGAGGATAGTGCAAATTGCACTCATCGCATACAGACGTGCTCATAAATGCACAATTTTAAGTAAATAAATTAACGCTTGCATAATCAGTGACCCAGTTTTATAGTGTGTCATATCAATACATATTAAAGTGATAAGTTAAAACAATGGACTGACGGTATTAAGTTCTTATTACTTGTAAATGGAAGGCAGCCCCTTTAATCGTAGCGCGATGATACGACGTAGCCCTCCACCGACTCCGACTCCGGTACCAACACCGGCACGGACACCGCCCCAACAACCAAGACGGGACCAAGATGAGGCAGTTGAAGTTGTGTCCACTCCAGAGATTCAGAACTGGATGGGGTCCATTGAGCAGTGTCTAAATGAAATTGTTGCTGTTGCTTCTGAGGGAAAGCTAAACGCTGATCAGAAGCTGAAAATAAGCAATCTCTGCCGGAAAGTTGGACATGGAACTTCGCAAATGGCAGTTCATTACCAGTCGCTAAAACAGAAAGCCATCCAAACCCATACCTCCCTTAAAACCATGACCGAAGCCCGAGACCTATCTGATTGCCTTATGGAAATGAACCGGACGATTCAGGAATCCTGCACGAAGCGAGAAGCAATTTCTTCATCTTTTGCAGGTATGGTCAAGAAGGGGTCCAACACCTTTATTCGTCCTAATACTTTTAGCTCCGTGGCGATTTATCCCAGTGACATCTCAAAAACCAGTGACGAAACTAAGAACATGGTCCAAAAAATCATATGCCCTGGGGAAATGAAGCTGAAAGTTCGAGGCGTACGGAAAATTGGAAAAGGAGGACTCATAATAAGCACAGAGACTAAAGATGATTTAGATAAGCTCAAGCAAACAGTCCAACTCGCTTCGACAGGGCTCACCGTCGACGAACCCAAAAAGCGCAAACCACGAATAATAGTAATAGGAGTTCCCACATCAATGGCTGAAAATGAGGTTTATAAATGCATTTATGAACAAAACTTGGCCGACAAACTGCCTACTATATCCCTAGATTCATTTTTGACCTCTATTAAACTAAGCCACAAATCTGGCAGGAAAGATGCTGAACACTGCAACTATATTATAGAAGTTCCAGCCCTCGTACGTAAGGCCCTCATCACACAAGACCGTGTTTTCATTAATTGGACGTCCTGCCCGGTACGAGACTTCACACTAGTAACGAGATGTTACAAGTGCCAGCAGTACGGTCATGCATCCAAAACATGCAAAACTGCTGCTTCTACGTGTGGACATTGCGGTGAAGAAGGACACACAATACAGGACTGCGCAAGAAAATCCGAAGCACCTAAATGTGCTACATGTTTGCGCTTTAAAAAACAGGCCAACCACAAGACGGGAGACGCAGATTGTCCGGCCAAAAAGGCTGCAGAAAACAGGTACATCAACTCGATCGATTATGAAGGCGCCTAAGAGCGCCACATCCTTGTTTATATTTTAGACGCTAGGTTTTAGAATTTTTATTGTTATTTCTTTAATTTAGTATGGATATTAACTTATTTACCAATATAGATAACTCATTTTTAACTGTGTCAAAAACATGTGAAGTTGAGGATTGCAGACAATATCTTTCCGATTATCAAAAGTCACTAACTATACTGACCCAAAACATTCGTAGTATTTATAAGAACATAGATAGCTTTACAGTTTTCCTTCATAGACTTAACTTTGATTGTGATATAATTGTACTAACTGAGTGTTGGCTAGCAAACCGCATCGATAACCTCCCAGTAATACCTGGGTATAACTTATTGCATACCACAATAAACAGCAATCAAAATGGTGGTGTGGTAGTTTTTGCCAAAGAATGTTTAAAGGTCACAGTCGAGGAACCTACTCTACAAGACTGTATGAGTAATTGCTTAGTTATCAAAATTGGCGCAACTACAGCGATAATCGCTATGTATAGGTCCCCATCCGCTAGAAACTTTGATAGTTTTCACAATACCTTAAATCAGATTTTTCAAACACTAAGATCGTTTAGGAATGTTATACTAACAGGTGATTTGAATATAAATATTGGCGCCGAAAACTGCGATGCAGGGACCGAAAACTACCTTAATATCTGCTCATACCATGGATTTCTCCCCGCTCATACATTGCCTACTCATCAAAGCGGTTCCTGTCTTGATCATATGATGATCAAAAGCAGCTTATCATACATTACGCTTGTTACTAACTCAACAATTACTGACCATCACGCTGTCCTACTTGCCGTAAATTTAACGCTGCCTAAGCAAAATCGTCCCCTGACCAAAAGCAAATTAAACACAAATAAACTCGAATATGACTTATGCAACCTCGACTTTAGCCTAGTTTACAATACTGCTGACGCTAATATGGCTTTATCGTACTTAATAAAATATGTCCAACAAGCAATATTACGTAACACGATTGTATCTACAGTGGATAAGAAATGTTATAATATTAAACCATGGGTTACTCCTGGACTAATTCGATGTATAAGACACAGAGATAAACTTCATCAGAGAACAAAAAGATACCCTGATAATCTAATAATTGAAACCACATATAAAAGATACAGGAACTTCTGCAACAATCTGCTAAAGAATTTAAAAAATAATTACGATAAAAACGAATTAAATAGAGCAGGTAACAATAGCAAGCAACTCTGGAAACATATTAAAAACGTCACCAACATGTCTAAACAGCGTGAGTCAAATTCGAGTTTACTGCTGACTAATGCCTCACCCCTCCTTTCAGCTAACAATGTTAATAACTTTTTTGTCAATGTAGGGAAAACTCTTGCGGAACAGATTCCGAAACATTATTGTGAACAATCTTTCCAAAAATCAAGCAATAGCAGTAACCTGAAATCTTTTGCTATGATGGACACTGACGAAGACGAAATAACCCGAATTATTTCTGGGCTAAAAGATGACTGTGCAGTTGGGTGGGATAACATAAGCAATAAGATCCTTAAACTCTATAAGCATATTTTGGTACCTCCCTTAACCCATATATTTCGAATCTGTCTTTCCAATGGAATTTTCCCTAGATGTCTAAAAAAGTCAGTTGTAATCCCTATTTTTAAATCTGGAAGCAAAGACCTAGTTAATAATTATAGGCCAATATCGTTACTTCCCTCTATATCAAAGATATTAGAGAAAATTATAAACAGTAGACTAGTTAACTATCTAGAAAACAATAACTTTTTATCCCCTGCGCAATTTGGTTTTAGAGCCAAATTATCCACAGCCGACGCGGTGCATAACCTAACCAATTATATTTCAGAAGAACTCGGCAAAGGGAACCAAACCCTAGGAGTCTTCCTTGACTTAGCCAAGGCCTTCGACACGGTGTCCGTTCCTGTCCTTCTAAATAAATTAGAGACTATAGGAATTAGAGGAACACCGCTGAAACTATTTTCTGACTACTTACAAGACCGATACCAATGTGTTAGAATAGATAAAACCATAAGCGATGAGCAAAAAAGTACGGGTTTTGGTGTTCCTCAGGGAAGTATTCTGGGCCCCACACTTTTCTTGATTTACATTAACGACATGTGTAACCTTAATATTAAAGACGGGAAAATTATATCATATGCCGACGACACGGCGCTAATTTTTACCGCTAGAACCAGTACCGAACTGTTCGAAATCGCACAACTAGGTTTTAATACTGTGACTAATTGGCTTCAAAGAAACTTACTAACATTAAATGCTGATAAGACAAAATATATTCAGTTCTCCATGCGAAAGCCTCAACTTAATATTACTAACCCTCATCTATATGTCCATCAATGCGGAAACCGTTCAGTCAACATGTGCAATTGTCCTTTTATCCTCAAAACTAGCAACATAAAATACCTCGGCGTAATAATGGACGACACTCTGTCTTTCAAAAAACATATTGAAAGTCTCGTTAAAAGAGTGCGCAAATTAATATATGTTTTTAAAAAATTGCGATCATTTGCAGATTCAGAATTAATCTCTCAAGTTTATTTAGCCCTATGTCAATCAATAATTCAATACTGCATCACATCATGGGGTGGCGCACCAAAAACGAATTTGCTTCCTCTTGAAAGAGCACAGAGAGCAATTTTAAAGGTAGCAAACTTCCATCCCTTTTTCTTTCCCACAGATCTGCTATATAAATCCTGCAACGTGCTGACTGTTCGCCAACTTTTCATTATGCACTTAGTATTAAAACAGCACACCATGCTTACCTACACTGCTGACAACACTAACAAAAGACGGAATGATATAGTATGCACATCGAATGCAACCTCAAAACATGTCTTTGTAGAAAGATTTTTTACATTTTTAGGCCCATTTCTGTACAACAGGTTAAATAGAAAACTAAGTATCTATAAATTAAATTACTTTAGCTGTAAGAAAATTATACTTAAATATTTACTAACCATTGCATATGCACAGACAGAAGATCTACTTGTTGTCTGCAAATAGAACGACTAACATGCTATTTTATTTTTACTTTCCTAAGTTTAACATATACTACACTTTGTTAATTTATTACATTAAGTATTTACGCGCTTCATAGCCTGAAGCACAGGTTCAACCTAGTTCAGGCAATAAGCAACTGTGCTCTATTTTAATTGTTAAGATACATTGTAAATATGCCCCTTTTATAAATAAACGATATATTATTATTAACGATATATTATTAATTATTAATTTATTTTTGAAAATTCATTTTTTATTAAAAATTTAAACTTTATGTCTATAGGCACTACCTAAATAATCAATCCGACCACTATTTTCAATAACCGTGGCACGAAATGGTTATTAACTTAAAAATATTACCAGGATTAATGAAATTTTAAAAAATCTACTAATGATTAACTTGTCTAATGACTCCTCAACTATCAATCACTACGAAAAAGGAGAGAAATATTTTTTTTTTTAAGTACGTCATTAACAATTACTGTGAAATTTCCGATTCACTATGTAATTAGGTAAATGCTCTTTTTTTCTTATAATAATATGTCCTCATTATGTTATTGATTTCAATGGGTGCCTATACGTATTTAATATTTTTAACTCCATACAATTTTTTTAAGAAATAATTATATTTGTGCTGTTTCCAATGTTATTCCATAATTATGATATATTTAGGCATGTAGTTGGTGTTTCAAATCATATTCAAGTATAAAAGTGGACACTTGAAACATTAAGATTATAAGTCTATGAAAGACGAAATCCAGCCCACAGTGCGCCGCCCGCCGCGGGATCGACTTCACTTTGAGGCAAACCGAATGACGCTCACTTAATGTGTCGCAGATATCAGACCGCAGCCTCAACTTCCCCGAGTGCCTCCGAGTCGGAAACGGGCAAAAGCTGTTAGTGTCCGAGTTCCACAGCACGGCGCTGCCCGCGCTGGCCGCCCTGGCGCCCTACCACAGCTACCTGGAGCCGCAGACGCAGCAGAGGATCGTGCGCTGTCTGCTCAAGTACGGCATGGGTGAGCGCAACATAGTCCTACAGTTCCACAGCACGGCGCTGCCCGCGCTGGCCGCCCTGGCGCCCTACCACAGCTACCTGGAGCCGCAGACGCAGCAGAGGATCGTGCGCTGTCTGCTCAAGTACGGCATGGGTGAGCGCAACATAGTCCTACAGTTCCACAGCACGGCGCTGCCCGCGCTGGCCGCCCTGGCGCCCTACCACAGCTACCTGGAGCCGCAGACGCAGCAGAGGATCGTGCGCTGTCTGCTCAAGTACGGCATGGGTGAGCGCAACATAGTCCTACAGTTCCACAGCACGGCGCTGCCCGCGCTGGCCGCCCTGGCGCCCTACCACAGCTACCTGGAGCCGCAGACGCAGCAGAGGATCGTGCGCTGTCTGCTCAAGTACGGCATGGGTGAGCGCAACATAGTCCTACAGTTCCACAGCACGGCGCTGCCCGCGCTGGCCGCCCTGGCGCCCTACCACAGCTACCTGGAGCCGCAGACGCAGCAGAGGATCGTGCGCTGTCTGCTCAAGTACGGCATGGGTGAGCGCAACATAGTCCTACAGTTCCACAGCACGGCGCTGCCCGCGCTGGCCGCCCTGGCGCCCTACCACAGCTACCTGGAGCCGCAGACGCAGCAGAGGATCGTGCGCTGTCTGCTCAAGTACGGCATGGGTGAGCGCAACATAGTCCTACAGTTCCACAGCACGGCGCTGCCCGCGCTGGCCGCCCTGGCGCCCTACCACAGCTACCTGGAGCCGCAGACGCAGCAGAGGATCGTGCGCTGTCTGCTCAAGTACGGCATGGGTGAGCGCAACATAGTCCTACAGTTCCACAGCACGGCGCTGCCCGCGCTGGCCGCCCTGGCGCCCTACCACAGCTACCTGGAGCCGCAGACGCAGCAGAGGATCGTGCGCTGTCTGCTCAAGTACGGCATGGGTGAGCGCAACATAGTCCTACAGTTCCACAGCACGGCGCTGCCCGCGCTGGCCGCCCTGGCGCCCTACCACAGCTACCTGGAGCCGCAGACGCAGCAGAGGATCGTGCGCTGTCTGCTCAAGTACGGCATGGGTGAGCGCAACATAGTCCTACAGTTCCACAGCACGGCGCTGCCCGCGCTGGCCGCCCTGGCGCCCTACCACAGCTACCTGGAGCCGCAGACGCAGCAGAGGATCGTGCGCTGTCTGCTCAAGTACGGCATGGGTGAGCGCAACATAGTCCTACAGTTCCACAGCACGGCGCTGCCCGCGCTGGCCGCCCTGGCGCCCTACCACAGCTACCTGGAGCCGCAGACGCAGCAGAGGATCGTGCGCTGTCTGCTCAAGTACGGCATGGGTGAGCGCAACATAGTCCTACAGTTCCACAGCACGGCGCTGCCCGCGCTGGCCGCCCTGGCGCCCTACCACAGCTACCTGGAGCCGCAGACGCAGCAGAGGATCGTGCGCTGTCTGCTCAAGTACGGCATGGGTGAGCGCAACATAGTCCTACAGTTCCCTTTCTCACTAAATAAAAATATATTATACTAACCCCAAAAAACGTGAGCACATAAAGCCTTCAGTTAAGACAAACATCTTCATGTCAGTCTCCTGTCAGCACTGCTAAACCAGAACATAGATATCCTATACAAATTTCCACACCCATTCATCACTATTTTGTGGTATATTAGCGTGTGCTACCTGACATATAACAAATATTTTAAATTGATGTTCGTAACATTAATTACATACCTTTTGTATAGAATCAAGTTCTTCTAACTTAACAGACAGCTGTGCTGCTGGGGAGTTTGTTGCGCCACTTCTTCTTCCCAACTAAAACACAAGGAAGCGGTGAGGGGCGGGCGTTTTAGGGGACTGTCTTATATAATTTTGACGTTCAAAAATTGCTGACACCAACCTAGTTTGAATAAACGACTTTTGACTTTGATTTTATCGCTTCCTACCATGTCCCGCAGTGCTCCGCACGCCGCAGCCATACATCAACGCGCTGACCATCTTCACGCTGGAGACGCGCGAGACCATGGTGAAGATGCTGCCGGAGGTGCTACTGGACCTGTCCAAGATCTCCGACACTAAGGCCATTGCCAGCCCCATGCTCGAATTCTTGTCCAGTGAGTACCAACAAACCTCGTGTGTGCTCGTCAGTATATGTTGATAAGACTAATTTACTGCAATAACAGTCATGTACACGAAGTTTTGGGAAAAGTTCGGCTGTATAGTACATGTTCTTGGTCGCCCATTTCTATTTGACACGCGAGTAAAATTCCATGTGCTTTCTGAACGGAACCGCCCTGCGTTCTGTTCTGATTGCTCTGATTTGATTCTTCTATAACTCCATCCATGCTCGAGACTGACGTTAATGGCTCATGTGGGAGTCGTTATTTGGTTTAAAAGTTTTCGTGTCGTCGTGCTGCTTGCTCTTACATCCATTCCTGTGCAGCCCTGACGCGGCTGCCGAAGGTGTTCGCGTCGTTCGTGGAGGACCAGTACATGTCGGTGTTCGCCATCCTGCTGCCCTACACCAACCCGTCGCGCTACAACCACTACGTGGTGTCGCTGGCGCACCACGTCATCGCCGCCTGGTTCCTCAAGTGCCGGCTGTCCTACAGGCGGAACTTCGTGCGGTTTATTATACACGTGAGTTACATTTGACATTTCTATAACCTCGTATTAAATCTGTCCTAACAAAGACTGATACTTTTCGAAGTCTAGCTTTAAGGTTAAAGCTAGTGTTATTTTTAACCGACTTTGAAAAGTATCAGTCTTTGTTAAAAGAAAGTTAAAATGCACGCGGTAGCGAAACATAGGTATGTTTCGCTACCGCGTGCATTTTCCAAGATCAAAAATAGCCTAAGATGTCACCGTGGCCTACTAACGACGCCTATGCAAAGTATCTGGTTGATCCGTTGCTCCGATGCTACTTTATGCAATAACAAACTAACACACATTCTGCATCTTATGCATTTGGTATAGCATAAACATAGTCGCTTTTCACGTACCTACGTATGTGTGACGAATTAGTTCTTCAAACTGCATAAAGGCGTTTGGTGCGGTTTTCACCCTTGCTTAGAATTTTTTCGTAAGGTTTATGCGTATCATACATTAATACTTAACATGATCTCTCTGATGAAACTATTCGGCCCGTGGCCGCCGAGCACGCGCACTGACTCGCGCCCTTGCCGCAGGGCCTGCACAACTACATCATCATGCCGTTCGAGGAGCAGCTGCAGTACAAGAGCAACCACTTCCAGAGCGCCAACGAGGACTCCTCCAACAGGCAGCGCAGCTCCAGTCTGGTCAGTCATTCCTAGTGCACTCGCAGCTAGTCGTCGTCAGACACCTTACGGGAAATTCCCATATTTTTAAGAACAATCACATTCTAGTCTCAGTTTTAATAAAAAATACCTCTAATTTGCCTACATTTCTGGTTGAAATGAATTTATCTACTACATGGTATAACTGTTATTGTCGGTGAGATGTGATTGCGACTAGATTTTGAACGTTTTTAATTACGGGAATTGACCTCTTAGCAACTGGTTTTCTGTTCATCGACAACGTCGTGTGCACGGGAAACAAACGTTGCACATTTTTTTAACAACATGTGTTTGTGTTGCGGTAAACACATTGCTGGCAACTTGATAAAGTTTCGTATCATGACAAAAGATTTAACACTTACGCATCCAAACGTAATAACAATAAAACTACTATTGTGTCTGGTTCAGTGTCCTTCTACCGACACTCAACGAGACACAATACAATTTAATAACAATGTGATAAGGTAATGGTGCGGTTGAAGAGATTCGTTGACAATAATTGAAAAGAGTATGCTCAGATGGTAACCAAAGCAAGAGGAGTATGAAAGACTCGCAGCACGTAGCGTTCCACAGTTGCTGCCTACTGCCCTGGGGAGAAGGCGTAACTTTATGTATGTAAGATCTTTATTTTAGGTTTAGGCGTGAAAGCGTAACAAACAGACAGACAGAGTTACTTACGCATTTATAATATTAGTAGGGACTAGCTTTTGCTCCGCCCGCGTGGTTGAAAATTATCGCGTAAAAAAGTAGCCTTTGTCCTTCCCCTTAGCCCAGCTTATATCTCTGCACAAAAAGCATTAAACCTATTGGCCTCGCCTTGGTCTGCCATTTTGTTTTTTTTTTTCAATAGGCACGCACAGATACCTATGTATAAAGATAGAGGACATATAGAGGAACAACAAAAAATGTCAAAAACATGATATCTTAAAGTGTCACTTTACCGAGATAAATAAAGTTAAAGAAAGCTTTAGTGGGTCTAAATATATTCATCTCGCTAATAAAAATAAAAACAAAAATCATTTATATTTATTTAATCAATAATTTTTTAGCAAGTCATTTATAATAAACAGTATCCGCTTCTATAACAAGTTGCCAAAGTCGGTTACAGAACTTAGCGATGGAAAGTTTAAAACTCACATCAAACGTGTCCTTATCAAAAAAGCATATTATAAGATAAAAGACTATGTTGAAGACAGGGAAGTTTGGCATTAAGGCCCTGGTAACTTTAAATATTGTCGTTATGAGCGATAATAGTTCCTATTGCAATCCGATACGGGCTAAAATCTGTTGTAATAAATTCGAATAACAAATGAGCATGCGTATGTCTTAATAGTGCAAATAAAACCGTATAAAAGCACATATTAACTATTTAATAATAAATAATCCATCACTGGATGCAGTTTGGCATTTGGAATTTTATGGTATATTTTTAATTATAATTGTCATTGAAGGGATAAACTGCTTTCAAAGATAATTACGAGGTGACTGATGATTTTTTGATGCATTAAAGTATGTTTAATTATGTTTTGAATTCCATCACTGTATGCAAAAAGACTTGAATATATCATATATTTTCTTGCTTTCAAAATTATTTACGGTTAAAGAGATACACTTCTTAAAAAAACCACCTTTTTGAGCGTTTTCCAGAAATCTCCGCCTTAATTCCTTCTGCACATGTGGCTTCCGTGGTACCTCATTAACAGCATAACTAGCTGAGAGTCTATTTATTAACTGCTCCCAAATTACAATGTTAATTTTATTATTTTAACAATTTCTGACATATTCTCGTCATTATTTGACAATATACATCACTTGTAATATCGACTATTTATTAGTAATTCTCATGGCAATCAGGTCACTTGGTTTAAATAGGTTTATTTTACTTATGTAGATTCTTTTACACATTGTGGATGAGAAAACGTTGTAGGCCTTGCAGACTGTGGATTTGTAGACGATTATTTATTCTTTATTTTCATTCCTCTAAGTACTTGGGTACTTATTGACAGGCCTGCACTGTCCTCCCATACCTATTATCACCGTAATTTGAAAACATTGTAAAAGCCAATTATTTTTAAAAGAGTAACCGTGGAGTTTCTTGCCGGCTCTTCTCCATAGGAAGCGACAAATTGGAACCGTGCACTTAGCTTCTGACGTTTCATAAGTGCGCACTCTACAAATTTCATAAGCAAAGTCCTCCAGACAGTATTCCGGCCATGGCGGCCTATCTCTACGGAGACTAGCCTTCGGTGCGGGAGATATTATAGTGCAGGCGTGTGTGCGCAGACACAGTTGCACTCGCTCTTCCGTCACTCTCATAATCCGATGTAACGGCAATCCGACACGACCGGAGAGAGATCAAGCGCAGGACCAACGGCGCATCGTGCTTTCTGAGGCACGGGGAGATCACACCGCCAACTTCCATACTCCGGCCTAAAATTCCCAATGTAAAATCCCAATATCACTTTGCCCGACCTGGGAACCGAACTTAAGACCCCACGCTCAGCAGTTGCAACTTACTGGGGCTGCCTCAATTTGTCTGACACAATGTTTACGATGAAATAAATATTTTTTTTTGTATTTTTATCCATGATCAAGATTTCTTTAAAACTGCTCTACATAGGTAGGCTCAACGTCTCTACTTCAAAATGACTAATTTAAAATACCTACGACAAAAAAACTCATTATTTAGTTATATATTTTTATTAAAATTCTCTAATGAATACATCATCAAGAAATACGGCAGTAACAGCTACATTTTGTTCATGTCTGGCCCATCTAAGATACCAAACTATGGTCATGACATGAGCACAACGTCCTCCGATCCAAAACGTGATGCAGTTCCAAGTCCAATAAACGAAAGCCAAGTCAACCAGAGTAGAAGATCCAATCGGTGTCCGAAAGCAATGCAAAATATCAACTAATTCAGGAAAATAACACAAAATCAGCAGCGCTAGGGAGCAGTCGGGGCCAAGTGGTGACGGCCGCGACTTACGAGTTATAGGGCGTGGGTTCACACCGTGTAAATTATTTCATCACCGCTGCTCCCAAACGGTGAAGGAAAACATCATGAAGAAACATCCTATGTCCTAGAACCAAAAATTCGAAGACATTGACAGTGACATCTACCAACCCGCACTGGGCCCGCGTGGTGGATATCGGCCTACTCCCTCTCACCGACAGAAGGCCTGTGTCCCAGCAGTGGGAACATTATAGGCTGATTATGCTAACACAAGATCGCACAGAACACAGAGTCGTCGCCAAAACTAGAACGTCGTTGACTACAACACGGTGAAAACTTAAAACTGTCATTGACTGATTGTCAATCTTTTGTTTCCCTTATCAAACATAGGGAGGCCACGTAATCGGTCAATTTGTGCAGTATCGATTTTTGACGGTTTTTCTGTGGTCATTGTAAGTACGATGTTGTTACTACGCAAAGCGATTTATTTCGATGTCCATTTTTTAAATGAATATCCCAGTTTGTGCAAAAGTTCTCTAAAAAGGTAATCCGCCATGTTAAATGTTATCTTCTTTAATACAGCATTTAGTTTTCGAAGACTTGGAAATTTCTTCTCAACCGTATAAAACTGGTTTACTTTTCTCTTATCACTCCCAAATCGAAATCATCAACTTGTATTTTCTTTTTTATTTCTTTTGGTCTGCGCGGAGATCTAAATTTTGCTTCCCCCGTATTTTGCAAGAAAGTTTACTTTCCTTCAGCATTTTTTTTTGCTTGGGATGGGAAATCATGGAGAAATAACTTCTCCCGCTCTGGGTGGAGCGGGAGGGCGTGTCAGACTTTTACTGACTAAAACCCACCCGTGTTCCCTCAGTTGCCTGTGTGCATCCCTGGCAGGCATCGGCCCTTGCGGGCCCCATCAGTTGCTGCTGACATCTCTTTGAGGCGCGCGTGGAACACAACGCGCCGTCGACCCGGGCTTGGTCCTTACCGGACAGCGAGCTACCCATTACTCGCCGTCCGCAAGCCCGTTCCTACGGTGGCCGGGAATCAGCCTGGGATTCCCGACGCCCAGGGCGTCTCCTGCGAAGGCCACGGCTGTGAGGACGCATATACTGCATCTCCCTCACGTGCGCCGCCTCCCTCTTTGCGAGCATGACTGCTTCGCTGAAGGAGGCGACTGCTAGCCATGCACTCTCGCTCCGTACCATGGCCTGGACCAGGGTCGGACGCGAGAGATCGCCGCCGCCGATCACCTCCACGAGGACACGGCGGTGCTCCGTCCAAGCCGGGCAGACCTCCACCGTATACTCCACCGTGTCCTCAGGGCAATCTTCGCAATGGAAACACCCGGGCGTTTCCTCCCGCCCTATCCGAAACAGGAACCTCCCGAAACAGCCGTGTCCGGTGAGGACCTGTGTCAGGCGGAAGGTGTGGACGCCATGCCGCCTCTCAAGCCACTCCTCAAAGAGGGGACTCCACTTAGACTACGTTCTGATATCCCTGTTGCTTCTACTACCAATTTATGTATATTCGCATCAGTTTTATATTCCAAACTATCAACATTACATTGGCTTTCCGTTTTTGAAAAAACGTATGCACTTTGAATGTTACATCTTTAACTTGTCTATTTATCAGCGAAATCATCTTGCTATTGCAATCTCATGTGCGTTTTATCTAAACTAGCCGGAACTTTTAAAGCGTGTTGCCGTCGCGAAGTACGGCACCGTACTGAGTAATGACAGCAAGCGCCCCCGCCTTTTTCGTCCCACCGCACACATACCTAAGCGCGGCCATTCATGTTTTTAGACTTAAGTGTGTTAAAAACATTAACTACATCACGAGGCGTTACATGTTCGAAACTGAATAGGTCACATTTAGGCACACTACTATGCAAAAGGTTTTCAGCTTTAGACGGGGACGAATTTAAGGAGCGAGTCGTAGTTACAAGTATGTTAGCAAAAAACTCATTAAATGCGTGTGCTACGTCAGCTTCTTTACTAATTAATTTGTCGTCGACCATAATCTCAAGTTGATTGTCTTGTTAAACCGCCTTACCGGTTTCATTGTTAACTATGAATTAATGGTGTTTTGAAACCTGCAAATATAACTGCTACTTGTGAATTGGTTTGATAGTTTAGAAAAAAATCATTCACAGTTGTGCAGCACATGGTAGATGGTAGATTCTATCCGTCTTCATTCGACAAGACAACTAAACTTGCATTTCTAAAGACCAGTAAGGACAGATTAGTCGCACAAAATAAGTAACTAATCGAGTTGCTAATTTCGTTATTGATCGGTATATAGTAATAAGTAAATATTCGATTATATTGATACCCACCACCACCCCCACCACTAATTTCCTTGGTCCATCAACCAACCGTCAAGTGGTTGGCATGGCAAGTCATGCTTGAAGTTTCCGACGTCAAGCAAAAACGTCAAATTAAGGATTTTTTACTATTGTATTATACTTGGAACCTTTTCAGCCTACTCTTGTAAAATATAAAATAACTAGAATAGAATAAACTTATTTCCAAATTTACAATTTATACTGAGGCGATAGGTTAGTACTTTGACAAATTGTTTTTTAAATTGCATAAATCACTGAAGCTAAGATTAAACTTGTATTGTGGGCGCCAGGGCTCTCTCTCTTAATAAAGTTTTCAAATTAGTACGGATTAACGTTCGGTTAGTAGCTATCGTTTCAGTACAAAAATAAAATTAAGTTATTAAACGAAATTAAAGAAACAGAAAAAGAAATATATAAAAAATTTAAAGCCTCTCTACACTGTCAGTTTGGGTGAGTAAGTGTATGTGTCTTGTGTGTGTGTGTGTGTGTGTTTTGATTTGTGTAAAATAAGCAGAAACTTTTTTTTTAAAGCTTTTCGAGCAACTTTTCTACCTCCTTGTAAGTAAGAGTTGTGAGATGAAGATACCGAGTCGTCGTCATCGTCCCCGCCCCCCCTCTCGTCGGAATTAAGGCTCGTGCAGACTAGCGCGACGCGACGGTCGCGTCGCGACACTCGTAGAACAATTTCTATGAAAACTTAATGGAAATTATTCTATAAGTGTCGCGTCACGCTGTCGCGTCGCGGCTGTTTGAAGAAGCCTTTAAGATAACCCTACTATATCCCATCGTAACCTGCTCAATTCTTCCTTGAGTTCGACGGTCTTCTCGTCAGTCCGGAGTGTACGCGTGTTATATGTTGCCAGATCCAGTTTTCGGTGATTGTAGTAGCCGGACCTTTTCCGGGGATTGTTCGCACCCCTTGCCTCACCGTGGCCTTAAAAAAAATTAAGTTCTAAAGTTCAATGTTCATTTATTCCAGTTCATTTAATAACTTAATTATAGATCTAAAGTTGAAATTTTACTGTTGAATTGTTTTACACAGTTTGATTATACATCAACATTTATTATTTTCTGCAGTGTAATCTACATGTGGTCTTAACTTAAACAGCTGTTTTGTCTGTAGGGTTCAAAAGCAGTATCTCGCGCTCCGCTGGGAGGTCGCTCGGGTGGCACGTCGGCCTCAGCCTCGGCCTCCGCCGCCTTCCACGTGGAGCTCACCGAGACCTGCCTCGACCTGCTGGCGCGCTATACCTCCACACCCTGCAGCGTCAAGCCGCACAGGTGAGTACTTGCACGTGGAGCTCACCGAGACCTGCCTCGACCTACTGGCGCGCTATACCTCCACGCCCTGCTGCGTCAAGCCGCACAGGTGAGTACTTACACGTGGAGCTCACCGAGACCTGCCTCGACCTACTGGCGCGCTATACCTCCACGCCCTGCTGCGTCAAGCCGCACAGGTGAGTACTTACACGTGGAGCTCACCGAGACCTGCCTCGACCTACTAGCGCGCTATACCTCCACGCCCTGCTGCGTCAAGCCGCACAGGTGAGTACTTACACGTGGGGCTCACCGAGACCTGCCTCGACCTACTGGCGCGCTATACCTCCACGCCCTACAGCGTCAAGCCGCACAGGTGAGTACTTACACGTGGAGCTCACCGAGACCTGCCTCGACCTGCTGGCGCGCTATACCTCCACGCCCTGCTGCGTCAAGCCGCACAGGTGAATTCTTACACGTGGAGCTCACCGAGACCTGCCTCGACCTACTGGCGCGCTATACCTCCACGCCCTACAGCGTCAAGCCGCACAGGTGAGTTCTTACACGTGGAGCTCACCGAGACCTGCCTCGACCTACTGGCGCGCTATACCTCCACGCCCTACAGCGTCAAGCCGCACAGGTGAGTTCTTACACGTGGAGCTCACCGAGACCTGCCTCGACCTACTGGCGCGCTATACCTCCACGCCCTACAGCGTCAAGCCGCACAGGTGAGTTCTTACACGTGGAGCTCACCGAGACCTGCCTCCGCCTGCTGGCGCGCAATAGGAACCTCTACGCCCTACAGCGTCAAGCCGCACAGATGAGTTCTTACACGTGGACCGTTTTAAAACTAATAACCAATAACCAAAAGAATGCACTACAGTCTGTGGACGATGTTGTGGGTTTGACTTTAGTTTAAATATTTCTGTATTTTCTATAACATTGAACTGTATTTGCTCGTTTCAGAAGCGACACGGCGGAGTTCCTGTTCAGCGGCGGGCAGTCAATGACGTGGCTGGTGGGCCACAAGCTCATCACCATCACTACGTCGGGCTGTCTGCAGAACTCTATCAAGCAAGGACTCTGCGACCGGTCAGTGCGCAGAGCAATATTGTTAATGTAGACGTGACATTGAACGAATTCGTTGCGTACACACGTAGTGTAGTAACATAAGGTCCAATCTTGCGTCGTACAATCGAAAAGTCGATGAAAACCAAACAGTATTGAATAGTGATAAAAAAGCCGACGTTGTTAGTTGGCCCATTTTTACTCCTCGCTAAAAAAGCTCCCTTTAAAAGCTGCTTAACTATGTGTGTACGAATTTATAGCAAATTACCTAGTTATCTGAAAATGTTAAACACGAGATATGCTTTAAGAATAAATTGTATGAATGGTTAATCGATAACAACTTCTATAGAATAAAACAATTCCTAGAAGAAAAATAGTGTTGTTGTAATAAAGTAATAATTTTGCTAAGGAAATTGTTATTATAAATATTTGCATGCTATCTTTAATCTTGGCAAAACATGTTTGCTCTTTTTTTCTGTATTGTAAGACCTTTTTATACCATGTTTTACGCAAATAAATATATAAATAAATATAAATGTACTCGTAATAATATGCTTAAAATTTTAAAGACTATGATTGAAATGAAATTGAAATCTTTGCTTTTATTTTTTTTTATATTATAGAATCAGTCCCAGAGTGCAATCTAAAATAGGATTATGAAGAAACGCCGGCTCGCACATAAACAATGATAGAATAAATGTAAAGTAAACAAAACCATGTCCCGACAATTCCGCCTGGTCGCCGGCCGCCGCACACTAGTCTATTTTTGGACCAAACTTCACCAAAATCTGTTCAGGTTCAGTCTAGGGGTCTAGGGGTGAAAGCGTAACAGACAGACAGACTGAGTTACTTACGCATTTATAATATTAGTAGGGACTAAAAGCCATAAAGAAGCGACTCACACTGATGTATTAAAAGTTTCGCTTCTTTATGGAAAGTTTTCCGTTAATTTGTACAACAGTGTGTTGTTTGTCACAGATGTGCAGTGCTGTGCAAGCAGCACGCGGACAGCGTGTCGGCGCCGCTGCCGCCGCTGGCCGCGCAGGTACGTGCCCGCTTGTGCCGCGCACAGCAGACGGGAGGCCACCGTAGGCGCGGGCTTGGTTTGCTCGCTGTCCGGTAAGGACCAAGCCCGGGTCGACGGCGCGTTGTGTTCCACGTGCGCCTCAAAGCGATGTTAGCAAAATTAAAGGGGTCCGCTAGGGCCGATGCCTCTGAGACCTGCTGTCTTGTATGGATCAGAACTTTGGGCCGCAAAAAGGATGAATGTAAGATGATTGCATGCTGCTGAAATGAGAAGCTAAGAGGGATGTATCGCGTTACGCGCTTGGATAAAATAAAAAATGAGTGTATATAATATAACATATATGGAAAATGTCGTCAGAAAAGTTTTGGAGTATAAATATGAGTAGCTATACAAGTAGACCAGACCAAAGGAACGGTGGATGGACTGTGTGAAAGATGATATAGCTAGGAAGGCTGCGACTACTGAGATGGCCACTACTAGGGAAATACGGAAGCAAAAGACATGTTGCGCCACCGCCAAATAAATCGGTATTTGGTAGGACAATGATGAAGACATGTAGGCCACAGAAAACGTGTTCGTATTCGGTTCAAATGTGTAGACGATTGGTGTGATGTGAAAATGAAGATATTGGAAGCACGGGGCCTTGTCTGAAGGAGAGGTGCTGTTAAGAGACTGCATACCAGTTTTAAAAATACTATTGAGTCTTATGTGTGTGATAATTTCTATGTTTTTATCGTTAGAGCATTTTGTGGAGATGATACTTACGCCGGGAGCAGCAAACACTGCGTTACCGTGCTTTGGATGACAGATCTCGGCGACAAGTGACAGTCCAGCAATGTGAGGCCTGCTTTGTGTGGAATCCCAATGGATCTCTTGAACACATAAGATATCGCAATGCGTCTTGCGAGATCATTCATAAAGAATTTCTGCTTTATCCTGAGGTTCTCTCAAATCTCTTCGATGTTGATTGAGATTACACGCAAGGCTTGTGGGCCCTGAAAAGGGTCAATCAGAATTTATGTTTGCTATCGTAGTGAAAGGATGATTGCCCAGTGTGCGCCGGACATAACAGAAGGTCGGAGGGTACGTCGCTCGAGGACGCTCCGGATAGCTCAAATCTCAAGTGCGTATAGGGAACGTGCACGACGAAGGGTCTGCCATCTGGTGGCGCAAAATCGAATTTTATTTCTTGAAATTGACACTTCACGTAATAAAATAATCTCAATAAAGAAGTGAAAAAAAAAACATAATAAGAGGTATTTTACTCTAGATGAGTAAAAATCTAAACATATATTATTGAGATAGCTTAGGCAAAATGCAGTCGGAAAATGTTAGTTTTAGTTCATGAAACAACAAAACAAATTTAAAGATTTCAGTTTTTTTAATCTGTTTTTGAACACCATGAAATAGTAGCCGCCATGTTATTACGTCATAAGGCAAGTCAACTGAGCAACTTTGTACTTTTATTATTTTCGTAACCAAAGTAATTTTTATTGAAATAGTATTCTGCATTCAGGAACAGGAAACCAAAAATAAGTAGAAAAGTAACTTTTTTTTTTGTAATTATAAACAATTCATTGCCTTATAAAATATCAACGCGTTTTCTAATATAGTCAAATTACGCGCGAAATTTGAAAACTAAAATTTTAATGCCAAGTTAGTTTTCGATATAGCACTATCTGCAGAATTTTAAGTATTTTAAAAGTAAATTAAAGCACAGCTGTGCTTACATTTTTCAGATAGACCTGCCTTACATGTGCATTTTGCTCTTCTAATATCTATATTGCAATCAAGCTGAAAAGAAGGCGACATGAACCTAAATAATAATGTAGACAAATAATGGCAACACCGTGTCAACAAGACGTCACGTTTTCGAATTTCTGCATAATTAAATCAGCGAAAGCAATTTTAACCCAATTTTACAATAGTTTTTCACAATACCCAAAAACAATAATCTTCAAAATCACTGGAAAAAGTAAAAAGAGACCATATTATACCAAAATGTAATAAATTAAATCAAAAACTGCCGAGTCGTATAATAACGAAATAGGAAAACCAAGAAATGTTGACCAGAGCCGCCGCACGTAATGCACGCCTACCACCACCGGACTCGTCGCTCAGCTCCGCCTCGCCGCCGCCGGTACCCAGCCCCACTGCGGGCGCTGTGACGACACCGGCCGCGGTAGTTGCGTCGAGCTCGAGCGACGAGTATTTCTCCCCGCCTACGACGCCACCACCTGCTCGTCGACGGAGAGGACGCCGGCCGCCGGACGGTTTAGGACCTCGAGGCCCACCGGCCTCTGATAGGGTCCCAGCTCCCGGCGGAAGTGTGCAGCGCATGAGATGGACACGATCCATCAATGAAAATGTCATGCGCTCATACTATGGGGCTACAGAAGGAGGAAACAATCTGACCGCGTACCGTGTTCGGATGCTCTCTCTGTTTCAGGTGCTGGAGCCAGCTGTCAACGTTTCGGCACAACGACTGTCGGATCAGGTGCGGGTCATCCAGCGTAACCATATGTTGGATGACACAGTACTTGATCGCCTACGAAATGAAATACAGAGTAGCCATGTCATCGCTCCCTCGTTACATAATGTTGTGGTACCACCACAGCTCAACACAGATCACACTGACGAGGGGACTGATGATAGGGCTACAAACGTAAGTACCCAGTGCAGTGAGGAATTGAGGAGTGCTTTGGATGGTGCGATTCGGGAATATCGGTTCATGTCACCCGAACTAAGACCACGCTTACCTCGTTTACCCATGCATAACAAAAATAGGGTGCTGGTGGCGATTCTGGATTCGCAGTTGTCAAACTATTTTGATGACTGCGAAGACCTCACCGATACTCACTCGATTCTGTACTGTGCGGCTGTAGCGGCATGTCGTGTAGCTCACGTCAAATTCGCAAATGATTCAAGAGCTACACGACCGAAACCAGCCGCACCAGCTTGGCAGTGCAGAATTGAAGGCCGTATTGGTGGGGCCAGAGCGCTCATCGGCAAACTAATCTGCTTCAGGGAGGGCAATACTCGCCCTCGAGTGATGCGCTTTGTGAGACGGGCGTTCTCGGGGACTGATATCAGTCCTCAAGACTATATGTCCTGTGTCACAGAGCGCATCGACTTCCTGAAGCAGAAAGTGTATGCATGGGCGAACCGTATTCGTAGGTTCAAGCGGCGAGTGGACCGATACACCCAGAACCGCACTTTCCAAAGTGATGAAAGGTGGGTATATAGAGCTTGGGAGCGACCAGACCAAGGTGTGGCTGACACGCGCCTACCGGATGATGATGCCATGTGTTCTTTTTGGCGTAGTATCTGGTCGGTGCCTGTCAGTCACACCGAAGGTGATTGGACTCGGGAAGTCGAGCGAGCCTGCGATCCAATACCAGAAATGGGGGCTATTACCATCTGCCCCCAAGATGTAGCTCGTGCAGTCCGTCCGTTGCCAAACTGGAAATCTCCAGGGCCGGACGGGCTGCACAACTTCTGGATTAAATGGTTCCAAAGGTCGCACGCTCGCTTGGCGGCTCAGTATCAGGTTGCTTTAGAGTCTAGTTCGCTACCCCAGTTTCTAACGACAGGTGTTACCCACCTGCTCCATAAATCAGGTAGTACCGCGGAACCCAAAAATTATAGACCGATCACGTGTTTACCGACGGTCTATAAAGTTCTTACATCCATTTTGAGAGCTAAAATTTACAATCATATAGACAGTAACTACATCATGTCTGTCTCTCAAAATGGATGTCGGAACGGGTCCCGTGGTACTAAGGAGCTGCTCCTCATTGGTATGGCCATTAGCCAACAGGTTCGTCGTTCCCGATAGGATCTTTCGACATGTTAGATAGACTACAAGAAGGCCTATGACTCGGTGCCACATAAATGGCTCATGAGGGTGCTGGAGTTGTATAAAGTAGATACAACTCTACGCACCTTCCTGACGTCATGTATGAGGCAATAGAGTACGGTCCTTCGATATCCAGGATGTCGAAACATCCAGAGGCATAGCGAGCCGATAAGGATCGAGCGAGGTATATTTCAGGGCGACAGTTTGAGTCCGCTTTGGTTCTGCCTAGCCCTGAATCCTTTAAGCACACTGCTGGAGGATTCAGGTATAGGCTATCGGCTGAGGAGAGGTGGTTAGGTTACATCTCACCTCCTTTACATGGATGACCTAAAACTCTTTGCCCCCAACAATTCGCAACTGATGGAGCTACTGAAAGTAACTGAAACTTTCAGTAGCGCCATCAGGATGGAATTTGGTGTGGACAAATGTGCGGTCATGCATGTAAAGCGAGGGGAGATTGTGGAATCCGTGGGAACCCAACTCTCGGATTCCATAAACCTTCGAGCCCTCTCCACAGCCGAAACCTATAAGTATTTGGGTATGTCGGAAGCGTTGGGCATCAACGTTACTGACATGAAGCAATCGTTGAAGAAGCGCTTCTTTGGCCGCCTGAAGAAAGTATTTAATAGTCTTTTATCAGGCGGAAACAAGGTGCGCGCCTTCAACGGTTGGGTCATGCCGGTTTTGATGTACTCTTTCGGCATACTCAAATGGACTCAGACCGAACTCGACGCCCTGGACAGGAGGGTCCGTACGCTGCTGACTGCATATCGAATGCATCACCCACGGTCATCGGTAATGAGACTGTATATCCCGCGAAAGTGTGGAGGTCGAGGGTT
Source organism: Polymixis lichenea (assembly GCA_949091785.1). Lineage (NCBI taxonomy): Eukaryota > Metazoa > Arthropoda > Insecta > Lepidoptera > Noctuidae > Polymixis > Polymixis lichenea. The sequence continues at coordinate 25,363,605 of OX420936.1, read as the reverse complement.
CTTAAACGCTAAGACCCTCCACAATCGCGAGATATGCAGTCTCAGGGAATATTTCCTGGGAGCCGACGTGGGGATGCATCGAGATATGGTCGCGGTAGACAAGGGCCTCACCCCGCTCTCCTTGGCTAAAGAGAACTGGCGCAAGCCTGTAGTGCTTGACACTAAAGATCGCATGGAAGTATGGCAGAGTAAGGAGCTTCACGGACGCTTTTTCCGGGCCCTACATGGACCCGATGTAGATTTACTAGCGTCCGTAGCCTGGCTGCGTTTCGGTGACCTCTTTGGAGAAACCGAAGGTTTTGTCTGTGCAATTATGGACGAAGTTATGATGACGAACAACTACCGGAGATTTATTGTGAAAGACGGCACGGTTGACATCTGTCGGGCATGCCACCGTCCGGGTGAATCAATCAGACACATTATCTCCGGGTGTTCTCGTCTAGCTAACGAGGAGTACTTGCATAGACACAACCTTGTAGCCAGGATTATCCACCAGCAACTGGCTCTGAAATACAGCCTTGTGGAATCAGAAGTGCCGTACTACAGGTATGTGCCCGACCCAGTTCTCGAAAATGGACATGTCACACTGTACTGGGATCGATCCATCATCACTGACAGGACTATTGTTGCCAATAAGCCTGATATAGTGGTGGTGGATCGACTAGAGCGGCGTGCAATGATCGTTGATATAACGGTCCCGCATGACGAGAACCTCGTGAAAGCCGAGAAAGATAAACAAATCAAGTATCTTGACTTGGCTCGCGAGGTTGTCGACATGTGGGATGTTGACTCAGCGAACATTGTACCGATAGTCGTCACAGCCAATGGCTTGATAGCCAAGAGCCTCGACCAACACCTGAGGAGGCTCTCGTTGGGCAGCTGGGTCAAGGGCTTGATCCAGAAAGCGGTACTCCTGGACACGGCTCGCATTGTTAGGAGGTTCCTCTCTCTGGAGCCCTGACCGCCGGTAGCTTGGACCCTGTTCCCGATACCGGTGGGCTACTATTTTTTATATTTTTAAATGTTTTTATATATTTTATATTCTAATATTTAAAAATGTAATTGATATGTGTATATTCTGAAATAAAGGATAATAATGTAGACAAAATATTTACGTGCAAAATGAGTTCAGAAAATACTTTACAGTTATTTTGACATCATAAACGTTAGAAATTGTCGTTTTTGAGCTACAATTTCGCCAGTTATTAGTGCATTTTCATGATTCCTAACTGTTTCTTCTACATCTAAGACATGCCCGAGTTTTTGTGCTTTGACATATTCTGACCACGCTGACGATCATTATTAATGGGCTGGAACCCATATTTTATCATTTTAATCAGTAAAACCGATTTATTTATAATGTAAACAATAACTTAAACATTGACGGCAACACGATGACAGATCTGAAAAGTTTCTTTTTTGACCACACCGTGGCTCTCGTGTCGATTTGTGCTGCCATCTATAGTTCGTGCACGTTCTCTATGCGGCACCTCCCCACAGACAATGGCTCACCTACCATCCTGCGCTGCATGCGCTATTACTTGTGCATTTGACGATCTTATGACTGCGTCAGCGACCGGAGGTCGCGCAACTGAATTTTGGACGAAAAATATTTTTTTTTTTGCCATTAATACGCTAAGAAGAAGGTTTATATGAATTGAACTGCATTTTTTTTTAATACAGCACTTATAAACGTTTACAAACTAATTATTCTTCCTCAGGTACAAGTAAACGACGGAGTGAGCGAGAGCCAAGCGCACGCGACTAGCAATCAGTTGCACGTGTCGCCGGCGCCCGCGCAGGCCAACCCGCCCGAAGTCAAGCGGTAAGTGCAAGCACTGTGCGGCCGAAACATGGCACATCGAGCTTCAGAAAGAGACACTTATGTGTATGTGACAGAGATGACGCTCTACAAAACCGGAATGTTAGTGAAACTCGATGTGTCATCACAAGCGCGTACTGTCATGTTGAGGGAGTGACTGATGAATTGTCGGTGATGACTGTTGAATGTACTGGTGAGCCTGACACCGTTAAAGACAATTCGCGATATTGATAAACTCTGACAACATCTAAGGGCGCTACGTTTCTTAGTTTTCAACTTAAAAAAATCACTTCGCTATATTATTTCTACATAACATTTTACACAGGTGATATTTTTAGAGCTGGTGAGCAAACAAGGTATTGGATTGGCGTCTGTTAAAAATGATATACGCCAAGTCGTTGCTCCCCGCTAATAAATTAATTATGTATCCAGCAGTTCCTCAAAATTTGCGAAGAGGACTAACGAACATCGACACAAACAGTCTGTAGCAGTCCCACTTGACCGAATAAGCCGGCGTTCATCGTTGGAAGGTTATCAGCAATACATTCAAGCAGTCTGCTTGATAAGTACAAGTGGCCGCGGGACTGGCGCCACCACTAACTGCAGACGACAGTACCGATACAGTGCTGTGTGACTAACGCTACGCTGTTCTTACTAACCACTGGGGTTACTCGAATGATAACTCTTCATGACTGAGAATGATTTATCTTTTGGACTTAACCGAAAAAAACTGTGCATTAAAACTTAACTTTTCGTAGCAGTGCTTGTACTCTACAAGGCTTTCAAAATTGTTTCCCAAATTATTGTAGGTTAGTCAATACTCATGACTGTTGTTCGCGGAACGATTTCGCTTAGATGTCACCTTTCCGGCCCTCAATCATGTAACCTTGAATTCAGAATCTCCGACCACTATCCGGTTTCGTCCACGCTCAATCTCATAAATATGCGACAAAGTTTAAATTACACACATCAAAAGTGTCTAGCGATCAAGCACGTTTTTACTCTATAAATCTGGTTTTTAATTATATTTTTAGGTAAAATTGACTGAAAACGTATCCATGGATACGTAAATTATGCCATTTGAATTTCGGTCGAAAGATAAAATTATTGTATCATGTCGTATTCCTATATTATTATAATGCTGCAACGGGTTTAAGGCCAAATCAGTCACAATTTTGTGACATAATTCTGAGTGGAGAGACGACGTCATTTGAGCCGAAAGGAAATATCAGAACTGTGGGAATGTTGGAAGCTGGTTCTCGGCAACGTGCTGTAGCAATCGCGAAGGCCGCTACGTGCACCACCTATTGTGCCCCGCAATTGCTAACCCCGCTTGCAATGGGCTCGTGAACTGGGCAGAAGAACGGGCGTTTTATATACTAGACGTACATGGTATTGGAGGACCCTTGGACGCCAAGAACGTTGAAAGTCATGCCAGGAAGTCCATGCATACAGTGGTGAAAGAATTATGATATGGGCGGGTATTTGGAATGGCGGAAGAACTGAACTGATTTGGATCAGAGGCAATCTCATTGCACAGATTCACGCTGAAACTATTTTGTCAGAAGTTGTCATTCCTTTGCGGAGCTAATCTAGCGCTTCATTTCTGCTTATGCTTGTTAATGCACGTCCACACTGCCAGAGTCGTTGCGAACACACTTGCCGCTAATATCAACGTGCTACTATGGCCTGCTCCTTCGCCACACTTGAATCCTATTGAACTCGCATGGGATATGCTTAAAGAAGAGCTCTGACAAATATGGATGCCGTACACACACCAGAAAATCTTTTCGCCTGTTACAATGGACGTGGGCTGCCATTCGGATCTTTTCATCACTTTTTAATGTTGTTAACTAGGGTGAAAAATCCAATATTCGCGAAATGTCTTTATTAAAGCAAAAACTATGAGTACTTCGTCGGTCTACAGCTAAACATACGAAAACATTTAATTTAATTTCAATATTTTTTCTAATACATTGATCCCTACACACGTTTGATGCGTGTGTGAGGATATAGGACCTTTTTACTACAAATGATCTCTCAAAAATAAACATACAATTCATAACGATAAAGTAGATGCGTAGATGGCAGTGGCATGTAAGATTCTGAATTGAAGTATAGATAGTGTGATGATGATCACGTACGGTAGCACACGGCACGTGTCATTCGAGTAGCCCTGCCGCCGGCGTGTCGCACGCGTGCTGTGACTCGATGCGTGTGTGCAGCTACAGCAAGTACTCGCTGCAGCACTCGCGCTCCACGGAGACGTCGTGCTCGTCGCTCAGCATGTCCGAGTCGCTGCTGCCCAGCGGACACGCCTCCAGGTGCCACGAGTACCACCCCACCCCACCCCACCACACTCCACCACACTCCACCACACTCCACCACACTCCACCACACTCCACCACACTCCACCACACCACACCACACCACATCACATCACACCACATCACACCACATCACACCACATCACACCACACCACACCACACCACACCTCACCTCACCTCACCACACCTCGCCTCACTTCACCTCACCTCCCGCCACCTCCACCGCACACGCCATCACATCTCTTTGCTACCTTTCTCACTTTGAGTCTAAACTTGCCTGTAGGGGTGCTGTTTTATCAACTGAATGTTCTGAACCTCATTTTCTGTTGCGTTCTTAGGTTTTTTTACCATTGTAAATACTATTTAAATAGGTAGCGCCAACTGTATGCGCTGAAAACATTTACATCAGATAGTGCTTAACTACTTAGTAGCATGTTGTATAGTCCTTGTAAAATTAATATTTGTGTAAGTTTAAGAGAATGCATTTTAATTACGACAATGTTGCAGTAACATCATTTTTGATTATGCGCCTTATTGTTGAATGCTAATATTTTAGATATTATTTCCACCATATAGCACGTCCACACATAAACATAGCACGTGGTCAGTTCCCCACGCGTCACTTAGTAACGTGTGTATGCACCGGTTTCAGACAAAACTCGTCGGAGAACAACAAGACAAACGACCCGCTGGTCGCGGTGCTCAACCAGTTCTCACAGCACTTCGAGAGGATCTCCAAAGAAGTGGTGAGTTGCACGTTCTCTTGTTACTTGAACTTAGCAAATACAAATGTTGTCTTTTCTTTTCAATTTCATTTAGCTCAATTTGCCGCGAATGTATCTTAACAAAGCTATCGCGTAATCGGTAGAAATAGAGTGAATTGTGTACTCTCCGTCCACAAATTAACCCACAGTAGGGATGTAAGCGTAACCATAGAATAAGTTACGAGCGTTAGATGGGGAACATGGTGATTAAGGCGAGACCAAATACACCGGTGTGCGTGTGATGTGCATGTGTACGAAACAAATAGTGATGTACTCACTAGCTGCCTCAACTTCGATTTTCGATATACATTGCAATGGCTTCGTATATCCTGATTTGAAGATGATTTGGATAAAATGAGTACGTACCTTAATTTTTAAAGGAACAAAATAAATCAAAACATCTTTGGTTTCACTGTAAAGTACGGCCACACACCTCTCGCACGCCTGGCATACAATTTTCTTTGCATTTTTGCGGTAATACGCCACATGTGCGAAGTCATTAATTTAATTTAAAATTTAAAAAACCCCCGACCCAAACAAAAACCTCTAAAAAGTAAAAATATAATATTTATTGGCCTTTTAAGTTGTTGGTAATATTTTGATCAAAGCATTATCGTGTAGGGGGGGCGGCTAATGAAAATGTTATCCTTTCTACAATAGCATGAATGAGTCTATAACTTTAAACCAAACAAAGTTCAACTCACCTGAGGTAATTGACCTTGCTATAATTGATGCAAGAGACAAACAAAGCCGTTCCCAAATTACCCAGTGATGGTAGTCGTAAACTCCCTCGACGGCTCAGGTCACAAATAAAAGATAAAAATTGTTTTCGTAAACTAGCCTTAAAATAATGGAATCCGTGCAACCGACGCCAGCTTTTCTCCAATGTCAAGAACATGCAGAAATGCATCAAGTCTAAGATCCAAGCCCTAAACGACAGTGTCTGGAACAACAAATTAGCTAAAATGACTAACCCTGCCTCAGACTCATGGAGAATGGTCAAGTCAATAAACTATCAGCCCTTTTCAATACCACGTGCACAGAGTTTTTAGACAGGGTAGGCAGAAAAAAAAACAAGAATAACCGATTGCTGTAACTACACAGCATGCAACCTGTGAGGCAATTAAATGAATTATATTGTTGTGTATTGAATATACGATTGACTTTACCTTATAGTTTGTATTAATTGCAAATTCGGTGTACAACTACTTTTCACGATCACTGGTTTTTATTTTTCACCGAAAGATAGTTTTGAAATTGCATCATTTTTTCTTTTCTCTATACACACACCACCTCAACAACTTTCACAGTGAATATAATCTATTTTTCACACTATTATTAACGTTAACATTTTAAATACATGCTATCCATAGCTCACAACCATAAAGAATAAATCAAACAAACAATGTCGTGGAAAATCGGAATATAAAAATAATACGGCAAAAAAGTAATGGTAGTTTATGTAGCGACAATTCAATGAAACAATGCTACTTTTAAAAATAGTCGCATAGCCAACTTTGTTCGGATAACTACGGTAAGTTTAGTAATTCGTCGTGTCAAAAGCCAGGGACTACCATGTACGGTTGTTTGCGTAAATTGTTACATTGTGTACCGCGTATGGATAGGAACGCACACACAATAAATCTGCATGACCACGGAAGAGACTCTTAGGTATTTAATCGAATCTGTGAGTTCGATGTACGGGCAACTACAGTTTTCTGGGCTAGGACAGGAGTGCAGCTGTATACAAGTTACAGACTTAGAGGCGGAACGTTTCGAGATGGCAAAGTTGATTGCCTTCGTTTTTTCTATGTTTAGCGTCAAAAGATTATGTTGCAGCCAGTTCGCAATAGCTTTAACCCCGTTTTCAACCGAGATCTTAACGTCATTCCGAGTTTTCCCATAGAAAACGATTGCGGTGTCGTCAGCATATGTAAAAATTTTAGCTTGAGGGATTCTCATGGCGCATAGTCCATTTATATATATGATAAATAGAGTAGGTCCCAGCACGCTTCCCTGGGGCACGCCAAATTGCACTGTGGTTGGGTCACTAGAATGTTCCCCTAGCACCACTTTTTGTGTTCTATCGTTGAGGTATGGATTAAACCAGTCCAGGCCAGTTCCACGAACTCCCAGCAGCGACATTTTTTTAATCAGGATTTTCCTATATATTGTATCAAATGCCGGTCCTTGACCTAGGTTGAGGGTTATAAAATCGGCTAAGTTGGTAAATGTATCCTCCGTGGACCTACCAACCCGAAAACCGAACTGATTGTCCGACAATAATCTATTTTGTTCGAGGTATGCGAGTAGTCATATAGATAAATTATCGAAAAAGCTAAGCTCTGCACCATACGCTGTTAGAAAAATTCGTAATTTAACTGATATAGAGACAGCCCGTTTAGTGTACTTTAGCTATTTTCATAGTGTAATGTCGTATGGTATTTTGTTGTGGGGAAATGCCGCTGACATTCAGACTATCTTTGTCTTGCAGAAAACAGCTGTTAGATCAATTTATAAATTAAGTCCGAGACACTCTCTCAGAGAGAAATTTAAGAAGATTAATGTAATGACTGTGCCTTCACAGTATATTTTTGAAAATCTTTTATATGCCCATAAAACACGCCTAAAAACCACCGCTAGAAAAGCTGCTTTAAAAAAAACCGCACCGAAAACGGTTCACCCGTTTAAGAGCATCGGTGCTACAGACACACACATAGCGGTTAAACTTATAACACACCTTTTTTTTGCGTCGGGGTTAAAAATGAAAAACGTGCGAAAGAAATGCTTTGAGTGAACTATTAATTTGATTTTGTTTCGTCTGTTGCAGGACACGGACGAGACGTCGTGGTCGCGCGTGGGCGAGCTGGCGGCGGCGGGGCAGTGCCCGTGCTGGTGCGCGCACTGGGCCGAAGTGCACGTGCGCTCACCCACGGGTGACGTGTGCTGGGTCATGCGCATGCAGAACCAGGTACGGCCTCGGCAGGTGTACACGGCGACACGACAAGCCTTTGTTGAGCTTACAGCCTGTGTTTCATAATCAGTATCATCATTGGCTGTCTTGTTCGACTCAATGCTGAGTATAGACCTCCTCCCTGTTGTGCCATGCCTCCCTGGTATATGCGGGCCTCGTCCATCGTCATATTTCATAATAATATTTATATTCATCATGTATTGCGTTCCATAATGTATAAAAAATGTTACAAAAAGGTTTCTACTTACGTACAAATTATGAACCCTTTTAGGGATAGCAACAGGGTAAAAACACTTTAAATCTGATTGCCCTGACGCGATAGTTCAAACAATTACTAATTCAACGAATTAACCTGGCTTGCCCGCCTTATTTTCTATCTAATCTACATGGTCACATTAAAATAAGTTAATGAAAGATCAGTGGCACTCCGGGAGTGCCGACAGAAGTGAAAACTTGAACAATTACGTGTGTATTTTTTTAACAGTGTCGCGAGTTCAATTGTTTTTGAAGTTTTCAGTTTAGCAAAACTCCGCAGACGGGTTGGGTCGATATCTAAGCTTGATCATCAAATCAATTTTTGTTGTGTCTAACAAGATAAAACAAAAAATGATTTGATGACATTTTTTATTGGATACTTTTGGACCACACCACTAAATCGAATGGCTGTAGAGCACAACTTCGATCCCAATTATTCTGTGAGTGAGCATTTCTTTTGCTTCATAACAGCTTCGTTCGTAACGGCTACTATGTGCCGGTTGCAGATGAACTGGGACTACCTGCTGGAGTCGCCGCTGCAGGACGTGGCCGCGCTGCTGTCGCCGGCGGGGCCCGGCGCCGGCGCCGGCCCGGGCCCCGCGCCCGGTGCTTGCGGCGCCGGCCCGGGCCCCGCGCCCGGTGCCTGTGGCGCTGGGCCGGGCCCCTCGCGCCCCGACACGGTGAGCCGCCAAATGCTAAGGAGGGACAGAATATGAGACCCGACCCCACCACCGAACACGACCATTATATCTGGAGCATCCGTGGAGTTTCTGGCCAGTGCTTCTCCATAGCAAACTACTTCGCTTTCCAATGGGCTGTAGCTTCACCTTTCTAACAAAGTCCTTGATAATTCTAAAATGCCTCTAAATGGTTTAAATGAAATAAATGCTTAGAGTTTGTAATTTAATTCTGTGACAGTGAGGCTCATTCGAGCCTCACTGCGTGATAAATGATAATACATCAAGGAGTGGTTCATTACAAAAAAAGGAAATGTATACCTTTTATTTGACAAGTATTCGGTATCGTTCCTTTGCAGAATTTCATCCTTACCAAAAGCACTAGCTCTGGATTCAACAGTACCTATGTTATACACGTTAAAAAAAAACAGTTTTTTCATAAAATTTCACCGTATAGGTATTGTACTTAATTCATGGTAACAGTTTGCACATGTATACACCACCAGGTCACCTCGTTTTAACATGATAAATGCTAACTCGCAGGGGTCCGACTGCGAGCCGTGCGCCCACAGCGCGTCGTTGGCGCCGCGGCCTGTGCCCGCGCACGCGCACGACGGGCCTGTGCCAGCGCACACACACGACGGACTTGTGCCCGCGCACTCGCACGATGGGCCTGTGCCCGCGCTCGCGCAGGACCTGCACAAGTCTAGCTCTGACAGTGTGGTCGGTGACAGGAAGACTCAGCACGCACACTCACACAGCATCATGCAACCACAGAAGTAAGTTACACAGTTACGAGACGAGTTTATAAAGATAATTTATTTCATTTATATATCTTTTAAATAGATTATGTTCTTTATATTTAACTAAATAGAAAATATCTAAAAATAAGATTAATTATAAATGAATCTTATTTTATTTCAAGTATGTTGTACTTAGACCTTTAGTGTGTAGTTTTTCCACATGGTGTATTTTAGGACAAAACTTTTACTTTGTTTTGGTCAAATAAATTGTATACTGTTTTGCACCTGTACGGTGGATACAATGTTATGGGACTATGGTTGTAGAAATTAAAATGGTTCTTTGTGCGTACGTATACCTCTTTTTGAGGCTGACTGTACCTGGTACTTGTTCACCATATCATCCTGCTATACCTATTAATCAAATTCATGTATTAACACTATTATTTGAAAACATTGTAAAAGTCAATCATTAAAAAAGACACCATATATTTTCTTGCTGGCTTCTCCCTAGGAAACGATCAAGTGGGACCGTGCACCTAGCTTCTGACGTTTCTTAAATGCTTTTGTAGGTTTGTGTGAAACAAAATATAAACCACGTTGACGCTGTAAAGCAGGGGTCTCCAAACTACGGCTCGCGGGCCCTCCAGGGCAATCAATCTTGCCCGCGACAGCTTAACACTAGTGTCATCAATCTGGTCCGCGACAGCCAATGTGTTACTGTTGTTACTTTTACTCTGATAAGTTGAAGAAGAAAACAGAAATGATTACGCAGAAAACTTAAGTATCTGAGCTTAAGTATATTAATAACCAACAAATAATTGAAATTAATCCCACTAATCACAGTAAAACAAAAAGAAAACAATGAGATTTATATAAATTTGATTTTCCAACGACACTAGTTTGTGGTTGTGGATCAATTTTACTTGTACCAATTATTAAAAGAGATTTAAGATGCTCATCGGTTAATTTAGATCTGTAAACATTCTTTGTGTACTTCACCTTGGAAAACGTTTTCTCACATAAGTAAGTAGTACCAAAACCAGAAAACAACCCACGAGCAAATTTATGCTAATTATCAAACTGTGCCAACTCAAAATTCCAACAAAGATGAATTTTGATATTTGTTCTTAATCATATCACTGCACTGTAAATCAATAATATCCATTTGTACTTCTGGAGCCAGGGCTTCAAAGATTTTGAAAAAGCTTAATTCCATTCGCAATGACATCAAAGTCTGAGAAACGAGTATCAAAATTTATCTTTAAAGCACTCAAAGTTTCGATTGCAAAATCGACGGGAAATTCAGTCTCTGTAGTGTGGCTGAATATTTCACAGGTTTTAAAATGTGTGAAACTTTTTTTGCGTAATTGCGATTGAAATAGTATTATGTTCTGCCTGAAGGATTTGAAATTGGTGAATAAATCAGGGAGAAGCCGATTTTCTCCTTGCAATCTCAAATTTAGTTCGTTCATATGATTTATCAAATCGACACAGAAAGGCACAACTTCCACAGCCATTCACTATTTTCTAAATCGGTTAAAGGGCAATGCTTCTCATTAAAATAAAATCGATCTGTGCTCGAAGTTCAAAATAGCGCTTAAGGACTTATCCGCACAAGGACTGTTGATATAAAGATAAGATAAAGATAAAGATAATTTTATTTCGCAAATGTGGGTACAACAGATAACAAAAAATGATAACAAGATCAGCCATATTTTACCATGTAGGCATGCAAAAGATACACAAAAAAAATAAAAAAATATACATACTAAATTAAAAAATCTTTTTCGATAAGGAACTCATTCAAACTATAGTAACATTTTGCCACTATAAAATATGAAAATATATAATATATATTTATATTTCATATTGATATGAAATGAAATGAAATGTTTATTTATGTAAGTAGATCTTAAAAGACACTTTTACACGTCAACATTTTGTTGGTCAATATTTTAAAAACTAGATGGCGCCGGCATTTCCTAGCAAAATCAAAATCAAAAGTCATTTATTCAAATTAGGCTGAGAATCAGCACTTTTCGAACGTCAAAGTACATGAGACAGTCCCCCAAAACGCCCACCCTTCACCACTTCCTAGTGCTTTAGCTGGGAAGAAGAAGTGGCGGACCAAACTCCCCAGCAGCACAGCTGTCTGTTTAGTCGGATAGACTTGATTCTATACATACATAGGCAAAGTAATCAACATTACGAGACACAGAACTTAAAAAAATGTCATTTATGTCAGCTAGCCATGCCAATATACCAACAAATAAAATGAAAAATTAACTCAAGCGCATAAAATAAAAAGTAAACAAAGCATATACCAAAATAAAAGTCTCCTGGTATAAATGCCGTGATAGCTTACATAAGCAATGCTGGATTATGTTTACAAATGATAACCTAGGACCATCGACGTAAAATAAATAAACAAGTAGGTAATTACTAGCAACAATAACAAAATCATGGTCAGCAAGACGACCAGTCACCACAAGCAGCACCCGTTCACGAGCATAACGCAAAGATCAGCCATTACCCCCCTCGCCATATTTGAGGGAAAGAGGTAACCCGATCCCCAACGCTACCGCAAGCAGTGACATCTACGGGAGCATGACGAACTTGCTGCCGGTTACTCAGGCAAGAATAGAATTATCAATTGTCGAGGTCGCTAGCTAACCATAATGCCATACAACTCTTCAAAAAAAAAAATTGTTATAAGTAAAACATGTCAATAACTAATGAAAAAACAGATTATAATTTAAAAAATTACTTAGTCAATAAAAATATATATATATCAATAATTATATGAACCCATATAACCTGTCTCTAGGTACGATTCTGGAGAAAGAACATAAACATTGTCTGGAGTTAATCACAGCGACCAACTATTTTTGTCATTTAAATAGTCGTTGATGGAATAGTAAGCCTTTAAACACAGGTTGGACTTTATTTGAGCTTTAAACGCATCAAAAGGCAAATCTAGCAAAGCAGAGGGAAGCTTGTTATAAAAGTTTATACCAAGCCCAACAAATGAATTATGAACCTTATGAAGCCGGTGAAAAGGAGCACGTAGTTTGTCCTTATTTCTAGTGTTTACGGTGTGAATATCACTGTTTTTAGTGTACAAGTGTATATTTTGTTTGATATATAAGATATTGGCAAAAATGAATTGTGATGCTACCGTGAGAATACCAATTTCTTTAAAAAAGTCCCTCAACAAAACTTTGGCACCTAGCTGGTAAATTGCTCGAACAGCACGTTTTTGAAGCACAAATATATTTTGAATATCAGCAGCTTTGCCCCACAGCAAAATACCGTAGGACATAACGCTGTAAAAATAACTAAAGTAGACTAACCGAGCTGTATCGACGTCAGTGTATTGTCTTATTTTTCTGACGGCGTAGGCGGCTGACTGTTCCCTGAGAAGAAAAGCCGAAACAAACTCAGATAAATGATACAATGTAAGACTAATGGGTTTGAACCACCATCATTTTCTACCGCCTTTCACACAAGTGCAACCACTCCTTTATTTTTACCAACATATTTTTGCCTCCCATCAGTTGTGATAGATTTCAAATTTTTCCATCGAAGGTTCTTTTTATTAATGGCATTTTCAACTCCCTTAAAAATATCTGCCCCAATTGTCGTGTAATGAATATTATCAATATCGAGAAATTCTTCATACACTTCATACATAGCTTATAACTACTCCGCGAATAAAAATCAACACCTGAGCAGTATCTGACACATTCGTTGACTCATCCAAGGCTAGAGAAAACCACTCAAGATGTCAATTTTTGTCAGACAGTTGAGATGATATATTTTCTGCGATGTCTTGCACCCTCCGAGCCACGGTGTTTGCTGACAAACTGACACTTTTAAATAAGTTTAACTTTTCGGGGCATATTTCTTCGGCTACTGCAATCAAGCATTCTTTTATCATTTCTCCATCGGTGAATGGTTTTCCACGTTTTCCGATTTCAAGAGCCACACGAAAGCTGGCGCGAGTTGCAGACTCTTGTTCAGTATTCGCTTTGGTAAACAAAGATCGCTAAGATTTCAGTCCGCGCTTCAAAGCTTCAATTTTTTCCGTCCGCAAACTTCCTGTATATTTGGAGGAATTTTGTAGATGTATCGATTCATAGTGTCGTTTAATGTCATATTCTTTGGGAACAGCTATGGTTTCATTACAAATTAAACATAGCGCCTTATTACTGGACTCGAATCACAAAATACTGAAAGTTCCATTTATCTTTGAACGTTCTGCTTTCACTGTCAATTTTTCGTTTCTTTTCCATACTAATAAATCACACGCCGCTAGCCTTTTTATATGCAATTACTGAATCTCGAAGTGATCGGAATATACTAGCCAGAACTAGAACTTTCTGGAACCAACGCGGAAATTCTCAAATATTTAATTACGACTAATGCCATGTTAGTGGGTAGCTGAAATAGATAGTGCATAGTATAATACATAGTATCACTACTCGCCACTAGATGTCGTTAAGTGTCACAATACACAATAGTAATTGAAATGCAAAAAAAAAGCGGAAGTTTGCTTAGGTCGTGCACTTTGCTACTAGTCTAGAAATATAGTTAAGGGCAGAAAAATTAAAAAAATTTGGCCCTTGGAACATACTGAAAAAATCATTATGGCCCTGAAACCTTCAAAGTTTGGAGACCCCTGCTATAAAGAATATTTGTTCAACCCCCTATTTAACGTTATTGTTTGTGCAGCAGTGTGGCCGGCAGTAGGATGAGCACGCAGCCCATCAACATCCCCGGCTCCCCGCAGCGGCAGAGCTCGTCCTCCACCACCGACGACGACGACATGCTGCTCATTGTGCCTGAGGTGAGTATGTACTGCCTGCCTTACGTTGTTGTACAGTGCAGGGCATAGTAAAAAGACGTTTAACGAAACCCAGAGTAACTTGTTCTTTCCGTCATTGGCATCGCTTTGTTGTACTGGACCACGCCCAGGCACCTTAGGTACGGCCATATTGAAGGTCAAGATGCCAACTATTTCGGAAGTTGTTTTTACAAGAAAAGAAGTTTTGACGTTATAATTTAAGTGCCTCCAAGATCGCTGTGCCGTTGCATACTTTCATAAGTACAATGTATGTCGTGCGTTACGTGTTGTGGTACCGTAAACGGTGATCGATACACCAAAAATAAAAGTCTTCAAGCAATTTTATTTTTGTACCCTGTTACTCGGTTTGATGTACAAAACGCTTAGACGACGGCTATCCGATAGGATCCTCCCACCCGTGCGGTGTACAGTGTAACGTATCGTGTCGACCCGCCTGGCACAGGGCAAGTCCCGGCACCCGGTGCGGCGCTCCAACTCGTCGCCCGAGATGTCGTCGTCGTGGAAGGCGAGCGTGGCGGCGCGCGAGCCGGCGCACGCGCCCGCGCACGCGCTCGTCAGCCTCGGGCCCGACGACCTCAGCGTGGACCCCGACGAGATGATCCTGCTGCCTAGCTGTGAGCCCACGTCAGTATACACCTGCCTTTTTCATTGGAAACGAAAATGACACATTTAGTATCGAGAACACGGAATATTAGCACACTGCCATTGCACCGAAATTATATTTGTAAAGTTTCAGCTAGGAGCCCCGTGGTCCACCATAGGTTTAATATTATCAAACTCCTAAATGCCGAGAAATCTTCACTAAAGAATCAGCTTCAAAGTCCAACTCTGAGTTATCAAAGCCGCCAGATCCACACTTTCTTCATCAGATTTGCCTATTTAAGGCATTGTGTGTTAGGCCGCACACGATCCAAAATCAACAGCTCCGAAAATCACTTTATAGTAATTGGTCTATTCACGGGGCTCGTATCTAAAACTGTTTCAAAGTATATTTGGTGTTTTCCTTATGGTCCACCAGGTATCAAGGTTTTCTCACAATGCCTCTGGGCTCCGTACAGTCTGTGTTTTTTTGTTTTGTAATGTTAATTACTTTGGTATGCAAACTAGTGGTATGCAAAGTAATTAACATTACAATTTACTTTATTGTATAGAATCTAGTTCTTCAAACGGAACAGACAGCTGCGGTGAAGGGTGGGCGTTTTGGGGGGACTGGGTCATGTTGTTTCAACCTTCATATACTTTGATAGATTTTTTTATTTTTCTCATGTCCCCTCGGCTGCACTGGTCATAAGTAAAACGTGTAATCACTCGGTACAGTAGCAGCAGTACATCGCTGTCGATGCACGCCACGAAGAAGGCGGCGAAGAAGAGCGACATGCGCGTGTCGTGCGAGGCCATCCCCGAAGAGATGTCGGGCACGTCGCCGCACGCCGCGCACCCGCACCTCATGACCTACAACTCCGACCCCGGTACGTGCGAGCCCGTTGTCGCGCGAGTACGCGGTTCATATGAATACTAGTGACCCGCCCCTACTTCGCATGGTTTAACGACTTGACGAAATATATAAATATGTAGTCGCGCGATCAATAAAATCGCGTGTGCACGTCATCAGTCAAGTCAACGGTCGCATACTCGCGCGACGCTCGGTTGCGGTCACCAGTCCGGGCTACACACACTATACGAACGATTCGTATAGTATGTGTAGTACATAGCAATTTGCCTAAGTCAAAGTGGCCGGAAACATGGTACATAAATATGTATGTAGACCTAATCTGAAATGAGATAAGATATTCATACATTTCAGATTAGGTCTACATGTGAGCAAAATAAAATCGCAGAATAAATAGGTGCAAATAGTTTGCGGTCGATTGACGATATTGAGCCTCTAAACATAATCGAAGGCACCACACTAAATTGATCCACACGGTCGGGATCACTGATCGACCTAAATAGACTGCAGTCTAGCTATCTTCATGCAGTAGGCCTGTGTTCAGCAGTGGACTGGAGCTTCCAGGATGATAATGAAACAAAATTATCACAAAAACATACGAAACTCTTGGTTTTATGCCAAAACAAATTATTGTTATATAGTTCTACAAATCATGAAACAAATTTACTTATTGATTTTTCGTTATTGTAACAGAACATCTTAAATTGCAAAAATCCACTACCTACAAATAATGTCTCTAACACACGATGACCCAACATAAACTGTGCACTTTAAATAATAATATAGAAATGTAAGTGGAAATAACAACATGCATAAATAAATAATAATGTAGACTAGATTACTTTCTACGAGCGTTTATACAAATAGAAAACAGACAACAGACCGTCGGTTTGTCTATGATGAACGTTTGTAGAAGGTACGCGTCTACAGCAGCAGTGTGTCTGGAAGTATGGTGTGTAGAGAGCATTAGAGGCGGAGTAAACGAGCTGCGACTCGCGACGGCGCGGCAGATTACATTCTGTTACTTGGCTCCTTTGGCACCACGTAACTATACGATTGCAGCAGTTACACGAGGAGCGCTAGTTTTTGATATACTCTCAGTGACAGTCATTGTGGTCCCAATTAATCTGCAGGCCTTGTGGCATGTGGCATATCATAAAAAAATCGTAAAAAAGAGAGCTTAGCAGTTTGAAATAAAGAAAAACTCTATTAACTTACATTCCTAGGGAACGTGCTCTGGCATAATTCATTGCAAAAGTAAATTTTAAACCTTTCCCGAATTCAAAATTATCCACTTAAACCAAAGTCGGAAGCAACGTGGCACTTGTTCTTATGGTCACAAATTGGCGTTGAGGGCCACATTTACTTCCGTTGAGTATATTTTTACATAAGTAACTGTAAGCAGCTACCGAACCAAACCTTTAGTAACTGTAACGGGCTGACCGGTGCCCTCCCTCCCGGTGTCGAAGCAGTCGATGTAATCTGTCCCGGCGCAGTCGCGAGCTGCAGTAGTGTCGTGCGGTGAGGGAGTGTGGGCGAGTGTGTGACGTGTGCGTGCTGTGCAGCTATAAGAACGCGCACGTGTGCAGGCACGGCCGACGCGCCCGCGCAGCCGGCGCCCCAGCACCACCAGCACCACCAGCTGCAGAAGGTATGCACTTTTTACTTATTGACTTCTCTTTACAGCGCGATAATAAGGTTAAGTTGCAAAATTATAATAAGGTTACGGTAGGTCGCAAAATTATAATAAGGTTACGGTAGGTCGCAAAATTATAATAAGGTTATGGTAGGTCTCAAAATTATAATAATGTTACGGTAGGACGCAAAATTATAATAAGGTTACGGTAGGTCTCAAAATTATAATAATGTTACGGTAGGTCTCAAAATTATAATAAGGTTACGGTAGGTCTCAAAATTATAATAATGTTACGGTAGGACGCAAAATTATAATAAGGTTACGGTAGGTCTCAAAATTATAATAATGTTACGGTAGGTCTCAAAATTATAATAAGGTTACGGTAGGTCTCAAAATTATAATAATGTTACGGTAGGACGCAAAATTATAATAAGGTTACGGTAGGTCGCAAAATTATAATAAGGTTACGGTAGGTCGCAAAATTATAATAAGGTTACGGTAGGTCTCAAAATTATAATAATGTTACGGTAGGACGCAAAATTATAATAAGGTTACGGTAGGTCGCAAAATTATAATAAGGTTACGGTAGGTCGCAAAATTATAATAAGGTTACGGTAGGACGCAAAATTATAATAAGGTTACGGTAGGTCGCAAAATTATAATAAGGTTACGGTAGGTCGCAAAATTATAATAAGGGTACGGTCGATCGCAAAATTATAATAAGGTTACGGTAGGTTGCAAAATTATAGTAAGGGTACGGTAGGTCGCAAAATTATAAGTTTACGGTAAGTCTCAACATTCCAATATTTGTTACGTTTTTTGCAATTTCTGGGGTCAGTGTCAGGTATCATGTTGATCAAATTATGATTAGAGAATTAAGTATAATCATTGGAATCATCAATACCTACGTAATGCAAAAAGCGTATACTCCATTTGTTATAACATTAGAAAAACAGGCTCGTAGAAGCAAGAGTGCAAAACATTTTATTTTTAATTAAAATTCGAAAATAGTAAATAATGGTTTCATTAAAAAAATTACATTTTTTTGGTAAAGTATTATTGTTTGTCCCCTACATACAATAATAATTTATGAAAATACTGTTATTTTTTAAGTACTACCTACCTAAAGATGTAAATAATAAGACAGGTAAAAGATTTTTTTGTAATATAAATAATCTTTTTACAATGGCATGTTCACAAATTTTTCACCCTTCCTCTTCTTTAATCATAAGAGCAATACAAGTTCGTCAATTCTCAGACATAATGTTTGGTGTTGTGTAATTGTTAGTTTCCAAGGACTTTAGTGCTTTCTCAAGCTCTTGGAAACATTAATCTAAGAATTGAAGATCTTGTTTTGTATTGATACAACTTCACCAATTTAAAATGATTTACTACTAGATTTTGCCCGCGGCTCCGCCCACGTGGATGTCGGTTATCGCGTATAAAAAGTAGCCTATCTCCTTCTCCATATCCCGGACTACATCTCTGCCAAATTTCATGACTATCGGTTCAGTGGTTTAGGCGTGAAAGCGTAACAGACAGACATACAGAGTTACTTTCGCATTTATAATATTAGTAGGAATGTAATATGTTTTTATTTTATTTGGACCAATTTTCGAAATAATGAGCATCCATTTTCGAAGGCTAGTCTCCATCACCCTTCTTGGCTTCTAATTGTTCGGCATCCGTTAAGAATCCTTCTGTGGATCCAGTCAAATTAAATGAAAACAAGTGAATCATTCTGTGGCGGGAGCCTGTTACTTTACTTCTGGAAATATATCTTACCTATAATAAAGTAGTAACTGAGTTAGTAACTGCAGCGCGACTGTCTTTGTTTGGGTTAATCTAACACCCATATAAATGGAAGTCCAACGATTAGGCAACATTTTAGAGTTGGTATAGTAACAGTGAAATAAAATACGTCCCCAGCACTGTCCACCCCTGCTTCTTTTAGATTTTTTGCATTGACACTATAATTTATAGCAACAACTAAATAAGTTATTTAAATAAAAGGGGATCCTGCCGTTTTTCCAAAATGATTTTGACAAAATATCATTATCCAAACAAATTTTAGCAACATTTTAAAAACCAATGCAATATTTGGAATGATTTTATGCACATTTTCATTTGGTCAAATATTACTCGGCAAAATATTACCAAGCTTATTGTCATTAAAGTATTTGGTTTTTAATGAAATTATTTATTATAGCAAATAATCTTTAGACAATAAAAATTTTGTCAAATTATTGTTATGAAAAAAATATAAAGACGTAAAAAGATTTTTTGGGAAATATGTAATTAAAAATGCACTCTTATTTTAATATAATCATTTACTTGATACGAAATATTTGTAACTTACATATATTTTTTTTTGCGATGAACATTTTATTTCAGAGTAATCCGATTTGTGTTGCAGAATTCGAATGGTTGTTTTCCCGCAGCGAAATGGTTTTGTCTTGGTCATACAATAGTTTTATAAACAAATAAAATATTAGAAACAAAAAATGGCAGATTAACCATTGTGAAAAATCACCACATGCGAGAGTTTATTATTTCTTGTTTAGAATTTTTCCCAAGTGAAAAAACACCTTATTAATAAAACTTTGTCGTTGACTGAATAGAAAAGGTAAATTGAAGACTGACGATACAAAATATTTGGCTTATTTTTATTTTGCGTAAAATATGTTTTACCAAGTGAAATATTTGGCTACATTGAAATTGGTAAAAGTACTATTTGGAAAGCAAGTTATTGTTTAAACGTTCACTTGCCAAACATTAGGTTTGCGTTACAATTATTTGTGAAGAGTTTATTTGCTAAGTAATAATTTGGCAAATTAAATTATGCCGAATTTTTTTTGGAAAGTGATAATTTGTAAAAAAAAATTGTGAAACAAGGGAGACCCAAATAAAAGCCTCGTAATTTACCAAGATGATAGATGGTTCAATTGAGTACAATTAATGGTGACAGCTGGTAAATAAATTGATTATAACACATTCGGCATCATTCTTAACTGTAACAGAGTAAGATCCTTATCCCAGAGCTTTATGACATAACTTATTTTCACAAAGATGAAGCCTTAGGTTCTGAGTAGTGTCTCATGTACTTTTAATACCTGTGTGTTTGTGGAGTTCGCTCAGTGACACCTGGGTAGGTACCAGGGCAGAAAGGTAACTAAAAATAAGAGGCAGTTAACTTAACATGGCTAATTTTTATATATATATTGTAGAATATTACTCTGAAGTAATATCAAAAGTATCAGACTCTTTCTATGGAAAGTTCCGGACTTTTGTCAGACGCTTTAAAGCTCTACAAAAAATAAATGAACTTAACTTTTTTTTACATGTCTGATCTTTAAATATGTTATTAAGACAACTATGACAAAGTCATATTTAATCAGTCTGACAAATTGTAATGACCAAACATCCGTTAAACACAAAAAATCATGAGAATGAGCACGAGAGCCTTATGCATGCGTTTTAGAGCCAGTGAGACATCCAGGGTAACTCGGTTCTCCTTCTGAAACTCACAATCTGTTTTAGTCTATTGTGTATGCGCCATATATAAATATTAATTACATCGTTTTATATCATATTTGCATCAAATAGCATCATAAAAACTTTTTTTCGACAAAATATATTACGTAAACAAACCGTTGCTCAAAATTGTATGATGAATTTTGATTGTTTTACAACGAATTGAGTGTATTTTCAAGGTTTGTAAAGCTCTTACTATTAATAACCCTATGTATTTGTCAATCGAGGTTTAAGTATTTCATACGATACTATTTATATTTTAATTTTTTGCATGTTCGAGTGCCAAAAAGGTCGTTGACCTCTGACCGTTACCATTATTTAGAGAAAGATATCTTAGTTTTTCGGTTTGTTTAGTGTTTTTCGGTCGGTTAGAGTTTTTCGGTTTGTCGAAAAAAAGTTTTTATGATGCTATTTGATGCAAATATGATATAAAACGATGTAATTAATATTTATACAGGGTTATTTGTAAAACACCGGTAACCTCTCAGGACTATATTACTAACATCATAAACAACAACTTTTGTTCTACGACTTTTTACAAAACATAATACATTTACCAAAAACAAACCTTAAATATTTCGTTGTCCTATGTAACACATTTCAACTCTGTATTTTGCTGTACCTACATACATTGCCGCGCACTGTCCTCGTAGTAATACTTTTGGGTAAGTAACTCGCTACGCTACGGTTCCCGCCTTTTTACGCAAAAGCCAAATTATACCTACAATCGAACATTTCACATGGAAATAACCTTGATATTTCACGGTACCTATGCACTGAACACCGTAATGAAAACAAACTAACAATGACATCTCACATTTTCTGTAAAGTTACAACGTTATAGCACTTGATAAAAGTATTTTGTATACGTACGTCTGGGAATCGTATGGCGTATTGGCGACACGCTTCCGAAACATTGTCATCACACCTAGCTAGCATTCGCACCATTTCCGTGTACTCGAAATTGGAATATTGATACGCCATCATGTAAAGATAATTACGTATACGTCTGCACTGCCGAATTTCACTACAAGGACCCGTAATGACGCGACGCAAGCGCATCAAAGCAAACGAATGACTGAAGGCCGCCCGTAAATAGGTCAAGTTCAAGCGCCCCCGCCGCCCCCTACCCCGCTCCCCTCGCTATTGTCGGTACTACCTATCGCTTTCTTTTGCTTCGCATAGACTTCGTAACATTTAGAGCGTTGAATTTAAATATTTTTATTTTTGTATGTAAATCTGATGAATTAAAATATGATGAATTTTTAAAAGTCATAGAACAAAAGTTGTTGATTATGATGTTAGTAACGTAGTCCTGAGAGGTTACCGGTGTTTTACAAATAACCCTGTATATGGCGCATACACAATAGACTAAAACAGATTGTGAGTTTCAGAAGGAGAACCGAGTTACCATGGATGTCTCACTGGCTCTAAAACGCATGCATAAGGCTCTCGCGCTCATTCTCATGATTTTTTGTGTTTAACGGATGTTTGGTCATTACAATTTGTCAGACTGATTAAATATGACTTTGTCATAGTTGTCTTAATAACATATTTAAAGATCAGACATGTAAAAAAAAGTTAAGTTCATTTATTTTTTGTAGAGCTTTAAAGCGTCTGACAAAAGTCCGGAACTTTCCATAGAAAGAGTCTGATACTTTGATATTACTTCACAGTAATATTCTACAATATATGTTGTTCTACTCATTACCAAGCCTATTTAATCTGCATTAAAACATTGAATCGACGACACATATTCTACTATCTCGTACAGTCCACAATAGATATTGAACCTTATTACAAGCAACTTATTGCAACCTTATTATAATTAATTAAAACAACTTATTACAACCTTATTACAATATTATTATAAGAAACATTTTGGTCCAAACGAACCGGATAGATCAAGTGATAAGGAAACCGCATTCCAACGCCGAGTACAATGCAAAAAAGTTGTTGTTAAAATGTAAACACGTATTTGTCGTATTTTGACAAATTGGTGATTTTCAAGATATTACGAGTGACCTGTGTTATCGAGCTTATCTTCAAGAACTGCGCTTCATATAGGTGTAAATATCACACGTAAAGAACCACTACAACGATGGAAACAGCCGATCAATTCTCAGTGAATTGTAAGATTTATACAACATCATTGTTAAAACGAAAGAAAACTTTAAGAAATGTCCCAAGGCACGCTTAACCACCGGGTATTTAGAAACAAAAATACAGTGTATTGACGAGAATTGGGTAACGTTTTAAAGCGCACATAAAAATGTATAAATAGTGGTAACGAAAGATAAACGTAAACATTTCGAGTATTTTAATAAGGATGAATACATTTTATGTGAAGAAACGATTATGCAAATTAAAGCCGACATTAAGGATTAACGGCAGCAGCATCGGCTTCTGGACAAGCTAAAATGATTGTCGCTGCTTCCAACATATTAAACCAGAATGTACAAGCTCCACAAGTCAAATTACCAAGGGTACAATTGCCTTCATTTACGGGTAATTACGAAGATTAGCCAACTTTTCAAGACTTGTTTTTGTCATTGGTTCACCAAAACGCAACACTCAGCAGTGTACAGATACTCCATTATTTGAAGACGAGCGTCACTGGCGAAGCTGGAGTCTTGCTCAAGCATATTCAAATCTTTGAAGAGAATCCCAAGCTTGGGACATTCTGAAAAATCGATACAGTAACAAGCGTCTTATAGTTACGTCATTACTCAAGCGCGTGTTTAATCGAAAGAAACTGCCTAACCAGACTGGTAACTACATCAAGTCCTTGCACGATACTACTACAGAGTGCGTTCATAGTCTGAAAAATCAAGGCCTTAAAATTTAATCTTGGGATCCAATGATTGTGTTTGTGGTCGTGCAAAAGATGGATATGGAGTTACATAAAGAGTGGGAAGAACATGTGAGTACAAATAACGGTGATACGCTGCCAACGTTATCCTCATTAATGAAATTTTCAGAATCAAGATTTCGTACGCTTGAGCTGATATCAACTCCTTCGTCAAAGGAAAAGGTTCGAAAACGTTCGCTGCATATTTCTACTGCTCAAAAGAATGAATGTTCTATGTGTAAGGGTGACCATTCACTCAGTCATTGCAAACACTTTGAAAAAATGGAACCGCCTCAAAGATATGAAGTAGGTAGTAAAAACCAAGTTTATCTGTTTTAATTGCTTGGTTCCTGGCCACTCCGTTGTAAATTGTAGGCTGTCCACATCACGCAGACTGTCGAAAACGTCATCACACGCTTCTTCACCGAAAGGGAAAACCACAGTTACCCAAAGTTAACCAAGTAATGAAACACAACCGAAGGAAACAACGCAAAACAATGTAGAAGGTGGAGAAGAAGTCAAAACGAGCGTCAATACATTGATGACGTCACAATCACAAATTTACACCGGGAAAAGAAACAGAATTGCACTATTAGTACGAAGTGAAGATGGACATACTACTGTGTTGCGGGCGCTAATAGATCCCGGATTAAAAAGTTGCTTTATTTCCGAAAGAGCCGCTCAAATATGACAGCTTAGAAGACAACCCTTCTGTGTGAGATCGAATCCTGCCTAAATACGTGCCTTCTGTTTCCTGTAGAAGATCATGACGGCGACACTATCCATCCCTTGACGGCTGGTCATTTTTTAATAGGAGAGGCCCCTGCTGTAATTCCTACGTCCGACATGCGAGATGTTAATTTAAACCATTTATCTCGCTGGAAGTACACACAGAGGCTGTTGAGAGAACTGTGGCAAAGATGGCAGAATGAATATCTGTCTAGATTACAACAGAGGCCGAAATGGATAAAACCCAGGAAAGAGTTTGGAATTAATGACATTGTCTTAATAAAACAAGACAATTTACCGCCTGGAAAGTGGTTGCTTGGTCGCATTATGGCAAAGCATAGGACCAGATAATGTTACAAGTTTATAGCGTCAAAAGTGCCCGTAGTGTATCACTAAATGATGTCCTCTCCCAGTGAAATCTCCCAATAGTGCGCCACGATTGCGGCGGTAAGTCCCCTCTCTGAGGAGTGGATTGAGAGGCGGCACGGCGTCCTCACCTTCCGCCTGACGCAGGACCTCACCGGACATGGGTGTTTTTCGGGACGTTCCTGTTTCGCATAAGGCTGTAGGAAACGCCCGGGTTCTTCCACTACGAAGACCGCCCTGAGAACACGGTGGAGGTCTG
The DNA here is from genome assembly GCA_949091785.1 of Polymixis lichenea. Lineage (NCBI taxonomy): Eukaryota > Metazoa > Arthropoda > Insecta > Lepidoptera > Noctuidae > Polymixis > Polymixis lichenea. The sequence continues at coordinate 25,338,350 of OX420936.1, read as the reverse complement.
CCCGGCTTGGGCGGAGCACCGCCGTGTCCTCGTGGAGGCGATCGGCGGCGGCGATCTCTCGCGTCCGGCCTTGGTCCAGGCCATGGTACGGAGCAAGAGCATGGGTAGCCGTCACCTCCTTCTGCGAAGCAGTAATACTTGGAGGCGATGCACGTGAAGAAGAGGCAATATATCCGCCCTCACGGCCTTAATCGCCGCAGGAGACGCCCTGGATGTCGGAAATCCCAGGCTAATTCCCGGCCACCGTAGGCGCGGACTTGCGGACGGCGAGTAATGGGTAGCTCGCTAAGATAAAGATCGGGGATCTTGGACTACATGTTTACTGTACTTACAATACAAAGTGAGCCTCAGAAACAACCTTTTTAAAGTACTTATTGTAATGCTACTGTAAATATTGTATGTGAAAATTAGAATTTGGCGGGCTACTTTGACGCTTTTGCCTTAACAGAATTTATATGAACGCTCTCCCTTAAAAAGAAGAAATTTATTATAAACCCAATCGAATAATATTGGAATAACTTTACAATCATTCGTGTCGAAAAATGAAAGTAAGTAAATATCGTGTGTGTAACTAAATATTTCCGCCCCCTGCAGACGGCCAGCGACGGCACGGTGCCGGAGGGGCTAAGTGCGCGTGCGCGCGCGTCGGGCCGCGACGAGCTGCCGCCGCTGGCGCGCTCCAAGCGCTCCAACACCATCTCCGTCATGAGCCCCACGCGCCGCCACAGGTGAGGGACCACTGAACATATTCGCCCAGCGACGGCGGTGCGCGCGCGCCGGTCTGGCGAACCACCATAGTCTTTTAAAAATCTACTGTTTCTGTCAGTCGTTTGAAGATGATTATGTTTAGCGCCACACAGTGGTTTGTGGTGCGAGCGAGCATAAACTTATTTTACTTCGGAAACCTCACTTTAATTCCCCACACATACAGTTTTATATCTGCAGCAACTTTATTATCTTTATGTCTGTCTTAATAGTACTAGATATTCGAAATCACAAGAGTAGAAATTGTATTTGTTTCAATGGAAACGACATGTATAAAAAAAAGTTTCAATATAATTTTATTGCACCGATAAAGAGCTCTTTCCGTCGTTCGCATTGGAGTTGACATTGAAATTGGAGCCAAAGTATTGGTATCTTGATGTTTGAGACTCGGTTTCTCAACTGTGATGAAAATGCACGTTTCTGCTGATATGCCCCAAAACTTCAATCTATATCTACGAAACAATATGGCAACCTATCTAACCGCTCGGCTGCTGACTCGCTTACAACTATGAGTAGTGTGGTTGTAGTTAGTATTAGAGAACTAATTGTATTGCGCATGATCTTTTAATTTGTGACTATTATTTGCTTTACAACTCGGTCCTTTACCTTTCATCCTTATGCATTAAAGAAACCTTTTTCAAATGAAATGAAAATGTATAACTATCAATAGTAATCGATCTATCCTTTCCTTCGTTTTATTTGCAACTTATTTTGTTTAACCTCGGCTTGTTTTTTACGCTTTGTGTTTTGTTTTGTTTGGTTTCGTTTTGCGTTGGTCGGCGCGTGCTGTATCAGTATGTACGCGGGCAGGGCGACGGGCGCGACGGGCCCGGCCGGCGCGGCCGTGGGCGGCGGCGGCGGCGGGGTCACGCCCAGCTTCGTGTTCCTGCAGCTGTACCACAACATGAGCACCTACCCCATCACGCCGCCCGTGCCAGGTACCTGCACACTACATATGACACTTATTTCCTATCAGTAACTTAATATATAAAGACGTGTTGCGCACAATGTTCGTCCCGGCTAGGACACCGGTTAATAAAACGCATTTCTCAAGTAATTAAAGAAATGTATTTGTCGAGTAGTGCTAGCCCAGTGGTCACAGTCGTGGTGGCCCAGTGGTAACAGTCGTGGCGGCCCAGTGGTCACAGTCGTGGCGGCCCAGTGGTCACAGTCATGGCTTACAAGTTATAGGTCGCAGGTTCGAACCCAGACAGGCGCTTAACGTTGTCTTAATTATTTCACCACTACTCTCAAAACGGTGAAGGAATACATCGTGGGGAAACCGGCCTGACCTAGAACCAAAAATTCGACGACATGTGACATCTACCAACCCGCACGTGGATTACGACCCAACCCCCTTGCACCGAGGGGAGGCCTGTGTCCCAGCAGGGGCAACATTATAGCCTGATTATGATGACTGACACCATAAGGCGTTCAGCACTACTTAAGAGCCCTCTTACATTTCGGCGTTCCGCTCCGTTCTCTACAAGCGTTCGTACGATAATGAGCACAGATCGCCGGCACGATGAAATATTTAGTACTTTCAATTAATTCATACAAAAATAAGCTTTTTTTAAAGCAAATGTTGAAGATTCTTTTGGTGTAAATACTACGTCAAAATGATGTAGAACTTCGGAGATATTCAACTTGTTTCCAAACATTTTCAGTAGAAAATTGAATTAGGTCCAGTAATTTTTTCTTTATATAATAGGCGTGTAACACAATGTATTATATTAAAAAGATAACAATATTTTCTAGTTTTGATTAATTATATTCAACAGAATCTGCAAATTAGAGCTCTCAATTCAGCTCTCAATCAATTTTTCCCTAAACATGCATCAGGAGAATGCTTTCTGCTAAATAAGTATAAATAATATAAAAAATGCTTTATTATCTTTGTAGAAAAGGAAACGACCTATTTTTTACCAAGTAATTGTTCTGAATAGAACCAACGAATAGTATTAAATTTCAACGACGAAATCATGCATCTACGTGCATTTTTGTAATATTCCTCTTAACCGACGGTGGACATTTTGTCCGCGACTGACCGCTGTACAGATCATCACATGCATCGGCGACGCGGCCGTATCCTCCGTTTGCGCTATTGCATAGATTTCCATACGGTCTATGGTCGTGAACAAATTGCCCATCGTCTGCTCAGTGCCTGAAGACGACCCGTAGAGCTAACTCAACCCTGTGCAGGTGAGACGCCGACGATCCTGAACCCGCTGGCAGAGCGTCCGCTGCGCGTGTCCGGCGTGCAACACGAGCGGACCATCAAGAACCTCGACCTCGTGCCGCCGCTAGAAACATATAAAGTAAACATCTGTTTGAGACCCGTACTGTCCTATTGTGAGGGTTCATGTCTCTCCCACAGAGCACGGAGACACCTCGGCGGCCGCTGTGACATACATGTCATAATAATTACGCGGCGTTGTCATAACTTTCATACAAACCAAACGTGTCCTGTGTGCAGCACTCATGATGGAAAGGAACGAGCGGCTTTTATGCGCTCAGCGCATTTTCGTCGCCGCGATTGTATAAGAAGTCCCGCCCTGTGAAGTGTCCAGTTCACCTCGCCAGCTCTCGCTGGGCCGGCTTCGATGGCACCGTACAGGCAACTGCACATCAGTGGTAACAATTCTATTACGAAAATCGCCCTTACTGCTAAGACATAAAGGCGGTGTCCGCCTTTACGTTGAGTCACTGATGTGCGCCTGGAAGTGTCTTTGTCTACGTCTAATATGTATGGTATCAGTATAACATTGGTAAATAATTCGATGCCGTCTATACCTTCATTATACGTGGTACACTCAGAAAGTTTCGCGAAAATAAAAATAAATGTTCTATAGGTAAATATTTTATTATTAAATCTTTTCAAAGTACTCTTCACTAGCCTCTATACAAAGTTTCATGCATCTGAACCAGTTTTCGAAACACTTTTTCCAGTCCACTACAGACACTTCGTTTACAGCCTGCTCGAACGCTGACAGCGCATCTTCCGACGACGAAAATTGTATCCCTTTGAACTGATTTTTTTTATTTTCGAGAATAAAAAGAAGTCACACGGTGCTAGGTCAGGGCTGTAAAGAGGGTGGCCCAGGACTTAGACTCGCGTGCTGTCCAGGAAGTCCCTCGTTTTGAGCGCGGTGTGCGATGGTGCGTTGTCGTGGTGGAACAGTAGCTCGCTCAGCCCTGTGTTTGGTCGCTTGTTGCTCATAACAGAAAAAAATTCTGCCAAGCATTTGGTAGTATACCATTCAGCGTTGATGCTTCTTTGGTTCCATAAAGGAATTGACTCCAAGTAGCCAGTCAAATTGAAAAAGATCGCGATCAAAATCCTTGCCCCACTTCTGGATCGCTTCACTTTGGTAGGCGTTGATTTGTTTTAAAACACCCAAACCATCGACTGGCGCTTCGTTTCTGGATCGTATTGATAAATCCAAGACTCATCCGTAATGATGTCATAAACATACCGAGACGAGCCTGCTTCAAATTTGTTTATGATATCACGGCACCATTCCACCCGGGCCTGCTTCTGAGCATCGGTGAGGTTGTGCAGTGCCCAGCGTGAAACTATTCTCCTCACGCGAAGATGCACGTGTAGAATTTCGTGAAGGCTTCCCGATCCAACCTGCAGTATGTGCTGAATATCTTAATATGTAACTCGCCTATTGTCATGGATTACATTTTTCACTGCTAGCACGTTTTCTTCCGTAACAGCCGTCAAAGGGCGACCACTTCTTTCTTCATCCCCCAAAGTTAGTCGACCGCGCTTGAATTCGTTATCCCAACGATACACGGTTGCCTTAGAAGGGCCTTCATCCATGAATACCATTCGAAGTCTACCGTACGATTCGTCCGGTTTCAGGCGACACTGGAAACTTTTTAAAAATAATAGCGCGGAAATGTTCCCGGCGCAGATCCATTTTTTAATGAGACACGATCATTTAAATTAGCTCGCAAACAATGTGGAGGGAATTTTATTAATTGGAACGTACCTATTTTTACTTAACAAATAATCTTATTTTCAAAATAGATTATTACTGACCAGTCTGTCATACATAAAAACTTTTTTCGCAACACTTTCTGAGTGGCCTGGTATATTTTACTCATGATGTGTTACAGATCGGTGTGTTGTACGTTGGGCCCGGACAACAAGATAACGAAGTGTTAATATTGAAGAACGAATACGGCAGTGTGAGGTACGTACAAGCACAACGTTAACTGTGAAGTGCACTACGGTCCTATGTTCCTATATGCAGGTCGCTGGTCTATACATAATTCGTATATGTGTGTGGGTTTCATTGCGCCTCGCAAAACGTTTGTTTTTTAGTAGCTCCTTGTTGTCTGGTCTGGATTTGTGCCCGGTTAATAACAAATTGACGTAGAAAATGTCGATCCACTATTAAAGATGAAGGAATCAACTGTGGAGGACCAGGAGGACGTCCGAAAGCGGAAGGGGTCACCTCGTACATGGGAGGTGTATACGTAACTGGCGAGTAGGGTATTTATTGGGAAAAAATATTGTTTCAATATCTCAAGAACTGGCGACGTTAGCATTTCACCACATGGAAGCGCCTTAGTAAACTCCATCAAACGTGTCCTCATCAAAAAAGCATTTTATATAATTCCTTCTACACATGTGGCTTCCCTGGTACCTCGTTAACAGCATAACGATGTGAGAGTACTATTAACTGCTGCCAAATTACAATGTTAATTAATTTTTATTATTTACAATTTCTGACATATTCTCGTCATTACTTGACATTATACATCAATTCTAATATCGACTATTTAATAGTGATTGTCATGGAAATCATGTCACTTGGTTCAAAAGTTCAAATAGATTCATTTTATTTATGTACATTCTTTTACATATTATACATTGTAAAAGCCAATTATTTTTAAAAGAGTAACCGTGGAGTTTCTTGCCGGCTCTTCTCCATAGGAAGCGACAAATTGGAACCGTGCACCTAGCTTCTGACGTTTCATAAGTGCCCTTGCAGGTTTATGTGAAATAAAATATTTTGATTTTGATTTGCAGGTACGCAGAGTTCCTGACGCAGCTCGGCACGCTGGTGTCGCTAGAGGGCGGCGACGACGACCAGCCGCACCTGTTCCTCAACCTGGAGAAGGGCGGCAAGGACGGCCACTACACCTATGTGTGGAACGATGACATCATGCAGGTAACACAGCCACGAGGAGCATACAGCTGTAGTTAGTAAATGTATAGACCAGTAATGCGTTTTTTGAAAATTTCTCTACAATGCCGGGAACCCAACATATTAGCCTTGTACAGAAAATCTAGCAGATACCTACGTCATACGTTACCTTTCCTGAATAATTTTGAAAACCAATGTTGAATGAATATGGTACTGGTGTTCTTGGATAAATACATACATAAAGTACCTACACATTAAATAATAATAAATAATAACCTATGCCTATCCTATGCAAAGAATTAGGAAAAGACAAATGTTCCAATAATTTAAATGTGCCTAAATACAGATAAATAATAGTAGGTATTCTGAGCTAAGAATAATAATTGTGTTAATAAAAAGTAGCCTATGCCCCAGGCTTCTGGCTACATACATACATAACAGCACGCCTGGTGTCCCCGAATGATTGGCCAGAGGAGTATACCTACAGTACACCCACACTGCGCAAGTTATGTTTTAAGTCACATGTAAAAGGGCGCGAGCCTGTCGCATCAACCGGACGCAAACCCAGACTCCGGGTGGCTACTGAGAAATTCCAGATTGAATTACCCAATAACACTTTGCCCGACCTGGGAATCAAACCCAAGATCCCCATGCTCCGTAGTAACGCTTGCGACCACTACACCAACGAGAGACAGTCCGAAAGCGATAAAACAATTTCGGTATGATACGAAATAAGTAAATACTCTAAAATGTGCATTGTAAAAACAATAGGTATCTAATTGAAATGTGTTTCTGGCTCACTATTTTGGCTATAATGGCTTCCGCATGAAAGATATATGTATGCTGTCGCGGACTTTTATTTAGAACTGTATAAAGAATTGTACACACAGCTACACATCAAGCTATAATTTTCCAGTATAAGCTGATCTCGCATTGTATAGGATTTCCGTACAGTGCGAGGTCAGTGTAAACTGGAAATGTATAGCTTGATGTGTAGCCGTGTGTACAATACAATACCTTCGTCTAATTCGAACCTTCTTACTTAAACACAGAACAAAGTTATACCAGGAATAACCTTAATTATCCTACTAATATTATAAATGTGAAAGTTTTTGAGTATGGATGTATGGATGTATGTTTGTTACTCTTTCACGCAAAAATGGCTGAACGGATTTGAATGAAATTTGGCACACAGGTAGTTTGTAACCTGGAATAACACATAGGATACTTTTATCTCGGTACTACGTTTCCGTGAGATAGTTTTCGACCTCTACGCGCGCGAAGCCGCTGGGAAAAGCTAGTATTTTCATAGGTTTCAACTTGGAATAAGTTTATTCTGTATTTAGGTATTAGTCAGAGGGTTACGGTTTAGGCAGCGCACGCCAAGGTACTTCGCAGTCAGAGGGCAGGAACTTTTCCGACTTGATACTTATATTTCCCTTATTATGATAATAGATAACGGAGTAAGCCCAGATGGTTTGATAGGTGATGAACTGATGACGCTGTCATAGAAGTAGTGTCCTGTGAGCGCAGCCACATTTACAGTTACACCGGTTGAAGCAATTGTTTTAAAAAAACGAGCGAGCCTTGCAGTAGCCGCATATTGATGTGCAAGCCCACGTTCCCACCCAATGACGTAAAAAAATCCCGGTGGCATTTTTTCGCGCACTGGATCTTCAACGCACGGCTTACCGCCGACAGTTGAAAATCGAACACTGTTTTTTTGACGCCCTGAGACTCACTCGCGCTGCACTCTTGGATTTTCAGTGCTCGGTTAAATACAGAGAGTTGAAAATCCAGTGCGCGAAAACATCCACGATTTTATTACGTCCGTGTGAATTTCGACTAACATCTGTCATCTCACCTTGGTAATAGACAACAATAACATTATAATCTTGAAAAACAATATTCAGTTGTAATTGGAAACGATTTTTCGTAACGAAGAATAATTATTTGAAATGAAACATTTGAACACCATAGCCCGATAGTCGGTCAACGGTAAAATTGTCCATCCGACCTATTGTGTTACGAATTTCGTATTTATCAACGTAGGATGGAAAGCACAAAACTTTCAACGAGTTTTCAAGGGTGTAACTATATGAATTCTGTAAACAAATCGAGTTCCTGTGACAACATTTCATTATCATGAAAAACCAATTGGAAAGTTTCAAATAAAATAACTTAGGCTCAAAAAAAACAACCGACTGCCAAAAAAAACACTAAAAAGTGAAAAATAACTTTAATTTCGGAAGCCAACAATGCGTGCGTGACGAGAAAGAGAAAGGGAAATGGAGAAGGAGGACAAAGTTTGTAGAACAAAGTTAAACTTTAAATAATACAGGTTTTCACATTTCTCTTGTACAATTTTGCTCATATCTTCTAAACGGGTTATCTGATTTTCATAATTACAATTGGAATTACTATTCCAATTGTTCTAGATCTTAAACTATCTTCGAAGAGTGAAATGATTAAAATATCTTTACAAACAAACATTCTCATTTTCAACTTACGTAATTTTACACAAATTCTAACAACATTAAAAATTATCTTCATACTTACTTTAGTCAGTCTAATTTGATTACATGTATGCCATAAAAATATGCATGACTCCTAATGTTAATTAAATAAAATTAATTTTCATTAAAAATTCTTCGTTAGTCGACATTCACAGGGACGCAATAAAATCGCGTCGGCATATTTTCGCGCACTGGTTTTTGAACTCTCGTTAGCGTCAGAATGGCTGGTTGTCTATGGCAATCAGCTCTGAAAGTATATTCAAGAATTGCTACACAATTGCTTATATTTGCTATATGTGTTCGATAATTGCTACATATGATACATTCAGAGAAATACGAATATTTTTTTGACCAGCCGTTCTGACGTCAGGATGGATGGTCGCCTCCGTGATCAGCATGAAAAACGCAGAATTTCTAAAAGTATGTATTATCAATAATTGCTTACTAATTGCTACTTTCACGAATTTAAGTTTGAGCTTCGTACATACATTAGGTAAAAAAATATAGCTTTTATTAAAATTTGTATGAAAGAGCGCCTAATAATTTGGAAAGGCAATGTTTTACTACAGCAGCGTCTTGTTCAAATCGTAAAGGCGTTCACAATTATGGGTCACCTACCCCATCTGTTGACGCGGAATCGAATTAGTTAATTGAAATTATTAATGACAAACAAAAAGACAACATATTATGCGTGTAGCTGACAATGGTTTGACCACCATCAGGGTTCATTGGTGGATAAGCCATTGTCAGCTACACAACTTATGCTTAATCAAGCAGTACATACCTACCTACAAAAGCATAAATATGAAACACGGGAAATGTATGAAAGAAAACAATCGTAATACTTCGTTAAATCTTTATATAATATTATTTCTACGTGTACACAAAATCAACAAATTACTATTTTTTAACATATAAAATACAATGAGGGATCATCTTCTTTGGACTTTTTGTTATCTTTGTAGATTGATCATCGTAACAATTCCACTGTAAATTTCGCCTGCAGTGAGCTTTATAGTGACCAATTTGTATTCCAGGTGACGGAGGAATAAATTCTATTATTGACAATAAACGAAATTCAGTGTTGTGCAATAACAGGTGGATCGGTGGATCATCTACTGAAATAAAATCATTTGAATTAAATTCAAATGCAATTAGGTCTCGTAAGGCTATAGTAAACGATTTAATACCATGACAGTTATGTCGACGGCATTGTGTAATTTCTTCACAATTAATAAGTGTATTTGCGGCTTCTTGTAACTCCTTAATAGTTTTATTAACGTCTATATGTAGAACAGGTATTTTCCGCTGAACATTATAGATCGGGCATTCTAATTCTGTGCAATGTTCTCTTTCGTCCGCACTATATATGCAATCAATTAATATGCGTTCAAACACATTATTGACATTACACTCGCAACTAATCTCCACAGTATTAGCCTGTTCAACTTTGTTAAAATATACTTGAGCCATTTCTGATCTAACTTTGTACAATTCTTCTGTATTTTTCTCTGTCATTAGCCTAATAAGTTTACAAAACAAATGTTTGCTGTCCTGTATTGTTCTACTTATACGGTAATCGTCGACGTATGCTATAGCCAAAGCTTGACATATAGAATCCATAGCGCATGTGTTCCTCAAAATATATTTTTTATCACCAATCTGTAATCTGCTTCCGTTAGACAAAAGTACAATAGATTTTAACTTTCTTTTTCTTTTTTTAACGTCTTTTCCTTTTCCTCTCCAGTTTTCAATAAAGGTCGGATTCTCAGCAAAAATCGAATCATCTGTAAACTCTTCGTTTGTTTGTAGCTTTTTTTTCTGAACCAAAGTTTTTGAGACCTTTTTCAGCGTGTTTTTTGAATTATTGACCTCGACCTTTCTTTGGTGAGCTAATTTATTAGCAGCAACTTTTATTTCTCCTTTTAGGAATTCTAAATGTTTGGATATGAATTCGTCTGTCCGCAGTCTATGAGATTTTGTGCTCATTTGTAATAAAAGCCTTTTAATGTTTTTAAAATAGGCCTCTACATTTGAGGAAGATGGTGTGGTGATGTTGGAATCATAAATATTTTTCATTATGTTAGACCATAACGGAAACTGTGTCAGTAAACGCGATAAAGTTCCAATAATAGCGGGAAAATAGTAAAGGTTCTCATGGTCGCCTAAACTCTCAGTATATTCATTTAAGCAAACTGTAATTATATCTGCCAAAATATCTTTAGCTTTTTCATAAGATTCGCATTTTTTTAACTCTAATAAACATTTAATATAAAAAAAATTTACTCTGCTGTCGACATGTTTAAAACATGACAGATTAAATAATATTTTTACAAAATGACTGGTGTCTATTCTTATGTAACAATCATCACTACTTTTCTCTTGTTCCAGTTTTCTGTACGATTCTTCGACATAATCTTTTGTCGAGTTATGTTTCGTAAATGCTTTCACGCAAGCGCCAATTAGTGCCGATGAATCGTCGACATTGACCTCATCTGGTTTTGGATTGCATTCTTGCCAAGCTTCTAACCATTTATATATTGTCTCCAAAGATTGACTTTCCGACAACATCTGTGTAAGCGGGACGCTACTTTCATTTTCGATTGTCTTCATGACACATACATAAATTAAAATGTGTTTAGTAATTACGACTTTATGTGTTCGACCAAATGGTTTAAAAATACTACCGGTGGCATCCAGACTAAGGATTAACTTGCCAGTTTTCTTAAACAGTTTATAATAATTATCTTGGCAAGGATCCCAATAATACACATAAAAAGGATAAACTGAAATATGCTTAATGGCTTCTTTATAAGGCGATATTAGTGTCATTAACCATAATGAAAGAATTTGATTTTTATCTAAATATGAACTCTTGTTTACTTCGTGTTTTATTTGACGTAGGCAACCAACTGTCGGCAGATGAGCAGGCTCAGGATCATCGGAATCCATAATTTTATTAGCCATTGTGTTACGGTATGTTATAGCAGCAACATGTTTGAGATCATCAGATATTTCTGTTCGCTTCGTAGGCGATAGTTTTGTTTTTCTAGCAAAAGTATGAACAAAATTTTCATCATAATTTGCTATAATGCATTTGCATTGAGCAATTTTATTAGAAGGCCAGCTAATTATAACCTTCACTTTAGCCTCACATTGTTTACAAAATCCAACGCACGTTATGTTATTATTCTTATTAATAGAATACTGTTTAAATATCCAATTGTGTGCAATGGGATGAACCTCCCAAATTTTTTCACGCATTAGATGCGCCCACTGATGCTTAGGCAAAAGATTTTTCATTCTAAATACAGTTTCTGCACCCTTATTTAATTTAATGCGTTTACTTATTGGTTGCATTCGTTCCCATTGATACGTGTCAATCATAAAATCGTAACATACTGTTTTTTTACCTTTGTATTTTTTTTTTAATTCATCACTATTCGAAAGAATTTGTTTTGGTTCTTGGTTATCACAAACCTCAAGATCATCAGAGTCACCAAAGAAATAGTCAAAATTTTTCTTTACAGAAAGGAACAGTGCTTGCTTCGTAATTTTATTTGATAAAAAGGCACTTATTTCACTGAATAATGGATCGGTAGATGATGGTAAATGGGATTTATTGGAAAAATACTTTTTGTATTGCAGGAACGCATTTTTTTGATCATTTAGTGGCACAGTAAACTTTCTTCCTCTTTTCATTGTCACCAAACGTAAATCACAAAACACAGACGTAAGCACTAAGTTTCACTATTGTTACATTTTTCTTTTGATGTACTTATCAAAAAAGTCAGAACAGTTTCAACGTTTAACTGATACTAGTAAATATTATGTTATGGAGGGTAGGTACCTACGTTTATTAAATACTCACCAAACGTCATTAAAGTCGAAGTGAACGCCTGCAAGATTTGAACAAGACACCTCTGGTAAAAAGAATTTGTTGCCTTTCTAAATTATTAGGCGCTTTTTCGTACAAATTTTAATACAAGCTATATTTTTTTACCTAATGTATGTACGAAGCTCAAACTTAAATTCGTGAAAGTAGCAATTAGTAAGCAATTATTGATACTACATACTTTTAGAAATTCTGCGTTTTTCATGCTGATCACGGAGGCGACCATCCATCCTGACGTCAGAACGGCTGGTCAAAAAAATATTCGTATTTCTCTGAATGTATCATATGTAGCAATTATCGAACACATATAGCAAATATAAGCAATTGTGTAGCAATTCTTGAATATACTTTCAGAGCTGATTGCCATAGACAACCAGCCATTCTGACGCTAACGCATATTATAAGATAAAAGACTACGTTGAAGACAGGGAAGTTTGGCATTAATTCTTTCTGCACATGTGGCTTCCCTGGTACCTCATTAACAGCAGAACTTTGTGAGAGTCTATTAACTGCTTCCAAATTACAATGTTAATTTTTAATTATTTTATTTTTTACACTTTCTGACATATTCTCGTCATTTTTGACATTATACATCGCTTCAAATAGCACCTATTTATTAGTGATTCTCATGGAAATCATGTCACTTTGTTTAAATAGGTTGATCTTACTAATGTAGATTCTTTTACATATTGTGAATGGGAAAACATTGTAGGCCTTACAGATTAGATTTATAGACGATTTTCTATTCTTTATTTTCATTCCTCTAAGTACTTGGTACTTATTGACAGGCCTGCACTGTCCTCCTATACCTATTATCACTGTAATTTGAAAACATTGTAAAACCCAATTATTTTTAAAAGAGTAACCGTGGAGTTTCTTGCCGGCTCTTCTCCATAGGAAGCGACAAATTGGAACCGTGCACCTAGCTTCTGACGTTTCATAAGTGCCCTTGCAGGTTTATGTGAAATAAAATATTTTGATTTGATTTGATTTGAACGAACTCTCGGTGTGCGCTGAAGATCCAGTGCGCAGAATGTTTAAGTTGCGAAAAATAATTTCAAATATTACCTGAATTATTGTTTTCAGGATATAATGTTTATGTAGCATAATACCAAGGTGAGATGTCAGACCTTACACATCATATGCGACTATTGTAAGGTTCACTCGTTTTTTTAATAACCGACAACTGATATGTCGACATATCAACGCAGGGGTATTCGGAATCATGTAGGTACTGAATCCATGATAACGATAACTGTTTGCGTAGATGTACTTGCCACCCCGTAAATGCATCGACAGTAGGGAAGCAAGTTGCGGGATATAAAAGATCTTTTTGATGTCATTTCTACTTTCAGTGGCAAACGCGCGCCTACTGTAGGTACTCTACTCTGCACTTAGCTATGTACACCACAAGCCCATCCGTAGCTCGCATCTATAGCAACATCATTCCATACAAAAAAACATAGCTTAGTTGAACCCGTTTCCACCAGTGCTATGTTATGTGGATTGGTGAATATCAAGCGTATCTATGTTCCGTGTGGTGCCGGACGTAAGAGAATAGCACCATCCCATTTCTTCCCATGGGTGTCGTAGAAGGCGACTAAGGGACTTACTAGAGAATGGGCAGCAGTGTTCTCTATGCATTTGTCCACCATACTGCGATCGCCAACCCGCCTGCCAAGCGTGGCGATAGTGACAAATCTCTCCCTGTTGGGGTAGGCTTAAGTCGAGTAGTGGACGTCTTTCGGCTGATATGATGATGATGGAGCATATCCATAGCATAGCTGCATAGCACATCTCTGGTGAAAATGCAACAAGTCACAGCAGTGTCCTTGAGATAATTCCCACGCCCGCTTGCTTACATGAGTTGCATGAGTAAAGAAACGAAATAAATATTGATTCATAGGTGTCTTTGAAGCTTATGTTTGCTCCGTCCCTCCCTTCCTATCTACCCAGATAGGTAGGTAAATACTAATTTATACAAAATATAGTTAGGTACCTACCTACTAGTATAAAACTCAAACAATTTTTTTTATTGGGCTGAGTTTAAAAATATATACCGAAACAATTAGTAGCCAAGAAAGGAACAAGTAACTTATATCACACTGGCTTTTGCCAGCGACATGCCCACGTGGAGATCGAAATTATTATCCCACGGCAACGTACTATCGGGATAAAAAGTATCCTAAGTATGTGTTAATCCAGGCTACAAACTATCTGTGTACCAAATTTCATTCAAATTCGTTCAGCCGTTTTTGCGTGAAAGAGTAACAAACCATCCATACTCACAAACTTTCATTTATAATATTAATAGGATTAGTAGGAAGTAGGATAGGATGTCATATTGGGTTATACTAACTGTGAGAGAGTGTCCCAACGTTCAGAGTCCGTGCCGGCAACCAAACCTAATCGTAGATAATATATGATCAAACGAACTTGCAAAAGTGAAGTTCGATCGATATTATATGAGTACGTTTCATTCGAAGATATAATAACAACAATGTAGTATTTTTTATCCTACTGGCAACTTCGCACGGGTATAAAGTAATTTCGTGACTTTTTTTTTTTTTTTTCTTCTATCTCCGGGTAGGCACTATGGCCGGCTCGTCATTATTTTTAGAGATATTTTCAAAATTTTCGTTTGAGTGGGTATTGGGAGGGTGGGAGTATATATCTTCGAATGAAACGTACTCATATAATATCGATCGAACTTCACTTTTGCAAGTTCGTTTGATCATATATTATATTTCGTCGTTTCATTCTTCAGATATAATAACAACAATGTAGATGTTCAGAGATGAAAATTTTGCGAAATAAAATAAACTGATTTATGATAGGCAAAAAAAGGATCATCTTTTATTTTCTGTAGATAATGAAAAAAAAACTCCTTAATTATTACACATTCAAATACAAAAAATATTAGATACAACATAATTTTTATATGTAAGTAAATAATTTTAACAAAATTCTGCTCTGTTACCTACTTAATTTTGTTCTAATAAAATCACAATGTATTATGGTTTGGTCTGTAATACTGACTGAGCAAAGTTACTTTCGACAACTACTTGGCGGTGGTAGTATTTTGCGAAGGTTTGAGAAGTACTGGTCCAGCCGGCTGCCTTCCTAATGGCATCTAACGAGAGCCCATTGGCGGACGCCGCGGACGTGGCTGCGTGCCGGGTGCTGTGCGCGGTGAACGCAGGCACGTCCACGCCGCTCGCACACAGCACCTGCTTGATCCATCTGCTGATGGTTTGAGCAGTTGCTGGTTTGTGCGGACGCTTAAAAGTTAATATAAGATTGTTTGTCGCTTCAGATCTTATATCTTTTGTGGCGAACATATAATCTTCCAAAATGGTGGCGGGGCAGATTGCTCTATTTTCATTAAAGTACGGTAATATGAGTACAGGCTGTTCGCGTCCAGCCGCGGAAGTTTTGATGACATCAGAAATTCCTATCTGAATACTAGATGGACCTACCACAATGTTTTCTAATTTTATTAGAGAAAACGTCTGTACCCTATGCGCTGTACACAATGCTAGGAGAACCACTAGCTTCTTGGTGATTTTTTCAATCGACAACGCTCTGTTGGGAATCCATTCTGCAACAAAATTTAGAACTACTTGTGGATCCCAGGTACAAGTGTACTTTGGAGTCGCAGGTCTTAATTTATAAACCCCTTTTAGAAGCCTTTTAATTTGGTCGTTAGAAGTTACAATACTGCCCAACAGCAAGGAAAGGGCTGAGCGATGAGAATTCAGAGATCCGTAAGTGGCACCATTGTTAAATAGTTTGGTTAAAAATAACATAATATCTGACGGTGAACTAGTGTAAGGGTTAAGACTGTTTGCTTCACAGTACTGCCACCATAGTTTATAGGTACCGTTGTACTGGGACAGTGTATTCTGGGATAGCGAAGCCATCATTAAGTCGAGCGCAAGGCATGGTGTTCCTCTGGACTCGAAGGCAGACCTGAGAGCACCGCTGCAGCCAGGGTAAACTGTCTCAGAGGGAGGTGAGGAGTCCTGAAAGAGGACAAGGAAATATTTGGATCAGGCGTTAAGTATAAAATATCGGACAGACGTATTTTGTTAATTAATGGAAACCAAGGCTGTGACGGCCAATAAGGGAAAATTAATATACCTATTGCTTCATCTTTAATAATTTTCTGTATGCATTTCAAAACCAAAGAGCAGGGTGGAAATGCGTAGAAGTACCCTGTGTGTTTCCAATTTATTGTAAATGCATCTACTGTCATGGCGTCGGGGTCTGGTTTCCATGAGATATACGTTTTGCATTTTGCATTAGTGCGAGAAGCAAAGAGATCTATTGCTGGTTCGCCAAAAACTGCTAATACCTGCTGATATTCCGAATCAGCGAGGTTCCATTCAATATCAGGATTAATTTTTCTCGACTCTTGATCTGCTTCTATGTTATCTTTTGTATTTATATACGACGCGAACAGCCAGATATTTCGTTTCTCACACCACTGCCAGATGGTTTTGGTTAAGTTGGTTAAATGAGGGAATTGAATCCCTCCCATTTTATTTATGTAACTAATAGCAGTGGTGTTGTCAACGCGTAGCAAAATATTGCAATCGTTGTACTTTGGGTCGCGAGCGAAGCATTTCAGACCAAGAAAGACAGCAAGCAACTCTAAATAATTTATATGGAAGTTGCGCTCGCTGTCTTTCCAACCACCGTTGACACGTTCGTTGTTACAATATGCACCCCAACCTGTTTTAGAAGCGTCAGTAAAGATTTCTAAAACAAAATTCTGAGATTCGAGAGGATTTGATGTGAAATTTATATTTTTAATCCACCACTCTAAGTCTGGTAAGATTATTGCAGAAGGTCTAAATTTAGCTTCGTATGTTTGATATTTTTTAAGAGCTAAATATTTTTGTCTCTCTAGTTCTTTGGTATAGAGCCAGCCATATCTTACGGCTGGGCAAGCTGCGGTGAGAACCCCTAACAAGCGAGAAAATTCCCTAATAGTACACATCGGTAACTTTAGAAATTTTTGAGCAAATTGTAATATTTTTTGTCGCTTTTCCAACGGCAATGTTATTGACATGTTTATAGAGTTGTACATAAATCCTAGAAATTTGCAACATTGTTGTGGGTTCAGACAACTTTTATCAAAGTTAACTACAAAACCTAAGCATTTCATTAATTTAAGAGTTTCGGTTACATTTTTATGACACTCGTCGTAGGTGTCTCCTAGACATAACAAATCGTCAAGATATATTAGGTTGGGGAAAAAGTCTTTTCGCATTATAGTATGTATGAACTTGTAATAAAATCTCTTTGGCTATACTATTTGTATCTGGCTGGTTTTGGTATCATTGAAAGTTTAAATTTTAAAGAACATAATTCCAAATTCAAATTAGGAAAATGTGTGATTTTCATTTGTTTTTCGTACCGTCAAGATGAGTGAATCTAATGAAGAAATTCGATACATTTTAAAATTTTACTACAAAAAAGGTAAAAATGCAACGCAAGCCGCGAAAAACATTTGCGATGTTTATGGACCTAGTGTAGTGTCTGTGAGAGTAGCACAAATTTGGTTTAAGCGTTTTCAATCCGGAAATTTGGATGTCAAAGATGCACGTCGCTCTGGTCGCCCTATTACGGATAAAATGGATGCCATTTTTGAAAAAGTGGAGCAAGATCGGCATACCAGTAGTTACGACGTAGCTGAAGAACTGGAAATTGACCACAAAACAGTTTTGGCGCATTTGAAAAAAACTGGGTACACAAAAAAGCTCGCCATTTGGGTACCTCACGAGCTCACTGAAAGAAACCTAATGAACCGTGTACTCATTTGTGATTCTTTATTACGACGTAATGAAACCGAACCATTTTTGAAGAAGCTGATAACTGGTGATGAAAAGTGGATCACGTATGACAAGAACGTGCGAAAAAGGTCGTGGTCAAAGGCCGGTCAGGCTTCACAGACTGTGGCGAAACCCGGGTTAACTCGCAACAAGGTGATGCTGTGTGTGTGATGGGATTGGAAGGGCATTATTCATTATGAGCTGTTACCACCAGGCAGGACCATCGATTCTGAACTCTACTGCGAACAACTGATGAGATTAAAGCAAGAAGTTGAGAGAAAGCGGCCGGAATTAATCAACAGAAGGGGTGTAGTTTTTCATCATGATAACGCTAGACCTCACACATCTTTAGCCACCCAACAAAAATTAAGAGAGTTTGGCTGGGAGGTATTAATGCATCCGCCGTATAGTCCTGACCTTGCACCTTCAGATTTCCACCTGTTTCGGTCTCTTCAGAATTCTTTAGGCAGTGTCAGGTTAACATCACAAGAGGACTGCCAAAACCACTTGTCGCGGTATTTTGACCAGAAGTCCCAAAATTTCTATAGCAATGGGATCATGTCCCTACCTACAAGATGGCAAAAAGTTATCGAACAAAATGGTACCTACATACTTTAGTTAAATGTAAATAAACTTTATTAAAAAATGTTTTGAATTTTCTTAAAAAATGCGAAGAAACTTTTTCCCCAACCTATTATAACAGATTTAAATCCACGGTGCCTTAAATAACCAACAACTTCTTTCATGATTTTTGTGAAAGTTCGAGGTGCGGAGGATAGTCCGTAAGGCAAAGCGTTAAATTCATACGTGTAATTGCGCAATGTTTCGTCTTCAAATTGGAATCTTAAATACTTGCGATGAGATCTAGCTACAGGGACCAGTAAGTATGATTCTTTAAGATCTATGGTTGCCATGAAGCCCTGCCTTGGTATCATTTTTGATGCCGTTCTATGGTCTTCCATCTTAAAATGCTCATTTGAAACGAACTTATTTAATTGTTTAAGATTTAGTATAAATCTATAGCTACCATTCGACTTTGGTGTCAAAAAAATGTTAGATATAAATTGATCAAATCTAGGTTTTTGTTCGGTTATCGCGCCTAAATCTATTAAGTTATGAATAGCTTCTTTCATATCCCGTTTTTCCTTGACGGAACATACATTTTGGGGAACAGTACTCTGTACAACTTTACGCGAAAAGGGTATGTGGTAACCATGATAAATCCAACTCAGAATAACAGTGTTATTTGTAATGCCAAGCCAACAATCATAGTAAAATTGTAGTCTACCAGCATGTACCTGGGTTATTGCCTCGTAGGGGCACGCTTGTTGGAGCTCGCGGCGACACCCGCTCGCGCTGGCGTCGACGTCGGCGCCGCAGGCGGCGCCCGGCGGTAAGGTTGGTGTGCTGGTGCCCGGTAAGAGGATGTCCGCCCCCCCCCTTCTCGTTGATGGGAAGCGAGGAGGCCCTGACCAGTTTCCCTGGTTCTGGTAACGAGCACTCGACGTCGGATTGTTTGATGTTAACGGCTTCGGAATAGTTGCTTTTTTTATTTGCAGTCCTTGTTTCTCTATCGCCTTTGAGGCCTTGATTTTATCCGGTAATTTACTTCCGAACAGGCTTTCATCTCTGTCTTGATCCTGTATTAAGGTTAAGAACGACTTGTCTAAACCTGGCGTCATAAGTTTTGTTCTAACCTGCGTCTCGGTAAAGTGGAGATCAGTAAGTATTCGGCAGCTGTCTGACAAAATTTTTACAGCTTGTACCTTGTCATCACCGGTCAGCAGCAGGGTCATTGCCTTGTTGATGGCCGCAATGCCCAGGCCGAGTTGGTCCTGTTTGGTTTGAAGCTTTTTGTCTCTGTTTCTTACTAAATCAGTGACAGCAGCCGATATTTCTACGTTCAAAGTAGGTGCTTTGAGTAGCTTGCAATTGTTAGGAATCGTATATCCTTTGAGAAGCGTTTCCTTGGCTTCGCTTTGTATACCTTTTTTAAGAATTGGTAGCCAACGTTGAGCCAGCTTGTCGTGTATGTCCGGGCCGTAAACTGGAATATCGACAACAGCATCACCCAAAGCTTCTAGTAGCTCTGGATCAAGTTCAGGCTCAGTGATTACTTGTTCCGAGGCTGGTGGCTGGTGATCGGGTGACCTGGAGGTTGAGAGCACATCTGGTGGTGTTTCACAAACATCAATGTGTTCCTCTAGGTTTTGCGTTCCGTTATCTGAAAAAGTTTTTTTTTTTTTTGAGGGTAGACGACACATAAGATTCTAAGATCGTGTATTTTTTCTTTGAATAGAAATATTTCGATGTTTAATCGTGGAATTTTATAGGGATCCTTGCCCCAGGGTCACAATGGTACCAAATTTTTGTTGTTTTTACAACATCAAAGCCTTCGTGTTAACCCGCAGTTGAACCTCCAGGCTGATTTTTTCTAGCATCTTGCTAACCCCTCGTGATAACCCGCAGTTGATCCTCCAGGGAAGCTTAGAGACGCTGACCGCGTAAATAGGTCAATTCCATTTTCGAAATAACAATCATAATACTTTACTTTGAAATGGAAAAAATTTAACTCACCTTGTGTTTTCTCGGAATCGGATGATGAAGAGTACACTATTAAGCGACTATGCCTTTTTTCCTTGCCTTGCTTTTTCAACTTTTTTATTTTTGCACTATAGTATTGTATTCTTTCGTCAGCACTTCGTTTGGGCATTTTTTATTTTTATTTAACTTTTAATTCCAGAGATTAATGTGCTTGTTGCCACGCACGAAAAAATAATGACGAGCCGGCCATAGTGCCTACCCGGAGATAGAAGAAAAAAAAAAAAAAAGTCACGAAATTACTTTATACCCGTGCGAAGTTGCCAGTAGGATAAAAAATACTACATTGTTGTTATTATATCTGAAGAATGAAACGACGAAATATAATAATATTATATCCAAGTTCGTAAGAATGAACTCGAAACCAAATCACAAGGCAAATCTGAATTCAAGTGCATAGCATAGGTCAATAGTGTCAGAAATATTACAATACAATTTAGAAAACAAATAAATATACACGCACCGCAAATCGTAACCATCTCACACTGACAACAAACACCCCGCGACGCGACCCGCAGTCTCGCTCCCGAACCAACCCCACTCAACATGCACGTCGCGCTAGTGTTAGTGCCTGTCCGAGCGATACACACTTACAGTGAGCAGTACGATCACACACACATTGACATTTGCTTCACGTGATAGCTCTACTATCTACTCAAAATTTATGATGAATTTGGATGTATTCCGTAATTCCAAAAATGATGAAGGAAAACTTATTGTATTTTAATATTTTTTTCGATATTTTACAACTTGATAATATGAGCTACGCTTCTAGGATAACAATATTACAGATATTGTTGGTAATAATACCAAAAAACCATAAGAAAACATGTCATTTATAGGTAAATATTTTGGAAAAACAAACCTCTACGAGCCTAGATAAATACTGTCTGAATCCGTATATCACCATAATATGGTGGAAATATGCTCAAATTGCAAATGATATAAGTATTACGTTTGTATGGACAATTCGTCCTTCGTTTTGCCCCCTTAATGTGGCCTTTTTAGACCCGCTGGTAGCAGTTTGAATTTAACATTATTTTGTACCAGTAAACATCTTTTTAATTTCTTATTATGGAAAGCAAATCCAATATCGACCATTCCACCACTGTCTAAAGTGAAACAAAAACCAAGCAGGTATATGTATACCCCCCCCCCCTTAATAAAAAAGGGAAAAATATTGCAACTGATAAAAATATGCGATGATACGACGACGGTTTAGTTAGTAATTAAAGTGTAACGCGGTGTGTGTGGCAGGTGCTGTTCCACGTGGCGACGGCGATGCCCTCGTCGGCCAAGGACCCCACGTGCAACGAGAAGCGCAAGTACATCGGCAACGACTACGTGTCCATCGTGTACAACGACTCCGGCGCCGACTTCAACATACACACCATCAAGGTAGATGACAGGATTGCAGAGAGAGATTTCGGATAAGTGACTGTTCTGAGTTTTGAGACTTGTATCGTGTTCGTGTTACCTCATGTTGCATAATATGTATTTTTAGTTTATCTTAGACATTATTAACATCGGTAAACGAAAAGCATGGTGAGGACACCTAGACTTATAGTAAATATAAGTCTGATATCGCCAGGCCGTCTTGAGCAATCGTGATGATCAATCCTTATTTATTTATTAGAGCAGAATAACGTTTACTGTCTCCAGTGTTACAGCTAGTAGGTCCATTTATTCACAAGGCAACTACAACAGCTGACAATCATATTATTTCACTAAGTTAACATTGTAAGTTTCGACCTGATTATCACCCAATGCGTAAACGCACACCATGACCAGCAAAAATAATAATAATAATGGTTATGAAAACTACAGTAAAATGTTAGTTCACAACATTACAGCGTCTGCCCTTTGCCACATTTCTACTTCTGCGTAAGCACGGAATGTGTAGGAGACCAACACGTCAGGTAAATTACATAATTGACAAAAAGTTATATTATTTAAAGAATACAGTATTTAAGCGTCAGGATATTAAAAGGAAAGAGTACATACATGTCTTTTGAAAGCAGCGGCACGAGAACCGAATATGTCAATACTGTTATTGTCTTTTGAAATTTCATTGTGAAGTGTACACATTGTAACCATGGGTTCTAATATCAGGTTTTATTTGTAAAGACCAAAACTGCATAGGTATTCGATATTCGGGTGTTATACCTATAGTAGGGGAGGCCAAGAGGCTAAATAGGGATTCACTCGAGCGTCGTGGACCTGTTGGATTGTGAAGATCAGATGCTATAAAGAAAAAAGTTTAAATGATGTTCACCCTTTCACTGGTAGGAGGAGCGTGTACAGATTTTTAAAAATGTAAAAAAACAAACAGTCACAAAGAAATACTCAAGCGCATCAGATTTTAATAGTGTATGCGCCCCACGTGTTTCTGATGACGGAAAAATATTAATCTGCCGGTTTGCATGGTGGGGTACGAAGGGGTAGAAAATAGGAAAAATAAAAATTTATTCGAGCGCGTCAGACATTGAGATGATGATGATGATGATGAAGGGAATGTTAAGCTCCTATTCAACAGACTGACGATTTGGACGCGACCAAAAGTCATGGCCGATTTTTGAAAAAGCAAAAAAAAATCGTGACCTTGAAATACTCGAGCGCGTCAGATTATTATACAGACTCTTCATCTTGATGTCCTTGTCATCCTGACCCATCTGACAATTATGTCGAGGAATTTCCTTATTCTGACTGACTCCATTTTTTTTTTTATTCTACTTTTTCATTGATCAAACTATGTAATTTATCTATTCAATAACTTATAGCGAGCAAAATAAACATATGCAAGTTATTTGATTTGAAAATCGGTACATAATATGCATTGATAATTATAAAAACACAAAATTGCTGAGAAGTGGATAGAACGTATCTCTTCGACGACAGATGTCACTAGCTACAATCTGGCGATCAAACGAGAAAATGTGATTTAAAGTGAAAATATTCATTTTAAGGATTTACACGTGAAATTTTATGCCATCAATATGTTTCAGTTTTAATCCTGAACAATTTTTGCATAAAAAAAATAGCGCACATCATTATTAAAAAAAAATTAAAACTATCAAAATACACACAGACCATAACGCAATGTCAATTCGCTCAAAACAAAGATTTTCGAGTCCCCCCACTGTGACGTCATGGTCTTACTGAAGGCGCTCGACCTAATCACCTTGCGGCATCTCCGCCTTTTTATCTGCCTTCAAAAAGGAGGTTATCAATTCGACATGTTTATATAAATTTTTTAATGTATGTTCGGGCAAAACTCCGTTAAATATTAAAACTACATACAGAACATACATAATAACTCCGTCATATGATAACCTCCTTCTTTTTGAAGTCGGTTAAAAAAGCGGAGATGTACAGACAGACGGATTTGCAAAATTCTTTTTTTGTTCGAAATTAAGGGGTTTATTTCGAAATGGTCTCATTTAAATTTCATATAGATCTGGGGCCCAAGTCTGCTATTTTTATAAATTCGTCATTCCAACACGATCCCATTGTCATTTTGCTAAAAGTTCGTAATCTGCTAAATTCACAATGGTCGATCATTGGTCGGTCAATGGTCTCGTAATAGAATTGTGTTATAATGGCATTATCGTATTGCCATTAATAAAAAACCCTTAGTAGAAATGATCTTCCCAAAACGACTACTAAATTTTAACATTTACTCATGCCCGATTTCATTTATATATATTTTAACATATTATTTATTAGTTTATTAGTGTTAAATTTTAGCAGATTACCGCCTAAGTCAGTCATTCATTTGTCATTATGTACGAGATTACCAATAAATGCCATTTCTTTCAATGGAGTGTCAGTGGCTGATCATTGGAAAGTCATAATGACGCCATTATATTAGTAGATTACCAAACTTGTCAAAATCAACAATTATGAAATCAATGATAGACCATTCTGACACTATTGTAATAGCAGACTTGAGGCCCTGATGATGTGTTTCGGAGCCAGACGACGGAACTCTTCAAAAAATTACGGCAAATCAGCCGCGATTGCTGCTATCGCATAAATAAGCATTGTTTTTACCTCAAGGACGATGAAATTTCGAATTGGTGTGGGGTGGGTACTATCTAAAAAGTGCAAAAAAAACGTTTTCCAAAAAACTCGTGCGGTTCACATAGAATTGACCGGCGATTTAAGCGCGCAAAATTTTATGGCCGCGTTTAAGCGTTTTTTGTCGCGCCGTGGTCAAATGTTTGTATTCGGACAACAGTACTAATTATGTTGGAGCTCGCTGTATCTCGGAGTTACACGCATTCTTGCGGTCAAAGTATTATCAGAGTGAATTCGCTCATGTTTTGGCCGAATATCGTATTGAATGGCATTTTAATACGTCCGCTGCTAGTCACTTTGGTGGTAATTGGGAGGCTAATATTCAAGTCGCATCTGTTCCGCGTTGTAGGCGTACAGATTCTCTCTTATGAGGAGCTGAGTACTGTACTCGCTCAGATAGAGGCAGTAATGAATACTCGTCCACTGTGTCGAACTATCTAGTGACCCGTCGGAGTCTTTAGCGTTAACGCCTGCTCATTTCTTAACCACGACTCCTCTTAAGTATTTGCCTGCTATGGATGTTGATAAAGACAGACTGCATCTCCTAAAGCGTCACGCTCTTTTAGATAGATTAGTTCAATCCATTTCCTCCAAATGTTGGAGAACAGATTATTTGCACACGCTGCAATCGCGTCAAAAATGGAATACTCCATCGAATCCAGTCAACGCTGGTACTGTGGTAGTTTTAATGACCGAGGGTGCGCTCCCTCTACACTGGCCACTAGGTGTAGTGGAGGAAGTTTTCCCTGATTCAAAGAGAGTAACGCGTATAGTAAGAGTTAAACCCGCAACCGGTTCGTATTTACGTCCGGTTATTCGCCTCTGTCCTCTGCCTAATCAGCAGCAGGTTTTAAATTAGTTTAGTAGTCATAGTAACGCTGTATATATAATTTAGAAATAGGTTAGCAGTTAGAGGTTACTCCAGAATTTAGTTATTTGATTAGTTTCTCTTATTGTTTCAATTTGCTGCATGAAGGCGCAGGCCACCATAAATAACCCGGAACATTAAAATCTCCAATAGTTAGATTGACACAATCGTCGCGCGAACCCGTTCTAATCTTTTGTGTGTTTGTATAAAAAGCTTTAAAGTCACTATTTGGTAAATCTGGTAGAAGGTAACGTACACAGAGGTGGTAGTGACTCTCATGCGAGTTGTTAGGCTATACACTTACCCAAATATCTTCCACTCTGCTGTTCCATAATGAATGTCTTATCACTTTGTAATGTTTTTTAATAGCTACTAGCTTTTGCCAGCGGCTTCGCCCGCGTGGAGGTCGGTGTATTATACATATAAACCTTCCTCTTGAATCACTCTATCTATTAAAAAATCCCGCATCAAAATCCGTTGCGTAGTTTTAAAGATTTAAGCATACATAGGGATATAGAGACAGAGAAAGCGACTTTGTTTTATACGATGTAGTGATTAAGTCACTTCCTCCGTTAACCTTCGTTACATATGAACTTTGGCGGTCTCTTCGAAACACGTTATACCGTTGGTAAAATAGCTCGTTATCAAAAACAACAGAATTAAAATTCATCTCCGGTAAACAAATAATTTTATAATTACAGTCTAGTGAGTTAACATATAAATCCTGCAATTTTGAATTAATCTACAAGGTTATTCTATCCACTTTCTGATAATAAATTCACTTATAAAGGTACAGTAAATAGATCCACGTAAATAACAATCGTGTGAGCAACGAGCGTCTTAAACAAGTATATAGCCTGCTCTTGCTCATTTTTTCCAACATAAATGCGGCCGTATTTTACCCATACAAATTTATATGTGTGTTCCTTAGCTACCAGTTTCGTCGCGGCGTGAAGTTTCTTGGGTGAAAGATGTTCCGTCAAGTAGATAGTGCGTTTATCTCCAGAAACGCCCATGTGTGACGAGTTCCAGACTTCGTCTTTTTGCCTTTATTTATTATAAGGCGTGAGGGCTGAGAGAAGCATATCACATTGCCTTTCTGATGGTAATGTTGCAAGTATGTTTCTTGGACGGGCAGATTCAATGTTTATTTTGGCTATGCGACGAATTGCTTGTAAGTCTGTATCAGGGATTGACTCTTTGATTTCGTTACAAATATTCTTGAAAATCGCAATTAGGTTTTAATTTTTCTTTTCCGGCACACAGTGGATTTCAATATTAGCATCTTCCCGAAGAATATCAAATTGGTTTCGCACCGGCGTGTTGTCGTGTTTGCAACGAGCTATGTTCCTAACCTAAACCTTGGGAAAATTCAGTTCCGTTTTAAGTTCGTTTTGATGACTCATAGTAGGTATAGTAATCTTTAGTCATATTCAGGCATTTATAATCATAAAAACCACGACATGACGAGCAAACCTATAATTTTGCTACATGCCACACACTGCATCTTGCTAATTGGCTATTGTTTTGGTACAGAAAATATAGATTTGTTAATTAGTTACCGCACCGTAGATGTGTTTAAATGTACAACTATATGTGAGTCACTTTGCGCACAGCGAGCACTAAGCGAGCAATCTGCGGGTTGCCCTCGGTCAGAGAGTCGGCCGTTATTGGAATTTATTAGTTACGTTTTTGCTTAACACATTCGATGCCGCTTAAAAAAAAATATTGACCAGGTGCCACCAGTTTTGATCATGTATTATGGTTGAAAATAGATTACTCATGGTGTAATTAGTAAAAAAATTAATAAATATTGTTGATAAATACGAAAAAAAAAACACCAAACGCATATGGTGCGTGGGTGGCACAAGGTGAAAAAAGATTTGCGAGAGATCCGAGAACGCACCTTTGAGAGTATATAGTGGATGGCTTTATGCACGACTCAAAACATTAGCAAAGAATCTAAATTGTTAGGGTCTAGGTACAAAAATAAAAATACTTATATTATTTCAAATCAGTCTTCTAATTCAATTTTTTCAAAATTATAGTTGGTGAAAAATAATATATTTAATAAAAAAATACTAAAATATTATTTAATGTGATTACATTACATAATAATATAAATTGTTGTTTGCCATAATGCTTGAACAGAAAACAAAGGACCTAGAAAAGACGAAAGTAATAGTAACTTTACAAAATTCATACCTAAATGGTATGAATTTTGTATGAAATAAAATAATTTAAAAATAAAACCGTCGGTGAATACCATGTAGGGTAGGTATGTAAAACGATGATTGTAGTAAAGTATCCCAAGTAATAAAATTAAGTTATAATATTAGTAGTAGGTGAGGTAGGTAATATTGAGTGACCGAATATTGTCGATGTATAACACATTCCACGAACAAAGTCATTCATAAATGCCATTGAACGCGCCATTATCGTTGGTACGTTTTGAACTCTAAATAATATCCAAAATATTATCAGTAGACTTAAAATAACGTTATTGTAATAATTAAGTGACTAAATTTTATTTAATAATCATATTTACTTACTTGTTATCACTTAAATCACTGCAATAACTTGATTCACATTACTAGCAAAAATCACAAGTACGAAAACTGAGGTCAATTCAAATGTGACATTGTGTATTACTACCGTAATAGTTTTGCTATATCAGAAATATAATCTAAATTGAGGTTAATAAAAAAAACGGCAACATTTAATGAGACGCACTATGAAAAAAATATACCTTAGTAAAACATACACAAAACGCATACGGGTAATAAATAAATAAAAAACTCTAAAACGCACACGAGTGCGTTACTGGCATGGAATGGGTTAAATCTCAGGTGTTTGCGGCTCGGTTTAAATCAAACAAACATCACTGGACACACTTTGTATCCGTTCACATACCTACACTAGTTTTACTGTGTTAATACACTTTAAACTACTACCATCGCGGAAAAAAAGCGAAAAATAAAATAAAAAATAAGATGTTGTTCTGTACGAGACCGAAAGACGTCTCTCATTTGTGTGAGAAGATGCCGTGGAACATAACAAGCTAGTATTGTGTCGCCGCACACCTCACACATGTGTTGGTGCGGGCGACGCGCGACGTCGACTGACCGCGCTGTTGTTGCATTTGAATGTAATATCCTATCAAATTCACTGTCCGCGTAGCAGAGCAATAGTGAAACAATTGCCATTTAAACACAAATATGGTCAAGTCACAGGACAAGGTTTAGTCGCACGGTCCAGAGTAACCAACACGGCGGGCGCGGCGCATGCGTCGCTACAGACACTGATCGCTATCTTTGCACTGGCAGGGGCAGCTGAACTTCTGCATCGTGGTGGTGGAGCCGTACGAGCACGGCATGAACCGCGTGTTCATCAAGACCAAGGACGAGCGCATCCGCACCAAGTTCCTGGCGCACCTCGACACGCACTGCGTGTCCGACACCAACGTGGCGCTGCTGGCCCGCCAGATGGCGCTGCACTGCGCGGTGAGTCACTCGCCCGGCTGCTGTGCGGCTACGCGGCACTTTTGAAAGAACACTCAAATATTTATGCTGCGGAATAGGAAAATGCCCAAAAAGAATCATGAAGAAGATTCTCTTAGAGGCCTCCTTCCAACATGCGGATTAGTGTCCGCGAGTGCGCGTGGCGCGCGCGCGCTGCCTCGTGTGCTGAGGCGCGCGCGTGACAGAGGAAAGGCTTTTATAGGCCAGTTTACAATTTCCACGTTTTAAGATGATTATGTTGAGATACATTGCTTAGTTGTGCAGTAGTCGCAAGCGCTGCTGCAAACCATCACATCTTGGTTTCGATTGCCGATCTGGGAAACTTGTTATTGGGGTTTCCATTTGGAATTAAAATATATGCAGGGTCAAATTAAATGAGCTAACAATACTTTCAATGTTATTCGATGCGCGAAAATCAATGCCCGTTATCGACCAGGAAACCGTGTCGGCCGAGCGTGCGTAGATCGCTCAGCTGTTTTTGGAATTTTCGTGGAAGTTAGATTTTTCTTACGAATTTTCAAAAACCAAAACATGCCATATTAGTAATCAAACGAAACAGAGACAAAGCTTCTTAAGAACGTGCAAAATTGTTACCTATTTTGGTAGGGTTGTCACAATAGGTGAAGACAAATTTGTTAAATAGTTTTATTGTTCAGTATGATAGAATACTTTACAAATTACTTACTCATATATATTTTTTTAAATAATTTACTGTTTCTTTTAATAATGTGGTAAATTCTGAATCTAACATAAAGTTTTTTTTGTCCCCGGTCCCGGTTGTCATTCGTAGATCTTTGACAGTCGTTACAGGACGCCAGAAAGTCTGATCATCAGTCTATCCAAGAGTATCGTGTTGCCCAATAACTGTGCTGTGGAGGTCTGAAAGGCAGTCGCTCCATGTAAAACACGGGTATTCAGCCGCATCCGGTTAGACTGGAAGCCACCCCAAGCTAATTGGGAAAAGGCTAGGCAGATGATGATGTCTATTTTTTTAATATTTATTAAATTCAAAGACAGACCGACTAGTAGCGCGATTTATGATAAATTTTCATAAAAAATGCTTTTTAAACGCGTATTCAAACTTTCATGATAATGATACAACAGCTGTTGAAGAGTCCCTCGTGAGGAGACCATCCTGTCTGCAGCAGCAGTTTATGGTGAAGATCATGTTTAGCAAACAAAATTAAATTTAAATACAAAGTTTCGAGTCCATGCTACTAACCGTTAAAAAGTTCCCTCGTAAGGAGGAAATGCTGGCTGCAGCAGCAGTTCATGATAAAAATGTGTGTAACTATCAAAATTAAACTTACATATTAAACGTGTTAAACTATCAAAATTAAACTTACATATTAAATTTCGTGACCGTGCTACTACCCGTTGAAGAGTTCCCTAGTGAGGAGACAATCCTGGCTGCTGCATCAGGTTATATCTATCATATTATTGCATTGTCACTGATGTTACGGTATACAAAATTCCAGCTCAATCAGTCATCGGGAAGTGGTTCAAATCGTACTTGCAATATTTGAACTAAACACACATATCTACTACATACCAACACACCCACATACCTACAAATGTTTAGTAGAAGCCTGTAATAACAATAAAAAGGTAATAACAAACCGTGTAGACCCTCTTCTTATTAAAAAAAGATCATACATTAAAATAAACGTACTTACTTGAAAAAGTAATAATCAAATATTTACTTACCTATTGTACTCCTTAAAATATGATATATTTTTAATTTTTCTAGTATTATTCATACACAGTACAATATACAACCAATATTAATAACAAAATACCACGTTTTTACATTAACCGGTGTAGGCCGTACGATGACTTTTTGACGTTAAGTAGCCGTCAAGTCCCGCGCCGATATCTGACAGCTGACCTTGCTACAAAAAAGGTCCACTCAAGTTTTTTATAATATTCAAACTTGCAACTAATAAAACAAACAACGTGCGTCGCACTAACCCTGAGATTTTAACTGGCTGTGTCAGCATAAACCGGTTTTTTCCAGTCTCGCCGAGTACGCGACAAACCGCCAGTGGTCAGGCACACATGCCCTTCGTGCTTGTAGTAGTCCAACCGATTCGCGCGGTTGTATGAAGCTTTGTCTCTGTTCCGTTTAGTTACTCATGTGACTTAACAGTCGTTTGGTGTCTTAATGTACATGTCACAGTGTCATTTGAAGTTTGGACCTAAGTGCGAATGATGTTTTTTTTCGTGTCATACCCAACACATGGGTTAAGTATTCCCAGTAAATTTATTTGGAGTCTTTATGTTGCATACGGTCCGTGCGCGCAGCTGGCGTCGCACATCTCGCAGTCGCTGAAGCTGGGCGGCGCGCCCTACGCGTCCAACTCGCTGGAGCGGCTGCGGCTCATCAAGCGACTGCGCGTGCGCGCGCAGGCCGAGCGCCTGGCCGCGGCCGCACGGGCCCCCGAGCCCTACGCCGGGCCCCCCGACCTAGCGCATCGCGTGGCCATCGACGACTTCAACGACTACACCTAGTGCGCAGGCCGAGCGCCTGGCCGCGGCCGCGCGGGCCCCCGAGCCCAAGCCGGGCCCCCGACCTGGCGCACCGCGTGGTAATCGACGACTTCAACGACTTCATCTAGTGTGCATGCCGAGCGCCTGGCCGCGGCTACGCGGGCCCCTGAGCCCTATGCCGGGCCCCCCGACCCGACGCACCGCGTGGCCATCGACGACTTCAACGACTACACCAAATGCGCAGGCTGAGCACCCGGCCGCAGCCGCGCGGGCCCCCGAGCCCTACGCCGGGCCCCCGACCTGGCGCACCGCGTGGCCATCGACGACTTGAACGACTATACCTAGTGCGCAGGGTGGCTACCGTTGGGGCGATCTCATCGGCGACAATGAACACCTTCCTTCATATATGAACGATTCGATGAAATTTAATATTTTTTGGGTATTTTTTATGCTTCCGACGCGTGATACCTACTTTGACTTTTGAATTTCGCTAATTTGAGCAACGATAACGGAACTTAGATTCTATTAGACTCTTATATTATTTGAAATTGTAATAAATAACAATGAGAATCAGTACCCTATATACTTGAAGGAATCACAAAAGCTCACAACGGTAGTAGAAACCTCACTAGATTATATTCATAAGAATAATAATAACACTGTAACGTATACTCTATAGGGGCCCCTAGCCACACATTGTATATAACTGTATATGCAAATTAGCGAAATTCGCCCTCACTACAATGTACTATAACGATTGCGTCGGTGTTTATATAACGTATTACATGCTGGTCGCGGCCGCACCACACCCGCGACAACAGCACTGCGATCACAGCCCCGCGCCCACCTAGTCGCTGATTGCACCACACCCGCGACCACAGCACTGCGGCCACAGCCCCGCGCCCCCTTGGTCGCTATCCGCACAACACCCGCGACCACAGCACTGCGACCACAGCCTCGTGCCCAGCTGGTGGCGCTGGCGGCGCGTGGCGCCCGCCGAATTGTCGACGTTATAATATTATAACTGTGTATCTCATTCGATTTTTTACAAAAAATAACTTTTTGTGAGATGTGATAGTAGCGTAACAATTAAATACGAAATAGAAATATTAAAAATATATTTACAGCTGGCAAGTTTTGTACAAATGGCTTCGCTTACGGGATCTCGCGACTTTCATGTATTGGTTTCATAAAAACGACACCGCCTCGAGTACACGTCGCGTCACCGGCAGAGACGCGTGTGCCGGCGTCGGCTGCAGTGCGCGAGTGGCCCGCGTGGCGCACACGAGTGGCCGGCGCGTGCCCGCGACTCTCACGACCGGCTCCTCTCGGGATCAGTTGGCCGCCTCACGTGATGATATTCTGATGGTATTATTGGTGTATAGTGTCGAGTCGGGTCGGACCCCCGGACCACAGTAAACACTCTGAGCTACACATGCACCGTGCACTCGCTACTAATTCATTTTATACAACCAATGTATTGCGGAACGATGAATTCTATTGTTTATTTATTCGATTCTACAGATACATGTATCTGCCTAGGTTGTCTGTGGCTTAAATAGTTTAATTTCTTATATAAATTTAGATTTTGAACTGAATAATGTAAAAGTTAATGTTAAGGATTTCTAGTAAGTACATGTTTTCACAAAATATGAGTTTGTCAGTAGTTAGCGGGCCCGGCGCGGCTGGCGCGGCGTGACGTCACGCAGTGTGACGTCACACGGGCAAGCCGCGCCGCGCACGCCGCATCAGTGAGTCGTTAAACAGTTGAGGCATTTCTTGTTTATATATATATATTTTATGTAGCAATTTATTTCCTGACAAAAGATTTTGTAATCAAATAAATGATGGCTATTTTTTCGCATGTTTTATTAGTGACAACTTCTCTGACAGTTACGGCGGGGTGGGGAGGAAAAACGTCGTTTTGTATTGTCTTTTATAAGTAAATAAACCGGATTAAAAAAGTTGAAAAAAATATGTTACATAGTTCACACCTTGATATTCCGGCCGTGCGATACACGATTACTTGCACTTTATTGCATCCAATTAAATCGCAAAGACAAGTCTAAATGGTGATCGGATTGTTTTTTCATTTGAGTTATATAAGGTCTTGAACAATAAAACTTATACCATAATAAAGGTCGTAAAAAATATGGTGAAATCCGGCCGTCATAATATGGACTATGAAAATACATTTATAACAAATCTAGAATCCAGTGTTTTTATCTTTACATGCGCGCGCTCCGTGTCGTTTAGTCCCGAGCGGAACGTGTTGGAGGACGTGTGCCAATTTTTCGAACCCGCCACCCCCCGCTATGATCTGTTACCGGCAGAGCAAAAAATTGTTTGTAAATAATAATACGTGTCTAGAATAAACTAAATACCGGTATACTTTATGTATATCTAATTATTTACAAGCTTTATTTCGTAGGAAATTAAAGTAGTTAATATTTTGTCAAACAAAATGGGAACCTACAGAAAGTAAAAACTTTCGATCCAGCGCTGGCTCTTCGACGCCTAGTAAACAAAAAAAAATAAGGATGGTTTGACAATATTATTATTTACCTACATTCATTATATTTTACGCGTAATAGATTACTATATTTATTTATTATAGCTAACCTACTATTTGCGGTTTGCAAATGCATGTACCTACGCGTAATAGATTTGCAAACCGCAATAGGCTTGTAGAACGTGACGAACTATGTCCGTGTAAAGACGCCACGCGCGCAAAAGCTAGAATGGTTTATTTTTCTCTCGGAATAGATTTACCAACCGCATGAAGTGCGCAAAACAGTTGAATTTGAAACCTATGTCATACAGCATAAAGCCGCCACGCGCACAAATTTTATAATGGTTTACTGTTTTCAGGTAGGTTAAAAAACAAAAATAGAAATGAGGATTGCCTGGATAAGCACTGTATGTGATAACACTATGACCTTGAGCTGGTCCAGCTTAATACGGAGTTTCCATAGAATAAGTCGACATTCACACGGTCGTATTTTTTTTTTGTGCACTGGAATTTCAACTCTCGGTATTTAGCCGAGGGTTGAGAATCTAACAGAGTGAAAAATCCAGTACCTACGCGAAAAACATCTGTGTGAACGTGGACTTATATTTATTATTTTTCTTACTGTTTTCGACATAGGTTATGTATGTGTCACTCCTTGTATTCGAGGCCGCTGATCAAAATATAAGTCCAAGATGGCGAATGCAATTTTTTTTGAGTTTTCCATCATGGGTGTCTTTTTCAGGGTTTTTCGGGTCGCTTAAGCCGATGGTGGGGTCAAAATGAAAATCCAAGATGGCGGCTGCGAAACTTTTCGAATTTTCCATCATGTGTGTCTTTTTCAGGGTTTTTCGGGTCGCTAAAGCTGATGGTGGGGTCAAAATGAAAATCCAAGATGGCGGCTGCGAAACTTTTCGAATTTTCCATCATGGGTGTCTTTTTCAGGGTTTTTCGGGTCGCTAAAGACGATGGTGGAGTTAAAATGGGAATTCAAGATGGTGGATGCGAAAATTGTCGAATTTTCCATCATGGGTGTCTTTTTCAGGGTTTTTCGGGTCGCTAAAGACGATGGTGGAGTTAAAATGGGAATTCAAGATGGTGGATGCGAAAATTGTCGAATTTTCCATCATGGGTGTCTTTTTCAGAGTTTTTGGGGTTGCTAAAGCCGATGGTGGGGGTCAAAATGAAAATCCATGGTGAAAAAAAAATCAATCCAAAAAATTTCATGGCCGCCATCTTGGCTTTTCATTTTGTTTCTAGCGTCACCATCGTCTTTCGCGACCTCAAAAATCTGACCTGAAAAATAAGTCCACGTTCACACGGACGTAATAATATTGCAGCGGGATTTTTCGCGCGCTGGATTTTCAACTCTCGGTAGTGCGCCAAAGGTTGAGAATCCAACACAGTACAACTCAGCGCGTTGAAAATCTAACAGTGTGGTTTACTGTTAGATTTTCATCTCTCGGTACGTACCGTAGTCGGTACATAGTTTTGTATGTAGGTATAGGTACATAAATAAGAAAATAAATAAAAAAGTGCAACCAAAAAACTACGACGATCACCCTAATTGGATGATTACTTCCAGTGGGTGTACTAATACACCACTGCCCAACCCCTCTGAAAGAATACAGGAGGTATGAAGAGATCTCATTTCCGTAACTTATTATATCTTAAAAAAATACTTACTAGAATAGTAAAACAAAATAAACTTTTACTAATTGTAATCAGTTCAAGTTGATTTACTGTATTGGTCTATTCGGTGACATAGTTAATACTACTGCCGGTCGCCAGCCACGCCTGGCGCGCGCGTCGCTCGCGCATCGTAACTAATTACGTCAAGCTACTTGTTTCGGGGGCTGAGGTAAGCGTTAAATGCCTACCGCGCTCGGCTCACCTCGCCTTAAGTCATGTGGGAGTCAGAGAACATTCGAGAGGAATCGCACGAAGATGATGACAAGTCGATAAGCCAAGGGAGATAATACTAGAACAAAAAGCGCTTTTCCCCGCGTCTTTTAAAAGATTGTAATGGGCGCAGGGTTATGCTACTGTTTACTTAAGAGTAGCACTTTTAATTAAGAGGATGTTGTTGGGAGTGACAATTTGTCATGGGTACTGGCACTTCCACCTTAAGACTGCGCTGGTAACCAGTGTACTCTCCGAGTACATATTCTGCATGCAAAACTGTGGGCCATCGGATATCCGCCAGGTCTCATACGGCTCCTCGCTGACTTCATGATCACATGGTTGGTATTGCAAAAAGTTCATTGAGAAGATTAGGTTTCAGTGCTATCAAATTTTGATGTACTAGTTCGCAGCAAACGAGTCCAGTGCATGCGTTTGAAACTCGCACGAAAAGAAGTACCTACACTTTAGGTTCTCTTAGAAAAGGTACAAAAACCTTATCCTAGGTACATAACTGCATAAAGTTTGAATGGATATTATCCGTTATATGTACCTACCCTTCGAACTTTCTTTTAGGCTGTTTATAATACAATTATCTCGAGGTAAGAAGAGAAAATGACGGTTTGTTTGTAATTTATTAATTTGTGTAAGAACCTTCACGGAAAAACATATGCTCCTGAACCGCACAAGAAACTGTCCCATCTGTTAGCCTGATAAATTATAGCCGTAACAGGAGGCACAGATTGTTCGCTGTGCCTTATTTCAGGTACCACATAACCCATAGTTGCAAACATCTATAAATTATTAAATACAAAATCACACAAATTTAAATACTATATAAATACAACAAACAAATTAGATAAATAAAATTCAAATTCAGTCATAATCTACTCACATTTTACTAAAGTAGTCTCTTACGAGCGACACTATATGTAACTCACAGAACACATACTACGGAGATGTAACTTGTGGGTGGGTCACAGCAGTGTCGCATTTAACACGTTCGACGCCGCGTCGGACAATGGTAGTTGACACCCTATTTTCATCTGGAGTCAGACAAAAATTTATATTTTGCTAAATTTCATCAGTGCGTTTTATGGGTTTAAGGGATATGTTTGACGTCATAAAACATGTTTTAATTTTCACAAGCAATATTTTATACCTATTTTAAGTGTTAAGAGGGCTGTTACAAAAAGAAAGTGCTCAGTTTTAGGTATTTTTGACGGCGCGCGGCAGCCAATGTGCGCGTGTGCGTCTAGTGAAGCACGCTACGCACACATGCAAACCGTTATACGCCGGACGCCAGGAACAAACCAACATGACCTTTTGCCACTTTGAATTCGAAATAAATTAAATTACTATTATTATAGTTCGTGAAATTTTGTTTGTACTGATGGAAGTTATCACCTAGAGCGGCTAATTTAGTGAGTAGTGTCGCACAAAAAGTACTTGAATTTTATTTCGTGGTACTTATTTATAGAAATAAATGCATTGTGATATTGCTTCAACAGTTGTAATCAGTTTCGATAATAGTAGTATGAAATGTATACGATGAGTTAAAAAAGCAGCCAAGTGCGAGTCGGACTTCCGAGGTGTCCGTGGTACTAACTTTAGTCCGTAACTAAAGAAAGTGGTGCCGATTCTCTTGTCACAAAATTCTCTAAACTAAACTAAAAATCACTAAAATTTAGTTTATTCCTGTCAAACGACGATTTCCCATTCTGAAATTGACTAAAGTGACACAACTTATCTATATTTTAGTTTGACAGCACTAAGATTGTACTGAGTTTTTAATTTAGTGAAAATGGTAATTTTGCTATTCTGTTGTTGTCAAATTCATTATTCTATTCAATATAAAATTTCGATTCTCTAACTAAATCTGACTATTTTTAATCGCGATTAAAAAGGTGTGGAATAAAATTAGTTGTCAAGAACTAAAATTCATACTGACACCTCGACTTCGGGCGCAAATACAGTACTGTATCTTTTTTTTCTTTTCTTTAGCTTATATCTCGAAATTGGTGTGTCCTATCGTAAAAATAATGAAAATTTCGACCCCCTTTGTAAAACTCCATACACCTCTAAAACTCAACATGTAGGTTATATTTTTTCATATTTTCGATACAAAAAGTAAAAAAATCCATTTAAAACACGTTGAGGCTGCCCCCCCTGCGCGATTCCGGCTCTAAAAAAGATCACGGGGTAGGGCAAACGTGGAGTCGCGTTTGTCAAATTCGATTTTAGTTGTGTCAAAATTATTTTTAAATTTAGAGATCTTTTTTTGCAGAATAGCTTTAAGATTCTCATAGCCAAAAGTAAGGAATTTTAGTGATAGTTTAGTTAGTTTAGTTCGGTGTACAACAGAATCGGCACCAGTACCACGGTAATATTATACACCGAAACAATTACGTTTCTTGTATGGGGGTTGTATGCCCTTTATTTTTAATGTAATTGTTTTATAGCGGTACCAAATAAATTTATATGAAATGTACACATTTAAAAAATTCACCGCGATTTTAAAGTGATGCAATCCTTAAATGTGTATCGTTCGAGATAGTATAAAATTTTATAGATGGGCACAACGGGTGTAAAAAACCCAGACTGAGGAAATAAAGTATAATAATTGTAAAAATAAGTTAAAATAATATTTTCCGAAGTGGCATAGACCTTGCTTTCCTCAAATCTATGATCTCGGGAAGAACACACTCCTCATAAAACTTAAGCAACTTTGGCAACATTTTCTGGTTCCAGAAATCATCGTCTTTATAAATTTAATATTTAAAAATTTTAGTGGGTATTCAGTACTAGTCCACACTGCAAATAAGCAAACATTTTTATTTGCAATGTGTAGTTGGCCTTGTATTTGATAATACTAAGTAATCGTGATTTTTACTAAAAATTACTTCTCCATTGTTATGGATTTTGAAGCATTTCAACTTCTTTTCTAAAATGGCAGTATCAGGATCCATCTCAAAAGCAGATATGGGGCACTTAATTTCATCAACACCGTCTTCAAATTCTCCATGAGGTGTAGCTCCTAAAAAGGAATGCTCTGTAGGTACTTATAAATAGGCCACACTTCTCTATTTGTAAATTCATTTGACAGCAAAGTTGAGTTAAAGGTCTTGACTCGTTGTCTTTTCTATGTTTGATGGAAGGCACATGGTCTAAATTGTAAGAGTACAGTAAACTTTTGACTAAAGGCGCAGAATCTATATAACGTTGTACTAAATCTGAAAATAATGAACTGAATTTAAATTTTAGATTACATTTTCTTTTAATATATTCGCTCTAGAATAATAAAGCAAAATGTGTAACAAAAAAAATTATAACTTGTATTAAGAAGTGTTGGTCACGCTATATTCTTGGCAAATTGGCGAGACTACGTACCGCACAAAGCGGCAACAGCGAGCGATACACCCTCCCTCAGGAAGCGCTCGGCGCGGACTAAAGCTAAGGCCCGCGCGTCTTGAGATTTATATTGATTTATAGCATTGTATACAAAAATTGTTTAAAAATATTATTTTGCTTTAAAATTTACTGATTTTTTTTTTCGAGTAAGCTGACATAGTACCCTTAGTTATTACCTTACTTTTTGATTGAATTTCGATTAAACATACATAGATAAGAAATGTAATTTCAGACGAAAAATTATCATAAACTCTCTGTTTTACGGAATTATTTTTGGTGTATTACTGTATGAAACATAAAAAATTGACTTGAGCATTCCAAATAACAAGGTACAGTCCTACCATAGACATTTTTTTAAATTACTAAACTATTATAATGTTCCATGTAACAAAGCATCAAAAGATGCCCGAAAGTAAAATTTTATGAAACATCCTTTTCCGAGACAAGGTTTTTACTGACTTATGTAAACAAATTGAAATATTTTTTTAGAGCGCTCCCTAGACAAATAATGAAATTTTGTAGGACATATTTTTTTAATTTTTTTTTGTTTATATTTAATCCATAATCACTCACCAAATCTCGAGTCAAACGCTCAAATTCGAGAAAAAATGTGTCAGCGCCCTTAAATAAAAGCGTTTTTAATAAGCCTCACCCACCATTGACCGACACGGCGTCGAACGTGTTAAGGACAGTCCAACCTACTTGCTATTAGTGGTGAGCGTTGAATAAACGAACTGGATTTTTAGACTGTTTATTCGACCTGAACTGTTCGACTAGTTTACTGACCACAGACAAACCAGTTTATTCGTGAACGACATTTTACGCATGCGAGCGGCGGCGGCGACAACTTGATTTCGCCGTGCACGTAGTCGACGCTCCACGGAACGGAACGAGTGAACACGAACACTGCCGAAGTCCGTTTGTTATTGATTCTCTCTCTCTCATGCAGAAACGAACGTTCATCTCACTGAGCGAACGCTGTTAAATGAAAATAGACTCTATAACAAAGCGATAGATACCGATCTCTATTTATTTTGTTGAATTAGTTTATCATTTAAACAAGTTTATTAGTCAGCCTGCCAGTCCTAACCCTGGAAAAAGTATGAAGAGAAGTTCATTTCGATTCGCAAGTACAGTTCATCTATCCGTCGATTAGTAAACAAGTTTCAACTAAACGACCTAATCTGATTGTACACTAAACGGTGGATAAACTCCGTGAACATAAATTCGTATAAATGCTGTTAAGTCTAATATGTAAACTAGTCGAAAATTAAACTATTTTATGAACTAGTTTATTGTATGCGGTAAACCAGTTTCGTTTCGTCGACGGTAAATACGTCAACGACCCACTCCTACTTGCTATCATACTCAGAACGGCATTGGAGCTGGCCCGCACTCTGCGCACAAGAGACGCGCAGCGCTTCCGCATGGTCGCATGAAAACAGTCCGTACGCGCCCATGCGAACATACCTGAAGCGCTGCAGTAGCGAGGCAGACCCAAAACCGCTCTGAAAGCGTTGTTAAATTGAATGCGGAGGGTGCTGTAGCTTTTCTTCGTGTAACTGGCCCACAGGCTGCAGGTGTACATAGGGTGCTAAGCCTGACTGTGATGTGTTCGCGGATCGGACTATCGACTATCTGCGTACGTTTATTTATAGTTGTCTTTAACTACTAAGCTAAAGCTGCTAAGATTAATTGTTACTCTTTCACGCAGAAACGGCCGAACGGATTTGGATGAAATTTGGCACACAGATAGATTATAACCTAGATTAACAACACATAGTGGTAGCGATCCTCACGTTTTAATAAATTAGTAATTGGAGGTAGAATTATGTTGTTGATTTTGACATATACCTAGTCGGAGCTGAGCAGCCCCGGCAGCCGTTTGATCAATTGTAACATCTCTATGTAGTCTGTGATTGTAACGTTAGGCCTAACGCGACACGCCCTCGCTCCACCCAGAGCGGGAGAAGTTATTTGATGATTTCCCAACCAAAAAAAAAAGGCCTAGCGCTTGCAACATTCATTTGCAAGAAACATTTGTAGTCTATTGAATAAAACATTTCAAGAATTGGAAGACTGTATAATTTGCCCTGACTCCGCTCACAGCAGTGGCGTATTTACACATTTGCCACCAGTAGGCTATAAAATGTTTTCCTACCCTACTAACTCTTGAATTGTAATATTGGACCGCTATTGGAATATTTTAAAAATTCATAATCACAATTAGTGTACTTTACACAGCGTTTAGTAATTTTTCATATACAGACATTGGAGTATTCGGTATACCTACTGTATGTATAGTAGGTAGGTAATAAAATATTGTAATTTTGTTAAATTAGGGAGACTTCTTTTCTGCGCATATATAATAATGTTACATTATCAGGAAAACAAAAACTACCATAAAAGTAAATGTAGTAACAAGATATTTATCAAAAAGTCTTCTTGTATTAAAGGCACTAATTAACATTCATTATAGATATTATGTTTTAAACCTATAAAATAAGTTACACACAATGAGATCAATGGTATTCAGTAAAATCACAAAAATGAGTTTTTTTTATAAAATAGGTACATGCTACATATTATCAAGCTATACATTTCCAGTTTACGCTGATCTCGCATTGTATAGGATTTCCGTACAATGAGAGGTCAGCTTATACTGGAAATGTATAGCTTGATGTGTAGCCTTGTGTACCTAGGAATATGTCTATTCAGTTATATTTATTAGACATTAGCATTTTTTATGTGTAACAGTAACATATTCATAATTTTTGTTTCTTAAAAACTCTTTATAAAAACGAAAACTGAAATAATCATAAGTCTTTTTTAATTACAAAGTAGATAATTAAATTGTTGAATCACAGAAATAATAACAAAAACTTTACCTTATAGTTTACAGTACATCTGTTGCCGAAGAAATTTTAGATGTTGCTGACTACATATGATATGCTATTTTCAAAAAATATAATTAGAATATTTTATCAGCTCTAGTTTCTGAGTTTCAGCTATGCAGGTATAAAAGAGAAAAATACATGTATTTAGTAAGAAAAACTTCATTAAAAAGATCGTTGAGTTCTAAAAAACTTCGTTTTAAAGCTTGTCGTGTGTGTGATGTGTAGACTTTGGAAAATGACGTATCAGAGACCAACAATAGTTAGACATCATATTCGTATCCAAGAAACCCTGAAAGCGCTCTTCCATGACGCGTAAGTCCTGATGCATACGCTCTCCACGCTTTTCGCTCACATCTTCTAAATTTTCCGGAAACCTGTCCAGGTGACCATGGAGGAAGTGGAGTTTTATGCTCATATTGCACCCCATACTTATTTTTTAATTGTAACAGAAGGTCTTCTACAAGTTCAATATACCTAATTTTCAGATTTTTTATTTCCGAGAAAATGCTGCATCACAGAGACGAAAGCTGTCCAAGCCTTTAGTTCTAACTCAATCATAGAATTTCTAAATTGAGTGTCTTTCGTAAGTTGTCTAATTTGGGGGCCATCAAAAATACCGGATTTAATCTTTTCCATAGTCAGCTGAGGAAATTTTTGACAAATGTAAGAAAAGCAGTTCACGTCTTTATCTAGTGATTTAACAAACTGTTTCATGATGCCCAGTTTTATATGAATGGTGGAAGGATAATTTAGTCACGAGCTACTAATGAATTGTGAGCATTTTGGCTCATTTGACATCACCTTCAAAATCAGCATCATTTTCTGATGAGCTTAGTCCTTCGATGTCTTGTTCTAAAGGTTCAGACATATTTTTAGGCACTGAAGAGTCAGGTGAACGCTGCACTGGGGCTTTGAACACAGCTAGTACCCAAGTACTAGCTGTGTTCAAAGCCCCAGTGCAGCGTTACTGCCATTTAGCTCGATTTTTAGTGTTTAATTCGCCAGTGGCGTACCTATAATGATTGAATGAATTTTCATTCGTCGCGCGGCGCAATATCAAGTTGACTACAACATAACTTTTTATAACTCCGGGCACACTGGCCGCTCGAAAAATATAAAACAAAACCATAAAGAGTAAATTATTATCAAAACCAGCATGGCGGCGTCTGTCACCCAGTGAAATTTCGAGGCCCCAAATAATGTGGCTCAAGGTCGTTTGTGTCTTAGTGATAGTGACCGGCGCATTCGCCAAGAAAGATATGCTGTTGGACGCGATGCATGGGCTGGAGGGACGGAACAAGATGTCGATATGCGTGGCGACCGCTCGCGGCTGGCGCCACTGCGACGGCGCGCTCTACAACCGCGAGTGGGTGGTCGCGCGCGCGCAGTGCCTCGGCGCCGCGCCCGTCGCCAACCTCACCGTGGAGCGCCCCGCCGCCGGCGGCAGCTGCCAGCGCCTGGCCGCGGGTGAGCATACTCAGCATCACACCACTAGCACAAAGGATAGACAGAAGCAAGAGTTCGTATATACAATGGGTTCTTCTAATTATTATATTCCTCCAACCATATATTGAAATCGGTGCCA
This sequence comes from Polymixis lichenea, assembly GCA_949091785.1. Lineage (NCBI taxonomy): Eukaryota > Metazoa > Arthropoda > Insecta > Lepidoptera > Noctuidae > Polymixis > Polymixis lichenea. The sequence continues at coordinate 25,294,305 of OX420936.1, read as the reverse complement.
GGGTTTTTCGAAACACATTCAAAACGCATGTACTTATATCATGTTACCGGGGCTAGCCTATGTTACTCCAGCTATCTGCCAATGAGAGCCCCCAAGTCCCGTTCCGGAGATAGCGGAACAGACAGACAATTTTTTTTTTGTGATGAGTAAGTAGTTACCTTATTATATACTTTCATATGCCTTTATTAAACATCGGTTATTTTGACATTTCGAACAGACACGTTCCGTGTGGTGCCGGACGTAATAGCACCATCCCATTTCTTCCCATGGGTGTCGTAGAAAGCGACTAAGGGACTTACTAGAGAATGGCCAGCAGCGTTCTCTATGCTTTTGACCACCATACTGCGATCGCCAACCCGCCTGCCAAGCGTGGCGATTATGGGAAATCCCCCCTCTTGGGGGAGGCTTATGTTCAGCAGTGGACGTCTTTCGGCTGATATGATGATGATGATGATGATGAACAAACACCGCAATTTCATTTATTTCTATAATGTTTAGGTAACCTGGAACATCCTTCACTGGTCCAGCCAGACAGAAAGAGCGTGTTATCTTTTTCTCTTTATTAGTGAAGGATGTTGCTGAGCGACAGAGCCGAGCAGAGGTAGAGTCACGAGAAAAGGTCTGACTCAGCCCTAAATGCGGATCTAATGTCATCGGAAAATGAACTCTTTAAACTCGGCTTTTCAAACAGTAGTAGGGCCTACTTAAAATAAGCACAACAACAAGCGCCTACATTCCGACAATACCCCAATCGGCGTGACATCTTACTGTTTTGCGACTAGGCAACTGGGGCAAGCACAGCACACGTCCCGCGCGGCATCTGGTTTTGCACCCGTGGTTTGACCTGGCTCTGGTCATCGTGAGGACCCCCTACCACGACGTGGACTGCCTCGCCAACGCCACCAAGATCCGCAACAAGCTGCGCCCGCACGGGTAACTGCCACATATTATGCTAAAACATATTAGGAGGGCTAGCTAAATCTGACAGGGTTCTTTTTTTATTTGACTTAAGTTATATTTTTTTCAACACACTTGCTCGTAAAGTGAGCCATAATACATCGTTCTTAGGGCCATAAACCGAACTATAACACACACGTGCATAATAATATGACATTACTAGTGCATAATAGAATTATCCCTACAAAGTTAGTAACTAACTGCAAATTATAAGCGAGTAAACAGAGCATTTTCAAATTAACCGGGTAATAATACAGTTTTTTTTTTTTTTGTAACAGCAAAGAGGGAGTTTTTGGCGGGATCGCGTTGGAACATGTCGCACGAATTTTCATTTTCATGGAATTTAGTGAAATAGCGAATTAAATTGTATAATTTTGGTAGTGAATTATTCAATTTAGTTACGTGTGAGTGCACAAGTGTAGTGAAGGTGAAAATAAGTGACTAACGTGGACTTTTCGTGTTCCCCCCAAAAACTCCTATTAGGTTGTTGTAAAGTTACTACCGCTTTACAATAACTCTGACTTGACTAAAGACGACTATGACTGTTTTGTAACTTCGTGCCCGATATCGGGCCATTTACTTGATCTAAAAGAAAAATTACTTGACACTGGCTAAATGCACAAACCGTGTGAAGCCAAAAAAAAAAAAAAAAAAAAAAAAAAAAAACAGCAAAGAGGTTCTGAGCCGCTGAAAATACTTTTACATTTTTGGAATAAATAAATGTGTCCCTAATTATGACGAAAAAACATTATTTTATTATTATCAAATTATTTATAATTCACAATAATTTGTTATAAATTATTTGCATTTTATCACTAAAATTCTAATTTTGAAGTAGGCTGTAGGCTGTAGGTGTGTGGCTGTGTGTGTGTAAGTAATCAATCACCTATTTTAGCGCGTGCAAAAAAAAAAACTTGCGCGCCATTTCCCATAATTTTCTTAATTTGTTTGTATCGCATTTGTTGCTGTGTGATAAAAAATTTAATACAAAAGATGAACATTGATAGATTTAACCCCGCCAGAAATACTAAATGCAGCACAAAATGCAAACGAAAGCCTACGATAGTTTCCTACAATGGAAGACCAACAAAAAAATCCAGTCATTTTCTGAAAATGTGTTTTTGGCGCATTTCTCTGAACTCGCCAATACATACAAGCCCAGCTGCCTGCATGTGGTGCATCTATTCCTATGTTAAGGCTCCTACACACATGCCGGCGGGTTTTTGCCTTGCGGGTATGCTGCAGGCGTTATTAGGCCGCCGGCACTTGCCGCAGAAACCGAGTATGCCGCCAAGCTTGTTGGCGGCATGCCCGCCGCCCGGACCGCTGGCATAGTGTGCAGGAGCCTCTAAGAAGCATGGTTAAGCTCAAACATGGTGTTGATATCTAAACGTACCGTAACTGATGGCATTTTTGAAGAGACGCTCGGATGGATTCATTGGTCAGAAATCTAAAGTGATGTCACCAGCCGACGATGAAAAGTTTTTGAATGAGGCTCCAGATAGTCAGTATCTAGCAAATATATTTAATTTTAAATTTATACGTTTAATATTTTCTCGAAGCATGAGTTATTTGTTGCCTTCTCCTTTCAGTAATTTGTATGATTTACCTTTGTCGCCAACATTTACACAAGAAGTAAATGAAGGTACCTACTAAAGAAGTGGCAAGTACCAATGTAACACAAACTAGAATTGCCATCAAAAACAATCCAATATCGTTTTGAAAATTGTACACATAGCTACACATCAAGCTTTACATTTCCAGTTTACGCTGATCTCGCACTGTACGAAAATCCTATACAATGCGAGATCAGCTTATACTGAAAATGTATAGCTTGATGTGTAGCTATGTGTACATTCACCAATTGTTTTAATAATTAAACGATTTATGCAATACATATTTGTTTTTTCCTCGCAAGTGTGTTGAAAAAGTGTGTACGTAACTCGTGAGCAATTTGCTCACTAGACACTCGGCTGATCTACGCCCTCGCCTATGGCTCGGGCTGCAACCCATAGCCTCGTGTATTATGAGCAACTTAGCTCACTTGTATCATAATATACTATTATAAGTGTTTATTGATTTTGTGTCTCCTCACATATTGATACGACATTCATTTTCATTAGGTAACTTTCTAAGCAGCACCACTGTTATTATGTAAATAAGGAATGGTACTTTTAGTGACATTGTGTCACCATGTGTAAAATTACTACATTTCTATCTGAAATTTTAACGGTGTTGGATAATAAAGAGTATTCTATCTATGTAATGGTGACTCACTTGTTTTGTTTACATTACACAGCCAATGAATAATTTATTAAAATAACTTGTTACAGGGTGTACAAATGGATGAAATATTATTTTGATGCCTTTGCCTTGACCCGCAACCATACTTATCACCAAATGAGACTTTCACGCAGTCAGAAAACATTCCACCATCCAGTGTGGTACTTCTTCGTAACAATGGTGCTGCCCTCTGTGCTGTTTATGTTGTTTTTCATTTATGTTACATCCTCCAGGGGTAATGAAATTCCTTATAATAAACTGCGCTATTCTAAGACAGTAACTCACATTTAGTTTTTGTCATTAACATAGTTGTTTTATTAAATAATAGTGTTTTATTTACAAACAATAATAACAGCATCACCTACCAAGTAACTATACTAAGATCAGCATTTCTACTAAGTGACGACCCATCCATCAAATCACATGATAATGATAAGTATGTTACCTGTGACAAAATTTGTTACAAGTTGTTATTTGTGACAAAATATGTATCATCAGAAACAATCAATAGGTACTTGTATACTACTTGCATAGCTCTCAATGTCCGAAATCTGGACTTTATTCAGTCTTCTGGTCGAGCTTCCTCCTCCATACTTTGACTTTGCCCCGGAGCTCCCGCAGCCTCTTCATCTCATCTTTGAAGTCTTGATGCTCGTCTCGGAACAAGCCGTACTCTCGCAGCTTCAGCATCAAGCCGTGAGTCTCAACGTGTCTCGGGTAATAGTGAATAATCTCCTCGTTAGTATGAACCGGCCGTTCAGAAAACATTTTGACAACTTTCATGGACTTAGAATTGGTAGGTATGGCAACCTCGCCGAAGATCCTATTGGATAGGCGCTGCATACGACGCGCATAATTCGTCGATGCCTTTATTAATTGAGAATATTTTGCGTAGTTTGTAGTCATTGTTTTCCTGGAAATAAGATTTAGATTACACTATTGCCATTTAAATCAATTACGCATTTACATCAATTAAAAAAATTATTTCATTCACCTTTCCACTTTAATTTAACTCAAAAATGCACGTAAACCAAAATCGTGAAAAATAACCTCGCACGGAAATTTCTGACAGATGAAAATCATAGACTACTATTATATACATAGACTACTATTATAAACTATGAAAATGACAGTATGACACTAGTGATGACTAGTGACATTTACCAGGAAACATTGACAGTAGAGGTGTGTAACTCTACGGAAACGACGACTCACTGATCCGGATCATTGAAGTTATTCAAAAGATTGGTTCAGTAAAAACGTTTCAAACGAATCATTTGGATCTGAAACATTACTTTGTTCTGTGCTCATTCCATCCGCGCGACGCGTCGCTCGTAAGGTGACGGAGCAATGAGCGAGCGAGAGAGGGAGACTGAGACACACTGAGTTACATAACTATTGACTAGCGAGTCGCGAGTGAGCGGGCGAATCACAATCTATACAAGTCAGAAAGAGATACCAAATGAGATGTGTATCACTCATTTTACTCTCACAGATTTTCGTTGTCATTATCCATGCGCGTAGTGTTGGGTAGGACACGACATGAAAAAGAGTTTGTAAGAGTAGCCTCTTTTTTGTACTGAGCCGGTACAATGTCCTACTTCAAATGAGGCGAGGCCAATGAGGTTTGGAACTTGGGCGACGCGCACTGATGCTGTATCATACGTTTGACGTTATCAGTACAAATGTGACATTTGTACTGGTAGCTTCAAACAGTACAATGACAGTCTGAACTCTGATTAAAGACTTATTATTATCAAGTATCGCAAAGTATTATGAAACGATTATTATAGTAAATATTGTTTATAATTAAGTAAATAATTATGAAACATAATTTAAAGAATATAATGAAAAGGTAATTAATAAAATTACAATGTAAAAGTAATATTTGCGCTCCTTGTTGCCACTGAGCCGGTTCCTTCTTTTTGTAAGGACCTGGTTCGCTTTGCTAGAAGTACGCTCCGAAGGCACAGAAGTGACAACAATACAAAGCCGTTTAAAATTAAAGTTTTAAAAATAAAGCATCAAATAAAAAGCTTTTACACTGGTCACGATGTTAAACTGTCGCTTCAATACGCGCCGCACGATAGGTAGTCATGTCATTCTCAACATATTTCCCTTTCGCCCGAGACTCGAAACGCAGTCATGTAATGTTCAGTGTAGAATGACGTAATTTGTAGCATGCATCTCGCTCCGTCTCTGTCGTCATCCTACAGTTTGACGGAGATGGAGAGTAAGTAATGCGACCTCGCGACTGCCGCGACATAAAATTTGAAGTAGTACATTTTAAAATGCCGAGCCGCTCTTACATTTTGACGTCATGTACGGGACAAATGTACCGCCTCTTGTATGTCCTACTCAACACTACATGCGCGTAAAAATGACCACTATGGCGCTTACGTATCAAATACTACTTATACGGTCGTTTTTTACATATAATGGTAAATTATATTCTTTGAGCCGATGATCCAAATGAGCCAAATGAAACATATCCGTGTTTCGGATCATTTCAGTGATCGACATGCAAATGTTCCAATCGCAAAAATTGTACACTTTGACCACCTCTAATTCACAGAGGTTAAAACTCTATTTCGACTTTTTTAGCTATTCAGTAACGAGACAATTCAAAGAATGTACCATACTAAAACGAATAGTGGGAGTTTTTGGCGGGATCGCGTTGGAATATGTCGCACGAATTTTCATTTTCATGGAATTTAGTGAAATAGCGAATTAAATTGTATTATTTTGATAGTGAATTATTCAATTTAGTTACGTGTGAGTGCACAAGTGTAGTGAAGGTGAAAATAAGTGACTAACGTGGACTTTTCGTGTTCCCCCCAAAAACTCCTGTTAGGTTGTTGTAAAGTTACTACCGCTTCACAATAACTTTGATTTGACTTGACTGACTAAAGACGACTATGACTGTTTTGTAACTTCGTGCCCGATATCGGGCCATTTACTTGATCTAAAAGAAAAATTACTTGACACTGGCTAAATGCACAAACCGTGTGAAGCCAAAATAAAAAAATAAAAAAACGAATAGTGTGGGGGTAGTGAACGGTTTTGGCGTGCAGAACGAATGATAAAAATGGTTTAATTTTTAATTAACGATCTTTACCACTGTGAACTCAACCCAATAAAATTAGTTTGGGCACAGGTAAAGGGGCATGGCGAAAAAATAATAAATCTTTCTTAAGATCATCATCTTAATTTGAAGAAGGGGGTAAGTCATATGACCCCTTTGTCGTGGAGTGCTTGCGTATCTCACGGATTAAAAGTACATGATACGGGTCGTATGGACCATATTATTTACAACATCACTGATGCCTTTACAATAAATGTAACAAGCGACAGTAAATTATCTGATTCAGAAGAATAAAAACAAAATTCTAAGTTTATTTATTTTTGAGAAACAAATTCTACAATTTTTAATAATGCTTAACATGTTTTTAAGACGGTTCTATACATATCGAATATTAGTAGTTAGTTCAGTGTAAAACTAACAGATGCACCACCTCTCGTGGATTTGGTTCAAACTCAAAAATCAAAATATTTTATTTCACATAAACCTGCAAGGGCACTTATGAAATGTCAGAAGCTAGGTGCACGGTTCCAATTTGTCGCTTCCTATGGAGAAGAGCCGGCAAGAAACTCCACGGTTACTCTTTTAAAAATAATTGGCTTTTATAATGTTTTCAAATTACAGTGATATTAGGTATGGGAGGACAGTGCAGGCCTGTCAATAAGTACCAGGTACTTAGAGGAATGAAAATAAAGAATAGAAACTGTAGGCCTACAACGTTCTCTCATTCACAATATGTAATAGAATCTATATAAGTAAAATCAACCTATTTAAACCAAGTGATATGATTTCCATGAGAATCACTAATAAATACTCGATAATACAAGTGTTTTAACTAAAACTAGTAAGTCATTTCTAATAAACAGTATCCGCTTCTATAACAAGTTGCTAAAATCGGTTACAGAACTTAGCGATGGAAAGTTTAAAACTCACATCAAACGTGTCCTTATCAAAAAAACATATTATAAGATAAAAGACTACGTTGAAGACAAGGAAGTTTGGCATTAATTCCTTCTGCACATGTGGCTTCCCTGGTAACTCATTAGCAGCATAACTATGTGAGCGTCTATTAACTGCTTCCAAATGACAATGTTAATTTTATTAATTTTATTTTTACACTTTCTGACATATTCTCGTCATTATTTGACATTTTAATCTAAATTTTGGAATCACAATTTCATCTTTACTACGTGTATTTAGATTATGGAACTAATAGAATAAGTTAGATGCTAGACTAGATAGTAACAACTGTGAAGATGGCGCTGCGCACAAAGGAAACTAGAGTCTGTTTTATCATAAGATTAAAGACACCATTACACATCATAGATTCCTTTATATTCCGCCATTTTGCTGACATCAATTTGCCTCCGACCTCAAAAACGCGAAATTAAAAAAGAAAAATGTAACTTTTTCAGCAAAAATGTAACATTTCAGGAAATAAAACGTAACTTTTGACATAGGGGCCCTGGCAAGGCAACACTGGAGCAAGTTGACTCAAAAAGTCAAAACTCAACTCAAAAGAGCACAGAGTACATTTCATTTATTATCAAAATTCAAAAGAGTATAATATTATTAATGGGAGAGTTGACTCCTCCCTCCGTAAAGTTCCTTGGTTATCACGCTGCTGGCACTGATAGCCAAATTATCAAAATACATACTTCACCGTATCGCTAGCTACAGTAGGTAAATAGTATTTACGAAACGAATAAAACTGCAATTATTTTTTCTTGTATCAATTGTTCCTACATCGAGAAACAAGAGATAAAAGATAAAACTAATCAACAACATTACTATTCTCCGGCCAAACGTTTGTTGCACTTACGAGGGAGCAGTGGTGTTTTGAGTGTTGACCTTTGCTAAATTTATTCTGAATGTCTTACTTCGTGGTGGAAGTGCCCGACGTCGCCGTGAAATCGGTGAGTAAATAAACACACTTGGTTCTAAAAACATGTAAATCAACGTTCAACCCAGTTGAGCCTCCTCTTGTCCCCTAGCTATTGCCACTACCACGGCGGTGCCAGTATATAAATAAGCCTTCAAAAAAATTTTCACTATAAATGACTGTTTCTTTTCAGTACCTTTGTAAGTAATGCTATTGCAATGTTGTCTAAAGTAACACTAATAACATCCCATCATTGTATTTTCACCTAATGTCGTCACTCAATTTATTATCAAATGATATTAACATATTGAACAATGTTGCAGGGCAAGATGATCAACCTTTCAACTACAAAGATGAAAGTCATCTTGGCGGCAATAGTTCTCATGTTATATGTATATCTCTTGCTATACTTCAAATCTATCTACCTAAGAAATAAAAGACTTGACGGGATCATGGCTGTGGTAAGCATCACTTTTTTACTTTACACTCATCAAAATTGATCTATTCAAACTAGGCTGAGGTCACCACTTTTTGAATATAAAAATTAAAAGGCAGTCCCTCAAAATGCTCACCCTTAGCACTTCCTAGTGCTTTAGCTGGGAAGACCTGCCACAACAAACTCCCCAGCAGCACTTCTTTATTACACAGGCTTTTATTTAACTTGCAATGTATGTATGTAACTATGTTTATTCGGGTGGAATCTTGCAACTCAATTTTGAAGCAGATATCTCTATCCAATTGAGCTGAAATTTTGAATACACCATTTGTTTGGATAAAGCATGGTTAGCTGTGTGATGTCATTCTAAATCCAACATGGCGGAACACCTAAGATAGGGGACTGTTCTTTTTTAATGCACACCTATATATCTACCTATATATATGGGTATCAAATGAAAGGGCTTGCTGAGAATATCTCAAAAAATAACTAAACAGTAAAAAATAAATTAAAAGAAAAAAACTTTTTTTAAACAAGCTTTTATTTAGATGCGCTAAAAAGAATAAAATATTTTTTTCATTTAAACTTACTATCAACTTCTACTGTAATTTCGTTACACAATTTAGATGATATAAAAGCTTGTCACAAGATTTAAGTAGGTACTTTATATCCAAGATTGTTAAGCCTTTTTAAATCATTCAATCTTTCAAATGTGTTTTTGGAACCAACGCCAATAACTACAGATACTGCTACATGTATTGATAATGTTTTTTGTGACTGCGACTATTTAGATAAAGTCATTGTAAATTATCTCCCTTCTGATCACAGTGGTCAAACCGTTACTTTTGAGTCCAACACACCAATTGAAAAAGTGCAGATACAAACTAGACCTATAACATCGGGTAATTTAAATAAGTTTAATAGCACTTTAATTAGCAAGTTGCAAGTTGCAATTCAGGGCCTAAATGTGAATAATGGTAATATTTTGTACAAAAAATTATTTTAATTAGCCCAAACAGAGTTCAATCATTTTTTTAGCAGAAATCTAAAACTATTTGCCTTAAATTCTTATTCAGTGACTAGGCAACTAAAGCCATCAGGAAAAGTAGAGAAAGTTTATTTAAACTGTATGGCCTTAAGCCATTTATTAACACAGAAACTTTTACTAAGTATGTTGCTACTTACTCTAACACTTTTAAAAACATCTGCAAAGTAGCTAAAGCTTCAGTCATTAGCCACAAGGTTAAATCAGCAGATAATAACATTAAGGCAGTTTGGAAAATTATTAACAATGAAACTAACAGAAGCAAAAGGCATATTACTGATTACACACTGGACACTTCCCGCGGTCTCATTAGTGATAACATTGATGTTGCTCAGGAATTTGCAATTTTCTTTACCAATATTCCTATTAAAACTACAGACACTTTAAATTCTTCGTCCGCACTTGCTATTGATTTATTGAGAGCGAATGTCTCAGCCTGTCCCGTGGAATTCAAATTTAATCATATAAACCCTGTGGTCGTTGTAAAGGCATTTAAGCAATTCAAGATGAAAATTACCGAAGATTTGTTTGGCATGTCTACTAAAGTTTGTGAATCCAGTATTGAGACAATTGCACCATATTTGGCATTAATATTTAATTTCTGTGTAGATCAATGGGTTTTCCCGGATTTAATGAAGTACAGAAAAGTTGATCCACTCTTCAAATCTGGCGACAGCGAAGATACTAATAATTATAGACCCGTATCGATTTTGCCGGTTTTCAGCAAGGTGTTTGAAAAAGTTATATTAAATTAAATGCTCAATCATTTTAATCGTAACAACATCCTACACGATCAACAGTATGGTTTCACCAAAGGACGTTGCACAACCGACGCTGGTGTCACCTTATTAAAACACATCTTTAACGCATGAGATGAGGCGCAAGATGCAATAGGTATCTTTTGCGACCTATCCAAGGCGTTTGATTGCGTGAATCACGAAACACTTCTCTTGAAATTTGTGCATTACGGACTGGGTGAAATTGCGCTTAGCTTAGTAAAATCGTACTTGAAATTCTACTAACGGGTACGGGTACTTCGGGTTCGGTTCTATCAAGACTGCAGCAAGTTCAATTAAACGGTGTGAATTCCTTGGGCTTAAAAGTCAAAATGGGTGTACCGCAGGGCTCAATATTGGGCCCGTTCCTCTTTTTAGTATATATAAATGATTTACCTTATTTACTAAAAAACCGACCACAAATGGTATTATTTGCAGAAGACACATCACTGATTTTTAAAGTTAGGAGACGTGCACAGGAGCTTGACGACGTAAATAATGCTAGAGTTAAGGTCCATCATGGGTTTACTGTAAATCATTTGGTATTAAACGGAAAGAAAACTAAATGCATAAGATTCGCGTTACCGAATGTCACGTTGTATTGAATAAGGAGATACTAGAATTCGTCGAACAGACGGTTTTCCTTGGGACGGCTTGACTCAAAGCTACAGTGGGGTCCTCATTTAACATCACTTGCTGGGCGGCTAAGTTCTGCCGCTTACGCTGTTAGGAAGATCCGCCAATTAACAGACGTGGATACCGCGAGACTGGTCTATTTTAGTTACTTTCATAGCATCATGTCTTACGGTATTTTGCTATGGGGACGGGCTGCGGATATTGAGTCTATCTTTATTCTGCAAAAGAGGGCTGTCAGAGCCATCTATAACCTCCGCAGACGCGAATCTCTAAGGGAACTGTTCAAAACAATTAACATCATGACGGTACTTGGTCAATATATCTATGAAAACATTATGTATGATCGGAAAAATCTACATCTTTTTAGTAAGATAAGTGACAGACACAATTTTAACACTAGAAATAGGAACAAATTAGATAACCACGTTTCAGATTGTCTAAAGTGCACACTTCTTTTATGGGGTACTGTGTAAAATGTTATAATAAAATACCAGTCGATATTCTTGAACTAAATGAAAATAAATTTAAATCATACATTAAACGCACACTATGTAGACAAGCATTTTATAAATTAGATGATTATATCGTAGATAAAAATGCTTGGCTTAATGCTGGTCCTGCTCCACAGCCGCCTGGGCATACTAGTTAAAATTGTAATATTTGGAAGAGAAGCTTCCCTTTTTTATTTTTTCTGACATTACGAACATTTTTGTTCCTATAATTATAATTTTTGTGCCATTACGCATATGTTTTATTTTTGCTGAACCAAGTGTTAGTTATTAAATACTTCAATATATATTAAATGTTTTTCTTTCTTTTCGGAAATCAAATTAAATTATTAATATCTCAAATAGATTGCTAACTACAGTTTTGTATAATTTAGAAGCATTTTGTTTAAATTTTGTAAATGTGAGTACCATGCATCCGTTTATTGTGTTGTTATGACGATGTACGTTGACTTGAAAAATCATGGCAGTTGAGAGTATGTCATGCTCACTTAAATGACTCACTGACGGTGGCGCGTGAGTTGGATCATTCGATTCCCTACAAAATGATTGAGCTGGATGGTGCTGATCCACGCGTCAAGTTCGTGAACGGGCACTGTCGGTTGAGACTGGTCATCTCCTAGCTGACTTCCAGGGCTTATTTTTATCTTGTATTTAGAATTGTTTATATATAATATATATTTTACATTCAAAAACAAAAATCAAAATCAAAAGTCATTTATTCAAATTAGGCTGAGAATCAGCACTTTTCGAACGTCAAAGTACATGAGACAGTCCCCCAAAACGCCCACCCTTCGCCACTTCCTAGTGCTTTAGCTGGAAAGAAGAAGTGGCGGAACAAACTTCCCAGCAGCACAGCTGTCTGTTTAGTCGGATAGACTTGATTCGATACATACATAGGCAAAGTAATAAACATTACGAGACACAAAATATTAATTAAATAATTAGTCAAAATGTCAGCTAGCCATAGCAATATACCGACAAATAAAATGAAAACTGTCGAGGCCAAATAAAGCCTAAAACAACTCATCATTGAAAATATTGTTATGAGTAGATCATGTCAATAACTAATGACTTAATAGATAATTATAAAAAAATTGTTAGAAAGCTAATACAAAATAAAATAATAATTATATGGATATATAACCTGTCACTAGATACGCCAATTCTGGAGAAAGAACATAAACATTGTCTTGACTTAATCACAGCGACCAACTATTCTTGTCATTTAAATAGTCGTTGATGGAATAGTAAGCCTTTAAACAAAGGATGGATTTTACTTGAGCTTTAAACGCATTAAAAGGCAAATCTAGCAAAGAAGAGGGAAGCTTGTTATAAAAAGTTATACCAAGCCCAACAAATGAGTTATGAATCTTATGAAGCCGGTGAAAGGGAGCACGTAGTTTGTCCTTATTTCGTGTGTTAACGGTGTGAATATCACTGTTTTTAGTGTACAAGTGTATATTTTGCCTAATATATAAGATGTTAGCGAATATGAATTGTGATGCCACCGTGAGAATACCAACATCTTTAAATTCATTGTTCTCACATACAGAAGCACCAAGAATAATGTTCCCAAAATGTTGTAATATTCAACTTGATTTTAAAAGAGTGTCCGTGGAGTTTCTTGCCCGTTTTTCTCCATAGAAATCTACGTTTTGGAAGGGGCAACTAGCTTCAACTTTCCAACTGATCGACTTTTTGGCAATTCAAAAGTGCCTGTAAATGGTTTAATTGAAATAAATGCTTTGAGTTTGAATTTGAGTAAATACAAGTTATTCTTTTGAGCGCATTTCAATGAAAGTTTGTATAAAAAAGTTTTATTTTTATTTTGAAGAAAATGGAAAATTATAGCTAAAAATCAATCAAGAATAGCAGGTATAATTCAATAAAATATTTAAAACATTATTTTATCAGCAGCTGAAATCTCATCACATCCTTACAGGCATTGAAGATAGATAGGCGGATGCTGAATATTGAACGCTTAGACAAGAAACTGGCAATGCAGATAGCGCAAATTCACCGATTTTACGAAGACTACTAGAAGCTGCTAATCATATTATACTCCATAATTATGTAAAAAGCCCATAATGTCATAACTTAAGGCAAAGGCTTAAGGTTAAGTTAAGGTTGGCTTAAGGTTCAAAGGCAAATGATTGCCAATGAACCTATTTTTCCGTTGTAATTTGTTCTGCAGTTTCTTACGATGGTTGTGGCAGGCGTGGCGGCAATAGAAGCGTGGCACGTCTTATCAACGTACACCATCACGCTGCGCCGCTCACACGAGCCTGCAGCCTTATACAAATGAGTTTAGTACTTACCTACTTAATTGCGAAAAAATATGGGTATCACTGTATTTTTGATATACGGTGAGTCTCCTCCAGCTATAGGTAGCTTGAGGAGACTCGCCGTATATCAGATATTTCGGTATGCCGTTACTTGAATTATCGCCATCTAGCAGGCAATGGTGAATTTCGTGAACCGGCGAGCCCCGCAGCCGTTCATTCATATAATCAACGAAATAATAGTCGTTGCCTACGAACCTACTTTGCGGGAATATTTCCCTGTAACTAGTTATCTACTTGTGAATATTTATTATTTTATTTTTATATGGTTAAGTTTGGAATGGGCCCAGGTATGCGTAGGCGCATACATTCGTAATCACTGGGAATAATTTTATAAAATAAATAACCGCACAATTTAATGTAACATTCTGGGGAGGCGAAGATATCATCATAGTTGTCTTCGAATACTATCTCGTAAATGTGCATGTGCACAGAAATGCACAGACGTATTCACCTATTGGCGAACCAGTACACGCCAACAGCCACATCCTAAGTACAACGTTAAAACACCACAACATACCAAACCTTTAGGTAACCGGTACAACACACGAGAGCCACGAGAACAACAAAAGCCCATGAAACCCCAGCCTCTAACGAACAGCCCCCAATAAGTTAACTCATTAAAACCGTGTGAACAACAAGACCCAACACTACTCACACTGTTATCAGACGTACTCGTGACTGAAACTGGATACACAATACTTAAAAATCCGACCTCTCCCAAGCAAGCACACGTGCCCAGACCTGTCCATTGCAACTTGAAACGTTCTCGGGGCCTCGACACCAGCCAAAGAAAGAAAATCAAATAGACGCCGTACCTTTACGTAGCGGCATTCATATAGCCAACCTACAGGAACCAGGGATGAACTCAGGAACATGCATCTCCACACACTACGACTGGCACCCCTCAAGAAAGCGGGTAACCCACATCGGGGTCATGCTATTCTATTAAGAAAGTAAGCCAAAATTGAACTAGTTAACAGTAAAAAGATACCGATACGATGTCAGCTCGAGATAGGCATGGGAAAAGACCTGTGACCTGAGAAAAGAACCTCAACGGAATAAGTATACCAACAGTGGGCGAAATAAAATACTTAGGCACATACGTAACATCCGTATTAAGCAGAAAAAGCACAATCAGAAAACGATGCCAACAGGCCACGAGAAACGCCAAATCATTACTACCATTCGTACCTAACTCAAAGATGGACTGGAGGTTAGCTAGACTTTTGTTTCGAATGCTTATCGTACTTGGTATGATACATGGCTTAAAAGTATCGACCCTCACCAAGGCGAACAGATCAAGACCCAGAAGCCATGAACGAGTTACCATGAGAGACTTGATTAACCTCGCCAGGAATGAACCAAGAAGTAAGAAAATGCACCTAATCTTGACGGGAAAACCGTAACAAAACGAATCAAGAATCACAGGAAGTGCTACTTAGAACAAGTTTTGAGACGGGATAAACCACACCTATTGCTACGGACGGGATAAACCACACCTAAGGCTTAATTTAAGAAGGACGGACGACCTATTTACACATGGAACGACAACCTAAAACAGTACATGAAATATTTCGACATGGGAATCATATTTTGGAAGGACATGGCTAGAGGCAGAAACAAGATCAAGAAAGCGGCTACCGATATCTACAAAAAAAAACTAGAAACTGATAGCAGCGAGAACTCAGAAGACGACTATGAAAACAACAGCACAGTACACAGCGAAGTAACGGCATAGAAAAGAGCTAAGAAAACAGTGGAACCTACCCAAGAAGCTCGATCTAAATCAACATGCCGGCGACGTCGTGAAAATAGCCCTCCTATAAATAAATACCACCCGTTTCTCCACTAGTCCAATGCTTACTCAAGGATGCATATCCGGTAGGCTCGCAATCCTTTCCTATCCTAAGGGCACGTCTACCTGACCATTACCGCGGCCCCCGGTTTACTTCTTGATTTGCAATGGCCTCTGTAACACCATGAAGCATGAGGCTCCAGGGGCTAGTGCGAATCTTGGGGTTTATTCGATTAATCGAGTCTGGTCAAGCCACGCTGGGATCGGGGCATTACATTACATCTTACTATGTAATAAAAACGTAGGTTACCTACTTCATCCTTACAATATTTATTTTACTCTGCTTTCTTGCTGCTGTAGTATTCCTTCCAATCGAAGTATTCTTTTGAATATTTCCGAATTATTGCGAATACTTCCGAAGTTTTGCAACGCTAGTCTAAACCGAAAAAGTTGATACTTTTTTTTTGCCAAGTGTACGGCGAAGACCATAACTTGCGATCAGCAGGCTTAGCATGACGGTTTCTATTTCTTCTCTACTGTAGAATAGAAATCGCTTGTCTACATTTCTCCGTGAAAAACTGTCAACTGTCTATACGGAAACGTCATTTTTCATTTTAATTCTTTCTGTAAGAAACTTTTCCAAATAGGTCCAGCCGTTCTAAAGGTCACAAGAGCAACTAAAATTGCTTTATCCTGGCCAATTCTCGTCAGCTATGACGTCACGACTACATCCAGGAATTCAGGGTAATGGCAACATGTAGCAACATATTGCCAGAGATACGGCCACACAATATCATACAATATGGAGCAGCTAAGATTAAGAAAAACTAGGCAATACGCCACCGCCTCCGCCACCGGCCGGTTCCTCTCGCAAAAACCAGACGTAGTTATACGTACAAACAAGATAGAAAGAAAATTGACTAAAAATTTCCTAACCGATTGGATATCTATTTATATATATTTATTGCATTCCTTAACGTAAATAAGTTGCAACAAAGGGCTTAAAGCTAGGTACAGAAATATGGACCCTGTAAGGCCATAGCAAAAAGATAAGATTAAAATTAATTAAATTACATAACATAATCATCATATTAGCCGAAAGACGTCCATTGCTGGACATAAGCCTCCCCCAAAAGGGGGGATTTGCCATAATCGCCACACTTGGCAGGCGGGTTGGCGATCGCAGTATGGTGGTCAAATGCATAGAGAACGCTGCTGCCCATTCTCTAGTAAGTCCCTTAGTCGCCTTCTACGACACCCACGGGAAGAAATGGGTTGGTGCTATTCTTTTACGTCCGGCACCACACGGAACACAATAATGATTCTAAATATTACAGTTAAACTATGACATTCGGCAACTCATGAAATATATGGAGCAATCAGAAGCAATATGCCCGAAACATCCACAATTTATTGTTGTTGCTCCAGATTGCTCCACTTAATTGATCCATTCGTGTTGCCGCGCAATAATTGCTCAAAAAATTGGATGTGTAAGAGCACCTTTAAGAGATTGATGCACTTACTAACGAACAGCATTTCATTTCTACTAAATACAGGGTAACAGGTTGCTCGTCGATGTCCTGACAGGGACATCAACGCGTAACCTAGAACGATTTTGATCAACATACAACGTAAAACAGCGCTGAAATTCCCAAAAAACGTTAGATTATTAATTTCACTACCTATCTTTTTTTTATTACTAAATTGGCCTGCTATTCTAAAGGTGCTCTTACACGGCCAATTTTTTGAGCAATTATCGCTCGGCAACACTAATGGATCAATTATTATGTGGAGCAACAACAATAAATTGCCGATGTGTTTCGGCAATATTGCGTCTGATTGCTCCGTGTATTTCATGAGTTGCCGAATATCCAATCGGTTTGGAAATTTTGAAAATTTTGGATAAAAACAATACTGTAAAGTGAGTGTGATAGTCAAACTTGCCCAATGTTGCTGCTCCTAAGGTCAGTAACGAATATGTTCAAGGTCGGTTTATTTCGCGACAATATTTTAAGCTACCTATTTATTTTGTTTGAAAAGTGCATGTTTTTGTTTGTATTTACTCGTATAATGTATTAATTTAACAGACATTATTTATAAACTTTTATGAACCGTTGTACTAATTCATGTAATAAATTCATGGCCGATCTGTATAACTAACTCATCGTAAAATACTTAAAATTCCAAAATTATGGTTTAGTTAGGATTATAATTTATAATACATAGCTACTTATTTATTAAGTCATAAAATTTGATGTTCCTTAAAATATTACCGTCAGTATTAAACAATATATTTAATGAATATGCTAACAAGCAGTGGAGTACACAGAGTTTTTAGACTGGGTAGGCAGAAATTAAAAAAAAGGCAAAAAAAGAAACGGAACAACCGATTGCTGTACCTACCTACACAGCATGCAACCTGTGACCCAATTAAATGAATCAAATTGTTTTGTTTTGTATTTAATTTACTACAGTTCGTACCTATTAATTGCAAATCCGGTGTTTAACTACTTTTCACGATACCTACTTGTTTTCTTTTTCATCACTAGATAGTTTTGAAAATGCATCATTTTTTCTTTTCTCTTTACACACACCACCTGAACAACTTCACAGTGAATATTATCTATTTTTCACACTATTTATCAATGTTAAAATCTTAGCTCACAACCAAAACAAATGAATCAAAACAAACAATGGCGTCGGAATTACTCGGAATATGAAAATAATACGACAAAGAAATTATGGTTGTTTATGTAGTCACAATTCAATTAAATAATGCTACTTTTTAAAATAGTCGCATATCCAGCTTTGTTCGGAAAACTTCGGTAAGTTTCCTAATTCGTCTCGTTGTTAAAAATCGTAAAAAGCCAGTGACTACCTACCCTGTTCGGTTGTGTGCGTTATTTTTTACATTGTGTGCCACGTATGTATCGGAACTAGGGATGAAAATTGCCGAATGTTTCCGAAACTTCCCAGGAAAGTTTCAAATATTGCCGGGAATATTGGGGAATATTGCCGGAATGTTTCCAAAGTTGCCAGATTACATAGGGTTTTTTAAACGCCATTTGCAATGTTTTTGCACTCGTGAGGTTTTATGTAATGGTGTAATTTTACGTATTATTAGTTAGCCTGTATAATTAATTGATAATAATAATTAATTTTTAATTATCCATGCATATATGTGAAGATAAAGTTAAACTATGTCTTTGGTAACTTCAGGATAGCTGACCCCATAGTTTTTTAAGAATGTTACTTATACATTTTATAAAAAAAGAAAGAGGGTATTAATACCGATTGAAATAAATATAAAACATACAACTGTGTAGTGTTGTTTTGTAAATATTTTGAACTTTGCTTTAAGAACTTCATCTGTTTGAAATAACATCGATTTTAAACTTTTTCCTGAAGTCTGATAGCGCTAAAATTATACACATTTATGTAAGTCTGGTGAGAACGCAATGTTTTGATAACGCTGTGCCAGCCTGATGATGGAGTTGGAAGGTGGTCATAGGATCTACGCTCTGGTAAAAGTAAACCAACCGAGATTGGGCTTTTTAGATTGGTCTCTTGGTGAGCACGAGAGTTTTATGTCTATTGTGTCTTCTGTCTGCCAGTGAATTTAAGAGCGTTCATACCACACGGGCTGGTACTGGCGCATTTATAGCGGTTTTTCGTGATTATTTCGTTAAATACAAACAAAAGTAAACATTTTTTCAGCCATGCACTAGATAGTTGGTATTTACTAGTTTGTATGTTATTTTTTACAGTTATTTTGGTATTTACTTATATAAATCGACATACCGTCAATTATTTTCTATTTGCATTAAGTACTTAGTTCAATGAAATGTTTTTAATAAAGAGTAAATATTGAAAATAATTATAAACAACGACCTTTCAGCTTGGCTAACAAAAAATAGTACTTTTGTTTGTATAATCACGAAAAACGTTGAATAAATGCGTTGTTAACAGCCCGCGTGGGATGAACGCTCTTAATGTTTTAAGTATATTTGATTTAAAATCAAATAATACACTAGCATTTAATAAAAACCTAAAATGTATTTATATTGACTATCGTGGTCGCCACTG
Source organism: Polymixis lichenea (assembly GCA_949091785.1). Classification (NCBI taxonomy): domain Eukaryota; kingdom Metazoa; phylum Arthropoda; class Insecta; order Lepidoptera; family Noctuidae; genus Polymixis; species Polymixis lichenea. The sequence goes on along the minus strand of OX420936.1, from coordinate 25,274,473 downwards.
TTTTGCTGGCGCGTATTCTCCGTGACAAAATGTAGTATTTTATACAAAGCTTCATGGCCTCTTTCTTCACTCAACTTTCATAGAGCCTTCGCTAAATTCGAAAGATGTCCACTGCTGGACATAGGCCTCCCCCAGGCTCCTCCACTTCGACCGGTCTTGTGCTTCCCACATCCAGCGGATTCCCGCGGCCTACAAAAGATTATCGGTCCATCTTGTGAGAGGCCTTCCCACTCTACGTCTTCCGGTACGCGGTCTCCATTCCAGAACCTTTCGGGGCTATCGGCTTAAAGTCTCACAAAGAGCAATGGAGAGGGCTATGCTCGGAGTTTCCCTACGCGATCGAATCAGGAATGAAGAGATCCGCAGGAGTAACAAGATAACCGACATAGCCCGAAGAATTGCCAAACTTAAGTGGCAGTGGGCAGGGCACACTGCTTGACATATGTGTTCAAACCAAAATCTAGTAAATTTTTAACTTTTTTGGATTTTCTATAAATACAAAAAAGTTAAAAAAAATACTGCTGACGTAATCACCATCCAGACACCCCCATCCCCCATGTCATCAAAAATAAGCAAAGCAAAGACCCCCGCGGCCCCCTGTAGTGCTTACGTAATAATAACTAACTAAAATAATATTTGAATGGCCCCTTATAATTATAACTATGCATGAGTACCTACTTACCACCTTGACTTTTCTTCACATTACCCCTTGTACCCTTACGTCCCCACAACAGTCACTTAACCACTGCACCGTCGCCGACAGTGCCGTCAAAAGAATTTTCAAAATCAGAGTTTTTGAGAAAATCGCGAACATACAAACATACAGACAAACATACATTCGGATCGAATAAAGAACCTACTTTTTGAAGTCGGTTAAAAACGTCTACTTGTCGTTGCTGACCAAATCGTCTTGCAAGGTTTAACCCTTTTATACATACAGATATGTATACATTTATATTTATATACTTTCTTATATTCAAGTGAAGTTAAATTATAAGAACGTAGAAGAAAAAAAATTACGATATCCCTAAAATAGTTATGGTTTCATCACCAATGAACAATCATGGTTAGCTTGTTTCTTTTCTTTAGTTTATCAGTAAGAAAATAAATTTTAAACCAAAAATTTCAGATTGGATATTAAAGATAAGCATAAAAACTACCATCCTGCAGACCGCAATTTTATCCTACTAAGCAATTATATTAGTAAACGTAGTTTTCTATTTTTACGTTTCTTACCCAATCTTGCCGGCAAGTTTGGAAACATTCCCGGGAGTTTTGGGAACTTTGGCAATATTGCCGGCAATTTTCATCCCTAATCGGAACGCACACTGAATAAATCTGCATGACCACGAGAGCACACAAATAAACTTTGAGACACGAATAGTTCGTGTCTCTCCCGGGGCACTAAGCGGCGCTAGTGCATCGCAAAGCGAAGTTGCGTCAAATTTTACGAACGAATGGGAAATTGTATCGATGATACTTATGATACGTCGACAGGTGGCGCTGATTTATGAATAAAGATTTTTTGTTCCTTGTTAAAATAACATTTGTTTTACATATTTTAGTTGCTTGCCGTGTGTGAAAAGTATGCTGCCACACACGGTCTAAGTTATAATGTTAAAAAGTTGGAGTGCATGATCTTCAAAGCGGGTACAAAGTGCCCAACTGTTGTTCCACCACTGTTATTAATGGAATTCCTCTTAGTCGAGTATACCAATTCAAGTATCTTGGGCATGTGATTACCAAAAGTCTTGGAGATGATGTAGACATGGAGAGGGAGCGCAGGGTATTGTCAGTCCGTGCGAAGGCGAACATGCTGGCCTGCAGGTTCGCTCGATGTACAGACGCGGTGAAAGTAACTTTATTCAAAGCGTATTGCACATCTCTGTACTCAGCGAGCCTGTGGTTCAGATATACCCAAAGGGCTTACAATTGTTTTCGCATCCAGTTTAATAATGCCTACAGGGCGCTGTTACGTCTGCCGCGCTTCTGCAGTGCGTCAACAATGTTCGCCGAGTCGCGCACAGACGGCTTTGATGCCACCTGGCGCAAAAAGACAGCCTCACTGCTAAGCAGATTGCGTGGGAGCAGTAATAGCACCCTGGAAGTTATAGGCAATAAGATAGACAGCCCACTGGTGTGGAGCCTCACACAGCGGACTAAGTCTATTAGTTATTTAGGTACTAACATAGTTTTTAAGTTCATACTAACAATTATGTAATGGATCAATGGTTGTCTGAATAATAATAAATAATTTATCTGATTTAGGTAGGGTGGGCAGTGTCTTTCTGTCTTTATGGACTGCACACCACTGCTAACAAGTTACTGAACTTACAAGTACAGACGCCAGCACATCAAGCTACCCCAATCTGTCAAATTTCTTTTATAGATTTTCAACTTTACTACATAAATATAAGGTTCATGTTGAATTGGGAAAATTTGACAGTTTGAGGTAGCTTGATGTGCTGGCGTCTGTACAACAGTACAGGTTGGTACAAGTGAGTTAAGTTTACCGCACCATTAAATGAGGACATAAGTGGTTAAATATTACACTATCCAATTTGTAGGAAATTTAGGAAATCGGAAGATGTAGGTAATCGAAGTTAGAACAGTTGGATCCGATTTAGTGCGATTGGAAGGTCCCGACCTTACTACTTCCTAAATTGTTGCAACCCGTTGTAATTCTACATCATGACTGAGTCGTCGGTCCGATTTAGAATTCAATTTAGTCTAGTGTAATGTCGTAAAATGTGTCGGTACATGTCGTAACATGTGTCGGTGCATGTCGTAAAATGTGTCGGTGTATGTCATAACACGTGTCGGTGCATAACGTAAAATGTGTCGGTGCATGTCATAACACGTGTCGGTGCATAACGTTACATGTGTCGGTGCATGTCGTAAAATGTGTCGGTGCATGTCGTAACATGTGTCGGTGCATGTCGTAACATGTGTCGGTGCATGTCATAACACGTGTCGGTGCATAACGTAAAATGTTTCGGTGCATGTCGTAAACTGTGGCGGTGCATGTCCTTAAGCCTTTAATAAGGCGCTGCCGACCAGATGTCATTGTTAAGTCCTAGTTCCTTACCTAAAAGGAAGGATTCTCCAATAAAACGAAGAATTTACCAAAATGTATACAGTATAAGCGTTAGGTCAGTAAAACTGAACCCTTTTGTTACACACACTAGCAGCTAATTAGCTGATGCGTATACAATGTATAAAAAGTTCGGAGGGTGTTTTTTGTTTAGCAGCAAATGTTTACAATATTATTTTGCGACAAAATATTAAGAATTAAGTTACTAATTATTCCTTTTAGTTATAATTCTGTAACAATGCACAACCTAGTATATTTAAAATAGTATACAATAATATGGTGTTTGTGTGTCCATTAGTTCTGCTAAACTACCCAATGGATTTTATTGCGGCTTGCGCCATAAATTATGTTCCGGTTGGTTTATATATTACTATATTTCATTTACTATATAATAAGGTAGGTACCTACCTACTAGACTTAATTAACTTAAATCTGCACGTTTAGAGAAATTGTACAAACCACGCGAAGGGTGTGCAGTAGACCGTTCGTAAAGAATCATAATATTATTTGACTGATTAATAAATTGTAGTGAATTGTGTGTTGACTTAAAATTATACAAACTAGGTAGGTCAACCAGAGGCCAGTGATGCCGGTCTCCACGACAGCCAACGTACGTAGGTACCAACGATGCTATGTTCATGTGATGAGGCTGCCTGTACTTACTGACTAAATGTATTGGTATTTAATTGTACCTACTGTAACATACCTATGAGTTAAAATATAAAAACAACAAAAATGTGGATTTTTTTTGAGTTTTGGCTTCGCACAGTTTGTGCATTTAGGCAGTGATGTCACGTTTGTTTTATTAATTATTATTCATGTAGAAAGGTGGTGAAACAAAAAATGTATATACATTTTACGGGATTTAGAGTAAGAGCGTAGGACGGATAAATAGGATCAGTATAATTATAATGAGAGTAACATAGTAAGTAATGAGTAAATTACAATGACAAAAAATTACAATTTAATATTATTTAAAGTATATACTATACATTTATATAAGTACAGGAAAGCTATTTGTACAAAGCAAAGAAAGTATTGATGTAGGAAAAGGATTACGGAGAGACAAGAGGTTACTGAGAAAGGAAGAACTGTCAGATAAGGGACAGGAGAAAAAATGTGATCTAAGTCGCCGTCATCTGTGCCACACAAGCAAATGGGATCGTCGATGATATGAAGTTTGGTAAGATGGTCTGGAGAGCAAACATGACCTAGTCTCACCCGTATAATAACGGAGGTCTCCAACTTGCAAAACTTTGCGCTACCGACCCACGGTTTTTTCCGGATCGTCCGTCGGGTTTTTTTTTTGATGGCTAAGAGCATTTTGAGAATCGGTATAAATTATAGTTATTTTTAACTTTAAAACACGAGAATATTCTATGGCTTTCAAAATGCCGAAATATTCCCCGGTAAAAACAGAAGTCTCCGGAGGCATTTTATTTATGGACGATGTGGTATTGAGAATGGAAAGCACCTATCCCAACACAACTTATCCGAGAATGCTTGGCAGCATCCGTAAATATATGGAAAGTGTTCAGCCAGAAAATGATGAAAACTGAAATGACAATTGGGATCTGCGGGTCTAAAAAGGCCACATTAAGCAATTCCTCTAAAAGTGATTAATTTCCTGAATGCCCAGCAGATCATTAGCAATTCCTCTAATTTTCGTAAAATGGTGACACTAGCTGAATCTTAATCAATTCAATTCATAGCAGCAATTACCATCTATTTAAGGTCATTGTTTACTCCACATAATTACCGACCGTTTAAATTAAATGAAACTACATTAAGACTAAACAAAAACCTAGATGCGGCAAGATCTTTGTTAGTGAAATTACAATCTATTCTGAGAAAAATAATTAGTATCTCCCTACCTTATTTATTTTTATCATCATCAGCCTACAGCAGTCCACTGCTGGACATAAGCCTCTCCAATTCCACGCCATTCAGCTCGATCCTCGGCAACTCTCATCCAGCTGCTACTAGCCACCCTACGAAGATCGTCGCTCCATCTAGCCTAAAGTCGTCCTACCTGACGTTTACCGATTCGCGTTTCAATTTATAATATTACGTAAGTTTCTAAAATCTACATTTGTTAGGATGTGGACAGATTCGCGTTAGGTCTAGCTAATGTTTGCACTGGCCGCGGGTATTTGCTAAATTCTACTAAATAAATATTCGCTTTATTTGGCAAACCCAATAAGTAGGTGACTATATTTTAATTAATTTCCAATATCGCTTATTTTTTATGCAAATTAACGCAAATTGTACATAACGTCAATAGATGCATATGAAAATATGATTATTACGACATGACGCGCGATCTTGCAAAACGCAACTTGGTTAGTCGCGTTTGTACACACGGCTACACATAAAGTTATATATTTCTAGTATACGCTGATCTCGCATTGTACAGACGCCAGCACATCAACCTACTACAATCTGTCAAATTTCTTTAATAGGTTTTCAACTTTATCATTGAAGCATAAGGTTCAAATTTGATTGAGAAAATTTGACAGTTTCGGGTAGGTTGACCTGCTGGCGTCTGTACCTACAGCAACTTTCCTTGCGATGCGAACAAGGCTCACATGCGCTATTTACAGAGGTCTGTAAAGACACGCATGCAAGAGCTTCGTGACGCTAGCTGGGACAAGATGCTGAGCGAGTTAGAGCCGACCCATCTAGCCTTCTGGCAACTTCAGAGGAATCTCAAATCCCGAGAAGTCTCCTCCATGCCTCCCCTGACCCGGCCCGACGGCACAGTCGCATTCGACGACATCGAAAAGGCTGAATGCCTTGCCGAGAGCCTCGAAGCCCAGTGCACGCCCAGTTCCCTACCAGTAGACCCGGCACACCTCGCCGAGGTGGACGCCGAAGTTGAACGTAGAATCTCCCTCCCGCCCGTTGAAGACCCTGATGATCCATTACCTCTCGTCACCCCGGACGAAGTTCACGAGATTGTCAAAAGTCTGAAACCCCGCAAGGCCCCCGGCGCTGACGGAATCACCAATAGGGTGCTCCAGATGCTGCCCGCCCACCTGATCATGCTCTTGACCACCATCTTCAATGGTGCCTTGAGCAATAACATCTTCCCGCAAGCATGGAAGCAAGCCACGGTCATCGGCATCCCAAAACTTGCCAAGCCCAAGTCCTCGGTACTGAATTCTCTCGGTAAAATCTATGAGAGACTTATTTATAAGAGACTCAGAAATTTTGCCGAGACGAAAGGCCTCATTCCCGACGAGCAGTTCGGTTTTAGAACCCAACACTCGTGCGTGCAACAGATCCACCGCATCGTAGAGGACATAAACGCTGACTTCCAGCGTGGATCGATGACTGGTGCAGTATTCTTCGATATAGCGAAAGCTTTCGACAAAGTCTGACACAACGGCTTATTATATAAGCAGTACAAACTCGGTGTGCCTGACCGTCTCGTACTCTTATGAGATTTTTTGTCGAACCGCACCTTTCGCTATCGCATAGAGGGAGCGATTTCATCCCCCCACCCCATACGCGCCGGCGTCCCCCAGGGCGCCGTGCTGTCCCCTCTCATTTTCACGCTATTTACTAGCGATATCCCAAAACGTAGACTGGCAAAGTTGGCACTGTTCGCAGACGACACAGCCATTTACTACGCTAGGAAAAATCAGGACGCGATAGCCTCCAGGCTTCAGACCGCAGTCAATGTTCTTGGCGCGTGGTTTAGAAAATGGAGGATTGAAGTAAATCCGGACAAAAGTCAAGCGGTTCTCTTCTCGAAACCGCGACACAGACCTGACCCGCCCCCCCCCGGCCCATCTCCATGTTTGGCAAGCCTATCCCTTGGGAGAAGTAAGCTTAATATCTAGGAGTGATCATGGATCAGCACCTCTCCTTCTCTGAGCACATCAAGAAGACGCGCTCACGCGCCGCCTTCGCTCTAGGAAGGTTGCACTCTGTTCTGAATGCACGCAGCAAGTTGTCACTCAAGTGCAAGTTGCGAATATACACGACGTGCATAAGGCCAATCATGACCTATGCTAGTGCACTCTTTGCACACACTAAGCCCCGATACATCTATAGGATGCAGACCCTCCAAAACCGTTTCCTTCGCCAAGCTACAGGCTCGCCATGGTATGTTAGGAACGAGATCCTCCATCTCGACCTTAGAATCCCTACCATAGCTCAGTTCCTTAAACGCATTTCAAAGCGTTTCTTCGAATCCGCCGCGCAACACCGCAATCCACTGATTGCGAAGGCCGCTAGTTATGTCCCCAGTAGAATCAGTAGAATCCGCCGGCCGAGACATGTCCTTTCCGACCCTGATGACCCCATCACTCTCCTTCAAGAAAGCAGTAGGGCCACCAGCACAGCACACAAATACAGACCGTGTTTCCGACCTCGCCGCCGAGGTCCTCGCGCCCCGCAAAGACCCCGAGTTAACGAAATGGCCCCAACCGTCCCTTGCCCGCAGAAGTGCCAGCCCGCGCCGAAGCTGAGCAAGTAGAGTTAAAATCCCCATGATCTAATAATAAAGAAATTATTTGATCCAGCCTGTCCCCACTTGCTGCCCTCCCTAACAGTGACTCCCTGAGCCGAGGCTCGTACCCCGCAGGGGGTGCCCTCAGTGCGCAGTCGCTATAGGTTTAAGTATTAGTTTTGTAAGCCCTGGCTGGAGGCTTTTAGTCTAAAAGCTATTAGTCCCCACAGGAAAGCCCGGTTGAACAGTTACGGCCTCTCAAGGTCAACTGCGAGATGTCATTTCCAAAAAAAAAATTAAAAAATCTCGCATTGTAGGTAAAGGATTTCCGTACAGTGCGAGATCAGCGTAAACTGGAAATAAATACCTTGATGTGTAGCCGTGTGTACGTCATAATTAGGGATCGGATAATCGGATGCATATTTACCTAAAGTTAATTTTTAGTAAAATATGTAAGCGGCTTCTTAAAATATTTTTTGTACAAAAATCCTGGGATGCCAGCAACACCGGGAATGCATAACTAGTCAGTTGTATAGTATGGAAGCGACTTGTAAATGATTAGGATTGCATAACTATTCAGGCGCATATTTATTAAAAAATGTACCCCGATGGAAATTTGGTACCTATACCTATGTACCTAGGGTGTAAGTCTGTAAGAGTAGGGGTGGTGTGTGTTAGTAAAAACATTTTTTTTTTTACGTTAAATTTAAAAAAAAATCGGTACAAAAGCGCATTCCATTTTAGCCAACCTCTCAACTTTAGGTGAATAAGCATCCGAATATCCGATCTCTAGTCATAATTCATACAAACGTGAATTCGCATGCTCACGCGTCGATCTCCATTAGTTTGGTGTTAGGACGCGGCCGGGGTTAGTGTGTAAAGAATTGTGCCGTGCATTTTCAAATTGTACGATTGTAGATAAACTTACGTACCTATTATTGAATGTCATCGGATGGTCGGATGCAATGCAGTTCTATTGTAAATCTATTTGGGAGAATTCGTTCAGATTACTACAGACTTATCACATAGTCCCGCTTGCTCCGCAAATGACTAATTGCGATTAGCGCTAATCATTGACTGCAATATTTTAAATAGGTACCCCACGTTTAGTGATTACTACATTACAGTTACAGGCGGGCTTTAAAACTAAGAAGTTATAAATAAGTACCAACATTGCAAATAGTCTCCGATTTGATAAATATTTATTAGTATTGCGTGGTTCGTACCAAATCAAAAATAATATTTACGTAAGTATGATCATTTTATTTTTTTATTTTATTTTATTTTATTTATTTGGGACAAAAAACAGTTATACATTACAGCATTTACAAAAAGTTTATACATCACAGTTGAAAAAACGTATAACCCACACTATTGTCCACGAAATGACATCACAGTTATGAATACGAACGTATGATAAATGAAAAGATTAAAATTGAAAAGAAAATAAAAGAACATATTAAACAGAAAAAGACTATACGTCTTATAGGCGACTTGCAAGAGATTGTGAAATCATTCTTTTGAATTTACATTGCGACAGCGCGAAAATATCAAAATCTATGAATTGGGTGTTATAGGTTTCTAAAAGTCGGCGGAGAGGGGCTCGCACTCCAGCCTTCGTTCTACATCGCGTAGTGTAGAATAGTCGAGGTGCGCGCACCTCACGCCGAATAACAGTTCTAGGTACTACGTAACACAATCTATTCAAGAGCTCAGTACAATTAAATTTGTTATTGCATATACCGTACAGCACCACAACCATGATTAGTGAACGTCTGGAATCCAAGCTCAATGTCTTATAATGCCTTAGCAAATCTGCATAGGGAATCCTTGTACGGAAACACTTGTAGTGCGTGGCACGAAGAAATTTTTTCTGAACCATTTCTATCGCTTGCTTATATTTATCATGATACGGGCACCAGATGGGCACCGCGTATTCCAACTGTGAACGGACTAGTGTTTTATACAAGCAGAGAAAAGTAGAAGGCTTTTTGAAGTCTTTAGAAGACCGCATGACGAAACCGTACATCTGAAAGGCTTTGTTAATTATGTTGTCGATATGGGTGTCTAAATGTAATTTGCAGTCAAGCAGTACGCCAAGATCACGTGTGCACGCGTTTTTATTCAATTGCATGTCGTTCAGGGTATATGGGAAGTTAATAGTATTTTTGTTTTTAGTAAAGGAAATAGAGTGACATTTTGGAAGACTAAGATGAAGTTTATTGAGCAGACAGTATTGTGACAGCCTGCATAAGTCCTCTTGTACTAGCAAACAATCCTGAGAGTTCGCACAAGCCTTAAAGATTTTAATATCATCGGCGTACATTAGAAATTGAGAGTTGACTATGCAGGATTTTATGTCGTTTATAAACAAAATGAAAAGCAATGGGCCCAAGACAGATCCTTGAGGCACACCTGATTCTACGACCACATAATCAGACTCGAATCCATTGATGACAACCTTTTGAGTCCTATGATATATGTATGAAGCAAACCATCTGAGTAAATTGCCTCTTATGCCATTGAAAGCGATTTTATCGAGAAGCAATTTGTGGTCCACCCTGTCAAAAGCCTTCTGAAAGTCAGTGTACACAGCATCAACCTGCATGCGCATGTCCATGTGTTCAAACAAAAATTGTGTAAAAATGATCAAGTTCGTGGTAGTGGATTTGGATTTAACGAAGCCGTGTTGTTCGGGTATAATAAGGTGATTTAACTGTGGAAATAAATGGCTGTGCACTAGACCCTCAAAAAGTTTAGACAAGGTGGACAAGATAGATATGGGTCGGTAATTCTCAACGTTTCCTTTGTCACCACTTTTATGAATGGGTGTGATGAAAGCCCTCTTCCAAACACAAGGGAAAGTCCCTTCCCTGAGACATTTATTAAATATGATGTGTAACGGGACACAGATAGTTTGCGCAGTGTTCTTAAAGAAAGAAGGGGGCAGGCCATCCGGACCAGCTCCTTTAGCTAAGTCTAATAAGGTAAGTGCCTTAAGGTGAACCTAGTCCACATTTTTTCCATACAAACTTCGGGAGTGTATTACTCCACTGTTGGACAACGTACATTAAAAATTAAACATGGTATGGTTTTGTCTCATTATTAATATTGTCTGTACGGAATCAGAATACTAAAATAAAAAGCCATTAAAAAGTTAGGAGTCAACAAAGATTCGTTTTTCTTGCTAATTTAACCTAACTTTGAGCGTGTTTAAGTAATAAAAGAAGTGTAAAATTTGAAAAACCAAGTCGGTACCGACAAAGCTCAAATATCGAAAAGTTCAATAAACTTTATTGGTCATTGATTTATGTAGTGGTTTTTTCATAAAACCCGATCTTTCGAAGGACTGTTCTTAATTTATTACGCGCCTGTTGTACTCTAAATGATCCTGCATCTCACACAATAAAGTTGTGCGTGTATACTAGCGTCTAACTGCTCATCACTGATATTATCTCCGTCGGACATGATGCCTGGTGCGACAGCGTGCTTTTTAGCCAGGTCCATCAGTGAGTTCGAGCCCGCGACTAGGTTCCCCTTAAGTATGACACTCTTTTCGAGGTAGACGTCCGGGATGCACACAGAACTCTCGTCAAGGGTTTCTGGGGGTGTCCAGGTATTAGGGTCAAAAGTTGAGGGCTCGTACACCGAGTTGAAGAAGGCAGAAAACAGTGAGCATATCTCAGCGGGGCAGTTAGATGATTTATTTTTGTACTGCATGTTAGTTGGGATTCCAGAACCTTTCTTTCGGTTAGAGATGTACGTCCAGAAGTACTTGACATTGATAGGTATGCTTTCCTCAACAGTTTGCATGTACTTATTGTAACATTGTTCACAAAGTAGTTTAAAACGTTTACGCTGAATAGAGAACTTTTCATAATCAGATAAGTTGCGCAATTTTTTCCATCTTATCCACGCGCGGTCTTTACTTCTAAAAGTTTTAATTAACGAAGCGCTAAACCAAACGGGAAAGGTAGTTGATTTATGACGTGAAAGTGGAACATGTAGTCTGACGATTCCATATATATAGTCGTAAAAAGCATCGACGGCCTGTTCACTGGAGAGATTAAGAAACAGTTCGTCCCAGTTCAACTTCTCCAGTTCTACATTAATTTCTTGGTAATTAGCTTTAAAAAAATTGTATTTTATTGTAGAATGACGCTTCATGGGTGTGAATGCTGTCTCTAGAGTAGTTAGAACAGAAAATGGAGGGTGGTGACTGTCAGGCTGATAAAATGCTGGATTGTATCTGACATTCATTATTGCTTATGAATAAGTCCAAAACACGACCCAAATTATTTTTAATTGTGTTGTATTGAGAAGCATTGATAACAGCCATCAAATTGAATAAAGATCGACCTACATTATTTTGTGACTGAGCACTCACATGACTAGCACTGCCTGACCACTCAATTTCGGGCAGATTGTAATCACCGGCTAGATAAAATGATTCTATACAGGGAGCCGTAAGAATATTTTCTAATGTGGACAGATGTGACAAGTAAACATCGTCCTGTGTGCGTGGTGGTATATAGGCAGCGCTAATAACGTGGTGAGTGCTGGACCGCGACGCCGGGATTTGGATCATAACGTGCTCGATGCCAGTGAGAGAGGGACACGTTAATATCCTCAAAGGCCGAAGCCCGCGTAGCACGGCTATCAGAACACCCCCGTCCTCGCGCTTGTTTGTAGCAAAGCGGTCTCGGTCGTCTCTAAAAACCAAGTAGCGGTCATCAATGAATTCTTTGTCCATTATATTAGGTGTTAGCCATGTCTCAGATAATATGATTACGTCAAACGATAAGGAAAGAATGTTGGTGTAAAGTGTGTGCAATTTAGTGCGGATCCCTCTACAGTTCTGATAAAAGAATGATAAATCATTGCTACCAAGCATTGCGTGTGATTAGGTAAAAAAGGAGTAAACAACAAAAAAATGCGAAGCAAATCTTTATAGATTCAGGTATATTTAAAAACTTAGATTCTATTCGTAGTGGGTAGCGGTATAAAGTTGAGTTACATATGAGTACATGGTTATGAGTAATAACAATAGCTAATGAGCGAGTTTTTAATTTCAAGTTCTGTAGACAAAATATTGATGTGTGCGGCATATAATCTAGGGCAGTACTGCTTACGTACGTATAAGAACAACAAAGGCGAGAAACATTACAAAACAATGATATAAAACCGATTTTCGAGACTGTAACACATAGGACACACTGAAGGCATGCGATATGAGTTTTTTTTTTTTTTTTTTTTTAATCAAAATTTTTAAAGGAGGCTTTTATCCACAATGGCATGTCAGCCTCATCATAACTTAAACTTGTTCTAAGCTACACTCACCAATACAATATTTATTATTAATTTCTAAACAAATCAGTAAGTAGGTTTGCTATCTCGGGTGAAGGTTGCGCTAAAACTTTTACATAGGGACCAATATCATATTCGTTTACTTTTATTCTGCTCAACAGTGTCTCTCTTTCCTTCTTTGTCTTAGTACACTCCATAAGTAGATGGTGAACATCTTCAACCGTTCCACATGTTTCACAATTAGGAGAATCTACTTTCCTCATCAAGTAACCAAACTTGCGGGATGGATAGTGACCAGAGCGTAGTCTATGAAGCAGAACAATATGATACCTACTCATTTCCTTGATAGCAAAGCACGGTATTCGAGGAGGCTGATACTGTATAGTTTTATACCAGATACCCTTTTCCTTACTTCGTTCATCAAAATACTCCTTAAACATATCATAACAAATTGTTTTGCAATTACATAATTGTTCTAAATAATTAGGTACGATACAATATTCTTGACCTTGAGTAACTGCTAATTTTGCTAGTATAACAGCCTCTTCATTACCTCTCAAACCTACATGAGATGGTACCCATTGCAATCTCAGCACTATGCCATTGTTCGTAAGATCTATAATCTTACTTAATATGGAGTAAGCTATCGAAATACCTCTGAAACCAGAGGCACAACGAGCTAAATGCTGCAGACCACTCTTACTGTCTGTGAAAATCACGAAGTAACGATCTCCCGAGTTATAAGCAGAGTTAATGACTTCATAAATTGCAATGAGTTCCATCGTCATAATAGTCACATTAGTGTTTACTTTGTACATAGCTGAATTATTTCTATCAACGTCATAAAATGCTGCTCCCAAACCATCCTTACACTTCGAACCGTCAGTGAAATATTTATTATAATGCAGGTATTTATCGTGAATTTCTTTAACGATTTCAAATTTAAGAGAAGCAAAATTTAAAGATTTTTTAGGACCTGTTACACTTTCTAAATTACATATAATAATTTCATCTATTTTAATACTGGTTACCCAAACATCTAATGAAAACATCTCTAAGGGATCAGAAGAATGTACACGAAAAGATTCACATTTATCGAGTACCGATACAAGTAAAGGTTTCTTTTTTTTTTGCCAATATCTCATCTGCACAAGATTATTTAGTTCTGCAAGAAGTCGCAAAAGTATACTGTTTGAACAGGACATACTTTTCAGGCAGTATTTATATGAAAGAAATAATCTTCTAACATGCAAAGGAGGTAAGCACAGCTCGCTTTCCATTACATGAATCGGACTGCTTTTGATAAATCCTCCGATTATTCTCGCAGCCTGATTCTGTATTTTATCTAATTTATATAAATGAACATTTGCACTATTCCCGAACAAAAAACATCCATCATCTAATCTACTTCTGATTACCGATATGTATAATGTACGTAAATACTTTGGATGCATTCCCCATTTAGAACCCGCTAAGACTTTTAAAAGTTTCAAAAATTTCAAGACTTTCTCAGCTACTTCATTAACATGTTTACCCCACAATAAGGATCGATCAAGCCATATACCCAAATATTTAAGATTATCAACTGTACTAACTGTATGTTCATTGATTTTAAGATTTACTTTGTTCCTTTTACGACGTCTGGTAAAAATACACATTTTAGATTTATTAGGGGAAAGGTCTAAACCTACTTCATCCAGCTTAACTATCATATCGTCAAGTGCCAACTGTAACGTGATTTCACAAAAATGTATGTCTCTGTGCTTTAAATACATTACAAAATCATCGGCATATTGCAATATAGAGACGTTTTCTATCTCACGACAAATTTTATACGTGGTTAAATTGAAAAGTAACGGGGAAAGTGGGTCCCCCTGAGCCAAACCCCTATTTGTCCATCTACTTATAACTGTCTCCCCAGAATATATTTTCATCATTAAACATCTTGCACTTAAAAATTCCCAAATATATTTACAAATATTAGAACCAACATTCAGTTTATCTAACGTAGCCACGACACTCTCAACTAAAACATTGTTGTATGCATATATGAGTTTTAAACATTTTTTTACAGCAAATCTGTGCAAGCGTTAGTTTCAAATCGATAAGTATGTTCAGTAGCGTTTCTAATCCAGACATACTTAACATTATGTTTTCTAGCCATCTCACGACATATACGAAATAAGTTTTTGTTATAGAGTGAGATGCTCGTTAATATACATTTTACAGGGGGTACCTGATATACCGATTAGGTCCGACGTAACATTTTTAGATAAACGAAAGGCACTTAAGACATTATCGCGAAGGGTACGTGAGCCTAATTTCACGATTACATTCTTGGGTTTGTTACTTTCCTGTGTACGTGCGTGGGGAACACGGTGCACGGCTAGTACATCTTGACGAGGAATTGAGCACCTGATGGTAGCACCGATCTTTTCGACGAGCCCAAGAAGGTCTTCATCACGTTTTTCAGGCAGGTTGCAGATCTCAATGTTATTAAGTCGGGCTTGCTGTTCCAGCGACTCAATTTTTATTTCCAGTCCGGATAGTTTATCATTCATGTTAGTATCCGATGAACGAGATGACAGCTGTAGATTTTCGACTTTTCTTTCGAGATTGGTTATGTTATTTTTATAGGCTTGGTTTTCCTTCTTCAAGTTATCCATCTGCAGTCTCATCTCCTCAAACTTGCTGTTCATGAAGTCCACTGAATCCCGAATCTCCTGGTTAATGGTCTGTATTGAAGAATTTTGTGTTTTCAGGACTTTAATCTCAACTACAATTGTTTCCAGCGCCGATGTTTGTTGCTCGACCAGTTTCTGCATATGTTCCTCTTGTTCCAGCTTCCAGGTCTTAAGCATGTTTTTTAACTCCAGATTGTGTTCCACAAGCACCTTATTGGGTGAGAAATCACAACGAGGTCGTTTACGACGAAACTGGGTGTTAACGTTGACGTCACCGCATACAGCTTTCGGAATATCCGAATCTGACAATGATAAGTCACTCGTAAGGCTATTGTTCATAGCTCCCGTTGCTGGAGGTGTACGTTGCATTGCGTTGCTGATAAGTACTTATTTTGGAGATGATAATATGTGGTATTGACAGGGGCACACCGAGGTTTGCACACATGCACACTCGCCGTTGTATCGGTGATTTTAAAAGATCCAGCAAGTCACGGTATGGAGATAGGAGCAGGACGGCAATTATGACGACTGTACTGTTTGCGCGGAGGTGAAGGCGGGCTCGCGGCCCTTCGCGCGCGCACTTGGTGACTTGAGGGGCTCGAGCCGATGCAAAGAGAAATTGTGCAAACACTATGAGCTTTGACTGACCATAAGGATTATAGTTCCGGGTATATTATTTAATTTTAGACGATAAAAATTAGAAAATTTTAACACACGTCCGCTCTCAAACAGGGCAAGGAGCCGAATCATAATCAACCATTTATGATGGATGACCAATAGACATCTAAAATGAGATTCTGTACTCCTTTTCAAACGCTGTTAGTGTGCAGGCTGTCCCTGGCGCTGCTAGTGGCCGCGCAGCAGGTTGTCGAGGCTGCGGCACTGGCTCCGCTCCAGCACGGCGCCGGGCGCGCACTGCCACGGGTCGGCCGTGTGGCGCTGCCAGCGCAGCAGGCGCGACTGCAGGTCGCCTTCCACTTGCTGCAGAGATGGCTTGCCTGAAAGAATTGTGTCCGATTGAAGTTGTGGGTAGGAGAAATGAGCAGTAAGACAAAATCGAGTATAAATAAAAGAGCTATAGTTTGACCAAAACCGCTGCACCGCGCCTAGGTATGAGCGCGGCAAGACGGGGAGCAGTGCAGGCCGGTGATTCATCAGTGCAAGCACAGATCACAAGTCGCAGTGCCGTCGTCACCACTCACAGCGTCCTGTCCCACGCCTCGCCGCGCATACCTAAAGCGCGGCACAGCGGTATCGGTCAGGCTATGCGGAAATTTGTTGAAATCAAGATGACAGTCATACCATGCAAGTTTCTACTCTCAGTGGGGTCGGCGCGGATGTCGTAGAACTCCCACTGCGGTCGGTAGTAGTACTGCGTCAGAGTCTTGTACCATGGCAGCGTCTGATTGTTGCGCGTGCGGTTCAGCACATCCTGGAACCATAACCATACTGTCTGTACCAAAGGTCCCAATTTCAATAAATTACCTATGATATGTCGGTACATGGACCTACTAAGCTGTACTGTATGTACCTATGACCCCTTACCTGGAAGGTAGGAGACACGTACAGATCCTGGTCTATAGGAAAGGGCATTCCAAAGTTGAGGTTGTGTATGAGTTTGTAACGCCGCGTGCGCATTGCGCGCATTGGGTAGTACATTGTGATCTCGTGATGAGTCTGTGACGCGAATATTGCTTCATCTTCGGAGTAAGGTGGTTCTAGAAAAATAAATAGATAATAAGTACCTACACGAAATGCAATTTTTTATCGCATGTAACGCAAACCTCGCAACCACTGGATACAACGCCAGTTAGTTCTAACCTTTTTCTAAAATAGGAAGCAAACTTTTTGTTTTATCCGACTGCAGTATATCATTGTTGTCCTGTCCAAATGGGATGTTGAACCAGTCCATCACGGTGGGCATGACGTCTAGCAGGCTGACCATGGCGAAGGATGCTTCGTTCTTCCTCGTATGAGGCTTCGGGGAGGCGATGATCATGGGCTCGCGGAGACCAGGGTCGTAGAAGTTCGTGCGGCCAGATGGGAATGGAATGCCGTTGTCCGACGTGTAAATGACGAGGGTGTCCTCCAAATGTCCGGCGTCTTGCAACTCTTTGAGCACCAGCCCTACACCTGTGAAATATATTTTGTTTAGATTGCCACTTAGTTCTTAAAGGTCAATTATAGCATGTTTCTACCTACCTTGATCGAGTCGCGACATTGTCGTATATTGTGCTGCGATATCTCTTCTTGCTGCTTCTGTGTCCTGGGGCATTAGAAAAGAATCATTACGCTACAGACACAAGCTATAATAAGTAAATGAATAGAAATATAAAATACTAGCTTTTGCCAGCGGCTTCGCCCGCGTGTAGGTTGGTGTATTATACATATAAACCTTCCTCTTGAATCACTCTATCTATTAAAAAACCCGCATCAAAATCCGTTGCGTAGTTTTAAAGATTTAAGCAAACATAGGGATATAGGGACAGAGAGACTTTGTTTTATACTATGTAGTGATATAATAAGATATAAAAAAAACTAACGAAAATTTAGAAAGAGCTCTTCCTCTCTATAGTTATTTTAGTTATTTATGTACATTATGGATTGCAATAAACGATTTTGTTTGTTTTTTTGCGTATATTTTTTGATCGTTTAATCTCTGTATTTAAGTACCTGAACAAAATAAGGCAGTTGCACTTGCTCCCACTGGTAATATATCGGATGCCAGTCGGGTATGAGCCCCATGCCCTCCTCACCAGAACCGAACCGTTCGCAGAACGGACCGAACTGCGGCTGCGTGTGGCCGCATCGGTGCGGGTCGTGGAAACTCACATATAGGAGAAATGGCCTGAAGGTTATGAGAAGAATTCGATTTGTATTTTTTTTTGTAATCATTTTATCAGTCTCTTATTTCTCAACCACGACTACCTACTTATCTAAGTAAGTAAGTGGTTGAGAAATAAGAGACTATGACTGATTCATATGTAAATCACTTATTTCAAGTTTACTCCTAAGTAAATTATGATTGAACCCATGAGCAATAATGTATTTCCAATAGTTGATGAGATCTTACTTGTTATCCTGGTTAGCCTTAGCGAGGAATTCCCTGGTGAGTAGCTTGATGTGCGTTATGTTCCGGCCGACCTGGTTCACGTGGTTGTTCTCCTCTGTCTGCTCGTAGTCGAAGTTGTACACCGCGGTGGGGCCTACGTCTTTCTTACCAATAATACCTAGAAATATAAAATTCTTTATAAGACATTATTGTGACGTAGACGAATCTGAAGGTAGGCCATTTAGCTACAAGTGGATTGATACTAAAACATTTATGTCATTAGAATACGAAGTTCTTGCGAGAATTCCTATCAGGTAGACAAAGAAATCAAGCAATCAGCTATGCTCTGCCCACTTACCAGTCATCACGTCGTGTTTGCTGAGCACATTGGGCATGCTGGCGACAGCGTCGAAAGAGTTGAAGTGGTGCTCGGCGCGGTGCAGACCATACATGCCGTTCTGGTGGCTCGGCGCACCCGTCAGCAGCGCTGCGCGGCTGCGGGCGGCACGGGACGTCACGGTTACTGGGTGCTAGCTTGAGTTAGCTCAAGTTCAGGCTGGGGGCCTTAGATGTGGCACATCAAGTTTTAGTAAAAGTTCGGCTTCGCTGAACCTCTTACTAAAACACGCGTGTGTGTCCGAGACATATTAACGCTCTGAAGAATAGGTAGGTATGTACCTTCTGTTATGTTGGCGAGGGTCCTAACCAAAACCGGTGGTCTCGCGTCGATCGTTTTTGGTTGGTGTGATTCTTACGGTTGTCGCCGGTCGCGTATAAGTTCATATAGGTACCTACAGGGTGGCCAGGAAGGTGACGTTAAGAAAAAAGCCTCGTAACAGCGTATCAAAATAAACTTCGGTACCTACCTTTTTTTCGGGTGTTTTTATCGGTATGGTCTACCTGCGACAGTTTCTAATTTATTTTGCTTAGGTAAATCTACCACAGATTTTATTAATCTCTTAAAATTACTTGACAAATTAGATAATTATTGATGTTTATTGGTGAGTATGTAGGTAGAGGTAAGTAGATACCTTTTTTTGGGTGGGAAATTTTCAAATGACTTTTGTCTCCTGCGGCAGCTAGGGGCGCAAGGGCGCTAAGATTGCCTCTCTCCCTCGCGCTCTCCGCCTTCTCCTTCGCGAGTATTACTGCTTCGCAGAAGGAGGTGACTACTTCCCATGCACTCTCGCTCCGTACCATGGCCTGAACCACGGCCGGTCGCGAGAGATCACCGCCACCAATCGCCTCCGCGAGGACACGGCGGTGCTCCGCCCAGGCAGGGCAGAACTCCACCGTGTCCTCCAGGCGATCCACACAATGGTGACACTCGGGCGTTTCCTTCCGCCTTATCCGGAACAGGAACCTCCCGAAGCAGCCGTGTCCGGTGAGGACCTCTGTAAGGAGGAGGGTGAGAACGCCGTGGCGCCTCTTCAGCCACTCCTCAAAGAGGGGACTTACCGCCGCCATTGTGGCGTGCCAATAGAGGTAGACCTACAGCTTACTTACTCCTTCAAATCTAAATAAGATGCTTAGCCAAGGTGATTACTACTTAAATAATTAAACGCTTATTGCTCAGAAACCTTGGCGAGCAGCTGCTGACTGAAGTGAAGGCATTGTTGAAGAGTACGCCGCGCTTTGCTAGCGCGTCGATGTTTGGGGTCTGGCATATCTTGTTTAAGTACGCGCCTAGCTCGAAACCTCCATCGTCCGCTGCAACATAAACAATATTATAACATAAGGAATTCCGACCGAAAGCTACTTAATGCCCAGGTTTGGTGTAGAGGAAGTCCGGGCAATATGGACACCACAAAAAAGACCGACTGCACCTACTTAAATGACATCAAACAATGTAGGTAGTCAGAATAAACGTAATCAACAGATTGTAGGTAACGTTTTAATGCTCACCCTAAAGTTACGGTCATTATTACTTACTACTATTAGCAATTTAGGAACAAAAAAGCAAAATGACAAGTGTTTTATTGGCTGACAAAGTGGACAGAGTATTCTGTCCACTTTGTCAGCCAATAAAACACTTGGCATGTATATGCAGAATACATAACTAGTTTATCTGCACTAAGATCTTTTGGTGCATGGCCTAAATCGGAACTAACGTCACCATCCTGAGTTGTAATACAATTTCTGTGACAATTTTACAAATGTTTACCGAAAACATTTTTGTAGCACTCTTGCTCACACGCGCACTCTCACTCGTTCTGTTTTTATACAAGCGGCTAGGTTTGCGCGAACCAGCGAATTGCAAATAACGTAAGATAATTTGAATTTCGCGGGCAACACTAGTGCATTCGCTTTTAGTACATACGTAAATTGAAAATACTATATTGAGGCCCTAGTGTGAGGTGAGTTTCATTTAACCATTTACATCAACGCAGTGAGCGCGTTTGGCGCTCCGATTGGCCCTGGATTGGTGACGGACCAATCGGAGCGCCAAACGCACTCACTGCGTTTGATGTAAATGGTTAAATGAAAGTCACACTAGGGCCACTGATTATCTACTGGAGAATCATAGTAAAAACGCACTTGACTAGATTCACGACACGAGTGCCGTGCTTGTTTCGTTGATCGAACCGGGGAACCGGGTCAAGAATAGATAAACGATAGAATAAGCTTAAAAAGTTATAAACTGGACAAGTACCTACTAGCTGTCAAACTGATAGTTGATTGGTATTAGTAACAATGATCGTGAACTTGAGAACTTGATTTTTAAGTGTTACTCACCAAATAGTATAAGAACATTTCCCGATTTAGCAGTAATATTAGATAACACGGTTGTAGTGACAAACACACACATTAACAGTACGTAAACAGATCCCGGCGCGCTCGCCATGTTGTCCGCCCGGCTGATAACAGTATTTATTTGACGTGTCTCAGTGAAGTGTTGGCACTTTACCACCGCTGCCGATGCCGGCTGCCCTACATAACGACCGCTTTGCCTCCAAAATTCAAATCATTTTCTATCAAAAATACAATGGCTAGTCGGAAATCCATCTTGTATCTGTTCGATGTGGACGGAACCCTCACCAAACCGCGCCAGGTCATCACAGAGGAACTGAAGCACTTCTTGTTAGATAATGTAAAATCTAAAGTGGCCGTAGGACTCGTCAGTGGATCTGATTATGTCAAAATAGCTGAACAAATGGATGGGGCTGCAGTGGCAGCCAAGTTTGACTATGTGTTCTGTGAAAATGGTGTGGTGCAGTATCGAGGCGGCAAGCTGATCAGTTCAGAAAGTATTCTCAGTCATCTGGGAGAGAAGTTGCTACAGAGAGTCATCAATTTCGCACTTGGGTTTATGTCCAAGATTGAATTACCTGCAAAACGGGGCAACTTTGTTGAGTTCAGGTCGAGCATGATTAACATCTGCCCGGTCGGGCGGTCCTGCAGCCAGGCAGAGAGAGAAGAGTTTGTAAGGTTTGACTCTGTACATTCAATAAGACAAAAATTTGTAGATGCATTACAAAGCGAATTTGAAGGTGCAGGCTTGACATTTGCACTCGGAGGACAGATCAGTGTTGATGTGTTCCCTACTGGCTGGGATAAGACCTACTGCCTCAACCATGTAGCAGACCAGAAGTTTGAAGAAATCCACTTCTTTGGAGATAAAACAATGCCAGGAGGTAATGACTATGAGATTTACAATGACATGCGAACTGTCGGCCACAAGGTCATGTCACCTGATGACACCAAAGAACAATTAGTGAAGTGCCTTAATATTTAGTAACTATGTATTGTAAATGTTTTTAATACATCATTAACATCAATGAGCTGTCTTTTGTTTAGAGCGTTTATTAATTATGCCAAGTACATGGAAACAGCATGAATAATAATATTATGATAACCTTCTTGTTTTTAATCATTTGGAATGAGTACCTATTTCTCACATATATACCAACACTTTTTACAAACTTTATACTCATTCCATCATATTTTAACGTTATCTGTTATCTGTTTTACAAAACAGACAGTATTAAGGAAACAAAAAGTAAGTTTCAAAAATTTATTTAAAAAGTATATAACTATAAAATGTTCCAAATGCCTTGCATAATATAAATATATAACTATCAAAAATATGTACTCTTGTGTTTACACAACATTAAAAATTATATTATAACACTTATTGATATGTTGGATCTGCCTACACCTAATAATATAATTTGAGCTTCAGTGACCCTCATAGATGGGCTTCCTTTTCTCCATAAAGGATATCATGCCTTCCTGCCTGTCTTTTGTGGGAATGTTAAGCTCATAGCACTTCTGTTCCACTTCATAACCATCCTTGATGCTGAGCTGTATGCCTTCATTGATGGCTTGCTTGGCACATCGGAGGGCTATTGGTGCGTTGAGTATGATCTCCCGCGCTACTGTTAGTGCCTTCTCTAGTGCTGCGTTGTTTGAGCTGCTCTGTGGTACCACATGGTTTACTATGCCTGCAATTGATTACATATTGTTTAATAAGGAAATCTAAAACAACAAAGTTTTATCTTCAACGGGTGACCTTTTCCACCTACCTAAATCCTTGGCTTCCTGGCCACTGACTATTCTTGAAGTGTATATCAGTTCTTTAGCAATATTGATGTTGACTGCTCTGGGCAGTCTCTGAGTGCCTCCAGCGCCAGGGATGAGGCCTCGGCCGGTCTCCACCAGACCCAGCTTGGCTGTTTCAGACACCACCCTGATGTCACAAGCCAGGGCCAGCTCCAAACCTCCCCCAACTGCTACACCTTCAATGGCTGCTATTGTTGGCATGGGCAAATCTTCTATTTCTATGAAAGTGGCTCTCAATCCTTTGACAAATCTGGCTACTTCATCATCTGCCATCTTAAAGCGTTCTTTCAAATTGGCCCCTAAGATAAACCAATGCAAAATTTTATTTAATAGACAGAAATTTGAACTAAACAGAACTATAGGAATTATAATTTAATTGCACACATAATATGAGATGTGTGTATTGACATACTTACAAAGCTATAATTGCATTTAAAGTTCTGATTCTATAAGCACCTACTAGGTATGAAACATTACATTATAAATTTCATTGTACCACAAACTGTACTAATTGACTCTCGGTCATTATTTTCTAGAAGAAGAACTCACTAGTTTACACAAGGTTATTTAAAATCTTGTATGATCCTTACCAGCACAGAATATGCCAGGCACCATGCTGTGCAGTATAACAACAGAAACCTTGGTGTCCTCTCTGATTAACTGATTGACTTCCCTCATGGCTTCGATCATATCGAAGCCCAGCGCATTGCGGTCCTTAGGACTGTGCAGTCCGTACAGCGCAATGCCTCTGTCCGTCCCCAATAACTTCTCGTACACCACAGGACTCACATTCTCAGTATACTGCTGCGTCTGAGTCGCTAATAAACGCGCCGACCCATTTTTTATTAATGAACTGTATCTAAACAACCTTGGAATCAACATTTTCGTTTAGGATTCACTAGCCAAAACAGTTAAATTCCAAACTGATATCTAGACCAGCCACTACATAATATGTATTATATCACGAGAGCAAATAATTTTTAGCGATTCTTGAATAATCTTATCACATACGATAAACACACAGAGCACAATAGATAAACATAATCTTCGATTCAAATTCTGTCTAGGGGTGAGCCAGTGTTGCCAACTCCTACAGAATATTCCCCCTAGGACCAACTTCAAAAACCCCTAAAATTTTTGTTGCACGCTCGGTTTGAGAGATAATTTCCAATATAAATAAAAAATACATTCAAGTAGCATGAAAAACCGCGGTGAGACAGTAAAAAAAAAATATTTTGAATAGCAAATTGTTTTTGGTCATAGTGCGAAATCCAACCACCAGCACCACCTGCGTGTTGCTTTGTACAAGACACGAAGTACGGCATTAGTGTAAATATTTTTCAAGGCAACCTATTATAATTGAGCAAAAAGAAAAATAATTCTTTAATTTAACGTTCAGTTTATAAGAAATGTTATTGTGAATAAAAGATTTTTCGAAGGAATGTGTATTTCGAATATATAAAATAAAAAATATCTTGAATAATCTACCCCCTAAAAATCCCCCCAAATAAATGTATCCCCTAAAAAAAACCCCTGGTCATCTTGATTTCCCCTAAACATGGAAGACCCCCAAGTTGGCATCACTGGGGTGAGCGTTGCAGCGACGAACCGTTTACAAAGAGCGTTTCGTGTTCTATGACGATGAAACTGTTTTACGTCTTGGGTTCAAACAGTCTTCGTAGCACAAACCAGTCCTCGAATTACTTGGTTCGATTTTTAATTTTACTGTTGTGAAAATACAGTCGAGAACGCAATGGTTCAACTATCTATCACACTCGTTCGTCACGTCGTCGCATCATCGCGTCGTCCTTAACTTTTCGCGTTCGTTTACAAAACAGTCCTTACAATAGAAAATGAACTTTTCGTCACTGAAATACAGCCGATAATCTATTACAAGTTGGCAATGCTTTCGTTCGGACTCGTTCGGGATGGGACGGTCAAACCCGTGCAACCTTATTTTTATTTGTTTAAAGTTCAAAGTCGACTCGCATGAACGATGAATTGGGATAATCGCTAAATTTCCTGGAATTCGCGACGGTGAGCGCGTCGCTTAGTTATTTGATAACATTTGTTTACATTTTTTTGGGCCAGTTAGTTATTATTGAGCACGTGCAGAGAACTTTAGTAATTGTTTTTTTGTTGTTGTTTTGTTTGCAAATAGTTGTAAATTTAAAAACGCCTGATAAAACGGTAAGAGTCTGTCCCAGCCAGTCCTAAGCCTGGAAAGGTATGAAGGAGTGTTCAGTTCATCGTATACTTAGTAAAGTTGGCCGAAAAAACGAATTATGTATTTAGTTAACCATCTCATAGATTTTAAATTGTTTATAGTTGTAAGAACTAAAAAACTGCAACTATTTCACTCGACGAAAACCTCGAAAACGCAATTCTATTCCATGTTGGATAAGTTTCGTCCTATATGCAGTCTTGAAACCAGTTACAACGACGACCGTTTTCTGCAACCGTTATCGTAGTCAGGAAAACGGTTCGGTTTCGTCAAAAATTCGACAACTACCCACTACTAATTCTGTCCGTCCACAGAACAGAGTACATTTTTTATTGGTTCACAGCACAGAAATCAAGTGCTCAATTTTTGGAATAATATAGTTTTTAATAAATATAGGCAAATCAAATGTTTTCACCACCACTACTACGATTATCACCGAAAAACGATTAAGCTTGTTTATGCCTACTACTATTACAACTGCTAAAAGCAGCAATGAAATTATAGTCATTCGCAATAAACAATATCGCCGCGTATGTAAATTCCAGCCCAGGAACACGCCGCATGAGTTGGCCGTGAATTAGTGACGTGCCACTACTATTTTGTATCGATAATTTATTGTTTCGTACTACCTAGTTTTACCGAAATGGGAATGAAATATTATTTTTCGTTAAATATTTATTTATTACATCTCAATATGTATGTTTTCTTCCTGTGCAAATAGTTTATAAAAAGTCGTTTATCAACAATTATCTGTTAATCCGTACTTTTAAACTACTTCTTCATACAGAAAATTTATAGGAGGTACGCTTATTATTGTTATATATGTGGGTAAGTTAAAAAACAGTGTGCGTGAGTGTCCTTCTATCATTGACGTGTTCCGTATTTATATTTTTTTATGTCAGAATTTTTATACTTAATATTATATTTTAAATGTAAGTCAAGGTCATGATCTAACAATTTTCGCTATTACGAAAATGAGAATAACAAAAAATTCATAGTTTAAAAAACACTAGAAAAACACGCTTCTATAAATGCACGTAAAAACAAAATAATAATTATGGATCGTTCAAGTTGTCTCTATTTCTGGGCTGAAAGTGAAGTGTAAAGTATGTGCTTTTAATTATAATATTTGATTGTACAAGCGTGGGACGCTGGAACAGGAAATACTTTCTTGTTAACAAATATTAATTCTAACTTCCTGGCGGAAGCTGCATGAGGTCGCACAAGAGCATAACGTTTATGCCACCAAAGGGTTACCAAAGGGAACCAAAGATATCTCGTCCACGAACAAGAACTCTACATTTTGCCACTGTTGACGCATTATCCTTAGGGACTTAATTTCCTGAAAGAAGAGGCGTTATAAATGTCAGTGAATGTCGTCTCTCCTCGCTGCTGGCGCATGTTTTGTCTGAGTTCGATAAACTGGTACTTTGAACAGACTGTTTAATGTAGGCCCACCTACTAGTCGTGCTGCAACTCCAGTTAGAGCGCCAATCTGTGTAACCTGCTTCCCGTAACATCGCTTAAATTGACTTCTCAGCAAGTTATACAAAAAGTCTTTCCTGTTCCAGCGCCCCACGCTTTTACAATCAAATATTATAATTAAAAGTATATACTTTACACTTCAGCCCAGAAATAGAGACAACTTGAACGATCCATAATTATTTTTTGTTTTTGCGTGCTTTTTTATAAGCGTGTTTTTCTAGTGTTTTTTAAACTATTAATTTATTTTATACTTTTTTGTCTTTGATAACGGAATATTTTTAACATTTATACATTTATTTTAAGTAGGCGAATGAGCCCGCATCCTCTCCATCTCCGCCAGTGCGTCTGTATTGCATGGTGTTTTATCTGTCAGCTTAGCCCAATCTAGCTCTTCAATCTGGAGACCACTAAGTGATTTTACTCTACTTAGGGCCACATTCGCCTGTCCAGCCGCAATAGGACGGGACCCTAAGTACACCACTGCGTGATCTACCGTACAGCCTTGCATCTTGTGCACGGTAGATGCCCAACTTAAAAGCACTTATGTGAATATTTACACTATTCAATATAAAATAGGTTTATTATAACCTTGAAACCTGATCGTGTTCAAAGTTCATTACGTGACCTTTCTCACAAGTGCAAACACGATTATGATACGATATTCCACCATGGAATGCCAGTGCCTATCTTCCAGCTTCATCATCAGACCTTGAAACTTAATCGTGGTCAAAGTTCATTACAAGACTTTTCTAAGAAATCCAAAACAGCTATGATACGATTTTCCATCATGAAGTTCCAGTTCATATCTTCCGGCTCCATCATCAGATCAGTTCGACAGTACCATATTATTGTAATGTCATCAGAACTACATACAGCTGCCAATTTTCATTACGCTACGACCCTTGGAAGATGGTTAAATTAGTTACCTTAGATTCCATTACATAGTTAGTTACATACAGGTCGACCTAATAAAAGCGTGTTAAAAACTTAAAACTTTAGTCGTTGCAAGTTTGCGAGATACGATTCTAAGCAAAGGAGTTAAGTTCTAAGTTTAATTGCCGTCTTTTGCTTTCATTTGACGACGTCACGTAAATATTCTCATTTCTCTTTCCCTCATCATCACTCGTGGGAGCTGTGTGACGCGCTTAACCGATTAGTCACCGCGTGTGCCCACTCTATTGCGTATGTGTCCCGTCATGCTGTGTCGCGTTGTCGTCATCGTCACTACACACCACACTCGCGACTCGCATGGCGAGCTACGCGACTCACAGCACGTACGTGCTCAGTGTGCTCACGGGCCCCCGCAGCGTCGCGGCCTCAACTCATTCGTGATAGCACAGTGTGCTAGCATACTTGGTACAAAGAGTGGCTCACACGATCCGCATTATAAAAGAATGTGCTACCCATCACTAACTCGGACCCCATGGTCCTAGAGTTTCAACCCAAACGGCTCGAACAAATAGGTTCCAATAAGATTTGAATATTTGCGCCGTTTGAGGTTTTCCGCACCTGCGGCAGCATTTATTTATTTATTTATTAAATAAATTTATTTGCTAAATAAATAAATAAATACCTACCAAAAAAAAAAAATGTTATGAGAGCAACATTTTTATTTCATGTAGCGGCACTATAGGAAAAGATAAGTCGCAACAAATATTTTGAAACACAAAAGTCAGGTGGCGCCATCTACAATGCCACATGCATGCCTACAATGCCACAAGCATATTACAAATTAGAGGATTATATCCAAGATAAGAATGCTTGGAAACATGCTGGTCCTGCTCCATAGGACAATCTAGAGTCTAGACAAAATCAAACTGGTTGCTAATTGAATTATGTAATTAATGATATCTGTGACATTGATTACACTCAGTGATTACTTTAACTCACACACTGACTGATTACATACTTGTTAATATTCTAGGAAAATTGTATATTTACTTTTACAATGTTTGTAAATGTGTGGGCACCATGTATCTATCATAAAATTAATTTATCTGTAATTGCTTCAATTTCATTATTTTTACCTATTTTGGTATAGTAATTTTGTTCTGGATGCATCGTTTTCACACATAATTATACAATGAATGTATGTTAAATATTGTAGTTAAATCATTTTAAAAGAGTAACGGTGGAGTTTCTTGCCCATTCTTCTCCATACGAAACTACATTTTGGAAGGGGCGACTAGAATCAATTCTATTTTAATGTAAATGTTGACGTTCAAAAGTGCCTTTTATGTGCCTATTTGAAATAAATGCTCTGACTTTGATTTTGACACATGCGAACTGCGCAAATCTGACATAAATTCTACATCGCGCAGTCAGAGTTTACCACAAGACTGACATATATGCAACAAACAACCCGACCTCCACTGTCGGGCAATTGCCCACCAGACACAACACGCGTCTGGTCGGATGATCCTCCTTTACCAATAGAGTATGAGTGAACTTTACACCCTGTTCCTCATACCTCTATAAAAGTTTGAAAAAATATATATTTAGAGAAAGCGACTTGCATGCAGTTTAAGGTTAGTAAGGTATACTAATCTAACCTCAGCATCTGCTTAGTATTTAGGGCATTTAGTAAACCTGAACACGGCCACTGGCTCTATAGTAACAATTCACTGACTGTAGAACAACGCAATAGGTATGCCTCTCCCAGAACAAAATCCTGAGTCCACTCGTGATAGAATCAGTTTTAGCGACTTTTGATATTGACTCTAGCGACTCGAATTTATATTTTATAGGAGTTGGTAACTTGGCATTGGCAACACTGTGTACGACATCAAACCGCGCGATCCACAATTCAAAATAACCTATAAATTGATTAGAAATTTTTGTTAATGATGATTAGATTGAGTGAAATAAGGAGAGAATCATTGAAAAACGAAGACCGGACAGCGCAGTGCTACTTACTCTTGTCGAAATAATATTGATTCCCAGCAGTGAGCGACAAATATCATAGAACACTTGCGGTTTATTTTTGTTTGGGGTTGGTACAGATTTAGATTATTTTTTTTATTCGTAGGTATTGTCTTAATACAATTTCGTTAATTTGTATCATTAAACCAGAGATGGTTTGTATTGATACTCACATTCACTAAATAGATAACACCGCTTAATCACTAATGGGTTAAAGTAATAATTAAATAATGTAGGTACATCCAAAATAATATGCACGTAACCACGCGAAACTACGATAGCCGTAAACATCTATCAGTAAGTACCCTACCTAAGTGAGTCACATGCAATGTTTATAGAATTTGCTCAAAAAATAACAGTTCTAGTCAATCTCAAGATTCCTATACAGGTTGCTTTTATTTTTGTTCAGGGATATTTTTTTTTTTTTTGTAGACTATGTTACTTATGTGTTTAATATGTAGTTATAATAGTATTTTTTGTATCTTTGCTTATAGTTTTTAAGGTTTATATCGGTTTTAATAGACTTGGGTATTTCATTCATTATGGTGGGAATTAAAAATTTTACTGTTCGCCTGCCATAATAATTTCTAACCTGAGGTATTGTTAATTTATTTTGGGTGATACTTCTTGTGATTATTTTATGTGATATAGGTATTTGAGTGCTTTTGTTATTAAATTGCTCAATCAAGAGGGCCATTTTGAGTCTGGTCTGAACTGGCAAAATTTTACAATATTTAAATAGTTCTATAACGTTCTCTTTATATTTGTGTTTTATTTTTCTGGGTACGATCAGTTTTAATAGTCTTACTTGTAGATTGGAAATTTTGTCAGAATATGTTTTAAATGTACGCCCGTAGCTCGTAAGTCCGTATGCTATAATTGATTCTGCTAAGGCAATGTACATGTTGAGAAGCAATTTGAAAGGTACTTTAGGTTTTAAAATGTAGAACTTTGCCAGTATAGCCCGCAACTTGTCACAGACTGAGTCCACGTGAAAAGTCCAGCTGAAGCGATTGTCCACGACTAATCCAAGATAGGTGTGGTGCGTTACTTGGTCAATTGCCTCACATCGACATATACCTGACATAGTGGAGTGAAGACAACTGTGACCATGTGCGATTATCTTAAAAGAAGTAATCTGCTTTAGGTGACTAGAGTGGACATGAATGATTTTGGTTTTACTTGCGTTGAGAATCAGGCCAGCATCATGTGCCCATTTGGAGACTTGAATAAAATCTTCCTGTAACCATTGAGCTGCTACTTTTACATCCCTGTGGGAAGCTACAAGACACGTGTCATCTGCATATTGATAAACAGAACAGTGTTTGACCACATGTTCCATATCGTTAACATATGTCAGATAGTGTAGGGGTCCAAGTACTGAACCTTGGGCTGTCCCTTCGGTGACTTCAATGGCGTCACTGATTTCATTGCATATTTTGACATTGTATTTACGGTTATTAAGATAGTCCTCACACCATTTAAGTATTGGTCCTCGAACTCCAGAGTTATTTAATTTTGTCAGCAAAGTGTCATGCCTAAGCGTATCGAACGCCTTACTGAAATCGATAAATAGTAAAATTACATTATTTTTATCATTAAGGGATTCGTTGACCTCATCTGTGAACTTAGATAACAGCTGTGAGGTGGACTTATTGGGTTGAAAACCGTATTGTGTGCTGGATAACACATCATTTTTTGCGTAGAAGTCTTGAATGTGATTACAGATATACTTTTCTACTATTTTGTCGATAACGGGTAGAACAGTGATCGGTCTATAATTTTCATAGTTGGCCAGACTTCCTTTTTTATGTATTGGGCGCACTATACCAGTTTTTAATACTTCCGGGTACTTTCCTTGTTTGACACTAGAGTTGATCAAATTGGCAATAACGCCTGCCATCTTGTCACAGATAGATTTTATATCAATACACCTAATGTTATCTACTCCTGGAGCTTTATTTGTATGAAGGTTTCTAATTAGCTTACCGATACTGTTACTTGTAGCTTTCCTGAAGCACAATGATCTGTCAAGGGGAAACGTATATTCAGATTCGTTCAGCAGACGACGGTTACACTGGGGCAAGATCTTCTTAACACTATTTCTAAATTTTGTCGCAAAATTGTCAGCTATTGATTTTATTTCTATATTATTATTTTTGAAAGCACTCAAGATGGTTTCATCCACCGACTTTTTATTGCGACCCGACAACTTATTTAGTATTTGCCATAGCTTTCTAGGGTTCGTTTTATAATTATTTATTTCTTCTAAAAAATGTTTATTTCTCGAGGTTTCGATGATTTTATGAGTTCTGTTTCTTACCTTGTTATATTCCAATCGCAGTATTTTATTCGTTGAATCATTTTTCCATTTCAAAAATAGTTGATCCTTTTTTTTACACATGTTATTAATTTTATTATTTATCCAAGGCTGTTTGTTTCTTTTACTATTTTCATTAATTTTTCTGATATATTTTGATTCTTCGTAGCATTTATGAAATTGGCTTTGTATATGATCGTAAATTGTGTTTGGACACTCTATGCCATCTATTTCACTCCATTTTAATTTTTTAAGTAAAGTTTTAATTTTAACATTATCAATTTGTTGCATCGTTTTAGTATCAGCCTGTATCCGTGTTGGGTCAGGTCCTACGCACGACAATATTATCATGCGGTGATCGGCCATTACAGTTCCGAGTGCGGCCGAGTACAGATCTAACTTGCTGCTTTCTTACTTCGTAAAGAATATGTATTAACACGCTGTTTGTTGTCAATTTTGTTTATTTCAGCTACCATGGCGCATGACCCTTATGTGGTGGAACTAGATCCAGACACGAAAACTACATTAAAGATGTACCTATTCCAAAATGTTGAGAATGTAGAAGTGATAAGAAATAACATTGTTCAAGGCCTTTGGAGCTGTTCTGCAATCAAGCCCCAGTTAATAATAGAGCCCTTCCAAGTAGCGGTTGCAGCAAATAGGGCCGTGTTGTCTTGGAAACACAATGTAATGGTCACCCGAACAGTGTTTTCTGAGATATTGTATAATTTGTCCATCTCAAAAAACATCACACAGAGTTTGAGCAAGTTTGGTGTAGAGAAGGACACAAAACTGTTGATTTGTTTTCTAATTACTGAAGAATCAGATGCAAGTAAGGAGATTTTACCACAAATTGAGGGTGAATTGTTACCTATGAGTGACTTGAAAAAATTTACATGTAAAAAGACTCTGAATAATGTTTATAAATTGGATAGTATACCAACTGATCAAGACTTTACAGATGTTATTGTTAGCAGAATGGTTACAAAGAACTTTGTAACACATTAAAATATCAATATCACAGGCATACTGCTAACTGAGACGGTGCCTGAGGTAAGCTGTGCAATGCCAGTGGGGTGTGATGTGTGGCAAGAGCTCAGTCATTCATCTCAGTTAAACAGGAAGGCCTTCTGTTTGTGAGTCCTCTGCTTATTTTCTCTAAATATCATACTAATGTGTACTGAGTAAAAACAATGCTAAGTCTACTGAGGACCTTTTTACCCATATTAATTAATTACTAACAAAAAACCAACATTATTCATTTGTGAGTTTCTTATTTGTCATAGCTGACAAAACAGGTACATAAAATAAAATACCAACATTTTAAACATGTTTTATTTAACAACAACAATTATCATTATTATGTAAAATGTACATTTAAATTACATATGTAATACGTAAAAGCAAAAATCAATCACTTCATAGATGAAATGCAAGTTTCAGTATACTCAACAACCGATTGGCATATTTTGTTCATTGTATTGACAAAGTTGAGGTTTGATCACCATTAGTGACAACCGCTTACAACTAACTATAGTTTTCTATGGCCACACATTTCATAAGTGAATTCTGTATTACATCTCCAACATTAGGTAACAAACTTTTGTTCAATGGAAATCAACATATCATCACATATTACCTAGTCATCATTAGTCATTACAGTTAAATGCTCATTATATCACTTAACATTATAGCTACAGGTATCCCTCATTTCATTTTGGTACAAATGTGAAATGATAAAAAAATTAAATCCACTGAATTACATACGGGCATAATTGTAACGTTAAAATATATTCTAGAAACGAACACAAACCTGTTAACTTATAACGTAGTGAACAAAACCTTAAATAGTTTAAAAAAATGGCAGCTAGTAATTATTGAGTCTTAGGAACTTTCTGTAAATCACAAGATAATTTAAATCATTTGGAACAAAAAAATATACACATATCTCGGCTTTAATAGAGACAAGAAGCTTACTAATATGTACACATACGAAGTAGGCGCTGGAATACTTGTGTTTATGTAACATATATTTATATGACAACGTTTTAATGTATGTAGCACCCCGTGAACACTTTGGTGGCGATAATGTGGCGTGTGGCGCGAGGCCTAGGGCTGGCATGCGACACGCGAGGTGCATGTCGCCATGTGTGAACACAAACTGGGAAAATCGATAAAACAATACAATCATAATTTTACATTATTTTTACAAAAGTCAATTTTAGAGATAATTTTGTCAATTATAATTTTAGCAAATGTTACTAAATTAAATGATAGAAGTCTTAAATTGCATCCTATTAAAGAAAACAAAGCAGGTGCTAATCGAGTAAGTAATGTTGCGTTTTCAGCGTTGAGCCCGCATCACTAAATGATGGAACACGGACACGCGCCGCGCGGGCGGACGCTTTAGATATAATGTGCTTGACTCATGTAGTATCCGTAGTTTCCACAACATCCACATGACAAAATCGTATGTCTCGAAACAAAACCCTACACTTACTTACATAAACTATTAAATATTGCATTAGTGGTACATTATCTTATGATCTAAAATAGCTTTAACTCGGTCTCTTTCGTCTTCCTGATTTATTTCCAGCTCGCTTTTCTGAGTCCAGAAGGGTGTCGCCAAAGGGCGAAGGGACGGGTAGCTGCTCCCCCCCCCCAGCGATTTAAGTAAAAACCTTTTTGAACTAGAAAATAGTATAAAAAAGCTATTATGAAAATATTAAAGTTCTATAAATTTAAATAGTTTCTTAATAACTTGAGGCTTAAAGTGTAAGGGTGTTTACGCCTTTTAATGATTTAAAAGCTTGTTTTTAAAAACCTTTTTACCAACATTTAATTGATACTCTATCGTTAGAATTTCTTTAAATTACCACCTTCACTTGAAAGGTACTAGTAAAGACAAATACAACAAGCTCGAGTACGCCTTTTACACAAATCATGGTGTGAAGCCAACAGAGTTGCACTATTTAAGTCATAGTTAAGAATGGGCAATCAGAATTGAATGCGTCTATACAATTTCATGCCTGTGCTGTTGACCGCTGAGATCTCTCTTACGGAGTAAATTTTAAAATGAATACTTATGTTCTTGTTTATATGGATAATAAAGGACTTTGCACACTATCCATGTTGCCCGAATGTCCCATCCACACCGAGCGCGCCAAAGGACTGAGGTGCCTTTGGTCATTGTTAAAACAGCGACCGTGCTCGGACCGACCGCACCACGACGAGTCGCGCGAAGCATGTCCACACCGACGGCGCATTTAGATCACGCTCCTGTCGCGCCCGATTGGAGAGCACTGGATCGTCCAATGTGGACCAAGGACCCTATTCATCATCGACAAAAAATTTGAGGCAAACTATCCCAAATTATTTTAATTTTATTTAAAATATAACAAGTTTTATTTTATTGTACAGTCAAGAGCTCGTCGAGCTTTACACATTGGACATATATGTTCTTATTATAACAGATCCGCTGTGGAAGTAAGACTCGCATTACAAGTGTAAAGCTTCATGTGCTCTTCACTGTATCTTCAATTCTTACTTTTCCCATCCTCCATACATCAACTGGCGACGCCCTTGTTTCAGTACACGCTTCACGCGTCATAAGCTTAGCCGGTTGTGCTCGTTTACCGAGTTTTTCAAACGGTGACATACCGTCCGTGTGCAGTAACGGCAACAAAGCAAGCATGCAGCTATGCAGCAACTAACCAATAGCGTGATCAGGCCACGCGTGTGTGCGGACTAAGTCTGTCGGCACAGTTACAGGCCCTATATCAGTGCAGATATCGACCGTTTCTTGTTTGCCGTCCGCACATGTTACAACACACGAGTTCACATTATAGTACAGTTGGTATATTGTCCTATCTTATTTACACGATAATTACATACCTACTTAAAGCGTTACATTTTGTGAATAATTTAATTAATAATACAATATGAATATAATGTGTTTATTGTTGTAGGTATTATTTGGCTAAATTGTCTGCAACGCGTTGCGTTCGCTTCGGCGTGCGTTCAGCGTATGTTTGACACACCAATCTGAACAACACACCAATATGTACAGTTTCAGATAACTGGACATGTCTGTGGGACACAATATAATGTGGTATAATTATGATATTCCATTATAGCGCGAATACACTGTTCGGTGATACATTTTTTTGTAATAAAATCATGTTGTAAGAAATAAAATACATAGACAATTACCGTAACGTAAGGTAGAGCTACCTTACATACATACGAATGTGTAATTAATTTTATGAGATATTCGTATCTACTTTGAGGTCATCCCTTTAACAGAAGGCACAACCAATTATAATTATTTAGAAATATAGCGTTCCGAGCCCACAGACACGCGCGCCTCCTCGCGCTCATCAACAACAATCAACTAACACTACAGTATCGGTATAATGTAGCACCAAATATTCTTACCACGGGCGTTCGTATTCACACCAGCACATACCAATAGGTACCTATTGTAGAAAATATTAATGTGAACGTCGCGTTATTCTATTACTGTACCTAAAGTTCTGAGTATTTTTGGTAACTCTTTGATTGCAATTAAAGTGTGCACTTGAACGCCGATAGATCTTTTAGTCGGGTACGTACGAATATAACCACAAATCAACATAAATGATACTTGTACGATTAGACTAATACTTAATTTATATCGACTTGTAGGACAATACAATAGACTATACCTGTACGCTAATTAAGTATTCAATGACATATTGATTAACAAAACAAATATTTAAATGTGTCATTTAGATTAGACATTTGAAGGGCTGAGTTTTCAATCTTCGGATGAGTTTTATTTGAGGAATAAATATGACAGTTTTTGTATAGAAAATAATGCCAAACCGCCAATTTGATTCTTCAGATAAAAGTTATCTGGCAATTGACAAATCGGCCCTTTGTAGGATAATGTTTCAGAGACTAGATGGAAAGCATTACCAACGGCACGACGTCGCTTAGAAGTGAACTAGGCTAGGAGTAGACCATGTCAGTTAATAGATACTTGTATACAGTTATGTACATGTCGCGGGGCAGCCACTGGCGTCGCACCTGGGGGCGAAACGATTCGTTTTATTGAATGAAACGCATGTGACTGAGAGTAATATTAATGTACTAAAGCATCGGGAGAAAGAGGGAGACCAATGAAAATATGGATGGATAGGATATGTATCCGGCTCGGCACTCACCTGGCCCTCACGAGTGGAAGGGCAGCGGCAGCGAGTACAGTGAGGGTCACCGCCGCGCCTCCGCCACGTACACCGATACCGTCGAGTCCTTGGAGCCCACGCCCATCGCGCACCTGCACCGGCCACGCATTTATTTACATTAGGCTCATAAAATACACTTCTGAGCTTCAGCTTCTTGTAAAGAAACTCCTTAGTTACTCTTAAAACGTTTAACAATATTTTGTCTTTTCGTAAAATAAATTGTTGTAAATTAATTATAAGAAAAGATAATGTACCTACCTTTTTTGTTTTTGGATGGGAAATCATCAAATTACTAAAAAAGGTACATCATCTTTTCGTGTAATTAATGATGTATCTGGAATATAATTACTGTACTACAAACAGGTACGCACGGCTAAACATCAAGCTATATATTTCCAGTTTACGCATTTCTCGCAGTGTCCGTAGTCGCAGCGGAAAAGTGTCGAATTTCTTCATTTCAGTTTAGCAGATATTTAGTGAATGACGTTGTGTAATTGTGTATGGTAAATACAAATTCGTGCATCGAACCATTGGGGGAGCTATTCAACAAAAACTGTTTCCGCTGGGGCTACGTCATCCTAGCGGCACTTTTTTTTCCTATGGACGTACACACGGCTACACATCAAGCTATACATTTCCAGTTTACGCTGAAATCGCAATGTACGGAAATCCTATACAATGCGAGGTCAGCTTATACTGGAAATGTATAGCTTGATGTGTAGCCGTGCGTACAAGAAAAAAATTGCATTCAATAATTAGTGTGTAACGAGAGGTAAATGTGTATGTTGAAATGAAATTAGTGTGTCATTAAACTGCGGAGATAATCAAGTTTCCGCTGTCCGTTCTCGCATTGTATAGGATTTCCGTACAGTGCGAGATGCACTGTACGGAAATCCTATACAATGCGAGATCAGATTATACTGGAAATGTATAGATTGATGTGTAGCCGTGTGTGCGGTCACGAGCTCAAATATATTACTATGGACAGCGCGGCAATAATATCTGAAGGGACATTGCGCAATTCAGTATCAGTAGGAATCGCTTTAATTTTGACAGTTCCACAACATTCATGGCGTTGTTCACGTTGATAAGCAATTTTTTCGGAGATATGAAAGAATGGATTCGCAATACGTAACCTTCAAAATGATTCTGAATAATAAAGTGTTACGCAGTTAGGGTGCTGATTGCAGGCCTCGTGATAATTTGTGGAAGGAATCTATACAAGTGAAAGCACAAACATGTCAGATCAAAAGAACACTAAAACTAACTGGCGAAACAAATAACGCCAAAATAGTTTACTTTGGATGACAGTGGTGCCGATTCTGTTGTACACCGAACTAAACTAACTAAACTATCACTAAACTTCCTTACTTTTGGCTATGAGAATCTTAAAGCTATTCTGCAAAAAAAGATCTCTAAATTTAAAAATAATTTTGCCACAACTAAAATCGAATTTGACAAACGCGACTCCACGTTTGCCCTAACCCGTGATCTTTTTTAGAGCCGGAATCGCGCAGGGGGGGCAGCCTCAACGTGTTTTAAATGGATTTTTTTACTTTTTGTATCGAAAATATGAAAAATTATTACCTACATGTTGAGTTTTAGAGGTAGGGGTTTTATAAAGGGGGTCGAAATTTTCATTATTTATACGATAGGACACACCAATTTCGAGATATAAGCAAAAGAAAAGAAAAAAAAAAGATACAGTACTGTATTTGCGCCCGAAGTCGAGGTGTCAGTGTGAATTTTAGTTCTTGGCAGCTAATTTTATTCCACACCTTTTTAATCGCGATTAAAAATAGTCAGATTTAGTTATAGAATCAAATTTATGTGTTGAAAAGAATAATGAAATTGACACCAACAGAATAGCAAAATTACTATTTTCACTAAATTAAAAACTAATCTTAGTGCTGTCAAACTAAAATATAGTTAAGTTGTGTCACTTTAGTCAATTTCAGAATGGGAAATTGTCGTTTGACAGGAATAAACTTAATTTTGGTGATTTTTAGTTTAGTTTAGAGAATTTTGTGACAAGAGAATCGGCACCAATGCATGGTTAGCTGTGTGACGTCATTCTAAATCCAACACGGCGGAACACCTAAGATAGCGGACTATTACTTTTTAATGCACACCTACAAATGTGGGTATCAAATGAATCAGCTTGCTGAGAAAAACTCCAAAAATAACTAAAAAGTATAAAATAAATTAAAAGTAAAAAAACTTATTTTTAAATGCACTAAAAAATAATTTTCCTTTATTTTTTTGCTATTAACTTATAACCTCATTACACAATTTATATGATATAAAAGCTTGTCGCGAGATTTACCTCTGTAGATAAACAAGTAAATTAAGTAACTTGATCTGATTGATTTTATTTTTAAAGTTTTCAAACTAGGCAAATACGAGTACTTAAATCTTGCGACAAGCTTTTATAACATATAAATTGTGTAAACTAATAACGTTATAAGTTGATAGTAAAAGTTTATATTATTATTTTTAGCGCATTTAAATAAAAGCTTGTTTTAAAATAAAAATAAAAGTTATTTCAATTTATATCGCAATCGTGCCGCTCAAATTGCAAAAAAATGTGACATCATACTGGAAGCAAGAATATCTGACAGTCATGTTGGAAAGTAGAAGTGTCAATAATAAGCGTTTTTTCTTCTTTTTGGCAACTGAGCCGATGTTGAATATTCTGCCAGTATCATGACCTTGACCATTTGACCAGTTGACCATGACATTGAAGAAGGTGAGTATTAATTTAAATATACTGTGTCTGTCCAGCACACAGTCGCACGGTCAGCACGGTCGCGAATCAACATACAACCTGACACTGATTTGCAAATTGCAAAAAAAAACGTAAGTAAATTAGAATGTCCCGGCTAGCTTGGCACATCGCGCTCAATGTCGTATCGTGTGCGCTCGCGGCTGGTCAGACCGAACAGCACAGCTATTCGTCAGGTTGCATAATTGAAAATTACACATTTTCTTACTAATTTGCCCTGCCACCGACAGCTAATAGCTGTCGGAAGAATGTCGGTCGTCTATTTGATTTAAACTGACGTTATTATTGGGTTTTAGATTTGTGAACAGCCTTTAGAAGACTTTTTATAACAATAATAGATGTTCCATTTGGTACGGAAGCGTATCGAACGGTTGTGAAATAGCTATGCAGATCAGAATGTTTCTGTACACATTGGTTTCTAACCATAAAATGGCCGTTTTCGATTGTTGGTTGCAACCCTGAGCGCGTCACCGAGGGTGTTTGATGAGGTTACCTGAGCGGATGGAAGGTGAGGCAGGAGACCGGCCCGATGCGCGCGCCCATGAATCCCTCGTGGAACTTGATGGTGTTCAGCGGAGTGCCCTTCAGGTCGTAGATACTGATGCTCTGGTTCACTGAGCCACTGGTAGACAAGTTTTATTAGTGATGAGCTGTTGCCCGCGACTTAGTGTGCATGTATTTTGTTTTTCATAATTCTACACAACATGCTAAACACTCACGCCTGTATTCATAATTCTACACAACATGCCAAACACTCACGTCTACATTCCCCGAAGGGGTTGGCAGAGGTGTTCCTTTAGTAAACCCACATTATTTTGCCAGTTACGGTTAAGTCCCATGTAAAAGGGGGTTAAATTTATTAATAGGTAGCCTGGGTAAAAGGCCATAGGCTACTTTTCATCCTGGATATTTGCAATAAAGTAGCCTATGGCCTTTAATAGGTCCCAGGCTACCTATTTATAAATTTCATAAAGATTGGTTTAGTGGTTTAGGCGTGAAAGGGTGATATAAAGATAGACTGAGTTACTTTAACATCCTACTAATATTATAAATGTGAAAGTTTGTGAACATGTTTGAATGTTTGTTACTCAATCACGCAAATACGGCTGAACGGATTTGAATGAAATTTCGCACATAGATAGTTTATAACCTGGATTAACACAGGATACTTTATCCCGGTAGTACATTCCCGTGGGATAATTTCCGAAGTGTACGCGGGCGAAGCCGCTGGCAACAGCTACTTTATAATAATTATTCATATGGAGTATGGCTTGTTATGATCACTAACTACGTGGCATGTAGATGTATGTGTCGTATTAACAATCACATCCAAAATATGTTCGCTACTTTAAGGGCTATTTTTGTCTACGCATTGCACGATAGAATCTGCTATAACAACTCAGCATTTTATACAGTGGTGGTCATACAATTAATAACGCTTATTTAAAGGGAAGATTTTTTCAAACTAACAAGTATGACTAATTACATGTATTTTTTTGCATTTCTCTCGGAATCGCAATACTTTTCCATACTAGCGGTACATTACGTTGATACACATGATTGGCTAAATAATATATAGATTAACTTTATACATTAGATCTGTAACTAGTATTACTACTTACTGGCTGGTCGCATAATTAAGAACTGCTCATTGGAATTACTCACATACATCTCCTACTAGTCTAACACTTCACACAAGATAAACACTCACTCAGCACAGATAAAATGGCAAGGACTGACTTGCACACTCAATAATGGGACCCCGGAAACCGTCGCTAGCACATAGTGACGTAGCGACAAGGGGGCAACACTTCCTGAGGTGCTTGAGAGGTATTCTACGGCTTTCAGAACAATCCCAGAGCCCGGAAGATGGTCAAGATCCCTACGAGCACTCACTGAAATACTTCCTTCCCCCGAGCACGTTTGCTCTTGCGAATCTTCGTAGAGATCTACATTTTGGAATGGGCAACTAGCTTCAACTTTCCAACTGATCGACTTTTTGACAGTTTAAAAGTGCCTGTAAATGGTTTAATTGAAATAAATGCTTTGAGTTTGAGTTTCGAGTTTCTCCACTCAAACCGGCCAATAAAGACAAGTATAAAGGTGGGAGGTCTGAACCTCGTCAGTGTTCACTCCAGCCGGCCAATAAAGGCTAGCCAGAGATGAGGAACAAGACTTCTCCCGGGAGATAGGGTCCGTGGAATCGCTACTGTCGAACGGGTCGCTACTGCCTAACAGGTCGCAATCACCACATGCTGCCCTGATTATTATTAAGAGCACTGAATAGTTTATTTTTTTTAATTCAAATTTAAAAAGAGGACAGTGTGGTTCTGTGGTTTTAGGTCACTATTCGTATAATTTTTGCGCTATTTAGTGCTGTAAAAGTCTTAAAGGGGATTGCTTTATATAAAAACAACGGGGAAAAATAAAAGTTGTGATAAATCTACAAGGGAAATAATAATCAAACTTCCCGAGAAGAATTGGTCGTACAAAAAGATTTTAATTCAAATTTAAAAAGAGGACAGTGTGGTTCTGTGGTTTTAGGTCACTATTCGTATAATTTTTGCGCTATTTAGTGCTGTAAAAGTCTTAAAGGGGATTGCTTTATATAAAAACAACGGGGAAAAATAAAAGTTGTGATAAATCTACAAGGGAAATAATAATCAAACTTCCCGAGAAGAATTGGTCGTACAAAAAGATAGCCGACCATCTGCAATGCTCAACTGATGGGGCCCGCAAGGGCCGATGCCTGCAAGGGGTGCGGGTTGCTCGAAAGAGATACCGCGGCCCCTGGCACACAGGCAACTGAGGGAGCACGGGTGGGTTTTAGCCAGTAAAAGTCTGACACGCCCTCCTGCTCCTCCCAGAGCGGGAGAAGTCATTTGATGATTACCCACACAAAAAAAAACATCTGCAGTGCTCAAAAACGATGGTTTTCCACTCTGTGAAGCATTTTGCCACGTACCAAACTACTTCAAATGTTCCGCGTGTACCTAAACAGAGAAATTCATCTTGTTGAGATGATCGAAATATCGTTCGTTTGGCAAAACAAAATCCTTTTCAAGGGTGTAATGAGCTGAGAAAATAATATTTTGGTGAAAACAACCCTTCAGCACTCTCTGCACGCACTATTCGAAGGTGTTTATATTATTGTAAGGTAGAAGAAAAGTTGCACGGAAGGATAGCAAGGAAGGTGTCCATGTTGAAACGGTGCTATAGGCAAGTCCGGCTTGCATTTGCAAGAAGGTATGAAAACTGGACAGTTAGTCAGTGGATAAATGTTCTTTTTTGTGATGAGACAAAAATAAACGGGGTATGTTCTCATTGAAAACGATCTGTACGACGCCCTCCGAAAAAAGCTTTCGACCTTAAGTACACAAAAAAGACAATTAAGCATGGTAATGTGGAAATTTGAGGGTGCTTTTCTGGACATGGTGTTGGACTTGTTAAGCTGATAGAAGGAAACATGGATCAATTCCAATACAAGAATATACTGGAAGAAACAATGTTACCTTATGCTAAAGACGTGCTTCTGGGTATTTAACAATTCTAGCACGACAATTCTTTCCGTGGGTGTCGTAGAAGGCGACTAAAGGACTTACTAGAGAATCGGCAGCAGCGTTCTCTATGCATTTTACCACCATACTGCGATCGCCAACCCGCCTGCCAAGCGTGACGATTATGGTAAATCCCCCCCTTTTGGGGGAAGCTTTTGTCCAGCAGTGTACGTCTAGTCTAGTCTAAGTTTCATATAAAACAACTTTCGAGCAGTTTCAGAAATCGTTCTTAATAATTTGTCCAGCTTCATTACTATTTGAATTTGTTACTACAGAGAATATTTAAAATTTGTAAAAAAAATTGTTAGCGATTTGATTCTATGTTCCTAATCCCGTTTGCTCTATTCATGTGGCTATTTCATAACATAACTAGCTACTTCTAAGAAGGAACACATAACTATGTCATGAATAAGATAAAAAAAAATCTGGAACTTCAAATCGTTC
Source organism: Polymixis lichenea (assembly GCA_949091785.1). NCBI lineage: Eukaryota > Metazoa > Arthropoda > Insecta > Lepidoptera > Noctuidae > Polymixis > Polymixis lichenea. The sequence goes on along the minus strand of OX420936.1, from coordinate 25,230,349 downwards.
TTAATTATACGACCACAACTGTATATCGTCGCAAAGTCAATACCTACCGCAGAATTTAGATTTCCTTTGCATGTCAGAACGATAACAAAAAAAAAAAATGCAACATTGACAATACTGAAAATGTAATTATCAATGTTGCATTTTTTTTGTAAATCGCTGTGACATGTAAAGGAAATCAGTGTTTTATATGGTCTTCGATACAAAGTAGCCTGTGTTCTTCACCATGGTTCAAAGTCATACCTAATTTTATCAAACTCGGTCCAGCCGTTCCGCAGATTAACCGCTACATACAAATAAATTTGAGCAGTTAATAATATGAGTAGTGTGCCGTGCACGCACCAGGCCAGCAGGTTGCAGAGCGGGTGCACGTCCATGGCGGCCAGCGGCGCGGGCGCGCGCAGTGTGTGCAGCACGGCCAGCTTGCGCGTGTCGTAGATGTGCACCTCGCCGTCCATGCTGCAACGGGCACAAGGGTACTTAACTGCTCATGGCGTCTTATCACACTTATTTTGCCTTTGATTTTACAATACTGTCAAAACCACAGTGATCTTTACATTCGTTACAACAAGATTGCTGCCATTCACAAGACTGCCGAAATTACAGTGATCATTATTTTCCTTTCAATAAGTCTGTTTTTGGATTGCTGCTGTCAGAGGTAAAATAAAAGTGAGAGAACTGTTGTAGTGAATTTGCTGTCAAATAACGTAGTTATAATACCATTTTCGTAGAATATTGAACGATGGACTGACACGATATTTTTTATTCATGAAATGTCTCGACTCCAACGGTAGGTATCAATTCAGAATGTTAATGAATTTTATTGTAGTTTTGAATCTACGACTGAACCGCCACCTCTTATAGCAGTATTGTTCTAATGTGCGAGAGCTCTCGACTAATACATTAGAACAATACTGCGATACGAGACGGAGCTATGCAGGCGCATAGCTCTGCGCAGTAGTAGCCTCACCAGCCAGTGAGCATGGTGTACATGTCGGCGCGCTGCAGCGCGGCCAGCACGGGCGCGCGGTGCGCCTGCAGGCCCCACAGCGCGGCGCGCGGCGCGCGCTCGTCCCAGGCGCGCACGCCGCCGTCGCCGAAGCCCAGCAGCAGCAGGCCGTCGGCGCCGCGCCACAGCGCCGTGGCGGCCGCCTCGCACTCTGTACACGGACCTCGATATTAAGGCTAGGCGGAAAAGGAACGCGACGCACACGAAAAATCATACCTCATCACTTTCCCATAATATATATATTATTTTACAAAACAATACAACTTTTTGGTATTTACAATTTTGCTGGCCAAACTTTGTAGTTTGATGACCAGAAACGCTTGTTCTTTAATTGTTTTAAAATGTTATTTCAACCTTATAAGAAGCTAACCTTAAACAAAACTACTAACCAATTAATACGAAACAAATAACTACTTATCAAAGTACGAAGTGAGTTTATAGTAGTAGTAGTAGAAAATCTTGCTATGATCGACACTGACGTAGACGAAATAACCCTAATTATTTCTGGGCTAAAAGATGACTGTGCAGTTTGATGGGATAACATAAGCAATAAGATCCTTAAATTCTATAAGCATATTCTGGTACCTCCCTTAACGCATATATTTCGAATGTGTCTTTCAAATGGAATTTTTCCTAGATGTCTTAAAAAGGGAATAAGGCCAGGTAATACCAGTCTTTAAATCTGGAAGTAAAGACCTAGTTAATAATTATAGGCCAATATCGTTACTTCCCTCAATATCAAAAATATTAGAGAGAATTATAAACAGTAGGCTAGTTAACTATCTAGAAAACAACAACTTTTATCCCCTGCGCAGTTTGGTTTTAGAGCCAAATTATCCACAGCCGATGCGGTGCATAACCTAACCAACTACATCTCAAAAGAACTCGGCAAAGGGAACCACACCTTGGGAGTCTTCCTTGATTTAGCCAAGGCCTTCGACACGGTGTCGAAGACACGACAACTTTCCTGTCTACTGGTAGAACTTTACAAATTGGGAATATTTTTTTATATTCTTTGTTACATTTTTCTTAACTATTTTGCTGACTAGGAACTTGATGAGTCTTATCTGTAATTGTTTTATGTTTTGTAAGTACGTTTTAAACGTTCGCCCATACACAATAAGTCCACAACTAATTAGTGAGTCAGCAAGTGCATAATATATAATCAGTAGCGTCTGTTTATTCACCACAGTGTTTAACTGATTAAAATTCCCCAACACAGATTTCAGCTTGTTATAGATGTAACTTTGAAAGAACGCACACTGCAGACGAGCCGCAATACACGACGATGCGTTGCGCTGCGGTCCGTTGCGACTGTAATTAGGCGCTTAAGGCCAATGCACTTCATAAGACAATGGAATGGGACAGTTTTATCTAGAATGTATAAATCTATCTGAGGTAAACAGTTCCCGTCATTTCATAAAAAGGAGCACATAACGTCACTACTAAATATTAGAAGTAAAAATAACATACCATCACAACTGTTTTCTCCTGACAGTTGAGCAGAAGTTTACCTAATAATACACGCGGCTGGCGCGCCCGGCCAGCGTGCGGCGCGCACCGTGACGTACATACCGGTGTCGATGTCGGTGAGCAGTAGCTCGGTGCTGGCGTCCCACAGGCGCACGCGGCTGGCGCGCCCGGCCAGCGTGCGGCGCGCACCGTGACGTACATACCGGTGTCGATGTCGGTGAGCAGTAGCTCGGTGCTGGCGTCCCACAGGCGCACGCGGCTGGCGCGCCCGGCCAGCGTGCGGCGCGCACCGTGACGTACATACCGGTGTCGATGTCGGTGAGCAGTAGCTCGGTGCTGGCGTCCCACAGGCGCACGCGGCTGGCGCGCCCGGCCAGCGTGCGGCGCGCACCGTGACGTACATACCGGTGTCGATGTCGGTGAGCAGTAGCTCGGTGCTGGCGTCCCACAGGCGCACGCGGCTGGCGCGCCCGGCCAGCGTGCGGCGCGCACCGTGACGTACATACCGGTGTCGATGTCGGTGAGCAGTAGCTCGGTGCTGGCGTCCCACAGGCGCACGCGGCTGGCGCGCCCGGCCAGCGTGCGGCGCGCACCGTGACGTACATACCGGTGTCGATGTCGGTGAGCAGTAGCTCGGTGCTGGCGTCCCACAGGCGCACGCGGCTGGCGCGCCCGGCCAGCGTGCGGCGCGCACCGTGACGTACATACCGGTGTCGATGTCGGTGAGCAGTAGCTCGGTGCTGGCGTCCCACAGGCGCACGCGGCTGGCGCGCCCGGCCAGCGTGCGGCGCGCACCGTGACGTACATACCGGTGTCGATGTCGGTGAGCAGTAGCTCGGTGCTGGCGTCCCACAGGCGCACGCGGCTGGCGCGCCCGGCCAGCGTGCGGCGCGCACCGTGACGTACATACCGGTGTCGATGTCGGTGAGCAGTAGCTCGGTGCTGGCGTCCCACAGGCGCACGCGGCTGGCGCGCCCGGCCAGCGTGCGGCGCGCACCGTGACGTACATACCGGTGTCGATGTCGGTGAGCAGTAGCTCGGTGCTGGCGTCCCACAGGCGCACGCGGCTGGCGCGCCCGGCCAGCGTGCGGCGCGCACCGTGACGTACATACCGGTGTCGATGTCGGTGAGCAGTAGCTCGGTGCTGGCGTCCCACAGGCGCACGCGGCTGGCGCGCCCGGCCAGCGTGCGGCGCGCACCGTGACGTACATACCGGTGTCGATGTCGGTGAGCAGTAGCTCGGTGCTGGCGTCCCACAGGCGCACGCGGCTGGCGCGCCCGGCCAGCGTGCGGCGCGCACCGTGACGTACATACCGGTGTCGATGTCGGTGAGCAGTAGCTCGGTGCTGGCGTCCCACAGGCGCACGCGGCTGGCGCGCCCGGCCAGCGTGCGGCGCGCACCGTGACGTACATACCGGTGTCGATGTCGGTGAGCAGTAGCTCGGTGCTGGCGTCCCACAGGCGCACGCGGCTGGCGCGCCCGGCCAGCGTGCGGCGCGCACCGTGACGTACATACCGGTGTCGATGTCGGTGAGCAGTAGCTCGGTGCTGGCGTCCCACAGGCGCACGCGGCTGGCGCGCCCGGCCAGCGTGCGGCGCGCACCGTGACGTACATACCGGTGTCGATGTCGGTGAGCAGTAGCTCGGTGCTGGCGTCCCACAGGCGCACGCGGCTGGCGCGCCCGGCCAGCGTGCGGCGCGCACCGTGACGTACATACCGGTGTCGATGTCGGTGAGCAGTAGCTCGGTGCTGGCGTCCCACAGGCGCACGCGGCTGGCGCGCCCGGCCAGCGTGCGGCGCGCACCGTGACGTACATACCGGTGTCGATGTCGGTGAGCAGTAGCTCGGTGCTGGCGTCCCACAGGCGCACGCGGCTGGCGCGCCCGGCCAGCGCCAGCGTGCGGCGCGCCGCGCACCAGCGCAGTAGCGTGGGCGGCGGCGTGGGCGCGTACGGGGCCGCGCCGCCGGCACCGTGTCCCACTGCAACACACACGCACGTTACACACAGGGTAACATAGGTTCTCATAGCAAAGCGACATAAAAAAAGGTCCCGTGAACACTTGATGGGACACTACGCCCCAGGCGTAATAACAATAAAACTTGTGTCTCGTTCAGTATCCTTCACCCCATTAAAAAAGCTCCCGTGTAGAAGTACGTACCGAAATACACGTTTCACTAATGTTCGCGAAGGAACTAAGTAAGAGCGTACCCACAAAAAAAACAGTTCCCCTCGCTTCTTAGTTAAGGTGAAAGCTCCAGGGCAGCCCGCAAATTTATTATTCATAATCATATAATCCCGTTCAACCTGGCACTGACCTGCAACTTGCAACAAACTTGAATAAATGTCGCGGCCACCCTGGATCGTACTGAGCGTACTGAAGCCAGTGGAAAGTATTTTCGGCAAGACAGTAAAGTATTGGCGCGGAGCGGCGAATGTTGATTTAAAATAGACAAACAAAAGTATGCATGCAGGAGCAGTAGCATAACAAGCGAACGATCTGTGGTCGAAACGGGAGTTGACGAACTAAAAGAACGACCTAGTTCGCTAAGGAGCTGCGAACTAAACTGAGCGATCCTGGTCGCGAAGTAATATGCGCAGGACTCCAATCACCATTATTATAATATTATAGTATAGGCAAAAGCTATAGTTCCCAATAACATTATTTTCGTAAAGTTTCTTGAATGACTACTACCGCTAAGAGACAGTTCATATTTATTTAGAATTTCTATTTTTCTAAAACTCGGCACGTAATTTAATAATAGGACACATAAACAAAATAATTTGTAAAAAATAATAATTTAAAAAATAAAAAAAACGACTGCGTAAAAAATTTACTTTAAAATTAAAAAGATGGAAACAAGAAAGGTTTGTTTTAAGACCGTTCATCCCACGACGTTGCAACTAAAATGGTAGGCAACGTTGCATTTATAGTGGTTTTTCGTGATTATTTAATTAAACATGAATCAAAGTACTATTTTTGTCAGCCAAGCACCAGATCAGGGATTCCCAAAGGGGTCGATATAGACCACTTGGGGTCAATATAGGTTTCCCAGGGGTCAACATAAACATAACCTGATGTTGGGGGTCCACGAGGTCTAAAAAACGACCCCTATTTACACGATATTACATTGAGGTATCAGTTAATTTTGGAAGAGGGGTCTCTTGTCCAAAATAGATTGGTTGGTTGGTTCGTATTGGTTTGATATTTATAATATTTTTTTAACATTATTACTCTTAAATAAAAATATTTAATCATAATAAGTACTGCAAATAGAAAATAATTCACGGTATGTCGAATTTTATAAGCAAATACCAAAATAACTAAAAAATAGCGTGCAAACTTATAAATACGAACGATCGAGTGCTTGGCGGAATTTTTTATTATTATTTATTTATTTATTAAAACTTAATGCACAAGTAAAAAAAATACTGTACAAAGGCAAAGGCACTTTTACATTTTTTTTAATTTTACACTTTTCAGTTGATATGATTATTTTTGGCGGTAATGAGACCTATTTATGAAAGTCTTTATTTTGATACCCCTCTCGATAGGTTTTGAGAAAAAAATAAAAATTGAATAGGCCGCACAAAAATCGGCCATTTTAAATTTCATCATTTTCATGGATCCAGTATCACTCTCACAATTGTGACGAATCTAACGACGCGTCTCAAGCTAAAATCCATTAAGCCGTTTGGGCTACAGAGCGCGACAAAGAAATAAACACATACATACAGTCGAAAAACATAACTCTCCTTCTGACGCAGTCGGGTAAAGTCAATGAAATGTCTTTCTTAGAACAACGGTATTACTATGTGGACGTGTAAAGCATGCAGTTCACAACAACTAAATTAACCGAGTCAATCTAAATTATATTATAATTTAATGAACAAATAATCTACCGCTTCGTAGTCGAACATGTCCACAGTAAACCGTTGCACTAAGAACAGTGAATGACCGTAATACATATGTTAAATGACAATGGCGAGGTAGTTAACACGTAATGTAATGAGCACTGATCGGAATAGTTATGCATGCCACATGCGGTAAAACTGCTACTTAAATTCCGGGATTATACGAGACGTAAATCTGTGAATGCCGCAGGCGCATTCATTCTAACGCGTTAACTATGCATTGCACTTCCTATTCCGATGCGAGTGTTGAGTACAGTACTACAAGGTCTTGTGGCGACTTAACGACATTGACAGGAGCGTTAACATTTGTGAAATAGTATTGACTAAACAAAAAGAAGCCTTTGAGTCCGATTAAGGGCACGCGCCAAAAGAACCTTGTAGCGTTGCGTGCGCGAGATGCCGCGACAGTACTCACGGCCGGCGTCCTGCTTGCCCTTGCTGGCAGCCTGCTTGTCCTCGGCCGACGCGAACTGCTCCGACACCAGCTGCGCTAGACCTGCTCCCAACACGACACCCAACGTCAACACATGACAATTGACACTCAACTTACTATAAACACTGTGGCTTTGATTCTGTGTGCACCGGCTTGACGGTAACTGGTTACTATGTTTAAATCGCAGGTCAAAAGGTAAGAGCGGTCATATTATTTTGTGAAATGAAACCTGGAGCAAACTGTCGGACGCGACCAAGTCGTAGGCGTATTATTCATTTATTGAAATTTCTATGCGGCTCTGCACCGAGAGTTGAAAACCCAACAGTGCAATAATATTTAGGCATTACATTGGGGTTGCCTCGCTTAGTGGTATTGAGACACGGTATAAATCGCGAGTTATACAATCTGCACTATCGTGTCAAGGTCAATTCAACTTTCTAACCCCACTCTACTAAATTATGTTTGTGTTAACAGGGGCAGATCATTCTTTATATTCATAGATATACCAATGAAAGATAGATTAAGAATAGAATGATGCTCTTGTTCATTGTTCGTTTGGTGTACATCCAAACCCACCCTCAGTCAGCGGCATCCATTCATGGAACATCTGACACACATACACTTACACACCCAAATCCACAGGGTAGAGAGGCTTTACATTTTTTAAATTTCTTTTACTGTTTCTTTAATTTACTCAAACCATAGCTACTAACCCAACGCAAAACCGTACTAATTTGTATAAATTTGAAAATTTTATTAATAGAGAGAGCCCTGGCACCCACAACACAAGTTTAATCTTAGCTGGGGTGCCGGAGGTAATAATCAGTGATTTATGCAATTTAAAGAACAATATTGTCATAGTGCTAACCTATCGCCTTTGTGTAAAATATGAAAATAAAGTTTATTCTTTTCTATTATTGTATTCTATCTGATCGTTCACGGGGACGTCTACGGCTTATTACTCTAGTTTGTATGTTAGGTAGGTAATGTTACTGACGAGGTACAGCATCAATTAGTTACGTACTTACGTTCGATCGTCTGCTCGAGCATTCATTTCGCATATGAGTTTAGATGAAACGAGTGCCAGACGATTACGGGCTTATAAAATACAAACTGGTGAACCAGTTGTCACAGTCGCAGCCTGTCGGTACAAGACAGTCGTAAATAGTACTAGTCTACAAGACCGGTCGGTGCGCCACAGAATCAGCGCCAACACTGTTCTACTGTGTGAAAGCTTGCACGTTGAAATGATCTAAACAAGAAACTACAACCCAAAGACTGTTTGTCCAAAAACAATTGCCAATATTTCTTAGATGATGTTTTGAATTTTGTGGACATGCAGTTATGAATGGAGTCGAGTTTTGGTTTAGTCGCACGAGTGGCATGAAATCATTAGTTACGTTCGTAACTCGCTTAACTGTAGTGTTTTATGAACCAAATAACAATAACGTTGAGCAAGTTATGTCAAACACCGGTAACACGGACAAGTCACAAGACCTCCACCTTGCTCTCTGATGGGATATGTTAACTGTACCGCAACAGGTATAGTTATTGGGCTAGGGGTTTCTAAGAAAGAGTTGCTGTCTGCATAGCGGCCACAACACGGCAGTAGATGACGGCAGGACTTTGAAATCACGGTGTCAAAAAACGCTTTCTATATTCCCCGTCATTGTGGCGGCACCACTCTCTTAAGAAAACCAAATCTTAGGCTACAGCTTGGGGCTTATCATACGCACGTCCAGCGCGCGCCACGCCGACACTAGCGTGTATAGTGTGAACGACTGCGCGCAGTGTGTATAGTGTGTACGACTGCGCGCAGTGTGTATAGTGTGTACGACTGCGCGCAGTGTGTATAGTGTGTACGACTACGCGCAGTGTGTATAGTGTGTACGACTGCGCGCAGTGTGTATAGTGTGTACGACTGCGCGCAGTGTGTATAGTGTGTACGACTGCGCGCAGTGTGTATAGTGTGTACGACTGCGCGCAGTGTGTATAGTGTGTACGACTGCGCGCAGTGTGTATAGTGTGTACGACTACGCGCAGTGTGTATAGTGTGTACGACTGCGCGCAGTGTGTATAGTGTGTACGACTGCGCGCAGTGTGTATAGTGTGTACGACTGCACGCAGTGTGTATAGGGTGTAGCGAGTACGTACTGTAGACGGCCTGGCCTGGCGGCGGGCGGTAGTCAGCGGCGGGGCGCACGTCCAGCGCGCGCCACGCAGACACCAGCGTGTATAGTGTGTACGACTGCGCGCAGTGTGTATAGTGTGTACGACTGCACGCAGTGTGTATAGGGTGTAGCGAGTACGTACTGTAGACGGCCTGGCCTGGCGGCGGGCGGTAGTCAGCGGCGGGGCGCACGTCCAGCGCGCGCCACGCAGACACCAGCGTGTATAGTGTGTACGACTGCGCGCAGTGTGTATAGTGTGTACGACTGCGCGCAGTGTGTATAGGGTGTAGCGAGTACGTACTGTAGACGGCCTGGCCTGGCGGCGGGCGGTAGTCAGCGGCGGGGCGCACGTCCAGCGCGCGCCACGCCGACACCAGCGTGTATAGGGTGTACGACTGCGCGCAGTGTGTATAGTGTGTACGACTGCGCGCAGTGTGTATAGGGTGTAGCGAGTACGTACTGTAGACGGCCTGGCCTGGCGGCGGGCGGTAGTCAGCGGCAGGGCGCACGTCCAGCGCGCGCCACGCAGACACCAGCGTGTATAGTGTGTACGACTGCGCGCAGTGTGTATAGTGTGTACGACTGCGCGCAGTGTGTATAATGTGTATGACTGCGCGCAGTGTGTATAGGGTGTAGCGAGTACGTACTGTAGACGGCCTGGCCTGGCGGCGGGCGGTAGTCAGCGGCAGGGCGCACGTCCAGCGCGCGCCACGCAGACACCAGCGTGTATAGTGTGTACGACTGCGCGCAGTGTGTATAGTGTGTACGACTGCGCGCAGTGTGTATAGTGTGTACGACTGCGCGCAGTGTGTATAGGGTGTAGCGAGTACGTACTGTAGACGGCCTGGCCTGGCGGCGGGCGGTAGTCAGCGGCAGGGCGCACGTCCAGCGCGCGCCACGCAGACACCAGCGTGTATAGTGTGTACGACTGCGCGCAGTGTGTATAGTGTGTACGACTGCGCGCAGTGTGTATAGGGTGTAGCGAGTACGTACTGTAGACGGCCTGGCCTGGTGGCGGGCGGTAGTCAGCGGCAGGGCGCACGTCCAGCGCGCGCCACGCAGACACCAGCGCCGGCTCCATACTGCTGCCCGACGGTCTAAGAAGGCAAATAATTCATGTCAAGTAGGCCATTAAAAGGTACACATTTACGAGAAAATATAATAACAATAAGAATAAAAACAAATTTATTTCGGTGTGATGCAGCCCTACGCATAGCTTGTACCGTGCCCCAGTCCCAGATGTAGTGTAGTGTACCTGTAGATGGCGAGGTTGCCGGTGTGCGAGGCCACAGCCAGCAGCGCGTGCTGATGCGCGTTGAGGTAGGCCAGCGCTGTGATGCGGCCCCACGCGCGCCGCCACGACCCCACGCACAGCTTGGCCGCTGTACCCCAGTCCCAGATCCTGCCAGTATACAAATAACGTTTACTTTACTTTTTTGAGAATCTCATTTTTTGAGAATCAGCTTTCTTTCACATCAAAAACTAAGAAAGACGAGTAGCGTCAGTACATAATGCTAAGCATTCTTTACCTACTATAGGCGCTTATAAAAGAGAAGTACGGATGTAGATTTTGCTACTTTTACTAATAAAAATAAAAATCTTTATTTCAGACATGAACACAAACATAAACAGTTCAGAGGTACTTATATCAAAATCAAATAAATCAAATCAAAATATTTTATTTCACATAAACCTGCAAGGGCACTTATGAAACGTCAGAAGCTAGGTGCACGGTTCCAATTCGTCGCTTCCTATGGAGAAGAGCCGGCAAGAAACTCCACGGTTACTCTTTTAAAAATAATTGGGTTTTACAATGTTTTCAAATTACAGTGATAATAGGTATGGGAGGACAGTGCAGGCCTGTCAATAAGTACCAGGTACTTAGAGGAATGAAAATAAAGAATAGAATATAGTCTATATTAGTGTAGTTAGTAATGACACAAATATAGTTAAAGTGCGGGTTGTTCGAAAGAGATACCGCGGCCCCTGGCACACAGGCACCTGAGGAAACACGGGTGGGTTTTAGTCAGTAAAAGTCTGACACGTCCTTCCGCTCCACCCAGAGCGGGAGAAGTTATTTGATGATTTCCCACCCAAAAAAAAAGGCCGTCCACTCACTATAATTTCCGTTTTTCATTGTTCAAAAATTTGCATCATTCATATTATCATCAATTAATTTCAACTTTGAATACAAAACATGCGATAACTCGTCTTATCGCCTTTCTCAGGAGAAAATTTAGTGTGGGATTATTGAAGAAAACAATGGTTTACACATAAAGAAAACGTTTATTTATTAACAAGTGTTACCTCCAAGAGCATTAACAACGGCCGTCTATGGATCGAAATTCTAAAATCGTTTGAATGCGTTGTTCTTCTAAATACGGAACAGATTTCATGCGGTTTTCCTTTAATAACAATTGATGAATAAAAATTAAATAAGATTAAAATTGAAAAATAATGATAATATAATCGATAAATTTGGGAAAATTGATGGAATAAATTATTGTATATGGCAGATATGTCGGCTCGAACATTATCGAAATCTTTTTGATGGTTTAGTAGAAATACTTTTACGAGCAACTTTTACTTAACTTTATAGGAGGAGAGATATTGTTCCAGCATTTGGTAGCTGCGTAACGGAAACTACCTCTAAAAGCCGCCGACTTGTGCTGTGGGATGGAAAGTTGTTGGGAACATTTTCTTCCCTCACCGATTCTGTGTCTTCTTGTCCACGTCAGTTCGTCATATAAGTAAGAAGGAGATTGAGGCTTAATAACACCAAAGTTTAGGCTCGCCAAGTGGAGGTTACGTCCAGCTTTAAATTTTTATATGTTGTGCTCATTAAAAAAAGGTGTAACATGTCCTCTAAAGGGAACTTTAAAAAAAAAACCGTGTACAGACGTTTTGAAGTCTTTGGGTCATTGTGTAGCATATGGCACCTGACAACTAATCAATGTCAAATTGAAAATATAAAACAAGCTACTAAAATATAGGTAATGTAAATCTGAATATTATTTGATTATATCCTGACAACTGGTAAAGTATGAACGTAGGAAAATGATGATGCACGGGCAAACCAGAGAAGTTTATTCTGTTTGTGCATCCAACAGCCGTCAACGTCACGACACGAAAGCAATCACTCGCAGCCAGAACCAGACCTTCGAGAAGCCATTATGCAGCTCATGTGGGAAATAGCAGCATTAAAAACGGATCGAGCGCGACAAAGGAGACATTCGGATCAATCCGCTCACGATCATTTTCTCTATTTCGAGGACGAACGGATACTTGATTAAGAGTGATCAATCTCACCGACCCGTACCACCTTCAACGGTACACCGAGATAACTTCCTCGAACTTCAACAACATGAAGAACAGCGAAGTAGAACATCATAATTCGCTCACCTAGTAATATATTGGCACATCTGCAAAAAATGCGAAATTGAGTTTATACGGCAAAAGTGTTTAAAAGTGCATAATTTATAAAGTGGTAAAACGGCGTAACGCTAGTTTCCGTATTCATCGAGAGAGAGCGTTAGTGTCATTGTACCACTATGGTTGATTACCCCCGCATACGCGTAAAACAACGGCTCATTGGTCAGTTGTGACATTTCGTAATTTAAATTAATAAGTAAAAAAATGGGATAGAGTTACTGTCAAACAGCCGTAATGCAATAATTAGTATTCTTGTAATACCGCTATTTCGTTTTAGATGTAAAAAAGGATTTTGAAACTTTTCCAAATGCCTTTTTTATTCCTACAACGGTTACCACATCAAATTCAGTATTAGAATTGCAATTCATGATTAATATTCACTAGTTAGATATTTCCAGTAATATTGGCAAATTAATCAAAACAGATAAATATTTGACAGCTATTTGCGACGTTGCCAACTTTTAGGATTAACGCTCTTAAATTATTGGATCGATTGAGTAAAACTTGATTTGAATCTGGATTTTGGTTATTATCTTAACCTAAAACAGTACATGAAATATTTCGACATGGGAATCATGTTTTGGAAGGACATGGCTAGAGACAGAAACAAGATCAAGAAAGCGGCTAGCGATATCTACAAAAAAGCAGAAACTGATAGCAGCGAGAACTCAAAAGAGGACTGTAAAAACAACAACACAGTACACATCGCAGCAACGGCATACAAAAGAGCTAAGGAAACAGTTGAACCTACCCAAGAAGCTCGACCAGAATTAACATGCCGGCGACGTCGTGAAAAGATGCCCTCCTATAAATAAATACCACCCGTCTCTTCACTAGTCCAATGCTTACTCAAAAATGCATATCCGGTAGGCTTGCAATCCTTTCCTATCCTAAGGGCACGTCTACCTGACCATTACCGCGCCCCGCGGTCTACTTCTTGATATACATTGGCCTCTGTAACACCATGAAGCATGAGGCTCCAGGGGCTAGTGCAAATCTTGGGGTTCATTCGATTAATCGAGTCTGGTCAAGCCACGCTGGGATCGGTGCATTACAAATCTTCATAAATACCTACGTAACTTCCAGTGCAATTAAATACCTTTTAAGTACTAGTGTTTATTATAGGGAGAGTTACTTTTTATTTTATTTTGAAGAATAAAATGTGATAATACCATCACATTTTTATTTCGTTTTTTATAATGATGTTAACTATTTTTCTAAGTGACCTTAAACAAACATAGGATACGTATTGTGATAAAAATGTTGTAACTTTAAGAACATGTTCCATGTATGTTTCTTACAAAATAAAACGATTATTTTCCATCGACCTGTTCTTTTATTTCTTGACTTTCACTCAGGTTCCTGCAAGCATCTAGGTGCATAATTGACATTTTTGAAAATTGTTCAAAGTGACAACGGCACAAATGCCTGACTCTTCCACTTCGTTGACCTCTACGAAGTATATCCTGAGAACCTGAAGTTGAAATTTTCATGCCTCAATATCTATTGACGTCTATACTAGTAACCAAACGAATAAAATCTTTAAACAACCGTAAAATGAACCCATAAATTACTTGCGAACATTTATAAAATCTTTGATCCTCGTTTCTGTAAAATGTGAAAAAAGTAGATGTGCCAATATATTACTAGGTGAGCGAATATTGTCACTCACGGGCCGCCCGTACAATAAAGCACGACAGTTGCCACTGCAAAAATATCAAGTAGCGCAGGAGTTTCCAGTCATGCTCGAACAAGGAATATAATATAATAGCCGACCATCGAAGTCACCTTGGGCAAGTCCACTTCACCTCGTAGAGAAGAAGAATGGCGAATACGGACCGTGTGGTGATTACCAAATACTAAATGCACCAAACCGGATCGGTATCCAATACCTTGACTTCGTGACTTCACGTACCATCTCGAAGGGATGAAGACCTCGAAGATTGATTTGAGGAAAGTATTTAATCAATTGCGAATACGGGAAGAAGATATCGAGAAGACGGCAGTGATTAAGCTATTTGGGCTTTTTGAATTTCCACGGTTGTGTTTCGGGCAATACAATGCTGGGCAAACCTTCCAACGCCACATTAACAATGTTCTCGGTCATATAGACCACGTCTTTCCATTCGTCGATGACATTCTCGTTGCCTCACCAGACCAAGATTTACACTCTATACACGTTTATTTTTACATCGTTCTGGAGCCGAAACACAGTAACTCCAGACGAGTAACAGTCACTATTGGCATTGTTATTTTTGTTTTAAGACATTTAATAAAGAAGTTAGAAATTTATCACTTTTTTTCTGTCATTCGAGTTAAATTTTAGTAGCGCTTCCACTATTTCATTCATAAACGCAAGATCGTACGCGATCTGCTCGGTGATGACGTAGCGCGGCACAGCTGTGCGTGTGCGTCAGTTCAGCGCGCCCGCGGTGGGTCAACGGACGTCGGACGAATAATCGGCTGCAAGTAAGTAGGTACGCACGGCTACACATCAAGCTATTCAGTTCCAGTTTACGCTGATCTTGCACTGTACGGAAATCCTATTCAATGTGAGAACAGCTTATACTGGAAATTTATAACTTGAGGTGTAGCCATGTGTACCTACAAGTAGGTATTTCATTTCAGGTACGATTTAGGTTGGTGTAAGTTCATTTACCTCCATAATCTCGTATCGAAAGCACGGCACGGTGTTTACCACTATCACATCTCGTAAACGTGAGAAATTAATTAACATTTAATTCACCACTCTCGCATCACCTAGTAGGTACTCGTACCTATTCAACTAGACACGACGAGTAGGCTTGGGAGTTGTATTTTACCGCTATCGTCCGGCTGCTACGATATCGTAACAGTAAGTCGAGCACCCTTCAAGCCCGGCTGGTACGATATCGTACCACCCAGAAGCAAGCGGTTTTTA
Source organism: Polymixis lichenea (assembly GCA_949091785.1). Taxonomy (NCBI): domain Eukaryota; kingdom Metazoa; phylum Arthropoda; class Insecta; order Lepidoptera; family Noctuidae; genus Polymixis; species Polymixis lichenea. Next base: position 25,215,000 of record OX420936.1, on the reverse strand, counting down.
TCTTAATACTTCACATAAATAAGGTTTAATCTCGTCTGCGATGATTTAACTCTATGAGCCGATAGCCACTCTTTCGTGAACTACATCATTCAAACGCGTAAAAGTTCTGTGGCATTTATAAAAATAGTTGACAGTGACGCTTCGAACGCGCGCGTCGACAGAGCGTTATCTTGTTAGGCTCTCTAGTTATTTAGTGTTTTTTCTTATTTTTTGTGCATATTCGACGTGAAGTGGATAAATATTCATTTATAAGTAGTTATTACATTGTTTTAGATAATATTTGCATCAAATAGCATCATAAAAACTGTTTTTTCGATAAAAAGTGTTACGTAAACAAACCGTTGCTCAGTGACGTCATTGTTATGTGAAGTTTGATTGTGTTGAGTGTTTCACAGTGATTTAAGTGTATCCTGGTGTATTTAATGGTATGTACAGATATCGTACTCATAATTAAAGAAAATTCTAGGTATATTTCACAACAAAACTATTTTTAAAAGATCTTTGAATGTTCGAGTGCACAAAACGGCCTTTGACCTCCGCGCGATATGAAGTTTGAGTTTAAATATTATGCAAATGTTCAGTAGGATTCCCAAAAAAATACTGCTGTTAGATTAGGTAAGTACTTGTCTATTCAACAAGAAACGAGCAAAATATCGTGCAAATTAACATCGTAATTTTATCAGAAATCATCATAACACGGGAACCTTCCGCCTGATACAGGTCCTCACCGGACACGGCTGTTTCGGGAGGTTCCTGTTTCGCATAAGGCGGGAGGAAACGCTCGGGTGTTTCCATTGCGAAGATGGCCCTGAGGACACGGTGGAGCATACGATCGAGGTCTGCCCGGCTTGCGCGGACCACCGCCTTGTCCTCGTGGAGGCGATCGGCGGCGGCGATCTCTCGCGTCCGACCCTGGTCCAGGCCATGGTACGGAGCGAGAGTACATGGTTAGCCGTCACCTCCTTCAGCGAAGCAGTGATGCTCGCAAAGAGGGAGGCGGCGCACGTGAGGGAGAGGCAGTACATGTGCCCTCGTGGCTGCAGCCTTCGCTGAAGACGCCCTGGGTGTTGGGAATCCCAGGCTGATTCCCGGCCACCGTAGGCGCGGGCTTGCGGACGGCGAGTAATGGGTAGCTCGCTGTCCGGTAAGGACCAAGCCCGGGTCGACGGCGCGTTGTGTTCCACGCGCACCTCAAAGAGATGACAGCAGCACCAGATGGGGCCCGCAAGTGCCGATGCCTGCCAGGGGTGCGGGTTGTTCGAAAGAGATGCCGCGGCCCCTGGCACACAGACAACTGAGGGAACACGGGTGGGTTTTAGTCAGTAAAAGTCTGACATACCTACCTATGACAGCCCTACCGCTCCACCCAGAGCGGGAGAAGTCATTTGATGATTTCCCAACCCGAAAAAAAAACAACCATATGATAAATACTAAATATGCCTAAAATATTTTTTATGCGACATTGCTTGCGGCGGCTTCACAAAGGCAGGCAATTCAAACAGAAAAATGAATCGTTAAATCTGTTACATAGAGTTCATTATTAGTTGGAGGTGCCCTTTTCTATGAAAATATTGAACCGAATTAAGATCTTATTGCTATAATTTTAACCGCGAAATTCGGTTGTGCATTCTTGTAAAGGCCGGTCGAACACGAGACAATAGGTTTCTAAGAATAATTTTAGTAAACTGCGGACCTACTTACCTAGTTTGGTGTAATTTATATTTTTACCCTTTACTGTTAAGAAATAAAGTCTGAATTCGCTTTTCATATTTTTACACACATTACACACGCATAAATTCATTGATGGCAAGGAAGCGTTACTTCGAGTTCTCATTATTTCACAAAAAACTCAATAAATTTAAGTATTCGTGATTTTTTTTATTGTTATTTATTGAAAAAAATAGTCCCAATCGATTCGAGTTCGATGATTGAGTTCATGGCTTTCGGTTCCAGAACGACCTAAAATTAACCGTGTATATATGTATTTAAATTTTTTGTCACCGCCTTCCGAAATAAAAGTTATTTTTCACATTTTAGTGTTTTTTTTTGGAGTCGGTTGTTTTTTTTAAAAACGTTTTTATTTTTCGCTTTTTAGTGGTTCACATATGCTTACCCCTTCACAGTGTCCCGGCGTGATGTTATGTTTCATTTATTGAGGAGTTCCGTTGCCTATCTCCGAAGTTCTTCATCAGATCTTCACCAAATTGTAATGGGACCACTCCGAGAAAGTATTCTTACAAAAACTACCCAAATCGCTTCAAATGTGCCTATAAAATTTGAAGAGTTCTCTCTATTTCTCCAGGATCCCATCATCAGATCCTGACTTGATGATCATGTGACCACCTGGGAAGTATACCCTTTCAAAGCAAAAATTAATAATCCTAATCGGTTCAGCCATCTTCGAGTAATCGGGGAACATACATATCATACATATATATAAAAAAAAAGGTTCCGACAAATTGAGAACTTCCTCCTTTTGGAAGTCTGTTAAAAGGGATTGTAATGACGTTATCAAGGCAGTTGCTCGGTAGATGTTCAGTTGATTAGTCCTTGTGCCGTTGTTGTGTGGAATAGATCGACCAGATGTCATGTAAGTTAAGTAGTTTGATGTTATACCATAATTGTTGCTTATTATAACAATGTTGTTGTACCAGTTACTTTATTGTTAGTATTGCTAATGTTAAATCATATAAATGGAATACTGACATTCTATTCCTAGCTATTGCTATTAAGTTGCAATAATGCCGAGTTATCTTGGACAATGGTCCAAGGGTTGAAGTTAAATGTATGTAGGATAATGATAATTCATAGCAATGTAATAATTGTGTTGATGAAATACTTCAATACTGTTTCCATGGAGTTTCTTGTCCTTCTCCAAGAAGATCTAGTTTTGGAACGGACGACTAGCTTCCTGATTAAACACTGACAAGCCTAATTAAAACAAATGTCTAGTCTTGTCTTTCTGTGCTTTACTTCATGATATCCTTTCCCTACAAAGCTTATTCATAAGAACCTTCATATACAGTACATAAGCAGTAACCATTCTGATATTCAAAGCTTGATACTTGTTTTACATATACATATACATTTATAAATTTATATAGTACCCCCATTCATTATTCTAACACATGCGGACACTCCCGGACGTTACGAGTTAAATTACAAAATGACCTAGATGGTCCAAGTCCAGCTAATTTTATGTCTAAGTACTTTGTTTTGAAAAGATTTACTATAGTAAAGTCAATGACTAAGTTCATGCTCATTTTCACATCTACACTTTCACTATTTACACACACATACTCACACTGTCCCACACAGTATATTAAATATCCTTTTCGAATCTAAACAAATACAATAACAAAACAAACAATAATATTCACGTAAACAAAACTTCGCGGCTACACTGTAACGAGAGATCATTTATCATAGCCGGCATGGTCATGCACATTTCGGCAAACCTCGGGCGCTCTCGGTAATCTTCGGTTCAGTTCGATCAACTTCGGTGCCCCCGTGTGGCCCTCGAGATTAGACAAATTTCTCCATACAGTTAGTACCTATCAACTATCTTCTGTCTCACGTACTAGGCGTTTTAGCTCATATCAAAGAGTTGTATGAGCATTCGCCGTGCGCTTCGGCCTAGCGCACGAGGAGTCTTCTTTTAAGCGAAAATAGGTCTTAAACGTTCAGCATAAAGCTTATATTGTTTCATCACAATTTTGTTAGTAATAAATAGATAGGTAATCCGATATTCATAATTAACATTTTGTGTTTCTTTCTACACCTATTAAAATTTGGTAGTTCAGCGCACGAGTGCACTTAAGGGACAGCCGCTCTTGCCCATAAATGGCCCGTTTTTGTATTAACTTAGAAGCTATATTTTTTAGAACTCCAAAGGACCGTAGACCTACGTATTTCATATTAATTTCAACTTGATACCTCCATGCGTTCCTTACAAACAGTGTTTTGCCAGGCTGATAGACGGTAAACGTACAGTAAGTACAGTGGGAGTAGTACTGACCCGAAGTTGTCCTTGGAGGCAACGGCGGCGTGCTGCTCGTAGGGGTGGAACAGCACCACGGCGGGCGGCAGCGGGCAGCGCGAGTGGAAGGCTTGCGTCTCCAGGCGCGCCACGCGCGCGTGCAGCAGGCCTGCAACGGGCACGGTCAGCGGGGCAACGGGCTACATGCAGGCGGCTAGCCAAATTGTGTAGTTCGAATGTATGGGAATCATAACAGTAGGAAGCGCGCCGGAGCGCGCTATGTGCTACATTGCAAAGTATCGTATCTGTGTGGTGCCTCACCGGCGGCCTGCCCGCGCAGCCTGCGGTTGCGTGCGCGGCGCCACACTCGCTCGTGATGCGGCCTACTCTCGCAGTCCGAGCGCCAACTGTCGCCGCCCTCGGGCCGTGCGAACGCAGACGATGCCCACTCTACGAACTGCGTCGTCACAATTGCTTTCTTCGCTGGTTGACCTGCACAAAATAAAAGAAAAACATTTATTTAAAGAAGACTGCGGGTTCAATATTTTGAACGTTAAAAGTTACGAAACGCCTCATCTATCATAATAACTTCCTCCACAAACACTCGAACGCGTCAAGTGTGTATGAACATCGAACCCCTTAGCCCGTTTGCAGTCTCGTCAGGCGGCTCGTTCGGTCTACACTCGGCTATTGACGTTTTTTTCGTCATGGCGATTGAGTTCTATTAACCTTTTGAACCCAGAGCATAAACCTATTGGGGTTTTCTGAAATGAGTTTTCTAATTTCTAATTGTTAATTTTATCAGTTACTATACTCAAATACACAATTATTTATTGCATTCCATATGTATTACATAGATGGTGTAAACAGTGAGATCAATATGGACCCTGTTGGGCACAGCAAATTTAGGAGAGGTAGAGGGCTACGTACAAATTCAAGCAATTCAATATTATTATAAATTATTAGATGTATAATTAGTATATAATTAGTTTTTTCTGTGATTACCTTTCAGTTGTAGTGATTAAAGTTTTTCTTATCATCCAAATGAATACGGAAACGCATGCAATTGTTTCTTGTGAAGGATTAAAGTGTGTGCAATCGTTACTTGGAAAAGTAACATACGTTGAGTTTTACAGACAAATATTATCTCGTTACTTCTTCCAAACCTAAATCAGGGGGATTTGAGTATTTCTCAGAAATATAAAACGCATAATAGACATTTTAGTTGACCAGTATACATAACTCATGGGATTGTAGGCTGCTATCAATTCCACAAATTACTTTTTGCTTTACTGCCTATATGTGTGTTTTTGTAGATCTAACTAGTAAAGCCTTCCGAGTTCTTTGATGTTTTTCATATGTTTGTGGTAAAGAAGCGAAGAATGAAGAGTTAGAATTATGCCTGTTCACATTATGCGTAATTATAAATATTATCATCATCGTAAACAATGTGTAGTTAGAAATTAATCAATTTATTTGTCCGCCAACTAGTGGCCGGATTGTACTATTTTGCGTTTAGCGACTTGCGAGCGAGTGAAATATGACATAATTCGAATAGCTCTGTTGTGCCAATCATGATAATGATACATAGATGGCTCTTATACGTCGTATTATATTTTGCACGAAACTGTTAAATTGAAAATGGCGATTTTGTTGAGGATTACCGGTACTCTTGGTACTTAATTTATCTTTAAGGGTAACATCAAGTCACGCGCCTGTATTCACCGCAGAGTTAGGCAGAGGCATTCCTATTTAGCCTAGGTAACAGTACACCATCATTTTTACAGTTGTGTTTCTTGTTGTTGATGATACATATTGAAATATTGATTTATACATTGTTTTTTTTGTTTGTTTGTTATAAGTATGTCGGCTTGCCCTATGTTTGACCCCTAGGCACGCCACTGGGTAGTATCAGTGATGAGCAGTTAGAAGCAAGTGTACACGCACAATATTATTGAGTGAGATGCAGGATCATTTATAGTACAACAGGCGCGTAAAAAATTAAGAATATTCCTTCAGAAGATCGGGTTTTATGAAAAAACCACTACATAAATCAATGACCAATAAAGTTTATTGAACTTTTCGATATTAAATTAGCAAGAAAAACGAATCTTTGTTGGCTCCTAACTTTTGAACAGCTTTTTATTTTAGTATTCTGTTTCCATACAGACAATATTAATAATGAGACAAAACCATACCATGTTTAATTTTTGATGTACCCCGTTAAGTTTTATAAATTAAACACCGTTACCTACGGCACGGCAAGCGCGCCATTTTTATCTTTTCGGTGCCTTCATCAATTAGGACTTGATTGTAACAATCCGAAGGTTGCTGACATTATTGAACACGATTTTTATACTGATGACTTAAGTGGCGGTGATGATTTGGATGAAAATGAAATTCATTCATCAGGAGGTAACTAATGTGCTTGAATCGGCTTGCATATCACTGCGCGTAGTAGAAGTCGAACGAACCTCAATTATTATCTGAAGTGGCCAAGTCTTTGCGTAATTTAAATATAGGTGCTAATGAACCTGACAAGCTGCTCGGACTAGGTTGGTATGCAAGTTCAGATGAACTCGTCTTTCCAATAGTAGACTCAACTACAATATGTAACAAAAACCCTGTTGTTCCTTTTAGGGACGTATACAGTTACCTACAAGCACAATATTGATGAGGTAATATTTTAAAAAATAAGCATTGGCTAGTGGAGAGTTCAATATCAAATAACCAATAAAATCGACACATTCACAATTTTTTTTTACAGTATCTGATTTTACAAGTACCCTTATTTCGCACAATAAACTACGAGCTCGGCGGCTTTATTTGATCTAATCAAAATCAGTTAAACATTACAAATATTCATAATTAAATATTTATTTTAATTATTTTTGTTGAACAGTTTTTATAAATGACTTGCTTTATTACGTATGTATACCGATTCTGAAAACCTGGGTAGAAGGAAGAACAGGGTTTTTGTTACATATTGTATATCGTGTAATAGTAACAGAATGGGTCTAGTTAATAACAATAACGTGCCCGGTATTATTGTATCAGACGACGTGTAACGTATTTGATCGCATTTACAAGGAACGTACAATTAAGATCAGCACAGATAATAAGAAAGTAATAATAAGGCAGCCGTGGATAGATAGGCATTTATAACCAAAGTTATAGCGAAGGGATTATTTATTTAGAGTTTGGAAAGCGGATCCAAAGAACATGAACAAACGATTAGACTATACAAAATACAGAAATAAAGTAACAAATATGGATAAATATAAACTAGAGATGGGCCGGGTATGACTTTGATCGACTAGCCGACTAGTCGGCGGCAAAATGGCTGACTAGTCGGCCAAGACGATTATTGATTTCGGTTTAGTTCGGTTCGGGTGACATCGGCTATGTTCAAAATGGCAAACCTACATATGCTTATTTTCACAGTATTATGTCTTATGGCGTTCTGCTGTGGGGATCGGCAGCTGACGTAGATTCAATTTTCATTTTACAAAAGACGGCAATCCGTGTAATCTATAAAATGGGGCCTCGCGAGTCTCTTAGAAACAAATTCAACAAAATTGATGTACTAACTCTGGCTTCTCTGTGTATCGTAGAAAATATCTTGTATGTTCACAAAAACTTAAGTCTTTTCAAAAATGATTGGATTTCCATGATCTAAATACACGTGTAAAGATGAAATTATGATTCCTAAATTTAAATTAACTAAAACTAGCAAGTCATTTCTAATAAACAGTATCCGCTTCTATAACAAGTTGCCAAAGTCGGTTACAGAAATTAGCGATGGAAAGTTTAAAACTCACATCAAATGTGTCCTTATCAAAAAAGCATATTATAAGATAAAAGACTACGTTGAAGACAGGGAAGTTTGGCATTAATTCCTTCTACACATGTGGCTTCCCTGGTACCTCATTAACAGCATAACTTTGTGAGAGTCTATTAACTGCTGCCAAATTACAATGTTAATTTTTATTATTTTTATTTTTACAATGTCTGACATATTCTCGTCATTATTTGACATACATTAATTCTAATTTCGACTTTTTATTACTGATTTTCATGGAAATCATGTCATTTGGTTTAAATAGGTCCATTTTATTTATGTAGATTAGAGATAGAAGCCTTACAAACTGTAGATTTATAGACTATATTCTATTCTTTATTTACAATCCTCTAAGTACCTGGTACTTATTGACAGGCCTGCACTGTCCTCCCATACCTATTATCACTGTAATTTGAAAACATTGTAAAAGCCAATTATTTTAAAAAGAGTAACCGTGGAGTTTGTTGCTGGCTCTTCTCCATAGGAAGCGACAAATTGGAACCGTGCACCTAGCTTCTGAGATTTCATAAGTGCCCATGCAGGTTTATTTGAAATAAAATATTTTGATTTGATTGCCAATTGTATGCTATAGTTTCTTCTTTTTTATTAGAAGTGTTAATTAATTTTACTTTCGGTATTTAATTTCTGGACCTAAGTACAATTAATTAATGGATCGAACGAAGGATTCCTATTTCTCATTATCCTAATTTGCTGATTGCACTCAAAGTAACCTGTAAAACTGCACCCTAATTGCTTAACACACGATCAATCCTAATCTGTTTCACTTTGACAGTTCAACAATATTCATTGCGTTATTTACGTTGTTGAGCTGACACATCTGTCGAACATATGAAGCAAGTCATTAACAATCTGTTTCAAAACGAAACAGATTATGATTAATCGTGCGTTACGCAAATAGGGTGCTGATTCTATAATAAAAGATTATAGCAGTATAGATTTCAATTTCATTTGACTCACCGTCTTTTAAATTTTTAAGCATATTAATACGAGTAAAAAATGGGCCGACTAGTCGGTGGTTTTAGCCGACTAGTCGCCGACTACAAATATGGCCGACTAGTCGGCCCATCACTAATATAAATATTTGGTTGGGTCGAAACTAAACTAGCTTGGACTACGTTATTTTAAGGCATTTAGGAAAAACAGACTGTATAGAACAGATTTGTAGAAACTTTTCTAAAACGTTTACGGAGGAAACAAAGAGAATTAAACATGTTTGTAACATAATGTTTTTAGATAGAAATGAATATGTAAAATCGAGCGAGGTAAGCTATAGATACAATAAGGTGACCTCATCGGAGGTAGAAAAGGTCATAAGAACATTGTCCTGTGAAAAAGCACCCGGCTCATATGGAATACGGGTGCAATACATTGTAGATTTAAGTAAGCAAATAAGTCCTGTTCTAGCTGTATTATTAGTGAATATGCCCTTAACTTATTGTTAAAAAATGCAATTATACGCCCTATATACAAATCAGAAAGTCATTGAGAATGTGGTAATTCTAGGCCTATCGCAATATTATCTATTATAGATAAAATAACCGAAAAATTATTGTAGGACAGGTTAGTGCGTTCTTAGAACAACATAACATACTGTGCGACACTCAGCACGGTTTCCGGAGAGGGCGCAACACTGTCTCTGCCTTGTTAGGATTTTCAGATTATATTAATGACTGCTTAGATTCTGTCAAACAAATTATAGCACTATTCATTGACTATAAAAAACCGTTTGACACTTTAGACCATGAGATCTTATTACAGGCAATGGACGAATGCGGAATATGCGGTTCCGCAAATAATTGGTTTAAAAACTACCTCACTAATAGGAAAATAAGCACCGTTATCTTCTGTGTAGCTAGGAAAGAAGCAGATGTCGACCTGGGTGTGCCTACTGGATATACGGCCCTGTAGGATATAGAATGCATGTGAACAGTGTGTCAAATGTCGCACGTAAATGTGAGGTGTTAATGTACGCTGACGACATGTGTCTTGTTTATGCCTCCAAAGATATAGCTGAGGTACAAAAGTGTATTCAAGGTGACTTTGAAAATATTAGCAAATGGGCACACGACAATGGAATTATGTTAAATCTTACAAAAACGAAATGTATGTATATATACTCGCCATATAATCGAAATGCTAAATCTCTAAATAATGAGTATCTCACAGTGGTAGCACATACATACGAATGTTTGCATAGAAATAAATGTAATTGTAACTGTGCAGAATTGGATTTTGTAGATAAACTTAAATATTTGGGTCTAACAATAGAACGGTAAACGAGGTAAGAACTTTATCTGGAGATTACATGTAAATTACATTTGTAAAAGGCTAAGATTGGTGCTAAGTAAGTTTTACCACTTAAAAATGATTTATTCCCTTTATGTCGAGTCCCGTTATGTCGAGCCTGGAAGTCTATTGTTCTCCAAAGTATTGATATTTTACGCTTTCTATTACCTTTATGTCGAGTTTGGTGAACAGGTACAGTCAGGGATGTAAATTAAAAGCCAATGGCATAAAAACATTGTTTTATTATTTGTTCTATTACTTATTTTCATATATATATCTAATCTTTCTTAATCTAAACATATACAGTATAATCATCACGTATATAAATATTTTTTCTAAAAAATAACTTTCTTAATCTAAATAAATCACAGTATAATCATCACTATTGTTGCAAATGTTAAACAGCATAGTTTTACAGTAAAAAATAATTCTTCTTATAAAAGTAACTTTCTTAATCTAAATAAATCACAGTATAATCACCACTATTAGTGAAAATGTAAAAAAAGATATACCTAGCTTTATAATAAGTAAATAATTCTTTTAAATTAGCGTTATTGATTGACGCTATATCGTTGTATCAACCTAGGTAACATGTATATTTTAAATAATTAAAAGATAATCACTTATCAAATCTTACAGTTGATAAGCGTTTAAGACAAATCATTAAATCAATGTTGTTAGTTGTAAAATCTTCAACTATTTTATTTATACGTATATCAATAGCCAAGCATTTTTTTTTTCTTAGGTTCTGATTGTTGTCGTTGTAGACATTTGCCTGCTCTATCTTAAACCTAGCTTCTTTAGCATCATCTCTAAGTGTGCTAATGAGAGTATATAGCGGAGGTCTTTTACTAAGCTTTTTATTTAGCCTGTTATGCCATCCCTCTACTGGGTTTGTGGTCCTGTGGCGTTCGTTGTAACAACAAAACAAATCAATATTTTTGTTAATCCACTGCGATGTTACGTATTCATTAAATGATTTAGCTTCATTGCCTTCAGGTGCACTTTCTAATAATAACACCCATGCTTCTGGGATGACATTTTTGGGAAGATGTGCTGTGGTTGCACACATGGTAATATATTTTTTTCCACCGGGAACATTTACTATTCCGGTCTGTTTTCCTTTTTTCCACAACGCCTTATGGAAGTGGAAAAAACATCCGCTTATATCAACTAATGGAAAAACTTCTTTAATAGCGTTTATTGCTGCAATCTCAAAATCGATTTTAATTTTTTTTGGTTGAAATTCTGGAATGTTATCTTTTATCATTTCAAACTTATGCACATAGGTCGATTGGCATTTATCAGGTAACAGCACAAAAATGATCGGCACTATTACGGTTTTGTCTGCGGTACTATCAATGTATGGTATATAATTGATAGAATGGTCGGGCAATTGAAAAGAATGTTCCATCAACAAAGAACAGATTCATGGATTGCAATGCATTTTTGCAATCATTTAACATAAATATCAAAATTTTATTTACCCCACCACTTTCTACAACCAGAAAATCTTTTGCGATCACTGGTGAAATTTTGACATCCTCTAATTTCTGGAATGTAGTCTTACTAACATTTAAAAAATTATTTCTTGAACGGTAGAGTGCATTTTTCACACTTTGGAAGCTACGAACTTGGTCAACGTAATCATTATTATCTTTTAAACTCGCCATGGACATTGCATACATAGTGGGTATGGGTGTACTGTATGGTTAAAGTTATTAGTTGTTTTTAAATTCTTTTTTGTGTATAATTGATTCTAAATTATGTGCATGTGCATTTCATTGGACGTGACTGTACTTCTAAAATATGATATTATTAAACTCGACATAAAGGTAATAAAAGCGTGGTAAATAAACTCGACATAAAGGGAATAGAAACGGGACAGAAAACTAAGCTCGACATAAGGGTAATAGAAGCGAGACAAGGTTTTCGGCTCGACATAAAGGGAATAAATCTTAAAAATGTATTGAAATAATTGTGTATTTGTACTCCTTGTGTACGGGCGAAACTTTATAACATATCTAAGATATATTAAAAACATACAAGACTGATAAAGTTTCTAATTAGTAAAAATGTTAAAGATAAGTGTTTGTTACACTTATCTTTAACATTTTTACTAATTAGAAACTTTATCAGTCAGAGTATGTTAAGTTATTTCCCATCTGTAAAATTATACCGATAGATTAAAAGGTGGATTATTTGGTAGGTCTGGAATATTAAAAAATGATAAATATAAAGTTAATGTTAAAAACAAATACAACACACGTAGGGTTAGAGAGAACAGACTGGTACAACCACAGATATTTATTTGTCTTCCGAACATAAATTACTTTTAAATAAACAAAGTTTCCGAAAAAAGAACGTCCTTTTAAAATTTTATGTGTATTTATACGTTTTGATAATTCTGATTTTATTTGTAATAAACGGCACCCTATAATTTTGCAGACCACTCATAATTTCACTAAATTATTATTTGATTTTGAACACAAAAGGTTAATGCACGCGGACGGCCCTCAGCTATTGTTAGCATCGATTAGAGAATCCTATTGGCCTATAGGAGGTCGAAATTGAGCTAAAGCTTGCTATCTTAGATGCGGTCTGTGCCGACGTATGCAGGGTAAGGCGGTGACTCCATTGATGGGCAACCTGCCATCTTCCAGGAGGGTATCCGTTTGAAAGCACTGGCGTTGATTATGCAGGTCCTATTATGAGTGCTAGTCGTCAAGGTCGTGGATAGTCTCGTCAAGGTGTACATTGCAATTTTTATCTGTTTCACCACGAAGGCTGTGCATTTGGAGCTGGTGGGTGACTTGACTAGTCATAGTTATTTATTAGCGTTATATAGGTTTATTTCGCGAAGGGGCAAACCCGTCCACATATATTCCGATAATGGTACTTCATTTGTTGGTAAAGACCTATCAAAGTTCTTAAAAACTAATTCCGAGTCTTAGGGCGGAAGTATTGCTAATGATGTAATGAACTTCCACTTAATTCCTGCGTATACTCCATATTTTGGCGGTTTCTGGGAGGCGAGTGTCAAATCCGCAAAATATCACTTACAGCGAGTGTTACGACATTGTAAGTTAACTTTCGAGGAGCTTAACACCACATTAGCCCAAATTGAGGCAATATTAAATTCACGCCCACTGACGCCAGGTCAGTTTCTCGTCGGCCGGCCACTCACTTCGTTGCCGCAAAAAAGTTACGCGGATCAATCTACAACACATCTCAGTCGTTATCAACGCATTGAGCACCTGCGCCAGCACTTCTGGACTAGATGGAGTAAGGAGTATGTTGCTGAGTTGCAGCAGCAGACGAAGTGGCGTTCATGTCAGGATGCCTGGAAGAAGGATTCCCTGGTGGTTGTTAAAGAGGACAATTTCCCACCCCTGAAGTGGAGACTAGAAAGAATTGTTGCTATCCACCCAGGTCCTGACGAAATAGCTCATGTAGCGGATATTCGTGCCTCGAATGAAGTCATCACAGGAGGGCTTTCAACAGGAGATGCCCACTACCCGTAATTTCAGAATCGGAGCGCCTGCGCAATAGTTTTAGCAATAATTTATCCGTGGTAAACTATCACCTTTTGTTAAGTATCATACAAACTGATAGTTGTCATGGTTCTCATTATAAATCCAAACTCATACACGTAACTTGTGCCCGCTGCATCTTATTCTAAACCCCGCTAATTTCCGTTCAAACAGGTGATCGTAAAAAGTAGTTGTACCTACCCCGGATTTGCAATTAATACAAACTAAAGGTAAAGTCAATCGTAAATTCAATACAAATTAATATGATTCATTTAATTGACTCACAGGTTGCATGCTGTGTGAGTACAGCAATTGGTTATTCTGTTGTTGTTGTTTATTTGCCTTTTTTAATTTTCTGCCTACCTTGTCTAAAAACTCTGTGCACGCCATGGCTATAGTGGATTGGTTACCGTGAACTAAGGAAGAACTATGTCCCCTGCGTGACCAATGTTGTATAATATACACGGATAAAATGGCAGGGGGCTCAATAATGGGCCAAGGAAACGGTCGCGAGCACAAAGTGACGTAGAGACAAGGGGACAACATGTCCTGAGGTACTTTAGGACTGGAGAGGTATTCCACGGTTATGAGAACAATCCCAGATCACAGCGATGGTTAAGTTTCCTTTACCAGCAATTACTGGAATACTTCTTGCCTAGAGCAAGCGTGCTAGCGTTTGCTCTTGGGAATCTCCACTCAAGCCGGCCAGTAGAGGCAAGCCAGCCAGGCAGCTAGCATGAGGAACAATACTTCTCCCGGAAGATAGGGTCCGCGGGAACGCTCTGTCCAACAGCTCGCTACATGTTGCCCTGCTAGTTTCTGTATCTCTCTTGATCTGGCTCCTCACCCTAGACCTGCACCTTAATTGCGTAACGCACGATCAATCATAATCTGTTTCGTTTTGAAACAGATTGCTAATCCATTGCTTCATATGTTGGACAGATGTGTTTGCTCAACAACGTAAATAACGCAATGAATATTGTTGAATTGTCAAAATGAAACAGATTATGATTGACCCTGTGTACGCAATTAGGGTGCTGTTCCGGCAAAGTAAAGTTTTCCGGCACAGACCGCTAGGTCGCGCGAGGCTTGAGTACGGAGCGCAGCCTCACCACGACGTCATGTAAATATACGGTGGTGGGGTTATTTTTGTTATAAAATAGGACTCACTAGAATTAGAAGAGGTGCTGTCTCTGTCGCGCAGGTCCCTGTCGCGGATGGCCACCGAGTCTTCGGAGATGGTGTGCGGCAGGCCCCCCTTGCCGCGCCGGTTGCCTGCACACACACGTTTGTATCATGAGCTATGAACATTATGCTGCAACATACGCAAAAGATAAAACACAAAAGAAACAATTGAAGCCTGACTGTCTAGCGTAGGAAACACTGGCGTCGACTTAGATCCGTTTAAGGGCAACTGACCGAAGAAGGCAACGCCCAAGGAAGAGTAGAAAGCTATGGGGGACTAACTTAGTCTAGCACAATAGAGGTTTTAAAAACAACTATCAAGTGTCATTTGTGTTTATTTATTTAGAGATACATAATTCACACTAATTTATAGTGGTTGATTTGTTTTCCCTTCCTTTCTCCCCTGTTGGCTGTCATGTTGTCATATATTGCATTTTCATTCACATAAACCCTCACAGTTCATTCATCAGATGCGGTCGTCAGTAGCAAATCACGAGCTTACTTCTTCTGACTTTCTCGTGATTGGCATGAGGTCTAACGCATGCTTGTACTGTGCAATATGTGAGTGGTGTGTGGTCTGTTCCAAAAGTGAACTGGATCAGAATTCGTACCAGTGGAGCACGTGGATGCTAATTAAATGTAGTGCCACTTGCAAACGTAGTGCTTAGACTTGATTATGATTTTAATTCTGTAAGTAGGTTTGTAGCAACACTTCTACACGTTGATCGTATTTTAACAACAATATGAGGTCGGCGTTTCCTATCTGACTACTCAGAGAAGAAAGGCCGAAGCAAACTCAGAGGTCATAATTTCTTTTAAAGTACAGACTTAATCTTAGTCAGATCATGTGGATTGGTGTCTGAAATGTCGTTTGAAGAATTTATTATTTTTATACTTACACCGGAATCCTAAGTTTAAATTGGCTTAAAGAAGTCTGCATTAGACCGTGCTAGGAACGTGTTAGGCAAAACTATATTCTTTGTTTTCAAAAGTATGACACTATGCCCACTAGACTGTTCCATCACGACCGCCACGTGCCATACACGGAGCGTCAACAATTGTCGGCGAGAATATTTAGCTGGTGCTGGTACGGTCACCAGAAGAGATGAGTAACCAGGGCGGTCGGATATAGTTGAAGTTGAGTAAGAAACCGATTTGTTTTCGAATGAAATTTAATTTGACAAATGAACTGTTTGTTTTCTATTAATTTTATTCCAAAACATTCATCGGTTTCTTACCTAACTTCAACTATATCCGAAGACCCTGGTTACTATCTCTTTTGGTGACTGTACGCACGGTGCATGACACGCTACGTGCGTTGCCAAACCGCTTCGCGCAGGCGGTGCGGCGCGTATAATGGCCGTTCTCAACCCGTTATAAGCGGACAATTTTCGAATACTCAATTGTAGTCATATACATAATTAAGAACGATTTGATGGTCTAGATTTTTTTATCTAAATCATGTCATATGTAGTTATGTGTTCCTTCTTAGAAGTAACTAGTTATGTTATGAAATAGCCACATGAATAGAGCAAACGGTATTAGGAACATAGAATGCAATCGCTAACTATTTTTTTAAACAAATTTTATATATTCTCTATAGTACCAAATTTAAATAGTAATGAAGCTGGACAAATAATTAAACGTTCCGTTATTTCCTTTTGAGGTACGGAACCCTATAAACGATTAATAAACTGCTCGAGAGTTGTTTTATATGAAAATTAGATTAAATAAAACACATTAATGTGAAGTGCGTAAAGAAACAATCCATTTTTATACATGTTAAACTAAAATTAATAGTTAATAGCATGTCCACGGCTTTTGATTACTGCTTTACACCGGCGAGGCGTTGACTCTTTAAATTTAAATTGCGTGATATTTGTCCCAGCCTCCCTCTCCCCCACGTGAGATTGGAGAAGATTCGAGTCGACCCCTCCTCCCTAAATGCCTCACGTAAAAAATGGACGCCCCCTTATGCACGGGTATGATACGCTGTTGGTACGTTCTAGTGTGGACGTGTCATGTTTCTTTCCATACGCTTAGAGCAGGGTGATGGTATGGTACGGTTTAGTGAGTTGACTCCTTGAAGATGTTTTTCATTTGACAATTACGTTACTTTTATAACCTCGATTTTCGTCCATAACTTTCATTTAACCATGTCATTCAAAGAATTGTTTGAAAATGGCCATATAATAAGTTCCTTTAGTCCCTTTAGTGACTGAGAGCAGTGTTAGACTTTCATCAAATACTTAATTTTGGAACAGACAGTAGTAGATAAATACCTAGTATTTCTCCCGTTAAAGTTGTACATATAAATGTTTTTTTTTTACATAAGAAGACACAGTGGGTGGTTTTATCGTGAAAAACGTAACGACTTTTAATGACAACCTTAGGATGGAGAAGGAGACCAAAAGTTAAGGTAGCGTGTAGGCGCTGGGCGTACCTGCTGGCAAGGTCCTGGAGTGGTCGTGCTGCGCCAGCGGCGAGGAGCGCGTGTTGGGCGACGGCGGCAGCGACGCCGGCTCCTTGCTGGCGCGGGACAGCTCCAGCTCGCGCCCCACGCTGTCCACCTGCCGCACACGCACATGCATGCAGTACACTAACGAAACAACCGCCTCCTATCCCCAGTGGGAAGGAGTGCGGCAGCAGGGTGTGGATGTGGAGCTGTCACACATTATGTCCCACTCTAATCCTGTCCTTTGTGCCCCAAAAAATGCAGCCAGTGACCTCTGCGCTACACCGACAATGCCGTACCGGGGGCGAAGTTTTGGGTGAACAAAATTTAATTTACTGTCGTACTATCGACACGACGAAGAGGAATACTTACGCAA
Source organism: Polymixis lichenea (assembly GCA_949091785.1). Taxonomy (NCBI): domain Eukaryota; kingdom Metazoa; phylum Arthropoda; class Insecta; order Lepidoptera; family Noctuidae; genus Polymixis; species Polymixis lichenea. The sequence continues at coordinate 25,197,324 of OX420936.1, read as the reverse complement.
GAGTACAAAGAGATTTTCTGAAAAAGTATTGTTATTAAATGTGTCACCTGGTGGTGTAAACCATACCATTTTGAAAAAGATTTTTCTCTCAATTGCAATCGCTATCGCATAATTATGTCTAAGGGACTCTTTCTTTCTCTTCTCAAGAAAAAAAAAGAAACGAATGAAGATTTCGTTTCTTTTTTTATCTTTTTGTCTAAAATGGGGCCTTTGCGACTGTACATCAACATGACATAACGCCTGCATTCTACGAACAGATGTTTCGTCACATTGGACCCGTGATGTATAAGTGTCATGTAAAAATTACTTTAATGCTTACACGATAGTAGGTACATAATAGCTTAGTTTCACGATAATTACGAGCTCTAGAATAGTATTAGTAATCCTGAAATCAACTTAATTAATACTTAAGTAAAGAAGATAAAACTTCAATTGGAATAACGATTTGAACAGATTTTTGAACTCGTAATTTGTGGCCGTTCCGACTGTGCCACACTGACCACTCAATTGAAGCTGTCTCGTGTGCCTGACGGACAGACATACAGGTCTCTATGGAACTTTCTCTAGAAACCTGACACCTGTACATACCTGGTTGGCGATATAGTTGATGATGTCGGTCGCCATCTGCGATACCTGCGGGTGCGGTTCGCGCGCCATGGTCGTCAGAATGTTCCACAGCTTCATGTACACCGAGCCGAAACCTACATTACAACGGTTAAGTAAATTGATGACATGTAAAACAACAAGTAAATAAATTTTTAATTCGGGATTCATTTAAGGATAATTCAATAAACATGTGTGTATAATAATATGTTAGAATGCAAGTTAGAATACGAGTGTAAGGGGCCAACGAGCGCTACATACAAGTTGGTCGCAGACTCGCAGTTATTCGGCTATTAAGTATTTTTAGGACAACAAAATTGGAATTATTTGAGGTTCATAAAAAGACGTACATTCATAATATTCAAGAGATCATTAACATCTTTAGGAAAGCAGAATAGGAATAATTTAATTTTAATCAGTATTATAAAGTGCGTATGTGTCTAATCATCAATGATCGGATAATCGGGCGCTAATATACTTAAACTTCGCTTTTATTCCCACGAAAGAATAATACGGACATGCCTTACAGAATCCCGGAATCGTTTGAAATTCCTGAGGCGTGAATTACACAAAAACGGCGTAAGGTGAAGGCGCGGTGCAGGCGCAGCGTACGCAGTACATTTTGCATGAAAACGTTAAACGTGTTTTACGCTGCGCCTGCACCGCGCCTTCACCTTACGCCGTTTCTGTGTAATTCACGCCTGAGATTGCTAAAAGTGTTACCTGCATACAAAAAACGAGTATAGTTAGAACTTGTTGTGATAATGAAAAATTTTCATTGAATAATGCTTACATACTTACTTGTACTTTCAAGACGGCTGTTCCTTGTTAAACTCTCATTGTATTTTTTTTAGATTTAATAAGCCGATTCTAATGGAAGTTTTAATTTACAATGAAAGCTTTTATGAGAACTGGTTTAGCAACAGGCCAGTAGCCTTAACTACTTATGGAATTGAAACAATTATAATTTTATGTATACCACCATTTATTTTCGTAGAAAAGAAAATTATTAATTTATTGAAAATTAAAAAAAATACTACACAGGGTGTGAGGGACGGCTATCTTTTAACTTCGCCAGTGCACTTAGAACACTATTCTGACTTTAGAAAAGAAAATGTTGAAATTTTTCGCTTTTTTGAGAAGGTCAAGTTATATAAATTAGCTTGTTGCCTTTTAAGGAGGCCTTTATGGCAACACCGAGCTAAAAACAAGTGCAAAAGGAACTGTCAGAGCTCGTCTACTTGACATGACGTGACCCTCCACTTTATTTATATGCACGTATCAGTGGATTTATATATTTTAACGGTATTTCACTTAGTTAAATAAGAACAACGTTAAAAAAAATTACATCATAGCTTGTCTAAACTAAAATACCGCGCCCCACTATCATAAAATCTTGTGATAAGGTATGCGTAAGTTCAATGGGGGGGCGTCATTTCAAACAAGACGAGCTCTACTAGCCGATGAGAATGATACAAAAATAATAAGAGCGATTTTTCACTTGGCGGAGAAGTTTAAAAAACCTCCATATCTCTTTACCTATCGATTTCCGAGAATTCATTTTAAGGATAGCTGTTCCTTACACCTGTTATAATTAATTTGATCGTACGTTTCACGAAGTTGGCATTTCTATGTCAGGCTGTTGTGAACATGAGGCAGAAACGTTAACGTCGTCATCGTCAGATTCTACTCGCTTTCAAGTACTCTGACAAGGAAATTCATTGAGTTAAAATAAATAATCATAGCTTTCTGTAGATTTTCAATTTTAACCTACTTATTTCTCTTTAACATTTAAAATATGTTGGAAACAACCTTTCAACATCCACGGAACTAAGTGACGCGAACTTGTAAAGATTAGCGTCACTTCCATAGAGTTTGCTTGGAAATGTCAATAACTAAAAATACAACTGTGAACTTTTTTAACAGTCAAAAATATAAATACTTTTTAGTCTTCTGTTCGTACAAAATACAATAAATTAGTCGATTCGATCAATAATCTGTTAGATAGGTAAATAATTTTCCACTACTTGACCACATTTATAGTTGTATTTACAAAATTGCTCAATCCCGGGAACCCGGGTTACTTATTTATTCAGAAAGGAATATCCATATTATTCTTTCGTGGGAAGAACTTTAGGTATATAAGCGCTCGATTATCCGATCACTGCTAATCATCGCGCTGTACAGTAAAATATTAATTTAACGTAGCTATTATGATACCTCAACATACATTCTCTTCGAGTGCTTATTTATTCTTACTTTTGATTCTTGTGCTGCCTTAATATAATCATTGAACATTTTTAATTGACCATCTTTCACTAACTGACAACTATTTGTATCCTAGCTGTAAGTTTTCTTCAGAAATATAAAAATGAAAGTTATTCACAACCATTCGACAGGCTGTTGTACGAAAATCGAAATCGAAATCGTTGTTCGATAACCTGATTTGCCTTGCCCCCGACAGCAAACAGCTGTCGGAAGAATAGCGGTCGTCTATTTATTAGACAACTAGTCTCCCTGCCGACACACTTACCGATGGAGGACAGCGCCAGCGCGGCGGCGTTGGCGCGCGCGCGTCCCAGCCCTTGTCCACGTGCCCGCCGCGACTAGTCTCCTGCTAACACACTTACCGACGGAGGGCAGCGCCAGCGCGCCGGCGTGCGCGCGCGCGTCCGTTAGCGCGTCCCAGCCTTGGTCCATGCGCCCGCCGCGTATAATCTCCTACCAAGACACTTACCGATGGAGGGCAGTGCCAGCGCAGCGGCGTTGCGCACGAGCGCGTGCGAGTGCGCGCCGGGGTGCGCGCGCGCGTCCGTCAGCGCGTCCCAGCCCTGGTCCACGCGCCCGCCGCGACTGGTCTCCCTGTCAACACACATCAACATCAGTCCGTGCGGGTGTGTCACAGATGTCACTGTACTGCCGCTGTGAACATGTCGAGTTCAAAAATTGTTGCTCAACAGGTTTTGAACCCGACTTTGTCATTTATTGATTGTCATTGCAATATCGTAATAAACTAACTTTTGGCGTTTGTGCAAAACAAATATGAAGTCATGGACAAAGAAAGCATGATTTAGATCTGTGCAACGGGATTTTGAACAGAGTATATCGTAGTAGACCGTGCTAAGTCATTGTTATTGAATCCTTGTCGTGAAGCAAGAAGAAAGTATATCGAAGAAAAGATAAACGACATAAAGCCCTGAACGACATCATAACGTTGCTGAAGACAGATCCTGAGCTTATTCCCATTTTTGTGGCTAAGAATTGGTAAAATTGCCTCGGGTAACTTTTGACCATGTCGGTGTGACGGGATCGTTAAGTTTCATATTTTCGGTAACTACTAATATTATCATTATATAATTGTTATCACTGTATTATAAATGCTGATATTTTGTCAAGAAATCATCGTAAAACATTTTTTTAAATTAAGTTGTAGTTATAAAGCATCTCAATTGTAAAGACTCTTACTGTAGGGGATCCCTACACTTGGTGATATGATAACGGGGTGATTGACGGGATGATGAAGTAATACCGACCGCCGTGAATGTTCGTTAAACACTGATTTGCAATAATGGGTACTAAGTACAAATGCTGTGGGTGCAAAATGCACGGCGCGTAAGTTTGTATAGTAATGTATGGTTCCGTAAACTAACTAAACGTATTAATCATACTATCGCATGCCCACTTAAATTGTTCGGGTGATTTGCGTTGCTTCTGTTGCATTTGTTGGAGATGCTATTGTTTTTTAAATTTTATTATTTCAGAAATATTGTTTTTTTTTGTTTTAGGAGAGTACTTTGCTGTTTCTATCATCGTTATAGTAAAATTTTATAGATTGAATTTTGACTAAGTGCATCTAATAAAATTAAAGATGTGAGTTTTTATTTTAGCTTTTCTGGAGATCCAGTGAGGTATGAAGAATGGATATCAGTTATGGCACGTCAAAGATCTGAAGAATTCTTCAAGCCGACCCATGGAAGCGTTGTACGTTCGAAGCATTTTTTTAAAGTCATGAATAAGTGACTACGAAAGGCATAAGAAGGTTACACAAAACAGCTGTACCTCAAATAGTATGTGAAATTTTAATATATTGGGTTCAGTTATTTGTACAGTATCTACATAAATTATTATTAATGTGTTTTGTTTTTAGGAAGCAAATGATCATGATCAAGATGAGTCTGCTTGCAACTACGAGTAAGTAGTTGTAAATATAATAATAGTATTTTAATTTGTATATAGTTTTATAATGTCTTTTGATCTATTCAAACTTCAATTCGTAATGAATTTCACGGGCTTGAAGGAAAACCTTAAAATTAATTTGTCTTTTTTGTTTAATACATTTGGTTTTTGTGGCATTTTGTGCCGTTTTTGTGCGAAGACAGTTTTAAGAAAACTTTTGCTTGGGATTGTGTTTCTAGTTCTATATTAGTGATCGATGGATTTACTATTAAAATGATACTGCGACGAGTATAAGAAGTGTTAGTACATCCACAGGCAGATGTGCATACTACACCCACTGGGTGATACAATTAAAACGCATTAAATCCCAAATTCTAACAGATTAAGGTCAGATTTTTCCAACGAACAGATATCTTTGTCAGAAGAATAATGTTACAAATAATTAATATAATATATGTCCATATTTAAGCCCTAGAGACACAAGGCGAGTATGGAAGTACGGGTCAGCGGACTGGGATGAGATTCGGCACTTCTTTGCGTCTTACCCATGCGGCAAATTTGTTTCTCATCGCGCAACCCTTCAGACTGTGTTGACGCAATTGCTGATGTGATACGTCAGGGAATGGAATATTTTATCCCATTCTCAGACGTCCCACTTGGCTGCGAGGCTCAGCCCTGGTATAACGCGTCCTGTGCGCAAGCCGATTTGCTCGAAGAGCAGGCATATCAGGCATGGGCTTCGGCCCGCAGTGACGGACGAAATTCAGGGTGCTCGCGCAGTGAAAAGACCGTACAATTCTGCCGCCAAGGATTGCAAACGGGCGTTACGGAAGGCGCGTTTCGACCATGTTGGACGAATTGGGGCCAACTGGGCGTCCTACACTTCGGCTAGCAAGGAGTTTTGGTCTCTGGCTAAATCGGTCGAGGCGAACTTTTGCCGTTCTTCGCTGCCTCCCATTTTGAAATGACAAAACTTTTGGACTCCATCTTTGCCGAAAATTCAAACCTTGATACGGTCTCTAACACTCCACCTAACATACCTCACTGTGGCTCCACAATGCTGGAGATCTTAATACATTTAAAAGGGGTCCGTAAGGCCCTGTACTGTCTCGACGTGAATAAAGTCAAAGTTAAAGCATTTATTTCAAATAGGCACTTAAAAGGCACTTTTGAACGTCAACATTTACATTAAAATAGAATTGATTCTAGTCGCCCCTTCCAAAATGTAGTTTCGTATGGAGAAGAATGGGCAAGAAACTCCACCGTTACTCTTTTAAAATGTTTTAACTACAATATTTAACATACATTCATTTAAAACTTATGTGTGAAAACGAGAAATGCATCTAGAATAAAATTAGCATAAGTACCAAAATAGGTAAAAAGAATTAAAATGAAGCAATGACAGATAAATTAGTTTTATGATAGTATCTATCATAAAATTAATTTATCTGCTGCTCTATCTGGTGCTCACATATTTACAAACATTGTAAAAGGAAGTAAACGATTTTCCTAGAATATTAACAAGTAATCAGTCAGTGTGTGTTAAAGTAATCACAGATTGTAAATCAATGTCATAAATATAATGAATTATACAATTCAATTAGCAAGCAGTTTGATTATGTCTAGAATCTAGATTGTCCTATGGAGTAGGACCAGCATGTTATCTTGGATATATTTCTCTAATTTATAATAAGCTTGTTTACACAGTGTACTTTTAATATGAGTTTTAAAGCCAGCAGGCGGAATACCCGCAAGAGTCCTTAAAAGCTGTGCTCCAGAGTTGTCTCCTGTCTTGACGCGCTTGTATCGCCTCTCTCTTAAACCGGAGTGGTGCCGGAGTCCTGGAAACTTGCTAATGTATAGCCAGTGCCCAAAAAGGGTAACCGTGCTAATCCTATCAACTATAGACCAATCGATCGCCATAACCTCCATACTGTGTAAAGTAATGGAAAGGGTACTGAACCATAAGCTGCTAGCATACCTAGAAGACAATGAGCTCCTCAGTGACCACCAGTATGGATTCCGCCGTGGTCGGTCAACTGGGACCTTCTTGTGTATCATGCATTGCTGGGGCGAGGCCATTGAGAAACACGGCGAAACCCTTGCTGTGTCGCTTGATATCACAAAGGCCTTTGACAGGGTCTAGCATGCTAGTCTGTTGGGTAAGCTTCCCGCATTCGGCATATCTGCTGACTTTCGCAACTGGATTTCCGACTTTCTGAGTGACCGATCTATCAGAGTGGTCATAGATAGCCATCTATGACCACTCTGATTTTCTGAGCAGCCGCTCATCGGATCATAAGGCTATTGATGTTCCTCAGGGGTCTGTTCTTTCTGCGACTCTATTTCTGCATATTAACGACCTGTTACAGCTTGGTGCTATCGGGTATGGAGATGACAGCACAGTTTCAGATAGATACCTGTCCAGTGCAAGAGCCAGCAGAATTGAAACAACTGCTCTTAGAGAGGCCATTGTGGACCAATTGAATTTGACTTTAAATCTTGTTTCCCTGTGGGGTGACGACAATCTGGTCAAATTTAATGCTCAGAAAACACAGGCGTGTCTTTTTACAGCTAAAAGGAGCCAGTTCCGGGGTGCATCTGTACCCGTTACCAACCGCCTAACGCTTTGGGCATGGAGTTGACGTCCGATCTCAACTTCGGCTCAACTATCAAGCCAAAAGTTCAGACTGCAGCCAAGAAGCTGGGCATCCTAAATAAGGTGAGGCGATACTTCACATCTGGACAGCTTTTGAGCCTGTATAAAGCTCAAGTGCGTTCTTGTGTGGAGTATTGCAGCCACTTAGGGATGGCTCAGCAAAATACCAGCTTGCTGCCCTTGACTCGGTGGAATGCAGAGCAAAAGGCTCATAGGCGACGAAACGTTGGTGGTCTCCTATAGACTGTACTTCGGAGATTGTGCGCAGGAGCTCCACGACCTGATCCCACCATCGCCCTTTTACTACCGGTCTACCAGACTTACTGCAGGGTAACATCCGCACTTGGTTGATATCCCGACCAGTCGAACTCAGCGCTACTCCTCCACATTTATCATGCGCACAGCCATAGTGTGGGACTCTCTGCCTGCGTTTGTGTTCCCTTCCACATTTAACTCGTCTACCTTCAAAACAAGAGTGAACAGGCATTTTCTGGGCACGCTCGATCCATCATAGACCTCATCAATCGCTTTCCATCAGGCGTGATCGAGGTCAAGAGCTGGCCCATTTAGTAATAAAAAATAAGTATTTCTAGTGTAACAAACTATCAGACGTCAATTTTATTCCAAGGATAAAACAATAATATCCGATGTAGGAAAATCTAAAATATCTCTTATGTCTCGACTGCGACCTTTCGGCTTTATCGTGCTGTGAATCAGCAGAATTATGTAAGTCCAGTTTTTTTTTTGTGTGGGTAATCATCCACCCGTGTTCATCAGTTGCCTGTGTGCCAGGGGCCGCGGTATCTCTTTCGAACAACCCGCACACCTGGCAGGCATCGGTCCTTGGGGACCCCACCAGTTGGTGCTGACATCTCTTTCCGGCACGCGTGGAACACAACGCGCCGTTGACCCGGGCTTGATCCTTACCATCGAGCTACCCATTACTCGCCGTCCGCAAGCCCGCGCCTACGGTGGCCGGGAATCTGCCTGGGATTCCCGACGCCCAGGGCGTCTCCTGCGGCGACTAAGGTCGTGAGGGCGCATATACTGCCTCTCCCTCACGTGCGTCGCCTCCCTCTTCGCTAGCATTACTGCTTCGCAGCGGGAGGTGACGGCTACCCATGCACTCTCGCTCCGTACCATGGCCTGGACCAGGGTCGGACGCGAGAGATCGCCGCCGCCGATCGCCTCCACGAGGACACGGCGGTGCTCCGCCCAAGCCGGGCAGACCTCCATCTTATGCTCTACCGTGTCCTCAGGGCGATCTTCGCAGTGAAAACACCCGAACTTTTCCCCCCGCCTTATGCGAAACAGGATCCTCCCAAGACATGTACGTCCACAGTTCACGTCTACTATTCTGAACGTGCTAAAAATTCTAACTGTCTCACCTGTCACTTTTTCGTATTCTCTCTTGTATGTACACTGCGATGAAGTGCTGTTCGAATATTAACACCATCCATTGTATAGCTGCAAACACAAGATACTCTTATTATATTGAGAGTTATTAGGAAATGTGTAAAGTCAGGAAAATGCAATGTTTATTAAATTGACAAACTTACATTGTCCGTTAAATCACATGTGCGGTGCACGCACGAGTCATTTATATACATTTTCTGGCAGTTATTATCAGTTTTTAGGATTGATCATGACAAAAGTGATGTTTAAATTGCCATCCAAGATGGCAGCCACCAAAATTTCCATACTTTGCGTCAAGCAAGGTAACCGGCCAGGTGTTATCTTCAAGGTAACCGGCCACCTTTCATGTGAAATTCAATATTTATTGCGTCGAAAAATTTACTAGTAAGTAGTGCCAAACAGAACTATGCAAACATTAATTTATATTATGGCGATCGGTAAGAAGCGATTCAAGCAAAATTGCGAAGTGCTTGCTGTCTGTACAAAATTGTTTTTTTTTTTATAAATTTTCAAATTCAGACGATATCGTTTGATATTGTTGAATTTATCCGCGGTTGGTCCGTGGATGGGTGACCATCTTTACATACCAAGACCCCTCCGTGCCTCGGAAAGCACGTTAAGCCGTTGGTCCCGGCTGTCATTTGTGGATCTTTGACAGTCGTTACGGGTCGTCAGAAGCCCGAAAGTCTGACAACCAGTCTTACCAAGGGGTATCGTGTTACCCAGTTACTGGGTTGTGGAGGTCAGATAGGCAGTCGCTCCATGTAAAATACTGGTATTCAGCTGCATCCGGTTAGACTGGAAGCCGACCCCAACATGGTTGGGAAAAGGCTAGGCAGATGATGATGATCGTTTGATATTGTTGACGATATCTTACCTACGATATACCTTTAAAAAATTGATGCTTGGGTGTGACGGATTATTGTTCCATTGGACTTACATCGTTCCCTCAAAGAATAAGACAACCGTGAAAGGGCGACTTTTAAGACCCACATGTCGCAGAAAGAAAGAGATAGAGGTGGGAAGACGCCACTACGTTTCTACCTACGTCACCCACAGAAAGAAAGAAAGAAAGAAAATACATTTTTTTAGCACAGACTAAAAAGGCACACAATAAACAGCAAAATAATAAAAAATCAAGAAAAAGTGTAAAGTGCGTCACAGTGTGTCTCACTGCTGCGCTAAAAAGGCCTAGTTCAGCATAAATGCCAGACAAATAGTACGTAAGTAGTGTGATAGAACAACATATTGAACGAAAGTATTACAAAACAAAGAGTGAAGGCACAGAGAGTGCACTCGTGTTTGTGTACACCTGTGTTATAATATCGAGTGTGTACCTGGCTAGTGTTCGTTAAGATTCGGTCGGGAGGATATCAAGTATACCTGCGAGTATCTCGTGGCGCACCAGCGGGCTGGCGTCGGGCTGCAGGCGCTCGGCCAGCTGCACGCCCACCTGCTGGTCCAGCGCGTTGGCGTGCTCCGTGCGCGCGCCGCCCGCGGCCACGAACGTGCCCAGCGCGAACGCGCACGCCGCGCGCACCTAAACCAAAGTACCCGTGTTCACAAACTCTGTCCAGGTTAATTGTGCAATCACTCAAGGGAAACGGTTATCGAAAAATCATCGACGAAAATTGAGGTTATAATCTACCCCTCAATTGTCAAATAAAAAACCTCAGAAATGTAGATTTTTTTGCTATAAAGATAATCAAATCAAAGCACTATTGGAACAGACCGTATATCTTGTATTTCTATTGTATCCAACAACAGTATATTTATTAACATCATTATGGAAATGACGTTGACAACGCAATATACGCTTTTGAAAGCGCTCAAACAAAAGTTGCTGTCTGTAGTTGCCTGAAATCAAAAGACTTCCGAGCAAATTAAAGGGCCTAAGTTTGTGTACGTGGTACTCGGCCAATTCGCCACGTTATTTCTATTGTTTAAACCATCGCCCCACAAGCCTCCACACACGCGGGAGCACAGACGCGCACCTCGGGCTGGCGGTGCTGCAGCAGCGGGTACAGCTTCTCGTGCGCCAGGTCGCGCACGCCGGCCCAGCGCGCCGCGTCGTAGGCGCGCCACAGGCGGCCCAGGCCGGCGCAGGCCCAGGCCGCCAGGCGCGGCGAGCCGTCGCCCAGCTGCTCCAGGCACACGGAGATCATGGAGCCCTGCGCACACACATTGCTTCACGTCTGGACTCAACACTGATGAGGAACAAAACTGCCAGCTTTCTTGCCCCTTCCCCCCCGCCCCGGTACACCCTACCGACCAGTGTTACGTCTATTGGTATTGCAAAATAAACTCTGTCGGACGTATACAATATGTGAGATATAGATCTCGACATTTAAGATCGTAATCAGTTATAAAAAAGTCAAAACAATTATTCTTCCCATCGGCGAAAATGCAAGATTCCATACAATGTTACATCTAAAATCGGCATGACTTACTTTTGTATGTCTGTTTATGTGACGCCCATTAAAACATGATTCATAACCACATATTGTTACAAGTAGATCTAAATGACACACACCTGTAACGCCGCTTCCTGTCCTGCGGGGTAGTTGTCAACGATGCCAGCCAGCACATACGCTGCTAGCGTCCTGTGTTCACTCTGCAATACGTATGATAAATGGACACTACGATCTGGGCATTGCACGAAATCGACTAATTTTATTCACCGTTTGTGAGAAAGGAAAAAAAGTTAAACAACACGGCTTGATAGGAATTATAAATCACTATTCGCTACATGTTTGCCGGAAAATGACTCAATAGCGATTTACAATTTCAATTAAGAATTTCATAAAATATCAACCAAATCATTTTAATGGTCTACTTGAAATGTTTAAATCGATATCAGCTATCATTAAGTAAAAGTAAATTTTAAAATATTTTTAGCAGTGTTAAAATAAGATTACAAATCGATAAATGAGGATTTTATTACGTGCACCCTTAAAAACATTCTTCATGTCCAACTTACGTCAACTGAAGGATCTTGTAGGACAGACAGGAAATATTTGTGTCCCTTCGCATTCACCAAGTCAACTTGACAGCTCTGTAACAGGAGTAAAACAGTAAACGACGTAGTGCGGCACGTACTGTACGTAGTGTGAGCGTGTGAGTAGAAATCCAGGGAAGTGGATTGTTTAACAGATACACACACAATAGTCTGTTCCAAAAGTATACACACGTACCTATATAAACAGTGTATAGCCAATTCATACGACTGGTAAAGAGTTAAGAGATATGGTGAATTTAGAGTGTACTACGTGAGCTCGACAAATGGATGTGCGAATAACGCTTGTGCGACAAAACTATACTGAGACTCACCATAGTTCGAATGCACGCCTGTGCGACACACAGGAGCTCGACATTATTCTAGTGCGACATGAAGAATTGACATTTGTATTCATAATCATATGTACAGGTATCTGATGAGCTCCATAGCTCAATTAGTTACAAATTCTTGGTAATGCACCCGGATTCGATTCCGGGTTACAAAACTTGTTAATACCTACCTACTTTTAACGATATAATTTTTAAATTTTTGTGTGTACTTTTCATGATTTTCTTCGATGTGATACCATGTTTTTTGACGTGAAAACGTCTTTTCCTTCCCAGTACTGGTGGTAAGTTCAATATTTTTGAGCGACAAAAACATGTGAGATTTCAAACTCTATTAACTATGAGAGTTTTAGCGTGAATGATGGCTTTGCATTTAAAAGATAGGTCATATTTATGACAATTTTTAAGTGGGACATAATTTGCCTATTACGTCACAATGCGCGTGCGTGCGTATGCGCGCGACTCTTATTGTTGCTGCACTACCGTAGTGTCGAACTACTTACTGTCGCACAATCGTTTGTCACACTAGCGTGATGTCAAACTTCAGTGTGTAGAACAAGCGTGCATTCGAGCTATGGTGAGTCGCAGTAGTTTTGTTGCACATGCGTTAATCGCACATACATTTGTCGAGCTCACGTAGTACACTCCACTGGTAGATACCAGTGTTGGATAAAATTTAGTTTGATTGATGATTAAAAACTATAACTAACGTAATGGGGATAAAAACTGCCACTTGCTCACTTCAGATGTCGCTGCTATCCGAAGTACAAGAATTAGACAGGTAGCCTAGCTGTCACTATCCATACATTTTATGTAAACGCATTTTAAGCGACTTCTTTTACGCATAATTTATTAATATTCTCCGTTGCACAGCTGTTGACTGACAAACAAAAACGGGAACGCATGTATTTGTCAAAGATATTAAAAGACAAAAATTGTGAAAGAAAGCTTCCCGAAAAAAAAAAAATTGGATACCCGATGTTTAGTCGAGACTATTTGCAATACTTTTTATTGTCAGAATATTACCTGTAAAACAAAAACATTAAAATGCCAATTGAGGTACTCAATCTTTTACAAGAACCAGATATTGTGTTAGATGAGGAGTGATGTAACAAAGTACATAACATATTAATTAAGTCAAATTATATCAAAAAGATTTTTCTACAGTATTTAATGTTATGAATGCACCTTTTTTAATTCACGATTTTAGTATTTAATCATTTCGTCCCCCTAACTTTTGGAAATTGATCACTGTGCGCCGTCAGGAAAGTTAAACAATACACTGACGTTGACACATCGCGATTAGTCTATTTTAGTTATTTTTATAGCGTCATTGTCCTAGGGCGGGATGGCGAGCTACGAGCCATTTTTTCCAAAAAAATATTTGATATTGCATTGACGTGCCAACAAACAATATTGACTTATTGACTACTAGAAAAAAACTAAAAACTTGCACAGTAATTGGTAGTCTTTATTTGCGAACAAAAATATACTTGTACTAATAAACAGTAATCAACATCACACCACCTTATTTAAATGAAAGAACAAATTAGTGCAACTTCTGGTATCTAGTATTAGGTTCTGTTAATGTTTTTTCACCAGAATTTACATGCCTACTGACAGGTTATATTTATATTAACATACTTGTTTATTTTTATTTGACTGTATAAGTCAGTTCATTTATTGCTTTTCTTTTTTTTTATGAGTTGTACTGCAAGCTGCAGTTAGCTAGCGACCTCGACAATTGATCATAATTATTATTCTTGCCTGAGCATCCGGCAGCTAAGTTCGTCATGCTCCCTTAGATGTCACTCCTTGCGGAAGCGTCGGGGGGGGGGGGATTCATAATATTAATACTAGAAATAAGGACAAACTACGTGTTCCCTTTCACCGGCTTCATAAGGTTCATAACTCTTTTGTTGGTGTGGGTATAACTTTTTATAACAAGCTTCCCTCTGCTTTGCTAGATTTGCATTTTAATGCGTTTAAAGCTAAAGTTAAATCCACCCTCTGTTCACAGGCCTACTATTCTGTCAACGACTACTTAAACGATAATAATTGTTGGTCGCTGTGATTAACTCAAGACAATGTTCGTGTTCTTTCACCAGTATTAGCTTGACTACTGACAGGTTATATAATTATGTTAGTTCATATAATGGTTTAATTTATTTGCCTGTATAATTCAGTTTATTTCTACTTCAGTACTATGTTTTCAATGTTTTGTTGGTATATAGGCCTGTGCTAGCTGACATATGGCAAATTTAATGTTTTTTGTTTCGGAATGTTAATTACCTACTACTGTATAGAATCAAGTTCTTCTAAATTAACAGACAGCTGTGCTGCTGGGGAGTTTGTTGCGCCACTTCTTCTTCCCAGCTAAAGCACTAGGAAGTGGTGAAGGGCGGGCGTTTTGGGGGACTGTCTTATGTAATTTTGACGATCAAAAAGGGCTGACTCTCAGCCTAGTTTGAATAAATGACTTTTGATTTTGATTTTGCCGAGACAAGGTTTTTACTGACTTATGTAAACAAATTAAAATATTTTTTTCGAACACTCCCAAGACAAATTATGAAGTTTACTCGGACAATATTTTTTAAATTTTGTGGCTATATTTAAACCATAATCAGTTAATCACACATCAAATCTCGAGTCAAACGCTCAAATAAAAAATAAAAAAAGTAATAGCGCCCTTAAAGCTGATTTATTCCACCACCAGTGGTGTAGACGCTGCCCTTTTCCTTAGCTCGTCTTTTAATGGTGCTACACTCCAAGTCTCACAAATATTTATCTAGTTTTTGATAACCCCGACGCAAAAAGATGGGTTATTTAATTTTTGATTGGCACAAGAGGAAACTTATCAAAGCAATGGCGATTTGTCTTTGAACTGTGCTGCCACCTATGACGACCTTTCAGTTTTTAACCCCATTCGTTTCGACTAACGATTGATGATTGAATTCGTTTTAATCGTGTAAAAAAATTAAACAATCGATTTAATTAGTTTTCCATTTGGATTGAAATAGTAATAAGCTGCAGTCAAGGAAACTGTCAAAAATCGATAGTTAACTAAACAAATTAATTATAATCATTTTTTTTTAATTAAATAAACGATTTTTACGAATAAGAATAATTATTCTATCATTAGTAAAACATAGTGGACATGCACGTATAGTACAACTATTTTCTTAATGTCCCTCGGCAAACTTCGTGTTTCATCAGTCGCCGGATTTCTATCAGTTGCCCTTTGCACTTGTTGCAGACCGGACGCTTTTAATCAACTTGGAAGTACATATATACAGTTGTTAATACTCTTTTTACTTAATGTAATTTATTTTAAAATAGGAGGAAAGCTCGTTTGTATTCGGAAATGCGATGATTCCCGAGGGACATTAAGAAAATAGTTGTACTGAAAATAGGTATTTAATTATCTATCTTTATGGACTTTTTATCTGTTCGTAGAACTTTACCTTTTTCTATAATTCTTTTACTAGTAGGATATAATCAAACAGGATTATTTTCTCTGTATATATGTATTTTATATTGTTTTACTTCTTTTTTATTCCTTTACTCTATTAAAATTATCTGAACTTCTAAATTGGATTGGATTGAAAATTCCCATCGTGATCTTTTTATTACGCGGTGTTAGGTATTTATCTAATTGGTAAAAGTAGTTTAAAAGAAGCGTACACAGTTTACTAGAATATCAATTGATATTCTAACTAGATTTTGCCCGCGGCTTCGCCCGGGATAACGTCGGCAATTATCCCGCGGGAACGTACTACCGGGATAAAAAGTATCTTATGTGTTAATCCAGGTTAGTCTATCTGTGTGCCAAATTTCATCCCAATTCGTATAGCCGTTGTTGCGTAATTTAGTAACCAACATCCAAACATCTAAATATCCAAACATACAAACTTTCACATTTATAATATTAATAGGATAGTAGAAGTAGAAGGATAAACTGTGTTCGCTTCTTTTACACCACTTTTACACAGCTACGATGTCTTGTAATCTTGTTGTACCACCTTGACGGTGAGCGCGAAAGTTTACAAATTTTTCACAAATCCCTCAAAACCCTGAAATCGAGACCCATGACGAAAAAACATTTGATACTTTCTATAGCAGCTTTCTTTGATTTTAATTTTTTACCACTATCGGCCTTAACACCACCGAGAACCACGAAAACGACATGCATGACGAAAAATTTTAAAGTTTTGGCAGCCGATATCTTGGAGCTCACTATTGGCTTCACACCCTCAAAACCATGACAATGACACCGATGATTACAATAAAATAGAGATTAACAACCGCCATCTTTGATTTTCATTATGACTTAGCTGTTGGCTTTGCCACCCTTGAAAACCATGAAAACGACTACTATCCTATTTCCTTCTATCCTACTAATATTATAAATGTGAAAGTTTATGAATGATTGGATGTTTGTCACTCAATCACGAACGCATCGCTGAACGGATTTTGATGAAATTTGGCACATAGATAGTTTGTAACCTAGACTAACACATAGGATACTTCTTTATTCCGACAGTACGTTCCCGTGGGATAATTGTCGACATCCACAAGGGCGAAGCCGCTGGCAAAAGCTAGTGATGAATAATTGACAGCGGCATTAAACCACACATGACCGTGGACCATTTGGCAATTATAAGCAGATTGAAGAAGCGTTCACTACACACGTCATTGGAACAACAATTGAAAGTCAGAAACATCAATTCGACTATTAGCATCGCGTAATAAAATCACAATGGGAATTTGCCGCTGACCAACTTTAGAAGTTCAGGTAAAAGAGGCTAATTATTAAAAACAGGCTTCATCATAACAGCCGAAAGACGTCCAGTGCTGGACATAAGCCTCCCCGAAAAGGGGGCCATTTTCCATAATCGCCACGCTTGGCATGCGGGTTGGCGATCGCAGTATGGTGGTCAAATGCATAGAGAACGCTGCTGCCCATTCTCTAGTAAATCCCTTAGTCGCCTTCTACGACCACCATGGGAAGAAATGGGATGGTGCTATTCTTTTACGTCCGGCACCACACGGAACAACAGGCTTAATAATTCAAAAAGTTCCTCAGTGTCAATTTTTTTTTGATAAGTATTTAAATATTTCCCTTTAAAAATTAAGAATGAATAACTTATTTTAACTAAAAACTAAAATGGTTGAATTTTTAGTTAAAACTAAAATTTTCAATCGTGATTAATTTAGTTGAACTAATTTAATCATAAAATGATTTGTTTAATTAATCAATGGATTGAAAATTTTAGAGATTGCGCCCAACACATTGATCTACTATATAATTAGTTTTTCCTAAGCGTAGGTACATTTGAAGGTCAATTCCCGTAATTACAACGTTGAAAATCTATTTGCAATCTCATCTCAATATTTAAAGAACTTGTGAAGAGCTATGTTGTTTTTTTTTGTCTGACATTTAGAAGCAACAAGAATATTGTACCGAGGATTTTGTAGTATATTGATTTAAAAAGGGTGGAGTGTCTTGTCAGATTTTTTCTACAGAGATCTACGTTTTGAAATGGGTAACTAAGTTCAACTTTCTGAATAACAGACTGACCGACTCCAGCAATTCAAAAGTGTCTGTAAACGGTTTAATGAAACAAATGCTTTGAATTTGAGTAGGGTATTTTGACAGATGGAGACTGAGAGTAGACTGCGAACGTTCTTAGAAATACGGGAATCGGCCCTCCGGCAGCGGGTAGATAGTTACGGGGTCGACGGCGATGATCTTGGCCCAGATGTAGACCATGGAGGCGCGCAGGTCGGGCGCCGAGGCCTGCAGCAGCTTCAGCATGTAGGGGAAGATGCCCACGTTGAGCACGGCGCGCGCCGCCCAGGCGCCCAGCGCCAGGAAGCGGCACAGCAGGCGCAGCGCGCGCACGCGGTGCAGCGTGCTCAGCAGCACCTGCAGCACCATGGGCAGCTGCGCCGGCGCCGGCCGCGCGCCGCACCCTGCGGAGCGGCCGGTTACTGGGGGTCGGCGTCGCGCGCGGCCCGCGGGCGCTACTCACACTTGCCGAGGTCCAGCCACACTTGGAAGGCCGTGAGCTGGTCGCGGAAGAAGGGCGAGTGCGCGTAGTCGGCGGGCTCGGGCCGCAGCAGGCGCGGCAGCTGCGCCAGCGCCAGGTCCAGCGTGTGCTCCCAGGCGGCCCACAGCGGGTGCGCCGCCAGCGACGGCAGCGCCGGCAGCGACACCGGCGTGCAGTTGTACGACCTGCGTGGGGGCGCACGTCATGCTTCATATTCTAATTTATTACTGTTTTCCATACCTCCCTAGTAGTCGTCGTCTCGGCAGTCACACCCTTCTGATCACATCATCTTTCACACAGTCCATTCGTCACTTCTTTGGTGTTCCCTGGCTCTTATGATAATCCACATTCTTACCCAAAGCTTTCCTCGTGACATTTTCATCATTCATCAGCATCACATGCCTATACTGTGACAACCATTTTCCACACAACTTTTCTCTTCTTTTTCCAACAATTTAAAAACTGACGAAACATACTGCTGATGATAGCTGTCAGACTCGACTACACATAAGACGCCGCACATCACCTACAGTTGTCGGGCATAACGGTAATATTGATAATCCGACGGTATTTGTTTTGTATTGTTTGTGTAATATATTTTATTAATTAAATTCTCTATGAGTGATTATAAATTGAATTAATAAATGCATGTAAAGAAAATGTATTTTATTTATTCGCGTTCCGCGTACTTGTTAATACTTTTTGGTAATAAACTTTAAAAAGTACGAATGCCACCTAAAAGGTAAAGATGTCACGATGTCATCGTCAAATGGAATATTTGATTTTAGTTATTAATTATTTTATTCACAATTTTTGTTGTATAGGACCGACATAGATGTATTAAATAACTTTAAATGTCGTTTCTTCAATTTCAGGTATGTATAAATCTATAAATACCTAGTATGTAGTATTAGTTTAATTAGTATAAATGTACACAAATTTCTTCAATTTCAGAACCAATAAGTTTGAGTTTGATTTGCATCTATTGCATGATAAGAAATATCTTATAGGAATAATAATATGAAATGAAATGAAATGTTTATTTATGTAAGTAGATCTTAAAAGACACTTTTACACGTCAATATTCAATTTTAATAATCACGGAACCTCGTGAAAACTCTAAAAGATAAGCAGATCAAGAATGTTGAATCTAGCTCCCGAAGTTCAACAACTTCGGGAGCTAGATTGTCAACTGTCAACATGTCACATGTCAACTGTGGGATGTGGATACAGCAGTCATTGTGCCGATAATTGTGACAGCCACTGGCTTGATAGCCAAGAGCCTCGACCAACACCTCAACAGGCTCTTGTTAGGCAGCTGGATCAAGGGTTTGATCCAGAAAGCGATACTTCTGGACCCGGCGCATATCGTTAGATGGTTCACCTCTCTCAGGAGCCCTGACCACGGTAGCTTGGACCCTGTTCCGGTCAGTATCGCCGTTTAGCTACATTTTTTTTTTATATTTTTTGTTTTTATATCCTAATATTAAATAATATAATTTATACAGGATAAGTTTTTAACCAGTGCGCAAACTGTAACCATGAATTCAGCATATCATTCTAGACCCCCGAGAGCAGATTTTTTTTTGGTCGGTTATACAAAAAAAAAATCAGCTGTTTCATAGAATAGTGCAATACCTACGCGGTCAAAATTCTACTTATGGAACAGCGGATTTTTTTTTGTATGACCGACGAAACATTTAAGCGCTGGGGGTCTAAAATGATATGCTGAATTCATGGCTACAGTTTGCGCACTGGATAAAAACTTACCCTGTATGTTTGCCTTAATTCAATAAAGGAAACAACAATCAGTCGTGGACTGTACCTCATGATCCTATCAGCCAGCAGGAAGTTCCTGCACAGCGAGGCCGTGAGCAGGTCGGCGCGGAACAGCTGCTGGAACAGCTCGGGCGGCAGCGAGCTCCAGGCGATGGTGTCCGTGATGGCCGTGAAGATCCAGTTGAGCTCGCCCAGCATGGTGCGCCGGTCCGTCACCTGCCCCGGGATCCTGCGGAGGGGCAAGGTCTTGGCACTGTCTTCATGACTGTTTCTTTTACGATGTTTTAATTTTAATTCACTCGCCGTGAAAGGGGTAGCCCGCGAAATTCACATTTGTGATTTTTATTGTTATTTCCAGGTCAGTGTGTCGTACAGCTTGCTGTACGTTAAACAAAATATGATTCGCGACCGTAACTAATATGGCTATTCCTCTAATTTCATTTATTTCCATTGAATGACTTTTTTATGATATAGTCTTTCAATACAATTAAATAAACTTTCGCGGGGTACCCTGGACCTTAGTTAGGCGAGTTATTGACCACATAACAGCAGATGCGCCGGATTTGCATGCGGAGCTGTGTCTATTATTTGTTCCTCATAGTTACAAACGCTTTCATCTGCATAAATGATAAATGTCCTATTTTTTGTCGTATTGTAACCATACCGCGTATGTTGATGATGCCCAGCGCGCTCGTGGATACCAACCCTGGATTGGACTTGTTTGCTAATGAATGGACGACGATTATGTTAGGATGATTGCGGTTTTTATGAATAAAGGATCAGCCTCATTTTCTGGTTTTGTTGTGACAACTAACTAAAATACAAAACATCTTTAATTTCAAGTACAGGATTTTGATGAAGCTGAAAATCTGCATGATTATTTATCTGTAGGCCTCAGTAAGTACAGGTATGCCAAAAAAGTATACGCATCGGTAATATTCGTTTTTGCGAATTAGTACGAACGGTGCGCCACAGATTAACGAAGCAACGCTTCTGAGTTCTGAACTGCCGCGCTATGTAGATAGACGATGATTCCCGAAGCGCATACTCCTCCTCGGAGATCTGCCTGTGAACATACTTATCGATAAGATCGTGTACGTCGGAAGGCGCCACGCGCGTCCTCTCGCGCAGCACGAACCACTTCATGGCCATCTTGACGGGCGTGGTGAGGCAGGCCGTGAACAGGTCGGCCGGCAGCTCGGGGTTCATGGGCAGCGCCTGCCCCGCCGCGCAGGCCGCCAGCTGGATGCAGTTCTTGTACGACACCGCGCCCGGCGCCGCGCCCTCCTCCGGCTTGGGGCTCGGCCGCGCCTGAGGAGGGTTCTTCGACTATTAACAGGCAGCAAACAAACTACATTATAGTGCATTCATTTAACAAAACGTGGCCGCTAGTGGCTACTTACTAGTAGTAAATAAGGGTAAATATCTACTCGCGTTCCTAGTGAATTAACATCTTAGAACAGGTACTATCTACAGATATGATCAAAATTCCTGTTCTTTATCTAAGTTAAATATTAATGTTTTATACACATACACTTTCCGGAATAAATTATAATCTAACGATCCGACCTCCATTGACACACACTACACTTTACATGTATGCCTCTGGGGCGTGGAGACCTCACCTGTCTACCGCATAACAACGTTGTAAAAAGATGCTCAACAAATCCGATGGTCACTTATTCTTCCCATAATTATGGTTTAAAAAAAATATACCGGACCATACCTGGAAACCTTCTGGTTCATCATTTTAGCCGAAGGACGTCCACCTCAACATAGGCTTCTGAGCACCCCTTGCCCCACCCAAACTCAAACTCAAAGCATTTATTTCAAATAAACCAATTACAGGCACTTTTTAATGGTCAATGTTAGAAAGATGAAGCTAGCGTAGTAGCTACCTATCACCGTAGCCTTGACCGCTACCTTAGCGTTTTGCTTGGTGCTTGTCATTTTTCAAAATCTGAATCAAAATATTTTATTTCACATATCTGCAAGGGCACTTATGAAACGTCAGAAGCTAGGTGCACGGTTCCAATATGTCGCTTCCTATGGAGAAGAGCCGGCAAGAAACTCGACAGTGCAGGCCTGTCAATAAGTACCAGGTACTTAGAGGAATGAAAATGAAATTTTTAGGGGGTTTGCCATAATCGCAACGCTTGGCAGGCCGGGTTGGCGATTGCAGTCTGTTGGTAAAATACATAGAGAACCCTGCTGATGATTCACTAGAGTCCCTTAGTCGCCTTTTACGACACCCACTGGAAGAAATGGAATGGTGCTATTCTTTACATCCGGCACCACACGGAGCTTCGGACCTTCTGGCTACGGAGATATTAAAATACAAACTTTTTGGTGTTTTTTTTAGCAAAACACGTTTTAACCGTTACATTTTAACACCCACAACTCCTGTACCTTTGCAGGCACGCAGCAACACGTTTTGCATGTGATTTTTTACAACAAATATAAAAGTCGTCTCTCAGCAATATTTTTTTCTCAATGTTACTGAATTTGTTGAGTAGATGGCGACTATGTGATGGTTTTTTTATACCCTCTGTAAAAACAGCTTAGACAGTTTCGTGAGGCGAGCTTTGAGTGTGAATGTGTTACTTGTCGGTTAATACTACCGAAATGACGACTAATAGAGAAGCATGGAAGAAAAATATTAAATGACGTTGCACCGACCACAAATAAATTGGGATAAGGACAAGAGCATGATAATAAGATCAGTGAGACAGCTGCAACATCACCTCGTACTCGCGCTCGTGCTGCTCGGCGAAGCCCTTGAAGTTGTCGATGATGACGCCGGCGTTGGAGCAGTCGTACACGTACAGCGAGGGCGCGCCCATCCACGTCTGCAGGTCGTACATGGACAGCGGGATGTACTGCGTGTAGGCCTGGCGGGAGGTGCACGTTTAATACTAGTTTATGTTACATAACAGGGGTTATTAAAACACGACTATGAGTTTATAATAGTATCACAAGCACACGTGTTTTAATACGTGGATGGAATGTTGCTGCGGGGCGCCGTACTTACGATATTATTTATCGTGTGTTCTGATGAAACTCAATGAGTTTATATAAAATAGTGAACGAAACTGCACATAACTAGGTATTGAAACACTCGTGATACTATTATAAACTCGGGGTTTAATACCCGACAGGCAGTGGTTTCAGAAACAGTTATATAAAACCCAGATAAGTGCGAATCAGACTCGCGCATGTTTCCGTACCATATAGACTTGAGGTTTCTTGCGATGGAATACGCTGTGATTGTGGATATTTAATTTTCCGTAATCAGGGCCACATAGTATTAACAAAGTTACAGCCACACTGATGGCGCAACGGCACCGGCGGCGTTGTCTTCATAAAATTGCTTAGTGGGCACAAAATACGTATAAATTCCAGGTTACCCTGTTGAAGACCCAGATCTCCCCCTGCGAGGTGGGCTTGGGCACGCCGTGTCCGTTGTAGTGGAACAACACTCGCTCGTCCTTGGCGTTGCGGCGCAGCGAGCAGCACAGCTTCTTGACCTGCTCACACACAAACACAACACTATTACTGGTCGCACACAAGGACAACCTACTATCAATTCTATTTTCATGTAAATGTTGACATTCAAACAAAAGTGCGTTTGAAGGATCTACTTGAAATAAATGATTTGACTTAGACAACTTTTATCACCAACCCGGAACGAAAGAACGGGAAGAAATAGACCTATGGCCAGGGCTCCGTCACTCGCCCAAGGTCGCGTGTAATAGGTCGTTGTAGCCGGCACTAGCCCTACTCCTACTCTCAAGAGTACAAGTATCAGAGGGACGCCGCACTAATTACAAAAACCATTCTAAGATAATTTTGACAATGTTTTGATGAATCGGCCGGCATGTGCAATTTACAAAATGTTAAAATTGATGGAGTTTCCTCCTTTGCTCTTGTGTTCGATTTGTAATAACAATTTTTAACCGAATTCAGAGATGGAAATAAAGCTATTTATTATTTTATTAAACTCAAACATTTTGATCAGTTCCAGTATTTTGTTTATTTTATTATCTTTGTACAACCCTAGCGGGAACCGCTCGATGACGCGCCCATACGCAGGTCGCGCCGTGGGCAAAGCGTCCTTTACTATCGGTACGCGTACAGAAGGTATATTTCTGCATGCAGCTAACGCCTGGGCTTATTATTGTAGGATATTATAGCATAGATATTTTCGCTTTTGTATAATAGTGATAAAGTGATGTATCTGTTACGTACAATATTGCATGTAGGAGATGACTGGCAGTAATCGTCACGTAAGGAAAAAGCGTTATGCCGTCAGCATGCGACTTTCTCTCTCTCTCTGTCTGTTATACACGGGTGTGTGTGTATGTGCGAGTATCGAGATTCGAGCAGACAAGCATTATGCGCGGTCGGTTGCTTAAGTGCTGATACACATTTTAAATTACTCTCTAACATTGTTTATTTATGTCACTGTGCCTGTTATTTAAAACATAAGTAAACATAGAGCGAAAGGAACTATGTTAGAACCGGGTGTGGCACGACACCTCTTTTTCTGTTCAGATTTTTTGAGAACAATTTTAGTCGAGTGTCAATGAACCCATGAGATATTTGCCTAGATTTACTTTTGCGCATAGAACGCCAAAATGCTTTACATATAAATTAGTTTGAATTTGGTCTGTTGTTGGTGTATGTCATAAGTAAACACATAACATATTAAATAAAAGAACTTGTTTTTGTTACTATACTGGCTTTCTTGCAGAGTAATTTTTAAACAAACGAACTGATAAATGAAGAGTGCTGCACTTTGAACTCTGGCCTCGCTTGAAGATATTTATATAAAGTTTATTTCTTTTGGCAGAATACATACCCCCCGTACTCACGAACTATCAGCTATATTTATCTTTGCACTATAGCATAATTGTACCATCAATATAATTACTATGGTAATGACTACACTAATTTGCTCAAATATATGGTCCTGTCATGTATGAGTGTGATGTTCGAGTAACACGGGACATGTAGATACACAGAATAGGACAGCCACAGAAAACCCACTCCTAACAATACACAACTATAATAATGGAATGCATCTTTTAGATAAAAGATAGTTACGACATAATAATACGACAGGTGCTTGGTAAGACTTGTTTTTAGAACCTATTTCACAATGAACTGGAGCTCACTAGTGTGTACCTTGACAAGTTCACAGTATGATAAACTAGACGAAACGAAACGACACGCTTTGAAATTTCGGTGTACTACATTATTCAACAGACGCATTCATCCACCAACTATTCATCCCATATTCATCCAAATGATTTGGTGTGAAATGCAATTTTATCTACATATAATTTCTCTAACTAGCCTAACATTACCTACTTAAATTATCCTCGACAAATCAATATAATTATGTATTTGTTTTATACAGCTCTGTCATATTTTATCAATTTCTAAGTTACCAAAAAACATTTAGAAATATTAGTAATCGCGGACATTTTTTTAGGGACGCGGACTGTGTTTTACTTTTGAGCCCGAACATATATATTTGTTTTATACAACTTCGTAATTTTTTAAATATTTTTTCAATTTGTGACTTAACAAAAATACATTTATAGTTCGACTTTTAATGGTATTCAGTAACTTGACAGTTGATGGGTTACCAGATTTTGACAAAAAAAAAATATAGTGAGGTGGTGTAAGAATGAACGAAATTGAATGAACTTGAAATAATGTACAGACAAGCAAATTTTTTATTTAAAATTTAATAACTTTTTTTAACATTTAGTGCATGTGTATGCAGTATAAAAATTATAAAATGTGTTTTTTATTTTGTTTCTCAGTAGTAAGGTAATTTAAAATAAAACAACTTAGAGATATGTTTTTAGAAATGTTAAAGTTTGTATGTTTGGATGTTTGTTACTCAATCACGCAAATACGGCTGAACGGATTGGGGTGAATTTTGGCACACAGATAGTTTATAACCTGGAATAACATATAAGATTCTTTTGTCGTGATAACATCTTATAAATCGATGAACGCCGACTGCACGCACGAAAATGCATGACTCATCTCATTGTCACGTTTCGCCTGAGCCGAGCGTGCAAGCGAGAGCGCGGAACAAGCGATAGAGAGGCACGATCGGCCTGTTTTCTTACGACGTTATCACATAAAAAAATATTCCGGTAATACGTTCCCGTGGAGTAATTTCCGACCTCCACGAGGGCGAAGCTGCTGGCAAAAGCTAGTATTTATTATAAACGTATCAGTGATGTTATCAGTAACATGGTCCATACGACACATATCATCTTCTACTTTTAATACGTAAGATACGCAAGCACTCCATGACAAAGGGATCATATTGCTGACCCCTTCTTCAATTTAATTTAAAATGAAACCATTTTTATCATTCGTTCTTTATTCGAAAAATCGTTCACTGCCCCAACACTATTAGTGTTAGTATGGTAACATTATTTTTCTTTGAACTGTCAAGTTACTGAATACAATTAAAAGTCGAATTATAGAAATAATAGCAACTAGCTTTTGCCCGCGGCTTCGCCCGCGTGGAGGTCGATAGTTATCCCACTGGAAAAAGTATCCATGTGTTATTCCTGGTCACAAACTACCTGTTTACCAAATTTCATCCAAATCCGTTCAGCCATTTTTGCGTAATTACAACAAACATCTAAATATACAATCTTTCACATTTATAATATTATAGTAGGAAAGTAGGAATCGCGGATTTTTTAGGCCTCTTTTTATGGACCTTTTTATTAAAAGTATTTTTTTTGAGCCCGAATAAATTTATAATATCTAAGAAACAATTCAGAGAATATCTGAATGGCGCCGGCTGATGTGCCGAGATGATTTAGCAAACAAATCTTTGACCACAACCTACCGGGTTTGTGAAAAACATTTTAATGCCATCAAAACATTGGTCGGTAAAGTATAGTTACAACTTAGTACCCAAGAGACACAGTCAGTGGGCAACCCTAATGCGTGTTTATCTACTGAGCGACCATACTTACTACAGAATGCTGTTGCACATTTTACTTACTAGGGCATTCCCTGGCTGCCCATTGGCAGCAGAATTCTTTATGCATTTTACCATAACACTGCAAACGCCAACCCCACTACCAAGCGTTGCGATTATGGCAAACTCCCCAAATTGGGGGAGGCCTATGTCCAGCACTAGACATCTTTCGGCTGAAATGATGATGATTACCGTACTAGGTCTTGTGGGTAAATTAGATAGAACCAGTATAGGTACGAACGCGAAGTGGCTGTCCAAGACTATCGCTCTCATCAAGTCATCAGGTATACGCGGACAGCTAATCCATACAATAGTCTATCCACGGTGTAATGTTGGACCTTCTTTGTCGAG
The DNA here is from genome assembly GCA_949091785.1 of Polymixis lichenea. Taxonomy (NCBI): domain Eukaryota; kingdom Metazoa; phylum Arthropoda; class Insecta; order Lepidoptera; family Noctuidae; genus Polymixis; species Polymixis lichenea. The sequence continues at coordinate 25,169,918 of OX420936.1, read as the reverse complement.
TTCGGGCGATAAGTGTCTCGCGACAATTATCTCAAGGTCGAGTGTGTAAGCCGGAGGTCACCCGTCGCGCCCTAAACTAATTATTGTGTTAATTTACGCGCGCCTAGCGACGACACCCTCATTTTTGTAGGCTTCCTACTGAAACCTATTTTGTGTTCATACGCATCACAAATATACTTCTAATTATATTTCTCAATAGAGACATTATTATTCATGAGTACCTTAGGCTTTATGTCGATTTTATTGAATAAAATAGGATCCAACCGCATCCCATGATTAAGATTTTGGCCAAATAGTCGATGTTTACACCTAAACAAAATGGTAGAAGCAGTAAATGGTACCATCAAAAACAAAACTTGTAAAAAAAACCAAGTCTCGCAACTCAGTTCTTCTACCATAAAAAGTTGTGAGATCCATGTAATATACCAAGTCGGTTGATTTATTCAGTCCTTACTTATGGGACCTTCTGTCTTAAGTTATTACGTAATTAGCTAATCTAACAACATCTTATAGTGACCATATCAATATTAAAAATCTTTTATGGTTTAAATAAATACAATGACTTGGCCATCGCATGACAACACAATGTCTCACAAGTAAAACATATTATATTAAATTAGATTGTTTAGTGCGATTGCCAAGTCAATCTATTTATTTAAAACATAAAATATTTTTAATATTGATATGGTCACTATAAGACGTTGTTAGATTAGCTAATTACGTAATAACTAAAGACAGAAGGTCCCAATAAGTGATCCCATAAGAGGTGGTAACTTGGCGGGGGCACTGCAGTGCCTCCAGATAAGTAAAGGGCTTTGCAGTCTGATACGAGGCTTTTCGACACCAAATCAATCCGGGCACGGGTCCCCTTGCGCATCTTACTGTGAAGATGTTGGTTACCTCATCGCTGGTGGGGTCCAGGCTCTGCTTGTAGCGTGCGCGCGGCTGCCAGCGCTCGTACTGCGACTGGAGGGCATGGCCGATGCTCTCGAGCGCCTTGCTCGGAGACAGCGACTGAGGGTCTGCAGAAAAAGCAAGCAATGCTTAGCACCTAGGTCAAAGGGGTCTTAGATGTAATATGAACCACTCGCTTCACTCTCAACAATATCAACACTAATGGCCTCAGTCGCGGAGGTTTAAGATTGTGGTCCATCAAACTGAATATCAAGTACTACCAGTAATATGCTTCTGTTTAGAATTTATTAACTACCTGTTCAACAGTTTAGTACCATGTTGCTTTTCGTAACAGTAGAAAAAGTGTCAGCATACATAACACAACATAAGCGTGTTTCTGAGTGGACAGTTCTGCAAGTTTAACTGAAGTATTACTACTATTAGGTACTAGTCATCAAATAATGATACAGATGTCTGAAATAACATTGTATCATCGAATCATCGTATCACTAATATGCCCTAAGGTTATCATTCGTAATAGCATTGATTACAATTGTCTCAGAGTACGAGAGAACTAATGATATCCACGCATGATTACCTACAGCTCACAATCTTTCAAGTCTTTTACAATTAAATCTCAATACCTCAACTAGTAAATCGAGGTAAATGTTCGCAATTCTAGTAGGTACAGAGAGCTTTTCCTGCGTTATCCAAAAATACCAGCTAACTATTTCATGATAACGTTTGTACGCGCTACGTAATATTACCGGTGGAACGATCAGCTGTTTGCTGTTGTCTGGCTTTTGGTATGACCTCAAAAGTAAAACATTCCGTAACTGAATCATCACTTAACGGAAAGTTGGCTGATTTTGATGTACGAGTATGCATAACACGAATATACATATCTCGTCTCTTTAATGATGATTTATAAAGCCTCGCCTTTCACCGCGTTTCGCAAATATAAAGTATCGTATGTCCTAACCTACGTGGTCTACCCGTGTGCTATAAATCTCATCCAGATCCGTTCAGTCGTTACGGGCGGCGGGAAAAGGTTACAGATAGGCAGACCGATTTACTTTCGAATTTATGATATAAGTACGCAGTTTGGATTTAAAAGGATGACGACCCTTGTTGGCTAACCATTTTGATTAGGTAGGTAGTAAGGTAGTGCATTGCATCACATGATTGTTGATCGAAAATCACATGACATTGTTTAATATGCGCAGTGTGACTAGCAGTCCTAGCAGGTCCAAAAAGCATCGTGATCACTGCGTCAGCATGAGCGATGTGAGTCATTCTCGACACTCGGACAAACCGCAAACAGCGTGAATAGTGAATCATGCGGCGCATTTCAGCTGATCTCTAAATTTTCTAAAGCTTGCCGTTTTATGTGACCTAGTGTGTTACATAGAATGGTTAGGTGCTAAGCAAAGTGACAAAATAAAAATATGATTCATCTTTGCTTTGGTCACAGAAGTGGACCATTTACCTTAAGTTTGTAGAATAAAATAAATCCTAAAAAACTTCAAATTATTATTCTTATTCTACATAATTTTTCCTTCAGCAATAAATTTGTAACATAGTTATAAATAACAAATAGTAGTGAAAAAATAAAGGAAATTATCCTAAAATTTTTCTTGCATGAAAAATCACAGCTGCATGAACAAAAGGTGTCTATAAGGATGAATGTCCCAGTCCCTCTTCTCAGTTTTAATCCATAAACAAAAAGCTTTTAAATCTTTTTTTTAAACAATACATTGGCATAATGTATTGTTTAAAAAAAAGATTTATTTATTATCAAACTCGAAAATTCAAAGCATTTACAGGCACTTCAGAAATAAAAAGCTAGTTGCCCATTCCATCATGCCACATACATGTCAGTAAAAGACATATTACATGGTAAATGGTAGCTCTAAGTACATAGTACTCACACCTACAATATTCAATTATATAAAGCAAAGGAGATTAAGTTTATACAATGCAAAGATAGTTTTACAATCTTCAGTAGCTCCAATGCTCCTCAATATTTTCAAGTGTTATTCAATTAATTTTTATCAGCCATGTAATCCCCTAACTTACAATATGCCTGCCTTAATTGAATCCTGCTTTTTTTAGTTATAAACTAATAAGTACATAGATCAATGTTTCTACCTCAGTTTAAAGTGGTACATAAGGTATCTTTTATCTTTACTTATCTAACTAAAACTCTACTCAGTGGTCCAATAAATTGATTAATTTATTGGACCACTGAGTAGAGTTTTAGTTTCCACCCTGTCGGTATAAATAAGCAATGTTTCAACATTAAATTGAAATGTCTACATACCAATCCAGCATTCAAGTCGTGCGCACGGCTGTGTCTTCACCAAGTCAGGTGGATCCACTCCAACATTGAGGCACAGCACCAGGGCCACGCAGTGCGTCTTGTACTAAACAAATACAAATTAATATTTTGAAAGATACGCATCCACCCCACCACCCACTAAGTCCCACATCTTCCCTAAGATGACCCTTTGCCGGAAAATGATACAATGATAACTAAGCATTGTTATTTTATCCATAATAATTTATTCAAGCTCTAATAATAAATTGACATAATTTATTCAAGCTCTAATAATAAATTGACTTTATCACTAGGTACAAGACATTTGTATAAGACAAATGTTACTGATTGAAATCCTTATTTGATGATTATTCTTGCTACGACTAATATGCTATCACATATTAGTATTTACAACTAAAATGGGATAAATGGTCCTATTTACATACCAGTAAACCTCAATAGCCAATAGACAAATTGATTATCAGTATCATCCAGTCATTGATATGCTTCAAGATATAAAACCATATGTTGAGTATAGGTACCATGCACAGTATACTACTAGCAAACTATTATTTCCAAATCTTGGTATTAGAACTTTCACTTTCAGATCCATTGTAAATATACTTAATGCTTACTGCTCTATATTTTATAGTTGTTTCTGTTGCTACATCATAAAGTCAACAATGAATGGGCCCAAATCAAGATAACAGGCAGACCTATTATCTTGATTTGGGCCCATTCATTGTTGACTTTATGGTAAACTTAAAAATGATACCAATACCAGAGTATTGGTATCATTTTTGATAACACAAGTACTAACTTTAGTTTTCATAAATCAATATTAAAATTATACCATAATACAACAAATAACTCTATTAACAAATACTATAAATTACTTAGTCAGCAGAGTAGATAAGTTCATAACAATACAATTTATGGACCAACACCAAGTTTATAATTTTTTAAGGATAAATTATTTTAGACAGTACCAAGTTAACAACTGTTGATTTGTTGTTAGCAAATCAAAACAACTTTGTTTCTGTTTTACTTTGTTATTTTTTTATTATTATTGCATTTATATAATGTAAGATTTATAAAAAAAAAATAACGCGGTTATTAGCACAAATGCACGTAAACAACCAAGTACATAAATCATGAATGGAACTCACAATCGTTTTTACTACAAAAACAAAGTTGTTTTTTTTTATCGACCTAAGCTGAGCTAACGACGCATTCATTCAATCAACCATGTGCGTTTGTTTTCATTGCACTTACGTTACTCTGCTACGCAGTAACGTTTTCAAGTTATCAATTGAAAGTCACTGTCTTACCTTCTCTTTGACCCTCCAAGTGTGCTCCACGCGTTCAGCGCCCTTTATAGGCTCAAGGTGCCTTGGTTTATCGAAACTCAGAGGTAAATCCCAATCATCTACGTCTGAAGAAGTATCACTGTCACCCTGACCACTGTTTTTCTCCTCATCTTTGACCGCGAGATAAGGAGGCATTTCTGTCATTTTCACACCACACTTTGTCACAAATTTGTCAGTTTTTACCGCTCAACGAACGCGAACAATAAAGGAAAACATTTTCAAAACCTCACAGAGTCATGTGCGCGTCCATTTTTCACCACATGGGAATAAACAATAAGTTTATTTTTCATTTCACGTTAGTGCGTGTGGAAGATCATTTTATTAATTAAAGTAAAATTATATTTTTACTTTTCTTTTATCAATAATTTATCAATTTGCTAGTGTTTATTCAAAAATATAATTAAATGAGCTCTACCCCATTTCATGAACAAGAAATTGAAAAGGAACGTTAGTAACTGCGTTCATTAGGTATTTGGTTCAAGTTTTAATTTGACCACTCCTGTGTGTGTCATAGTTTATACTATTTCCATGCATACTTAGGCCCGCGTTGTTCTCTACCTTAGAGCAAACGTTAAATGCTCTAAGCTTAAAGCCATTCGATACGTTGAAACTAGTTTTAAGTAATTTTTGAGTCTGGAGTGAGGTTTTGCAATACGGGATTAATATCATAAATGCGAAAGTAACTCTGTCTGTCTGTCTGTTACGCTTTCACGCCTAAACTGCATCGTTGTCAATGGAAAAGTGCCCAAAAGGCTGGCAGCATTTTTGTATGGCGTTGTATGGCGATGCTGATTGTTTGGCCAAAGAATGGGCCAGCCCTCTAGTCACGTGAAGAGTCGACCAGGCATTTTAATTTTAAACGTGATTAATTTTAGGTATAGACGCCAGCAAATCAAGCTTCATAAATATACTTGACAGTGACAGTTTGGGATAGCTTGATCAAAGAGTACTCTTTGATCAAGCGATCCCAAACTGTCAAGTTTTTCCCAGAAACATCTTTTGTAATCACAGAGTCCTTTTTTATAATAGGGAATAGAGGTACAACTCAGCGACAAAAGTGAGAAACGTCAAGTGTCGTCCTCTGGACGCCTGTTTTGGAACTAATTCCAACATAATCTTACTCACACACACACATACACGTAGGTACACACATACGTACGTAGCCTACTACTTTCTACCTTGATATTTTTTATTTATTTAAATAGGTATTTTAAAATGTGAATTACATATTCGCTTGCAGCTATGTAGAATAGCGAAAGTAATTCATAATTGTAAACAATAAAACAAAGTTCGATTTCATGATTTATTTCTTTCTTTTGAAACACTTCATAAATCAGTTTTTTTGCTTTAATTTTATACGAATCCGATTCATCATCACGCATCAAGGCAATATTTTTTTCCTTTAAAGTAAAACGACGTCCTTTGTTGCCTTTCTTATGCTCTCTGAACTGTAATAATGTCAAAACTTTTGATGTGCTAGGTAATTCATCTAGTGTTTTCAAAAACTGCAGAATGGTTGTTAGATTTTGTAGTGCCTGGATCATTTTTGCCTGCTTTTTGACCTTATTGCGGCACTTACTAAGTCGTACTGCAACTAGCACCAGTTTTCTGTATAAAGCATGCTTTTATTGAGTTACAGCAACACGTTTCACCCGCCTTTTAGTAACGAGAGTTGGTTTTTGGTTTTTGTGATGCTCTGTAATGAAATAAAACATATATTATGTATTTTCTGATTACAATATTGGTATGAAGTATTTTAAGTACATAAAAATAATGCTGTTTAATTATTTTAAATGGAAAAATTCATAAAAGACATGCCAAGATTGTTTACTAAATAAGAAAACTAAGGAAAATTTTCTTTACTTACCAATATTTTTCTTACTTTGTACATCTTCCACAGTAATGGTAGCATGCATAGGCACAAATTCTCTGGATACTGTGTCACAACTTGGTGAAGTTCTGGAATGACAATTTAAATAAATTCCTTTTAATTAAGATAATCATTTCACATAACATTTTCAACAGAAAAAGCGCTTTGTAGCTTAAACTGCCCGCTTTTGATATGAAAGAAATGAAAATGTTTGTGCTCATCATAGCCATTTTTAACTTTAATTACTAGCTGTTTAGGACATTATATCACATGACAATTTTTGTTTGTCTATAATATATAGGTATTATCGAAGGATACAAAGGGAAAAAAAGGCAGACCGGGTTGGCCAGCCTCCATACAAAAAGGTCCTTTATTATGCCTTAATGGAATCAGGGACAATTCGAAAAAAAAGAATGCTTAATGCTGTTAATATTATATTTTCACTTACTAAGATTTTCTTTTGTTTGTATATCTTATAAGGCACTTTGAGTATGTGGCTTCATATCCACTGAGTCCAAATGTGTAACAGGCTCTGGAATGACAATTAATAAATTATTTCAGCAAGCAGCAATAACTCTCGGAAGACTATACATAATAGATTTTTCATTGTGTCTTATTAGCGCTGCTTGACAGTTAAGTTTGAACTGTCAGCATATTATTATGTAAAGGTACATTGGACTAGTTGTTGTAAAAGCGACCACTGGGTTTGAGGTATTATGTGCGATTCCCAACTCGGGGCAAATTTGTTATTGGGTATCACCAAATATTATAGAATACCAGTTATGACCCCCGTGTCCAGCAGTGGAGGCATAATTAAGAGCTCATAATGGGACATGCAATATATGAAAAATTATATTATTTTACCTGACATGTTTTTTGTTGGTACAGCTTCTTTGCTGAGTCGATTATTCCTACAGCAATATTTTTGTTCGAAGACACGACATACACGGCGGTATTTGAAAATATGTTCATTTTCAATTTGTAATTTATCACCACCAACGGAATAGACCCATTTATTAAAAAACTCCTTATCCTTAGTTGGATTAGGGAATTCATACAAAATCGCATTGGTATCTGAAATAATCGAAAAAGTACGTCAGGAACAGTGGAGTATATAGACGAACTTTTGGTGCAGCGGCCTTTTATGAATAAAACACTTACCTAACCTATTTATGCATCCGGGGCTTAGAGCATAGGTTAAATGCTCTAAGATCCGGGGACGCAACACTTTCTTTTAGGCATGATAATAGGTAGATATCAAAGTCACAAACACAAAATTTAGTTAAAGTCCTGTCTCAATAATTTTAAGATTTTAACCATCAACACAAGCACAAAATCAACACGGCCCGAGGGGCAAAGGCTCTACTCAACGGACTTAGGTGGAAAAAGCACTTTAGACGATTAAAATCAAGAAAAACAGTTAAAGACAAACAAGCGCAAACGCGAACGAGCGGCAAATTTTGTTTTGTTTGACATTTGTAGTGTTGCATACAAAATAAATTCAGCTAACACGTCTTGAAATTGTTTTATGAACTATTTATTTCGTTATGATTGAGGTTTTATCTTAAAATATGTTTTCCCGTTGTATTGTGTTTTATTACATGGGTTTATTTAATTAGACGCTCATGGAAATTGGGCGAGGGCTGGTCACATCGAAGATACAAATGGATGAATGTTGTCACGCCATCTAGCGTACTGAGTAGAACTACAAATTCAGAAATTATGAATACTGCCATCTCTGAGAGTGTTTCGTAAAAGTAACACAATATAATGAGATCAAATTCAAATGTCAGTCACATAAATCGGTCGGCAATACATTTGGTGTCCAACCTTATTTTGCATACTTATAGGAGAACGATTACCCGTTTGCCAGTACTAAGATTGTCAACCCTGTTTGTAATAAAGTTGAAAATCTATCAAAGAAAGACAGATTGGGGTAGCTTGATGTGCTGGCGTCTGTACCTATTTTCGGTATCAACTCAATTTTCATATGATTTATCAATTGATATTTTTTGAACAATAATTGTTGGAAAAACTTGTAAGATTGAAAGTTGAAACCTTTATAAGTAATATAGATAGACGAATGTGTGACTGAGTGACTAGTGAGCGATTGCATTGGAAATCAACCGGAACAATGTATGTTGACACCTTCATCAAATACTTTAAAACCATTGACTTAAATATTACTGCTATAAAACAGACATTATCCAAACTTACTTACTTAGTAGGTAAGGATAAGTAGGGTAAAAAAACAAGACGGTGGCCTTAGTTCAGATATTAGCCACGCGCCAAAGATACTTGAATATACCGTTATATTATTTATTTATTCTGTATCGCTTTTTTAAAACTGTATTGATGCTAAATTGCGGCTTTAGGGATGCTGTATCGCGATATTAGCGATGCCGAAACTTAGGTGAAGGAATACTTATACCAGCGATCTTACTCATATCAATATTCTAATAAATCCTACTTATCCTTATCAATCAGATAATAAAACTGAAGATAAATATGACAGTACCTATCTGTGTTTTGCTGTGTTTATTTAATTACCTTAAACAGTAAATATCAAGACAGCAAGGAAATCCCCCCGAGGGTTCCCGCGTTGTCGTTGCGGTGGGGCTCAGTAGCCGTGGTCACCCTCCCACGGTGAAGCGAAGAGGAACCCCAAGGTGATGCCGATCGTCAGGGCTTTTGCCCCCAAGCCGACGACGTAGCGGCCAAAAAGTAGGTTGCGGTGAGGTGCAACGCAACTGAAGCGGGCCGCGATGTCGAATGGGAGGCATCGCGGCTGAGGGTTACAGGCTGCGCCGGAGGAGGAGTGCCGGTACTTCTGAGTAGCGCTCTTCCCTTCCGTGGCCTGGACGGGGGCCGCCACCGTTTGATGGCGGACGCGGTGGGGCCGCAGGGGAAGAGGAGTGTCGGTATAGCGTTGGCCGCTCTCCCTATCCCCTGCGGCCGAAAAGTGGTAGGTGGCGGGGCCACTGTGCTGACCCGTCGCAGGGGAACCAAGGGTGCCAGACAAGGGGTCGCCTGGGGTCCTTATGCTATTTGGTTCCTAGGGTGGTCACGGCGTGCCATGTGTCCTGGTGCGCCGGTGATAGGGGTTATTCCCCTCCGAGGAGGGTCCGGTGACGGACAGCCGCGGCGGGTTCGCGAATGGCTTGCGTGTTTCCGTGCTCCCGCCTCAAGCGGCACTGGAGGAGACCATAGAGTTTTAGTGGGTTACAGTCCCACATAACCCAAGTAGCATTGCAAGCTGTATACAAGCTGTATTTAAGTTCGATTTTATACTAGAAGCTGTATATTCAGGCTGTATAGAGGCTGTATAAGCGCTTATACAGACCTTATAAGTAAAAAATGGGCACATTTTATACAGCGTTTTGCTCTAGTATAGCTGTATAATAGCTGTATTAGAGCTGTAATTCGGTGTACAAAGAAACCATTATACTACAGATATTATCTTATAAATACTTTTTAGAGAAAAGAGTTTTAAATAGGTTTTTGAAGAGAATCACAAAATGAATGTTATCCTTTTCAATGAATGGCGACATTGTTATTTATAATATTTATTAGCAAGTAAACGTAATCTTGGACTTAGATATCTGAAGGTGTTAATTGGTGAATTGAAATTGCGGATTCAAATTTATTGTGAACCTGTCTATGTTTTCCGTCAAAATATTCAAGCGCCAGCAAAATAATCGATCTGATATAAAAGAAAAATACCATTTATATGGTAAGTCAATGTTGGTTTTAAGGTTAGAATAAAAAACAATTTTATAATAACAGAAGTGAGGGTAGTGTGATCATTGTGCCCTTATATCAAGCTAAAAATCATTATCTATTCCTTAAATTATGTTTCTAATTTTGTTTTATACCTACATTGCGAAAATGGTGACTATTTGCTAAACAGCCTAAACGATAATCAGAGTGTATTATAGTCTGAGTAGCTGTACTAAGTAAGTTAAGGATTCTATTGTACAGCTTTTGGCTGCTAATCAGCTTTATAATAGAATATTTTTATTACTTAGGCTGTATATCAGTTCTCTATACATAAATTATAATGCTCATAAGGGTTACCTAAAAGAAATAAAACACGCTGACTCAATATGATACATACCTACATATAGTAAAACTAAAACAAGTAGCTGTTTAATTTTTAACCCACAAAAAAGGAAGAGATTCTCAATTTGACCTTATGTTTTATACCTAAGTAAACATAATGTAAAGCATTATTAGTTTGTTGTATGTATTATATATCAGTTTTACTTTATTTTCAGGAAAATATGCCGACTAAAATTTAAGCAACCATTGAGAAAGGGCAAAACAAGCTTTGCATTGTACCAAGTTTGTGGGAATCAAAAGGCAAGTTAAGATGGCCAAGAAAGCCATTAGATGTCAACAAATTAGTAAAGGATGAAACATCTCGGCCTTTACATAATTGGTCCACCTCAAAATGCTGTGTGAAACGGCTATCAATATCGTCATATGACGAAGCCGTAAGAGAACTAGATCTCATGGTTCAAATCAATCATCATTTGAACTACTTGCGCTGCTTTATGAAGAAATGTCAAATCATGTTCCGAAGGTTGAATTAAATTTACACATTTAACATAACTGTTATGATCATTAATAACCCTGTTTAATGTTTTTGCTACGGAACCCTCTTCGTTGGACGTCGACGGAATTGCCGGTTTACCGTAAAGTCTTTCCGAGTGACTGTCATTAATACAAAATAAACCTGTACTGTAGCTGTCATTTATTTTTTTAGTTTTAAAACACCCTCAAAAACAGAAGTCATAAAACCACTGTATTTACAAGAGTGTACAATTACGCCATAAAAATAAGTTTTAGAACGGAGTTTGCATACACCATTGTACAGAAACAAGTCTTAAGTGATACTATAATAACACTAAGAGCTGTAATAAGTAAGTGTTCACATGCAAAATACAGCTTGTATACAGCTTTAAAAAAACCATAAAACCAGATTAAAGTGTCACAAAATACTTAAGCTGTATAGTGGAGTTTTCATATTCTGTTTAAATACCCTAAGCTTTCGCGGATCCCTTAATACAGATTGAAAAATTTTTTGACACTCTTGTAAGTCTCTAAAAGACTCTAAGTTCTAAATAGGCTGAAATATTGATGTTGAAAACGCTTGCGTGCTGCTTGGGAACTGCGCTATCTCCCCGTGGTAGCGCAGTGGGCATTTCTCCACTTGAAAACAAAAAAAAAAAAAATGCCCCGGTCGACGGCGCGTTGTGTTCCACGCGCGCCGTTAGAGATGTCAGCAGCAACTGTTGGGGTCCGCAAGGGCCGATGCCTGCCAGGGGTGCGGGTTGTTCGAAAGAGATACCGTCGCCCCTGGCACACAGGCAACTGAGGGAACACGGGTGGATTTTTAGTCAGTAAAAGTCTGACACGCCTTCCTGCTTCACCCTGAGCGGGAGAAGTTATTTGATGATTTCCCACCCACGAAAAAAAAGCCAGCAAGGAAATGGGCACTTTCACTAACTTTTTGTTGATGTCAATCGATACTGTTTCATAGAAGGATAAATAAGTCTCCTGGCGCAGTCGGGTAAACTGTCAGACCAACTTGAGGTTTGAGTACTAGAAAGGGCAGAAATCGCAAAAAACCTTTTCCATTCTTTTGGTAGGAAACAACTCCCAACTTAAATTTTTATGATGGACTATGTGAAGATAAACTTCCAACGAATACTTACGCGTTATAATTATTTACTTTAGAAACAAGATAGTTTGTTGCTTATGACTTCTGACGCTAATCTCTGGAGTTAGCAGTAGGATTTGAAAAATTCTTTGGCAGCCCAATTCTTGAGCAAGATTACAGGCTATTTAGCATCACGCTATTTGTAGCGTGATGTTAAATAGCCTGTAATCTCCGCATCATTCTGTCTTTTTTCGTTTGGCTTGGGCCTATGGTTTGCATAGGCCCAAGACAAACGAAAAAAGGCAGAATGAACGCAATTACTTGTCGGGGCCGAAAATTTACGCCGATGAATTCGAGGGCAGACATAGTATTGACATGGTACAAAGTAAAATATCTTATCATTTTATAAATTACAACAACCTAATGTTTTCGTTTTTATTTTATTGGTATCTGGGGTTTAGCTAATACAAGGAAAAATAATACAAGCCACTTCATTATAAAAAGCACCAAACATTGATAAACATTTTAAATAATTAGTTTGATTAACATAATTATACAAGTTTATAATGGAAAAATATTGTTTAATCATTATACGTTATACATAATATTTACAGCATCTATCTAAGAGTTGAGCTTTAGTGATTTGGGTCACATTTTAACAGCACTGCACACAGTACAAGTCTGGCACTGGTCTCCCTCGGGAAGGCACTCTTTATGGAATGAATGCCTACAGTTGTACACCATCAAATCTGAGGCATTCGATAAGTCCCTAATAATGATCCGACCTTGGCACGCACAACACATGAAGTCATCCGTAACAGAAATACCTCGCTGCTGATTGATGATTAGCTTCTGATGTAACTCGAAGTAGTTCCGCAAAGTGATCACTTTACATGCTTCTTGGACTGATAGCTGAAGGTGATAATCACACATCATCTTTGCTAACGAGTCTTTTAAATCCTTTATTTCACATCCAGATTGTATACTTTGTATTAATATTCGCGGGTCCACATAGTTTCCTATTCTCTTGAGCAGTAACGTCACGTACTCAGGCTTGTCCACTGTCCGCTTGATGAGGTCCATCCACAATTCCTTATCATTGTGTTCTTGACAGAAATTGATAGCTTGATTTATATCCTTCAGCTGCTCTATAATAATTTGCAAAGCTTCTATCGTGTTGCCAATACGTCCCAATAGGAACACCATCTCAGGGTAAAATTCATTGTTCTGGCACACATCCAATGCTTCTTGAATTGGGTAATTATCACTGCATTTTAAAAATGGAAGAAGTTTATCCCTTGCATATTTAGCGTAAAGTCTAACTAACTTTCCGTGATACCTACCATTAGGTTCAATTTTGCTATAAGCATCTAAATACTTAAACAGCAGCATGTCATTGCTTGCAAGTTGCTTTTCTACCACCTCAACAGGTACCCTGGGCTTGTCTAGAAGTATTGATATAGCCTTCTCACAGTCGAGCGTCATTAGGTCCAGTATCTTGTCGTGTATCACGTTGTGCATGTTGTGTTTAGTGATCAGAGTGAACACGTCTTTGTGCTGGAGAGTCAAATACGTCGTCAAAGCCTTGTCGTATTTCTTCTGGTAGCAGTACAAAAGAGCCAAAGCTTCTAAATAAATATTTTTGTCTACCTCCGTGTTCAATAGATGTTCTAAGACTTCTTTGACGATGACGCCGGTCTTGTATAACGCGGGGTTCCATTCTTGAACCAATTTCAGGAATCCCTGAGAGTCCAACTTCAGATACTCATAGAATATTAACTCATATATGTGAGAACTCAACGCTTGTTCAGGTGTTTTAGGCACATACGGACTGATCGCTCGCAACTGGTTCACTTCAGCAAATTTCAATATCTGTGTCTCCCACAACACTTTATCATTTTTGCAAATCCTGGCGCACAGAATGGCCGCCTCTTCGTGTAAGTGCTCAGCCATCAGGTGGTCCAGGTACTGCACGCCGACGGTCACCACTGAGTGTTTCGACGTCTTCCCGCCCACTTCTTCGAGAACGGTAATGGCTTTTTCGAATCGACCTTGTTCTGTGAGCCATTTAACTCTATCGTCGATATCATAAGGACTAGCCACTACAATATCCTTGGGAGACACTATGAAAAATCTGTTTTCCTCTATGAGCATATCTAAATAATAGTCGTTACATGAATATTCCTCATAACCACGAATGTTGAGACTATCTGTTGATATTTCACAGAATTCACAGTCTTTATAGTCGGCAACGGTGAGCACAGGTCTTTGCGCCTTACCGGTTTCAGGGTCGCACTCCTTATGTACTCCAAGGACTACTAACTGGTCGTCTAGGGGACCTAAGCCACTGATGAAGTAGTCAGTCTGGAAAGTGTACACGGGATCGACTAAATACTCGGTGACATCTCGCGTTTGAAGTTCGATTTGACTTCGTTTTCGTATGACGCAGATTCTGATGGTGTCGACCCACCCGATCATGAGCGTTTTGGGGGCGCACCAGAGCAGGTTGCAACGATAGTCTTCTATGGACCGGTTGGGGACCTTCTCCCACTGGATGAGGCCGAGCGAGCAGCGCGCCACCAGGTCGTACACACGCACGCCCACCTCGCTGGCCCACGCCACGAAGCGCTCGTGCCACGACATGGCCTGCACGTAGCCTTCGCACTCGCACAGAACTGTGCTACGAAGGCGGTTCAGGAATGTCTTTTCGTATAATGTTAATTTGTTGTCGCCTGTAATAGAAAAAAGGAATACTTAGTAACGTAACAATGAAGGATTAAGTAACGTAAAAATTAAGGAATGCTTAGTAACGCAACTAACAATTAAGGAATACTTATGCCCGTCTTCACCAATATCGCCTATACTACCACGTATGTATGGGATCTTTAGCTTAAAAGCTCCCCCAAACTAGTCCCTAAATAAAATTTCGTTTCACCATCAATTTTACCACCTTACTAGGGGACACATGGGGCACGCCACGATTGCGGCGGCAAGTCCCCTCTTTAAGGAGTGGCTTGAGAGGTGCCACGGCGTCCTCACCTTCCGCCTGACGCAGGTCCTCACCGGACACGGCTGTTTCGGGAGGTTCCTGTTTCGCATAAGGCGGGAGGAAACGCCCGGGTGTTTCCACTGCGAAGATCGCCCTGAGGACATGGTGGAGCATACGGTGGAGGTCTGCCCGGCTTGGGCTGAGCACCGCCTTAATAATTTTTAATTTTTTTGTGTCTGTCTGTCTGTTTGTTCCGGCTAATCTCTGAAATGGCTGGACCGATTTTGACGGGACTTTCACTGGCAGATAGCTGATGTAATAAGGAGTAACTTAGGCTACCTTTATTTTAGAAATTTTATTTATTTTTATTAATATATATAACATAAAATATTATTTCATTCATATTTTGAATGAATTTAATGTTTTCGTGCTTATTTACTCTCGAGTATACATTACGAAACGTCGCGTGTTATCTGTGGTCTTATTTGTATTTGACACTTCTTTCTTTTGTAACGTCGTGACGTGAGATTTGTTTGATTGTTTACATTTGCAAAGAGTTCATTATGGTTAATCTAGTCGACATTTGTTCTATGCAAACTTCGGGAGTGTATTACTCCACTGTTCGACAATGTACATCAAAAATTAAACATGGTATGGTTTTGTCTCATTATTAATATTGTCTGTGCGGAAAGAAAATACTAAAATAAAAAGCCATTAAAAAGTTATGAGCCAACAAAGATTAGTATTTCTTGCAAATTATTAACCTAACTTTGTGCGTTTTTAAGTATTAAAAGAAGTGTAAAACCAAGTCGGTACTGACAAAGCTCAAATATCAAAAAGTTCAATAAAGTCTATTTATTGGACATTGATTTATGCAGTGGGATTTTCAAAAAACTCGATCTTCCGAAGGACTTTTCTTAATTTTTTACGCGCCTGTAATACAATAAGTGATCCTGTATCTCACTTAATAACGTTGTGCGGGTAGATTAGCGCCTAACTACTCATCACTGATACTATCTCTCTCGAACACGCCTGATAAGACAGCATGCTTTTTAACCAGGCCCACCAGTGAGTTCGAGCCAGCGACTAGATTCCCCTTAACTAGTTAACATTTTTTGTTTGATAATATAGTGAAAGTTGCGTTGTGTGGTATTTTTTTTACCAATTTTACGTTACGTTACATTCTAATTTATGTTAAATTTTTCCAATAAATACAACACTGAAGATTTATTTAACCTAGTTATATCTCCGAAAAAAGCAAGTTTCATTAAAAATTTCGAAGTAATTTGATCGTTTCCGATATATTTTTGGTCTACGGCTGTTATTTACGCCGAATATAGTAGAAACATTTTCTAAATTTTCAACAAATTCTAATATATCACTATCCACGTTCGTTGCTTGAGAGATCACATACGTACGTGCCGGTTTATGGGTCCACATTTCGACCACCTAAATTTAGAGGACCGTTTAACTGACCCCTTACTGTTGGTGAAACAGAAACCACCTTCTAACAGCCCCCCAACCATTCAGGGATCCCTTAATGTTAGTGGATGTCGGTGAAAACGGGCATTAGTAACGTAACAATTAAGGAAAACTTAATAACGTAACAATTAAGGAATACTTAGTAACGTAACAATTAAAGGATACTTAGTAAAATAAAAATTAAAGGATACTTAGTAACGTAACAATTAAAGGATACTTAGTAACGTAACAATTAAAAATAACGTAACAATTAAGGGATACTTAGTAACGTAACAATTAAAGGATACTTAGTAACGTAACAATTAAGGAATACTTAGTAACGTAACAATTAAGTAGTGTCTAGTTACATCATGCCTTGTTTCCCCGAAGGGTTGGGCAGAGGTGTAACTGTAGTAAACCCACACTTCCCCAGTTATCTTTAAGTCCCATGTAATAGGGGGCCTATTGCCATAACCCGGCATAAATCCAAAATTCCGGGCTGCTACTGAGACAATCCAGATAGAAAAAGCCAGTAACACTTTGGCTGACCTGGCAATCGGACTCGAGACCTTATGCTCAGTAGTAGCGCTAGTGCGCGCAGCGTCTACTTGTCTTGTACAAAGGTGCTCTGTATCGAAACACTCTGTTGATTCATCTGCTCCCTTGAAACTAAAGACCCATTCATCATACTGAAGTTATCCTGAGAAACCACAATACGATAGCCGCTATGTGGCCTTTGGGACTAATATGAGCAAAAAGCGAGGTGGAATTTCTATCCATAGTTGAACATATACCTTAATAACGTAGGTATGTATGTTGTACGTAGGTATTTCAGGATTTTCACATTATGTTATCTACTTATTGTAATAGCACGTTTAGCAATGAATCACAAGAGTGATTAATTTTCTACAACTCCTGGCCTCATTCGGTTTACACAAACATTACAAACTACTCATTATGGACAGAGACATGCCAATGCCGAAACATTTACGCCATAACTTTGTAGGCCCAGGCAAAGGTGGACATTTGAGTCTGTAGCCACCATTACAATCTGTTTAGCTTTTTCAGCCACCACACATGTTTTAGCCACACGAAAAGACAAGAAATTAAATAATAATGAATAAAACCCAATTAGATAAAATCATACATCATACATATACATGTGTTTCAAAAATATTTTATTTAAAATGTTTTTGGTCCACGATACATTTATATTTCAACCAACTTTAAAAAAAGGACGAGGTTCTAAATTCAGTTTTTTTTTTTAAGTTTGTATTGCAGAAATTCCTCTCCATCGATTTTATTGACCGTTAGCCCGGGAAAATAAGATAATATTTTGCGAAAACAAAACCTTCAGAAAGTTACTCACTGGGATTATCTTTAGGAGGTTAGTCAATAGAAATATTGTGTGAAAAGTCCATTGGGATACGATTGCGAAAAAAAATTGCAGTCAAAATTCCCGAAAAACAGTTTATGGAAAAATTGTAAAGCATGAGTCCCTATTTATAATATGTCAATTTATGCAGAATAGTGATATGATTCCTCATTCTACTTTTGCACTAGCAGGACAGTTTGTTAGTCTCAAGACACTGGCCACCAAAACTGACAGTCAAAATACGGATTTTTTTACTTCGAATTTGAGTAAAACTGCACTTATTGCTTTTGTGGAGGAACTGTATTGCAGATTTTTTGAAAATATCCTTCATATAGAAACGCAAGATTTGAAAATAATGGATGCAGAACCGAGCACCATTAGCTGTACAGTGCACAATAAAACCAACGTGTGTTGAAAACGAAAGAATGTTCTCTTTGTCTGGTCGCATGGTTACAAAAATCACACTCAAATTGCTTTTTGTATTGCTACATCTGGCACAAAATGAATGCAATTCTAATTTTATTCTGAGAAGTCTGGAAGCCCCAGGACGTATCTTGAGGACTGCTGGTCCGTCTGAGATAAATCTTGTTTGCAATTGGACGTAGTTACACAAAAAGGATCCAATACACATGAAGTTTGTTCGTTCACGTGCTTTGGATTTGTATTGATAAAAAATATCTGATGTAGTCCATAGATGTGGCTTGGTATCTAGTAGTTGTAGATATGTTTAAAATTGTATTTTGTCACATGGATCTTTTGTGGTTTCTGAAGATGTGTTTTGATACTTTTTGCATAACTATGTCCAATTATTTTGTGTAAAATTCAATCTTACTTTAATGTTATTCTACTAATATTATAAATGTGAAAAGTTTGTATGTTTAGATGTTTGTTATTCAATCACCCAAAAATGACTGAACGGATTTGGATGAAATTTGGCACACAGGTTTCTAATTTGGAATAACAGTTAGGATACTTTTGTATCCCAATAGTATATTCCTGTGGGATAATTTTCTACCTCCACGCAGGCGAAGCCGCTGGCAAAAGCTAGTAAGGTATAAACTTGACTTAACATAAATTGATGAAAATCCAATTGTGATCAAAACAGAAAAAACTGAGTCAATAATTTTTACAGACAGAAGATATCATAATGAACTTTTGCACACAATATTCCTAAAGCCTATTAAAAATATTGTGTGAATACATGTTAATCCCAGTGATAAATCTTAAAAAAAAGATTTATTTAGTATATTTACATTTAACTTAACTTGCTTTTCTGGGCTGTAAGACTAGGTTATGCCCGCAGCATGCCAGAAATTATCCCACAGAGACTTACTAAAATTATAAGAAAGCTACTTTTTAGGTTGTGTTATCAATTTTGCTTTATTAATTCACCTGTCAAAAATCTCCTTCCAGAGCCAGACTTGAAATAACAAGGATCTAAGGCGATAGATTTGATCACCCTGCCCAGTGTGAGGTTGTGAGTGTTATCGTCCGTGTACAGCCCGTACACCAGCACCTTGCCGTCGTCTGAGCAGCTGGCGATGTAGTCCCCATTCAGATCCACCGAGATTCTGTTCACAGCTATTGCATGAGCCTGCAGCTCCTTGTTCTTCCCATCTTGCGAAATCGGGACTGTGTTCCCTTCATGGTCCAAAAGATGTATCACCCCCCATTGTGTTCCTAGACATATAAACTTGGTATGGACACAAATACAACTCACTGCGTCTTTCAACAAGATATTTTGAACATCGTTCTCCAGTCTATCGTACTTTAGTTTGGGCTCCTCGTCGGGAGGCAAGCTGTCACAGCTTTCAAAATTCACAGCCATGACTGCTTATTTTTGTCCTGAATAACAGGTTTAGTCACATAGTAAATTTTATAATTCTGGATTTTCCTTCCTTGTTTTACAATACGAATAATTTATGAATGAAATTGTGATTTTTATTGTGACTTCTGTCACAAAGTGACAACTGTCACATCACATCATTCAAGTGACTTTTATTAAAAGGTATTGCCATTCCATTCGCCAAAGCCAACTTTAAAATCAAATGATCATCTAGTGTTCGCCCAGCGGTAGAAATTCGACATGAACACGAATTCGATAGCTAAGGTCTAACAAGGGGTAGTGATGAAGGCAATACGTGCTTTTGTTTGTGTTAGGAATTCTTTCGATTTTAGTGAACTTCAATCGAAACTATTCTTTATGTTTTTGTAGCATAAGGTAAAGTCCGAAAACATATATATCTAAGTAGATAATATTATAGCCAATATGCTAATAACAGTATTAGCCAACCCAGCACAATCCTTACCTGACCACATTGCCAACAAACTGTCATCAATTGTTAGCTATATTAATAATGTTCCATCCCCAGACATTCGTTCAATGGAACGTGAGGGGTATTAGTATTCACAGGAAACCTGACCTGATCTTTCTAGTTAATAAATTCAAACCATCAATCTGTAGCATTGCTGAGACATGGCTTCGCTCTGTTATTAATTTCAGGATCCCGTGCTTCAGTAGTGTCCCTATGACAGATTAGATGGATATGGAGGATGTGCTTTGTTCATTAATAACAAGGTACCCAATTCCTGTACTCTTTGTTGGTGACAAGTTAAGGGTGAGGATATAAATATCTTTAGTTTTTTTATTGCACACCCTCAATCGAAGATCTTATTACAAATTCAAGGTCCATTACTTATAATGGGTGATTTTAATGGCCATAATTATAAATGGGGATCAGAAATCTACGACAATTTTGGTATGGGCGCAGTGGATATATTAGATGAACTCAACCTATGTGTGATCAATGACGGCAGATCTACACGTAGATCTGCACCAGGAGAGATTAACAGCTGTTTTGATTTGACATTCTGTTCAGCTAATAAAGCTAGCCTTTTTAATTGGAGTCGTTTGAACCTGACCTATGGGAGTGATCACTATCACATCGTGGTTGAAATCCCTTCCCAGTCTACTCCTGAAAAATCATCCCCGCCTTTGTTAAAATACCAGCTCAACTCAGTGGATTGGGACCTTTACTCAAAGATCTTAGACTTACGCGTCTCTTCCCTTCCACCAATGAATCCCGAGTCCACACACGACTGCTTTTCCTCATTTTCCAATACAATATCCTCCACAATAGATGATGGCTTCCCTCCAAAAAACCGCCAACGGGCAAAATTCCGTCCCCGCCATGGTGGGATAGGGACTGCTCTGCCGCGATCAGGGCCAGGAATAAGGCTGAAATGAATTTCAACTCCGACATGAACCTGGAAAACATCATTGCTTTTCAGCATATCTTACCATAAGTCCAAGTAATTACAAAAATAAGAAAAGAGAAGGCTGGTAGAAATACTGTAGCTCACTGAGTCCATCCACTCCAGCTTCAGTTGTGTGGCGTAAATTGAAATCCTTCAGAAATAGTTCGAAGCCCCCCTCTGAGTGCACATTGTCTGCGGAACTGGGTAACCAATTTTTTTCTAAGCTCGCTCCAGAGTATGTTGGACGTAATGATGAGTGTGTCACTTCGAACTCTCAGATGATTTTAGATGAGCCTCTAGACGGGCCATTCACTCTTGTTGAAGTGAACTCAAATCTGTCCTCGCCCATGTGAGGGATTCTGCTCCTGGAGTGGATGGATTCCCTTACTCCTTCATTTCTAAAGTTGGTGACAAGACCCATAAATATTACTTGGACTTAGTCAACTATTGTTTTACTTCCGGTTATATTCCTCCTGATTGGAAGGATCAAGTCATAGTCCCCATATTAAAACCTAGTAAAGATCCTAGTGATCATTTTTCATACAAACCAATTGCTCTATCGTCCATAGCATTTGATTAAAAATCGCCTAGAATGGTTTGCAAAAAACAGGAATCTGCTCCCAGCGACTCAATTCGGCTTTAGGAAAGGTCTGGGTACAGCTGCTAGTGTGGGTACCCTCATATCAGTGATCCGGTTGAGCCTTAGTTGAAATGACTCTGTGGTAGCATCTCAGCTGCCTATGATTCTGTCCTCCTCCCAGGTCTTAGGCAGAAAATGCAAGAGCTGAGAATTCCGGCTTGGATTCGGAGAATCATTTGCAGTACCTATTTTTTCAGATCGCAGTGTTTAACTCAAGATTCCCGGGGAAAGCTTTGAGCCAAGGTTGGTTTGGAGAGGTCTTCCTTAATAATATCTAAACCTCGGATCTTCCTTCTTGTCTAAATTTTAATTCTGAAGTACTTCAATATGCTGACGATATTGCATTATTGATACGTGGCAGTTCTATCGAAGACGCCATTCATTCCATGAATATCTCTTTGTCCTCATTAAAGCAATGGCTCTTAGGTTACAGGTTGTCTTAAACTGATCCAAAGAGTACCGCAGTTGTTTTTACACGTAGACGCCTTATCCCCCAGGTTAACATTAATATTGCAGGTCAAACTATCCCAATTGAGGAGAAAGCCAGGTTTCTGGGGGTTACCCTGGATTACAAATTGTCGGGAGCGGACTACATAAATAATACAGTTAAAGAATGTGAGCGCTGGGTTTCGGTCCTCAAGGCTTTGGTAGGTGTCTGGTAGAGTGCTTACCCATACACCTTAAAACTAGTCTACAATGCATTGGTCAGAAGCTGAGCCATGTAACAAAGAAGCCTTGCGTAGACTGGACTCTGTCCAGGCCAAATGTCTGAGGATTGTTATTGATGCTATGAAATCCTCCCCGATAAATGTTCTCCAGGTGGAATGTGCAGAACTTCCACTGAACCTTCGTGAGCATCGCCGTGTCCTCGTGGAGGTGATCGGCGGCGGCGATCTCTCGCGTCCGACCCTGGTCCAGGCCATGGTACGGAGCGAGAGGGCATGGCTAGCAGTCGCCTCCTTCAGCGAAGCAGTTATGCTCGCAAAGAGGGAGGCGGCGCACGTGAGGGAGATGCAGTACATGCGCCCTCACAGCCGTGGCCTTCGCAGGAGACGCCCTGGGCGTCGGGAATCCCAGGCTGTTTCCCGGCCACCGTAGGCGCGGGCTTGCGGACGGCGAGTAATGGGTAGCTCGCTGTCCGGTAAGGACCAAGCCCGGGTCGGCGGCGCGTTGTGTTCCACGCGCGCCTCAAAGAGATGTCATCAGCAACTGATGGGGCCCCAAGAGCCGATGCCTGCCAGGGGTGCGGGTTGTTCGAAAGAGATACCGCCGCCCCTGGCACACAGGCAACTGAGGGAACACGGGTGGGTTTTAGTCAGTAAAAGTCTGACACGCCCTCCCGCTCCGCCCAGAGCGGAAGAAGTTATTTGATGATTTCCCACCCAAAAAAAAAAAAAACCTTCGTAGACAATACTTAGCGGATCGTTTCTTGTCAAAAGTTTTCTCCCTTTCGTCCCATCCTTTAGGCCCCATTTTGGAACAAATTTACCTCTCTCTTAATGCGTCTTCCTACTGGAATAATAAATCTCTTCCATTGATGAATAGGTACAGAGAGCTTAAAGACCTCTCCTCTCCTGTTTGCCAATACCCGTCCCTTCCGGTCTTTTCTTCCGCGTATATGGTGGTTCATTTTAGGCTAAAGGTCGTTTTGGGACTTGATATCTCCAAAAACTTCGAGGACGTAAAAGGCGAATTGATCGGGCCATTACAAGACACTGGGAGGGTTGGAATTTGTTTTATACGGACGCATCCAAATTGTCTTCAAAAGGATGTAGGTACAGGTGTTTCAACATCTTTTAAAAATTCCAAAATCGCTCTTTTATTCCAATGTCCACCAGAAGCCTTAGTATTTACTGATGAATGCATCGGTATCCTAGAAGCCATCATTTTCATTTTAACCCATAACATTATAAATTCAGTCATTTTCTCAAATTCTCGCAGTAGCAAAAAAAATCAAAATCAAAAGTGATTTATTCAAATTAGGCTGAGAATCAGCACTTTTCTAATGTCGAAATTACATAAGACAGTCCCCCAAAACGCTGTTTCATTCAAGCTAAATTCACAGCAAAATAATATTTGATATTCTTATTTTATTATTCACTTGTTCGAAAAACGGTTTTAACATTGAAATAGCTTGGGTTCCCAGTCACTCGGGTATAGGTGGCAACGAGTGCGCCGACTCATAGCTTTTGCTACATCTAACCCGGCGGATCGAAAACACTACATGGTGCATAGTTATGACTTACGGACTGATACCAAACATAAGCAGTACAACTCGTGGTCAGCACTCTGGCAGGTAAGTTCGAAACTCAAGGGGGCGTACTACGCCAGTATTTAACCCTGCATCCAGCGGAAACCTTGGATTTTTAAATGTCCCGAACTGTCCAAAAGAACTTTTGCAACTCTGTGTAGACTGAGACTTGGTCACTGCTTTAATCCAGTATTCCTAAATAAGATATCCATATTTTTCTCTTGTCCATTAAATTCTCAACCCTTTGACTTGTATCGTAAGCTTTCCAAACTTAAAATCCCCTCCCTACTAACTTCCATTCCGTCTTGATTAACATTTCCCCTAAACTCATTAAAACCTTGTCTATTTTTTAAAAGCTAATGAAATCAAAATGTAGTTTGGTGTGTATTAATAAAAACTTTGTAAATATTCTATGTAGATTTGTGGTGTTGTATAAGTACCTATATTTTAACAAAAAAGTGTGTTTACTAACAAAAATTGTCTTGTCGTTTCAGCTACTATCTTATTACTAAATAACTACCACGAAGTGCAAAGTTCGACGGCTCACCATACTGCGTTGCCGTCACCACTTGACCCTGGTAGAGTAGTCGGCATCGGCTCGGTTGCCGAACAAGGAAAAAATAAAAAACTTTAGCTAACTTAGATTTATTACAAATAGTGCTTCTGGTTAGAGTCGCCACCTAACCAAATAAGAAGACCAAATTTGTGGTGTATACAAGTTTTACGTGGTGTAAATAGGCTTTAACATTGAGTTAGCATTGTTAGACCGTTCACGAGCTTTCAGTGTCACTACATATTATAAAACAAAGTCCTCCGCCGCGTCGGTCTGTCTGTTCGCGATAAACTCAAAAACGACTGCACCCATTTTCACGCAGTTTTTACCAATGGATAGAGTGGTTCTTGAGGAAGGTTTTAGTATATAATTTGCTAAGGTTTTGTGTAAATTGGTTGAAATACGAGGATTATTGTTGAATATGTCGGTTAAAATCATGCAAGCTGGAATCTTTACTGGCGTGCGCCGCGTAAACCAATAGAGTTATGTGAAAACCACAGAAAAAAAAACCAGTAGAAGTCGTATAACGCTTCATTAGTATCGGAACCAGCGTACCCAAACTCAAACGAATACGTTAATTGTATTTCGTAACACTAAGAAAACTTTGGTCCGATTGGTAGTTTAATATTGAATGAAAGTAGAAAATATGTCACTCGTCGCATAATTTATAATAAACCACAAAAAAAATGACTATAGAGTTGTCTACTCTTTTTACATATTTATTACTTTTTCCGTTTAAAGCGCACACGGAATAGTTTAATGAGCAAGTTGCGCTACTCGCCGCTAGATGTCACTATAAGAAACGCATTCAATTTAAAGTTGTATTTCGCTACTGATAAGATTTATATTTGCGTAACGAGGTCATTACTATTCGTACTCCTCTAGAGATGTACCACTGTCGTTGACTTATTTATCGTCATTCCGTTATATTTTCAAACAAAATTTATGCTCAAGAGCTAGAATCGATAAATATTATTATGTTTGAAATCAAGTGTTTATATATATTTATTCTAATACTTACGATTTACAGAAAGTATAATTAAGAATTGTTATGTTATACCACTAATTCGATTTTGAAAATTATTTTATTGATAGAAAGATACATCCTGTGGTGTTTCTTTCTATTTTATGCGATAGATATTATACTATGCGATTAGATAATACGGGTACTCTACTTCCTACTGACATTGGAAGCCTACGCTTTCGCCTGCGGATACACTCGTATTATGTTTAGCTTGACTATCTCCGTAACGGACTTTGATTAAATTTGGTATATTAGATATATCTTAGATGTCAGACTAACACATATGCCACTTTATACTTAAAAAAGAAGGAGGTTCTATGTTCATTTGTAATTATTTTTCGCATGGTTGAAACTTAAGTAGAATTAAAAAGCAAAAGGTACGACCAATTCGATTACTAAAACTACAGAAACAAACCGCACGCAAGGTCAATTTTTTTCCTATATATCATAGGACCCAGAGAACATTGTAAGTTTAAAATATCGATAACTCATTATCGATAACGGTAATCTCTTATTGAGTAACTGACTGTGACGTGTACATAGTTGGAATCGTCGCGAACAATATGTTTGAGTTTAAAAGAAAGTAGACTTTAAATTAGATACCAAAAAGACAACTTTTACTTGTCTTATTTAATAAAATATTTTAATAAAATATTGTTTTTCAAATTTTTATCGAAATAAAATCAATTATGATTTACCGATGGTATGATATATCTCCATTTGATACATTTTTAGTTCTGCTATCATTTTTACACAGTAAAACAGCACAACAAGGCATCTGTATTTTTTTGTCAAGTTCTTTTCTCCGTGGCGGTTCACAGTGGAACGAATGTATGGGAGCGGTTGGACGTAGACATGTCCGAAAAATAAGAGTAAAATTATGACAAACTAATGATGCCATCTTATTCGATTACTTAATGCCTTCATAAATTGTGGTGATGAATTTCTTCATAACTCCCATATTTCGGGAGTAATTTGAGAAAATGTGAAATTTTACTATGAAAATGAGTGTATCGAGCTCTCTCCCTCCTGATTCCGGGCTTGTTTCAAGTAGCGGTCTCTAATATCGTAATGCTATTACTAAGAGCTATATTTAATACTAAGACACATAGTGCGCCAAATGTGCACTTTCTGGGATAAAAGGAAATGAAAATTTAAAAAAAAAAACGTTTTTTCCCCATTTGTATTTACTTTAAACCGCAGACAGACTTATTAAGAGGTCTATAAATATATTATATATATATACAGAAATATATATTAACAAAAATATTCACAAGAACTGATGAGAGTATGACTTTTAAGTAAGTTGATAATAAATTACCTAGTTTCATTAAAAGTACAATAAATAATTAAGATGTAAGCTCTAATTTACTAAGTTACACATTTTAAAACAATAACATCATTTAATTATCTTCGTCATCATCATCATCATCAATTAATTCAAATTCAGAATCGATGTCCGCTAAATCATTTATGTTAACAAATTCGATATCACTTTTCTCAGAATCCGTAAGCTCATAAAATTCCTTAAAAGAAGATTTTTTTACAAACTTATTTCCTTTTGGACGGATACTTGTAACAAGTGGATCAGAAGACAGTAAAAGATTGTGCATAATATCTTCATTGCATGAGATACTGCTATGCTTTCGAGAATGCCCCTCTCTATATTTTCTAAAATCTTTATTTCTAGCCTCAGATGCCTCTTCGGATAGAAAACCAATGGGCACAATTGACATGTTCTGAACTATGTCTGGCCCATGCATTAAAATTTTATGAAGTGAAGAAGGCATATAATACCATGGGTATAACTCCACGTAAAGCTTAGCAGTATCAAAGCAGAACTCTCGGAATTTAGTTACGTTGATCTTCTCTCCTGATGAAATACACTGCAAGATCACACAGATTTTTCTTAAAAGCATAGCATCTATTCCGGTCAGTTCAGCAGATTTAGTGTAGTTTTCAAAAAATCTCCTTGCCGAGTTGCCATTGTTGGTGGATCCACTGCCTTGTTTCACAACATCGAGAAGTAAGCCCGTTTCTCTTCTTACAGCCTCTTGAACTCTTTTCTTCCTGTCATCAACTTGCCTTTTTGCTATATCACCCCTTACTTGCCATGATTTTATGTCTAATTTGTAGGAAATGTGTAATAAGCATTCCATTGAGCGAATCCAAGCGTGAAGGGTGCTTAAGCTATATTTATACATGTCCTCGTTTGCGTGTTTATCTTTGATTAACTCTAAATTATTCATTTCTTTAGGACAAGCCTTGCATATGTCACACACTGAAGCTGCTGTATTGGATATAATGGAATGAATTTTACCATCAATCATTGTCAACAGCAGTTGGTGTTTGACACTAATTCCATCAGTGATGGTGGATGGAGTTAAGGCTTCAATCTCTGCTTCGATTTCAGCCATCTCTCTCTGCACATTTTCTTTGGTTTCCTTTATAAACTTAAACAATATTGGCCGGCAAAATGAAGTGGAAGATGGTCGCTCGTTTTCCCAAATTGTTACACCTTTTGAGACGAGCCGCAGTGGTACAAGACTAATCATAAAATTACTAGCAAGATCGATTTGCTCATCTTCACTCGTCCTTTGATGATAAATGCTTTGGCTAGATGATCCGTCAAAACCCCATTTGCTGGTCAATACGAGCTGTTGATTGGGATCAACAGGGGTTTCTAACGACCTAATAAGTCTTCTTGAGGTTAAATCCATCAAGGCTTGTAATTTGATTTTTGCAGAGCTCTCTGTAACTGTGAGATCTTCTTTGGCCGGATAGCACTTAATTTTTTCTTTAACCAACATGTAGTAACTCGGGTATTGAAGAGCTCCTTCTTGAGTGTTGAAATCCCGAAGAGTGTTATAGCGCCATTTCGATAAGTTCATCGATACATAAAGAGCCAATGCCTTCAAAGGGGATATTTCCCGTACCTGAATTGATTTACCTTCAATGAAGGCTTTGATTTTTGAGGCCTCTTCTGGATTCTCCGTCAAGTATTTCATAACATAAGCTGTATCGCTTTGTCCTGCCTTTTGAAGCGCCCTTTCGGCCGAAAACATAATTTCAGCGCTGCTACTGCTGCATGAAAGACTATCTTCAGTGCGTCTTCTTTTTTGCCGGTTACTAAGGTCCTCAAAAGATTTACGAGGACTAGGATGTGTACAAGTTGAAGCATCAGATTTAGCAGGAGAAATTATGGGCTCGATGACGTCACTTATATTTTCTGTAGAAGGTTCCATATTTTCATTCTGTAATTCCGGCCATTGAATTGCAGCCTGTAGCCAAATCTCATGTTTCTTCCGAAACTTATCTGTGCTTCTTCCAGACTGTGTCCATTTTGCATAAATGCGGTAGCAAAATCGACGACACCAGTCTTTTAAACTTGTTTCAGCACTTTCACATAACTGAACACAACTGTTATCTTTTAAAACACTGAACAAATAGTTAAAGTCGCGTAAATCTTTATGTGCGCGTGCGCATAAAGCAACGTGAATATCAAGATTTGTATTAAAATTTGGAAAATACATTGCGAGATTAGCTTGGATACAACGAGGTGTAAACCAACACTGATTTTAAAGTTACTAATAGTGACCTATTTATATAAAATCCAGGTATCCCAGGTATCCTTTGTTAAATATTGCAAGGTAATTAGTTATTGTGATAATTAGTAAATGATGCATGCTAAATTAGTGTATTAAGAGCCATTTAGTAATTAAATAATAGCAATGTTCTTATCAGTAATCATTAGTGCATCAGTTTTATATGTAAACCTTAAGTCCCTAATTATATATCCTAATTAGCTTATATCTTCTCTAATTGGCTGCTCAGAAATGTTATTGTAATAAGGTAAACCTTTAGAAAAACGGTTTTAATCAACAAAATAAACAAAAAATAAAAAAATTGTGTTATAAAATAAACATCACTCTTTATCCCAGAAAGTGCACATTTGGCGCACTATGTGTCTTAGTATTAAATATAGCTCTTAGTATTAGCATTATGATATTAGAGACCGCTACTTGAAACAAGCCCGGAATCAGGAGGGAGAGAGCTCGATACACTCATTTTCATAGTAAAATTTCACATTTTCTCAAATTACTCCCGAAATATGGGAGTTATGAAGAAATTCATCACCACAAGTTATGAAGGCATTAAGTAATCGAATAAGATGGCATCATTAGTTTGGCATAATTTTACTCTTTTTTTTCGGACATGTCTACGTCCAACCGCTCCCATACATTCGTTCCACTGTGCGGTTGTAACAAGCCTGATGTGCGTGGTGTGTGCGCGGAAGCAGACCTATGCAAAACTCCACAAAGCTTGGGGTACGCGGGCCCCGCCTACTTGCGACTTCTACTGGTTTTTTTTCTGTGAAAGAACCCATATTGTGGTTTTATTGGATTTAGTTTAGATGTAAGTTTAGCTACTTATTTAAAGCTTCCTCTCTCCTACTATTTTTTGCTGTGCCCGACAGGGTTATGATCACTATTATGATCGCCATTAGGATCACTATTTTTTTAACCCTTACCACCTAAGTACACATTGTGGAATGCAAATAAAATTTGAGTACTGAGTATTGAGTATTAATAAACCAATTTGGCCTAGTACAAACTCCATCAACTTTTATGCCTTCTTGATTTTGTTGACATGGTTCACAAAGTTAAAGATAGGTTTCTATATCCTTACGTGTTAAGTTTTTGTAGGAAAAGATTCCCTGATCGGATGACGCAATATCGTTTCCTGGCTCCGCTATCCCCGCTGTACTTACAAGCATCAAGAATGTAATACATTTCCGATTGCTATTTAGGAAATGCATAGATTTCCTAGGAAAAGTGCATATTCCAAAATATATCGTAGATTTCTTATCTATTTTCAGATTTACATAGATGACCTTTGTAGAATGTCAATACCAGCTTGTAAGATCTATACATATGCAGATGACACGGCGATTCTGGTTGATGGGCCCTCTTGGGAAGATGTGAAACGTAAGGCAGAATTTGCACTGGCTTCAGTGATGAACTGGCTTGACCTAAACTTGCTGACTTTAAATCTAAAAAAAACTTATTTCTTAACCTTTGCGATCCGGTCCAACACCAAACCTACAAATAGTTTCACGATAACGGCTCACTCATGCCAGAATCAGTCAGTATCGTGTTCATGCGCTTCCATTTCCAGAGCTGATAGTGTTAAATACTTGGGTGTATATATAGACGATGGACTGAAATGGGATAAACAACTCGATACTCTAACTTCTCGAA
This sequence comes from Polymixis lichenea, assembly GCA_949091785.1. Taxonomy (NCBI): domain Eukaryota; kingdom Metazoa; phylum Arthropoda; class Insecta; order Lepidoptera; family Noctuidae; genus Polymixis; species Polymixis lichenea. Next base: position 25,138,987 of record OX420936.1, on the reverse strand, counting down.
TACTTCGTCTTATTCACATCTTCAAATCACTCCGAGAATCAGCCAGTATTGACATTCTAAAAATGGTGTACTTTACGTTATGCCAATCTATTATTGGATACTGTGTGACTGTATGGGGTGGGGCAGCGAAGACTTACCTTCTGAGAGCAGAAAGGTCTCAAAGGGCTGTACTTAAAGTTATGTTAAGGAAACCCTACAGATACCCTACAGCGCAACTTTACGCTGATTGCAAAGTACTGACGGTTCGGCAGCTCTTTATTCTCCAATCTGTCCTAAGGATACATGCCCGATTACCTCCATCTGATCCAAGAAAGCGTACATATGTTCCCCCAGGTATACAGTATAAAACCTCATTTGCAAGACGTCAGTACTACGTCTTAAGCCATCATGTCTTTAAAAATATACAGAAAGAACTAGACGTAATAGACCTAAATAAGTTTAATGCCAAATCTAAAACTACTGACTGGCTCATACAGCAGGACTATATTAAAACAGAATCTTTACTATCATACATCGCTTGACATAAAAAACAACACATGCATACATACACACATACTTACACACACATACATTCACACTCCCTCCCCCTTCTCACGCACACGCATACACACACCTCAACACTCTCACATATTTGATTATTTGATTAATACTAGTTAATTAATATACATTATAATGGTGAATCGTCACACTTTCACTCTTTGAACATCAGTTTAAATAAATTCAAGTATCGGCCGATCACTGTCTCTTAAGATACAGGTCTCCTAGTTTAAGAGGCAGGGTTCATTGTTGTTTTGTATGCATAGACTGTAGATTTAAATGCTGTTGTATTTCTAGCACATTAGTTTGAACTGTGTCTGTGTGTATTATTTGGATAAATAAACAATTTTATTATTATTATTATTATTTTAGGAATTGTACACATTTTCTAAGAATTGTATACAATGACGGATTACACAGTTTTCCGTTAACATATATACTACTTACTTAGTACTTTTTTAACTTTTGAAATTTTTTGGGTGTTATATCGGCAAAATTTACAAACGCTATGAGATTGACGGCTTCGCGCTAAGCGTCCCTTCCTAATTAGAAAAGGACGCATGCTGGTGAGAGAAAGAGACAGGTATAAAACGATGGATAATTCGGTAAGTTTCCATAGATATCAATATAAAGGCAGATTTACATCATTTCTTCCCCTAGCAACACTGCTTGTTTTAGACGCTGACGACGACGACTAACTGATTGTTTTAGAAAACACATAATATGAAAATATCGAGGGTTCAGTCAATTAACCAGTAGGTTGGTACCGCGGCTACTGCCGTTTTAGAAATAAATGATTGATGTTGGCTGAATATGATATCTTTCAAGAAAGCGGACATTAAATAAAAAAAAATTACCGCGCTTTAAAAAATTAAACGGAATAAGTAGGTACCTCTGTATAAATTGCTCGAAGAAGTATTAAAAATGGAGATAAATTATAATATGCGATTTGATTCCAAAAGGTATGAGCAGCATTTGTCTCCTTTTGGGAATAAAGTACTATCAGCACTCATGAAGCAATGGGATAAAGGTAAAAACATGATGTTGTTTACTCAAGTAGTACAATAGCAGATTCCATTAAATCACATACCTATCACCATGCAGTCTTGGTTAATAAATACAACTAAATATTGCTTTTTCTTTTTAGCACGTCTTCCAAATAACAATGATGATCAGCATATTCAACATCGTCAGTTTCCCGCTCAAAATAAAAGGGTGCTAACGTGAGTATCAGCAGAATATTGTACCTATGTAACTATCTAAGACTTTCTACTTGAAATGTGGCGTACGGCTGAGACGTGAAGCGTCCAGAAATGTGTGTCTAAAATGCGCATTAAACTATCCAATTTGTAGAAACTCTAACTAGGAACACTCTAATTAGGAAATTGGAAAGCTAGTGATCACACTGGACTAAATCGAATTGTAAATCGGACAGATGACTCTTATGCGCTTATGAAGTAGAAGTAGTGCGCTTGGGACCTTGGAATCTCACTAAGTCGAATCCAACCTGTTCTGTCTGTGATTACATCTTCCGATTTCCTAATTACATTTCTTACAAATTGCAACTGTAATACGCATTTAAGACAAATATACATATTTTAAACTACCTTGTATGCTAATATATAACGAATATTGTTTTTAGATTTATTGATAATACAGTTATACGTTCACCGTTCACGCTGCCACCGCCATTAATTCTATCTACTCCTTGCGAACAAATATTTCTGGAAGAAAAATCATTTAATTTAACAGAAAAATGTGTACCAAAAATACCTAAGTCTGTAGAATTAACCAACACAGTACCAAAACATAATGATTTCCATCATCCAGCCATCGCCGCTAATAAGAATCTAGCGTATAATTTTTATAACAAAAACTCTAATGATGATACGCCATTTATGGAAGAAACGCACACTACAAATACAAATACACGCACAAATACGAATAAAAATAAAAGTGGAGACATTAATCATTGGGACGATATGCTAGATTCTGAATTGTTTGATAATATGACTGCGAATGAAGAAGAAAATAAAGACACTACCGTAGGTAAAATATTTGACAGTAGGTTTCCCAATAAAAATATTTCAATAACTAAAAACACACCTAGTGGAAATAACATTACTAAAGGTGAAAAATGTAACAATAAAAACATAACTGAACCTAAGGCAAAAAAAGTTAAAACTGACAGTAATGTAAGAGAAAATAAACAAAAATTAAAGGAATCTGATAAGCTACCAAACAAAAATAATAACTTTCGTAAACAAAAGTATACAAAGACTGTTAAAAACTGGCTCAATAATGTTGACCAGCATCATCCAGTTGACGAAGACTTAGGTAATATTGTAAGTACGAACGATATTGCACCAAATACAACTAGAGATAAAGGTAAATCCCATGTAGAAAACAATGATCAAAATGAAACTTTTAACAAAACAACAATATCGCATTGTAAGAAAATTGTTACTGACAAAACATTAAAGACTACCAAGAAAGTAGTCCAAGCACAATTAGCAAATAAAGATGGTGTCATGAAGTTCAGTAAACCTAAAGGAAATGGCGAAGAAACCAAGAAATGTGCAGATGTTCTAGAAAATAAAGCAAAAGATGGTAAAGTAAAAAAGGTGAAAAAGTTCGTTGCTCCTATTATATCTCAGATACCTGTTAAAGATGTGATGTACGAAATAATAATGATTGATGAAGATAATATTGAGAACAACCGAGAAAGTCTTCGTCAGATAGAGAATCGTGAAATTATTGTTGTACTAATTTATAGGTAAGTCTAAATGTTACGTGTCCCCAAATAACTTCAGTATTAATGAGACGTGGGTATTTAGAATTGTTAATTAATCTTTTGTTTCACTAAACGCGTCAATAGCGTAAGCTGAGCGCATTATCATTGACTTTTCAAGTTGCTTTCAGTACCCAGGTGTTATCTTGATTTATTTACTTGAATGTTACTGAATTTACAATAGTCGCGCTTGTGTTTTGTAGCAATGGTTTCTGTCAGCTTAATAGTCATCACACTGACGGCACGTGCGCTCCTGATGGCGTCATCATCAATAATGACGATATGTACTACTGTTTCAAGAGTGCTAGCCAGAAGCTCAAGTAAGTTAAGATCTACTCATTTCAAAATATAGGCTAGAGCCTAGAAATAAATTACTTTTTGTATTTCAGCTATAGAATTATAATACTCATCATCATCGGCCCAGTCTTCTCCCAACTATGTTGAGGTCGGCTTCTTGGGCTCTATAACCTAGTTACTGGGTAACACGATAACTCTTGGTAAGGCTGGTAGTCAGACTTTCGGGGTTCTGACTGCTCGTAACGATGCTTAAAGATCTACAAATGACAGACGGGATCGACGGCTTCCGAGACACGGAAGGGTGTGGATATAACGATGCCAACTAGTTAGCCACAAGACCCAACAGAATAAAATTAATGTACCAAATAAATAAAAACTTTTATTTCAGGGAGACACTAAAAAAATTGTTAGAAAATAACAAAGTGGTATGTTACGGGGCTCGGAGCGTCCTCATTTACCTGGCGACCCACTTACAAATGGAAATTAATTCGATCAACATGTATGATGCCAAGGTAAGTGACCTTAGACTACAATTACTGTTGTTGATAAGTGTTCGAGAACATCGCTTATACCTAATCTTCTATAAACGGAATACCACTGACTAAATACCACTGCCTAAAACTAAAAGGCAATTGTAAAACGGAAATTTAATTCCTATTAAAAAATAAAAAAAGTTAAAGTTAAGGTAAACAGTTGCCTAATAATTCAAATGACGCTTTTACTTACATTGTTGTTTACAGGGGGTTGGGTTTGGACCATTCATTTTTAAATTTATACTTAAAGTACCTCTTTAAATACTACATTAGAGGTTCTGCCCTCAGGCGCTAACACAACCAGGCAGCTCACTCTCGAGCAGGCCACGTAAAACTGGCCGTGCGAGAAGCAGTCCCCTCTAAGATCAATTCCCGCTGTTGTCAGTGACTGACCCTGAGACTTATTAATCGCCATTGCGAAACATACCTTAAGGGGGAACTGCAGCCTTTTAAACTCGAATGGGTACTCCGACGGTATTAGTGGTATCCGCGGTATACACACCGATTCCCTCGAGCACAGCCAATAAATATAATGGCCTCTACCACGTTTTTACACGTAAGGCACGCAAACTGGTTCCATTGCACAACTTGGGCGGATTGAGATTTCGTAGTAGCATTTCTGGAGCACCCACTTTGAGGACAAGTTTGTGAGACTTGCATGCCAAGAAGGCAACTTTAAAGTGAAAATATTAAATCCTCTTTATTCTTCATCCTGTGAGAATTAGAAAAAAAATGTTACGGAATTAAAGAAAATTTGAATATTATTACTCATTGGATCCCTTGGTAAAGTTATTGTTCCCAGAATAAGGTGTCTTGGGCGATGGCGAAACTTGGGTTGATCGACTTAGTAAGGGTGTTTAACCGCTTAGGGGATTTTACGAAAACGCCAAAAGCCTCTAAATACCAATTTTATAGGTTTGCTTTTAAATTTACGGGTTTCCTATACAATTTTTTTATCCCCTATCCCCGTCTTCAGCAAGTTAACATTTGATCATTTTAAGATCGGCGCCAGTTTACTGGACCCTGACAATTGTCCGGAGAACTTCACGGATCTTCAGAAGATGCTGTCCTTCACTGCTCCGTTCACAATAGCGACGGAATACACGCTGCAAAAATGTGCCTGGTACATGTCCCTCTTGAAAGAATGCTGGGCCAAACTGTATGCGATGCTTGTGGCGGACTCTCTGTGGAAGGTCTTCGTTGAGATTGAAATGAAATTACTACCTATTATTACAGGTTAGTTAGTGTCATACTTGTATGTAATAATCTTGTTGTAATATCTTGATAATACCTACATTTCAAGGTTTATAAAACGGTACATAATGTTTTGTAGTAATTATGGGTAGAAGATGAGATATTTAAAGAATTAGACACTGTGTGACTTTCCTAAATGACTGATAAAATATTAGTCAATTCTTACCAATTTGTAGAATTATTGCATTCGACCTGTCCGTCCTTACTTGTCCTTAGTTGTACCTAATGTATGTGTTTCTATGTGGCCCGGACCATGTGCCGGTTTCGAAATAATAGGTATAAAAATTATTTTATTCTCAAATAGGAGCACGTGACAGCTGTCACAACACCGACATTAACGACTAAAAACGATACCTTAAATATTGTAGATATGGAGCGTCGAGGTATATGTATCGATGTGGTTAAACTAAATTCGATGGAAGAGGTTCTGCTGACTAGAATGAAGTCAGTAGAGCAGCAATGTTACAAGGCAGCCGGGAAGGTGTTCCAAATAAACTCAGCCGTGCAAGTGCGCTCGATAATATACGATGAGCTGCAACTGGACACCAAGTGCAATGTCAAGATCAGAGAGACTATATGCAAAGGTGCTAAGTCCACGTCCGAAACTATGGTGAGCTTATAAGTGTGTCAGGTATCTTATCTTCTTATGAAACTAGCAATAATAAAATCGCTTAACATTTAATGAGGCCGCTACTTGCCCGAACTCATATTTAATGCTTCCGCAATAAGCGCGGCCAACGCGCGTGCCCGTGTTTCTGATTTTTAACATGTGCTCGCACCGCGTTTGCGCGTCCATACAATTTACATAACTTTCTTCAAGTGCGGTGGTACGTGGGCGCGCCGCTCCTGTGCGTTCTTTGTGAATCTCTATTGTTTCGAAAACATCGTAAAACTCGGGTCGGTAAAGGTCTACACACAAACACAAGTCATTTCGATTGTTTTTGATACACACACGATGTCGGTGTCAGGGTGGAATAAAATTCGTTTGTGGTGTACTCACCACAACTCGCTTTCCGAATCGTGTCTATACGTAGCTAATTATGGACATTGATTTACGAGCGTGCAATAAAAAATGAAACTGTGAAAAGAACCTTTTTTGTTTTTTGATTTTTTACCCGCACCTTTCCATGGGCATGGGTAACTCCGGCTGAAGGCATGCATGGCCATTTGGCAGGCCGGTCGTCAATTATGACGGCGCTCTTTTCGACAAATGATGACCAATAGCAAATTACCTGGCGAAAAATTTGTTACAAAAACAAGTTTCGTGTGAAACAACCTTTATGTAGCGTATTTGATATGACTGTCATGAAACACGATTATTTTCAAACTCACGGAACCGTTGTGTCGCACTTGGACAAAGTAGTAAACGCCGCACTAATGCGGTCAGCCGCACGGGGTTCTTCAACCGCGCATGCGCTTTCATAGTACTACACAAGATATTTTTTGACCGCGCAAGAGCGATTGTCGCGTATGGTAGTGAGCTATTTGTATTTTAATTAGCATTTGCAGAAACTTCGTAATTAAATTATTCAGCAGCGAATGTGGTGTGACTTCTTCGAAGGACATTCCCGATGTGGCGATCACCGCTAGCAGAGACATAATTATGAATGTCATATGTATATTGTTTTAGTTGCGAAGCCTCGTTTCTGAGCATCCACTGCCGAAGCTAATCCTGGAGTATCGTCACTTGCACAAGGCTCACGCCACCTTTGTCACGGGTATCGCTCAGCATGTTAAAGACGGAGTTGTTAAACCAACGTGGTGAGTCAGGTGATCTTTTAATTATTTAAGTACTAGCTGTGCCCACGACTTCATGCGCGTGCATTTCGGAAAATAATAATGTGTCGCTTAGATGGTGAGGTACACACGGCTACCTACTCTTTTCACTCCCAATAAACTACACCCTACTTTAGAATGAATATCTGAGTACCGAACTACTTATAAGTATGTGTCCATAATTGGCTTCCATTTGCTTCGTCAAAATTATGTTCCAAGAATTTTTTTAAAGGAGACATCTACTTTGGAAACACTGGTCGAAAAATAAAAAAAATCGACTGCGTAAAAAGTGAACAATACTTATTATCGAAATCCTTAAGGTCGATCCCTAGATAGGCCTCGCCATACATTTTTCAGGGGTTGTAATCTCCGTAAATAAACGGTTTCTGCAGAATAAAAGCAAGTATAATGAGACTTTATAATGTATTATGTTCGCCAAACGCCAAAATTTTATAAAAAAAACAGTATTTCTAGGAGAATTAGACCCAATAAAAAACGAAAAATCTTTACATGTGTGAGTGACCTGAATCGCGCCATCTAACAGAAATTTAAAGAACCACCGAGAAAGAGCTATTTGCTGTTGTGTTACGAGTTTACGTTCGGTAAACATTTATAATAGATGGCGCTGTTCGAAAATTCGAACGATTCGATGCAACGCTCCAGTCAGTCCATGCGTGATTGTCTTGACAACTTGCGAATCGTTTCCAAAATTGTGTTTCTAGAAAGTTAGCGCCGGCGCGCGGGTTTGCCCGCGGGTTTTACATTTTATGATTGTTAAAATGTTTTTTATTAGGGAATGAGAAAGAATGCTAGAAAGTGAAAAAAAATATCTGCGATCTGCATTTGGTTCACACAGATACAATACTAATGTACCTAATTATTGTAATATCTACTTTAAATATAAAGTACCTAAAGATTTAAAAATCTTTCTACTGTATGTAAGTAGGTACTGATAATACATTTTCTGACACGGTTAGGTACTAATTCATTGGTTTGGGTTGAATAAAATCAGAGAATAGAAGTTCATGTAAACTTAGGGTATACCTAAATCAGGCGATCAGCGTAGGCAAATTTACCTATTTTTTTTCTAATTACCTACCTACGCAATGGTGACACGTAGGTACTACTTACATCTATTGATTGAATCATATTTAATTTATGTGAAACCAGCAAGATAAGTGAATACACAGACAAACCACATTGATTTTTCATAAAAATTGCACATTTTAGTATTATTAGCACACGTCAAAGTGCGTCGAAATAAATTGGTCTTGCCATCTAAGAAGTTTACCAAGAAAAAGGGGAAATAAAACATAGGGCAGTATTTTAGTAGTAAGTTGTAGGATGTTCTGATATTTAAAACGATGAATGATATAGGTACAGCAGTGGTGGCTCTGACTTACAAGTCAGAGCCACCACTGCTGTACATCATTCATTTAAGGTTTCAGGGTTTTTAACTGTCAGCGAAATGACGTTCTCAAAATGGTAGCTGTAGTTCCAATTTCGCTCGTCTGAACAGCTAAGTAAGTAGTAAGCACCATTCAGGTTTAGAATTGGTGACTGAGGCTACTACTGAGAACCATTCATACGAGTGCCATCCGTGAAAGAGTTTTTATTTAAAAGTGAAGTGTTTTTGTGTTTTATTGACGGTAAGTGTTATTTTTATGTACAAAGGATGCTTTTCTGCTTGAAGGTGATACAGAGTTATATTATAATAGTAATTACCCTTAAAACTTTAAAAAGTGTAAGATTTAGAAGAGGAAATACAAAATCAAACGTTAGCAACACTCGTTGATTGTCATCACATCACATACCTACCTACTCTAAATTTCAAATATTTCCCCCTAATAGGGACGTCAATTCTCTCTAAAAACTCACTTTGCCTGTCCCAGAGGGAGGGACGAAAGGAACCAAAAAAAACTCTCTGAAAAAGATCCGTTACTGAATTGATTCGAAAGGAAATATGAAAAATCGATTCACAAATAAAGAAATGATTTTCCAAAAATCAATCATTCGTTTTCGATGAAATTTGCAATGTAGGGGTTTACGGGGTGTACGTTACCCTAGCAAGAAAGTGTCTCCTATAGTTATATGAGTGGAACGTATAGTTGGTGCCTAATCTGCTGTAAATGTGCCCCTACATAAAAAATTGGTGCCCCTTGTCGTTTTGAAAAAAAAAACCGAAAAAACGATTCCTGGTCTCATATCTGGAAAAAATCCGTATTTTTACGCAAAAGGATTTGCACTGGATATGCTTCGTAATTTTCCCGCAACCACAATTCTTAACAATTCAAACAAACAAAAACTGATGTTCTAGGGTGAAATATCGATTCCCTGTATCGATTCAGTACTAGATATCGATTTGAAAAAACGTTTTTATTTGTTCCAAAAAATCGATTCTTTGCTCAATCGATCTCAGATTGACATCTCTATTTGGTCTGTTTTCATGTTCTGTCAGTTGTTACTTGTTTTGCAAATTTTCACACACAGCTTGACAGCATGACAGCTTGATTGATGGTGACAAATGGTGGTGTTATTTCTGACTAATACAAATTTCTTGAAGCATTTCATAATTACGATACTTTTGCTGTTGTGTTTAATTATTCTTTTTGATTACAGATTGAATTGCATCTCTGCCTAAGATGAATCCGACTAATAAACTTGCCTATATACGACATATGTATTCAGGGCCGCGAAAATCACGGAAAAAAGTGCAAGCAACATTGAAAAGACATCATGGAAATTCTTCTAATGATTTTTAGTGAGTAAATCAGATTCCCATAAGATTTCGAATCAGATTTACGTGAATGTACCTATGAGTGTATTTGATACTCGTTGGCCCGTGATGTAATGTCTTCGTTTGCCGTTGGTTTGCCGTTGGTTTGCCGCCATTTCTTCTGTAGACCCTTGTCTGTTACGACTTACGATACCTCCAGGAGATTTATGACAATTGTTTATCTATTGTGTCTCGTCGATAACAGTAGGAAAAAAAGAAACGGCTAGCTCGATAAGGTTAGTTTCAAGTAGTGTATTGAGCAAGTTTTATCAAATTGCAGCCGGCTGGAAGCATGGCGTAACAAGAAAAAAAAAGTAGTGGAAGAAACCGCGGACTGCCCTGCTGTGTTTAGGTAGGTACAGACATATCAATATTTTTCTGTCTCTCAACATTGTTTTTAATAACTGTACCTATTTCATTTATTTATTTTTTATTTCAGTCCAAATACAACTCAAGATCATGATCAGCTATCCAACCCTTCCACAGCTCAAGATACGCCCAAAACGTATTCACGTGGTATACCACAAATTCGTTACGAAGCCATAGCCTGCAGCTCTAGCTCTAATAGAGTTGAATCTGTTACAGAGCAAGTAGAGACTGCTGATTTTAATTGGCCGCAACCCGATCCACAGACTGAAGCTTATCAACTAAATGTGGAAAGAACATCAATTAGTTATGAACAAAAAGCATAATTATTATTATCAAGTAAGTAACAAAGATCATTATTTCTTGGTTCATGTATGTATAAATATAATGTATTTCTTGGATTGTTTCTCAGCTATTATTATTTTGATTCTAGGTCCAGGGTCAATTGCGAATTACCAAAATGAGTAAATGTTACTTCATTTGCTTTATATCTGTCACCCAACCATTGACTGTCATAGAAGTTAACCGGGATGAGGAATTTATCAATGCTATGATGCCGAAGTTGGTAACATTTTTCAAAACATGTGTACTGCCGGAAATTATTTTGAGACGAGTTGAGAAAAATGCTAAATGTCTAGACATCAAGGAATTAAAAGGTATGAAAAATATAAGTCTTACTCATTTCCTAACTTATTCCTCAGGTTTCTGAGGTGTGGGTTCAGTAAGAATAGTCTAACAAAACTGTGTAAATTCATTTGTTGCAGCGAAAACTGTGTCTTCCAGCAATTGATTCAGATCGCACGGAAATGATATAAATGGAAGTAAAAAGTGACAAGCAGAAGATTGATACTGCGCGGCGACGGCGGCGCAGCAAAAAGTAGCGTGTAGAAGAGAAGATATTTTATTATAGTATTTTTTATGTATCTTTGTATGGTGGTACGAGTCGATGGTTCGAATCCAAGCCGACACTTTGCTTTGTGTAAATTATTTCATCACCACTGTTCAGAGGAGGCCTGAGTCTCAGCAGTGGGAACGTTATAGACTAATTATTATGCTATTTTTGTACGTAGTGATGTATAGTTTATGTTATTTGTTAGTTTATAAGATTTTTCTGTGTACATATGTTTCACTCATGTATTTAGGTACCAGCCAAACAATTCAATTGTAAAAGAATATTTATTGTTCAAAGTTGTATAATAAGTGGGTATTCTTGAAACATAAATGTTATGGTTAGCTAGCAACCACTTGTGTGTTGTTGTGTAAGATACTTACACTTACGTGTGATGTTACATAAATTGTAATCTACGTACATAATTCTTTCTAATACTAAATACAGAATCATAATTGTAAATATCAAAATATTGAAAAAAGTATGTTATCTTTGTGTGGTGGTACGAGTCGATGGTTCGAATCCAACCAGAAAATATTTAGGTAAATGCAGTGAGAGTAAATAAAACGATATTTGTATGAAAATATTAACCATAGATAAATATTATTAATTTATAGTAAGATACAATAAAACGCTTTACAATTGAATACATAATCTTTTATTTATTTAGTAGTAGGTACTATTTAGGTTCAGTCACATTACAACAACCTATACAGGTACAATATACCTTTATTACCCAAAATAATTTATCTGAATAATTTGTTATGGTGAAAAGGTATCTGATATCGAGCCTAGAAACAAAAGTATGCATATCCCAATAATTATATTATTAAGAAATAGACTGGAACATAACAATCCTCTAGTAATTTAAAGTATGCTTAATTAGTAAATTAATATTTGTTTTCAGTTTTTGATATATTGTAAGGATATTCATCTTATAAATAATTTGGTCCTCTTTCTTTAAATTAACGCCATCTGGACATTTTAATTTCCAACCATGTTTGAATAAAACGACATCTAGTGGAGTCGGAAGTTACTACTATTTACTTTGCATGTGTGTGTAAAGAGTAAATTCACGCGGCTAAATCATTATTATGTTCTAATCTTTGTATGATACCAGTTAACAAGCACAGTGATGATCTAAAAAAATCAAGTTAATGCCCTAGGTTTCGCTAAGAATAAAGTTGTTTATTAAAAATTTCTATGATAGGTGTAAAAATTGAAAATGTTCGAAATTGTGGATGTGTCGCCATCTAGCGACAAAATGGCAGTGAGAGCAATTAGGGTTTCACCTTAACACAGGTTTCTAGTTTCTACCTAGCGTCACCCCGTATTGCCAGAGCTACAGATTTACGGGTTTATCATGGGTTTATCCATACATCTACGGATTTTAGACCTCGCCTCGGATACTCATATACGTTTTTTTGATAGAAAATCTATAAATTTACAGGCTTAATCAAGTTGTTGTCTTCGTATGTTTGCTATTCAAACCTAGATGGCGTTACTTACGCTCGAGATTAAAGATTTTCTATGAAGACGTTGCTCATAGCCGGTTTATTTTTTTATATTATGTTAGATGGCGTCACTGAAACATGGAATCGCAATTTTATTTTTCTATGACATTTCATCACAAAGCCCCTCTATTTCGTCCTTCCGTTCCTCCTCATCATTGATTTTATAAAGTTGTTACACATTGCATTCTCTATCACTCAAAACATCACATTCTGTTATTATTATCACCACTTTTGATTTGAATTTCTTTTAGCATTTTTGATTCGGGGGAATCAACCACCAATGGAAAGCGAAACAAAACAGACACAGTTACTTTTATGAGAATGACTTGATATTATTATCATAATTTATATGGATATAGATGTCGTTACGTGTTTCAACATTACTTTTAATTAAATTCTTCTTGAACACTTTAAATTGATCATATTTTTTGATACCGCGATGCGATTGCAATTAAACAAAAACTAAAATATAGGTACTCCGAGTGTCGGTGTGTCTCAGTGTACAATATTCAAGTATGAAAGTTAACTGTATTGGTTTCGTACTTTTGACGTGATACCTGTACAAATCACACATTTCAACAGAAAAACCGACAAACCGACAAACAGAAAAATTTCAATAATGTTAGATATGGCATCTGTTGGTTATCCTTTAACACCCCAACTATATTTTTTTGGAAATATTTTGAATGTACAGAAGCAGCTTGTCTACAGATTTATTAGGAATACAGGATAATTTTTTATCCAGTGCGCAAACTGTAACCATGAATTCAGCATATCATTCTAGAACCCCTAGCGAGGAAATTTTTCGTCGGTTATACAAAAAAAGGCTGCTGTTTCATAGAAAAGTGGTGTTCACCTACGCGGTCAAAATGTATGGAACAGCTGATTTTTTTTTGTATATCCGACGAAAAATTTCTACGTTAAGTGGTCTAGAATGATATGCTGAATTCATGGTTACAGTTTGCGCACTGGTTAAAAATGTGTCCTGTATGTATATAGATATGGATTACTTTCACCTTCCACTACAGGAAGGTAAAAGTGAAGGCTAACCTTCCCATAAGAACACCACCATGGTTGCTGTATCAAACACGTGTCGAGCTGCTCCCGGTTCACCTCTTGTGCGACGTTGAAAAACTTGTCACGAGGGGAGTCCATTCGTCTCCTCATCTTTCAGGTCATATGATATCGTCACCTCGGGGAGCGCTCAGTGAACGTTCACTGCAGGGTAAGAGAGAAGTAGAGTCCAGAACCGGGATTGGCCTTCATTCACTCAATAAAATTACTATTAGGTAGCTACACTTATGAAGGATAAATTTAAACCTAATAAAATAAAGGTAAGGCTGTGGTTAGTATTGTTGAGTGTGTACCTACATAATAAATGATTTGCCTGCAGGGTGCAGTTGGCGGCGGCGACGGGTCGCATCGCTTCCAACAACCCCAACCTGCAGGCCATACCGAAGGCTCCCTTCAATCTCGTCATGTTCCCCGATGCAGGCGATGATGGTTACCATATGTTTTATTTTGTATTTCCAAATCAAAAGTTATTTATTCAAATTAGGCTGAGAATCAGCACTTTTCGAATGTCTAAATTACATAAGACAGTCCCCCAAAGCACCCGTCCTTTGTGCTTAGGACCAGACAGCTAAAACTACAAAATCTGACATAGTGTGACAAGGGGGGGAGGAATTCCAAGCTTCGCTTGTACCTATAAATCTGAAGTATTAAAACTGTGAATTCTCTATCAATATTATAGTGTCTACCATTAGGTTTACCTATTTAAAATGTCTAAAACTGTGACGTTCACATAAATATGACCAGGGTGGGTGTGCTCCAAAAATCATTCATATTTTAAACCTAGTGATTTATGGATGGGCCCTTAGTGAATGGAGGACTTACGTTTGTAGACTTACACCAGACATTACGTGACAAAAGTGTAGGTTAGTAGGTACCTATGCTAATTTTCGCGCAACCTAAGTCTTCGGATAGCAAATCATCCATGTTTTTAAATTAACGTGAGTACCAAAGAAGTCACTGGGTGAGCTACTATGTTATAGCAGACAGGTCCCAGCTGCTGTTCCGGTCGCTGTACGTGCCGCGCGCCGGCCGCTCGTTCCTGGCGGCCGACTTCCAGCACGTGGAGTGTCGCGTGTTCGCGCACGCCGCCGCCGACACCGGCCTGCAGCGCGCGCTCGCGGGCGAGGACGACCTGTTCAAGGTGCTGGCTGCACAGTGGTGAGGGTATACTCCTCTAGCTATAAGCTTTCTGTCCCTACTAAACATTTGTTCCGAATCCGACTTTTGGTAAATACCTAATCTAGACTCTCGATAGTGTCGTAAGCACCTCTACGGTTCCGGTTGTATCTGACACTAATTGACAAGCATCAAGCTATTTATTATGGTGTTTCCGATTTCTTCGAGCATTCTTTTGTCCATTACCTACAGGCTGAAGAAGCCAGAGGCCGATATCGTGGCGGAAGAGCGCTCGCGCACAAAGCGGCTGGTGTACGCGAGCCTGTACGGCGCCGGCACGCGCAAGCTCATGGAGATCCTGGACGTGGACTACCAGCAGGCGCTGCAGGTCGCCGCTAGCTTCAACAGTAAGTAATGTTGAGGCTCACGTACATGTGCACTACGCTTCAACATAATCTTCTCTTCTTGTTCTAGTTTAGTTATAGTGGAACAAGTTTGCACTATTTTAGTAGCATTTCATTAATCCAGCAATCCAAGTTTGATAGTTTAAGTCCTATTTCGCGGTGGCAGGTACATCAACGCGGAAACTGACCATGAATGTAACAAATGACTCTGGACCCTCTAGCGTAGAAATATTCCGTGGGTTATAAATAAAACAGCTGTTTTATAGAAAAGTGAAATGTAGACCGTGTAATTTAGACCTAGGTACCTACTCGGTTTAAATTAAGGATTTTTATTTAAAACGCATTTTCTTTCCTTCTAAATGTGTGGAACAGCAATAAAAAAAAACAAACGATGCGAATTTTCAACGCGGGGTGTGTACGGAAACGTAACACATTACTTTACCGACTTACCTACGCACCGTGCATTCTGCTCACACTTACCTACGCGCCGTGCATTCTGCTCACACTTACCTACGCGCCGTGCATTCTGCTCACTATTACCTACGCGCCGTGCATTCTGCTCACACTTACGTATGCGCCGTGCATTCTGCTCACACTTACGTATGCGCCGTGCATTCTGCTCACACTTACCTACGCGCCGTGCATTCTGCTCACACTTACCTACGCGCCGTGCATTCTGCTCACACTTACCTACGCGCCGTGCATTCTGCTCACACTTACCTACGCGCCGTGCATTCTGCTCACTATTACCTACGCGCCGTGCATTCTGCTCACACTTACGTATGCGCCGTGCATTCTGGTCACTATTACCTACGCGCCGTGCATTTTGCTCACTATTACCTACGCACTGTGCATTCTGCTCACACAGCATTTGTTCCTATTTATTCATCATGCTCCTGCCCCCAATTATCTATATTGGGATAACCCAATATAGATAATTGGGGTCGGCGTAACTTGTATGTTTCTTCTATACTTCTCTATTCGTCGTCGTCTCTAGTAGTCACCCCCTTTCTAACCATATCATCATTCACACAGTCCATCCATCGTTTCTTTGGTCTCCACCTACTCATAGCCATCGACATTCGAACTCAAAACTTTCCTCACGACAGTTTCCTCATTCCTCCGTATCAGATGCCCATACCATGACAACCGATTTCCAAACAACTTTTCATTTACCGGTGCCACTTTCAGAGTTCCCCTCATGACTCATTTCTTGTTCTATCTATTCGTGTATCACCACACATCTTTCTTAACATCCTCATCTCAGTTTTTCACGACATCATATTTTACCATGGTTTTATATATCTTCCCTGAAGTTTTAGGGGAATGTGGGAGTCACGGAAAGTTCCCGTGACCTGCCGCCATTACATTCATCCGTGTTAATTTTGTGCTTAACCGTCCGATCAATTTTGCCATCGCTTTGCATGAGTGAACCGAGATACTGGAATTCGGAGCACACTGGGATAGGCGCGCCATCAAGCGCTATGGCTCTACAACCGGAAAGACCACCTAAAACGTAGAAACTATATTCAGTTTTGGTTCTGCTGATTTTCAAGCAATGTTGTTGTAACTACATATTATTATGTCAGGAACATTCCCATCGCTGAAGTCGTTCGGTCGCAGCGTGGTGTCGCGCTGCGGCGCGGCGCGCGGGCGCCTGGCCACGCTGTGCGGCCGCGTGCGACGGTTCACCAACATCGCCAGCGAAGACTTCAACTTGAAGTCGCACGCTGAACGACAAGCTGTCAACTTCGTCGTGCAAGGTTAGACAACATTTGAAACTGTGTAACTTAACGTTTTTTGGCAAATCTGTAGGCATAATGATTTTTAAAGTTAGTTAGTTTTAATTCCGCAGTCACAAGATTCAGGTTTAAATGCAGTAAGCAGCGCCGGCCGCCTTCTCGTCTAAACCGTTTACATAACATTATAATGTCATGTGTTTCCTCCAGAGAGCAGATAAAACCTTTAGGTAGGTCTAGGTACCTACCTACATATATTTCCTTTTACTAATAGTACCATTTCCTGTTATTAACAGTTCCAATAAATGGTGTAAGCAAATTGGAAAAAATTAAATAGTTAGGCAACTTGTTGACAGATGAATATCCGGGACATACCATAATAAATTACTGTATGCCTGGTTGTTCCTTATTTAATATTAAGGAAGAAATTATCAAATGTAATTTTAACCAGAACACCACATTGTTAATTTTTATGGGTAATAGGGGAAATGTGAACAAAGGAGAATTGCTCCAATAATATAGAACATTAAGTAATCTTAGTTTAAGTAAAATTGTGTTGTTTACATTCCCCTATAGTAACAGTTTGCCACAGGAAGAAAATAGGTTAAGATTTGAAATTAAGACATTGAATAATTTGACATTTAATAATAATTTGTTTCATCTAATTGATACTAACAATTATTATGTTGGTAATCATTTACATTTGACAAAAGATAGATATAGTAGGTTTTGTGATGTACTATCTTTCTAACTATCATAAAAGACAGATAGCTGTGTCGCTATCATATTCCTTTTTCCATTAGGTACAGCCAAGAATTTGGCTAAACAACTTGCTCCTAATGACCAATGCAATGACATATTTAATTATTCTGCCAATAATTTGGCAAATAACATTGACATTGATCTTCATTTAAATTAGAAATTAAGACAACAGAGGCGATCTCTTGCAAAAATGTAAGGATGGCAAATGAAAGTGTTAATGTTTTACATAGTATCAACCTGGTGCATCAAAATATTCAAGGGTTTTTGAACAAATAAAAGATAAAAGAAGAAGAAGAAGATTTAAGAAGTAGATTTATTCCTTAACTGTAACAATATAGATAGGTATTCTATGTATGATAGAACATTGGCTTAAAAGCTACCAGTTCATGTTTAATTTTAATAATCACCAGGTTGGTAGTTCGTTCAGCAGAGTAAATGCTAGATATAGACGATGGCTCATTCATTTTAGTAAGTAACCTGTTAAATTTTTTAACAACGCAACGTTATTGTGAGCCTCTCTGTTGAGCGGACAGTTGATATAGCCTGTTTAGAATTGGAGCAGTTTGTTGTATTAAGTGTGTACAGACCACCTTCAGGATTGTATGACTGCTTTGAAAAGGTAATGGATGAAGTATTACACAAGATTTGTAACTCAAACAAGTCCATTATTGTTTGCGGTGATTTTAATGTTAATTTATTAGATAACTCAGGTTATTGTAGTAAAATAATAAGTTTATTTCAGTCCTACAATCTTGTAAGCCTATTTATGGAGCCCACAAGAATAATGCTTAGTAGTGCCACATGCCTAGATAATATTTATACAAATGTTATACCGAGCCACTAAGAAATTATAAATTTACTGGATTCAGATCATTGCGGGCAACGGATTACCATTCAAAATCAAAATAAGACAATAGGTAAAAAGGATATCATTGTTAACCCCAAAACTGCATTTCGCCTAGAAGCCTTTAAAGTTAAACTCGTTAATAAATTACCAGTTTTGTCTACAAATGCTGATCTATATTAAGAGTTTTTAAAGATATGAAATATTGTAAAAAAAAAAAAACTACTTTTATTCCCAAAACTATCTCGATTACCTAATAGTAACGTCTCTTACAGTGCTTGGGCTACCATTGGTATTCATAAAAGTAGAACACGACTTTATAAGCTCTACTATGGACTACTGTACTAAAGAACTAATGTAAACACTGCTGAATTTCACTTATATGTTAGAAATTATTCTAAATTATTTAAAAAAGTTTGCTGGATGGCCAAGTCGCGATATTTGAGTTCAAAGATTAAAAACAGTAGTAATGTAATTAAAACGACTTGGAATATTATTAATAATGAAACGGGAAGGTCTAGTAACCGAGATACTGACTACAGCCTGTCTATCAATGACAACATAATAACATCAGACTCAGCAGTCGCCGCGGCTTTTGAAAATGTATTTACAGACTAGCTGCGCCCGCGACTTCGTCCGCGCGGAATAGTTTTTTACTATTATTTATATATCAATAAAAACAAATAAAAACTCTAAAATATAAGTAGCCTAAGTTACTCCTTATTACATCAGCTACATGCCAGTAAGTCCCGTTAAAAACGGTCCAGCCATTTCAGAGATTAGCGGGAAGAAACAGACAAACAGACAAAAATTGTAAAAAATGTTATTTTGGTATATGTCCCGTATATATATTCATATGCATGTAGCAAAAACCGGTTATTTTAATATTACAAACAGACACTCCAATTTTATTTATATGTATTATAGATGTATAGATATTTCCGTTTCAACTACAAAATCTCTAAACTCATCACCTTCTGTTGCTGAGTCTTTGCTTAAGGAAAATGTTAATTTTTATGATTCAGAATTTCATTTTGAACATATTAGCTGTAATAGTGTGTATAATTAAAACCTTTCACACTTTGAAAGTAAAAAAAGACTGCAGATCTGTGGGGTAATTATATAGAAGTCGCTAAGTCTATTATTGACATTGTAGCACCTACTTTAGCTCTTATATGTATTTAATAATTGTATCGATTGTGGGGAGTTTCCTGACCTAATGAAGAATAGTAAAATAATACCTTTTTTTAAATCAGGTAGTACATCAGACCCCTCTAATTATAGACCTATTTAATTACTACCTACTTTTAGTAAAATTTTTGAGTAATTAATTTTAGGCCAATTGCAAAGATTTTTTTAACAAACATAAATTACGCAGCAAACAGTTCGGTTTTACAAGGGGTCGTTCAACTACCGATGCCGGTGGTGAACTCTTAGGGCATATTTACAATGCATGGGAAAATAAATACGATGCCTTGGGCATCTTTTGTGACTTATCTAAAGCACCCGATTGTATGCTTCATGAAACTTTAATCAGGAAACTCCGCCACTACGGAATCCGGAACACCGCTGTGGATCGTCTTATTTCATACTTGTGTAATAGGATTCAATGTGTTGATGTAAATGGTAAAAGATCTCCCGGATCCATAGTATCAATGGGAGTCCCACGGGGCTCAATTCCTGGTCCTTTCTTGTTTCTTATTTATATTAATGACTTGCCTTACCTCATAAAGGATAATCATGATATAGTGTTGTTTGCGGATGACGCTTCACTATTGTTTAAACTTAAACGTCAGCAGCTGGTTAATAACGATGTAAATAGCACAATCTCAAAAGTAGTTCACTGGTTCAATGTTAATAACTAACTTCTCAATTAAAAATAAAACCAAATGCATTAAGTTTACGCTACCTCACGTTATGCATGTGAAAACTAATGTGTTGATGAAGGGCGAAGAATTGGATCCTGAAAATAGCACTGTATTCTTGGGCTTAACTTCGGATGCCAAGCTTCAGTGGGGCCCATATATAGATAAATTGTCAAAAAGCTAAGCTCTGCAACATACGCATAAAAATTCGTAATTTAACTGATATAGAAGCAGCCCGTTTAGTGTACTTTAGCTATTTTCATAATGTAATGTCGAATGGTATTCTGTTGTGGGGAAATGCCGCGAATATAGACTATCTTTGTCTTGCAGAAAAGAGCTGTTCAATCAATTTATAAATTAAGTCCGAGACACTCTCTCAGGGAGAAAATTAAGGAAATTAATGTAACGACTGCACAGTCAAAGATTTTCAAAAATATACTGTGAAGGCACCTTCACAGTATATTTTTGAAAATCTTTTATATGCCCATAAATAGGTATATATATATTTTTTGAAATACAGTGATATCCATAGTATAAATACTAACACAAATTTGTTGTATCATCAACAAGGCTCAAGAAAATAGGTGGGAGATGTCAATGTATATGCTTTTAAAATAAACTTCCAAGCCATGTTCAAGATCTAAAAATTTAAATCATTCATTAAACGTAAGTTGTGCCTGAACCCCTTTTATACCGTTAAAGATTATAAAGCCCAAGCCCAGCCCAAAAAGCTTTGACCTGCTCCAATTTTTGCAGACTAAATGTTTTTTTTTTGTTTTTGCAAACTTATACCTACTCTTTGACATTTGATAATTATTATATACGCTTTGACATGAATATTTACTTGAAGTATAATATTATTATTGTTTTAATTATTGTGAATGTGAGGACTATGTGGATGTGATGTGGGTAATTTTTTGTTTTTTTCTCAGTTAGTTTAAATGCTAATCTGGCCGTTTGACTAGTTTATGCGGCTTACCCAAATGTCCTTTCTTTGGTATTGTTCGTCAAATCGTTGAGCTCCTCAACTTCTGAGTTGAGCTGCATGATTACTGATAAATGCGTGCACTGAATGGATAGGTCCACTCATTCTGTGATATAATCGATGATACTAATGATACGACCGATTCACGATAGGTGCCGCTGATTTATGAATAAAGATATTTTGTTTATTGATAAAATAATATTAATTTTAGATATTTATCTGATTTAGGTAGGGTAGGCAGTGTCTTTCTGTCTTTACGGACTGCACGCCACTGCAATCCACATGGTCTTCACATGATCTGACCAAGATTATGGACTTTAAAAGAGACTGTGACCTCTGACTTTGTTTCGGCCTTTCTTCTCAGAATAGTCAGATAGGAAACACCGACCTCATCTAATTAAAAAAAAATTGATTGACGTGTAAAAGCCTTTGTACAAAACTACTTACAGAAATAAAATCATTTAACATTACGTCGTTTTCGCAAAGTAAGACCTGATTTAATAACTTAAAACTGCAGGTGTAGCACTTACATATTTAGTTAGATGAGCTGACGGTACGGAGCGTCACATCGGATACTCTGGTTGGTGACTGCAGAGTCAAGTTCTAGCTCCATCAGTAGTAGTACCAGTAATAATTCCCATCATTTTTTTTACTAAATAAACAACCTCTTTCATCTCAAGCCCCTTGTGTTTAAACGCTTGAATTTAGAATGTGTCTTCATTCATTTTAGTGTTTTTCATTCTATCAGCGTGGGGCACTACGTAAGACGGGGCGGGACGTAGAAGCAAGGAGTCCGCTGAAGTATGGATAGGTCCCCTCTCCATAGGTTAGGAGCTAACCGAGGTCTCATGGAACTATGCACTAATATGTTCATCGTGGTTCGATCGTGTTCCTTGGCAGGTTCTGCGGCAGACTTGTGCAAGACTGCGATGATACTGACTGAGCTGCAGCTGCGGAGCAGTTCGCCGCCGGTGGACGCGCAGCTCGTGCTGCAGATACACGACGAGCTCGTGTGGGAAGTGGATGACCGAGACGTGGCCAGAGCCGCTGGTAACCAAATATAAAATAAAAAGACTAGTTTTTGAATAGCATAGAATGTTAGTTGTTTCGACTCTTTATGTAGCGTTCAAGATTTCAGACCCTTCCGTCTGAAATCTTGAACGTTGTCTGCTCAAAGTGAGCACATCACCCCTCACAATGCCTGCAGGTAGTCAGGCGCGCTGAGCGAGCGCTCACTTGGCCAGATGTGATTGATATTTATGTTTACATTGATGTTTATGTGATTTTTCCCTGAACAAATGTAATCTAATCAGAATATTATTCCGATATGATAAATTTGTTTAGAGAAAAAAAAAATCTCTATGTATTTCAGCAATAATTAAACAAGTAATGGAGGGATGCGGGCAGCTGTGCGGCATGGCGGGGTTGCTGCCGGTCGCTGTGAGCGTCGGGCGGGACTGGGCCACCATGCGACGGGTCTGACTGGGCCACCATGCGACGGGTCTGACTGGGCCACCATGCGACGGGTCTGACTGGGTCAGCATGCGTCGGGCGTGACTGGGCCAGCTGTGGGTGTCTGCTGTGCTGGGTCCGATGCAGTGGCCAACATGTTATATTAGAAAATAAATACATTTTTATTCTTTCAATCTGAAAGCGCTTTTTTATGAGTTATACACCGTGATATTTTAGTCGTCTTACAAAGGTGGTCCACTCAATGTATCCAAATAATAAAATACCTCTGGCGCGATTAAAATATTGTTACCATTAATTAAGATAATAGGTACAAAGAAATAGTTATTTGTCTTAAGCCTTGCATAAAGGCTGCAATGTTGTTTTTCGGCGCAAGTATTTGTATTGAAAGCTGAGCAAGTGAAGGATTCTAGGATTGGACCATGAGGGAAGCGAGTGGTTCAAATATAGAATCCTGAGCGTAGCGAGGGGTTTCAAAGGTACGAGACGCAGAAAATACCTTTGCTGCCGAGCGAAACACAATTTTTCACCTCGCTACAGGTACCAAAATGCTAGGCGCAAGAAAAACAGCCTTAATAATATATTCAAATAGTGTACTTAGTTCAAGTGAAGTATGAAAGCATTGCATTGTAGTCTTCGAAAACGTTTTCACGCCTTTATAAATAAAAAAAAAATAATAAAAAATAAAATACGTTTATTTCAGACTATTAAATTGTCCATATTTTGTTACAACGTTATCTTAAAAAAAAAACTATGTTAGTCGTGCGGAGATCAATTGTATTTAAATTAAAATATGTTAATCACAATTAAATTAAAATAAATTCGAATTAAATTAAAATAAATTAGAATTAAATAAAAACAAATCGAAATAATTTAAAATTAAATTAATTAAACTGAAATAAATTAAGATAAAATTGAAATAGTTAATTGTACATAAGCTAAACAAAAACTAAAATAAATGATTAAATTAAAATATAAAACAAAGAATCAGGTAACATGCAGCCCGATCAGCCTTCCCACAGCTACCGATACTGGCCTGTCTGCAATCATCCTTAGGATTCTGTTGCCACTCCCTCGCATTCGGCGAATGAGTGAGGCTGACTTTTTGCGCGGTATAGCGTAAAAGTCATCCACCCTCGCATCGGCAAACATGCCCGAGGCACTGCAAAATCGAGGTAGTCGCATCAGAATCCTAAAGACGTTGTTATACTGTACTCTGAGAGCATTGTAGGCCCGCTGCGTGTAGTTGGTCCACAGGGCACTGGTGTAAAAACTTTGGCAGTAGGCTCTGAACAAAGTTATCTTTACCTGTGCTGTACACTTTGCAAACCTATGAACCAACATGTTAGCGCGCACCGATGCTCTCCGCTCTCTCTCAATGTCTGCGTCATCATGCAGGGTTTCGGTCACAATATGCCCTAGATACCTAAACTGAGAGACCCGACTCAAAGATACCCCGTCGAGATACACTGGTGGTATATGCTCAGGTTGTTGAATATTACCTCTGATGAGCATATACTCACTCTTGCTAACGTTGTACCTTAAGCCGTGCTCCCCAGCATAGACCTCACAGATCCTTAACAGCTTCCTTAGCCCTCCGACAGATGGACTCAGCAAAACCATGTCGTCAGCATAACTGATGTTATTGACGCAAACGTTGTCTATATGACAGCCGACATGGCTGTTGCTGAGCTCACCTATCAGCTGATTAACGTACAGATTAAAAAGTCTTGGAGAGGTCAGCCCCCCTTGCCTAACTCCACACTTAAGTGCATATTCATCAGAATATGTGTTTCCCCACTTGACAATGTTTTTTTGGTGGTTATACCAAAAAGAAAATATCTGTGTGAGTTCGGCGGGGGCCCCGACCTCTCCAAGCTTAGTCCAGAGCTTATTATAATCGACCAGGTCAAAGGCCCTCGATAGGTCCAGAAAGCAAGCGTATATAGGTGTTTTCCTATCAACATAGTAAGCGACTGTGTGCTTGAGTGTCAATATAGCACTTTCAGTTGACAGCTTTTCACGAAAACCAAACTGGGCATCGTGTACATACTTGTCTCCATTAAACAAATTGTACGCGCGATTTTTCCGAAAGATAACTCAATTCGGCATTATGTACCGCTTGCACTAACTCTGCAGGTAATCTTGATCGCTGCTGGATTCGCTCATACTTTGTTTTCTTTCAATTTTGTCGTGTGTTGCGACGCAGCCCGGCCACAGTCGATTTCGTAATTTATAGACGTATCAATTAAATGTTCTTAAATTGTTCTTGCAGTACCAATGATTAGATTAAATGTAACACAAATATATCTTGTTAAAAAAGCACTTGCTTGTGGCCGAGCAGTACCGTATACGTTGCAGCCCGGGCCACGTGTATATTTTCTGGTAGGATGCTCAGAATGTTCTAAAATATAAACCAAATATGTAAATGTTCCTTTTGCGTTCTTTATTTTGTTCAATGAAATAAATCAAGAGAAGCGCTTACATAAACAAAAAATGATTTCAAACAAGAATTTGCAATAAGCGCCTGTAGGACTAAAATAGCACGTCAGCTTACGAAATCGACTGTGGCCGGGCTGCGTCCGCAACACACAATTTTATCAACCAAAATTATGGAAAGCTAATTGAATAGAGACGAAGTTTTTTAGTTTCTTTTTTTTCATGCAGTCGTCCTGCTGGCCTGTGCGATTATTCTAAAAATGGGATTGGCGCACTGACACGCAATAAGTATTAATGCATTTTCAGTGGACTGGCGGTACAGAAAATTATTGAATAAAAACGCGTGCGTAGGACGGAAAGTTTTTGAAATTCGAATTCAAAAACTCTTTCCACGCTAGCAGGTAAAATGAACTTTTGCACGCAGATTTCGAATGAAAAACAGAATCTTTCCGAGGTTGTGAGGTGAAAAATAAATAATGTTTACTCCCTGTTAATAGAGTTTACGTATCAAACGGTAGAAGATATCTAGCTACCTACCATTACATTCCATCATTAATTCCATCTCCATAACAGGGCGTTTCAAACTACGTCATGCGTCTTAATAAATTATATTTTAATTATTTTAATTATGCAAATGTTCAAAAATATAATTTTTTTAAATAAATTATTAGTAGTCATTGGATACATGAAGTGAGCTGCCGTTGTAAGACGACTAAAATGTCACGGTGTATAATAACTGAAATTATAACAATTACATTTATTTATGTGAGTATCTGGGATTTATAAAATAAAATGAATAATAATACAAGCCACTTCATATGAAAGCACCAACATTTTTTTACTTGAGTTTTAGTGCTTTGGGTCACATTTTGACAGCACTGCACACCGTACAAGTCTGGCACTGGTCTCCCTCGGGAAGGCACTTCTTGTGGAAGGAGTGCCTACAGTTGTAAACCACCAAATCTGAGGCATTGGATATGTACCTAACTATGATAGGACAGTGGCACGCACAACACATGAAGTCATCCGTAACAGAAATACCTCGCTGCTGATTGACTACTAGCTTCTGATGTAACTCGAAGTAGTTCCGCAAAGTGATCACTTTACATGCTTTCTGCACTGAGAGCTGCAGGTGATAATCACACATCATCTTGGTTAATAAATCCTCTAGATCCTTTATTTCACATCCGGATTGTATCTTTTGTATTAATATTCGCGGGTCCACATAGTTTCCTATTCTCTTGAGCAGTAACGTCACGTACTCAGGCTTGTCCACTGTCCGCTTGATGAGGTCCATCCACAATTCCTTGTCATTGTGTTCTTGACAGAAATTGATAGCTTGATTTATATCCTTCAGCTGCTCTATAATAATTTGCAAAGCTTCTATCGTGTTGCCAATACGTCCCAATAGGAACACCATCTCAGGGTAAAATTCATTGTTCTGGCACACATCCAATGCTTCTTGAATTGGGTAATTATCACTGCATTTTAAAAATGGCAGAAGTTTGTCCCTTGCATATTTAGCGTAAAGTTTAACCAATTTTCCGTGATATCTACCGTTCGGTTCAATTTCAATGTACGCATCTAAATATTTAAACAGTAACATGTCATTGCTTGCAAGTTGCTTTTCTACCACCTCAACAGGTACCCTGGGCTTGTCTAGAAGTACTGATATAGCCTTCTCACAGTCGAGCGTCATTAGGTCCAGTATCTTGTCGTGTATCACGTTGTGCATGTTGTGTTTAGTGATCAGAGTGAACACGTCTTTGTGCTGGAGAGTCAAATACGTCGTCAAAGCCTTGTCGTATTTCTTCTGGTAGCAGTACAAAAGAGCCAAAGCTTCTAAATAAATATTTTTGTCTACCTCCGTGTTCAACAGATGTTCTAAGACTTCTTTGACGATGACACCGGTCTTGTATAACGCGGGGTTCCATTCTTGAACCAATTTCAGGAATCCCTGAGAGTCCAACTTCAGATACTCATAGAATATTAACTCATATATGTGAGAACTCAAGGCTTGTTCAGGTGTTTTAGGCACATACGGACTGATCGCTCGCAACTGGTTCACTTCAGCAAATTTCAATATCTGTGTCTCCCACAACACTTTATCATTTTTGCAAATCCTGGCGCACAGAATGGCCGCCTCTTCGTGTAAGTGCTCAGCCATCAGGTGGTCCAGGTACTGCACGCCGACGGTCACCACTGAGTGTTTCGACGTCTTCCCGCCCACTTCCTCGAGAACGGTAATGGCTTTTTCGAATCGACCTTGTTCTGTGAGCCATTTAACTCTATCGTCGATATCGCAAGGACTAGCCACTACAATATCCTTGGGAGACACTATGAAAAATCTTTTTTCCTCTATGAGCATATCTAAATAATAGTTGTTCCAGGAATGCTCCTCGTAACCACAGATTTCGAGACTCTTCTTGGAAGTAGTTCGTAGTTTAAAGTCTTTATAGTCAGAGACGGAAAGCACAGGTTTTTGCGCCTTACCGGTTTTAGGGTCGCGCTCCTTATGTACTCCCAGCACTACTAACTGGTCGTTCAAGGGACCTAAGCCACTGATGAAGTAGTCAGTCTGGAAAGTGTACATGGAATCGACTAAATACTCGGTGACATCTCGCGTTTGAAGTTCGATTTGACTTCGTTTTCGTATGACGCAGATTCTGATGGTGTCGACCCACCCGATCATGAGCGTTTTGGGGGCGCACCAGAGCAGGTTGCAACGATAGTCTTCTATGGACCGGTTGGGGACCTTCTCCCACTGGATGAGGCCGAGCGAGCAGCGCGCCACCAGGTCGTACACACGCACGCCCACCTCGCTGGCCCACGCCACGAAGCGCTCGTGCCACGACATGGCCTGCACGTAGCCTTCGCACTCGCATAGAACTGTGCTACGAAGGCGGTTCAGGAATGTCTTTTCGTAAATTGTGATCTTGGTGTCAGCTGTAATACAAAAAGGGACGGATAAGTATATGTATGCTAAAAGCAAAACGAATTTAATATAATGCATTCTGATTGTTTTATAGTGTAATCTTAGTAGGTAATTACGTGTTTTGCCATCATATTGTACTTTCTTTTGTGGAGCAAATCTGAATGACGACATAAAATTAAAGAATACTTAGATTGCCGTA
This sequence comes from Polymixis lichenea, assembly GCA_949091785.1. Lineage (NCBI taxonomy): Eukaryota > Metazoa > Arthropoda > Insecta > Lepidoptera > Noctuidae > Polymixis > Polymixis lichenea. Next base: position 25,110,422 of record OX420936.1, on the reverse strand, counting down.
TAGGTAAATAGCAACCAAAATAACCTTCCTCAGCAGTTGCAAGTCAAACGCAATAAGTAATTTCTGAATTATTTAAAGCAAAAATGTTTACTTCACTAACTAAAAGAAGTAGGTCTGTATTTTTATTTTGTGGAATAAACTGGAGAATTGCCAGCTGTACAGCGGTTGAAATAGGGAGATGTTACACTTAAATAATAAAAGCTTTTAGGCAGCCTGCGTAGTTCATTAATTAGGTACCAGTTCTTTTTTCTTTTTCTCTGTTTTTGTGTAGGTACGCCCATGGCTCAAGTAGGTTTGTTAAAGCTCAAATTGATTGGAAGGAAGCAAACAAGTAAAGGCTCTTACATTTTCAATGATTTAGGGGCAGGCTCGTGATGAACGTAACACAATATGGGACTGCACTTGACTGCCAAAACATAAAGGCACTGTCAAATTGGTATTACTAATGTGGTGATGGCTGTACCTACCTATATAGAATTAACATACAACAATATAAGCATACTAGGTATTTCAAGAAAATAAGCATTGCGTTTCCTACCCGTTAAAAATCTCCTCCCCGAACCCAGCTTGCCGTAACAAGGATCCAAGGCGATAGACTTAATCACCCTGCCCAGCGAGAGACTACTGTTGTCGCTCGTGTACAGTCCGTACACCAGCACCTTGCCGTCGGCCGAGCAGCTGGCGATGTAGTCCCCTTTCAGATCCACGGAGATTTTCTTCACAGCTATTGCATGAGCCTGCAGCTCCTTGTTCTTCCCGTCTTGCGATATCGGCACTGTGTTCCCTTCATGGTCTAGAAGATGTATTACGCCCAACTGTGTCCCTATACATATAAACTTGGTATGCACGCAAATACAACTCACTGCGTCTTTCAACAAGGTATTTTGAACATCGTTCTCCAGTCTATCGTACTTTAGTTTGGGCTCCTCGTCGGGAGGCAAGCTGTCACTGCTTTTTAAATTCACAGACATGACTGATTTAGTTTTGCCCAGAAAACAAATGTAGTCACATTTCCGATTTTAGAGTGAATATTAATTTTAGTGTTTCCTTCCCTGTCTTTTATGTAGAGTATAGTCAACAGTAAAATGAAATATAGTATTTTATTTATATTGATTGTTATCCTATCGGCAGTTCATTATCATTAGTAATCAATTTCGTTCATCACTGGCCACTTCATGCTATAATTTAGAGTGTCGCGCTGCCTCATCATTCATTTCGTCGTTCCATTAGCAGACGCTGGACGGCTGGACCCTCCAGGTTTGGCGCCAGCAACGTGGGACTCAGCTAGCTCTATGGGGGACGTCTCATGTACCTATGTAATAATATGTATTGATTCGCTGCACGGTTTTGCGGCGGATTTAGGCTAAAACTAAGATTGGGACTAAGTAGCAGCTGCGGAACAGTTCACCGCCGGTGTACGTACCTATACATTTTTTTGTGTATAGTCAATTGCCCTGCTTATTATTTAGCTAAACAAAAGAGGAAGGAAAATAAAATCATTAATTTTGTTCTAAAATCGACACCAGATGGGGTCAGCACTACTGACTGAGCTGGTACCAGTTGGTACCTACTGTGATAGGTCCAGCAATTTACAAAAAAAAAAAAAAAATCTGACCACGATAACATGTTGCCTTTTAAAACTGTTAAGTAAACTAAAACTACGAGTGCAAAGAAAATTAATATTTGCATTGATTCCTTTCACAGAGTTGATTTAACTAAGTTTGCATCACTGTGATCTTTATACCTGTCAGTTTTTTTTTTCCGGGTGGGAAATCATCAAATGACCTCGCCCGCTCTGGGTGGAGCAGGAGGGCGTGTCAGACTTTTACTGACTAAAACCAACCCGTGTTCTCTCAGTTGCCCGTGTGCCAGGGGCCACGGTATCTCTTTCGAACAACCCGCACCCCTGGCAGGCATCGGCCCCCACCAGTTGGTGCTGACATCTCTTTGAGGCGCGCGTGGAACACAACGCGCCGTCCGTCGACCCGGGCTTGGTCCTTACCGAACAGCGAGCTACCCCCGCCGTCCGCAAGTCCGTGCCTACGGTGGCCGGGAATCAGCCTGGGATTTCTGCCGCCCAGGACGTCTCCTGCGAAGGCCACGGCCGTGAGGGCGCATGTACTGCATCTCCCTCACGTGCGCCGCCTCCCTCTTTGCGAAATACCTGTCACAGTAAGGTTGCTGTTGGGTTGCTACTGCCAGTGGTATAATAACTGTAATAGATGCAATTTGCACACCTTAAACATACTGAAGACCTCACTATGTTTAATGTGCTTGCAAAGCATTTTGCAATAATAATAATACTTATATTATTTAAGTGAAGGAAATAAAAAACCGTGTAAGTATAATTTTAAAATAAGTGTCTATTGTGATAAAGTAAACTGTAGTTTGACGATTAAAAAACAAACAAAAAGTTGACTTCTTTCATATACATCATATTAATTTCCATAACAATGCTTTCAAAATTAATTCTTCGGAAAATAGTACGAGTAAAATCATATTGTGGGTAGTTCAAATTTTACAAGTATTGATGATTGAGAAATAGTACCAGAAGTTTTCTTGAATAGTTGTCAAGTTATACTACTGCTATTCAATTATTGTCAGGCATATTGTACATGCAAAATTGAAAGGAGTATGAAATAGATTTGAAAGGTTTTCTTTTAAATATAAGTAGGTCTATTTTATAGTACATAGCACGTAAATTTATCTCAGATACGAATCACCCATTAAAGTTGTGGATTTCAGCCGATCTAAGCGTGGCCGTAGCACGGCCACGCTTAGATCGGCTGTACGGACGGATACATTGTAGCCCGGCCACTGAAAATGGTGTATTTAGTAATGAAATAATGTGGTACTATTATTTATCTTTCTAATACCAAAAGGTACATGTCCGTACAGTCTACTGCCATAACCATGACGTTCTTTGGCGTCGTGGCCGGGCCGGACGGAACACACGGTTGGTTCGACTTTTATCTAAACACCTCACCTTTGACGATTTCCTTTCAATGTCAAAATAATAACTTTGTCAATTTAATACGTTGTTATTTTATTTCAGTCAACACTGGCAGCTAGAGATGGGCAATCACTCGGGTTCAAAATCAAAATATTTTATTTCACATAAACCTGCAAGGGCACTTATGAAACGTCAGAAGCTAGGTGCACGGTTCCAATTTGTCGCTTCCTATGGAGAAGAGCCGGCAAGAAACTCCACGGTTACTCTTTTAAAAATAATTGGATTTTATAATGTTTTCAAATTACAGTGATATTAGGTATGGGAGGACAGTGCAGGCCTGTCAATAAGTACCAGGTACTTTAGAGGAATGAAAATAAAGAACAGAAACTGTAGGCCTACAACGTTCTCTCATTCACAATATGTAAAAGAATCTAAACCAAGTGATATGACTTCCATGAGAATCACTAATAAATACTCGATATTACAAGTGTTGTATAATGTCAAATAATGACGAGAATATGTCAGAAAGTGTAAAAAATAAAATTAATAAAATTAACATTGTAATTTGGAAGAAGTTAATAGACGCGCACATAGTTATGGTGCTAATGAGTTACCAGGGAAGCCACATGTGCAGAAGGAATTAACGCCAAACTTCCTTGTCTTCAACGTAGTCTTTTATCTTATAATATGCTTTTTTGATAAAAACCCATTAGTAGGCTAAGACCCAGTTATCCCCTGTTTCATTCCACCCATTGGGTGGTTTGGCCGGGTGAAACAAAATATTTCTGATTTTTCATATAACGCGATACGGCTGGTGTGCGGGGATGGCTAGAGATGGGTAACCACGCGGATTAAAACCTATTAGTGGGTTAAAACCTAGTTATCACCTGTTTTATTCCACCCACTGGGTGGTTTGGCCGGGTGAAGACCGTATGCGGGGTGGCAGGACTGAGAGGGGGACTGGCCTTCACTACTCAGACTCTCACTTTAGTTTACATCAGCAAGCGTTTTGAGTGAACATTGTTTGTTTTAACTTACGATCCGGAACTGTTATAGTATTACGATCTATTCCTGCTTTTACCTGAATTACCTGGCTTGGACACATTTACGACGATTATAATAATTAATAAATAATTTACTTTGGACCAAACAAGTGTATGTACAGACGCCAGCATATCAAGCTGTCCCAAACTGTCAGATTTTCCCAATTGAACATGAACCTTACTTCATTGCAGAATGAGGTTGGCAAGGCAATGAAGTTGAAAAACTATACTATAGAAAACAGGGCCATCTTAGTGCCGCCAAACTAAAATATAGTTAAGTTGTGTCACTTATGTCAATTTCAGAATGGGAAATCTTAGTTTGACAGGAATAAATAAAATTTTGGTGATTTTTAGTGTAGTTTAGAGGAATTTGTGACAAGAGAATTGGCACTCTTATCTGAGTATAGAACAACTAAGTTTACTACGATGATAGGAGATAGTGCAAGCACTTAAAATATACAGAAATCTTTTCGACTCATAAAAAACGTTCATACTCACAGACGTCCGAAGTTCAGACTGGTTGTCTCCAGTGTATTATGGATATACGAGCATTGTTACGTAACAATGCTCTTATATCCAAATGAAATTTTGAAATAAGTGAGATACAAATCTATCGCCTAGACAGAAAAGAAAGAAATTTTTTTTACATACGATATAAGTAGTTAAAAAGTGATTTTTGCAAAAATAGGACATTGGACTAGATGGCTCCGATGTCGAGTTTTGTGTTTGAAACCGATTCACTTTGCAGCGTCCTTATTAGACCCCCAAGTCCAAGGATCTGAACTTGATGAATGTCAAGAAATAGACGCTATTGAGTTCATATGCAAAGTAGGATAAATTATATAGATAAATAGTAAAAAAAGAAATAGACTCACGACGGAAAGGGCAGCAAAATTGACATATATAACATAAAATTGGAATTTGTTGCACAAGCACGTGGATGTTATAAGTGATAACTGTGAGGACTGCGTGCTTGATTCACCACCAATACATATATAATCCCGGAGATATAATAACCAAACCACGCCACCACGTACAAATAGCCCAGAAGCATCCACGTCCGGATTCACAATTTCTAATTTTTAGATTGTGACCGTATTTCCGATGCAAGTGACGATGACGATTAAGTACGGTTCTTAATTTGTTCTAAGCCAGCAAGCCCATCGTGTGGGGACGGCGAAAAAACGTGAGATCTTATAAATTTTCTTAGTGATTTCGAGCCAGAAATAACACTACAATGTTATTGTGGCGCGTAGTCAAAATGGGATGTGACGTGAGTCGTCATCTTGTCTTGTCAATACAATTTCTATGACAACATTTTACAAATGTTTACCAACAACACCCGCCTGAATGAACAATGTCATACGGATGGTATATACCTACGGTCTTCTTACAGAACGAAGAAATAGTGCAGCAATTACGCTCAGTTGTTGCTCATTAATTAATTACATAAATATGTAATTATGTACTGTAGAGGTTGAAAACCTTCAAAATGTTATAACTTTAAAAGTATTTATAGCGTCGATTGTTTTAAACAGGTGCAAGAACATCTAGAAAGTGGTATACCTACCGGAACTTAGTATTGTAGGTAGGTAGGTAGGTAGTCAGGAACAGGAGCCGCAGAACAAGATTTATTGCAATAATACACTCAGGCTTTTGATTTTAATAATAATGTAGGTAGATCTTGTATATACTTTTTCTGCAAATGTCTAATAATTCCAAATAAATTAACGACCGCTGTTTTAATTTCAACATACAGGATAAGTTTTTATCCAGTGAGCAAACTGTAACCAAGAATTTAGCATATCATTCTAGACCCCCCAGCACAGAATTTTTTCGTCGGTAATACAAAATAATCAGCTGTTCCATACATTTTGACCCCGTAGGTATTGCACTTTTCTATGAAACAGCTGATTTTTTTTCGTAAGTCTAGAATGATATGCTGAATTCATGGTTACAGTTTGCGCACTGGATAAAAACTTACCCCGTATAAGCCAGTGCGGGACCGACAGCATTTTAGGATTCAGGAGGCTTAGGTGAATAAATAGTCTTGCTTTGTATCAACAACGTATATTGTTATTCTTTGAGTGTCACGAATAGAAGAAGGATAATAATAACATTCGTTTATATAAAATTGCAAAGACAGTTGTCTATTTATTTTCACATACCTCCTAATTAAAATTGAACGTAGCAACAGAACGTAAGCAAGCGAAACATCGATGGAGTCGTATCGCGACTTTCAATAATTACACTGAATAAACAATAATTAACAATTATGCATATGAAATGTTAAGTTATGATAACTTTAAGCAATACAATTTACAAATCTAAGTATGGGCCGATTTTTCAAGCATCAAATAACTTTATCTGAATAAATAAAATGTTGGTTTGACAGCTTTTGTATACAAAATAATTATTATTTTAGATCTTATGCCAGAAAAAACTTTATCTGTCGTTTGAAAAATCGGTCCTTGTCCGGCCCAAGTCGATATTTCAATAATTACGGAAACAACAACAGTTGCACGGTTAGGGATTCATCATAGAAAAACATTTATGGAAAGGAATACAAAATTAAAAATCTGATCGGTTTCATGTATTTCTAACAAAATTTTAACATTTCATTATACTATTTTAACTTGTTCATTATCCCCTGAGGCTATAACATTTTTAGTCTGAGGTCATCCCCTAATTTTAATATCTTCAGCTCACATGCGATTTGATCTAGTTACCCCTTTTGTTGTTTTTTGATGCCCTATGAGTCTTTCCCCTACTATACACGTACTTATTTAATATTTATTTTAAAACTGTTAGCTTATAATATGTAAATGTCATCATTGTTTGTAAATAAAAATCTTTATTGTTGTTTAAAATTCATTAATTTTAGACTGGTTATCAGTTTATCAGGTAGGTTTCCATTGAATTGCATTAGCTTACCTAGGTACTCGAAATTAATTCTAGACGCGGCTGTGGTTAGTGTATTTTTTGTAACTATGTATGAGGGAAGGGTCTCGCAGGACACTCATGCGCAGGAGGCTTTTTTAACGCGATGTTGTTACCGCGCACTACATTATTAACTCTCAATGTTCAGCAGTGGATGCACTCTGCCAGAATCTCCACACTCGGCTTGCGTTAAAAAAGTGCCCGTGAATATGTACAGAGGCCAGCACACAAGCTACCCCAATCTATCAAATTTCTTTGATAGATTTTCAACTTTTTACAAAAGCATACGGTTCGTGTTCAAGTGGGAAAATTTGACAGTTTGGGACAGCTTGATGTGCTGGCGTCTGTACATACGTGAGCTAAAGGCACATTAAAATATTTTGTTCTTAGTTAAGTTAGCTACATAATAAAAAATATTCAAAGGTTATACCTACTATTCGTTTGACGATTGCTTAAGGCATCATACCCCTAAGAAAGGGCTTTTAGAAGTTTTTCGACAAAACACCACTTATTGGGACAAGCCACAAAGAATTCTCGACAGTGTCGAATTCAAACGCAATGTTCATACAGATTTTGGTTCGGTTGGTGTTGGTTGTCGGTTGTTGGGTTAACTATTTGAAAATATATGATTTCATCAAAATCATAACTACTACTGAATAAAACAGGGTTATTTTTATAAGCCGGTATGGCTCTGAACTGGTCCTAGAGAAAAAGGCTGAAACACAATAAAGAAAATGAATAACAATACTGAAAAAAAAAATATGACTCATGTGACAAGTCGGTTCAGCACTGTTCAGAACGCGAAATGGCGGCCACTTCGAACAGTTCATACGATCATGGTCAAGGTAAATGTTAATTAAGTTTTCGGATAATGATTGTTACATGATTTAGTTTGTAATGTGGACAACCAGAATAATTAGAAGAATTTTATTTTAGCTAAATACCTCCGATTATACCTCATAGTTCCTTTCAGCGTTTTTCTCTGTGATAAGTAGTTAGGAATTTACCTATAATACCTAGAAAAAACACTCAGTATATTACTTTTAACCAATATAGCTACCTATGAATGTAAAACATTATATCGCTAAAAATATCACTTAATGCCATTCTATTAAAGCAGAAAGTAGCTTAAATAGTGAGACACTAGCCTAAGAAATGCATCGTGTTAGTAAATAGTTGTTGTTGCACACCGGATAATAGAGCTAGAGATGGTTTCCATGGCATCATGAGAAAGAAAGCGGCCTCCATGCTACAGCGTTTGCATGGTAGTAACAACAGCATTCTAAAAATGATCGCTGCCAGAGCGCACTGTCCCTTTCAGGGTCACTGGGTGGCGACAGGCTTATGTTAAAATAATTAATTAATTTTGTGAAAACTAACAATATTAACCTATCTTTCTAAGCACTATTGTTGGTAACACCAAAATACTAACAAAAAATGGACCTTTGTCTAAAATAAAAGTTTTATTTATTTATTTTATAGCTGTTGCACACAGGAATAGACAAGATTTTGACGACGTAAACAGTGCACTCTCAAGGGTTACGCATTGGTTTACTACGAATAATCTAGTTCTCAATGCCAAGAAAACTAAATGTATAAAGTTCGCTTTACCGAATGTAAGAAATGTGGGACCCAACATCGTCTTAGATAATGAGGTGCTTGCAACTGTAGACTCGGCAGTTTTTCTGGGCATAACAGTAGATGCCAAACTTCAGTGGGGATCACATATATTAAGCCTAGCGGGAAGGCTCAGTTCGCCTGCCTACGCCGTCAGAAAAGTAAGACAATTCACTGACGTTGATACAGCTCGGTTAGTCTATTTTAGTTATTTTCATAGCGTTATGTCTTACGGCATTCTGCTGTGGGGCAAAGCCACTGACAGTCAAAATATTTTTGTTCAAAAACGAGCTGTTCGTGCAATTTACCAACTACCTGTTAGAGTTTCTCAGAGATTTTTTTAAGATATTGGTATTCTCACGGTAGCATGGCAATTCATCTTCGCTAACATCTTATGTATTAGGCAAAATATACACTTATATACTAAAAACAGTGATATTCATAATATTAATACTAAAAACAAGGCCAAACTACGTGCTCCGTTTCACTGTCTTCATAAGGTTCATAACTCATTTGATGGGTTTGGTATAACATTTTATAACAAGCTTCCCTCTTCTTTGCTAGATTTACGTTTTAATGCGTTTAAAGCGAAAGTAAAATCTAATCCTCGAGGTATACTATTCTATCAACGACTACTTAAACGATAAGAATTGTTGGTCGCTGTGATTAACTCAAGACAACGTTTGTGTTCTTTAACCAGAATTACATTAACTACTGACAGGTCATATGCGTTACTTCAGATCGTTGTTTTTTTTCTTTGACTGTATAAACCATTTATTTTTTATTAATTAAATTTTCATTTATTGCTGAATCTTAATTATATGCTATTATTGTATAGAATCAAGTTCTTCCAACTTAACAGACAGCTGTGCTGCTGGGGAGCTTGTTGCGCCACTTCTTCCCAGCTAAAGCACTAGGAAGTGGTGAAGGGCGGGCGTTTTGGGGGCCTGTCTTATGTAATTTTGACGTTCAAAAAGTGCTGATTCGCAGCCTGATTTGAATAAATGACTTTTACGAGCTACTGGAGGAAATTTAAGTACAGTAAGGGGTTAGAAACACAGCCTCTGATTTATTTAAAACATTACCCAGTAGTGTATTAGTATTATTACAAACATGAATTGTTCTTTGTGCTCAAAACATGAAAAAAATACCTACGGCTTAAAAAATGAGTGAGCACACGAAGTTGTGCACAAGTACCTAGCATATGGACTCGGCAACCACTGTCCCGGTCACAAAGCACTTTCAACAGCTTCCATACAAACCGATCGTGTTACCGTTTACTGACATTAAGTAAGGCACAAATGACCTAAACTGACGGCTTTCAATGGTGACGATAACAGAAGTTGTGCGCTTAACGCGCTTTCGGCACCACAACTTATATTAGGCGATGTCGTGCTCTGTGGCCGCGACATATAGCCTGGACCCAAGAGGTTCATACCTACTATAAAATAAAGTTAGGAAGCAGTTCGTGACACGGCACCTTCCACGAGGGACTGAGATGAACCTAGGAAAGCTTCATCCACCAGCAGCTTCAATGCTAGTGGTGGTTTTTGGTTTATAAATGTGTTCTTTCATTTTATTAGAGGTATCTATGTGAGTAGAAATAAGAGTTGTTTATAACTTGGTCGAAGGCATTTAGAACAAAAGATAAGAGGTGCACTTGATTATATTAAAAAACATATACTTAGCCTCTGTAGACATCGTCACTCGCCTAATTACATCAGCCGAAGTCTTTAGGTTTGGATGAATTATTAACATAGATGTAATAAAAAATACTAAAATTAACAGGCGAAAGCGCCCAGTAGCCGCAAAATCAAATTTTCCTTTTTTTGCAAGTCAGTATTATTTATGATGATAGTTAGGTAAATACATTTTAAGTATGGTTATCGACCAACCCAGAACCTGACACTGACCTGGTTTGCAAAAAACGTAAGAAAATTTGAATTTCGCGTTCGCGTGCTACAACAGCGCATCCCCTTAAAATGAAATGCAATTAGGAACCAAAGCGCGCCGGTCAGTAATAGGGCCGGCAGCAACGATTTAAAACAACGGCTGCTGGGCGCGCTGGCGCATGCTTGTGACGAGAAGCTTGGTTGAGCGCCGTTACTGCAAGAAGGCACCCCGACCAGAGCGATTACGTTCGTTCATTTGGGGTGTAAGGGAAACGCTTCCGAAAACTAAGACAGATGATAGGGCTAGTAATTATCGATACAGTACCTACATTTTTTTTTTGCATCTTTTGTACACTATGCTGTGAGAACAGTTAAATGAACCATTACTTGAGATTAAACACGTTTAAAAACGACCCCAAGTCCAGGCGGCGACTTTAGGTTTAGGCATCCTTAGTAAAGCGTCGCCAAAATAACATAAGTAGAAACATTACAGAAGCGTCAAACGTTTTAAATTGATGCAAAATAACTAATTTAAGGCGAAAGGTTATTGGCATCCGTTTGCATTTAAGTTGCATATAACCTACGTTCTGGCTTCGGAAGCGTTCCCCTTACACTCTGTATAATTAAAGCGCCGGCGAACAAATGAGCGCAGCGACCACAGCAAATGGCACCCTCTTTAATAAATAATTAAGCAATTGTGGTAGAATGACACTTGCGCGACGGCCATTCGGTTTCGCAGAACGCGGCTGGGGTGGCAGAACTCTTATTATATTGGTGTGATAAGTCTTTTCATTGTGTGTCAAATGTCATTCGCGCAAGTGTGTCGTACTCAACTGCAAGCATTTACGTTTCGAGAATTTGTTTACTTACATTAATTTTTTTTTTTAATTATTAATGTTTCATTTATTTTAGAATTTAAGGCGAGATAATACCTACTAGGTACAAAACGTAAAGCCATAATGATGGTATTATCAAGATTATATCTTGTATTATGCTTTTATACAATTATCACAAATCATAATGACTGATGTAAACTGTTTAACTCTAAGAAGAGCAGAGATAAATTATAAAGGAGCAAAAAGTCACACTCACACAATGATAACAAGAGCTCATCACATTAACAGTCAGCTCGTAAACATGCATTGGTGAAAATAGACTTCCACACAGACCATTGTCAACATTCAAATTGTTAGTGACTAGTGTTGTGTTGACGTTAGCAGTGGCCCCTCTTTACCTCGTTATCTTGCACGTGCTGCGTCGCGTCGCTATAACTGGACCCCGACGAGTGTGAACAGGCGGTTGTTCTTGACGTGTGTGGTGACGTAGGGCAGCGTGCTGAGCCCGTCCTTACCGCCGTGCAGCCGGTTCTCTCTCATGATGCGTTTACGCGCGCTGTTCTTAGGTTCTTGTGGGTGCGCCAGCATGGTGTAGCGGGACATTTCACGAGGAAATCTATAACATTTCAAGGTGTATTAATATTGAATAGCTGGATCAATTATTTAATAAATAATCATTTTAGTCCCTTCGAAAGGCTAACTGAATGAGCATTCTTTAACTTATTAAATTTCAAATTTTAACTATTATTATTAAGGCTTATATTATTAAGTCTGAAAGCACTGATCCAATAGAATAGAAACTAAATTATTTCCAAGCCGTATTGTGCCGTAGGACAATTCTTGTTTCTTCCATGCGGATGAAGTCGCGGGCAGAAGTTGGTACACAATATAGTTGCACAGTCAATTTATCAGTTTATTTAGTCACCTGATTAAATCAAAATTATGCGCGCTGAGTCTGAAGGAAAAATCATCATCTTCGCCGCCCCACCCTTCAAACCTATTAGATAGCCCGTCGACCGCCACAAACTGATCAGATTTGACGGCGAGCACTCCGCCCGCTATGTAGTCATAGGGGAGTACGAATCGGAACTTGTCGATGCTGGCGCTCATGTGACGCGGGTAGTGCGTGCAGGCGTACAGGTTGCTCTCGTCCAGCGGCAGCAGGTCCACGTCGTGAAGGATGAGGCACGGGAACTTGTCCTTGATTGCTGTCTTAGCTCCAACGTTCAGTAGAATACCTTTGTTAAAGATCTTCTCGTCTTGTTGTTCTATTACATATATCCTAAAAGAGTATTTATGTCATTTCGTAATCTGATATACTAATCACAGATATGCAGTATTGGACTCTGATTTAATTATTGTGTGTCATATTTACAGACAAACTAATCTAAAAGTTTGGAAGAAAACTACATGTTGCACCAACCCCAAATAAATTGGGAGGGCAACAAAATAATGAAATTTGGACAAAAAAATAATAACTGTGGTACTTGTTAGGTCAATAATAATTATTTAATCGACAGGATTTATAATACTCACCTGTAATGTATGTTTTGTTTTCTTAGAAAATTATGGATATATGGCAGGAATATGTCTAGTTGACTCTGTCTGTTCCTGTAAGCTACTATTAAAGCCACACTGAAAAGAGGATTGCAGTGTTCCGGCACGTAGCTACCATTCACTAAGTCCTTTGCTGAGAAATCATCATATTTACTTGGCACTTCCCAATTAAGCTGAGAACTTGTACTTTTAAGTATTTCATCATATTTACAATCAGCCTTAGTGTTCTGGAGCACTAGGTTTGGAGCAACCTGCTTGTACAGTTGTGTTGGTAAGGCCCCCGCAGGGATGTGCGGGTAGTTGTACACACCGTAAGTTACAAAGAAGTGAATGATTGCTTTAAGACTTAGTACAAAAAATATACAAGTAATCACACAGAGTTGAAGTATCCTGAAAACAGTTTAAGATTCAATAAATATAGGTTTAAGTAATAAGTTGTTCATCTGTAAACTTATATATCAGAAAATCTATGTTTTTCCAGGGTGCAGGTAACAGGCACGCAGGGCTAGAGCTTCTTGGCAACACAGAAAAATTTATCACTATAGCTTGTAGATAAGTAGTTTATTTACAAATTAAAGCAAATGCTCTATTTAAAGAATTGTTGACTAATTACCTACCTGGTTTTCAATGAGCGTTTAGCCATTACAGTTTTTTTATAGCATATAAGACTGTGACTAAACCAAACATTCCAACCTCAGTAGGTCCTTTCTAAAAATAAAGACATGAGTTAAATTGAAAAACGATACTTTTGTGTAATAGCAGTAGTAATAAAATTACAGAATAAACCTTACCTTCAGCAGTTGTTCTTTTCTGATTGTAAGAGTAATCTAAAATAACATTAAGTTGGTTTTAGTCGGTAAGTTACAATTGCCTGCAATAACGGAAGCGATCATTCAGACACAATACTCAATCTAAGGATCGTAAAACATTAAGACAACAGTTATCAAGACAATGGTCAGGAATTGAAGTAGCCATTAGTGAACAGATCATACATGTTACCAACACAGTTACCAATTGCTTTTTCATCACATTACTTGTGAGTCAGTGGCTCTCGCTGGCTTTCTTTCAATAAGAACAGCTGTACTCTGGGCGTATTACGAATTCTTATTTCCAGGCAGTTCTTGGCGTGAAAAGAACTGCCATGCACATTCGTCTAACTAAACACAGTTGTGTGCGGTTGTTTAACTACAAAAATCTACTTGAATGTCTTGAATCTTGAACGCTGATGCTGATCGGCTGATCTGATTTGACATTTTAATTTTCAATGTCAAAAAGTGACATTAATAAAATAAACAGTGATTTTTTTTAAAGTTCTTATCTTCTTACTAATTCCATGGATTGAAATCGTTCCACAGACTATTTCAATAATGCTTTAATATTCCACAGATTACGCTAAGATGCCCTGACCAAATAGAACTGTTAGCATAACCGAGCGCGAGCTGAACAAGTGAAGCGAACGGCCGACGAGCTTTTTAACCAAGTTGGTCATAGTTTCTTGGCTGTTTAATAATACAATTTTGGTTTAATAATAGTATGGTCATGTTTATAATAAAAACAAAGAGAAAAGAATCATAGGGCATCAAACAATTCATCCGCATCGCTGTCAATGAGAAAAGTGCCCAAAAGGCTGGCAGCATTGCCACGTTGTACAGCGATGCTGATTCTTTGGCCAACAATAACAGTAATCTGTTAGAATAAATTAGTTTTAGATTATATTTGTTATTTATTTTTCATTTTACTAATATATCACATCTGTAACAATATTCTAACAAAATAAATGGATAAGTATTAGATACTTTTACAAAAAAAGGACGAATATATTTACATAATTTTAAAAGTTAACAGTCTTAATAATTGTAAAAGTTAAAAAAGGTAGAGGAAACAATCAAAGACTCAAAGAGCTTTAAAAAAATCATCCGTGTGCCCTTGGCATTGGCAGTTGGCAGTGATGTGGAGCCACGCAAGGAGCTCCTGGACGCAGACAGCGAATCGGAAGGTTATAAGTCTGACCCAGCATAGTGCCTATGTTGGGTGACGGTAGCCTCTAAAGGCTCATTTTGTAGTTAGTGACTGGGCTACTAGAGGTATTAGGATAAGTAGGGAAAGACTGTTCGAGCTGTATGGCCTTAAGCCTTACATTAACACCGAAACTTTCAACAAGTATGTTGCTACATATTCCGAAATTTTTAGAAATACCTGCAAGTTAGCTAAAGCTTTGTACATTAGCAACAAGATCAAATCAGCAGAGAATAAAATAAAAACAGTTTGGAAAGTTATAAATAACGAAACTAGTAGGAAAAAGAAAAGAAATACGGATTATACGTTGGATACTTCGCGTGGTGCCATAAGCTCTAACATAGAAGTTGCTCAAGAATTTGTAAACTTCTTTACTGATATACCATTTAAAACGACGGAAGCTTTAAATTTGTCCACTGATGTCTCAATTGATTTATTAAGAGCGAACGTTCCAGGCTGCCCTGTTGAATTACAATTTAAACACATAAACCCTATGATAGTTTAAAATGTTTTCGGCAAATCAAAATCAAACTGACCGAAGATCTATGGGGAATGTCTATAAAAGTTTGTACATCTATAATTGAGACCATAGCACCATACTTAGCTTTGATATTTAATTTGTGTGTAGATCAAGGAGTCTTCCCGGATTTAATGAAATATAATAAGGTTATACCTCTATTCAAATCTGGGGACAGCAATGACGCCAACAATTATAGACCAGTATCCGTGCTGCCGGTATTCAGCAAGGTGTTCGAAAAGATAATGCTTTAATCAAATGCTTAATCATTTTAACACCAACAAAATCTTACACGATCAGCAATATGGTTTCACCAAAGGACGTTGTACGACTGACGCTGGTGTTACCTTATTAAAACACATATTTACTGCTTGGGAGGAGGCCCAGGATGCCATTGGAATCTTTTGTGACCTCTCCAAGGCATTTGATTGCGTTAATCACGAAACCTTGCTCTTAAAACTTGAGCATTACGGACTAGGTCAACTTGCGCTCAGTCTAGTAAAATCTTATTTAAATGATAGACAGCAAAAAGTTCATATAAATGGAGTCAAATCACTTGGTTTAAAAATAAAAATGGGTGTTCCACAAGGCTCAATATTAGGTCCTTTCCTCTTTTTAGTATATATTAATGATCTACCCCATTTATTAAAAAAACAACCACAAATGGTGTTATTTGCTCACGATACATCCTTAATTTTTAAAATAAATTGACGTGCATCAAATCTTGACGACGTAAATAACGCCCTACTGCTGGTGCCAAATTGGTTCACTGCTAATAATTTAGTATTAAATGGAAAAAAAACTAAATGCATAAGATTTGCTTTACCAAATGTTAAAAGTACTGATTGTGACATAGAATTGAATAAAGAGAAACTAGAATTCGTCGATAAAACTGTTTTCCTAGGGATCACGCTCGACTCAAGGCTACAGTGGAGTCCTCATTTAACAGCTCTTGCAGGGCGGCTAAGTTCAGCAGCATATGCTGTAAGAAAAATCCACCAATTCACTAATGTAGAAACCGCGAGGCTAGTCTATTTTAGTTACTTTCATAGTATCATGTCTTACGGTATTTTACTATGGGGACGGGCTGCAGATATTGAGTCTATTTTTATTCTGCAGAAAAGAGCCATCAGAGCAATATATGGCCTCCGTAGGCGAGATTCTATAAGGGAACTTTTCAAAAATATTAATATCATGACGGTACCTTGTCAATATATCTTTGAGAACATCATGTACGTCAGGAAAAATTTAAATCTTTTAAGTAAAACAGGTGGAAGACACACCGTTGGGACTAGAAATAGGGACCAATTAGTTCAACCAGGCTTCAGACTAGCTAAAGTAGACTCATCCTTCATGGGGTACTGTTTAAAATGTTACAATAAAATACCTCCCCACATACTCAAACTGAATGAAATGAAATTTAAATCTTGTATAAAACGCACATTATCAGCCATGCTTATTATAAGTTGGGAGATTACATCGCTGACAAAAATGCTTGGCTAAACGCTGCTTGTCCTGCTCCGCAAGGTAGCTTAAACTAAATTGATTAGCATTTGAAAACGTTGTTGTAGCTGCTGAATACTGTAAAAGACTAGATATCTTTGCATTGTATAAATTCAAACTTCTAGTATGTTCACACATATGCTATGCAATTATACATAATTGCATAGCATATGTGTGAGCACTATGTTCCTACTATAAAGCTACCATTTACAGGGTAGGTACGTCTTTCATTGACTTGAATGTGCCCTGGCAGCTGAGAGTATGTCATGCTCACTGAAATGTCTCACTGGTGGTGGCGTGTGTGTTGGATCATTAAGTTCCGTATAGAATGGTTGAGCTGAATGGTGCTGATCCACACGTCATGTTCGTGAACGGGCGCCGCCATTATGGACTGGTCATCTCCTAGCTCCCACGGCTTATTTTAATTATTGAATTGTTATTTTATTTTTGTTTTAATTACGGACGCTTTAATGTGCACGTCTTTTTACATCGTTCTCACATTGATAATTTCAACATAATGATGTAACCAACCTTTTGTAACAATACCATGATTTTAAAAGAGTGTCCATGGAGTTTCTTGCCCGTTCTTCTCCATAGGTACCTACGCTTTGGAATGGGCAACTAGCTTCATCTTTCTAACTCACCGACCTCGACAATTCAAAAGTACCTGTAATTGGTTTATTTGCAATAAATGCTTTGAGTTTGAGATTGAGTTTGAGGCACAGACCCGACTCATATTGCCAGCACGCTCACCAGTATTGGTAGACGAATTAATAAAATTAATCCGTACCAACTTGCAGAGTGGCTCATTGCACCACTGCCTCTGGGAAGATGGGTTCATGAGCCGATCCGCATACGGGCAAACCATCTTTCAGGGGTTCACTGCGATGATCAAGGACGGCACTTCAAAGTCAACCATTGAGGGGCTTCTCAATCCCGGTCAACTTTGGGCCCTTTCCCCATTCGGTCCTGTGGTCTGATAAATTTTGTCCAAAAGGTGTGGACGTGGAGTGCGAAAATCATGAAATTTGGGCCAAAACAACAGTAATTAGTCCAGGGTGTATTCCGAATGTAAATTAATTTTGAAGAGTCTGTCCGAGAGGTGGAGTGAACATTTTTTACCCGACTGCGCCAGAAGAAGGTTTATGTTTTTCGAGTGTATGTATGTATGCATATTCCTTTTGCACGCTCTTTAGCCTAAACGGCTTGATGGATTTTAAATTGGGAAGCGTCGTTAGATTAGTCTCAATTGTGAGAATGACACTGGGTATATCAAAACTATGAAAATTAACATAGGCAATTTTTGGTGCCATGTAAAACAAAAGTTTCTTGTTCCCATCTTTTTTAAAGTTCACTTATTATGCAGTCGGGTTATTTAATCTAAAATTTTGATAGTTTGCGGTGCAGAAAATATCTTATTTTCCTGGGTATAATCTAAGATCCGATCACTTAAAATATTTTAGTGATAGACTGCCCCGTTACCTATTCTTGAGCAAGAATGGCATAGGATTAAAATAATTCCAAAAAATACATTGTTCTCTACTTAATATTGAAACCGCAGTGCGCAGCTAGGGATTTGAATCATTGAAGGACATTACACACTTAATTAATCGTACAGAATAAAATAGAACACGTTATCAATTGTGTCCTAAATTCATGTTTGCTTATCATATTTAGGGCACAATAGTCACACAGAAATGTCATTAAAAAAGCAAGTTAGAAATAGCTGGCGCTAAATTGTTATTTTATGTTTCTAAAATCTTTAAAATAATTCAGTACTTAAAATTCTACACTGGCATTATTTTTGCTCGGTATTTTTTCATTATTATATGTATGATAGATATTTGTTTCTGACTACTTTTCACTTAACACTTCGATACACTTTTCCGCGTCAAATTGATTATTATTAAATAAGTAAGTTAAAAACTAAAACCCGACTCAGTAGTCGGGAAAAATCACGCTACAAAGAGTATGAAAGTACCTATGCCACTTAGCCCTAAAGCTTACAAGTATTAACGCTTACTACTGTTAAAATGTAGTGTTTTCTTAGGGTAGGGCACCAACCAGAGGACGATCAAGACGCTTCCAAAGATACCTCATTTGTCAAATTATGATAAGTAGTGTAGAAGTTATGAGAGAACTGGTGAACAAACATACATACCGGTTAAAATCATAGCCCCTTTTTTACTTCGCCGTAGTCGAGTAAAACTAGCTGAGGTAGTTGTTTCATATCTAACTATTGAAAGAAGAAACTTTGAAACTAAGTCAGAGGCCACAGTATCTTTAGTCAGATCATAACAAAATGAGGAACATTGCTATTTCCTTTATTTGACTAAATACACATATAAATTATATTTTTAAATATTAGTATAAAAAATATAGAAGTATTTAAAAATATAAAAATTGAAGCCCACCGGTATCGGGAACAGGCAAGCTACCGGCGGTCAGGACTCCAGAGAAAGGAACCTCCTAACAATGCGAGCCGTGTCAAGAAGTACCGCTTTCTGAATCAGGCCCTTGATCCAGCTGCCCAACGACAGCCTCCTCAGGTGTTGGTCGAGGCTCTTGGCTATCAAGCCATTGGCTGTAACGACTATCGGCACAATGATCGCTGAGTCCACATCCCACATGTCGACAACCTCGCGAGCCAAGTCAAGATACTTGATTTGTTTATCTTTCTCGGCTTTCACGAGGTTCTCGTCATGCATGGGACCGTTATGTCAAGGATCATTGCGCGCCGCTCTAGTCGATCCACCACCACTATATCAGGCTTATTGGCTATAATAGTCCTGTCAGTGATGATGGATCGATCCTACCACAGTGTGATATGTCCATTATCGAGAACTGGGTCGGGCGAAATCGGAAGTGCCGTACTATTGGTATGTACCAATAGTACGGCACTTCCGATTTCGCAAGGCTGTATTTCAGAGCAAGTTGCTGGTGGATAATCCTGGCAACAAGGTTGTGCCTATGCAAATACTCTTCGCTATCTAGACGAAAACAACTGGAAATAATTTGTCTGATGGATTCTCTCGGACGGTGGCATGCCCGACAGAATGTCAACCGTGCCGTCTTTCACATAAATCTCCGGTAATTGTTTGTCATCATAACTTCGTCCATAATTGCACAGACAAAACCTTCGGTTTCTCCAAAGAGGAACGGCACCGAAACGCAGCCAGGTTACGGAAGCTAATAAATCTACATCGGGACCATGTAGGGCCCGAACATTGCTGTTAATATTATATTTCATGAGCTATTATATGAACATAATATCACTGTACCTAACTAGATCTGTACTCTGAAAAGATTATACGTTATGTCCTCATCAAAAACAAACCTGGGTCACGGTGAATATGAACCGATTATGGCAAATTATAATAAAATGGACAATACCAGCAAACAATGATATCTTTGCCGACACTTTTTACACGTAGAAAACTTATGGCCCCCAACCATCCATAACATTTTGATCACATTTAAAGTGTTTATATACAAAACAAGTATCAAGCTTTGAATATCAGAATGGTTACTGCTTATTTACTGTTTATGAAGGTTCTTATGAATATGGTTTGTAGGGAATGGATTTCATGAAGTGAAGCACAGAAAGACAAGACCAGACAAGACTAGACATTTATTTCAATTAGGCTTGTTAGTATTTAATCAGAAAGCTAGTCGTAGATACGTTCAAAAAATAGGTCTTCAGGAGAAGAAGGACAAAAAACTCCATGGAAACAGTATTGAAGTATTTCATCAACACATCTTTTACATTGCTATGAATTAACATTATCCTACATACATTTAACTTCAACCCCCATTGTCCAAGATAACTCGGCATTATTACAACTTAATAACAGAAGCTAGGAATCATCATCAAAGCCGAAAGACGTCCACTGCTGGACATAAGCCTCCTCCAAAAGGAGGGGATTTGAACA
This sequence comes from Polymixis lichenea, assembly GCA_949091785.1. NCBI lineage: Eukaryota > Metazoa > Arthropoda > Insecta > Lepidoptera > Noctuidae > Polymixis > Polymixis lichenea. Next base: position 25,089,616 of record OX420936.1, on the reverse strand, counting down.
CCAACGGAACTACCAACACGGAACTTGAACTTTTCAAGTTTTGATTTAGGTTTTGATTTTGTATGTACTGTTTGATTTATATTTAAGCTGTGTACTTCTTTAAGGTGAATCTAGTCGTCATTTTTTCCATACAAACTTCGGGAGCATATTACTCCAATGCTCGACAAAGTACCTACATCAAAAATTAAACGTGGTATTGTTTTATCTCATTATTAATATTGTTGGTGCGGAAACAGAATATCTACTTAAATAAAAAGCCATTAAAAAGTTACGAGCCAACAAAGATTAGTTTTTCTTGATAATTTAACCTAACTTTGGGCGTGTTTAAGTAATAAAAGAATAACAAAAGAAGTGTAAAATGGGTCATACTCAGAAAAAGTGTACATTTTAAATTTGTAACGAAACTGATAGGTAACTATACTGAGAATATCCGTCACGAAACTGATGTCATAAGGTTATAGTACACATAGACTGGGCGAATAAAACACGTGATTTGGCTTATCAGTCTTATTAAAATTAATTAAAAAGAAATAGTATAAACATCGGTATTTAAAGTAGCAAATTAAAAATTATTTAAAAAAGTAGCAATTTAAAAATTTCAAAACGAGTTTTCACTATTATTATTACGAGAACATAATGTTTCTTAATTGTTTATTATGAGTTACACAGTATCAATCACAGTCTTTCTCATACTTTACTGGATAGACGCTCTCTGTATTTTTTTTCGTCTTTCGGCATTTCACACAGGAGCCATGGTGTTTTACTGAAACGAATATAAGTGTTTTTTAACTAGTCTTACAAATTATGCTTTTGTTTTACTTATTTATAAATTAAAGTATTTTCTTGACATCGTTATTATATTTTTAAAGTAGGTAAAGGTAGAAACTACAGGAAAGTTAGGTAGGTACTTGTGATCATCATATCGACATTCCTATGAATATGTACATAGGTATAGTTACCGGCACGTAAGTTGGCTAAAGTTTTTCTTAGTGGAAGAAGTTCGCGCATGTAAAAATTTATGAATTTGTGCGTATGCGAACTTCCTCCACTACAAAATCTTGGGCCAACTTATACGTTACGCTGAAAAGTATAGTTACGGACTTTTATTTTTGTGAACTAAGCTTAAAAATTTCTCAGTTTCATAGCGTAACACAATATAACGAAAATGAGAATAAAATCTGAGAAATTATGACTTCTAAAAATCGTTTTACGAAAACCACGTGTTTAGCACTCAAGCAGTGAGCGTATCCGTTAAGATAATACAAAAATAAGAAAAGAACATAGTAAACAAACAAAAAATATCATAAACTTACGACAATAATAGTCGTTTAACACCCTGATATTTTTTTTGTAAATATTCAGTTGATGCACATTTTGACTTCACGAATACGGTAAAAACCTATTGGCTGCCGCGACAGCGATTTTGACGTAAGCAGTAGTGTTGCCAGAATAGTACAAAATATTTATACAACTTTGAATAGTTTCGTTTCAAATATAATTGCGTGTTACAAACCCTGAGTAACGAAACTTGGTAATTTTGGGACAAAATTAGTTTATTTAAAATATTTTTTTCTATAAATGATTTACAATTAAAATTAGTCGTATTTAGTTACTTGATACATCAAGAATAATATAGCTACAGTCAATGTTAAGTAAAGCGATGACTATTCGTAATAATTCGTCTCTGAAAATGTGTAATGGTCATTGGGACACTAAAAAAATCTATGATGATATTTATAACAATATGTTTTGACACTCAAAAAATTTACTCTTTTAAAGAAAATTAAAGTTAAAATACCAGACAAATCTTCACATTAATAGACTGATATAACAAAAACGAGGGGAAAAAGAAAACATATCATGTTATTATATATTTACTTTAGTGTGAAGTAGCGGGACAAGAAAAGACACCAAATGTACACTTTTTCTGAATATGACCCAAATCTCCAAACCAAGTCGGTACCGACAAAGCTCAAATATCGAAAAAGTTCATTAAAATTTTTGGTCATTGATTTATGCAGTGGTTTTTGCACAAAACCCGATCTTCCGAAGGACTTTTCTTATCGCACCTGTTTTACTGTAAATGATCCTGCATCTCACTCAATAACGTTGCGCGAGTGGACTAGCGTCTAACTGCTCATCACTGATGAGCAGTTAGACGAGAGTCCTGTATTCCGCATTCAAATTGGTTTCTCCAAAAAACTTGGTACGGTGGCTGTTTTTCTTATCGCACCTGTTTTACTGTAAATGATCCTGCATCTCACTCAATAACGTTGCGCGAGTGGACTAGCGTCTAACTGCTCATCACTGATGAGCAGTTAGATGATAGTCCTGTATTCCGCATTCAAATTGGTTTCTCCAAAAAACTTGGTACGGTGGCTGTTTTCATAGATATTAACAACGCATATAACTATAACGTAGACGTCAGAGGTCTATTGAAAATCATGCAACGAATTGGTGTCGGATCCAGGATTTGTAGTTACACCTAGAACGTCCTCAAGCTGAGGACCCTTACAATTACAGTGTGTAATCACGCCATTAGTCGCACGTCCGGTCGGGGATTGGCACAAGGCCTGCCTGCCCCTCCCTCACGTGCGCCGCCTTTCTCTTTGCGAGCATCAAGGAGGAAGGAGGTGACCGCCAACCATGCACTCTCGCTCCGTACCATGGCCTGGACCAGGGCCGGACGCGAGAGATCGCCGCCGGCGATCGCCTGCTACGAGGACATGGCGGTGCTCCGCCCAAGCCGGGCAGACCTGAAGGAAAGAGGTTGGGAAGACATTTTTGTACGACGACCGAGAATAACAAGCTCATTAACTAATGAGGTGTGAATATCATTTACTGCACGCGTCCGTTCGAAACGAATACCGCTGCGAAACTCCAGCAACGTTCCAACGAATGGTGCATCAGGTTCTAGGCAACTTACGTCTTAAAGAGGCATTAGCTTACTTGGATGACATCATCATCTCATCAAAATCAATACAAGACATGCAACAAGCATGCGACAATTAGAATCAGTATTGATTTTGCTATCAGAAGCAGGTCTTACTCTCTATTTGTCAAAATGTATTTTTTTCGGCCGTTCAATAACTTACTTGGGGTTTAATATTTCAAGCGAAGGTATCCACCAGGTACCAGGGTCTGCTAAAATAGACGCGGTTGAAAAATTTCCCGTACCAAAAGATCAACACAACGTAAGACAATTTTTAGGGAAGCAAGCTTTTTCCGTAGGTTTGTGAAGGGGTTCTCAATTATTGCAAAGCCATTGACACAGTTACTCAGAAAAAATGCTGTTTGGGTATGGGGGCCCGATCAACAAAATTTCGGGTATATCTAGTAGGGATACATTTTAACATCGTGACCGATTGTAATTCGTTAAGATGAGATCCACTTTCATGAAACGTGATATGATTCCTCGGGTAGCAAGGTGGTGGACCCAACTGCAAGAATTTGATTTTGAAATCAAATACAAAGCGGGATCTTCTATGGCTCATGTGGACGCTTTGAGTCGCAACCCATCCATCAGTACTAATCACTCCAAAAAAATTGTTAATTCTGTAACAGAAACAGACTGGCTCTCAACAGTACAGAATTCAGATTCCGAACTTCAACGGATTATTGGGATTTTAAGTAACTCAGAAATTAACGACGTTTTAGAAATAAAACAAAATTATAAATTAAAAAATGGCAAGCTTTTTAGAATCACACCTAGTGGAGATAGATGGGTTGTGCCAAAAGGCATATAGCAAATTGTCAAACAGAATCATGACGACATCGGCCACTTTGCTTTAGACAAAACGTTGGATAAAATAAAAACTCATTATTGGATCCCAAATATAATATACGTGCTAGCAAAATTAGTAATGTTTTTGATCATGACCGCTATCAAGTAGAGGACACGCCTCTTACAAAAAAGGAAACAAAAAATACTCTAATAAAATTGCTGTGGATAAGCTAAAGCCATGGATTTGCTTCAATAGACCACCAATGGGGTCTATGTTTTAGTTAAAACCAATGGGGTCATATATAGTTATACGGGCCAATGGGGTCAAATCTAATTATAAGGAACAATGGGGTCAAATAAAATAATTAATTACTAATGTCTGAGTTTAATTAAGACCAATTGGGTCTATCTTATGTTTGAAAATAATTGTAACTGTCAAGCTCGCAAACATGGCGCCATACCCACCTTTGTTTTATAAAAGAGCGTGCCGCCATTTTTGCGAGCTCAGTTGGTGCGCATGTGCAACGTTCGTGGAGTGATCATCACCCCTTTCCGAGTTTAATTGTATTTAAATTAGTGTTGGGAAATATTAAAGAATATTATTTTATGATAATACTTGCAATTTATAAAGTAATATTATGGATTTATGGAGTAAATAAAACAAAATATATTTTAAATGGTATTTTAAGTCTTTTATTTTACACAAGGATGTAACTATTTACGACATATTTTTTTATCAGGGCCTAAATACACTAATTTGACCATTTAATGTTGATTCTGAAACAGGCAAATTCGGTGATCCCCGGTTAACATAACATGACAAATGTCTTGACAAATGAAGTATCGTTGGAATCGTCTTGACATCACAATAAATTGATTATGGCGCCCTCTGGGGACATTCAGTCATGAAATATTTGGATGTCAAATGAACATATCTATTTAAAGGCTCGTGCAGACTAGCATGATGCGACGGTTGGGTCGCGACACTTGTAGAATATTCTAAATTACAAATTCATGGAAAATGTTGTACAAGTGTCGCGTCGCGACACTTGCGACTGTTTGAAGAATCTTTAATTCGTAATTAATGTTAGCTAACCTCAAAATGATTTAAAAAAGTAAGTTCAAAAACTAAAACCCGATGACTGAAAAATCACGCTCAAAAAGTATGAACTAAGAAAATATTCTCTTCTCAAAGTCGTGACGCTTGACAATATTGCATGAAAAATTTGCAATATAAATTGAAAATAATAAGAGACTCGCACAATGTCCTTGGCACATGTTCTAGTTTTATGTAGCGATAAGAGCGCATTATCTACTTTTATCAATATAAAAATAAAATATGTTGATCTGTGCATATAGCCCTCTATGTGCCTCTACTGTGCCGACTTGTATTTGACAGTTGTCAAGCTGACGGCTGCCGTCGGGGACGTAAACAAATAACACGGTTTTCTGTATTTTTATTGTATTGGAACGAAGTGCATAATATTATTCGGTGTTCTTGTGATTAGTGAGCAAAGTGATTTAGAAATGCCAAAACCAAAAAAAATGACAGATCTAGAGCAATTAAAGTCGAAGACTGACCCACGTTTCATCTGCAAACCTCTGGTTTCCTTCAATGAAATAATGTTGTTTTTAGAAAATCCACCACCTTGGAGAACTTTATGTAAGGAATTGACGCCGCATAGTGATTTTCTTATCCGAAATATGGATATAAATACACATTCTATGGACCATTCGCTTGATAAACCCGAAACTTTCTGTCATTTCGACCCGGATTCAGATGAAGTTAAACGACATGAATCAAAATGTTTACCCAAAACGCTGGTTTGCCATGATATGGCTAATGGATATCACGATGACTGGTAAAGATAATTTAAAAATTATAATACCACTAATTCGTTTCCTACTCTTTTTACATAGTTTAGAACAAAGTAGCTTTTCGTGTCTATACGCTTAGATCTTTTAAACTACGCAGCGGATTATAATGCGGTTTTCATCAATATACAGAGTTATAATACACCGACCTCTACGCGGGCGCAGCCGCTGGCAAAATCTGGTAACATAATAAACAAAAGAATTGTAAACAAAGTAATTCAATTAACTATTGACGTACGCGTTGTTATTGTGTTGTGTAGACGTGCAGACAGACGTGTTACTAGGTGGGGCAGGCAGGGCACGAGCCTGGGCGCCTGTCGAAGTTGCGCGCGAAACGTCGCCAACTTTAAATTTAAAAATAAAAAATACTTCAAAAACCATTTCATAAAAAATTAGAAGAGCTACTTGAATTTATTGTGCCCATTTCTATTCAAATTCTGCTTAAAATTGCAGCATTGCAAGTTGTGAGTAATGTTTTAGCTAGTTGAAGTGAATACCTTCGTTATTGAAGGATATAATTGGTCAAGGAACGTTATGCGACTAAGCTTAGCTGTGTAGACCTCAGATATAGATATACCTAGATAACGCAAGTATCACGATTTTTTTGAAAACCAAGCGTACTATTTTTTGACTACCTACTATGATGTCACAAACACTATTAAGTGATGGGAAAACCAAATCGATTCAAAGACGCCGCCGCGTGTGGCACTCGTCTTGCCCCACCCCCTTCCTACCACCAACAATCACGCAGCCAGCAGTACGTAAAATTCAAAATTTTATTGCAAATTTATACATCAATAGTCAGACATGCTGCTGTTGTCAATGTTCGATGCTTTTTCTTTTCTACAAAGCTTTCTTCCTCAAAATGTTTCGAACAAATAGTGCTTTTTGGGAACCAATCTTTATTTCCCGTCACCTCGATCCATTGCTCTTTTAAATTGAGATCATGTGGAAAACTAAAAAATCATGAAACATTAAGATTATTTATCAAAATTGTCTACATATTAAATATAAAATACAAAATAATTCCTTTGTTTCCGAAATTGATTCACAGGAATCGATTTGTGTTGCATAGGATGAACAGCACTAATCGCTCAAATTAACAGAAAAATGATAAAAGCGCCTGTACTCCGAAACCGAAGCGATAGTATCACTTGTTTTGATTGTTGTTCATCATTTGTTAACGCAGAATGTCACATCCACCGCTCCAAGTAAAAGCTGCAATGTATTTCGAATAGACAGCATGCTTTCAATGACCTATGTTTTTCTCAAATTTGGTATCACTGTGGGTATTAGATTAAAAATAATTGAATTACGCATTATTAATCATAAAATTACTTACCGATGGAAGGTAACGTTAACTTTCTTTTTTCAGCCCACATTTGTGCAGTTTTTACAATTTATCACAGCGCAATTAGGCATTTTTGATTTTTTGACTGACGACCAACTAGCGAGGTTCACCGATGCAGACTCAGCGTGACAGTAGCCACGTTAAGCATTTTATGCTTAAGCCCGGCACGCGAAGTGGGTGCTCATGCGTTATCTAGGTCTACCTATATCTGTGATGTAGACCGAGAAGATAATTTACGAAGGGGGCCGCAAACGTGATGCGTGCCCTAGGCGCCATTTCCTATTGGTATGCCCCTGCATGTAGTACAGACGCCCAGTAGCGGATTTAGGTTTGATGGCGCCCTGGGCCCAAGTGCCCTTTATATATATATATATTTGTGTTTGTACGTATATAAAATAATGAAAATAATAATAAGCCTGATTTAGTGGTGGTGAATCGACTAGAGCGGCCTGCAATGATCGTTGACATAACAGTCGGTCCCGCATGACGGGAACCTCGTAAAAGCCGAGAAAGATAAACAAATCAAGTATTTTCACTTGGCTCGCGAGGTTGTCGACATGTGGGATGTGGACTCAGCGATCATTGTACCGAAAGTCGCTACAGCCAATGGTTTGATAGCAAAGTGCCTCGACCAACACCTAAGGAGGCTCTCGTTGGGCAGCTGGATCGAGGGCTTGATCCAGAAAGCGGTACTCCTGAACACGGTTCGCATTGTTAGGAGGTTCCTTTCTCTGGAGCCCTGACCGCCGGTAGCTTGGACCCTGTTCCCGATACCGGTGGGCTACTATTGTTTATTCTTTTAAATGTTTTTATATATTATCATATCTAAGACAACATAAAAACACACAAAGTGGCAAACTGTCCGTAAATAGTCCGTCGCGCTCGGCTGCTGGCAGCGTATTGCGCGACGATAAGTGCATCTGCATGGATTAATAAATTGTAAATGTGTTTGGATCGTGGAAGTGTCGCACAGTGGAACGAATGTATGGGAGCGGTTGGACGTAGACATGTCCGAAAAATAAGAGTAAAATTATGACAAACTAATGATGCCATCTTATTCGATTACTTAATGCCTTCATAAATTGTGGTGATGAATTTCTTCATAACTCCCATATTTCGGGAGTAATTTGAGAAAATGTGAAATTTTACTATGAAAATGAGTGTATCGAGCTCTCTCCCTCCTGATTCCGGGCTTGTTTCAAGTAGCGGTCTCCAATATCGTAATGCTATTACTAAGAGCTATATTTAATACTAAGACACATAGTGCGCCAAATGTGCACTTTCTGGGATAAAAGGAAATGAAAATTTAAAAAAAAAAACGTTTTTTCCCCATTTGTATTTACTTTAAACCGCAGACAGACTTATTAAGAGGTCTATAAATATATTATATATATATACAGAAATATATATTAACAAAAATATTCACAAGAACTGATGAGAGTATGACTTTTAAGTAAGTTGATAATAAATTACCTAGTTTCATTAAAAGTACAATAAATAATTAAGATGTAAGCTCTAATTTACTAAGTTACACATTTTAAAACAATAACATCATTTAATTATCTTCGTCATCATCATCATCATCAATTAATTCAAATTCAGAATCGATGTCCGCTAAATCATTTATGTTAACAAATTCGATATCACTTTTCTCAGAATCCGTAAGCTCATAAAATTCCTTAAAAGAAGATTTTTTTACAAACTTATTTCCTTTTGGACGGATACTTGTAACAAGTGGATCAGAAGACAGTAAAAGATTGTGCATAATATCTTCATTGCATGAGATACTGCTATGCTTTCGAGAATGCCCCTCTCTATATTTTCTAAAATCTTTATTTCTAGCCTCAGATGCCTCTTCGGATAGAAAACCAATGGGCACAATTGACATGTTCTGAACTATGTCTGGCCCATGCATTAAAATTTTATGAAGTGAAGAAGGCATATAATACCATGGGTATAACTCCACGTAAAGCTTAGCAGTATCAAAGCAGAACTCTCGGAATTTAGTTACGTTGATCTTCTCTCCTGATGAAATACACTGCAAGATCACACAGATTTTTCTTAAAAGCATAGCATCTATTCCGGTCAGTTCAGCAGATTTAGTGTAGTTTTCAAAAAATCTCCTTGCCGAGTTGCCATTGTTGGTGGATCCACTGCCTTGTTTCACAACATCGAGAAGTAAGCCCGTTTCTCTTCTTACAGCCTCTTGAACTCTTTTCTTCCTGTCATCAACTTGCCTTTTTGCTATATCACCCCTTACTTGCCATGATTTTATGTCTAATTTGTAGGAAATGTGTAATAAGCATTCCATTGAGCGAATCCAAGCGTGAAGGGTGCTTAAGCTATATTTATACATGTCCTCGTTTGCGTGTTTATCTTTGATTAACTCTAAATTATTCATTTCTTTAGGACAAGCCTTGCATATGTCACACACTGAAGCTGCTGTATTGGATATAATGGAATGAATTTTACCATCAATCATTGTCAACAGCAGTTGGTGTTTGACACTAATTCCATCAGTGATGGTGGATGGAGTTAAGGCTTCAATCTCTGCTTCGATTTCAGCCATCTCTCTCTGCACATTTTCTTTGGTTTCCTTTATAAACTTAAACAATATTGGCCGGCAAAATGAAGTGGAAGATGGTCGCTCGTTTTCCCAAATTGTTACACCTTTTGAGACGAGCCGCAGTGGTACAAGACTAATCATAAAATTACTAGCAAGATCGATTTGCTCATCTTCACTCGTCCTTTGATGATAAATGCTTTGGCTAGATGATCCGTCAAAACCCCATTTGCTGGTCAATACGAGCTGTTGATTGGGATCAACAGGGGTTTCTAACGACCTAATAAGTCTTCTTGAGGTTAAATCCATCAAGGCTTGTAATTTGATTTTTGCAGAGCTCTCTGTAACTGTGAGATCTTCTTTGGCCGGATAGCACTTAATTTTTTCTTTAACCAACATGTAGTAACTCGGGTATTGAAGAGCTCCTTCTTGAGTGTTGAAATCCCGAAGAGTGTTATAGCGCCATTTCGATAAGTTCATCGATACATAAAGAGCCAATGCCTTCAAAGGGGATATTTCCCGTACCTGAATTGATTTACCTTCAATGAAGGCTTTGATTTTTGAGGCCTCTTCTGGATTCTCCGTCAAGTATTTCATAACATAAGCTGTATCGCTTTGTCCTGCCTTTTGAAGCGCCCTTTCGGCCGAAAACATAATTTCAGCGCTGCTACTGCTGCATGAAAGACTATCTTCAGTGCGTCTTCTTTTTTGCCGGTTACTAAGGTCCTCAAAAGATTTACGAGGACTAGGATGTGTACAAGTTGAAGCATCAGATTTAGCAGGAGAAATTATGGGCTCGATGACGTCACTTATATTTTCTGTAGAAGGTTCCATATTTTCATTCTGTAATTCCGGCCATTGAATTGCAGCCTGTAGCCAAATCTCATGTTTCTTCCGAAACTTATCTGTGCTTCTTCCAGACTGTGTCCATTTTGCATAAATGCGGTAGCAAAATCGACGACACCAGTCTTTTAAACTTGTTTCAGCACTTTCACATAACTGAACACAACTGTTATCTTTTAAAACACTGAACAAATAGTTAAAGTCGCGTAAATCTTTATGTGCGCGTGCGCATAAAGCAACGTGAATATTAAGATTTGTATTAAAATTTGGAAAATACATTGCGAGATTAGCTTGGATACAACGAGGTGTAAATCAACACTGATTTTAAAGTTACTAATAGTGACCTATTTATATAAAATCCAGGTATCCCAGGTATCCTTTGTTAAATATTGCAAGGTAATTAGTTATTGTGATAATTAGTAAATGATGCATGCTAAATTAGTGTATTAAGAGCCATTTAGTAATTAAATAATAGCAATGTTCTTATCAGTAATCATTAGTGCATCAGTTTTATATGTAAACCTTAAGTCCCTAATTATATATCCTAATTAGCTTATATCTTCTCTAATTGGCTGCTCAGAAATGTTATTGTAATAAGGTAAACCTTTAGAAAAACGGTTTTAATCAACAAAATAAACAAAAAATAAAAAAATTGTGTTATAAAATAAACATCACTCTTTATCCCAGAAAGTGCACATTTGGCGCACTATGTGTCTTAGTATTAAATATAGCTCTTAGTATTAGCATTATGATATTAGAGACCGCTACTTGAAACAAGCCCGGAATCAGGAGGGAGAGAGCTCGATACACTCATTTTCATAGTAAAATTTCACATTTTCTCAAATTACTCCCGAAATATGGGAGTTATGAAGAAATTCATCACCACAAGTTATGAAGGCATTAAGTAATCGAATAAGATGGCATCATTAGTTTGGCATAATTTTACTCTTTTTTTTCGGACATGTCTACGTCCAACCGCTCCCATACATTCGTTCCACTGTGTGTCGTCGCATTGTTTAAAATTGTTTTTTTTTTTTTTTTTTTGCTGTACTTCTTTCAAAGCGTTCCTTTCTTTGTTAAATATTAGTGAAGGTCTATCATGCGTCCGTCTCATTTATTTGTTTACCGGCCTATTTGTTTTGTGTTATTTATTTTGCAATTTTATTAAATACCACACTCTATTTTACTATCTTTTACAATATTTAACACAAATATGTATTTTAAACAAAATATCAATATTCTCACTATATAAGTACTACTCGTTACTATTTTATTTTATTTGACACATATTTATTTTATTTATGTATGCATACACACGTCTCGTTGCAGTATTGGTTTAAAACTGATTTACATCCGTCACCTCACACGTCAGGTCCAGTTGAAAATCAGCGTCAGGCACTAGTTGTCTGGCATTTATGCTGAACTGGGCCTTTTTAGCGCAGCCGTGAGGCACATTTTGACGCACTTTGCATTTTTTGTTGGTTTTTTATTTTTATTATTTTGCTGTATATTGTGTGCCTTTTAGTCTGTGCTAAATAAATGTATTTTCTTTCTTCTTTCTTTCTTTCTTTCTTTCATATTCTTTATTCTAATATTAAAAAATGTAATTAATGGAATGAAGGAAATAATAATAAATGTAATTCAGATATAAATTAAACATTTATTTTTTAACATAACACAATGAAATTTAGAATTAATAATTAATTGCTTGTAATTGAAATATAAATATTTTTTAATTTTTTTATCTTTATTAATAAGAACTAAAGTTCTTAGTAATTTATTACAATCTAGCCTAATAGACTAAACAATTTAACTTTAACTTAATATTTTATAACTAAGAATAGTGTCTAATTTCGTAGCACTTTCTTAGAGTCTGATAATTAAAAAGAACATCTTGTTCATGTGTTACATGTATAGCACATCACTGTCACTATTATTCACTATTTATACACTACACTAATTCAAATGGTTTAGTTCTTTTTAGCCTACGCACTATGTCCGTGTTGTCTAGCAGCTGAATTGCCTCGATGTTCACATGTTGATGAAGTCTGTGTGGGGTTCAGCAAATTTTTGGATGAAATATCATCCAAAAACATAGGTCACGATCATAGGTGACGAGTTCTATTTTAAGGTCACGGTGGATCATTTCTAATGTACCATGGTGTATTTACAGCATCCCGGGGTACTTTTTGGAATTGTTGAATTATTTTAATGTTGCTTTTTGTGGTACAGCTCCAAAGTTGGATACCATACGTCTAAATTGGCATAAGAATATGCTTGTATAATGTAATTTTATTATGTTTTGATAGGCAGAATTTCCTTCCGAATAACCAATACATACTTATAAAACGTATGTCAAGATCCTGTCTTTTCTTTTTGACGTGAGATATCCAATGCAGCTTGGCGTCAAGAGTTATACCAAGGTATTTGGCTGTATTAGCATTAGGCACTTGCATGCCCTTTATTTGGTTTCGTGTGGTGCCGGACGTAAAGAATAACACCATCCCATTTCTTCCCGTGGGTGTCGGTAAAGGCGACTAAGGGACTCACTAGAGAATGGGCAGCAGCGTTCTCTATGCGTGTTACCACCAAACTGCGGTCGCCAACCCGCCTGCCAAGCGTGGCGATTATGGCAAACCCCCAAAATGCTTGGGAGAGGCCTATATCCAGCAGTGAACGTCTTCGGCTGAAATAATGTTGATGATGCCGTTTATGTAGATTGGGTGGTAATCGCAGTGTTTATTAGTAAAGTCAATATGAATTGATTTTGACTCATTTTAGTTTGATCTTCCACTTTTGTGTCCAGTCATACACTTTGTTCACAGCTTGTTAAACTTTCTCTACTGCTTCTTTGTGGCTTGATCCGGTAGCCATAATAGCAGAGTCACCTGCAAAGGTCGCAATGGTGTTGTTTTCCAGTTCTGGGATATCACCTGTGTATAGCAAGTACAGGATAGGGTCTAGCACACTTCCTTGTGGTACCCCAGCTTTTACAGTTATTAGCTCGGAATGTGCATTTCCGGGCCTTATTCTAAACATTCTGTCACTTAAGTATGGTTCTAGAATGTCGGTAAATTGTGGAGGTAGCATACGTCTGCGTTTAAATACCAGACCCTCATGACAAACTTTATCAAAAGCTTGCGCGACATCTAGGAATACAGTGGCGCAGACTGTCTTATTTTCGAGTGACTTTTCCATAATGTGAGTTATTCTGTGTACCTGATCTATTGTAGAGTGTTTTTCCCTGAAGCCAAATTGATGGTTTGGTATGAGGTCTTTTTCTTCTATTGTTGGTTTAAACTAGCGATGGGCGTTGAATCAACGAACTAGTTGAATCTACCGTTGATCTCCTGTCAACGTATTAATGTTAACTATTTGTGAATCAACTAGTTGCATTTGTCAACGACGTTTATGAATATAACTAGTTGAATTTATCAACGACGTTTATGAATATAACTCGTTTAATAATCAACTAAACTTTTCTTCCTACTTTTGGCCCTAATCCACTCAGTCTCTTTAGCGAGTTCTTCCTCGTCTGTGCAGTACTCGACGTTTCCTTTTTCGGATTGAGCAAATTTCTCTTAGCTTCCAACTCCTTCGGGTCATTATTTCCTTGTCTCTTGGAGCTGGGGTTTACATACTGGCTGCTTTGAAGTTGTCTCTGGAGGCCTTGTATCTGGACTTTCAGATCATTAACCATAAGTTCCAGCTTTTCTCTCGCTGAATTTTCGTGGATGTAGTTGTCATACAATTGTCATACAAATGTCAGTTTTAATTTTTACCTTTGTTGGAGACATTAGACAGTTAGCAAAAACTTTACCATCACAATTATTTAATAACACTGTTTACACTATAATTAATAACTAGGTCATCGCGGCGACCTTGATAAACCGATTCCGCAATGCGGACACTAGGTACGGTGTTATTGTCTTGCGCCAGCGAATTGCCCAAAAGTAGAGCACCCGCGCGCGAATGACACACGTCCGTTCTCGGTAAAAGTTCTGATTAATCATATAATATTTTTTTGTGGCTTTCGTCCGTGTTAAAATATCAATGACCTCCTCATACTTAATTTCTTGAACCAATTGTGCTTCAATGGTTTGAGTCTGTCTTGCTTCATACTTGCACGCAAATAACTTTCACTCTTTTCAGGGTGGAAAATGATCTTTCTCCAGAACAATTCGTTGCAGGAATGCTCAGATAAATACGCAACGCAATATCTACATTTGGATTTTTTTGTAACTTTTTTGTTAGATATTTCGGATTTTAGTACTTTCCTGATTAATTATTTTAACAAAGAAATGCTACCCTTAAAATGGTACTATATTCAGATTATAAGAGCGCAAGAAAATAAACTTTAAAATTTGGCCTTACAGTTTACAGAAAACCCAATCGATTTTTAATTTTAGTCGTCTTAAAAATTTTGAAGCCTCAAAATTTGTCGCCCTTGGCCTCACGGGCCTAAGCCTAAATCCACTACTGCAGACGCCAGCACATCAAGCTGTCCCAAACTGTCATATTTTCCCAGTTGAACATGAACCTTACAAAGTTTAAAAACTATCTAACAAATTTGACAGATTGGGGTAGCTTGTGTGCTGGTCTCTGTACATCACTAAAAAAACTTACATAATACCTACATACATTTTTAATTTTCAGTTTTATTGATGGGACCTGTAATTCAGACGCATACACATTCTACAACTGGGCTGGAATAGATATATTTTGTTACTTTAGTCACCATTTAGTTACCATACCTCCTGTTGGCTGGATCAATGTTGGACATGCACATGGCGTTAAAGTTATTGGTATGACATCTAAGTTTTTAATATTTTTTGAAAGCTTTAAAACTAGTGCAGAAAACTTAACTATTTTTAGTTCTTAGTAAAAAAAGCACAGCTGTCAAAATTGCTGCAATTTGGCGCTGACTGAAGTTTATTCCATATTGTGCACATGAGTGAAGCAGTGTTGGATCATTGAATACACCTTCTTTCATTTTAATAAATCTAATCTGCATGGATATCGCAACCCTAAATACATGATGTTTAAATTTTAAGCCAGATTGGGTAGGTTCTAAACTTTAGGTCTAGACAAACACGCTGTCAGGAACCAAAGAACCAACGCCGACCTCATCTAGTTTTTAAAATATGATTGACGTGTAAAAGTGTTTGTACAAACCTACTTACAGAAATAAAATCATTTATCATTTAATGGAAGAAATTTGAAACAGGATCAAAATTAGAATAAATATCAAAGAAAATTAAATTGATATAATTTCAAGCGTGCTGCAGAACATGAAGTGGTCAAAGTAAATGCTAAAAACATCCCATTTCATTTCATTGTGTTACTCTATGGATTCTTTTCCCGAAATAAAAATAAATATTCATTTTATATTATTATATATTTCAATAAACACAAAAAGTTTCAAATCCAAGAAAAGTAGTAGTGGGAAGTTTTAAATTAACTTGGTCCCTTAAAAATCCCTTTCAGGAATGACCTATTGGCTAAAAAACAAAAACATTCTGTATAATATGCCAATGACTACTGGACACTACCTGCTATGCTTACCATGTCAAAATATTGACTAGGGTTGATGTTAACGCTGCGGAAGTGCTGTACATAATAAATAAGTATTTGCAATATTAAGATGCAATGTCTACTAGTGAGATTTGATCCTTATCGATTCATCAATGTCAAAATTGTACAATATAAATGAGTAAAACTGTAATTATAACAGGGACTATAATAACGGAGTGGTCAGAAGGTGCGGACTTTTGGGATGAGGTGTTATCTTCGGAGTTACAATATCAGAACGTAGCCAGTGCACTAGTCGCTATCGCGAAAACTCTCAAGTTCGACGGCTATCTTCTGAATGTTGAGAACAAGGTTTTTTTATTTTGTTTTTATTCGTTTTTTAATAATTCTTTCAATTATCATATTCGGATGCATATTTACCTAAAGTTAATTTTTGGTTATAAAAGTATGGAAGCGGCTTTTAAAAACATATTTTGATACCAGGAACACCGGGAATGCATAACTAGTCAGGTGTATACCGTATACTTTGCTTATTTTCACAGTATTATGTCTTATGGCGTTCTGCTGTGGGGATCGGCAGCTGACGTAGATTCAGTTTTCATTTTACAAAAGAGGGCAATCCGCGCAATCTATAAAATGGGGCCTCGCGAGTCTCTTAGAAACAAATTCAATGAAATTGATATACTAACTCTGCCTTCTCTTTATATCCTAGAAAATATCTTGTATGTTCGCAAAAACTTAGGTCTTTTCAAAAAAAGATGCGACTTCCATAATCTAAATACACGTAGTAAAGATGAAATTGTGATTCCAAAATTTAGATGAAGTAAAACTAGCAAGTCATTTCTAATAAACAGTATCCGCTTCTATAACAAGTTGCCAAAGTCGGTTACAGAACTTAGCGATGGAAAGTTTAAAACTCACATCAAACGTGTCCTTATCAAAAAAGCATATTATAAGATAAAAGACTACGTTGAAGACAGGGAAGTTTGGCATTAATTCCTTCTGCACATGTGGCTTCCCTGGTACCTCATTAACAGCATAACTTTGTGAGAGTCTATTAACTGCTTCCAAATTATAATGTTAATTTTTAATATTTTTATTTTTTACACTTTCTGACATATTCTCGTCATTTTTGACATTATACATCGCTTCAAATATCACCTATTTATTAGTGATTCTCATGAAAATCATGTCACTTTGTTTAAATAGGTTGATCTTACTAATGTAGATTCTTTTACATATTGTGAATGGGAAAACATTGTAGGCCTTACAGACTAGATTTATAGACGATTTTCTATTCTTTATTTTCATTCCTCTAAGTACTTGGTACTTATTGACAGGCCTGCACTGTCCTCCCATACCTATTATCACTGTAATTTGAAAACATTGTAAAACCCAATTATTTTTAAAAGAGTAACCGTGGAGTTTCTTGCCGGCTCTTCTCCATAGGAAGCGACAAATTGGAACCGTGCACCTAGCTTCTGACGTTTCATAAGTGCCCTTGCAGGTTTATGTGAAATAAAATATTTTGATTTTTGATTTTTGATTTTGTATAGTATGGAAGCGACTTCTAAATTATTATCATTGCAAAACTATTCAGATACATATTTATTTAGAATTAATGTTTAAGCCCCGATGCAAATATATGTATGTAGGGTGTAAGGGAGGGGGTGGTGTGTGTTAGTAAAAAAAAAACATAAATTAAATTAAAATTATTTCGAAACCAAAGCGCAATCCATATTAGCCAACATCGCAACTTTAGGTACATATGCATCCGACTATCCGATCTCTAATCATAAGTTATGATTAATTATCACCGACGTTAGCTTCATTTGGGGCAAAACAGAGCATCGTATATTACATGGGATCGCGGCCCGTTCGCTGTATTAGGCGGCCGTCCGCGATGGACGGTCCGTATGCGGTTCAGTTTCTGGAAAGTCAGAGCACCGCAGCGAGGCGCGGACCGTCCTTCGTCTGGGTCCGCCTGACGTAGCAGACGGCCTTTAAACATGTGCATCCATTCCTGTACTCAGATAGCAGTGCCGGGGATGCTGTTGAGTTTCGTTCGGTACTTCCACAAGCTGCTGCACGATGAGCTGCCGCATGCCACGCTGCTGTGGTACGACAGCGTCACCATCGAGGGTAACCTGAACTGGCAGAACAAACTTTGCGACAGAAATTTGTTAGTCTTCTATTCATTTGTTTGAGAATATGTTTGTGTTCAGTCGTCGTTGTTGTTCACCCAGCTATTTAGACGACGACCAGAAGATATAAGTAGTGAAACTGTTGGTTGTTGTAGGGCGTTCTTTGAGGCTTGCGACGGTCTGTTCACGAACTACTCATGGTCTCCCGAAGACGTGCAGAGCAGCGCCATAAAGGCGCAGGCGGCCGGCCGCCTCACCGACCTCTACATCGGCATCGACGTCTGGGGACGGAACTTCTTCGGCGGCGGACAGTTCAACACACAGCAGGTGAGGAGAATTCTTATACAAGGGCTACATTGTGATAACGCGAAGTACACTTCGCGCGCTCTCTCTCTCTCTCGCAAACCACTCAATGCCTCGCTGTACAACAGACAGCGCTCTGTCTGTTGTACAGCGAGACGTCGAGCTGTGTGCGACAGAGAGAGAGAGCTACTTGTAATTCGCGACAACGCGACAATGTAGCCGTAGCTGCTTGCCATCTCCAATAGATTAAATGCTGTAAGCAGCATTTAATCTATTGGAGATGGCAAGCAGCGAATTATCGAACATGTTTTTCTGCCACTTTATGCGGGAAGCGTGGTAAACACATACAGCACACCACGAACACAACATATTTTAATTCCATTGAATGACTATTTGATGAAAAAATCATTAAATTAACTTAGAGGATTGTATTGATGATTATAATTCTGTAAATATATATGTGTTACGGTCGTGCGTCATATTTTAATCAACATGCAACATGGCCTGCTAATTGCAAAAAAAAAAAACGTTAAAATATAATAATTACGCGAGGTACCCTGGAGCTTCCACCTTAACCGTTTTCCTATGTTTAAGGAGAGGAAAATACGCGGCTAGTGCTTCACAGCCATCGTCAAGCTCATAGTCATATGTCTGAATGATGACGACTACAAGAAATCACTGACTTTTTAAATGATTTACAAATATCATTAAACAACAATCAAAATTTACGATGCCATGATTAATCAGATAAATTATTAGTCGATACCTGAGTAAGAACAAATGGCTCATTCTAGTGTAGTATAGTCGACAGTCCATAAAACTCTCTGCCTATTGTCAAATACCATGTAAAGAGAGGGGGTGCTCTATTATCGTTCTCGTGCCGGGAGCATATCAGTATAGTGACGTGGTAGTAATATTGTGGCAGGCAATCAAAGAGGTGCACGCCGCGGGCTGCTCCATGGCTCTGTTTGCGCCGGCGTGGACGCACGAGGCGCTGTCGTACGAGAGAAGCGATCTCAACCACGTGGCCATGGCCGACGACCTCAACACCTACGGCAAGTTCCTGCTGCGTGACCGCGCCCTCTGGGGTAGCATTTGGCCCTTCCTCAACACCCGCTTGCCTTGTCACACCCCCTTTAAGACATCTTTCTGCAGGGGGCAGGGCCGCAAGCGCTGGCTCTACGGAGAGGTATGTTTATCCTCTCTGTGAATGCTTTGTGATCGAGTCGCAATAATGTTTGATGTAAGATTGTGCCGGCAGATGCTGTGCCCGTCGCCGTGGTTCAACGTGCGCCACCAGCAGTACCAGCCGAACGCGGCACACGGCTCACACGGCTACCTGCTCACCTCCATCGAAAACCTCGCCAAGGTGAAAAACGAGGTGCAGTACAAAGACAAGAAAGGCATCATCCGCATTCGCGCCTCCTTCCTGCAGGCGCGCTCCGAGCTGCTGGGCGTCAGCAAGGACATGCAGCCCGTTAGCAGCGCCGAGAGCGTCATGTCGGAGCTCAGCAACGAGAGCCGGGACCGGGCCGACCCGGCCGTAAAGTCGAAAGTGAATGCGCTAAAAAACTTGTTCAAACAAAAGTCACTGAAGATATCAGAACCGCAAGACGAAAGCACTCCCGCGACAGAAGAGCTCACGGCGTCGAGCTCGGACCTCGAGTCCAGGCTGTACGCGCCGTCCGTGAACCTGCGCCTCAACCGTAAGGACGCGGCGCGCTACGGGCTGGCCTATGTGGCCGACGAGCGCCCGTGCCTGGAGCTGTACCACGGCGACGCCTTCTCAGGTGGTGCCAGCCTCATGGTGCACCCGTCCGACGAGATGTGCACCGAGCACCGCTACACACGCCTACTGCATTGCGACTTCCCGTGCGCTGAGGGGCTGATCTTCTGCGTGGTCACGAAGACCGTGTCCGAGCACCCGGGGCAGACGCTGAACGTCAAGCTGAACATGCGCAACGCGGCGGACCAGTACCTGACGGTGGTGCTGACGGGCCGGCCGCTGGCGCAGCGCTCCCCGCTGGACAAGCACTCGGCCGGCATCATGCACGTGTACCCGCTGCGCACGGGCGACGACACCGTGCTGCGCGAGCTGCGCACCTACCTGCTGCTCACTCAGCCCGACTTCTACGTGCCCATCGACAACCAGTTCGGATGGACAGTCAGGTCGGTCTCTATCGTAGCTGTTATACTGTTACTGACTCATCTTCCGTTCATCTTAAGCATAATCAGCCCATAATGTTCCCACTTCTGGAGCACAGGCATACTCTCTGTAAGAGGGAGTAGGCCATAATTCACATGTCTTCCAATTTCTGGTTCTAGGACATGCCGGCTTCCTCACGATGTTTTCTTTCACCGTTTGTGAGAGCAGTGGTGATGAAATAATTTAAACAAAGTTCCTCGGGTTCGAACCCACGACCTACAACAAGTCGCGGTCGTTACCACTGGGCCACCACTGCTCTAGGTGTGTCTTTCCGTTACCGTTGCTTTATTCTGCAATATAAGAATCTTGGAATCTTGAATCTTGAATCTTGAATCTATTTATACTTCAGAATGTAGTAAGAATTCCAGAGAGATGAGGACTTATTAAAAGATGAAACAAAAGGAGTTAGGTTCTCAAGACGCGCTTCACGCCAGGTGTACTGGTGGTCGCCGGAGCTTACAACTCTGCGCAAGGCGTGCATTGCTGCGCGGCACCGGTACATCAGGCTCCGTATCCGCCCTCCGGATACGGACGCCGTTCAGGTGAAGCTGTAGGAGGGGTACAGAGCGGCGAAGACCGCCCTCCGAGAGGAGATCCTGCAGGCCAGGGTTCTGGCTCGCGAGGAGTCGCTGGAGATTCTGAACAGAGACCCGTGGGGACGACGGTGAAGAATAAGATCCGCCCGTGGGCTCGTCCGCTGACGCAGAGTCTCCGGCCCCAGCTCGTGCAGGACGTGGTGAGCGCTCTGTTCCCTTTGCGAGGGGAGTAAGCGGCCCCGCCCATGGCTCCGCCTCCTGCGGTGACCGATGCGGACCACACCGACGACGACGACTTTGCTCCAGAGGTGACCGAAGTAGAGTTGAGAGTGGCGGTAAGTAGGCTGAATGCCAAGAATACCGCCCCAGGACTAGATGGCTTGCCTGGAAAAGTCTGGGTCCTGGCCTTAGAAGCACTCGGAAATCGACTAAGAGGGCTCCTAAGCGCATGCTTGGAGGAGGGCCGGTTCCCACTTCATTGGAAGACGGGGAAACTGGTCCTCATCAAGAAGCCGGGGTGCCCCGCGGACTCTCCGTCCGCTTACTTACCGGCCCATCGTGATGCTCGACAAGGTGGGCAAGCTCTTTGAAAGAGTCATTGCAGATCGCCTCGTCGGGCGGCTAGTGCGGGTGGGACCGGTTTTGGCGGAGAGCCAGTTTGGTTTCCGCAGGGGGCGTTCCACGGTGGATGCTATCATGCGCATGCGAGCCCTCACGACGGGGGATGCTGTGGTCCGGGGTGGGTTCGTCTTGGCGGTGTCTCTAGACATCGCCAATGCCTTCAACACCCTGCCCTGGAGTTGCATCAGGGAGGCACTCGGGTATCACCGGATGCCGAGCTACCTCTGTTGTGTAGTCGAGGCCTACTTGACGGACAGGGCCGTCATCTACCCCGGTCACCAAAGAGAGTGGAACCGGCGAGAAATGTCGTGCGGTAACCCACAGGGATCGGTCCTGAGGCCCCATCTGTGGGACATCGGGTACGACTGGGTGTTGCTCGCCGACCTCCATAGCGGCGTCAGTGTAGTTTGCTACGCTGACGACACGCTGGTCCTGGCGCAAAGGAGGTCGTACCAGGCGGCGGCCGGCTTAGTGACACACGGGGTTGCGACAATCGTGGATAGGATCCGGCAGCTGGGACTCGAGGTGGCCTTGCACAAGTTCGAGGCCATGTGTTTTCATGGTCCTCGGAATGCGCTACCGACAGGTTCCCAGATAACGGCAGGAGGAGTTCACATCGGCGTCGAGTCGACGATGAAGTACCTAGGACTCGTCCTCGACAGGCGATGTAACTTCGCGGAGCAATCCGACGTTTTGCTCACACACTGGAGTGGGCCGGAGCTGCATTGACGCAGCTCCTGCCCAATCTAGGGGGGCCAAACTCCTGCCGGAGGCTCTATGCGGGGGTCGTGGTCCATGGCTCTATACGGGGCACCGGTGTGGGCGCCTTCAGTGAGGCGCCAACCGGCCCGCCGGTTGAAGGCGTCCCATAGGGGCATGGCCCTCCAGATGGTCCGGGGATACCGCACGATCTCCGGTGAGGCGGCGGGCCTCCTTGCCGGATTGCCGCTATGGGCTTTGGAGACAAAGGTCCTCGCGCACACTTGGGAGTGGCGCGAGGAGGCCAAACGTGTAACTCAGCTGCCGCGAGAAATCGCGGCACAGCGGACAGAGCTCCGGCGGAATCTCATGGCGACATGGACAGTGCGATTGTCGCAAGCCAGTGCTGGGCACGCCACAATAGCGGCGGTATGTCCTCTCTTTGAGGAGTGGCTTGAGAGGCGGCACGGCGTCCTCACCTTCCGCCTGACGCAGGTCCTCACCGGACACGGTTGTTTCGGGAGGTTCCTGTTTCGGATAAGGCGGGAGGAAACGCCCGGATGTTTCCACTGCAAAGATCGCCCGGAGGACACGGCGGAGCATACGATGGAGGTCTGCCTGGCTTGGGCGGATCACCGCCCGCCGTGTCCTTGTGGAGGCAATCAGCGGCGGCGATCTCTCGTGTCCGGCCCTGGTCCAGGCCATGGTATGCCGTCACCTCCTTCTGCGAAGCAGTAATGCTCACGAAGAGGGAAGCGGCGCACGTGAGGGAGAGGCAGTATATGCGCCCTCACGGCCTTAGTCGCGGCAGGTAGTGATGGATTAATAAGCATTCGCATTCATTGTTAGCCTGCGAATGCTCATTTAGCATTTAGCAAATGAAATATAGTTGCGAAATTCTGTGAAGTGCGAATTTTCATCGCTTCATACTTCATAGCTATCATACGCGTCGACGTACGCGGCGGCAGTGTGCGCTCTTCGTCGCACCTGCGGGAAGTCGTGAACACTAAATGTATTTGTTTCACGTGACCCTGACGTTGTTCGCAAGTGAAATTATTAGCAATTTAGCAGATGTTGCGAAGAATGAGGTTAAGCAATTATTATCTTATTGTCTTTCATTAGCTCGTACATAGGGTCTTATATTGAATGAATGCATGTGATTGTTTATTTTATTTAAATTATTAGCAGGGTGGTACTCAGAATGAGGTCAAGCTATTATTATATTATTATGTTTGATTAGCTCGTACTTAGGGACGTATATTGAATGAATACGTGTGATTGTTCAATAATAATTTGTGTGGCACGCACGTGGCGCGCTTCGTATTGTGTCAAAGTTCAGTACGTTTTGGCATGTAATAGTGAGAGTTTAGTTTACGTATTTGATAAACAAAAATTACATTCTTTCGTCTTATGCTTAAAATAGATAGCACGTAATACCTAGCGTGAAACTGAGAACTCATTACCTATCTGTAAATAATGAGGTAGTCAAAAGTAGTGAGAAGTGGCTGTGTATAAACGTGTACATGTGTAAAATACAAAACTAAATCATGTAAATACGATCAAATGAACTTATAAATACGCCCGTTTAGAACATTTTACTGCCAGTCCTAAGCCTGGATAAAGTATGAAGAAAAGTTCATACAATCTTAACAAAAAAGGTTTTAAATTGTTAAAAACGCTCGCTGGGAGACGTCCTAAGGCGACCACCCTCTTTAATTCGGATATTAACAAAATTCGTATTATCGTCAT
Source organism: Polymixis lichenea (assembly GCA_949091785.1). NCBI lineage: Eukaryota > Metazoa > Arthropoda > Insecta > Lepidoptera > Noctuidae > Polymixis > Polymixis lichenea. Next base: position 25,065,470 of record OX420936.1, on the reverse strand, counting down.
AGTTGCATTAGCAAATAGCATAGCGATAGCATTTAGCATGCTAAGACTCAAGAATTTGCATGCTAATGAAATTTATGCGAAATCGCATTAATTACCATCACTAGCCTCAGGAGATGCCCTTGGCGTCGGGAATCCCAGGCTGATTCCAGGCCACCGTAGGCGCGGGCTTGCGGACGGCGAGTAACGGGTAGCTCGCTGTCTGGTAAGGCCCAAGCCCGGGTCGACGGCGCGTTGTGTTCCACGCGCGCCTCAAAGAGATGTCAGCCCCAACTGGTGGAGTCCGCAAGGGCCGATGCCTGCCAGGGGTGCGGGTTGTTCGAAAGAAATCCCGGGGCCCCTGACACACAGGCAACTGAGTGAACACGGGTGGGTTTTTAATCAGTAAAAGTCTGACACGCCCTCCTGCTCCACCCAGAGAGGGAGAAGTTATTTGTTGATATACCATACAAAAAAAGGTTTATTTTTTGCACTTCAGTTTATTTTCCCGTCGGTAATTTTTTTTGTTAAAAGTTCTTTTCTCTGAATGATCGTCGGCAGTCAGTCCGCCATGTACCACTACTGGATATCATCATCTGCCTAGCCTTTTCACTCACTCACTTACTGGGTAATAAGATATTCCTTGGCAGGACTTCACTACCTACTGTACATAAAGCTTGAATAAATAAACAAAAGCTGACGAAGTTAGAGTGCGGCAGGTACTTCGAGGTCCACGTGCCGGGCTCACGCATCACGTCCGTGAATCTACGCACCGGCGTGCCCATCGGGCCCATCCTGCTGGGACACCTCTGCATCTGGAAAAAAACGTGAGTTACCATCTTAGATCAACAAAGATGTTATAAGTAAAAGGAGGTAAATAGAATATACGCGCTCCGCAAGTGGCACGTTAAATCTGGGCTAGGTAGCACACCTGAACTCTCATTCCGAACCAGCCCGTCCCTTCTTCCAGCGACGCCCTAAACCGAGAACCGTAAGCCACCGGAGGTGCCCTTAGCGTGTAGTCGCTTAATTTTAAGATTCAAGGTCTGGCTGGAGGCCTTAATTTATTGAGGCAGCCACAGGCAAGTCCAATTAAGTAACCAACAGCCTCCAAGGTTGAACTGAGAGATGTCATTCCCAAAAAAAAGTTACCTGTTATCAGTGTCGCGCCGGGCGGCAACGGAAGCAACTCCATTAAACATAGCATGTATCGTTCATGTTTCCAATGGTCACTTGTGTCGCTCCTATCTACATCAGCGAACAGGAAAATCACAACATAATAACATCACACAAACGTACTTACGACACATATCGCAGTAATGCTGAGGTCCCATGTAATATGAAAAATAACGTGCTTCCGCTATATGAGAAAAGTTAGGCAACATTGAACCGAAACTGTCGAATAATTAATTTGTAGTTTTATAGCAGTTTTGGTAACTTACCAGTATAACTTAGATTTTATTAATTTCGTTGTGTTTGACGTTTTGTAAAAATCAAGTCATTTATTCAAATAAGGCTGAGAATCAGCACTTTCGAATGTCAAAATTATAAAAGACAGTCCCACAAAACGCCCGCCCCTCACCACTTTCTAGTCACTACTTCGTGCGCCACTTCTTCTCACACTAGGACCTAGTGCCTCAGCTGGAAGAAGAAGAAGTGGTGCAACAAACTCCCCAGCAGGACAGCTGTCTGTTTCGTTACATAAACTTGGTTCTATACAATAGTAGATAGGCAAAGTAATGTACATTACGAGGACACAGAAAATTAATTAATTGAATTATTTACCAGAAATTTGTCAGCTAGCCATGCCAATATACCAACAAATACAATGAAAACTATAACCAAGCAAAAAAAAATTTATGAAATCCAAGCTTATTATTACTAAAATAAAGGCTCCTGCCGCCGCAACTCCGTTGTATTGGGTGAAAGAACTAAGACAGAAACGCTATATAATATTTGTAACAGTAAGCTGCGCGACGTTGATTTCCCTCATGAGTTTGAGAGTTTGCGGTACTGGCTCTTGCAGTTTAGCCGAACATAAAGTTGTTCTGGACAATTTATACAAACAGATTAATGAAATACTATGTGCGGCAGTGTGGCGGTGTGGGTGGAATGAGCATGTTAGGGACGCTCATCGCGAGGCCAGATGTTGACGGTTGTTAAGTATCCAGTTTTTAGGCCTGGATACTTAACAAGCGTCGCTCTTCAGATCTAGTCTTTGATAAAATGCATGAGAAGCGATTGGTTAAAAAAAATCGTTTTCCGGATGAAATATTGCCAAAACAATGCTGAGCAAATTAATATGGATAGGTTATCCAAACAACGAGCTAATAAAAAGTTCAGCCAATTCTGGAAATCCACTGATAAGTTGGATGGGAAGCTCGGTCTCTGCGAGTGTGGGGAGGCTAAATGATCCCCAGGGAATCGCGAATATGCTTAAAGAGCATTTTCAAGTTCAACCCCCTCTCGGTCCCTCGATCGTGAAAGAAGATTCTGAGCCCAGCAGTCGTGGAGTGAAACCTGTGACGCGTTTCTCTGCCAAGCAAGTAAGTGCAATCATTAACGGTATGAGCCGAGGCGAATCTCCAGGATATAATGGGCTCAGTATCGAACACGTAAAGTTTAAGAATAGATATATAATAATGCGAAACAAATTTTTTGAACAGATATGACATGAGTTGGATGCAGTTCTTTGAACGACCTGTTCTAAAAGATGGAAAAAGTACCACAAGTGCAGCGTCCGCAGTACCTAGCACCAGGAGTTACAAGGACCAGTGCGTTGCCCAGTGAGGCCAAACTTTCAGTAGTACATTATCTGTACAAAATACTGGTGCTATTGAAAGTTTTGTAGTCGTATTATTATGTAATTACATAGAGTTAATCTTAATTGAATTTATTTATATTGAATTTTTCCTAAGTTTTTTTCACGCTTTGGTCAAGAGGAAATATTGAAGCCGTAAGGTATGCCCACGTCGTGCTTGTTTTATCTATTTCATCTCATGATCATAAAACAGTAAAATAACCCGTCTATAAAAATAATTATAACTGGATGGTTCTGATAGTGAGGGAATAATAGTATTTTGTTTCTATTTGCGCCGTGCATATTTTTTTTTAATTTCCACAACCGTGTTCTATTTTGTATACGGTTAGCTGGTTTCTACAAACATTCACTACTGTTTGGTTGTGTCATCTTCTTCTACCATTCAACCAGCACTGTCAAGGTTTGCTATTAGTTGTTTTACGTACCTACTGTTCACTCAAACGATTTGATTGAGTATTAATAACGGTCAATAACAGCGAAATGCAATAAAGTGTAGTTCTCATTGCCAAATAAATGGCAACTTTGTGTCAGTTGAAAATAAATTAACTTGTGATGTCATAGAGATCATTAACGGACACGTGGTATGCAGATTCCGATTATGTTATGTTGATGTGCGCTGGCTCCCCGGCCCTAAGGCCTGGACTCCACGAAAGCGGAGATGAGACCAAAGGAGATGTGTTGGAAAGAACCGATAGGGTTTCGCTATTTACACTTATCTCGTTTCCGCTTTGCTTCAGTGGATACGGTTGAGCTGAGGGGGCAGGAGATATTTCATATTTGCTTAGCGTGAACAAAACACAGATGAGAGCTGTGCCTCGCAAGCTAGCAACAGCTGGCGCATGGAGCGGCGTGCGGCGAGCGGCCCCTCTAGTTCCCACGCGGCGCACAACCTGCCCGTCGCGCCTAGGGTTACCATCTGACCTGATAAATCCCGGTCTTCTACGGCTTAAACTGGACTCCGCCCGAATTTCATTCGAGACCGAATGTTTCTTCGCCGGAGCAAAATTCTAATATTCTTTACACTCACTATCAGCTCTGCCCGCGCGCGCGTGCCAGCCTGCGGCACGGGGCGGGGCGCGGGCGCAGGTCGCGGGTCTCGGGGCGAGAGCGGCTTTTCTTCGGTGATTTTCGCGTGCCGTTCGGGGACCCCCGCTCTGCGTCCCGATTCCCGAGTCACGCGCCCTTGGCCTTCCCTTTCTCACTTAATTTCACGATGATATCATCAAGTAAAGGGTTACTACTGATGTTGACAGTTATTAGTGTACAACGCTAGGTTAGCGGTAATTTGATAATAGATGATGATAATCTACTTCTACTTATGTACTTAGCAGGTACTTACGTCAATTTTGATTCTGTGACTTTTGTTTACAGCTACAAGACATAAGGCCTGAGTTCCCTGCGCGTGTCAGTGCTGAGCTCTGTCTAGGACACACGAAGCTTATGCATGAAGTCTAAGTATTATTATAATCTTGGTACCACAGAGGCACCTAAGTATCCATATTATACACATATTGTAAACATTTTAGTAAAATTATGCCATTTAATGTGATACGGATTTATACCTATTTCCTATGTACAAATGAACAATAAACATTTTATACAGTTATATTATACTATTGTAGTTATTCCCCGCGGTCCCTGTTATTAGTCCCATCAGGACGTAGATTTGAATCATCAGATAACGATACCATTATGATATATTTTAAGTTCAGCAATATGCATAATCTTTTATCCCTCCTATTTGTGAACTATTTTCTCATCGGTGCAACAGAATGTTATCTACCGATAAGGAATATCCATCTTTCTTATCAAGTGAGAGGTACACTGATATATATTGGTGAGTCAGACTAAACATTAAGGATAACAGAGAATTATAATAGTAGGTGTGACGCAAATTTTAAACTATTGTCAATCACAAGGAGCGTGCCACTCGCCGCCGCCATAGCTATGTTCTCTGTGGTCGGTCATGGCGGGATGGTGAAAGTGACTTTCATGCATTTGCAGGGCCAACAAACCAATTTATCCAGATGGAGGAGGTAGACGTGTACCTACGATAGTACCTACACCCACTATCTGCCAGTTTTGTTTTAAATTCCACGTAAAAGGGCGCGTGCTTATTGCCAGTCACCGGACAGAAAACCAGTCTCGTTTGGTAGACAGAAATACACGACGCTTCCGAAGTTTTTTTTATGGACATCATCCCACGTTCAACAATCGCGTTTGCGACCACTAGAGCAACGAGACAGTTGCCTGAAACTGCGTACTAAGACATGATATCAACCTTCAAAACAAAACATCACGTGTGTAATCCCCTGACACCCGGTGTAGTAGATACATCCACATTTCGCCAGTTATTTTTAAACCCTGTCACACTGGAGTAGGTGCGCTATATCCTATCTGTGGTAAGCTGTAAGAAATGTTTTAGTATTGGCACAACATTTCTATACTAATGTGCCTTCCAATTTGCTAATTTCGGTTATTAGCGTTCGGTTTCCTAATACGATTTTAGCATTGTATTTGGGGGGATCGTTTATCCATATTTCTAAAAGTGGTTGCAGGTTGTAGGCACCGATGCAGGTTTTTTTGCATAGCAATGACAAAATTGCCATATTAATGTTTCTGTGGTGTCTAAATCCTTTTTTTTAGTATACTATGTTTAACCGACTTCAAAAAGGCGGAGGTTCTCAATTCGGGGTCCGTAACTTAACTTCGAGAGTCATATGTTCGATTAATGGTAAGTCGACTGATTCGACAGAACGATTGTTCGAATGGAATTTATTGCGAAACAACCTTTTATCGCCAAACGCTACTTCGACTGAACGATTCATCGGATATTTATTATTTAGCTTACATTTGCCGCTTTATAAAATAAAACAACTTTTAAATTTGATGATTAGTGATTATTATTTTATATTTGGATTATAGTGGAGTTCGCAGGGCGTTACAGAACCCTAATCTACCGAAAAGGTTATTATATTATAGGATTATCTTAATTTTGTGCGAAAATTACGATTTTGGCACAAAATTAAGTTAATCAAAAACCTTTTCTCAAATGAAGGGAAAATTGGTAATTATAAAAAAAAAACATTACGTTATGACGTAAATGTTTTATTTTTTTAAATAAACAATTTTCCCTTCATTTGTGAATTATTATCTTTCTTTTCACCAAATTTCATGTTTCTAAATCTACGGGAAGAACGTACGATATCTTAAAAGTTTTGATTGAAATAATATGTGACGGAAAATCTTTGTATTATAATTTTATTTCAATGATTAAAATAAACATGACTAAAAACTCATTATATTCGATAAATCGTTCAGTCGAAGTAGCGTTTGGCGATAAAAGGTTGTTTCGCAATAAATTCCATTCGAACAAATCATTCAGTCGACTTTCCATTAATCGAGCATATGACTCTCGAAGTTAAGTTGCGGACCTCCATTCGTCAGTATTTTTTTTATCTCCGTCAATTGTGGATGGATTTCGAAAATTCTTATTAAATTTGCTTCGGTAGTTTTTGCGTTAGCCTCTATAATACATTTTTTAATCCACTTTATGTACCTCGATGACATGCTGCTGCTTCCTGTCACTGTTATTAACATAGCAATTAGGTAGTGGTATACGAATAGGTGTGAGGTAGGTAGCATAACTAAAAAAAATTAAAACTTTTTCCAAAAAAACACAACCGACAACCGACTAGCTACCGCAAAAACACTAAAAAGTGAAAAATTACTTTAATTTCGGAAGTTGGTGTTTTTGGATATGTATTTTAATTTTTTTTCACAGACTTCCGAAATTAAAGTTATTTTTCACTTTGTAGTGTTTTTTCGGTATCTAGTCGCTTGTGTTTTTTTGGAAAAGATTTTTAAATGTTACCTAATAATAAAAGTCTCTGTAGATGTATTTCTCAAGCGGGCCGACTTAGGAGTTGTAGGTCGTGTGTTCGAGCCCAGGCAGACGCTTTACTTCACCACTGCTTTCAAAACGGTGAAGGAAAACATCGTGAGAAGACCGGCGTGTCGTAAAACCAAAACTTCGAAGACATGTGACATCCATCAATCCGCACCGAGCCCGCGCTGTCGATTAGGTACATCTCATTCCCTCTAGAAGAGAGGATGCCTGTGTACCAGCAGTTTATGATGTATTTCTCAAATATCTTTGAAAAACCGGTGTGAGTAAAATGGGTCGATAATATTCCATCAACTCAAATCAAGTATTTACCTACTTATTTAAGAAAGATGATAAGGATGTTTAATTAAAGATGTTTTTAAAGCTTCTGGATATACTTATCCGTACAAATACTAAGGTTAATTAAGTGACTTAAATGACCGCATATCTCAATCAATATCAAGTTTTTAAATCAAATAAAAAGTGTGTTTGGAATAATTTATTTATTTATTTATTTATTTATTAGGTTCACCAACAATTGTTTACACTGGTATTATGCTAAAGATAACATGCAAGATAAGTTAATACAGTAGCGTAACAATCACTTACAGGTAAACTCAGCGTGCATATAAAGAAAGTTGTACAAAATAAACTAAACTAAAGTAACTTAACTAAACTAAAGTGACTTAACTAAACTAAAGTAACTTAACTTAACTAAAGTAACTTAACTAAACTAAAGTAACTTAACTAAACTAGGTTGAAAAAATGCTTAGTACTTAAAAACTTGGAAAACATCATACACCACTTAGGACTAACCTTTATTCGTATATTGATGACTAAAACTAAATCTAATCGGGCAGATACTTATGAAAAGTGGCTTTCAACTTTCCCAAACAATCAAAGTGAAGATCGATTTGGTCACTGCAACTATTTATGACCTTGCATAATCTCGCATAAGGAGAATTTGCGCCTAGTATCGTTCTTCTCATTGGTGGGCGGAGTGGCGTTATTGGATGACGAGGAATTCTTGAGGGTGCACGGAAACTGAGATTGTACAAAATCTGTGGGCAGTCAATTTTATGTGCCAGAACTTTGCACGCAAACATTGCGTCGTTAAGGCGACGGCGTTTGTCCAGCGAAACCATTTTAAAGTGTCTCAGTCTGTTACTGTACGAACGTATTTTCTTTGCAATGCCGCTAGAAAACGCCAAGTGCCAAAGAAATCGCTTTTGAACGCGTTCTAGACGCAACGAGTGTGTAGCGTAGTGTGGCCGCCAGATCACACTACAATATTCCAAAGTGCTTCGAATTAAGCTGTCGTAAAGTAAAATTTTAGTTTTACAACATCTAAACTGTTTGGCGTTTCTTATAACAAATCCGAGCATTTTAGAAGATTTTTTTATTATATTGTCTATGTGAGGAACAAAAGTTAGTTTCCGATCAAACGTTACGCCAAGGTCTCTTATTGCATCCTGTTCCACCATTTTTACTCCATCGATATAATAATCTTGCTCAATTAGATAAAGTTTTCTGGAGAATTTAATATAGTAACATTTGCTTGTATTTAGATGCATTTCGTTGGTTCGGCACCAAAGCACAAGCCGTTCAAGATCGCTCTGTAATGCTGAGGCATCGTCCTTCGATTTAACGATTTTAACAAATTTTAGATCGTCGGCATACATAAAAACTTTAGAATTAAGAAAGCAGTTTAGGATGTCGTTGATAAACAAAATAAACAAAACTGGCCCCAAATGAGAACCCTGCGGCACGCCAGAAGATGTATGTCGTAAGGTTGATTGAAAGCCGTTGATGACAACAAAGAAAGATCTATCCTTTAGATATGAAGTCAACCAAGAAAGCAACGTTCCAGCAATGCCATATGCTTCCAATTTGCTGATAAGTATTCTATGTGAAACTGTATCAAACGCCTTGCTAAAATCTGTGTATATCACATTGGCTTGGTGACCTGAATCTATAGCCTTCGTTATTAATTCCGTGAACAGTATCAGGTTAGTACTTGTGGATCTAGATTTTACAAAACCATGTTGCTCTTCACTCAAATACAGCTTTAGATGGTTCTGAATGAGGGGGCAGATAATAGACTCAAAAATTTTAGCCATGGTTGATAAAATAGATATAGGTCTATAGTTAGAAACTATTTCATCATTGTTTGATTTGTGGATAGGTACAACTTTAGCTAACTTCCACTTTGCAGGAAATACTCCAGAAACCAAAGAAACATTGAAAATTAGTGATAGTGGTCTAACTAGCTCAGCCGCACACTCATAGATAAAAATTGGAGGTATTCCATCAGGCCCAGCTCCCTTTTTGCAATCTAGGTTTTTCAGCTTCTTGTATAAGGCCTCACAACTAATAACAGGCTGAGATAAACATAAACTATAATTTTGAATATTATGCAAGGATAAATTTTTGTTATCATGAATATTGTAACTATCCCGAGCAGGGCTGAAAACAGAGGAAAAGTGGGATGCAAAAAGCTCGCAAATTGCTGTTCCATCAGATGATGTGGTAATACCGTCTGTCATAGATAAAGGATATGTGCTTGTCCCTCCTCGTTTAGCTTTTACATAGGACCAAAACAATTTCGGGTTACTTTTGAGTTCGTCCTCTATTTGCTTAATATATTTGTTATAGCAGACAGTAGCAAGGTCATCACAGCGTTTACCAATAATTTTTAATTCGATTTTATCCAATGGATTATTATAAATCTTGTAGCGTTTTCGCATCTTATTTTTAGAATTTAACATTTTAATTAGATGACGGTTAAACCATGGTGGATATTTACTGTTTTTAGGTATTTTAGTAGGTATAAATCTTTGTATTGCCGAATCAATAATGTCATAAAAGATCTGTAACATCTCATTGACATCGTGCTTACTCTCGAATAATTCATCCCAGTTAAGTTCCCCTAAAAATGTACGAATCGGTAAATAATTTGTTTTACGAAAGTCAGGCTGTCGATTAACAATATTATAAGGAAGTTTGGCGGCCTTGTTCAGAGAAATTACAATATCAAGGGGTGGATGATGCTGATCAATATTACATATTGAGCCGATACTTTGATTAACAGAACACAATGGGTGATTACATAATACAAGATCAAGTATACGACCCGAACTATTAGTAGTGTAGTTACATTGATTAAGCCTATTCACACAAGTAAAATCCAATAAAGCAACACAAGTATTAGGAAGCTTGAGGCTATGATCTGAGTTACTGGCTATTTTCCAATCGATGTTACCCAAATTGAAATCGCCAATGATACATACACATGAGTCATTAAGTTGATCGATCGCCGCATTACAGTGGTCTAAGAAATCATCCATGCAAGAAATGCGTACAGGGGGTGGTAGGTATACTGCGCAGAGAGCCAAACGACGAAAAGACTTAGCTAGAGGTAGATCTAAGGTAACCCAAAGGTCCTCACAGCAACTTTCGAGATGCAGAGCACGCTTAGAACTTATATTCTTTTTTACTGCTATCAAAACTCCCCCGCCCTCTTTGCCACTTCGTATACCGGAAGTTTCTCTATCCCTTCTGTGAACAACGTATCTATCGTCGAATAGCTCACTGCTTTGAACTGTATTATTAAGCCAAGTCTCAGTAATAATTATTACATCGTAGTTATTGCAACATACATTTTGATAAACTAGATTAGTTTTAGTCCGCAGACCTCTACAGTTCTGGTAAAATATCTGTAAACTATCGAATTTGAAAAATATTATTTTTACATTAACTTGTATTTTAAATATAAACTAAGGAAAAGCAAAAAACAGAATTGAAGTTATAAATCATACCAACTTATTCAATGAATCTAAATTCTTTATCAGAATATGGTCGGCTTCCTCGGACTTCCTAACAAAAATCCTGCCGTTTCTTACCCAGACAAATCTGTACCCCTTATCCTTTGCTTTTAGTCTAGTGGCAGCATGAAGCGACTTGTTTGCAGGAGATAAGTGTTCGAGGACAAATACCGGATTTCTGTCGCCAGCTATCCCGAGATCAGCACTGTTCAGCTTCTCGCTATTATTTTTTTTCTTTTCCTTATTGTAGTCTATAACAGAGGCCAGGAGATTATCGCGGATTCTTGGAGATGCCAGCTGAACAACGACTGATCGCGGGCGGACATTGGTAGCTTGGAGTTTGGCCACGCGGGTGCAGTGACGAATGTCGGTGTCACTTAGCTCACATCCGACAACAGATCCCAGCTGCTTAACCACAGTATAAAGGTTCTCCTGTTTATTTTCAGGTAGGCAATGAATTTCCAGGTTGTTTGAACGAGATTGTTGTTCCAGGTAGTTCATGCGAAGACTAAGGTCCGAAATTGAGTTTTTAAGATTATTATTTTCTTCGGTTAAGTTTTTCATTGTAATTTTCAACGTTTTATGTTCGGATTGATACTCATCAAATTCCTTAGTGTGAAAATTCAGTGATGTGGACAGCTCTTTAATATCCTGTTTCATTGGTTCAAGTTCCTTGTTAACGATATTGAGTATGGTTTTATTAATTTGCTGAAGCATAGACGCAAATTCTGCCTTCATTACCTCTTGTACAATGGCACGTACATCCTCGGTGGTTACAGATGTCGCTTGAGGGGGAGAGTTCAAGGCTGGTCTCTTGTTTCCTCTAGTGGTGGAGACGTTCCGATTTGGTGTACCGTCACTTTTGGAGGTGTTTGTAATGACACTCATACAGCCCGAACATTTCCACTTACGATAAGCTTCGGAATCAGCAGTCATTTCCGGAATAGATAGGCACACTAAATGGAATGACTTATTACATTTTGTGCAATTAATGAATTCCTTGCTGTCCTCGGAATAATTAATATCGGCGGTACAGCAACCCCACAACCGAGTAGCCATGATTTATTATTCACTTGGATGATAGTTTGCAAATTAGCACACTAATAAAGGCCTTTTGAGTTACCGCACAATTCTCGAATCAAAAGAGCACACTAAAAAAGGCCCGCGGTAGGTGATTAGCGGCTGGTAACGAGTTGGCGAGAATAACGTAGTAAGCGCCGTGCGAAACGGGGCGCTTACGCGCTATATCACGACGCACTATTTGTTTACGACTGACGGTAGAACTGATTCTTTTTTTAATCTAACTCGGTATGATTTTTCGAATTACGCACTAAAACACTAGACTGTTGTTCTAATCTTATTGTAGCCAAGTGTGTCCATACGGGTTACACTTTTAACGGCACTTCCAAACACTATTTGCCCGATTTTTTAATATTTACGTGGAGCAACAACAAGGAGCGGTTACCCGTACAACGTTTTTTTTTTTTGTATGTAATAATCATATCGCTCGGTCCGATTATTTTGACTTGTTATGTTTTTAGGGGTGAATTTTAACTGCTTGCTTCGGTTACCTATTGAACTAAATAAATCTGACTAATTAAATAATAATGATGATGATGATGATGGAACTCCCTTTTCTGTACGTAGACTCTCATTGAGTCCGTTGTGCGTGGGGATTCTGACTAACAGAGCCAGCCTAGCTCCGCCCAAAAGCATAGAAGCTTCCTGGCTGCTAAACAGGCTACGCGGGGCGACCTCACTGTTCCGAAGATTTCTTCATGTCGAGAAGCCACGACCTCGCATTCCAGAATGACGTGGGCGGCTGATCCTCGGCGTCAAGGCAGCCCCTGCAAAGCGGGCTGTCTGTGGCGCTTTGTTAAGGGGGTTAATGGCCCGTAATTGTTCCTATGATTATTCTAAGGTTATTTCTACTCAGGCTGAGAAGTTTTTTGTTTAATCGCGGGTGTACAATTGGTAAAGCCAATTTTGACTGTCTACAGTCTGTTGCCCGTGACCATCTGTTGTTATGAAGTTCGGTTGATCTGTGGCGAATCCACGCACGAAGTTGTGAGAAAGGCAGGGGGAGAAGTGGGTACGGGCCTAGTACTTTCATATCAGAGCCTCTCTTTGTAAGTTCATCTGCGGCATCATTACCTAAGGATCCACTATGCCCTTTGATCCACTGGAGGGTAATACGATTGGACGTCGATAAACTCTCCAGAGCTAGATGGCACTCAAAGATTAGTTTGTGGTTGATTTGTTTGTTTCCTAAAGCTTTGGGCACAGATAAGCTGTCGGATAGGAATTGAATGCCGTAGTTCCGGATGCCTAAGCGCTTTACTACTGTTAAGGCAACACATTCACATTGAAAGATTGAACTGTGTGTGAATGTTAATGTTGAGGTCAAGGGAGTGTGCGCCAGCACGTGAACCGTTTTGTGTTTTTGAGCCGTCTGTGTAGATGCGCGCTTCATTGGCTCCTAACTGATCCCTTTATCCTCTACTGTTTGTATGATATAGTTTTTGTTGAACACAGGTTGGTTTGGTGTTCTATTACACGGGGTAGTGATGAGCGGCTGGTACTCAATCGCCCGGTCCAGAGTGTTAGCGTGTGGACTGGTTAAATTCTTGCTCCATATGCCCCGATGCATTTGCCTAATGGCAACTAGTGCCGCCTCCTGCTGTCTGTACAAGTCAAGGGGAGTTAATTGAAGGGCTATCTCCGTGGCTGCTATTGGGGTGGTTCTCATGCAGCCACGGGTAGCTGAACAGGCCATTCGTTGGAAGCACTGTAGTCTAGTAATGGTGGTCGAGAGTTCGGTCCTCTTCCACCAAACCAGAGTGCCATAAGCCAACATTGGCCTGATCACCGCTTTATATAGCCACAGAGTCATCTTCGGAGAAAGACCCCATGTTTTCCTTAAAAAAAATGCATTGGTATAGTGCAATTGTGCTTATATTCAGTTTGTATTCAAGATGCTTGTTTCAGACAATTTGCTATCAAGGGTCATCCCGTGTTGAAAAGTTTAGGAAGCCTATGGGGTCCCAGGGTCCTTTTGTTGGTGAACATTATTAGTTCCGTTTTCGTGGGGTTAACCGATAGTTCGTGTTTCGTGCACCAACACTCGATTATTTTGAAGGCCGTTCTCATGAGATCGCACAAGATGCTCTCAAATTTCTCCGAGACTAGAATTGCTATGTCGTCCGCGTATCCCACCGAGTACAAACTGCTGGCGTTGAGCTCTGCGATGAGCTAGCTCATTTGCGACTAAATTCCACAGTAGTGGTGACAGCACCCCACCCTGTGGGCAGCCTCTACTCACGATACCTCGTGTGGTGGTGTTCACGGTAAATTGAATAGCACGGTATTATAACATGTTATTAATCCATTCTATGAGTGTTCGCGCAACACCGTGCGTGGCAAGTGCCTGTTCGATGCTGACGAAGTTAGTTTTGTCGAAAGCACCTTCTATATCAATGAAGGCGCCTAGGGTTGGGGTTTTAGTTTTAAGAGCATTTCCTATGCGTGAAACTACGCTATGGAGCGCTGAATCAGTTGATTTGCCTGCACAGTAGGCGTGTTGATTAGGATAGGTCCTTGTACCGAAATTTGGGATCTAATCTTCCTATCCCCAGCCTCTCCAGTGTATTCAAGAAGATCGAGGAGAGGCATATGGGCCTAAAAGATTTGGGATGGGTGTAGTTGCCCCTACCTGGTTTCGGTATGAATATTATTTTTACTTCCCGCCAGTTCAAGAGGATGTAGCGGTGGGCCAGGCAGGCTCGAAACACCTTAACGAGGTAATCAGCCAGTAGATCTTGGCTCCACCTGAGCAGACCTGGGAAAATACCGTCCAGCCCTGCTGCCTTGAAAGGTAAGATGTTGCCCATGTTATTTTGTCTTTGTCAGTTACTTCTAACGCCACCTCCCAATCCAAGCTGCTCGTGGCCTTCTCTCTATGTGGTTGTCAGCTTTGCTGGGTCGCAATCTGGCAGCCTGGGAAGTGGGTGGTTAGAAGTAGCTCGCTTGTTTCAGCGTCGTTCGTAGTGTAGGTGTTATCAGGTTTTTTCAGGCATCCTATTGAGTGGTCTGTCTCTTGAGCAAGACAGGTTTTGACTCTCATTGCCTGGTTGTTACTTTCGATGATAATATAAAAACTCCTCCATACTCTATCCCAACGGAAACATGCTAATCGGTTTTCCGTATTGGGGTGAAACAAAAGAGGTACAGTTTAGTACGAAAAATTCCACTTCTTAGGTTTTTTGTATATCAATACATTTCTTCGGAAACTTGAAGACAAAGTCAAAGTAGATAATAAAAAGGGAGCAGCAAACAAATGACAAGATTGTATTGTGACACGGCTGTTTATCTGTGTAGCTTGATATAGGAAACATCTAGTTATGCGGTAGGTACTCTCACAATACATTGAGGCCTTGATCTTCCAGCAGTCGTAGTATCGGTCATTTTGGAGTACGTCCTTACTCGTAGGTAGGTATTATGTAAAACTGTAAAGATAAACGCACTGATTATTCGACCGATATCGCCTCCATAAATACGCAGAGGTCGATTGTCATGTGGTAGTCGGTTACTGACATTGTTGCAACTCACACATAAAGGTAAGATAATTTTATTTCCGCTTGATGGCACCTTAGTTATAAGTGCCTACCATATTTTCCTTCACAGGATTCTGATTATGAATTTAGATTGCTATGAAAGTTTTATCAGGCGTCATTGTTTGTTTTTTTGGTGGGGTAGGTAAAGTAGAACCTCTAATTTGTCAACAGCTGATTTTTTTTGTATAACCGATGAAAAATTTCTTCGCTAGGGGTCTACAATATTACGCTGAATTCATCGTTACAGCTTGCGCACTGGTTAAAAATTTATCCTGTATAAAAAGAACTGAGAATCATTTTTACATTTGAAATATTCCTGCATATTCAAGTCCCGCGGCAGCGGATCAGATAAAACCAGATTAGATAGTCAGTCTTTTTCTTCGAGTTCTTTTGATCGAGGTCAAGGCCATATTTTTTGCCAGAGTTGTTTTTCACGCTAATCGCTTGAATCATCGCTGTACTATCTACGCTCCTATGCTTCAATTAACTGGTGTAAAGTAGGTTATAATAATACAATAAAATTCTATTGACGACATCATCATCAAGGGATCATTGAACCCGGAAGGACGACGTCGTCACAATCGTTCGTCGTCTTCGGTAATCGGTGTAGTTTAGTTACCTACACAGAATATTGAAAAAATAAAACAAACAAGAACTTCCTCCTTGGGTTTTTTTGAAGATGTTTTAAAAGCGATTGTCGACCACGTAATGATCATTCAGTCTTCAGGTGTGGCGCGGATCACTCTGCAGTCTGCACAGGTTGTACCTATATATATAATACGTTTTACCTAATAATTACTCATGTACTTGTCTTATGGGATTATTTTCATTCATGGGTCGTGTCAGTGAATACGTAGAATATTGAATATGATAACTGATAAGGACCGCCACGCGGTCTACGTCGGCTGCGGTTGAGAGGCACTAGAATAAGGGGTGTCCAACTCGGTTTTCTATAGGGCCATCTACAAAATTAAAGGTGCGCTACCGGCCAGCTCAAAATTAATTTTCGGTAAAAGAAATGATGAGGAGAATGGAAATGAACAAGCGAAGTCTCAATTTATTTTTCACTTGATTCTAATGTTGTGTTATAATGTGTTGAGTGTTGTCTTGTAACAGGCTGTTTCAAGATCAAGATTGGGATTGAGATACATTCTTAATTATGGGCGTAAATATTTTTTTAGAACTATGTAGAGGGCCTCGGGTAGCATAATAATGAACCGCGGGTCGTATGTTGGTTATTTATGACTGCTAAAGTAAGGAACGTAGACGTATCTTAAGCCATGTGGAGTCACCGCTTGCTGCATCGAGCCTTTGATCCCCCTGTCTAATGTTATTAACTTATCAGGTCGAGTACGAGTTCACATCCCAAATATCAACAACCTCGTTCATGTGTCTGTTCTTTTATCAGACTTCGCAAATTCAAATTCAAGGAGAACCTCAATTCGCTGGTCAGTCATGTCAAATTCGTTTTACTATCGTGAGAGACATGTTACATACCTACATCATCAAATTATTATTAGTTAGTACCTAGTTTTACGGTTATTAGTCACGTATTTATTTTAAAGGTAGATAAAACCAAATTAATGTGAAGCTACCTATTTGTAAGAACTGGGTAGACACACTGAGGCACTTCGACATCCACGAAGTTTAGTATTAGAATCCGGGGCAGCACCAGCTTATTGAAAATGGGTAGGTTCTGACTTAGCGACACAAGATACCCTGGGAAGTTGAGTGAGGCTCAGGTCACCACGGCCGCGGTGCGGAGGGTACCCGAACGTCCAACAGGAATCAGCAAACAGTAGGTATATAAGAACATGTGAAGGCTTCATCAGACAGGCGCGAAGCGGCACTTGCAGGACAATTTCCATGAAGTTTTCGTAGAAATTGTTCTACTTTCGAGTGTCGTGTCGCGCCTGTTTTGAAGAAACCTTTATTATTATTCTCTACCACTACGTGGGTAGTTCTACAATAATAAAAATGCACTGTAAAAAAAATTGGTCGAGTTTTAGTTCATACAAATAAACATACTCGATTGAATTGATGTGATTTGAATCTATAATGATGACATCTATTAATAAAAGCAAAAACATGATGTTTTTGCGTTTTGCAAATATGAGTAGTTTCATGAATCCGCAGTGCCAAGTGTTTGTGAACAAAGTGCTAAATAACAATTTGAAGCACACAATAAACGTAATCAGGTGAGTCTAAAACAATAACAACTGGTCTCAACTCGCGTATAATGTACCTATTCTAAGGCTCTAACGCTCTAAGCTACAGCATTGATAGGTACTGTGTGAGGTTGGTGCTGTAGGTGCTGTAGGTGAGCAGCATGGCAGTAGGGGGATCCCTTATCTAACCGGATACTACAAACGGAATAAAAACGTAGGTATCTATCTAAAATATACAATGCACACAAACTATTGGACTCAAGGCCAGTTTCTGACTAGACGTTGAAATGGCATGTGTATGAAAAAGTTATAAAACAACTGGCATTCATCGTTCAGAATAGTCGCGTATCTTTAAAGAAAATGTTTTATTAACGCTTACCGCTATCGTTCAAGGTGCGGGGCATCGACCGACGACGTTATCTCGCGAAATTGGGTGAGTGTGTATACCTACTTTCAGATGTACCTAACATTTTACAAAGTTTTAGTCAGTTAGTGTTGATATTTGTATTTACTGTTTGGATATATCGTATACCTACATTAGTGAGTAGGTAATCTATGTATATGGGACGGAGTAACTACCTACATAAAAAAACAGCTATAAATACCACTAATCATCTTCAAAACGAGGACGTCTGTTTGTAAATAAATTGAAGCACAATACAACTCATGAAAAAGACGCGCAAATAATCCTATTAGAGGTCGTTTCCACTGGTCGCTGATACATAGTATAGCGCTACTGCGCAGAAGCAATACAATAATAATACCAATATTCAGACGCAGGAGGCTTTAACTGTCTCTGAGACTGGATGTTTGTTCGTTGACCAAGTAGGAATAGTAGTTTGTTTTTTGACCAAGTAGAAATGGATGTTTGTTCGTTGACCACGTACCTAGGAATAGATGTTTGTTCGTTGACCAAATAGGACTGGGTGTTAGTTCGTTGACCAAGTAGGACTGGATGTTTCTTCGTTGACCAAGTAGGACTGGATGTTTGTTCGTTGACCAAATAGGACTGGCAGACAGATGATAGGAAGGGTTTGCGTGCAATATCATAATATAGTACTAGCTATAGTAATGAAGTGATTTCTGAGATGACGGCGTAGAGATGTAGGTATAGAAGAGAAAGTTGTGCTGTGCTGCCCACCTCTTTGGTTAAGGGCAGGGGGTTGATGATGGTCTAGTAGGATTTGGTAGTTATAGCGAACCAACCATAAGGACATACTTAGGTAATGTTAGAATGTTTGAGGTTCTGTGAGAAGACACAGTAAAAGATTAACTTAATTTGGTGTGTTACATAAAAATAAATATTATGGGTTGTTATTTCCAACAAGGATGTGCTACAACACGTTGGGTGGGTGCGCAGGCGCAGGCCCGGCGGGCGCGGCGGTGGCGGCCGCGCTGCAGTTCTTCGCAGCCTCGCAGTGTCTGCTGCAGGAGCCCTACCCCCTACAGGCGGATGTCACCAGTACGTATTCCTTTTAAATTATAGAATACTAGATTTTGCCACCAGCTTCGTCCGCGTGGACGTTGAAAATTATCCCACGGGAACGTAATATCGGGATAAAAAGTATCTTATATGTTATTCCAGGTTACAAGCTATCAATGTGCCAAATTTCATCTAAATCCGTTCAGCCGTTTTTGCGTGATTGACTAACAAACATCCAAACATCTAATCATACAAACTTTCACATGTTTCTTTTAGACATAAAAATGTATCGCCGAAATGTATGTACGCGCATAACTTCCGAACGACTGCATCAAATTGGATGAATCTTTCTTTATGTGTTCCTTATTGTCAGGACAAGGTTTGTATATAAGAAAATTTATAAAAAATATATAGATTTGATCAGAATTATTTTTTACAATCTAATACAAAAAGTGATCGACGGTATATGACAGAAGACTTTGACAAATCTTTGACAGAACAATCGACTAACTGATTTGATTTTACCAGTCGCGACTGGAGAAATAAAATATGGCGGTACGAAGTTCGCCGGGTCAGCTAGTTTCTAATAAAAGTTGGATTAGTGAACCTGGGTAGCAGTCAAAGACTACAATAGTATACTGCAGTGGTGGCCCAGTGGCAACGGCGACATGACTTACGAGTTGTACGTCGTAGGTTCGAACCTAGACGGGCTTTACTTTGTATACATTTTTTCATCCCCACTGCTCTCAAAGCGGTGAAGGAAAACATCGTGAGGAAACTCTTCGTCGTGAGGTCTTAGAACCAAAAACTCGAGTTTTTGATTCTAGGACCCGCGTGGTGGATGTACACTAGGATCGGAGGAGTGGATCGTACACTCCATCACAGCGATAGGAGGCCTGTTTCCCAGCCGTGGGAACATTATAAGCTAATTGTGCAAACGACCCACTCCTACTGTGCAGAATTTTTACGACTTGACAAAAATAATGATTTCTTTATTTTATGTAAGTTAAATATCATTGTACCTACAATGTTTATTATACCCAAATTGATATTTAACTGTTAATGTTTTCAAACCACCTGCTCGTTAATGCCAAAATACATATGATGTAAGTACTTATGTCATGCAAACCGAACGTAGAGCAAGTCATTTAGGCCCACTTGCTCGTTCATGGGTTAAATAACTCTGGTGTAACAGCTAACTCAAGGTTAATCAAATAATTAATCTGGTGCCACCAAGAGTTAAAGGTAAACCTAGAGTTAAACTTCTAAATATTGAATAACCCTAAGAAGTGGGAGAGAGAGTTCTTAGCTTAGAGAACTTAATTTTAACCGACTTCAAAAAAGGAGGAGGTCCTCAATTCGACTGTATGTTTTTTTTTAACCGACTTCAAAAAAGGAGGAGGTTCTCAATTCGACTGTATGTTTTTTTTAATGTTTGTTACCTCAGAACTTTCGACTGGGTGAACCGATTTTGATGATTTTTTTTATTTGAAAGCTGGTGCTTTCCGTGTGGTCCCATTTCAATTTCATATAGATCTGATGATGAGTTTTGGAGACAGACAAAGGAACTCTTAAAAAAATAACAGTAAATCATCCGCGATTGCTGCTATCGCATAAATATGCATTGTGTTGATTTGATTGACTTTGAGAATACCTCAAGGATTTGTGGGGTAGGTACTATAATTAAAAAGTGAAAAATAGAAAGTTTTCCTAAAAAAACAACCAACTTCCGAAAACACACTATAAAGTGAAAAATAACTCTAATTTCGGAAGGCGGTGACAAAAAATTAAAATACATATCTAAATACACCGACTTCCGAAATTAAAATAATTTTTCACTTTGTAGTGTTTTTATTTGGAAAAAGTTTTTGCATTTATGTTTTTGATGGGTTATTGTTATAGCAGCTGGTTCAAATAAAATTGGTCAATATGAAATATATACGAATCAATTAACTTTTAGTTTTCTTTGAGTTTATAGTTAGGTAGTTTTAATTTAGCTTTTGCTGCGATTTTAACCGTCATTTAGATTTTTTTCAGTATAAACTATCTCCTGAACACTATCTACTGAAAAAAAAAAAACAATCTAAATGACGGCGAAAATCGCATATTCATAATATATTTATATTCAAATTACATTTTATTTTATGTCGCGTTCAGAAGGTAAAATCATAAGAAAGATTTGAATTTGCAGACGGGTCTTGCTTCGACTTTATCATCGTGGGCGGCGGCACGGCGGGGGCTGCGCTGGCGGCGCGCCTGGCGCAGGAGCCGCGTTTCTCCGTGCTGCTAGTGGAGGCCGGCCCCGACCCGCCGCAGGAAAGCATTGTGAGTTCGCACTCGTTCTCACACTGACGAAGGATAATCTTATGTTATCAGAAGACTGTCAAAATCCCCCTGCCTTTAGGTATCCTTACCTACTTATCCTAATTCAAAGTTTATATTTTAAAGTTTACTTTAAAAAAAAATGAAATATTAAAAAAAACCCCGACAAATCAAAAACCTCTTTAAAAAATATAATAGCCCTTTAAGTTTAATAAGAAGTTGCAGGTAATATTTTGATCAAAGCTAGTTACTAATTCATCCCCTCCCCTCTTTCCTGCAGCATCATTCTGATGATGGAGTAGGAAACAGGGTCTGCCCTGACACCATCTATTCCAGACTTTTCCAATGAGCCTAAACACGACACCTTTTGTTGGTGAAGTACTTGAGGCTACTGTAAATTCTATGTGATTCAGCATCATTTCAAGGTTCCTTTGTGATTCTAATATCCTTGAAGAAGTAATAGAAAATCAAATTTTAACTCTATCAGACCTGAAGGCTCACTACCCTTCATCAACTAGAAAAGAGTTGATAATCTTCAAACACCAGGACAGATTTTCTTGAATCATAGCTAAGAACACTCTCTATTAAGCCACTGTTCGAGTTTTAATCGAACACTCAGCGAAAATGCAAAGAGTGCACATTCGCTCGTCCACCAAATCGTGGGCCAGTTCGCGTTTAGATCTCATTAGAGACACCTCGTACTCATAACCATTACCATTACCATTTTACCATACATTTTTACCATATAGTTTATACCATATACTATCAATACGAGAAAGGTGTGTTAGGTCACCATAGCGCCGAACACTACTTTCTACAGCCACCTTACAAACAAAACGAAAATCTGTTCAGCCTTTTGAGAGACATTTATTTATTTATTTATAGTTAATTAAAACGGTAACACCAATTACATTAATTAACGTAGAAACAATATTATAACGATTTTGATTTTGATTTTTGATTACGATTAAATTAAAAACTAACATGGAACAGTGGACTTCCTTGCATACTTTCCCTCGCAGAACACCAGACATATACGCATAATTTTATTCCATTCATCCGCAAACACATCACATTCAGGGTGGGCAATCAGAAGGGCATTTAGCATCTTTAAGGTACGACAGACTGGGGATTCGGCTCTGGCTACAGTTTTACATGGCAGTTGCGCAAACAGATTGTGCCGGCGGCTCTGACGGTGTCCGATGTATTTGTCGGGCACAAATAATCGGCAGAAAAGGCCAAGGAGCTCTGGGCAGTCAATACGTCCCCGTAATGTCTTACAGGCTACCGTGAGCTGATCAAGACCTCTTCTCACCTCTAGTGAGTTAAAACCCAACGTCCTTAAAAGATAGTTGGTAGGGTACATGTAAGGAAAGAAATGATATAACCTTTGGAACAGGCATCTTAGGAAAGTTTTCTGTACCTTTTCCAGCATCAGTGTATGAGTCGCGGCATAGGGATGCCAAACACAGGCACTGGACTCCAGTTTGCTGCGAACCAAAGCAGTGTACAACAGCCTAATAACATTTGGACTGTGAAAGTCACGAGCATTCCTTAAAACAAATCCCAAGCGCCTGAAAGATTCCTTCGCAAAGATAGAAACGTGGTCTCTAAATGTCAGACCACGATCGAAAGTCATTCCCAGATCTTTTATGATGGTGGCCCGAGTAATTACTTCACCACCCAAACTATAGTTGCATTGAATTGGTCGCAACCCTCTACCGTATGTCATGACATAGCATTTGCTTGTATTGAAAAACAATTTGTTCACAATGCTCCATTCATAGATGGCATCAATATCCCTTTGTAGGAGTTTGCAATCCTCGTCCGTTCGGATTTTTGGGACCCATGTTGAGGTCGTCGGCATATAGTAGACATTTGGCAAACTTAACATTAGTTATTAGGTCGTTGATCATGATCAGGAACAGAGGCGGCCCCAATACGGATCCCTGACTTACGCCCGAGCGTGTGTTGTAAGGCTTGGACTCGAAGCAGCCATGCCTTACAAACTGTTTGCGATCGCGCAGGTAATCGGAAAAGAAGTCAAGAAGCCCGGACGAGAAACCGATGGCCCCGAGCTTTGCCAAAAGTACATCGTTGTCAACTCTGTCGAATGCTTTCGGGAAATCGAAATATAGAGCGTCAACCTGCCCACCGATGTCCAACCCACGGGAAATGAAGTCCACGGGAATCAGTAAGTTCGAATTTACAGAGCGGCCCGGCCGAAAACCATGTTGGGCATCAGACAAGGACATATTTACACGATTGAAAATAAAAGAGTGGAGTATGTGCTCATGACATACAGATACACAAAACTGAAACTTGCTGAACCAAATATTTAAATAATATCCTTTATGTACCGTGTTTCTGGCAAATAAAAACACTCATTCATTCACACGTTAAACTTATCACACCCCTCTTTTTCCGTCGGTGCAGGTGGTTAAAAATGTTTATTTAAAGTCTCTTGATATGTAGGTATAGCAATTAAATCAATATATATATATTGCTAGTGAATCTTGAGATTTTCCTTATTCAAGCATATTATTAGCATGTGCGTCAAAAACAGCACTAATGTTCTAATTTCTTCAAATCCTTTTCCAGATACCAGGCTTCCGCTCAACTCTCAAGGAATCCCTTTACGACTGGAACTTCACGACGGTGGACGACGGGTACACGAGCCAGTCGCTGGCGGGCGGCCAGGAGAAGCAGCCGCGTGGCAAGATGCTGGGCGGCAGCGGCAGCCTCAACGACATGGTGTACGCGCGCGGACACCCCACCGACTACTACGAGTGGGCGGACCTCGTGGGACACGCGTGGAACTGGACCAACGTACTTCCCTACTTCATGAAGACCGAACAGATGACCGACCACAGAATCGTAAACAACAGCGAGCTCATGCAGTACCACGGAACACAAGGAGAAATTGAAGTATCAGGTACTGATGTACCGGATAGCCCTAACGCAAAGCTCCTGAAGGCCTTTGAAGAATTAGGCTTCGATATAGTTGACGACATGACGTACCCTTATAAGATAGGAGCCGGTATGTTCTCGCACACCATAAGAGATGGACGTAGAGACAGCTCGTTGACTGCTTTGCTTAATAAAGTTCAGAGCAACAACCTACACGTGTTAAAAGACACTTTAGTGACGCAGATCTTGATAGAGAACAACTCAGCTGTCGGTATCAAGGCTCTCTCCAATGGAGAAGAATTGTTCTTCTTCGCTAACAAAGAGGTCATTGTATCAGCCGGGACTTTTAACACTCCGAAGCTGTTGATGCTGTCCGGCATCGGGCCGAAAGCTGGCCTTGACAAGTTCGGAATAGATGTGGTTCAAGATCTGCCAGTAGGCGAGGGTCTGAACGACCACGTCATGGTGCTGTTCTACATCGCTGCGGAAAACGGGACTTGTCCGCAAAATGAACGAGATCTCGATTTCGAAGTGATAAAATACCTACATGATGGCTCAGGGGTGCTGTCTTATTCCGACAGCATAGGAATATATCTGCCTCAGAAGGGTAAAGACCCGAACGTGCCTTATTTTGGAATTTATCCTTCATGCATCCCTCAAGGACAGTTATCTTATGACGCGTGCATGGGAGGCATCGGGTACACGAATGAAACTTGTATGAAGCTAATGCAGGAGAGCGAGCAGAACGAAATCATATCACTCGCCGTGGTGCTGCTGAAGCCGCAGTCGAGGGGCGAGGTAACGCTGGCCTCCAAGGACCCGATGGACGATCCTCTTATACACTCGGGTACTTTTAACAATATTGCCGATATGGAGGAGTACCCTGAAGCTGTTAAAGTGACTCTGTCGTTGGTTAATACGACGTATTTCAAGGAGAAAGGTGCTCGCGTGGTGAACTTGACTCCAGAGAGTTGTAAGGGTTTAGAGGAGGATGAAGTGATCAGATGCCAAGTGCGGGAGCTAGCGATGACGGCGTGGCACGCGGTGGGCACGTGCGCGCTGGGCGGCGTGCTGGACGCGGCGCTGCGCGTGCGCGGCGTGCGCGGCTTGCGCGTGGCCGACGCCAGTGCCATGCCGGCCGTCATCCGCGGGAACACCAATGCGCCTGTCGTTATGATGGCGGAGAAGGCCGCGCAGTTCATCAAGAAGGCTTACGGAGTCGACAATTAATTTAAGTAAGAGTAGAAGTTTCATTATTCGTGACAATTGTAAAAAAGAAACGTGGCGACTTTTTTATGTTACTAACTCACTCCTAGACAAGTAGGTATTCATTAATACACATGACTTTAAATACTGCGAGTACCTGTGAATTGTAACGCTTCGATGAACAGTAATAAACTATGAATGAATACTTTCAAAATAACATTTCGTCCTAAATATATTTATTTTTGTATTTTTAAAACCAAGTATGTACTATGTACCAAGTTCTTATTATAATGTGAAAATGGTATTTGACCAATAAATTAATACCTACACACACCGCTACGAAAAGGTACCTGAACACTAATGTAATAATATTAATGTACTAACGATAGTTCTGTGCAGTATGTTACAGCAGTTTACAATAAATATATCTACTATTGATTGGTGTTATAATTTGATACTTTCGGCTTCATCATTGCGTAATATTCGCTCTCTCTGTATGTACTGTGTATCAGGATGTGGCATGAGTACACAGAGGTCGATGTCTTGTTACATCATATTCATGTTTATATTGATTCAAAGTCTGGGAAAACAGCACGTCACCGGTTGAGGTACTTATTGGATTACTATCTAGAATTATTTACAATACAAATAATTTATGGGTTTCATCATTTATGGTTTGAGTGACTTTGAGTCTTGTAAATAAGCCTATTGTGACTGTGAGTCATCCCTGGAAACTCACACTGAACGTATTGTGGTAATGTTAGGTGGAGGCCTCAGCAGAGGATGTTGTTAGGCTGATATCATGTTCTTGTTTTTCAAATTAATAAAGAATTTACTCGACATTTCTCCAGATTATTGTTGGCCTGTCTGTATATTCTAAAGCATTTCACGGTGACATACCTGCTGCACCTAATAGTAGGTAGGTACTCTCAGGGAAGTTTGATGTTGTGTCGTAAGTGTCACATAGTCTTTCCTCTTGCACATCTCAATTCATATTCTAGCAACATAAAATTAATTATGAATATTCAAATAAGATTACGTTGCGAGCACCTAATTGTTACAGACTAATAAGGTTATCGTTTCTCCCCATCACCAGCGAGGGAATGCAACGCGATGTAACGCTAACGTAACGTGACACGTTACCATGTGACTTGAATGGGCGATGAGATTGTGCCGTACAAAATATGATTGCATTGATAGATGTAGTGTATGTACGAGATGTTATGCACAGCTAGTACGAACATGTATAATATTTTTTTTTTATGAAAACGTTTACAAAAAGTGTACATTTAGCCAACAGTAATTTTCCCATGCTACAGATTAAGCTAAAACTAAAATAAAAAAATCTTTTTTAAAAAAAATAAACAACCGACTTCCAAAAAAACACTAAAAAGTGAAAAATAACTTTAATTTCGGAAGTCGGTGACTTTGGATATGTATTTAAATTTTTTGTCACCGCCTTCCGAAATTAAAGTTATTTTTCACTTTTTAGTGTTTTTTTGGAAGTCTGTTGTTTGTTTTTTTGGAAAAAGATTTTTATTTTTCACGTTTTAGTGGTTCACATGTGCTTACCCCTTCACAGCGTACCGGCGTGATGTTATGTTATTAACTGGTGTAAACAATTGACAGACATGAGATTTCAGCAATTCCTGTCCATTTGCTATCATTTATTGAGGAGTTCCGTTGCCTATCTCCGAAGCTCTTCATCAGATCTTCACCAAATTGAAATGGAACCACTCCGAGAAAGTACTCTTCCAAAAACTACACAAATTGCTTCAAGTGTGCCTATAAAATTTGAAGAGTTCTCTCTATTTCTCCAGGATCCCATCATCAGATCCTGACTTGATGATCATGGGACCACCTGGGAAGTATACCCTTTCAAACAAAAAAAAAATATTCAAATCGGTCCAGCCATCTTCGAGTAATCGGGGAAAAGGTTCCGACGAATTGAGAACCTCCTCCTTTTGGAAGTAGGTTAAAAATACAAAAATCGTTTGCAATGGTTCAGAATTAGAATGTTAGGTAGCGATCTGCCCGATCTAGGTATATTTAAACCTGTGCTTCAGGCCATCACTTTTCACTTCAATTAAATTGTGACATTAAATTTTTATAATAATGTAATAACGACTATGAAAAAAAGAATGCTGGTATAACATGTTTAAATATACCTACGTAGGTTCTAATTCAGCTACGTAGGTACTCCAGTGCATATTTCGGGAACGGGCGAATACTATCGGACTCGAAGAAAGCCGTTATCCATGAACAATCCACGAGTGAGTCAGGTCACTGTCGCAACAGTTTGGACAGCACACGGTGAGATCTGGATATTCACATTCAAAGCCGGACATGCACCTGCATTTCACTCAACCGATTCACAACCAACCTCAAATGGTAGCGCGGTGAAAATGATGGCGCGCGAGGAAACGAATGCATAGCGAATAACAGGAGGAAAGTGTTCTGTATGTAGCACTCATAGTCACGCCACGTGCTTTGACAAGCGAAGCGAGCACCACGAGCTACACGAGCCACACTATCAGATAGTCAACGATCAGAATGAAAGTGGGTGATGCTGACATTTGTCTGGATCTTTTTGGTCCTCGGCCGCCCTGGGGCATGGCCGGGCGAGATTGCTGTGGTGACCTTACAAGAATCAATATTTGGAGTCAACCAATGAACCCGTAAAAATCTTTACTTAACACGTCCGAAATGGTTGAAAAGGAGACCCAAAACACCTGACATATAAAACCACGAAAAGTAACCACAAACATCTGATCCCACATGTTCCCTTGCTTTCTAACGCACCTGCATTTGCGCACGCGCCCCTCTTGTATTACAGCTTCCGGCGCGGGCCGGTGGCAGCCGGAAATGCGGGCAGAGACAAGGAGGCAAAAGACAGCTGATGGTTGGTAACGGTTAAAAAGTAGCTGTCTCGGTAGATAGGTAGGTTTATTTTTGTAGGAAGTCAGTCAATGGGTTGTTGAGGCAGATTAGTGGCCTACTACTGAGCATAATATCACTAATCTAAAGCTGCCACGCCTTAATCATTTTTAAATTGTTTACTTTGTACACGTCTTTCTACGTCGTTCTGACATGTATAATTTCAACTTGAACAATATAATCATTACCAATATTTTGTAACAAGAAAGTGTCAAGCCCGTTCTTCTCCGGAGGAACTACGCTTGGTTCATGTTTCTAACTGTTACTTATTGGTTTAATTGAAATAAATGCTTTTATTCTAAGTTTCACCATTGTGATCCTACATCATAGATCTATAATTGTGGACGTCACCGGAGGTTCTTAGCTTCGGAGGGTCTATGCGGGGGTCATGCGATCCATGGCCCTATACACCGGTGTGAGCGTCTTCATTGAGGCGCCAACCAGCCCGCCGCCGGTTGAACGCGTCCCATAGGGTCATGGCCATCCGGATGGTCCGGGGATACCTCTGGTCCTCGGTGAGGCGACGGGCCTCCCTGCAGGATTGCCGCCATGGGATATGGAGGTAAATGTCCTCGCACGCACTTGGGAGTGGCGCGAGGAGGCCCCTCGCCGGGGCGTAACTCCGCTGCCGCGAGAAATCACGGCACAGCGGACATGCTCCGGCGGGATCTCATGGCGACATGGAGAGTGCGATTGTCGCAACCCAGTGCTGGACACACCACAATTGCGGCGGCAAGTCCCCTGTTTGAGGAGTGGATTGAGAGGCGCCACGGCAAGGATGCCGTGCCGGAAGGTGAGGATCACCTTCCGCCTGACGCAGGTCCTCACCGGACACGGGTGTTTCGGGAGGTTCCTGTTTCGCATAAGGCGGGAGGAAACGCCCGGGTGTTTTCACTGCGGAGATCGCCCTGAGGACACGGTGGAGCATACGATGGAGGTCTGCCCGGCTTGGGCGGAGCACCGCCTGCCGTGTCCTTGTGGAGGTGTACATCGGCGGCGATCTCTCGAGAAAAAGAAAAAGTTCTTAGCTTAGTTATGAATACAGCTGTCATGTACAGATGTAAGCGAGATAATTGACGAAGACAAATGAATTGTTTAGCGTATTGTGTTAGTCGTGGTCACATTCATGGATTATTTGTCAATCGTAGTGAGTTCGTGATCTTTCTAGATATGGAGATGCCACTATGGATTATATCTACCTACCTATAAAAATGGACATTTCAGAGTTTCAACAACCACTTCAACGCACGGTTCCCACTTTGAATCACTTAGAATGCTTCATCGAGTTCTCCTTTTGTTTCCAGATTTAGCTAGTTTTGCTAAGCTAGCGATTTTTGGGTTTTATATAAAGATATGTTCTAACAGTAACCGACTGGTCGGTGAGCTAACTCGAGTGAGTCACGGAGATGTGCAGGCATGCTAATACGGTTTCTATATGAAAGTTATGTGACTACAGTAAATATTTCACTTTCCTATTCTAGCGAAAAAACGTTTCATTTTATTAGGTAGGTACTCCTAAGGCGACACCTCCCAAGCAGCACGCAAGCGTTTTCAACATACATATAACAGCCTATTTAGAACTTAGAGTTCCTTTAGAGACTTACAAGAGTGTCAAAAAATTATTCAATCTGTATTAAGGGATCCGCGAAAGCTTAGGGTATTTAAACAGAATATGAAAACTCCACTATACAGCTTAAGTATTTTGTGACACTTTAATCTGGTTTTATCGTTAAAGCTGTATACAAGCTGTATTTTGCATGTGAACACTTACTTATTACAGCTCTTAGTGTTATTATAGTATCACTTGAGACTTGTTTCTGTACAATGGTGTATGCAAACTCCGTTCTAAAACTTATCTTTATGGCGTAATTGTACACTCTTGTAAATACAGTGGTTTTATGACTTCTGTTTTTGAGGGTGTTTTAAAACTAAAAAAATAAATGACAGCTACAGTACAGCTTTATTTTGTATTAATGACAGTCACTCGGAAAGACTTTACGGTCAACGAAGAGGGTTCCGTAGCAAAAACATTAAACAGGATTATTAATGATCATAACAGTTATGTTAAATGTGTAAATTTAATTCAACCTTTGGAACATGATTATGACGTTTCTTCATAAAGCAGCGCAAGTAGTTCAAATGATGATTGATTTGAACCATGAGATCTAGTTCTCTTACTGCTTCGTCATATGACGATAATGATAGTCTTTTCACACAGCATTTTGAGGTGGACCAATTATATAAAGGCCGAGATGTTTCATCCTTTACTAATTTGTTGACATCTAATCGCTTTCTTGGCCATCTTAACTTGCCTTTTGATTCCCACAAACTTGGTACAATGCAAAGCTTGTTTTGCCCTTTCTCAATGGTTGCTTAAATTTTAGTCGGCATATTTTCCTGAAAATAAAGTAAAACTGATATAATACATACAACAAACTAATAATGCTTTACAATAAGTTTACTTAGGTATAAAATACAAGGTCAAATTGAGAATCTCTTCCTTTTTTTTGTTTTACTATATGTAGGTACGTATCATATTGAGTCTGCGTTTTTTATTTCTTTTAGGTAACCCTTATGAGCATTATAAGTTATGTATAGAGCACTGATATACAGCCTAAGTAATAAAAATATTCTATTATAAAGCTGATTAGCAGCCAAAAGCTGTAAAATATAATCCATAACTTACTTAGTACAGCTACTCAGACTATAATACACTCCGATTATCGTTTAGGCTGTTTATCAAATAGTCGCCATTTTCGTAATTTCGAATGTAGGTATAAAACAAAATATGAAACATAATTTAAGGAATATATAATGATTTTCGGCTTGATATGAGGGCACAATGCTCACACTACCCTCACTTCTGTTATTATAACATTGTTTTTTATTCTAACCTTAAAACCAACATTGACTTACCATATAAATAGTATTTTTCTTTTATATCAGATCGATTATTTTGCTGGCGCTTGAATATTTTGACGGAAAACATAGACAGGTTCACAATAAATTTGAATCCGCAATTTCAATTCACCAATTAACACCTTCAGATATCTAAGTCCAAGATTACGTTTACTTACTAATAAATATTATAAATAACAATGTCGCCATTCATTGGAAAGAATTACATTCATTTTGTGATTCTCTTCAAAAACCTATTTAAAACTATTTTCTCTATAAAGTATTTATAAGATAATATCTGTAGTATAATGGTTTCTTTGTACACCGAATAACAGCTCTAATACAGCTATTATACAGCGTCTCTATTGCTTCTACAGCTATTATACAGCTATACTAGAGCAAAACGCTGTATAAAATGTGCCCATTTTTTACTTATAAGGGCTGTATAAGCGCTTATACAGCCTCTATACAGCCTGAATATACAGCTTCTAGTATAAAATCGAACTTAAATACAGCTTGTATACAGCTTGCAATGCTAGCTACTTGCTAGTCTAGTCGGGCTGTACGCTGTAACTAGTAGATGGTAGACGCAGCCTTGCATCCAATTAAATTAAGTTTGAAATACTAAATACGTCGCCACCACCCAGGAATACATTTTGCACCTAAAAATATATTATTCATCCAAAACAGCACACCATACCTGCTCACCCATAATGCTGACAATAGTAACAAGAGAAGAATTGATATAGTATGCTTAACTAACGCAACCTCAAAACATGTCTTTGTAGAAAGATTTTATACATTCTTAGACCCATATAAGTACAAGAAAACTAAGTAATTAAATTAAATTACAAATATTTGTGCACTTTACAGCCACGGGTTCAAGTGAGTCCTAGTTCAGGCAAATTAGCAACTGTGCCCTATTTTATTTGTTAAGGTATTTATTGTAAACGTGTTCCTATTATAAATTAATGATTTTATATTGTATTATCCTATGCAATGTATAAAATATTTTTAGTTTACATTCTCTCAGAGAGAAATTTAAGAAGATTAATGTAATGACTTTACCTTCATAGTATAGTTTTGAAAATCTTCTATAAGTATGCCTATAAAAATATTAAATTGTTTAAAAAACAGTGATATCCATAGTATAAATACTAGGAACAAACAAAAACTTTTTCCAAAAAAAACAACCGACTTCCGAAAAAAAAACTACAAAGTGAAAAATAACTTTAATTTCGGAAGGCGGTGACTTTGGATATGTATTTAAATGTTTGTACAAACCTACTTACAAAAATAAAATCATTTATCATTTATCATTTAGTCACATTTTCGAATAAGCATATTTTTTTATATTATTGTTTAGTGAACCATCGTCGGCTTGGTACTCCATATAGTCAGTACATTCGTGTAATATTCAGCAAATATACAACTTCCCAGAATCTGCACATAACTTATGACGATTGGCACCTGGGAAGCAACTCTTACCTACCGTTGTAGAACTAAGCACATGCATACGTTTCAAGCGGTAAGTATTAAGCGGTACATTATGATCACAGATGGTTCTCAGCTACTAATCATGGGAATACCATTGCTTCTGGTTCTGGATACTGATGGCTTTTACGCGGAAACGGATGACTTCTGGAAAAAGAGAAGGAGCAGTAGACCTCAGTAGAAACATACATCTGTTGGGAGGTACTTATTGTCAAATAAATTGATGGATTGACTTGAGCTAAGGAAAATCCTTGAGTAAAAAAAAATGCTTGCCATGCGCCATGCGCGCTCTTTGTGCCAAGCCCGAATATAGGTTAGTACGGAAAAGACGGATATTCAACTGCTCTCCCATTGTGTTGTTGAAAAGGCGGACAATTTCAGTCCTTAACCCTTAAACTATCACAAAACTAAGGTTTACCTGATCCATCGACTATTCTGATCTTCAGTTCCCAAGCAGATCCTCACTCTAACCTGCTAACGACATGCATCAGACGTAAACACTTCATCTGATTGGTGCAGCCGACGATGCCGGCCTGCGCTCGCGCCGGTAATGTCCACCGCTTCCGTGAGAGCCGCTTTCTCTGCGCGTGTGTCGCTCATCTGCTAAATACTACGCTAAGCCATCCTGCATGGTTTGTAGTACTAGGTACATTGTTGTAAACTGGTTGAAGGATTGATCTTCATAAGTCGTGTGTCGTCGCTTGTGTTGCTAGGTTGAAGGTATGCCCGTCATGGACGTTATCCAATTCATCATGACCAAAAGCTTTAACAAAAGTTATGTCCAGAATTATCTGAAATATCCGATTGGTAACCAGACCCGATGGCAATAGAACATGTCCAACTTTGTTTCCATTTCAGAATCTACCATACCACAACAAGTGACATTTTGGAGATCTTCACGAGTCCACGTACAATCAAACCTATGCATATCTATTCTGTGGGAATAATGCATAATCACGAGACGCCGAATCTGTTATCAATGAACAGTGGACAACAACAACACAACAGACAGGTGCGCGACTTTCTCCGGCGCGTGTAGGCGCATGCGCGTCAGTCGCTGCCGAGAGCCGAGCGCCGCGCACGCGCACACAGTTATGCGCCGACAACATGGCAGACGCCGAGCGAGCCGACACTTACGATGCGAGGGTCACCACGGCCACCGTCTCCAGCCTCAAATCCGAGGACTCCACTGAGCAGCTCATATGCAAGACTCCTCAGAAGAAAGTTAAGAAAGTGACCAAAGACAAGAGTGTGAGTTCTAAGAGTGTTGAAGCTGGCAGTGATGAACCTACTCGGAGGCGACTGGTGGTGTTTCTGGGGCTGGGGCAGGTGGTGCTCGGCGCCCTGCTGGTGGGCGCCGGGGCGCTGGCCGTGGTGAAGGGCGCTGCCCTGTCGCGGGTAGGCGCGGGCCTGTGGGCGGGCTGCGTCGCCGTAGTGGCCGGAGTGGTCGGCGTGCTCGCCGGCATCAATGACTGCTATGGATTGAATGGAGGAAGCAACGGGTGAGTTTGAGCTGGGGGAGAGATCTTCGTGATGCATCATGCATGTCAGTTATGTACAATAAACTGGGAGAGAGTTCGTTTGAGTGAATTTATTCCGAGTTGTAAGTTTCCTCCAAAGCGATGTGTTTGACGCAACAGAGCATGAATTCGCGACTGTTAAATGACTTTTGCAATAAAGTTATTATAATTAAAGACAAATTAAAAATTAACAAAATGAAACATTAGACTGCATGCGTTACTAAACTTATTTAAACGACGGAAGCATTTGTTAAAAAGAGAAACTGTTGTTCATTACATTCTTGTAACTTAGATGTAAATTAAAGAGAAAGTTATCTTTTGCGAAATAAATAAACAAACAGGCTATGCCGCGGGAAAGACTAGACTAAATACTCAATATTTTAGACTTTTACGACACAAAATTGATGTCAACAATATTATAATGTTCTACAGAATATTTGGGGTTATCTCGCGGTATTTTTTGCGTAATTAAGTGTTTTTAGAGCGAGGAACTACTTTTACTGGAGACTGCGAACTAGTTTATCAGAATCACGAGCGATATATAAAAGTTTGTAGGTTGTACCAGAACAATCTATTAAGTGTGTCATCTGGTGAACGATTTTTCCAGTTCGATGCTATAAGATAAACAGAAAAGGGACTTCATCAAACCATGTGGAATCAGTATGAATAAAGATTCCATATTGTTGACCTGGTCACCGGTTTAGTCTTTTTCAGTGTCAACGAAATACCATTATAAATTTAATGAACTGACATTTTCAACTTCGCTTGTTCATGAATCTGCCTTGGACTTCCTATTTTCACTCTATCGGGATGAACTTATCTTGGGTGGTCATAGTTGACGCCCTTTGTATTGATAACTATTACTTTGTAAAACATAGTTCGTTTTCTTTCCTAAAAATATAAAAGAGCATTTTTTTATTATTTATTTATTCAGCAATAAGTATTCTCCTGATGCACGTTTAGGCAAAAGCTGATGGAGACCTGAATTGAGAGCTCTAATTTGCAAATTCTGTTAAATATATATTCCACCAAAACTATTTTTCATAGGTTAAAAAATATCCTATATTATCTTTTTAATGGAATACATTTTTGTTATATGCCTATTATATAAAGAAAATTTGACTGGACCTAATTCAATATTCTACTGAAAAGGTATGGAAGCAAGTCTAAATTTCTCCGAAGTTCTACATCAATTTGACGTAGTATTTAACGAAAATAATCTTCAACATTTGCTTAAAAAATACCATTTTATTAATGTATTTGCTCTTTTTTTATGAATAAAATAAAAGTACGATTTATTTCACCGAGCCGGCGATCTGCGCTCGTTATCGCACGAACGCTTGTAAAAGACGGAGCGCAATGCCAAAATGTAAGAAGGTCCTTAATAGAAACGATATACCTTTAGAACGTCGTCTACTCTTCAAATTCCTTAATTCGGCGAAAGAATTTTAGTTCTAGATTCTCTTTAATTTAGTAATTTTAAAGTTTTAGTTCGAAACCAATTTATATTCAATTAGTGATGTAAGAGAGCGTCGTCAGCAGGCAGCGCACGCGCATCATTAGCTGATCGGTCGCGTGGTGCAACACAAATACCACATTTATATGCAAACATTGTGATCTATGACTTATGCAATTGACCGAATTAATTGTTGAGACATGGAATTTGTAAAACAATTTAAGTTGGATAAGCGTTAATCAATTCAGCGAATTAAAAGCTAGGAAATGAAAATGATGATGAACTGAATGTATGAACTAAAAAATGTATGAACGTGACAGTTTAGATACAATCAATGTTGGACTTCATTACAGATTGGACGACGTTTCAACCCAGTTATAATCATATTAATGATCTGCTCATAAACACCTCAAGAATAGAAAATGTTAACATTAGAATCTTCGCTGCAGTAACAAAATCTGTCAAAGATAATGAGGTGAAAGATGTTTCCGAAACAATAGCTAATATGTGTATCGAAGACCACCACGAGGAGAGCATAATGAACTGCCATCCATCAGTTTAGACAGCGGTGAGCCAGTGACGCAATGTCGATTTACTTTCATAACAAATATCAGTTCAACCAGCTTTGAACTCGTGACCTTTCACTCGGAGACCGACATTAGATCGAATGTAAATACAAAGCGGCGAAAATATGGTACAATATAACAAACATGTAGAAGTTAAATTAAGGTAAGCCTTCTGTGAAAATGCAAAAAGTTTCTAAAAGTAACTTTTGAAAAGGATGGCTACTTTTCGAATTCATTACAACCCCAATGGGTAGAAAACCAATGTTTTGTTTTGTAATTAGCAAATAAATGAATTTGAGTTTGAATTTATACCACTACAACAAGATGATTTTTTTGGTATTGTTCATCAAATCGTTGAGCTCCTCAAGTTCTGAGTTGAGCTGCATGATTACTGCATGATTAAATACGTGCACTGACTAGACAGGTCCACTCAATCTGTGTGGTTCTTTTCTCAAAAGACCAGTTCAGACACCAATCCACATGGTCTTCACATGATCTGACCAAGATTATGTCTGGACTTTAAAAGAGACTGTGACCTCTGAGTTAGTTTTGGCCTTTCTTCTCAGAGTAGTCGGATAGGAAACGCATCTAGTTTTAAAAATATGGTTGACGTGTAAAATTGTTTGTACAAACCTACTAGCAGAAATAAAATCATTTATCTTGAAAACATACGCAATCAGAAACTACTAAGCATGATGTTAACAACAAGTCATAATCATGATAAGAAATAGCCCATTAAAAACGTCTTAAGTCCAATGAATCTTCGGCGATCATGTAGAAAACATCGTAAAAGTTTAACTTACCAGAATATTACTTTTAATTACAAAATTAATAGTATTTCTGCGTTTATAGCGTTAATCACGTGTGGTGCCGGACGTAAAGAATAGCACCATCCCATTTCTTCCCGTGGGTGTCGTAGAAGGCGACTAAGGGACTTACTAGAGAAGGGGCAGCAGCGTTCTCTATGCGTTTTACCACCATACTGCGATCGTCAACCCGCCTGCCAAGCGTGGCGATTATGGCAAAACACCCCCTTTTGGGGGAGGCTTATGTCCAGCAGTGGACGTATATTGGCTGAAATTATAGCGTCAATCTCGCCTACCATAGTAGCACATGTCGTTAACTATAAGAAAGCGTCTGTACGTCCACTTCCACGCTGACCATAAATCCTTCAGTCAGGAAATAGGAAATCAATTGACAGCATTCCGCAAACTCGTTGCTATGGCAACCAGGTTGTTTGATGAAAGTCCAGCGCTTTCTCTCACCTGTTCAGTTGCATCTTGTATGTTATGTACTTGTGTTATGTAAAGGTTGCGTGGCGTGTGGGCTCGGGTTTGGGAGAAAATGAGAAAATTTTGGGTGAGATAGAATTACATAATGTGTTTCTGAATGGTTGCTCATAAGATTATGAGGCATATAACTTCATAGTAAAAATAAAAATTATTCGAAAAGAGTAATTTTTTGAAGAGATCATAGTGAAATTGCCATATTACGTTTTGTCCGATTTGTAACTATAGGGTCACTAAAGGAAATTATTAAAAGTATTGGACCCAATATAGAACTCAGAAGAAGACCCTAAATTATCAATCCTAAAGGTTCGTAACGCTAAAAAAATTGTAGAAGTGGTAACTAAAAGAAAATATCTGTTCTTAAAAAAAACTTACATACTCTTTAAGACAATAAATAATGTTGAGCTTTATTAAATTACTAGCTTTTGCCAGCGGCTTCGCCCGCGTGGAGGTCGGTATATTATACATATAAACCTTCCTCTTGAATCACTCTATCTATTAAAAAAACCCGCATCAAAATCCGTTGCGTAGTTTTGAAGATTTAAGCATACATAGGGATATAGGGACAGAGAAAGCGACTTTGTTTTATACTACGTAGTGATTACCCAACGATATTATATTCACTTTTAATATCATAGTTAAGTTTATTTGGTAATCAATCGATCTCCTCTCACAGTAATATGTGAATTGAGCTAAGTTGTATAAAACTATCAGAGTCCCATTCTTTTTAGTACTTATATCCTTTAGTTATTATTTTGCTGTTACTAAGGAAGCAGACAATCAACTTGATACATTTCCTCCGTTGAAACAGATATTAAACTGACATAAAAAAGAACACATTATAACCGAAGTGATTGAGATCTCAGTGAGAATGCGTTAGAATGTATCTACAGAGGAAAGATATTAAAAAAGCATTAATTTATGAGAGAAACATGGAAGTGTGAAGTAGCAACATATGTTATATAAACTGCTGCACAATATGCGTATTCTATACTGAGCCTGAGCCAAGCTGTATGTTCGATGGGATTTCCTATCGGCTTCAATGGATACCTCCATTTATATGGAGGTGTGTCGAATGGGCGTGATCGCTTGGACGCGAAGGGTGTGCAGGGAGGGTGTATGCTTATTCAGATTTTATCCCGGTGTGTATGTGTGGCTCCCAGTCCAAGCGGCGCTGACGTCCTGCACCTATAGATTCCAGATATCTTCAGGACGGCTACTATCTCCCGGGCTTCATGACGTTACCATATGTACCAACGTTTATGACTCATCTCATAGAAACAGTTTCCAGACTTTCGTCTAGGATGGGGATTTGATGGGGGTGTTTTTTACGACTTCTGACGAGGGGTACGTTCCCTGATTAATAACATAAGTTTCTCACAAGTCTTCATGAAGTAATTTCGGATGACCACTTGGACTATATCTATAAATTAATTAATTAAAGATTTAAATAAGAACCTTGCCGATGACTACGAATTATTCGAAATTATATGGTTGCTTACGTACCAACAATCTTTACCGTAACGAGAGCCGCTAATTGCTTCCTGTTTTAAAAGTTTTATTTCACCTAAATTTTATAACAGTTACATTGGAATTATGCATGTAACACATGAATTTATGAAAATACATAAGGCATGTTACAAATCGTTGTATTCCCCATGAAATTCCCCATTTCCTAAGTTAACTATCTTAGCTATATCTTTCCATACTGAAAGAATATTTCGAGGAAAACCGAAAAATTCTGAAAAATGTTAATAAAAATTACTTTATAAGTTGATTTCCTCGAAAACTGAATTTATTTCGAATCGAATTATAAATATCTCAGGCTGGTCTATAATCCTAAAACAATCTGGTATTTAAAACTATGATTGTCAGGGCGTGACGCGCCCTGAAATAGGGTTGGCCAAAACATAAATCTTAGAATCACTTAACTCCCGGGTGTTTCCATTGCGTACATCGCCATGAGGACACGGTGGAGCATATGGTGGAGGTCTGCCCGGCTTGGGCGGAGCACCACCGTGTCCTCATGGAGGCGATCGGCGGCGGCGATCTCTCGCGTTCGGCCCTAGTCCAGGCCATGGTACGGAGCGAGAGTGCATGGCTAGCAGTCGCTTCCTTCAGCGAAGCTGTGATGCTCGCAAAGAGGGAGGCGGCGCACGTGAGGGAGATGCAGTACATGCGCCCACATGGCCGTGGCCTTCGCAGGAGATGCCCTGGCCGTCGGGAATCCCAGGCTGATTCCCGGCCACCGTAGGCACGGGCTTGCGGACGGCGGGTAATGGGTAGCTCGCTGTCTGATAAGGACCAAGCCCGGGTCGACGGCGCGTTGTGTTCCACGCGCGCCTCAAAGAGATGTCAACAACAACTGATGGGGCCCGCAAGGGCCGATGCCTGCCAGGGGTGTGGGTTGTTCGAAAGTGATACCGCGGCCCCTGGCATACAGGCAACTGAGGGAAAATAGGTGGTTTTAGTCAGTAAAAGTCTGACACGCCTTCCTGCTCCACCCAGAGCAGGAGAAGTCATTTGATGATTTCCCACCCAGAATTAAAAAAAAAAGAATCACTTAACCAAAGCAACACGACAAACAAACTCAATTAAGTGGGCTTTATTTTAGGTTTAGATTATTAAAGGTTAGGGCTAGGTCTCGGTGCTAGGTTACCTGGACGCACCACTTAAATGAGGTTTGTAGGCGTACTTACGGTTTTCTATACTAAGCACTTATTTGCCACTGTTTATTGGTTTACTATTATCACTATGACTTTAAATTGTTGTCAGAAAAAACTATATAACTATGTAGTGACGCATCGTCGCAAACAGGATTAAACAAATATTTTAGATACTTTGTTCCCTTATTTAATTTAACCTGTTCAAGTGGTGAATTTTCTAAAACCTTGTTTAGTGATTTTCGTTATACTACATGTCCCGGAGTCAACTCACACCACTTAACACGTCAATTATCGGAACGTTATAATAATATTATCATTTATTTAAATCTGATTTTACTATATTCTGCATAAAACGTTGCTTTTTTATTGTTATTTATTAAATTAGTTACACTGATTGTGTAACTAAGTGTGTAAGAAAATTGTTGTCATATTATAAATCTACTAGCGTGCACCTACTTCGTGCATTTTGGTTTGTTTTGACTATACCGCGGAACTGGGACGGTAACTTACATAGTATTAATTATTTTTGGGATAGAAAATTACCCAATATAAAAATTTACTGAAAGCGATTCAATAAACAATTCTGAACCAACTAGTCTCATAATGTGCGTCAATTCAGTAACACATTCTAAGGAACTCTCGTGCAAAATTTGGAACTTCTTCTGTGTAGGCTGTGCGTTGTCTGTCAGAGATTTTTATTAAGTAGAGGATTACTGAAGTTAAGTCGAAGAATACTGAGTAATTTATGAACGCGTGACTGGCCGCCGTTTGTAGTATTTTGAACTCGTGCCTGGCCGCCGTTTGTAGTATTATGAACTAGTGACTGGCCGCCGTTTGTAGTATTATCGTTTTTTTTTGCTGTTACGAAATATGACAAGTGATTATTGTGGCCGTTAATGACTCTGCTGATTACACACTTTTTCTAAGACATGCCACGTCACTGTCTTAGGTCAGAGCCATCCATACTATATAGGTACGTACTTATGTTAAATGCAAAAGTAACCCTGTCTGTGGGTCTGTTAGCTTTGCACGCCTTAACGGCATAACGTATTTCGATGGCACGGGTAGACTATGACCTGGCTAAGGACATAAGTAGAATACTTTTATCCCGGTAGGATAATTTCAAACCTTCTCGGCTAAGCCGCGGGAAAAAACTTGTTTCTTTATAAAAACCGTAATACGTCCACATCTCTCACTTGATATGTCTTTCATTCCATAGGTCCATACGTTTCCTTGCAAGAAGTGCCCATATCTAGACGTGCGCGGGAGTGTTGCGCAGCGGCGCGTGGCGTGTTCCGCTGCGCGCACGCAGATGTTGGCACATACGGCACCATGTACTAAGTGTAGTGTACTACCGAGCATGGTCGTATAAATGTATGGGATGCAGTGTTTGGCAAAGTTGGGTTGATATACTAAAA
This sequence comes from Polymixis lichenea, assembly GCA_949091785.1. NCBI lineage: Eukaryota > Metazoa > Arthropoda > Insecta > Lepidoptera > Noctuidae > Polymixis > Polymixis lichenea. The sequence goes on along the minus strand of OX420936.1, from coordinate 25,024,077 downwards.
GCTATCAACTAGATCTGCAGTAAATTATCATGTTATCTATTATAACCTGTGGTTATTTAGACAAACAGCTATCATGAGATTAAGAGAGCTCGTTTTCTTTCAATGTGAGTAGTATATTGATCAACGGACTTATCTATTTCAAGAAGCTTCCATGTAGATAAGAGGTTTTGTAGATATCATCTTTCAAGATGCAATTGCCAAAATAAACACTCTTCATGAATCTCATCGTTGTCTTCAGAATACTCTCCTGCACAATCAATTCTGTACACAGTGTGTTGAGTTGGAACACGGCGCGCGCAATGATGCGTCTCGTGTACCGTTGCGCCCGCGCCGCTTCCGTGTCGCTGTGTGTTGAGCCGTGCCGAGACACGTGTCTGGTACTGTTATCACTATTGTGTCGTCTGCCAGCTGGGAACTATTTCTGGAAGCTGTGAGATATGCTTAATCATTTGCATTTGTACACTTTTTTTTTGCTATTTCCTCATTGAATATGGTGACTCTATATGAAAATATAACAGTGAAATATTTCTCAGTGGCAAAACGTATGAAGTTGTATGAGATGAAAATAAATATTTATTGTTACCTTGCCCGTCGGCAAGGTAATAATAAATATTTTAAGAAATATGTTTTTAGCATGTTCGGTAAATTTAACCGAAGTAAAACAATCTATTCAATAATATATTTTTAGGACTGGCTAATTTTAATAAATCATTTAAAAAATTGTAAGACTGCAACATGAAAGAGATTATTTTCTCGAACACAGAATTTTAAGTCTAGTCCAAGGAGCAATTGTAATTTGTATTTTGTATTATAAAACGTATGGTGTGGATTATGTTTATCTTGATGACATCTTTAGTGATTCCGCTATACGTTACTTGGTACATTTACCAATCCTGCGTTTGCGCAACCAGTGTCGTGAGATTCACACACTCACGTGAATTAATTTAGCGAGCTCTTAATATTAATTAAGATGTCGTGTGCCTGTTGATACACAGACTGCTAACAATATGGCGAAATCTTGTCATTTCAATATTTAGTTATCTCGGGAACAAGTTCAATTGTAGCAAGTCCGTTGTCAATTCAACGTCTGATACGGTTATGTTAAATACGTCACGCTGTCGCGGAAAATAAACTGTTTTGCTGATGCAGGCGATGGACACTTACTGACTAAAATGTTTTGAGATAAATCAAGTCAATCTGCTGCCTGTATGTGTACTTACTTACCAAAAATCTACGCAAAATAAACGAGATACGCTCAGGTATTATGGGTGCTGTTCACTTTTATCAAAACACAGATATTTACATATTTATAACGTCAGTTTTTATAGAGACAAGAGCTTCAAAGAAATTATCAGGCTTAGATGATTAAAGATTTCTACTTATACTAATAATTATAAAGAGGTAAAGCTTGTGAGGTTGTAGGGAGTAATCTCTGGATCTACTGAACCGATTTTGAAAATTCTTTTACATTGGTAAAAGAATTTTCAAAATCGGTTCAGTAGATCCAGAGGTTCAGGTTCACTCAATAACGTGGCTTTCTATTGAGAAAGCCACGTTATTGAGTTCTAAAGAAAAGTTGTAGAGCTTGATAATGCCTACAAAACAGTTAGCGACAGCGTATGTGTAACTTTTATATTAAAGTCACAAAAAGTAGTTTTTTAAATGAATAAAATAATTTAAATCATTATGTCATGTTTATTGGTCATATTATCAACAATTATGAATTCTTATTAAAATAAGTAAATTTATAGTGCTTTTCCGTTAAAATGCATGTACATTGGACGAATGGTTAAAGAGATAATACGACATAGGTATGGAACCGCGACCGTGACGTAATCTATTGAATAGCACTCAGTACTAACCGAACCAAACTCATAATTTCATCACAAGTAAAAATGTTTACCGCCCAACGAAGTGGCCACGGGTCAGCTAATTATAATATAAAGATGTTAAGTAGGTCTACTTAACATGATTATACTTTATCATCTTTCTTGCTGTTTTCTTTTCGCCAGGCACTGAAAGGTGTCTTTAGATGTCAGAGGATTCTATGAACAGCATGTTAGCGTAGTACCGGGGACTAGCTATTATGATTGAGTGCCCACTTACCGAGCTTAAGACCAATGTCAATAGCAAACCTCATATCTTCAGGAAGGGTGTTGAAGGTCGAATAAGCTTTAGACGTTACTATTATGTTGAAGTAACATTCTAATAAATCAGCAGTTTACAAAATCACGATTAAAAAACCCCTATTGATTACTATCACCTAAAAAAATGGGCTAACTGCAGGACAATGATGATGATGATGAGCTACCAATAAGATGAAAACCACAGTATTTTTGTATTATTGTATTTATGTATTATTGCATTTAAGCATTATTGTATTTATGAATTAGTGTATTATTGTATTTATGTATTTACCTTTTTAAGTGGTAAATCACCAAAACCAAAATCACTCATCATAGTCAGCTTATAATGTTCTCTCTGCTGGGACAACTCACACAGCCCTCCTCTCTGTGAGAGGGTGTGGGCGGTAACCGTAACCTACCACGCGGGCGCAGTGCGGGTTGGTAGAAGTCACATATCTTAAAATTTTTGGTTCTAAGACATGCCGGTTTTCTCAGGACGGTTTCCATCACCCTTTTGAGGGCAGTGGTGATGTTAATAATTTACACAAAGTAGTTCTAACTTACCACTTACATTACCAATCATCTCTTTCAATTACCTAAATCCCTTAAATATAATACATAAAGTAATTATTCCTAGGTACCTATAATTACGAGTGCAGTATTTATATGAGACAGGACCAGTCCGTATCTTATATTCCCACGTAATACTGAAGCCGACATACCGTCATGTTGCGGAGGGAAACAAGTTATTATCGTATTCGTACCATGACAAGTTGTCAACTCTTACGCACAGTAGTTGTACTGTTGTACTGTTTATCTCAGCAAGCATTGGCGGCCTAAATATAATAAACTCTGCTAAGTGTGCTGTGCTGTAATTGGGGGCCTTCCTAATATAAAAATGTTATTGTTCGATTAATGATTTTTTAATACACACAACATATCAATCAGCAATGTGTATAATAAATATAATTAATATTATCTTGAAAATATGGATCTAACATACATTTATTTTTAATTTTATTGTATAGAAACATTTTAATTTGTCATTTTTGAATATTAATGAATGTATGTATAATTGTATTAATTCTAACTGTGACATTTTAATTTGTAATTAGCTTCTTAGCATTTTTTATAATTTTTGCGTGCCTGTTTCCAGGCAGAATGTACATGGCACTCTCTTATCTACTCCACCTGTATTTCAATGTAGCCTACATTCGTTGCAAATAAATGAATGATTGATTGATTGATAGCGGAAAAGGGACTCCACTCCCCATCTTCATCATCATCATAATTATAGTAAATTGTGTCATTTCAGGTGAGGGTAGAGTATGTTGTTGTTTTTGTAGATCGCTAGTGTTGTTTCAGGCACTTTAGCGAGGATAATACGCTACTACACACATTCAGTAGGTGCTAATAAGAACATTCCTCAATATCCCACTGCCCCATGTCTCCTATGAAGATAAATAAATTGAATATTTAATTCACATGGACTTGCTACTGAGGACCTTTTAATAATCAAGATAGAGAGGACTCTTAAAGTCTGAATTGCTGATACTTACTGTTTCTGAGAACGACTGAAAAATTAATAGGTAATCTCCAGGCTTATCTAGACTTGATTGGGGGTTTCCTGGTAGAATACCTTCTCATTCCAACCTGACCTGGCTGCCAGAGATCATGTTTCCACGCTATGAAACTGAAAGATCACACCTTATTTCTCTTAACCTTCCAATTCTTTCCTTTTCTGCTATATCTTGTATTTGTCAAGAGATACATAACCTTAGTATCAACGTGAGACTCGATAGGATGCCTCAAGACAAGTGTATGTAGCTCATCTTATGCTTTCACTCGCCACGACACGTTGCATCACACGAACGAATCTGTGTCATAACATCATCGCATCACGGTCTGTTTTCAAGTGACAATCATGAGAGAAAATAATTAGTTTGTAAAGTGCCGAAAGGGAGATAGTGGCGATCGATGATTGATGCTGAATGAGCGTCGATTTAGTTAAGATAAACTGTTAAATGATTGGCTGAGCGATCACGGAGGCAGTGATGGTATCTCGTAATAGGTGCTCTCTTGAGTCAGGATTTCTATTTACCTGTAACGAGTTTCTTTACGAGGTGAGATGTGTTGTGTTGTGTTGTGTTGGATGCTGGGGCTGAGTGCGTTAATATGACGTGGAGCTGTCGGTACTTACGTCACGAGTTCACGACTAATCAATTATGACAAACAAACCACGCTATTGATGTCTGAACTTACTTAAGCAGTTGGAGGAACGACCGTGACGTATATCAATTTATGGGAGACATGTTCTCCCATTTTGTTCTTGGGATCAATTTATCCCAACTACACATACACACATACTTAGCCGGTTTATTTTATTTCTTGACTACTTTTTACGACTGAGGGTATTAAATTTACAAAGAACCTACATGCATAGATATCGTTATTTTAAAGCCACCAATTTCTACTGTTATTTGCGGTTCGATATTCGCGAGCCACAATCGAGGCCGGAGCTATCGCCATCAATCTCAACGATATAAAACTAATAATTAACAGCTGTGCGATAGAGAAAGTATCGACGGCTCGATATCAGTTAACTATGATGACGATGAGCGGCAGACGGTCGTTAACACGTTGTGGATGCCTGCTCATTATTGTGGGCTATAATAAAAATTACAAGCCCTTTTTATTTCTGATCATCTTTGCGTTACGGTATTTTCTCAGTAGTTTACAACATTTCTTTTAGTTCAATTTGCCTTGTGGCAAAGGCCTCCTCTAACAACTTCAACTGAGGCCTATTTTTGGTGCAACTCTACTCCAATTTGTTCTGACCTTTAATTCATCATCCCGCCTTTTATGTTGGCTTTCCTCGTCCTTTTACCATCTCTGGGGTACCATTCTGTCACAACGTTGCTCCACTTTTCTTGAATGCCTCTCAACATGTGGGCCAAAAACACATGTAAAGCCATTTCATCGCAGCTTCACTAAGGGTGAATTTCAATTAAACTGATCGCGATCAGCACATCGAAACCGCGTTCAAGAGTTGTCAGTGTCATCATCAGAGGTCGGAGTAGGTAGATTGATTTAAGGTCGTTGACGTCAAACGTAGAGGAAATATGGATATGCCTCCAAAATACCGGAACTTCATATTTATTGTGATATTTGTTCCGGAATTTTGAAATTAGCACGAATTTGTGTTTAAGGTGAAAATCGTATTAATAATACCAATCTACGCTACCAGTGTTTTTTAAATAATAAACGATTCACATAATAAGCATTCATATAATAAACGATTTTGTTAGCCTATCTGTATGTTTTTTATTTTATTTTATTCCATAATTCCAATTCCGGAACTTTTTCCGGTACTTCCCGCACATTATGGATAAAATGGCATGTCCACATTATAATATCTTGACGCAAGTATATAAAATCAATCTACCTACTCCGACCTCTGGTCATCATTGTTATGAAATATTGACATGTCAGTGTCAATATTTGCTCTTGAAAACGGTTTAGATGTACTGATCGATACCAGGTTCAATGGTGAAATTCGCCTTTATTAGTGCAGGAAATGGTCATAAACACAATCACAATGCTTAGCTGCTAATCCTTCAAGCACTCTGTAGTTACGCGAATAACACTTAATTAAAAACCCTATCCTGTTCCTGAAAGACTCTACAGAAGATGGTCCTGTAAATGGAATCTAGCAACCAGCCCCGCCCCTCCTGCACCCATCTCCCCCACAACGGCTTGTCACCGCGGGGGTAGTAGACTACAACCCTCCATCACAAAAGAAAACTAAATACTACATCGCTACTCTCAACGCAAGATCACTATCGAACGAAGTTAGATTAATCGAGCTTGAAAACGCACTATCAACTATAAAATGGGATATTCTAGGTATTTCAGAGGTACGACGTCAAGGCTACATAATAGAGGACCGGGGTGCATATTTGTTTTACTATTATAGCGAATCAAAAGGCATGAAAGGAGTGGGCTATCTAATCAAAAAACAAAGTGAAATTGCTGTTCATGACTTTATTGGATTATCGGAAAGAGTTGGCCTTCTTCACATAAAAATACAAGATAAATCATACACAATAATTCAAGTATATGCACCCATAGAGAGCGCCGACGAAACGGAAATACAACAATTCTATGATTGTCTTAAACAAGCAATGGAAAAAAGCACGGAAAATATCATACTAATGGGCGACTTAAATGCAAAAGTTGGAAAACCACTGCCAGATGACAACCTTATAATGGGTGGATTTGGTTATGGCAACAGAAACCAAAGAGGAGAAATGTTCATAGAATTCTGCTATCAATATAACCTGAAGATTGTAAACACTTTTTTCAAAAAGTCGCCAAATTTAAGATGGACATGGAAATCGCCAGATGGAAAAACCAAAAATGAAATAGACTATTAATATAAACCTTCCCATGCCGTTTATAGAGAATATAGATGTTCTAAGCAATTTCAAGCACTCTAGTGACCATCGTTTAGTTAGAACAACCTTTAGTTTTGATAAAACAGCAAATAACCGGAAGAGTTACAAAAATAAACAGCGAAACCAAATCGTCCACGAAAGATTTAAAGCGCAACTTCATAACATAAGCTGCCAAGATGATAACGAATCAATACAGGCTCGGTACAACACTTTGGAAAATTCACTATTGTGTTGTGCAAAACAATCAACGGTAGCGAGCAAGACAATAAGGCAGCAAGCCATTATAACAGAAGAGATAACAGAACTTATAAACCGAAGACATTCACTGAAAAATAAAGAAAATAAATCAAGAATAGAAAAGACTTTTTTAAGCCAACTGTACAGAACTATAAATAAAAAAAATAACGTTGAACATCAAAACCCACAGAATAAATACAATAGAAAAATACTTACAGAAATCTGGAGCAGTCAAAAAAGCGTTCAAAAAACTGAATAACTCCAGATATCTCATGACCCAGCTACAAAATTCATCAGGATCCAAAGTTACAAACAGGCAAGAACTACTAAAAGTAGCTACTCAATTCTACAAAGAGCTTTACTCTAAGACAAATTCTAACAGCGAGACGAACGTCTCAGAATACACAACAATTATCGACCCTGTTCCACCATTTCAAGAAAATGAGATAGAGTTTGCAATAAGAAAATTAAAATCAGACAAGAGCCCAGGCCCAGATGGCAGAACAAACGAAATGTTACAAGCTGGAAAAGAAAAATTGGTCACGCCGCTAACTAAATTATTCAACAACATTATGGAGAAGAAACAACTACCAAGTCAGTGGACATGCTCCGAGATTATACTGTTGTATAAAAAAGGTGATCCTACTTTGATGGTGAATTATAGACCTATAAGCCTAATGTCATGCCTTTATAAAGTGTTTTCTTCCGTGTTGCTGAGAAGAATAACTAGAGTGATCGTTGAGAATCAAGCAGTGGAGCAAGCAGGATTTATGACTAACCGATCTACAATAGACCATATTCACACATTAAAAATAATAATTGAAAAATATAACGAATACAACATGCCTCTGTACATTGGCTTTATCGATTACTCAAAAGCGTTCGACTCTATCTCCCACAACTCTATATGGAGAGCGTTAGAAGAGCAAGGATTACACCCAGAGTACATCAGTATAATAAAGGAGATATATAGGAACAGCAAAGCCAGAATTAAACTGGACAGTACCGGACCGGCTTTTGAGATAGAGCGGGGTGTGAGACAAGGGGACCCACTATCACCAAAAATATTTATAGCTGTTCTAGAACAAATATTTCGTTCGTTGACCTGGAACGACGTGGGCCTGAACATATATGGAAAACGCCTATCCCATTTACGATTTGCTGACGACCTTGTCTTACTATCCGAAGACCCAAACGAGTTACAGTATATGCTGGAAACACTCAATGAAGAAAGCAGAAAAGTGGGACTTGAGGTGAACCAGAGCAAAACTAAAGTTATGACGAACTGTACAGAAACAACAATAACGCTAAACTCTACACCCCTTGAATGGGTCAACGAATATGTTTATCTGGGTCACTTAATTTCTACCAAAGATTGCACAAAGCGGGAAATAGACAGAAGAGTTAAGAACACATGGAGTAAGTACTGGGCTATGAAAGAAATCTTCAAGAGTACACTTCCTACCAACTTAAAAACAAAAGTTATGGAGATCTGCTTGATACCGTGTTTAACATACGCCTGCCAAACATGGTCTCTGACAAAAAAATCTCTACAAAAATTAAGAGTTTGCCAGAGAGCAATTGAGAGAAGCTACATGGGCCATAAACTAAGAGATAGAGTTAGAAACAGCTCAGTACGACAAGAAACCAAGGCTAAGGACGTAATTAAACAGACTCTAACACTGAAATGGAAATGGGCGGGACATTTACAAAGAGTTAGCGACGACAGATGGACTAAAACCACAACAAACTGGTATCCTATCAACAAACAGAGAAAGCGTGGGAGACCCAACAAGAGATGGAGTGACGACATAACAGGCTTAATAGGAAAAACATGGAGCAGACTAGCTAGAGATAGAACAAGATGGAGACAGATGGAGGAGGCTTTTACCGCACTAGGCGGTCCTTATAATGAAATAAAAAATTAATTAATTAATACTTACTAATAACTAAACTAACCAGTATGAATTTTATTTTGATTAAATTGAAATGTATTTTTTAAATTAATAATGTAATGTGTGATGTAAGTAATAATGTATTGTAATAATTGTAAGGAATCAATAAAAGCTTTTTATTTTTTATTTTATTATTATTATTATCCTGTTCCTGGGAAAGTGGTCAAATGCCAAGTTATCAGTAAACGTTTATTAGTTAGTTAAATCTAATTGAATAGATAGACTACAGACGTACAAACTTTCGCTGCTCAATTACCAAGAGGTCACAAAGGTCGAATCGAAGTCACGACTTCAAATGGGATTGAATATCAACATAAATGCGCATGGATCGCTGGCGAAACTTAGCAGGATGATTATATTAGGGGCATTGGAGCTAAAGACTGAAATCTTAAACATTCAGAAAGCATTTTCCGTAACGTGTGTAATTTGGCGACGACATCAGCATTCTTCGAAAGCTTAAAGTTAAACCTAAACATCTAATCAAATTTCTCCTAACCTAAACCAATCCTACTTCTGAGCCACTTGATTTACGTGCTTAAAAATCTACCTATCGGGCTTACACTTTGTACTAATTCATATTTTTTTAAAGAAATTATTTAATAAAATTTTAAATACACTTAGTGTTAAAAATCGTCATAATCAATTACAGTAAAACGGGGCTATTTGGAGTTTTCGGGGTATTTGGGATGACCTAGGATTTCGAACTAATTTATCGATAACTTTCGTTTGGTGTATGGTAGGATTTATTTTATAGACTCTAGCAACAGATTGATAGTTTATGTCACACTGTCACCTATCAGTGTCAGTATATTTCAGAGTTTAGTTTCAAATTTTAGTGAAAGAGTCAGAGACTGTTTTTTACATAAAAACTTAGGTGTCCAAACTTGCAATAAAAAATTTTTGAAAAAAAATTTTTTCCTTGTAAAATTCCACCAAAGCCCAAAAAAAATGTGGTTTTTGTTGTTCTTTGTCCCAAATATCGATAGACTTGTTTAAAGTGGCTGTTTTGACTCAAAATATGCATTAAATACCCGTTTTTAATTGCTGTCTATAATAGCCTCAAATAAGTGTTATTTGGGACAGCCTCTTTTTTCTTTTGTTTTTTTTTTAAATAGCCAAATTTGCCGCCCTAGGCTCCAGCCTACTCAGCCTCTGGTAAATCCGCCATTGACTAGATACGTAAAATCAATTTAAGATCAACATGTGAAATGTCTCCCACTTTTCGCCACTTTGTTCTTTCTTTCCCAGACTACAAGGAACGCTTTACTAACGCAGGGCCTTATTCCAGGAGTCCGCTGCTGACTGCGTTCCTGGCTCTGTCGCTGCTGTGCCTGGCCTGCGGCAACAGCGCAGCTGTGCTGGCGGCCACCGGCCTGCAGCGCGACTCGCTGAGGCAGCCCACTACGCACGCCAGCTTCGAGGTGAGAACATGATATATGAACATTTCATAGATGTAGATTATGCGCTGACGGAGACACATAATATGATAACATCATTATTAGGCACTTGTGCCCCAGGACCTTTTTAAGTGGGGATTTTAAATAGAGCAACATTTTAAGTATTTTAATAAAAAGCTAACTACTTCATGACGAACGGTCCGTTAAGCCAAATAGACGGGTATCAACAAGTCTATATGAAAAACAACACTCGCATTTGAAGAAAGCACACCAACAACATCTGACTGAACACAGTCTGGTTTGCATGATAAACTAAACCTATACTTAATCAAGATCTGTTCTACACGGCTCAAGAATAGTGAAACTTTTAACTGAAGCAGATAACATATTTTCCAGTTGGCGTACTCCAATAATTGATTCAATTAAACGTTATCAATATTAGCATACAATCTGACATTACATCGGCGGCGAGCTATTTATTGCCCGACGGTTGGGCAAGCTACTGGCTGCCAGTGTCCGCTACACTTGCCTGCATAAATAACTTGCTATCAGTCGCGCCTATTTGTACTTCCAAGATGTTGGCCTTCAATAAGAAATTGCAAAAGGTCCACTTTTTAAAACTCCTTTGTAAATATAACTGAAATCACGACACAAGCGCCCTTTAGCGCCCCTACATTATATTTGAATCAAAGATCCCCGCCGTCTATCTGTCTGTCTAAACGCGATAAATTCAAAAACTACCGAATGGATTTTCATACGAGTGTCACTGATGGATGGAGTGATTCTTGAGGAAGGTTCAGGTGTATAACTTATTAAGGTTTTATGCAAACTGGCTGAAATATGACGACTTTCAGGAGGACCATTGCGCCTGGGCCATAGCGCCCGTCGGTGGTTATTCCAAAATATTACTATGATTGTAAAAGATGTCGGAAAAAATCATGCCGACTAGGAGTACAGTTTCGTTCCAGTACTATTTGGTAGGCAAGGTTCAGTGTTCTACTAAAGGCTGATGTAATATGATACCGACGTCCAGGCCGTCTCATAAGAGTCTTACAATTAGTAGGACTTCTGTTCTGTTTCTTTCATGTGACAACCTCTCAATTTGTGAAGTAAGATAGATATTTTAATAGAATTACATGCCTCTCCATCACAATTGATTATATTCTTGACATGATTGTGTAAGCTTGCGATACTTTACGTCAAATGAATGAGGAGGACTTTGCAATCTTCAATTATATTAGCATTTTCAATGCATGCCTGTATTTCAGCTATATTGAAATACAGTTATATGATTGTTAAATATGCTACTTAACTTATATACGTATGCTTTAAAGCTTCCTAACAATAAAATATGCGAAGAGGACGTAACAGTACCTCCTCATATTCTAACACATTGCAAGTAGTTAACATACCTCACGTATTACCTAACCCCGGCACTCACTGCTAACTCATTCTAGGAACCACTAGCTAAACGAATTACTCAACATTTAGTACTTGCGTTAAGTATTTCCTTACTTTCTATATTTATTTACGTTCAGTTAGATTACCTACTCGACAACCAAGTATTTGTGGAGGACGTCGGTTCCTCATTCATTATGGATCGTTCGTCCTCTTGAGAAGGCAATCAAGTCAAGTGGCAGAAGCCTTCGCGGTTCTGACATCAACGGTACCTCAGCAATGCCCTTGTGAAGTGAAAAACAAATGAATGTTCACTGTTCAAGGAGGACCTGCGATGGAAGTTACTGATTTTAGATCAAATGGTATTAATACAAGGTGGCATACATCGACGCGCAATCTTTAACTATGGATTTAGTACACGATTCTGAACGCCCGCCGTTGAAATGTATCGTTGGTTATTTAAAAAAATATATAGCTCTTCAATATATTTGGACCACGGAGTAATCGCGGATGGAACAGCAGATTTCATTGTTGATTGCCGTTGAAAATTGTCTACGCTTGAATCATGTGATGAATTCATGGTTACAGTTTGCGCGTCGATGTCCCTGCCACATTGTATCTTCATCATCATATCAGCAGAAAGACGTCCACTGCTGGACATAAGCCTCCCCCAAAAGGGGATTTGCCATAAACGCCACGCTTGGCAGGCGGGTTGGCGATCGCAGTATGGTGGTCAAATGCATAGAGAACGCTGCTGCCCATTCTCTAGTAAGTCCCTTAGTCGCCTTCTACGACACCCATGGAAAGAAATAGGGTGGTGCTATTCTTTTACGTCCGGCACCACACGGATCCTTGTATACTTTCAGATAACTTTAAATCCTGACTTTGCTGCAAATTGTGTTTTTAACGCGCAACGTCTGTTTTATCAAGCATCTACTACAATACATTAGACAAGAGCATACATACCACTCGTAATACATCGTTGTTCACATCTGTTCTATCGGCGAGGATGTTAGAAGGCCGCCGGGTGAGAAGTGGCCTAATGAGTAGAACCTGACAGAGTACTGCGTGTACATGCGCCACGGATTGTACTAGAACTATGCACTGGGCAGCCTTGTTCCACATAGCGGGACACGTGACATCTTATGTATAGTTAGCAGTTAATAAACGTTTTAGCGATGACGATAAACAATTAAAGATGTAGGCAGTTATTTTATAATAATAATAATAATAACGTTTATTGTTCAATTAGGACTAGATTACATGGCAAGGTAATATAATATGAAGCACAATCATACGTTTCTTAATCTAGTTAGTGGGTGCCATACTGTTCTACTAGATAGGTTACAAAGTAACCTGTGTTTAGGAGAAACAGTTCCGATCCCCGTCATAAATGGTTGACTTATAGATAGCACGTGTAGGTATGGATATCAATATGTATATAGTAATCATTGCAGCAAGCTACAAGATAAGAGACAATTTAGGGCTGTTAAACAACAAACAAATAAAAAACTTGAATTACACAATCTAAAAATAAGGAAAATAATAATGGACGTTAAATACTTGTAATGACAGCATCGTCCGGTCAGAGATGACTATTGCCCCTAGAGTATTTTTTTTGTGGCTTTTATGTGCGAATATGAAGCTTTCTATTAGAAATATGTAGAAAGAATCCTGTTTTGTATTTAAATGAGGTCAGAAACGGTGAAGCAAACCGGCATGTCCTAGAATAAAAAAATTGAAGACATGTGAGATCCACCAGCCTGCACCGAGCCCGCGTGGTGGATTCCACACCACTCCCTCTCACCGAGAGGAGGTGGTCCTGGTTATCATTTGTAAACATAATCCAGCATTGCTTATGTAAGCTATCACGCCATTTATACCAGGAGGCTTTTATTTTGGTATATGCTTTGTTTACTTTTTATTTATTGCGCTTGAGTTAATTTTTCATTTTATTTGTTGGTATATTGGCATGGCTAGCTGACATAAATGACAAATTTTTAAGTTCTGTGTCTCGTAATGTTTATTACTTTGCCTATGTATGTATAGAATCAAGTCTATCCGACTAAACAGACAGCTGTGCTGCTGGGGAGTTTGTTCCACCACTTCTTCTTCCCAGCTAAAGCACTAGGAAGTGGTGAAGGGTGGGCGTTTTGGGGGACTGTCTCATGTACTTTGACGTTCGAAAAGTGCTGATTCTCAGCCTAATTTTAATAAATGACTTTTGATTTTGTTTTTGAGGCCTGTGTCCCAGCAGTGGGAACATTATACGTTAAATATGCTGGGAACGGAAACATATCTTTAATTAGTTAACTAGCATTAAATTCAAAACCCCGAAATGAACTAACTAAAACATATTCGCTGGAGTTTACGTTTAAGTAAAGATTTCCACTTGATAAAGTCACACGCTATGCTCAAAAAATCATCATAATAATTTTCAAAATAATAACAAACATTACTCGCAAAATGTCTCAAACCCACAATTTCTGTGATTCGCAACTTAAAAGGTTAACAGTATAATGGGGTGCTAACGACCGGATGTGGGGGCTCCCGGTCAAGGCTGGCATTACCCGGTGATGCACATTCGCCGGCTATTACGCGCAATGACACGGCTCACGAACGTTACGTCAATTATCGAGCGGTCTCACTCATTAGTAGCTCGATGTAATGACAATAAAGCACGCCACGAATAGAAAAGAGATATTTTTGCGGAATTTTTGAAGTATGTGCGAATGTTTCTATATATTATATTTGATATAATATACATTAAATCAAATATTACGAAGATATTAGTACAGTAATGTTTCCTTTCAAGGGTAGTAAATATTGAAACATGCTATGTTGTGACCAAATTACACAATGCGCTTACAAATAAGCAATCTTAATTTCCAGTAACTGAAATATTCAGTAAAATGTCTAGAAGCTCAAATAGGTCTTTGTTCTTGGCAGAATTTGAAGGCAAATCTACGTACCTGTACATTTTCTCGTAAATAACTGCAGCTAAGTTCAATGCACTGTTACAGCTTCATTAAAATTACGACTTACTACAAAACGTAACGGTGAAGAGAAAATAAAGCAAAAATAACAATTTATTTAAAGAATACAGTAGGATCCACTTTATTTAAGTAGCTTTAACTTTTTGCACCGACAACAAGGTGACAAATTCTGTAGTTAAGGCGTGTTGTAGTGGCGACAAATGGGCTACTACATCAAAACCTAAGGCTGTAAAAAAAAATATACATCCTGTAGCACTGCCCACTTTTCTAAAGCGTTGCTTTAATAATGTAATTTGTTTTCTGTTTCAATACCATCTTGCGAAGTTCAGTATGCCATTGTATTTTATTTTAACGGGAACGTATATGAGACTGACGGGGTTACCATTTCTCCCAGATGTGTCCACGTAACGGGTAACACTGAATCTATGGGGCTGATTATCTTGTCGCGGGACCGTAAAAGTCAAACGATATTTACAACAATATTGTTCTCGAAGGAGCATTTTTCCACGCTCCTATGTGAATGAACTGAAGATAACATTGCCAGTTTACAGTTTCGTACTAGCTGAAACAAGTTCCGAACAAACTAATTAACATAATTTTCTTGATTAATTTTGTAATTTGAAACTTTTATTTATTTTTCTTCTGTGACTTATATTTCACTATTTTTAAATTTAGTGTTCACTCTTTCTTTCGCATAAACTGTACGATATTTTATTTGTTCCCAACGTAGAAGAGACCCTACATAGGAGGTAGTTATGTACGACATGGAACGGTACATGGTACACACAACACGTCAATTTGTCAGTCAAACAGATGCTCATTAATTTTGCTTCTCTTACATGTACCGAAATATTAATAAAGATAGTTTTATAACCGGTTCATTCTTACAGATATTAAATACAACTCACGCGTGTTAATTACTAAACAATGCTGACAAATGAAGTGATGGGACGTTTTAGTTTGTAATGATAGTGGTCGCGAGGTCTAGAGGTCGAGGTTGGTGTTGTAGGCTCTCATACACTGTTATTATTATATTGAGATCGAGGACATTTATGGCGTATCATTAAAAATCAATGGTTTTAATACATTATTCATCTAATCACTGTCTGATAGATATTTTTTTAAACTGTTCTCGACTTCTCTGTGTATACATTTAGGTAAACGCCTCAAAAATTAGTTTTATGTAATTGAAGTATTTTCTCAGTATCCTATTTATTAGTATTTTGTAATTGACAGCGTAAATACACTTACACATATTTAAAGAGAAAATGTTTCATTTTTACCCATTTTTCCAACAGGATGAAATGGAAGCCTGGACCCCCGTCCTCACCAACATCGCCCTGCTCATCATCGCGTCCGTGCACTGCCTGGTCTGCATCATCAGCATCTACCACCTGTCCAAGAGGATCTGCCCCTGCTTCCGCGCCAAGCAAGCGTACGACCACAACCAGTTCGACCCGACCTTCATGCCTGTGCAGCAGTTCGTGGTCAGCGTGGACGAGGTGAAGAAGGGGCAGGATGTGGAGCGCGTGAGGAACCACGAGCTGTGCAAGGAGCTGGAGGTGAAGCTGCAGGGAGAGACCATGAAGAAGAAAAAGGTGAAATGGTTGAACGTTGAATTATGTAGTAAACTCCTGATTGTTTTGAGGAAGTCAGAGATCCATTAAATATAATAATGTATGCTTTGGAGAACGAGAAGATGATGAGGAAAAACTCATTTCAAGGGCGTGGTGTATAACAAAAAAAATTGTAAGATCTAATCATCAAATATCAAAACTCATACAAGCTGTTATTATAATGTTCTAGCTGATACTTGATAGGATTAGTTGATCAAGATAACAAAATCAAATAGTTTTACATGAGATTAACAGGAGATTCGGGAATTTGTATGGGTAGTAAACTTAATATGAGCCATGTGCAATTGCCATTTTTGTGCTACTGGTATCCGTTTTAACCAAACCCTCATTCCTCAGGAGGAGCCAGAGTACGGCAGCGCCAACAGCAAAGAGAAGCTGGTGACGCGGTGGCTGGGGCGGCATCAGGGGCCGGCAGGGACGGGCGGGGGTGGAGGCGCGGGCGCAGGCGTGGTGGCCACTGCCCGCCGCCGGGGGGTGCGCAAGCAGAGGAAGCCGCCCCCACTTGTGCTGCTGCCTGCACATCCCGCTAGCACGGTCAGTGACATACTGTTTGGATTGTTTGTGTTCTCAGAATTTGTTTTTATTCAGGTGTTTCCAGATCTAGATATTAGGTGTAAACGCATGAACGCGCGACAAGACACGAGAAATCCTAACATTATTTTAATTTAACAAGTTTTTTTAAATCGATTTTGATACATGAGTTTATTTTCAGACTTATTTACTTAGTCAACTATGTTTAGCAATAATATAATTTGTAACGTTTAATGAAATTACCGACTAACTACACTATTAACGAAGTTAGTTATCCAGTTGAGTTCTGGACTTATTGCCTCAAACGTAAAAACGTTAAACATACCGTGAAACCCTCGGAACTCGTAGTATAAATATATTTCGCTGAATAAGCACGGCCAGTGAATTATTCAAACGAGTGAATATTTGTAGGCACAGATGTTTAGTTTCCATACAGCTGGTAAAGGCGAGTGATGCGTAACTGACATAATATCGCCTTTTTTACTACAATACCTTAATTATGCACAGATATTACATAAACTAAAATATTTGAACAAAAATTATATTCCACTCATTTACTTTACCTTTATAGCAGCACTTTCTGAAAAGTTAGATAAATAATTATTTTGTAACTGTCGTCAAAGGGCCAATAAAATAACCGTACGTAGAGGTCAACAAATAGAAGAAATTTCATTCAACATGTATTTCCCACATGTTCATCAAGTTACGCACCGCTACGCGCCAGCCGCGCATACAAAAGACATCAACGCGTGCGTCAGCACATTTACTCATTTGTCACGGGAATGGCCACAGAATACGTTCACCATGCTAAGGAGATAACTATTTTTGTTGATTGGCTGTAGCTAGCTAATTACATTAATTACGTTTAGTAAACACAATAAATAGTTTCGCTTTTAATTTGTAGTTAAATTACTCTCAATGACTGCTAGTGAAATTATCCTGCATCAAGAGAAGAATAAGTTGAATGAAAATAAATAATGTTTTTTTGGAAGTGCCTTTTGTACATGTAATACCTTTAAATGAGCAATTCTTGTATATATGTATATAATCTGATGATCTCGCAATCAGCTCCAACGATTTTCATAAAATTTAGTATGCAGGTTTCGGGGCCGATAAATCGATCTAACTAGGTTTCATTTTTAGAAAATGAAAAAAAATACCATCATCCAGATTATTAACCGACTTCAAAAAGGAGGAGGTTCTCAATTCGTCGGAACTTTTTTATATTTATATTATTTTATAAGTATAAAAGAATTTCAATTCAGCATTCAAGAAATAAAGAATTTCTTTGTGTAAGGATTTGTAAAACATCACGCCCGTTGTCCTGAAGCATAGGCAGAGATTATGTAAATACCGATCCTAATATTGATTTATCAATATCAACATAAATCACTACACTACATTGCAAAATGAGTGCAACAAAATAATAACACTAGACTCGTCTAACAATTACGTGCGTACCCGCTGCATGGTCGCGTCTGTCCGGACGTGCCCAGCACTAGGGTCAGCTCCCCAACAACCAGCAACAGCACGACGCTGATGTAACGTTAGTTATAATGAACGCACGTTAACATCACAGTTATTATTATTATAAATGATTGAACATCGTGAGGTTAAAGAGTAATCGTCTAATGTTATGGAAGACGCACGAGTTAATTAAATTAAACGCGTAGAGTATTTCTTAATAATGTATAGTCCCTGAACGTGATGCTTTACAGTGGTTTACTACGTATAAACTACGACCTTACGACACAGTTACAATTTTTTTTTTAAATCTTATGTCCTACCTAAACCTGTTGCTAAAAAAACAGTGTTTTTTTATAAGTCAGTCGCATTAAAGGTTACTTCTAATATTTAAATCATGTCACGCACAGTATTTCAAGATAATTTTGATCTTTGAATCCCAAAAAAATACGGCGATATAAACAAGTCACGCATTCGGCATTACTTCTATAATTCAAATATAGGTAGCTCACAGGCTAACCTGTTATTAAATGGTTATATATAGACAGGTTACAAAAACTAAGTTATTCAAAACAAAACCCCGCTTGGTGCGTACAGACGTCAGTTTCGAGTGTGTTCCGCATTGCGCGGGCGCAGGTCCTTCCTGAACTGATCGATAGGCTGACACGCCCCTTGCGTAATCGCAACTTTTTGTGCACAGCATTTATTTACAACAAAAAAAAAAACATCATTAACTCTTCCTTTTGGCTTTGCCGTAGTTGAATAAAACTGAGTTTGTTTTCGTTTAAATTAATTATTGACTTCGTTTTATTCTATAATTAATGACCATTTAAATTGTATACATACACTTCAATACAGAGTAGAAAAAAAAAAGTTGACTAATTATCACAGAAAGCTTTTAGGATGTTTTAATTGCTATTTCATCACATCTTTACAGCAATTACGAAGTTTATAAATAAACTTAATTCATCATAATGTCTGTGCTTTCATAGCTAGCCAACTTCCTGGATTCGTTATCTTGTAAGCCCCAACTTTCTGATTCAGGTTTTTAGTTTTTGTAGCTAGTAGCCGTCCTCGCTGTTGGCGAATCGTAATTATCTTAAACTCTTTTATTTTAAAAGTTTAGTCGCTTTTACGTATTAAATTATCATAAATCTGTAGATTGTTTCTCTTTTCACTTGTTTTTGCTGAGAAACAGTAATTTTGGTAGAAACCGAAATAAACAAAAATATTTAGATCGCAGCGTACGCGCAGAACACAGAGTAAATAAATAGGTACAGAAGGGTCACACGGCTTATTTTAAAATAAATACGTACAATTAAAAAAAGCTTCCTCTGACCCTTTGTACATAGACAAGTTCTTATAACTAATAATATTTTATCAACATAAAATGTCTGTCTTGCAACCTTCCTGTTTTCTTCACTTATTCCTGTCCAGAACTATTCTTTGCCACCCTTTTGACAGATCATCCTCCCACCTTCATCTTTCCACTCCTTGGGTAACATTCTGTGAGTTTTTTAATCCATTTTTCCACAAGTTAACACGACAAAAATAAAAAATATAAAATTTCAACGCACAAAATCAAAGAAACGTAAAATCAAATGTAAGAAAATTAAATAATAGGTATGTAATATCTAAGGATAAAACCGAACAAAACCAAAAAAAAATTGAACCTTCTGTATCCATTTTGTGTTCAGAGAGTCACGCTCATTGAATAATAACGCATTTCTTTGAATCTAATTGAGAAAAAAATACATCTCGTTGTAATTTAAAAAGAAATGGCGGTAAGTAAAAACTATGTAGTTTAGTTTAGAAACAATTTGGAAAATTACTGTTTTGACGAATCAAATTTTTTGTCTGATTGGTAGTCTTATAGCTACATGTTACGTGCCTGCAAAATGTGTCAGATAAATAACTGCGTTTTCTAGAAAAAGTTACACCGACTGATGGCGTGACAGCTTGTTTTAACAGAGTTTGATAAATAATAATACTGAGACAATTTGTACCGTATTGTTAAAAGGCTGTTTCGCAAAAAAAAATTGGCATTTTCGTGTGCAAATTATCATCACGCGGACATCTTTTGAAATTATTTTTGTGTATTCGAACAATTTGTTAATGGTTAAATCAACAATTTATTCTCCTTCCGATTAAGATAAGATAAATATATAACAATTAGATAAATACTGAGTAGGCTGTTTTTATTAAGTAATGTAAGCATAACGCATATTTATGTGCTCTCTTTAAACAGTCTTGCAGCATTAAGTTTGCACAAAGAAAACCGCTATCCGCTCCATGGTTTTTGTTGCTTCAATTTCAGGAGACGATATAAAAAGAGATATATGAAATGAATTCGCGCCACTCTCAGCGCGTACGCACAATAACTGGTCACTTTCAACAAACGCCCATTGAGCACGGATAGGGTTGTCTGTCTCTTGACATCGTTAAGAAGTGGACGACAAGACGTACCAATAGTTACAGTCACCCTGCAACATCAAACCGCTGGGTAAAGGCACCTGCCATGGGTTTCAGCTATTTCGGTTTCGGTATTGTTTGTTGCATAATTGCATTCCAAAAATACATAGTAAACTACTTAATTATTCAAAAACTATCTTTATTTTTTTGGCTACTCTAAAGCGGCACCACTACAATATTTTTACCAGAATGTGCCAAGTAAAAGTGATGATGGATAGAATAACAAACGAGAGGAAGTCTGAAAGTGGCACCGGTGGCTGAAAAGTGTGTGTGCAAATCGCCTGTCTAGTATATATGTCAGACGAAGGAATGAGATAAAGGTTTTGAGGATGAATGCGGCTGGCTTGAGGAGTAGGGGAGGGCAGAAAAAAGATGGCTGGACTGTGTAAAAGATGATATGGCCATAAAGGGGGCGACTAAACTGAGATGATGACTAATAAAGGAGTATGGAAGATGAAGACATGTTGCGTCGACCACAAATAAATTGTGATACGAGCAACAAAATGATGATGATGACGATGATGATATGGCAAATAATCATCAGCCCATAAGTGATATCAGAATGTTGTCAACCCTAGTCCACGAGCGGCAGAGCATGTCGCCCGCGCAGCGCCCTGAGACAGACACCGACCATTGAGTGAGCAGCGGGACCGCTATGAGAAATAAACGATTTGATCTCTTATTGAGCCTGTTCACATTTTTTTTTAATATTTCGACGACTTTATTAGACGATTACACGCGAAATATCGGGGGTTTGTTTGTGAAAGATTCACAGGTCATTAGCCCGTAGGTAGAGATGTTTGCATGTTTATAGTGAAAAGTGCCAATTGAAATATTGAAGATACCTAAGTTTTCCTGTAAACTCATATTAATGTTGGTAATGAAAGCCTGCCAGTAAAACTGTCTGTAGAATCAGTAATTTACCATTCTTTAGACATTTGTAGGGTGCGGGGGCGTGGTAAGCAGACAGAAAGGAAACGGAAACCTCTCAGCTCATGAGCCTTTCGAAATAGGTGTTATCCTGAGTTCATATAAAAGGTGAACACTCAATTCCGTTTAGGCGCGGACAAAAATCTCTTGTGTTTGGAAGAAGAAGTAGTGTCCAATAAATCACAAATGATGGTCATTCAGAGAAGTGAGAAGCCGACAGCTTTACGAGTTTTCGGAAGCCGTGAACATAAATATCACAATTAGCTATGCATAGTATTGTTATCTGCAAACTCCACGTACTGGTCAGTGAGATATCCCCGCTCTGTGAAGAATTCGCGAGTGTATGAGAGCGGAACGGCACAAAAAGCGCGCCGCTATGCGCCCGCGCAGCTGCGCGCTGGACGCGAGCTGAGCACGAGACTTGATTACCGGCATCATTGGTTGAATGTAACCGATCGTGGCATTAGTGGTACTGATGCTTCGTCAGAACTTCACTCAGTTTATTATAATTATGCATATTTCATAAACACGTCATCCATCTGTCAGCAATATTGTATAGCCTAGTGCAATACAAGCATGCGCTTTCTGCTCATATTTATGATTTTTCTTTCCTGGCGAAGTTACGAGATTGAAAAGTGCAATAATAATTGAATTGAATTTAAATAATCAGGAATTCAGAATACATCAGCAAAATTGGCAGATAGGTTTTATTGTTTTGTTTTAGCAGGCGGAGATAGCTCTCATTCAAGCTTAAAAAGTTAACCAAACCAGCTCAATTCAACTTAGATAACAAATCACGAATCGCCATCTCGTAGGGCGATGCAGATTGAAATCTAAATCTGGTTTTCATTATAACACGCTCGTACCGTACCTACATCAACTAGTAACTAAGCCCTGATAATAACACCGTTTAGCTGATAAGATCGTGATACACAGCTCTGGCGCGTTGCTTCACTTGCCATGCATCAGATAACTGGTACTAATGCCCCTAATTACTGACCTCCTTGTAGATTTATTGATTGATTCCGACTATTAATTATATATTTTATCAATCACACATCAGCGATATTTAGACATTTACATAACTCGTCTCTGACAGTCTTAGACTCAATTTGAATATAAATTAACACAAATAATTCGCGACGCTGGCAACACACTTAAGAAATATTACTTTATGCTAAATGTCAAACATGGTATTTTCGCACAATAATCTAAATGGAGGTCATTGAACATAATCTAGACCGACATGAAGTGGGTCATAAACGACTTTACTGGTGATATACTTGATTAATTATTGAAATATGTTAATTAACTTATTTTATTGCTTTTTGCGGTTAATTTTGGGGGGCGGCGAGAAATCTATGTTCGAAGTAGAACATAATATTTTGTTTGAATGCTGAACGTGTGACTGTTCTCATGAGCATGAGATTTAATTAAATAAAGTGAGTAAGTGGATCCTTGTGCCCGATAACAGGCGTTACTCGCGAGGTATGCTGCGACCTCACTAACGAGCACTATTCAATCTAACTGTCAAATGGCCAGTATCGATCCTGGCAGAAATGTATTAAATAATGCACCTATTAATACCTTATACCAGAGTTGTGAAGGAAAATGGGTATAAATAAACGTATGCTCATAATTTTTATCAAGTACTGGTCTATCTAACCTCTGTACTCTTGCGAAACCAGCGAAGGATTTAAACAAGGAACTGATTTATAAAACTATACCTGCATGTTGGCTAGCACCTGACAAAAATGAGGCACACTTCAGAGTTGCACAATAATCACGACAGTGACAAAAACAGCGCTGATGATGACCTGCTCTACTTCCAGTTGTAATTCTAAGCGGTTTTCATGTATCACTTATTAAATGAAGTTGGAAAATCCCTTATCCAGTCGTGAATTTCTATAGTGTGAGTCAGTTTTGCCTAAGTTACAGCTATAAAACTTTCGTGTTTCAAAAGTTCTCGACCGTCCATCCTTGTGCCACATTCCGCGCGCGCCCTGCGAGGTGTGGCGTGGCATTCATAACAAATGCCAAAATATGCCTACTTTGTCCAGCTGTTCACGCTATGTCATACGATACGAGAAGGTATGACGTGTGCCAAGCAGTACTTACAAACTTTCATATATTGGCCGTTTGATAATAAAAGAAGTTCAATTATAAATGGTCGCCCTACCAATGCAGACGTGTGAAAACTATTAGCCTATGTACTTATTAACTAAACTTTCACAAGCTTGATTAAACTTGGTACAAACGTTCAAGTAGGAATTTTGGGACCAGTATTCTCCTGCCCGTGTGTTGCCGTACGTAAACAATAGCAACATCCCATTTCTTCCCGTGGGTGTCGTAGAAGCCGACTAAGGGACTTACTAGAGAATGGGCAGCAGCGTTCTCTATGCATTTGACCACCATACTGCGATCGCCAACCCGTCTGCCAAGCGTGGCGATTATAGCAAATCCCCTTTTTGGGGAGGCTTATGTCCAGCAGTGGACGTCTTTTGGCTCATATGTCCTGCCCTTATCTAATTTATTAAGGGTCGGCGCAACATCTATTATTCTTCCATTCTTCTCTATTAGTCGTCATTTCGGTTGCCACTCAATTTCTAGCCATTCCTTTCCACACAATCCATCCATCGTTTCTTTGATCTTCCAATGTTTGTTTAAAAACAAAACATGATGATGTTGTATACGTATCTTTGTTTTCCGTTTTAGTTTCCCAGATTAAATTAACAATTCTCACAGCTATAATCCGTGCCTTAGCTTACGGTGTACTGATTCTGAATTCCATCTCGTACAATCATTCGAATGCCTGAGCCGTTCGCACAGTTAAAACAATAATTATTATCGCATCCGATGCTCCGAATTTAGAGCGCAGTGCGTGCGCGCACTCTTTGACAATTATTTTTTGACAAACACACCCGAAATTAAACCATATTTTTACTCCACTAAAACAAAATTTCAGTTGTCATCTACTGTTGGCTGCGCATTTAATTCTTATTCAAAATTATACTTTGACAACGACAATTTATGGTCTACATTTGTTTGTTTCCAACTTGTTTAAGCACCTGCGTGCCCGTTGCCATGATAACTGGAGCGAAGATGCTGTATTTATGAAGTTAAGTGATTTATAGTACGCTACAGAGATTGGTTTAATCTTATGATTAGTAGGTACGTGATATGTTTCATTCATCACATCATGGTCAGTTGTTTAGTCTAAGCACGAACGTGCAATTGTCGGAAACACAATTCTATAGGAAATTGTTCAAATATGTATGTACATCTACTACATACTTAGTAAGTTACTGACCCACCAGTTACCTGGTTATCACCTCTTTTTTTTCCTTCGAAATCAACTCTAATCAAATCAAAATATTTTATTTCACATAAACCTGCAAGGGCACTTATGAAACGTCAGAACCTAGGTACACGATTCCAATTTGTCGCTTCTTATGGAGAAGAGTCCACGGTTACTCTTGGTTTGGCAATGTTTTCAAATTACAGTGATAATAGGTATGGGAGGACAGTGCAGGCCTGTCAATAAGTACTAGGTAGTGAAGTGAAAAGTGTTCATGTAGGTATATATATGTATTCATATGCGAATGCTTCTACATATTAATGAAAGGGCTTAATAATCCGGGAAAATGACTCAACTTTTCTTTTTCAGAGCCAAATACTGAACATATTCGTTGTGATTGTTACGATTGCAGAACATACATTTTATAATAGTCCAAAAATCTGACACGGAATTACTTCAAAAAGTCTCTTCCTATAAGTGGACCTTTTATCAGCTCATCAAAGATTTATCTAACTTTCATTCTAAAAATAATGTAGGTGCAACACATCAACACACAACAACTTACTATAGGACAAAATAAATCAAGTAAGAAGCACCCATAAACCGTGAGTGTCAATAACAGCCCTATACGTTCTGATAGGTAGTATTACCCGCTTAGATTCCTCATATTAACGCGATAATCGGCCGCTTCCTCCGGGAAAGCGCGCAATTAGCCGCGGATCAAAGGGACCGGCCATTTTTAGAGAGAGAAAAGGCTATATAAACGACTGAGAAGTAGATAAGTGAGTGTTTTGTTCTGCTCCCGCGGTTTGTTCGAGCATGTTTTTCAGTTCGTGCGGAATGGTCGTGGTTAATATTAAATTATGGCCTCCCAGACGTGCATTTCCGCTATTTGTGGAAAGGATTTTATTTTATCGATCGATCGATGTCTGGTCGTGTGTTTGTGTTTTGTGGTATTGCTTTATTGAATGTTGTGAGTCCGTGAGATACATCCGCTGACTGAGACATGATTTGTTATGTTTTGGTTGAACGCACCAAGTATAAATGTATTTTGAGTATGTGAGCCCTTTACTCTTTTCTTTTCCTTCGATGAGGAGACTTGCCTTTAGCGTAAACCCTGTCCTCTAATAAATACCTATTAGGAGCACTGATACATCAAAACATACGAAAGCGGCGCCATAATTAGTAGACGGGCCTCCCTCGGCAATATAAAGTCCATAATCCGTACCTACAACATCATCCCAGATAACTCCGCTCCCCCTGTATAATCAGTATAAATATAACCACACATAATTATCATAATCTGTACAGCGACGGACAGCCTCCGTGAGTCCTGCCGACCCCCGGCCGACTGTCACTCCGAACATCGACGACGGCCATCAGCCGCATAAATACATACAGATCAGTTATTATATGTAAACATAAGGGCTTTGCTTTCACCGACATTAGCAATTCTAATGGAAACATCTTAATTTCGCGGCCTGGGAGGTAAGAATGCTTTCTAAACGGTAGCCCGCTTTGGAACACAATGGAGCACGCTGTACTGGTCTGCTGTAGCTTTAAGTAGCTTATTTGCTTTTACAATGATGCATTGCTAGAATTAGCTGTCTGCGGTTTGGTAAAGAATCTGTCTGACTATTCTGAAGCAGTTTGTAGATCTTGCTAATTATGATGCCGTCATCAACCGCTAACAACCAGTCCTATTTAGAATCTATTAAGGATATTTTTATGCCATCAGTCGGTGGGGAAGTGTAAAAGTTTCTCCAAGTGAGCTTGACGATTGGGAAGACATAGGCATTGTTTTTTTTTTGGGTGGGAAATCATCAAATGACTTCTCCCGCTCTGGGTGGAGCAGGAGGGCGTGTCAGACTTTTACTGACTAAAACCCAACCGTGTTCCTCAGTTGCCTGTGTGCCAGGGGCCGCGGTATCTCTTTCGAACAACCCGCACCCCTGGCAGGCATTGGCCCTTGCAGACGCCATCAGTTGTTGCTGACATCTCTTTGAGGCGCGCGTGGAACACAACGCGCCGTCGACCCGGGCTTGTTCCTTACCGGACAGCGAGCTACCCATTACTCGCCGTCCGCAAGCCCGCTCCTACGGTGACCGGGAATAAGCCTGAGATTCCCGACGCCCAGGGCGTCCCCTGCGAAAGCTACGGCCGTGAGGGTGTCAAGTACTGCCTCTCCCTCACGTGCACCGCCTCCCTCTTTGTGAGAATCACTGCTTCGCTGTAGGAAGCGACGGCTTCCCATGCACTCTCGCTCCGTACCGTGGCCTGGACCAGGGCCGGACGCGTGACATCGCCGCCGCCGATCGCCTCCACGAGGACACGGTGGTGCTCCGCCCAAGTCGAGCCGACCTCCACCGTATGCTCCACCGTGTCCTCAGGGCGATCTTCGCAATGGAAATACCCCGCCTTATCCGAAACAGGAACCTCCCTAAACAACCGTGTCCGGTGAGGACTTGCCTCAGGCGAAAGGTGAGGACATAGACATTGTTCTGGGACACTTGTCTAATAGGTTACTTTTTATATAATCTAGTCCTTTCTTTTTGGAAAGCAACTACACATACGTAGTGATTGCGATCAAAATAGCTGATTTATTAATCAGTTATTTAGATTATGACTGTGAAATCCGCTACCGCTAAACTCGTCACCTAATTTTGAGCCAACTCTATTTAAATTACCATCGACACGCTACGAAGAAAACTGTGAAACAAAGACGACAATAGTTGTTACCTTCCAAGAGAAATATCATAGGCTGAAACCGCAGTGTTTCTAAATAACTCTTGTTGACACATTCCGTTTACTTTACGCCTAGATTTACTTCTGACCAACCTAGTCATTCTACATTAATTCACTGCTAATTAATTATTCCAGTTCCAGAATAAAACAAGTATTTACATACATATGTATGTGGTATAGACTTCCTTTTTGCAAACTAGTTTTAACTTAAAACGGATATTTTATTGATGCCAAATTAATTCTCTATTAGTTTATGTAAAACATTATTATTTGTCTACGGGCTTGTAACCTTGAAAAAATACTTCTTGAAGAAAATGTAAAAGTATGTGTGAGCTTCTAACATTCTCTTGTCGGCTGAAGGAGCAGTTTACGTTAATTATATAAATGTGAAGTCAAGCAACAAGTCGCACAAGATCGAAGCTTACTTGTCAGAAAACCAATGTGCAGCTGCACAAGTTCGTTGCGGGGCTAACTGTCCAAAACGTTCTTGGTAATATCAGTCGCGGAGCTATGCTCTTTTATTGAATTTCTAATAAATAGATTATATTTCCATATTATTTACGATGCATAATTAGTTGTATCTCTTAGGAAATTTATTGTCATTGTTTTTACTAGAATTGTGCAAGGTTGTTGTATTGATTTGGCAAATACAGTTACTTTTCTATTCTTGATACTCCATTTCCTCCATTTCCGACACTACGCTCCATATCGCCACTCTCCGCGAATTAATGGAAAAAAGTGGTATCGGTGATAGCGCGGGCGGAGCCGGGGGCGGCTAGAAACGCACCGATTACAGCACTTTCTCCGAAGGCGGAGAAACCACACAATTACATTCGTCGGCCAACCTGGCCAGTCGTGTGTGACCCCCGGTCAGCCCCCAGTCAACCTGACTCGGAGACTACCTGCGTAAAGGGCAAGTGCGAGATGAAAGTTACATCTACATGGTGATCACTTCGTTGTCAGTTTTTGAGTTTAAAAAGCCAAAGGCTTACCTAACACATACATTCTCTTATACAATTACCTACTGACGCAATATACTAGATGTTTACTAACACAAGTAACCATTTTCAGGGAGCTTTTTGAGTCTATGTCTGATCTCTTTTTGATATTACGCCTCAACAAAGCTGAACTCAACATCATCATAAACAAATTAAACATTGCCTAAAGAATAAAACTCTAGCTGGCATCCCATTGAAACCAACCTATCTATTTGACCCCATCGTCTTCTTAAATCTATAAACCACACCTTTCTGAATTCTTTCACCAGACTTACGCAGAACGAAAACAAAACAGCATCGGATAATCATAAAAAGAACAACAAATAATAGCGAAACAAGAGAACCTATCGAACGAACACAAAGACCATTGATCATAATCTTTTGTTTCATAATGTCAGTTACGTCATGACAACAGTGTCAATTCGTCAGCGGCATACCGATTAGATAGTGATAGTTAGGTGCTTCTATAAACAGACAGGACAATTTTATGTGTTGGTAGTTATATCATGCAAGAAAGGTATTTCTGGAAACCTGATGATTCTGTGGCTTTTAAAAGTGTCCTGAACATTTTTTTGAAACACGGCTCGTAGGAATTCATATGCTGACTAAAGTAATTTAAAGAAATTTTCCTGAATGAATGAAGAAACTCTGAATGAAAATATAATAAAAAATGCATAAAAGAGTTAAGCAAGCTTCTACTCAAAATGGGAAAAATAAAAGTTGAAAATATGCCGAGATAAGAAGAATCGCATCCAGACTACTGACGCTAGGAAAGTAGATACAGTTCTAAGAGAGTAATGTTCATATGGAGCCCCCCCCCCTGTAACTGTCAAAATAGGTTGTTCCGATGATTTAAATTAAGCGGGTAATTGACCTCTGATGCACGCAACTAATTACCAATCCAATTAAATTGATTTGTGATTGGTGGCAAAAATCGTCAAATGTTTTAAAAAGAATTAAACAGTGTGTGATTGATAGAAAGGCTTAAATAATTACGTGTTTAATAGAGTTATGCAATGTGCAACCTTCCTGAAGATTGAGTGGTTATAACAAGCTGTCGCTTGGGGCTGTATGCTCATAATGGCGTACATTGCCACTTGCAGAGTCATCGTCGTTGCGTCATGGTAATAAATTTCTCTTTAGTATGTAATGTAACAGTTTATAACAACTCTCACACACAGTATTTCTTTCCTCCTTCGTTGGTCTATTACTTTCTTAGATTTCTGATATTCCATCATAGCTTCTGTTAGGTGAGGTTGTCGAAGAATTTCTTCACAGATCCCATGATTTTAATTAAAAAAATTAATATACTTTGAGAGAAACAGTCACCTGATTTACATGTATAACGCAATGAGTGCCTATGAATCCCAATAAAATAACACGGTATTTTTCAATATTCTATCCCGCTTAATCTAGTTGTGATATAGTGTCTACCTCTTCATTTCATACTGGTTCATTTCATAAAACACGAAAACCACGACGTAAAAAGAGCAAAATTTGTTATCTTAATTACAATCGCGGCTTCATTGTGCACCACTAAGTCAATTAAACCGCCTTACAACACAGAACTGTGTAAACAGCACTTCTACTCGTAAACTCCTCAATGTCTAGTTTGCATCATGTGAATTATGAAAATGCAACGTCGCGCAATAACAGAGCAATATGTACTGAAACTGATCGAGCTATTGTGCAGTAGGTGCAGCTGTCATCATCCGTCGCAGTAAATATTCACTATGGGCAGTAAAAATATCAGTCTCCCTCGTAAACTGATTGTAAGAACTAGATTTATTATACACCGTATGTTGACTATATTCTCGCTTATATTTGACAAGCTGCGTTAAGCGTTCTTGCTGCTGCAGTATGGTGATTCTAAATGATACTAAAGAGTTAATCCGCTGCTGTTTTGACTTTTATTTCATCTGTACTAATGTTATAAAGAGGTAACATTTGTTTGTTTGTATGTTTTTATGTAGGGGATAATCTCTGGAAATTCCAGTCGGACTTGAAAAAATCGTTTTGCATTTGATCCCCCAATTCTTGAGGAAGGTTACCCTTCGGAGCCGAGTAAAAAGAAAAGGCAGCAAGGACTCTGAGTAAAAAGAAAAGATAGCAAGGATGCTGAGCGAACACGAGGTTTTAGCTCGGGCGGGTGACGGGATGCAACGCGGTGCGAACAGAAGATAGTATTTTTATATCCTAGTGGTATTCCACTAGGATATAAAAAAGATTATCTTCTGTTCACCAAGCAACTTTGATTTCATCAGATACCTTGCTTTATTACGATTTGTTCCAACTATGCTATTTCTGGCGAGTTTTGGCTTTCACATGTTTATTATTATTTGAATGGACGCTATAATAAATCTATCCAAGAGATCGCTACCATCTACCAGCATAAGTGCGGTTTTCGTACATTGTGCCAATCAGAGTGTGTTCGTGCATCGAGCCAACAAATCAATAAGTATGAACAATGGGGAGCGACGGCCGCTGGGACGCTGGGAAAGTGTTCGGGCGGACACCATGAGCGATTGCGTACCTCTCTTAATACTACAACAGTTTTGGATGATAGGTTTCGATTTTCTTTTCCCTCTCTTCCTTTGAAAATATATAACCGTTTTTCCGAAGATGCCTATAGAAACTCTATTAAATAACAAGTTAATATGGAGACCTTTTGTTGTTTCTCTCGTCTATTTTGGTCGTTTTGTAGCAAATTAAGTTATCATTACATCCGCTTTATAGATCCAAGCGCTGCAGTAATATCGCGTCGCGCTAAACACCACGATCGTGCGTAAGTGGTGGGTAATGAGTCGCCGTCCACTAATAGATAGGAAGAACTGCTTGTTACAGGCGAACTGAGGGAAACAGGTTACTAGAGTGTTCCACAGCTCGCAGGAAATGGAGTTCCGTGTTCCTCTACCGACGTAGTTTGTCATTGCTGAATTGAATCACGCCTGTAATGCAAGCTGCAATTTTTTAACGTATTTAGCACCAAGTTATTATTGCCTCATACTTTGGCACTGCCAAAATAATTTGTTCTGATTTTGATACTGTTCATTGAGGTCTGGTGCCCAATAGTAATACATCATTGCTGGTTCCTCCTAAAAAGGTAATTCATGCCAACTTATTTGAATGGGCCAATAGATAAAACACGTACGTCAATATTCGCTTAAAACCCATGGTCGCCCCACAGATCATTTATCGGCTTTTTCTCGCCCCATTCATCGATCATCGCAAAACCTGCGCGGGCGCACAAAGGGACATGTGTGACCACCATTGTGCCGCTAATTATCACGAATTACCTCACAATAGGCCAGCAAAAACATGTGTGTGATGCAACGTGTGTATACTGGCTACCCATGGTCCATACATAGCCAATGTGTGAAGGCCTCGAGGTCTTAGACACTTGAAAGGTATGACACACTTAGCGGAGTTAATGGTTTTTCTATATATAAGAAGTTAAGGACCAACCGTTCACCGTATTGATATCGGGTCCTATATTGGTACAGATAATAATGGAATATTGTTGGGCTACGATTTTGGAGTTTTGATGAGCTCTATTTGAAGATGTGTGAAACTACCCGTTTGTAGTATGCGCTGTTGAACTAACATAAAATTCGAGCTACAGTAAATGTGAACGTAAATAGTCATTTATTCTGATTTTTATGACACTTTAGATAAAACGTTATCTGACTCTGAACATCTTGCGTATGAAATGTTGCCAAAATTCTCATTTATTCATCATACGCGTGTCTAACTGTCCATGACAATGTGGCCATACTCACAAATTTGCTGCGTAACGTATGTCGATAAACCTCTCCAAATCCCACAGTTGCTTACATAAACTGTATTTATTGTCTTAGTGACCGTCCATTTTTCCGGCAAATCACCGCGGCCCCGCAACTAAACTTATTAATTTTGCGTAACAACAAATTATCATCAAACACGGAACACCACCGCCGCCATCTTGATATTTTGACATAACCATAGTGTAGCCGGCCATCTCTATAATTTTGACATAACGCTACGTTTAATTTGAACAATAAAATGCTTTTTCTATTGTTTTAAACGTTAGATTATGATAATATTGTTGCTTGGTCTAGTTCACGTTAGTTTTGTCATAAAATACAATGTTCTGAATGTTGACTAATTCATTTTATATCTCGGATCTTAGTGGCTATTGTGACAGTTTTTTATTTGTTTTATTAGGTTCTTAATTGTATTTCTAGTATTGCACTAGCGTGTGTAAAGATTTCTCAGTTAAGTGGGTTCTTGTCTGTGTATGACACTTCATTAAAAATCGTACTTTATCTCATTTTTCTATTCGATCTATTCACAATGTCACAGTGCAGAACTGCCTCAAGAATGAAGGCACACCTTTATGAAATAGCTCGTCTAGTGGAAAGGTTTCTGTAAGTGGAAGCAAGTGGACTCATTGCAAAGTGAAGACACTCGGGGGACCGGTATTTATTTCTTGGAAGTCCGCTCATTCAGTTCGGGAAAGCGATACGCGTTGATATTAAAGTCACAACACACATCAGAAAATGTTCGTAGCTTTGATTTATACAAAGATTACTGCAAAGTTTAAGAATATAGCAGGTTTATTTAATACTGAATAAAATAAAATAAAAGAAAGGCATGCTGCTTGACCCATTCACGTGTTGGATCGGGACGGCCAACAGTGGGTAGCTATGCATTCGGATGCTGAACCAAGAACTTCGTCTAGTAGGCTAATTTGTATTTCGTCTCCATCATCAGATCGGTTATCTGACGCGAAAACAATTTAGCTAATTTCATCAGAACTACAAGGGTGTGATACATCTAGTTTAGTGTGTGCTTTCTTTTTAGTAGGTAGTTATGTGAAACGGATCAAAATGTTACAAACGATATTTCGCTGACATTCCTGGATACTGTTGGTTTTTATATATAAATAACCTGAGTCGGCCAGTAGCATAGGTAGTTTTTAGCATATTAGCTTGTCTGGGCCCGACCAGGTGTGAGGGCGCGGGTGCGCTTGCGCGGTACGCGGTCAGCGACACGTTTGCCGACCGCTTTCGGTTTCAACAGCGAGAGTGTACCTGCAGCTACCAGTGAATTACGATCACCCAGCTAATGATGGGTAGGCGTCATTAGCTGTCAGGGAACGAGGATGGCGGAGCTAGGCAGGCTAGGCAGTAGAACTAGTGAACAATGATGGATTCTATCAAAAGGCAGAGGCAACGCTAGGAAGACGATTCTACTTTTGATAAAGTTTTTTCCTCTTTGTTATTAAAAATGGAATAGAAGGAATAATATGGTTATTGTAGCTAACGTTCTCATAAATCACCGAATCTGCGGTATTCTACAGACTAAAATTTGTGTTTTCGCTTTTGTTACCGACATCTTCAGTATTAAAATTATGAGTACTAACGTTATTGTTCTTTGGTAAGTGAACGTTTGCTGTTATTGTTCAACTGTATTTTAATCAACATACGTAAGTAATAACGATAGAACAGTTCGCCAATACACGCCCACTTAACTTTCTTCACATAATTTATGTAGTATTTATTGCACTGTGTTACCAACAGTAAGGCAACCCGCAGGAAAGGTACAATTATGTCCTAAAAACGTGCGGTTTGTACCGGTGTGCGGTGTGCGTTGTGCAAGTGTTGCGAATACGATAAAAAAAACCACAGGGAACCGCGTCAGTGGAACATGGAGTCCCACACTGCGCACGCGTCGAATGTTTCGACATTTCGTAGAAAATCATGTTTTGTAGCGAAAGCTATGTAGCTGACGAAATGTTTGATTACTTCGCTGAATACCATGGTGTAAGGTGGTTGCATCATTATGCAGTTTTTCAACACCTACTTCGTTGAAAAGGACATAAAAGATGTATTCAATCGCACTGAAGTATCTGTCCCCGCTCTCGGCGACTCTTTCTTGTGATGCAACTGTTAACTCAGACAGTAAAGATTCCACTTTTGTAAAAAGTCGTATAAGGTATTTTTGACTCATTGCCTCGGGCACCCCTTAACAATTAATGCAAGTCCCGTGACCAACTTCGTGTGCCAAACTTGTCAACTCTGCCAAGAAGCGTTAGTCAATCAGACTGCTGTTATGTTATAAGCAGTCCAACATATTGATAGTCAATCAAGTGTTCTAAAACGTCAGCATTCTCGCTTGACCTTTCTTGGTTGTTATGGGATGAAGGACGTGGTTCCACCGTTCTTGCACCAATACAGTCGTGGAGTTAAAAAAAGTAGTAGGTACTATCTTACTCTTACTTTCCTGAAATGGTAATGTTTATGAAATTTTCTCTGCGGCAACTACACTGGGTTCTTTTATAATTGAGAAAGTATATAATACAAAACTTGCCAATACAAATGATACTGCGGTCATGAAATTCCTCTGAAAGAGATATAAATAAAATCAGCTTCGACGCCATAAATAAAATATCTAAACACTGACCTAAATACAATGACAAACAACAAACTGATTTCGCGAAAACCTTGCTTTTCCATTATAAATCACTAAAATTAAATATCATAAAAACTTGATACAACTTCAACAATACACTAACGGCACTAAACTATTAAACTAATGATAGATTCGCTGTAAAGCTTATAATCATTCCAACTTGCCGAAACACTTTGGCTAACTAACTCCAAACAAATGATTACACACCTTATTCTTTTTACTTAAGGTTGATAATATAATGAAAGAGTTTCGGTTACGTATGGCCCGGTCAGTGCTATTTGATGGATATTAACAAAATGTCAATGATTTGAATGGTATTATTATTATAACTGTAGTCGGACAGTGTGTTAAATTTTACAAGTTTTTTTTTCGAATGAGGACGTTGTATCGGTGCCAAGAGATGAAGAGACTGACCCGATGTGTTAGTGTGGAGAAGGCCTAGAGAGTTACGACCGAGTCTGTGTTTAAGCATGGATTGGACCTGCGATTTCTGCGTGCCAAATACATAAAAGCGTAAATCAGCAAACAACGCTGAGTGAATACGTAACATCTGCTATTGTCTATTTTAGCATATATCCAATTTAACGGAACAGCGAACATGTATGTTACACATTATATTACGCCTTCGCCAAAAGCTCAAAAACATACGATAAGCCCTACTACCTTGTGGCCAAACTTTCACAATCTACGAAATACAAATATCATAAACATTTAAAGTACTTCATGCACAATTCCAAACTGACCACAATAACAATCATCATCTTCATCTATCCATCGTCGAAACGTTACAAAACATTCGGCACCTGACAAAGAAGTGCGCGGTACAGAACAATCGCACTCTGACCATTATTATAGATGACTTATGAACTTTGATTGCGCAAGAGTTGGTTTCGTAGCAAGCATGCGCATTGCGGCCCGCACAATCCGGTCTATTCTGTCAAAATCGCGGCGCTCGCCTTATAGATGATTTGAGCTTGTGGTGAGTTCAGTTTCTAGAATTTACAAATAGTTAGGATTGGCTCGCAAAACAATATAATGATAAGCTATGTCTGATGTGCTGTGTGTGTGTTATTCATAATCCTAATCAGTCTATAATGTTCCCACTGTTGGGCACAGGCTCCTCTCTTGTGTCCTCCTGTTTGTATGTGATGTGATTTTCCGCTTTTTGTCAGCCTCATACTGGTCATATACCTACATAGTTAGAGCATTCACAAAAAAAGCGAAATAATCTAGAAAGTCTATTATCACAACATAATAAAACAAAATTCGGATTCGATGTCACCTATCTTAGCTTTCGAAGCTTGTATCGGCTTGGTCGGTGACATTTGCTGTGATTGCTAGACTGCAAATGATTTCAATATCTTGTCAAAACAATTGCAAATCTCTGAATTTGCAAACTGATAACAGAGTTCTGTATGTCTTCATTGTCTTAAATGCACGAAATTCAGAGTGGAACCCTCCAGATCAATGACGATGCAAAGGTTAATAGTGTGCTGCTTAAAATCACAATCAAAGCTTTAGTAATATGCAAATGTTAAGTATACCGGAGTTGAAACAATAGACTGATCTTTGTACATCAGTGACCGGTGCTTTAAGGGCCTATCAATAAAAATAAAGGTATTCAAAACCATTCGAAATTTTTGGACTTCCAATCGACTGGCACTTCGAAGTAATTAAACAAAGTGACAAGCAAAATAGTATAAAAACCACTCTTAAATACAATAAGACCTGGGTTACTTCTTCATCAGGATCAACAACATAATTTATGATTAGGATTAGGTCAAACAACTGTTATTGTTATTATTATTAAACAAAACGTTCCGTACCTACAATCAGAGTTGGATACTGTTTGTGAAACATTCGAAGCGGTGTGCAGCGCCGCGCGCCGGCTGAGGCCGTCACGACCTCAGTAATGGCGATCACATAACGTTTTATAGTCATTAACTTTGATTACATTCATCTATTCACTAATATACGGGTACAATGGATGTTGTTGAATGATTTCCCTAGGAAAGATAGCGCTACATACATACATAAAGAAATCGCCTGGAAAGCCTACGGGTGCAAATGACGAAACGAATATTTCTTTACGAAAAGCCGACAAGGGTAACGGCGGTAATCTAAATCGGAAAAGAAAAGGATACTGGTCAAATAACACATTAACAAGTTCTGACGGTAACTGCTATTAATCAGCTGCTAAATTATCACTCTGCTATAATATAAAGTCCTTATTTCCTGGATTTTTTTCTGGTAGGTACATAGGTATGTTTGACGAACCCTTTAACTACAAAACGTGTTCGCTTTACCTCGGGTCTGTACCCGCTACGTGTCTAATCTAGGCTCTGCGCAGGCGCAGCTCGTAGGGCCGTCCCTTTCACCTGCACACGCCTGCAACATTCTAGAACACTAAGCGCTGCGGTTGCACCTCCCATACGCCACTACTATGTTACTTAGGCTTCTTAGACTTTACATGTTATGATCTGAGGAATTCTTTATTATATTTTGGTCAGGGAATCTCTTCTGTTCTTCGGTGGTATCTTCTAGGATATCAAGCGAAGTTTTCTGTACCCTATAGAAATGACCAGAACGAATGTATTTTTCTTTTAAATCAGACTGTTATAGAAAGGTTTATAGCAAAACGAAAACCGGGAATGAATAGCGTATCTAATGAGAGGAGGATATAATTCTCTGCAGTTGAATGACAGAAACTAATGATAGCGGTGAAGAACAGAAAATAGTAACTGAAGCTGACATTTCTTATCTATATTATTAAATGATTAATTACTTACTAAATTTTAGTAAGAAGTTCCGTGTGGTGGCGGACGTAAAACAATAGCACCATTCCATTTCTTCCCGTGGGTGTCGTAGAAGGCGACTAAGGGACTTATTAGAGAGAGAATGGCCAGCAGCGTTCTCTATGCATTTGACCACCATACTGCGATCGCCAACCCGCCTGCCAAGCGTAGCGGTTATGGCAAAACCCTCCTTTTGGGGGACGCCTATGTCCAGCAGTGGACGTCTTTCGGCTGATATGATGAAATTTTAAAGTGTCCCAATGTCAACATGTCCTAATAATAATTAATGAAATTACTTAAATATTTTACTGCACGTTACGAAAATCAATTAAGATTTCAACTTGACCGCTTGAATGTGAATTTAATTTAGAGATAAACGTTTTACTGCAATGGTGTAATGTCGTATCAACATAATTATAGTGCTGGATATGAGTTAGGACATGACATTAAAGGTAGAGCATGTAGCAATGTTAAAACTTGTAAATAATTACAGACTAGAAGTAGTCTAGTAGAGCTTCAAAAATACGTCTCGTACGTAGTATTTCACTGTGAGTAGGCGATTTCAGGCCTTTAGGCCAGGTTTTTCCGCGCGTTTCCTTTGCCATTCGTCATGGAATAATAAAACTTTTGATATAGACCACATATTTCGTTTTGGTTTTGTTTCTGACTGAGTTTTGTACTTACTGCTAGTATAACTTGCATTCAACTTGAGATATAAGCTAAGCTTTTTAGTTATATTCAATGAGTTGTAGTGATTAAAAAGTATTAAAAAGTATTGTTCCCAATATTTTTCAGCTTGTTCAATTTCACGCGTCAATAAAGTTTCTGAAATTACATTACGAGCATTTTGTCTCGCGAACACCTCCGATCGTCACACAACATAGTAACAATAGTAAACAGTAAGGAGCAATAAACGAACAATAATGAGATATTTTGTAGTACGGCACTGCGCGGGCGCACCTGTGCGGGAGGGGACGGGGGTGTTCATACAATTATTTCTCACGCGCGCCATAACGTACAGACTGGACAAAAAGTTACGTCGACACTACATTCTTATTACGTTTTACGAAAGTTTTACTTTTTTTACACATTGTAGATTGCTAGTATTGATAGATGCATTCATGTTTGTAGCTCTTCTGTAGTAGAACTGGCTCATCTACCGTTTAAGACTGACGTCTGTCTGTTTATACGTTTTTGTTTTTAATATAACTTATCAACTTATATCATGTCGAGGATTTTGTACGTGAAGTTTGTTTTATCGGCATGTATTTGACGCCGCCATGTAAAAACATAGTAACAATTACAACGCTTATCGTTCGTTTTCCGATTGCGTGAATTGTGGAAACACTTGTTTCCCAATCACGCGAACCAAGTGGGAAAATAGCATTCTAAAGTTGTCAAGTGTTTTTATTGATAAAATTACTACTCAGTTGCCGTCCTAATCACAAATGTAACAACATTGAATCAAAAATGTGGAAATTATACAAAACTTGCTTGGAATTGAGCTTGCCGAAGTCTCGCTTTGTGCCCGATTGATGGCAATAGGCGTACCTGGCATATCTGGCGAAATGTGGATGTTCCATATGTACAACTCTGCACAGCCTTTCGAGGAAACAAGACGTGATGTCACCGTTCATATTTTTTAAACTAGATGCATAGTTACGTGCGAAATCGTATATTTAAATTAATTTTAAGCTGTTACCATATTCAATGGGGTGAGGATAAAAACTATGTGATGACGTCACCCTAGAACAGCACACAAGTTGTAAAGGAAAGTTGTTGAAAAATAATCGCAACGTTTAATGCCCGATGCTCGATGTTTTTTAATTAGATTACATTTACATAAGAATGAGAATAATATCGAGAACGCCTTACTTTTTATACAATCGAATAAATTAAGTTTCGTCAACCACACATGATCAGAATTGCAAGAAATTTTATTGGAAAAACTTGTTTGTTAATTGCTACTGAATCATTATTTTATTTCCATAATTTTACAAATACAAATATGCCACTCTAGACCTGTTCGTCTTTTTGTTGCCAAATCAAAGTATCTTTAATTTGGAGAATTAGAACTCCTGTTTATTTGTCTTGTTTGTTTAAACCTAAAATCCCCTTTTTATCTTTCAGAAATTCTTGTCTTTGCTGGCCGTACTTCGACTAAAACTATTTGAGCAACCTGTTTATTTGGCAACACTGTACCGACAGCAAATAGCAAAGGTCGCATAACTGGTGGAACCAATCGGTCAACATTGACCATTATTAGCCATAGTCCATGGTGTAACATGGCAGATGATGGGGCCATTATTGCCTTCGTGAGGACGGGGAGGTCATTCATGGGGGATTAAGTTGTACAACGTAATTATTGTTGCTATTTGATGGATTAGATGAAGCTATAAAAAAATTTGGTATATTATCTGTTGTTCTTGTGGATTTTCGAATATCAAACAGTCGAGATTCTGTGCGAGGTTTTGAACAGAAATCTCCAGCTTTCAAATGTTCCTCTCCCATATTAATAATTATATTATTGTCCTGAGCAAAATAAGCTCTTTATAGTCTGTAATACTGATATAGTTTTTGCTTGGTTCATCATCATTGTCAGCCTAATCTTTTTCTTATTATATTGGAATCGATTTTCAGTCAAGTAATATATAATATTCATCTTATAGCAATATAACGATGTACTTATTGGCTATTGATTTTCTAAGTTTTCCAGTTCCACGGTACACTACCTACATAATTTTCACAGTTGCCACTAGAGCACCTGTATTCCCAGACTAGACAGGTTCACAGAATACCCACACATCAGCTTCATGTCAGTTTCGCAGCCTCTTTTGTCCAAGTCCATCGATGTCAACATAATAACATAATTAGATATAGCGGCGCGGGCGCCGGTCGATAGTCTCGATTCGATCGATACGGCGGCGGCGTGTTGTGTCACTTTCACACAAACTTGTGTCCGCTGGAGAAAGTTATGGATTTTATTGTGTTTTATTGTAATATAAATTGTTTGCCTTTTATAGACATTTGATAGTTTTGTTCCGTTTCGTATTGTTATATTGTAGGCCCATAAAATAACACATGATAACATGAGTTGACAATTATTAAGTGGTTTTGTGCATTTTGAAAATTCTGTGTCGGAAAGCACTGTAATACGGCCCCCGACTTGGGTAGCAATGAGAATAGCCTTAAATTGTAGAACTCCTGTCTTATACTGCAAAAATGTCGACAGCGAACTAATTCCTTGATGCCTAATCAGAGATAGGTATATAGTTCCTAGTTCATATGTATTCCAGTTTAAATTCAACAGCCTTTAATGAGCTACCCCGACATATAGTGTCTCTACTTAATGAGCTACCCCCACATATAGTGTCTCTACTTAATCGATTTAGCGGTAATCCGCTAAATCTTTGCAGCGGAATCTTAGTAATATATACACCGTGACATTTTAGTCGTCTTATACAAAGGTGGTCCACTCAATGTATCCGACATAAAATACCTCTAGGCGCGATTCAAAAATTGTTACCATTAATTAAGATAATAGATACTGTGATAATAGGTACTAAGAAAAATAAATAATGGTTTAGAGTTATGAAACACCCTCCCTGTTAATAATGTTTACGTATCAAACGGTAGAAGATATCTACCTACCTACCATAACACCATTACGTTTCATCATTCATTCCATCTCCATAACAGGATATTCAAAACTACATCATGCGTCTTAGTGAATGGTATTTGTTTTTTAATTATTATTCATATGTCCAAAAATATCATTTTTTTTAATAAATGATTAGTATTCATTGGATACATGAAGTGGGCTGCCGTTGTAAGACGACTAAAATGTCAAGGTGTATATTCATCAGCTGAGACCCTATTGTTTAATCTCAACGCACACGCTTATATTGTGAAGACAGCCATCCTTGCAGGGTCATGCAGACATGCTATATTTACAGCATAAACTGAAACGTAACATAACACTCACTGAAAGTGACTTTCATCTCAAACTGGTTGCTAACAGTATCACAGCAGTAACAAGCATCGGTTGCGCAACCCACGGCTCACGGTTACAAGCCGCATGTCACCGGTTATCAGCCGGTGCGGTTATGTTACACAACCCGGTTCCTGTTTCCGGCTGCCGGTAGTTGTACGTTTAACTGTCAAGTACATTCTAATTAGTTTTGGTACAGTCAGAAGCAGTTTGTGAAGTGATTTGATTAATCGTTACCTACCTATAAAAAGGTAGACACAGTAAGAAAAAGTTTATTTAGACCAAAAAGTAGGCCTTCTATAGACCAACAATACGTTTAGTTTTTTAAGTAAGTAAGTCCTTTAGCACTCTAACCAAGGAATATACAACATTACATAAATACACAACCTACACACCATTTCACTACGGGAAACTATAAAACACACATTACCTATGTATTCTACAACAACATTTCACCACAAAAAATAAACTTGTTACTAGACAACATTAATAAACATACCTTATCGTTAATGCACAATATTAGTAAACAAACAGCTCGGTTCACGGCCATTAACTCCTAGTAAATTACTCAAATAACACTCGATTCAACTCAGTTTACTCAAAACACAGCCATCTTTGAGAGGGAAAGTGTAAAATAAAATTCCACTTCATTAATAGACATTTTTATGGTATTTCTTATGGTAATGTATGCGACGCAACAGGTCTAAACATCCGCATTCACGGGTTAACAATGTATTATTTAACGGTTATAGATAACCTTCGCATTAACCTTTTAAATGTAGAAATAAATAAACGAGATCACGCCTATATTTTCGTAACAAATATTTTCCATAGATATATGGTTACGAAATCTGGGTAGGTATGTGATCAACTGTGGTAACATTTGCAATGGATAAACCTACGCTCATCTTAAGTTTGCAGTAAATATTTGAATACCCCATGTACCTATTGAATAGGTTTAGCAATGCGTACCGCCGCACAATTCAACGATGTGCAATTTCTTAGAACATTTGTGCAGCGTTCGTCAACCAATACAATCTAAAGTGTGCTAGAGAAGTGATTGACCTGCCTAAATAAGCGCATTCAACTCACATACGCACTGCATCACCGCATCAGTGCAGCTATAGACCACGTATTCACGTAAACCTGTGCAATGTGCAGATGCGTGCGATGTGCGACAGGCATTGTGCAAGCGCAGCCGACCGGCCGACCTTCCGCGCAGGCACACTGCGCAACTATATTTAACACCATGTAGATAAATAATATACAGTAGGCCCATTTTAATTATCAAGCACATAATACGTCGCGTAGCTTTTAAAACGTAATAGACGTGATCGAAGGGTTCATATTATCTGGATTCGGCACCCTATTTGCTAACTCACGATTAATCATAACCTGTTTCGTTTTGAAACAGATTGCTAATCCATTGCTTCATATGAGTCGATTGGTATCAAAATTGGTCAAAATGTATGTAAAATAAATGGATTTGACTAATTTTGATACCAATCGACTCATATGTTCGACAGATGTGTTTGCTCAACAACGTAAATAACGCAATGAATATTGTTGAACTGTCAAAATGAAACTGATAATGATTAATCGTGTGTACGCAATTAGGGTGCTGGGTAGCAATATGATGTTGTAAATCAATTATCATCCTTGTGCGCTATAACTACTTGTAGCATCGGAGTATATTCATCGTCGTCATATTTAGCCTCCACCATCCGACTGCTGGCCTCCTCTTCAGAATGCCATCCACCACGATTCTGTTGGAAGTCACCTTGCACGTATTAGTCGATACTGCAAGTTCACTGGATGCTCCATTTTCACATTCAAAGCCCAAGTGTTTTGCCTTCACATTTTCTCCCTTGTATACTTTTATAATCAATTATTTCTGGTGGCTAGTTCCTCATTACTCATTGGCCCCCTGGCACGTACCAGTGAACCTTCTTAAAATCTTTGTAGTTGGTGTTAACTCTCGATTAAGCTCAAGCATTGCATTTGCTATATTTGGGAATCGAGTTCAGTCATTTTAATTATCTATGCAGTTGTTAATGGTTCATTTAGACGTAGTTATTGCAAATTATCTCGAAATATTTCGCGTTTAACAGTGAGTTATGCTGCTGTCATGGGCAACCTGTCCACAGCTGCGAAATAGGTTCTGCTTATGATACGTAATTTTTTAATGAGGTAAGATAGGTATCTAGTTCATATAAAAAGAAACTCTACAGTGTGTTAACTATAATTAAGTCTCTGTAACTACCTATTTATAAAGTTTCTCGTAATACTTGATCTTTTAATGAAGCAACTTATCTGTTATCGGTTATCTTTGTCAACCGGAAGATGAAACAAAAAATGCTCCATGAAATACCATACTAGGTCAAATAAGCTCTATTGAA
Organism: Polymixis lichenea; assembly: GCA_949091785.1. Lineage (NCBI taxonomy): Eukaryota > Metazoa > Arthropoda > Insecta > Lepidoptera > Noctuidae > Polymixis > Polymixis lichenea. Next base: position 24,979,798 of record OX420936.1, on the reverse strand, counting down.
ACATAGTGGCGATTATTTATTATTTCAGGCTACAATGTCATCTAGTGTTAGTAACAAAATAGCTAAGTCTATGTATGTGCATTTGTAAACGTTGCATAAAGTTAAGAGACATGTAAATGTAAAAAATGAAGGTTAAACAGTCGATACAATGTTTTATAAATAAACTCCTTTATTTTCTGGATTTTTCAGAGCGCTTTTTCTGTTCGGCAGCTTTCACCACACTTACCTGTCTTTTAAAATATGTTAAACTCAGTTCCAAACAGACTGTTTCATTGTTTCTCTTTGTAAACGTAGCTTCATTTAAAAACAACAAACATTGTAACAGTTTTAAGTTCGTAAAACCAGCCATAACATTGTTCTAAGTCCCGTGGGTGTAATATAAAGGGTCCCGTTACAGCTATGCGAGGTTCACGCTACCTCCGCTAAGGGGCGGGCATGATGTATGTCCCCACACTCCCCACTCGCAGGCAAGAAGTCATACAAAGTCTGCAAGATCACCATCAGAGATTATTACAAAAACTGCAAGTGCGGCAAATTACAACATTCCATACGAAATTGACTAAATTATTACGTGGATTAGGAATTTTAATAGAATGTTGTTTTGATTACAATCGTGTGGGATGAATATTTATTGTTTGGTAGGCACTTTGACATTTAGTCCTGAGGTTTATCGAACTTGCCTTGACTGATGGATTTAAACGTCAATGAACTCAATAAATATTTCTGTTCCGCCCCCGTGATTACTAAAGTGTACCAGTGTTAGGCACACTAAAACACTTTAACCCGTGTGTTACTTATGGTTTTACCTACAAATTGCCTATTCAATGTCGGTTCAGGTCGAACGCGTACGTGCAGTACCTTGCAAAGCACTGGAAATTGCAATGTTTCGATAGCCACCTAGTACTTGTACTCGCATGGGCCTACATTGTACCTAGCTGAATACAATCTTTACACTCATATTGTTTAGAGCACGACGTCAACAATTCAACAGTCAGTTGAAGTGTTGATGGTTGACGACGATGTATGCCTAGCATAGCCGGAGAGTTCCTATACTCGAACCGAATTCCTATTTACCAGTTGGATAATTTCTTAAGCTATCAACAATCCATCGTTTGTGATCAGTATTCGTCAAAGGGTAGATTCATCAGCTACTGCTGCATACTTTTTTCATACTAATCAAGACCTCTAATAAAAGGCAACGTGTGGCAAATCCATGTAAAGAAACCTCATTGCAAGCGCCACACTGTTCTCAGAGCTTTCGTTTATAAACAAAAGTGAGCCACACGTTTCAAAAACACACAAATTCCTCACAAGACAATGTCACAAACGCATTGCTAATTACAAGTCAGTGAACGTGGGACAGTGACCCGGTAACCACCATATTATATTCACGAGAGCATCATTCTTTGACCTTGGCGTTCACTTTTCACATGGTTGCCGGCTGCCACCAAAGTTTGGCTATCTCACGTTAAAAGTGAAAAGAAAGTCGGAGACAGCTAAATTGTGTGTTCGTAGAATATTTATGAGACTCGTTTATTGTTTTTCCTTTTAAAATGTTTGTTTTGATGTATTTTTATCGAAGTGGTGACATCTCGATGGGTTTTATGGTGCCGATTTTCAAATTGATCATTAATCCATGGAAGCTGAAGAATAAGCCGAAGCTTTTTAGCACGGCATGAGCTTTCTCATATAGCTAGTTCCGACACGAGAGCAGAGGGAGAGGCTGGGGATCTAATAACTGTGAACACCTTGGGACTAACGAACATTGAGTTAACTAATGAACTGATCAGTCATCATAAACATTACCCGGTAAGTCATGTGTGTAGGTGTGAAGCCTGATCCAAGGATTTCAACTAGAGAATCAATCTTCAACCAGCGAAGAAAAGGATATAACCACAACGTAAGTTTCACCAACACTTGCAAAGACACCGTATATTATAAGAAGTGTTGCTGCTTCTATAACAGATCTTCTAATCCCTAGAGATCCTCGGGTGTAAACAAACACTCAAGTACAACAATCGCCGCCCGCGCAGATTACGATCACACCTCACAGTGAACCGGTCGAGCGACTAGCGGCGTAGGCACTTGTCGCAAGGTCTCTAAAGCAATGAGAACGAAGAGCTTTCCATAGTGATCTAGAAATGAGAAGGAGCAGATGTCAACCTTCTGATAATTATGTAGGGATTCTTAAGGGATGGACCTCATAAATTGTTTAGGCTAGCAGTTCCAATCGTGGTTCCAATAGAGAAATACTCAGGAGCATTGAAAGAACACCACACTGATGCTGTAAGAGGTATTCTGGGACTCTTGCTGTTGGTGATGAATGAATTTGATTCTGTCAAAAGGCTGAGGAAGAAGGTGGAAAATGAGCCAGAGATATCTAAACCATAGATAGACAAAAGAAGTACTTAACTACTTACATTCAATGAACTGCAATCAATCAATCTGTTGTTATAATATATAGCAATGTAGATCTTTCAATCAACTTCAGGAAATGTGATCTAGTCATAAATACATTGACTGCATTGTTAATTCTAACCAGATACTTAGATCGAACGCATTGTCACGAAACATTTATGTAAATCATGCATAATGATCTGGTCTCATTGGCATGTCTGTAAATGTATCAAGGAGGATTGGTTTTGCTTTACCATGCTCTATAATCTGTATCTAGATTCTACTTAGTTTAATATATTTATCCTTATTTACGTAATAGGTAAATGTGTAAATGGAATACCCGTTATTGATTTCTTTGAATATCGTAAAGGGATATACACATGATAGATTCCATACCACACCACACCTACCTACGTTTATGTGCGATATATTGACATCACCCAACGTGATAATACATAGCTGTACGTATGACCTATATTTTATGTACCTATGCCATCTTAATCGTTCTATGCGGGATTTTTTATAACAAATTACACTTAATATTTATGCCAAAGGCCATCTACAAATGGTGCCCATTTATCTAGTAACCCCCATAACCTTCTCGAATCTACGACTAGTAATATTTCTCAATAGCAATTTGCTCGAACAGTCCTTATTATCAAAGGACAAGATAATCTTAGATATAAACATGGCAGTTGTAAAAAGGATTTCACAATTCGCGAAGATAGTTGAAGATACTGGCAGATGAGAATGTGAAGGTTGAGGCAATTATATCGGAGATACCGAACTGAGTTGCTGGGATGTTAGGCTCCATCAACAATGTCACATTCGTCATTCAGCCTGTAGCTAAATAACACCCGTTTTGCCGTGTTACGTCATGTCAATTGCTTAGATGGATTTGGCTGAAATAATTGCTATTATTTATCTAAATGACAGTGTTGGTTGAATTTATAAGCTTTTCAAAAGTTACCTAGCTATAGCCCAAAACAAAACAGTCACGAAACTGTTTCTCGACTCTATTTTCATAATGTAAATGTATATTGTGATAAGCAACAGTAAAAGTGACAAAACATTATTTATTTTAGCTGTTGTTCTATTTCAAAATCTCTAATCTTACAATCAGTTTGTCTGTATTGTTAGTGCCAATATTAAGTATACTTGAACTAAACGAAAAAGCTTGGAAGCCCCTAACAGAAGGTTGATTGGCAGTGCTTGTAGTGTTCCCACACTCACTCACAGGTTGTGAGGTAAAATGATCAATATCGACTTTATTTTGTAAATGATTTAAGATTGATTTTGATTTTTATGAAAAATTTATTCTGTTAATGTTAATATTTTTCTGAAATATTGAACTATTAATAGTGAACTAAACCACATGGAATATTACTAATTGGTTTCTCAAAAATGTTAACTAAAGTTTTGCAATTACCAGACTGAAGACAAAAGTTCATACATATATCTACCAATGTGATCAAAGAACTTATTATTATTGAATTTGAGTCAAAACCTATCGCAATCAATAATACCTATTTACCTGCTTACCCAACGGCAGGCAAATAGAGTTGTAAGACACAACACCGCGCTGCGGGTAAAAGCAATCCATATTTTTACGACGCCAACAACTGAGGCCGCCCGCATTCCACTCCTGCGGTTGGAGTTGTTAGAAAAAACATTATCTCAGCGATAACTATCTGCCCGACGAGGAATTAATGCAGCTACACCCGCAATGGCTACTTACGACGCTTACTACATTATTTTATGGAGAAGTAGATATTCTTGCTTCATGTTAACTTTTATGACTACATTCACATCAACAATATGGCATTAATCTACGTGAAACTACGGATATAACAAAACCGGCTGGTCTTTGGGAAAGCCGTATGTCAAAATTGTAAGCGGTTATGCGCTTGGGAGATGTGTTATAAAACTCCGGTCTACATTCAACTATTTATGTAGGTATTAGACACAATAAAACATTTTATAGTTTACCTAGAAATTGCTTATTCGTGATCCGTTCAGGTCAGACGCGAGGTTTTTGCAAAACACTGCATAATTCAATCTTTTCGTTGCAAGCTAAAGGACGTGTAACACTAACCATAGGTCACACAATAAATATACAATATAATCCAGCACGGAAACATTAAGCAGACATACAGAACCTACCAGTACAGGCTGCAAAAAAAATATTATGTGAGGTCCATTTAAGGAGCGCCTTGTAATTTGGGGACTGCCCATTTCGCAGCCAGTACAAATTACTAATTTAGTAGACTTTATCACGAAATCGAATAACCCGATTTCAAATTGTGAAAGTGCCAAATAATTATTAATTGTGTGTAGATAGGGTCTCATTGTCATAATTGTATGATTTGTATGAAAGGTGGCCGTTGTTTTCCTCAAAAAGTGTGAGGATCTCACGTAAGAAGTGATGTGGATCAATAGGATATGCTCGCTTCCACCAGACGCGCATGGTGTGAATTATTCAGAGCCCACAGTGTGTCACTGGTTTAGGAAGCGTGCTGGCACACATATTATGGACTATTGTTTTAGATGCAAGCCACAAATGTAGGGTTGATTTACTTGAGATTACATTGAGTTCACAGATTTGCGATGGATAAGGAAAATGGAACCTAAATAAAAACAGTAACTTTTTTTTCAATTGAACGCATAGAACAGATTGACCCTTTGGGCCTTTGGTCTCTTCATAATTTCTAATAATGTTCAAAGGGATTTTCTCCGACTGAGTGACGCACGACTTATTGATTTGGTAGGGGCTTGTGGCCAAGTAATGATAGCTACGCTTACCACGGTTTGTCCGTGGATGGGTGGCCATCTTAACATACTAAGACCCCTCCGTGCCTCGGAAAGCACGTTAATCCGTTGGTCCCGGCTGTAATTCGTGGATCTTTGACAGTCGTTACGGGTCGTCAGAAGCTCGGAAGTATGACAACCAGTCTTACCAAAGGGTATCTTGTTACCCAGTTAGTGGGTCGTGGAGGTCAGATAGGCAGTCGCTCCATGTAAAATACTGGTATTCAGCTTGATACGGTTAGACTGGCAGCCGACCCCAACATAGTTAACGTAGTTGGGAAAAAGCTAGGCAGATGACGGTTATATAAAATTCGGTTGCCATGCGTTAGTCTCGCAAAAACTTAAAATGGCTCGAGCGATTGAGATGACACTTTGATGAAAGGTGTGCGCGCCGGAGAAGGCGACGCATGCGGGCATTAGCTATTTATTATTTAGGTAGACTATGCAAAAAAGTTGTTGCAGAATTGTGTTAGATCATTTGACGAACTGCTGCATCACGCTGTTTTGGTAGCGTGTGCGTTTTAGGTCGTCCATAACTAAATATGACAAAAAACCAATACGAATGTGGCTAATGACTTTTTAATACACAATTAGTATAACTTCACACACATTTGACCCACAATTCAATAAGCCAACAATTTAAGGTCAAGTTAAATCTTCTTTCGACCGTCAGCCCTATTCACCATGTTTGTACGGACGCGCACAATCGCAAGCATTTCTCTTTAACTTGAAGAGTGTATAATCGTGTGCTCTGCGATTGTTGTGTGCTGACTGGTGTGTTGGTGACCCCTGTGCGCCGCAGTTGAGTTCAATACTTATTATTTTGTTCCTTATTTGTAGTTCTGAGTTTTACGTCGTTGAATGATAGGCAACCGTTACTGTAAGCTTAGAAGTGGGTCGTGTATTTCTGAATGTAGTTATTGTTCTGATGGTTCCTGGCCTGATATAGCGGTCGATGACTATGCCCATAGCTGATTATTCAAAAAACTGTTGAAGCTCACTGTTCCTGTTCTATAAACAACACCAGTTGTTGTTGTTGAATGATGTCAATGTGACTTCTAAGGATAGTTCCTAAAATTAATCAAACAAACGACATGATTCGGATCTCTTGTTTATTGCTTTATTAGCTCAATGCTGTATTTCCTTGTCACAGCTGGGCCGCGTGCCCGCCGCCTGCATGGTGCTGCCGCCGCGGTACGCGACGCTGCCGCTGCCGCCTGCGACATACGCACCTGGACCCATGTACTACCCCGTGCATGACGCTGTAAGTATACTACTTTTTAACGTTCGCGTAAGCCGTAGAAACCATCACAAATTCTCTGATAAGAACTAGATAAAAACTAACCAGCGGCATAAGATCATTGGCAAAAAAGTACGGAGACTTACACCTATATGATAGGCAAAACCCTTTACGAAAAGAAGATAACAACGAATTGTCAATTTGTTTTGACGTAACAAATCTGTATTTTTTCAGCGCGTGCGCCGTCGTCGATCGCCGCGCGCGACCACGGAGCGGCGTCGTCGCGAGGGTCGCGAGCGAGATTCGCAGCTGGCGAGGTCTCTCGAGAGGATCCACCGCAAGAGGCGCGCAGACCGCGACCATATTACCGACGCAGACCTTAAGAGGACCTACACCGGTCTTGATAGGTAACTTACATCATTTATAGAAACCATACAAAATTTAATGACTAATTCACTGTAATGATAATCTACGAGTTGGCAAAATTGGAAACAAACGCATAACTAGAGGTAGCTGAAGGAAACATAGGCAGTTTCATAACTGCAGTTGGGTTAGGTCTACACATTCAAAAACACAACGCAATCCTGAAAATTAAATTAACCTGTTTTAAATACTTAGGATTGTCAATGTTCCAGGGCATATGCGGAGCAATTCATAGCGGTATGCGATGAGAGCCGTCATGCTGCGGAACAACACGACTCCCTGGCAAGCACGTCGGCCACCAGTGACACCAGCCACTCGCATCAGGAGCTGTCCTAACACCCACTGTGGCGCTTAAATACATTTTACATCCACAAAAATGTATGAAACATTTTAAATCAAAATTATAATTTTCCTTCGGCGATATAAGAATCGAGATCTACACTATCAAACATTGGTTAAGCGATTCATAAAATAGCGCCAAGTAATTTAAACGAACATGTAAATGAATACGAATGTTTGGTAACTTTAGTCAGTAAGAGATTTTAAAATACTCTGTTTAAATAAAATAACTGTCTAGTAAGCATATCATACCAAACTTAACAATGTAGCTTTATAAGGTCGCAATACGTTATGATAAATTGTAAATATTTTCACTAACTTTAAGTAAAACATTAATCAAACACAATTACGGATTTATGATGTAACACTTATAGATTACCATTTATCGTCTTTATTTCATTCGCTTCGACGAACGCTTATCATCAAGAGTAACGATTGATGTCCTACCTATTTTGCATAGAACTCAATTATCCATCAAAGGGACTAAAATATTTTACATGGAATTAATATAGATATTTCTGGCAATAAAGAATTATATAAATGTTTTCAGTACCGTTATGTGTGTGCATAGAAGATGTAGCCGCCTGTATTATTCTGATATCTAGTTTATGTAGACGACATCATGCATGATGTTCGACACTCTACGACCAAGCTAAGACATCATTCTTATAATTCCAATTGATCCCTACGATAATGATTTTCATTACTGTTTTTTCATTCATAAAAAAAATCCACGATTTGCATTTCATTTGTCATTTCGAATTATGGTTACGACAAGAAATCGGCCAGTCTTTAAATCGAATTCGTAGTTGGTCATTCTTAATACTTCGTTAGTTCACTTTACTTTAACTAATATACTTAACTATAACAAATTGTAAACTTGTACGTATCGTCAAATATCTGTGTTATCCTCTATTTTAAGTCTTATTTATCTAGTTTTATATCTTTATTTGTGAAGATTTTTTCAATGTATCTTTTGTAGAATGATTATTTTGAAATGAAGATATTTCACTGCGAAATTGTGAGGATACCGGCGACTGGGACCGCAATTTCCTCGAACTGCGGTACCAGACGTCGGATGAATTTAATTTTAATGTTTTCTTGCAGCGGCTAGGATCACCCGTAATTCATCATTCTCCTGCCCTTATCCTTATTTATTTGTGGTCGGCGGAACATGTCTTTTTCTTCCACACTTCTCTATCAGTCGTCATCTCCGTAGTCACACCCTTTCTAGCCATATCTTTCACACAGTCCATCCATCGTTTTTTGGTCTCCCCCTACTCTTATAGCCATCGACATTCATACTCAAAACTTTCTTCACGACGTTTTCCTCATTCCTCCGTATCACATGCCCATACCATGACAACCGGCTTCCACACAACTTTCAGTTATCGGTGCCACTTTCAGGCTTTCTCTTATGTACTCATTTCTTATTCTATTCATCCGTGTAACACTACACATCCCTCTTCACATTCTCATCACAGCTACATGCAATTCGACCACATTGCATGGGACCACCCGTAATTGAATAACAAAATCTATTGTCAAGCCAAAAATGGTACAGTCAAACAAAGTAGTGTTTTAAATAATAATTAAAGAGAAAACTTTTGATTCGAAAACATGATTTATTTATATTTATATAAATAAAAGAAATTCGGGTACGTTTCACCATTTATAACTCAAGAAAAGAAAACTAAACTAAACTCATTTCACTGGAAAAAACAAGATAATTCATTTTCTCATGCATTTTGTGTGACAGCTACAAAACACTTTATGCCTTCGAAGTACCAGGTGGTCATAACTTGATAGGAGCTTACCAAACATAGGAGTAAACATATTAAAAATAATCAACGTACTATACAGTAGTACTGTAGTTTTTCCTTTAATTATTACTTTAAACATTTTTTCATTTGACTGTACTGTTTTTGGCTTGAACAATAGATGTGTTTTATACATTAATAGGTGATCCCAGTCGCCGGAAGAAAAATATTAATTAAAATGGATCCGGCGATTGGGACCGCGGTTCCAATTAATTGCGGTCTCAGTCGCCGGAATCCTGGAATTTGTGTTATATTTTTTCTAATAATGAAGATACTCGTATCATGAAAAATACTTCACATATACAATTTACTTTATATTCTTAGAAATAATGTCAAGTATACGTTTGTATATATAAAATTGAAAGTCCTACGTACCTAAACGGTGCCAAATTGCGAATCTACGATTGGTGTAAATATTAACATGTAAATTGTTGCTCAAATTTGTTTATACACAATTAATTATTGTTATTAAAATTAGCACAAACGTGCTTTTAATTTTGTAATAACTAAATATTTTTTCTGATTTTCTGCTAAGCTTTATGTTTGAGTTCATTAGATCTTTTAATGTCTTTTATAAGTTAGCGTAAAATACGCTAAGTTATAAAATACTTTTCTTTGTTACAATAACTTTAATCTTGTTACCGACATTTTGATTAATTCTTCGTACTTAATTTATTTAGAATTGCTGACATTATATATCTTTGAGGAACGTTCACAATTTACAACACCGTTTTTTGTCATGCCTTTCGTCAAAAAACCAAAAGAAAGGAACAGATACCTCAGTAAGATCTACCGTCTGTGTCAGCCTTTCCGGTATCCTAAATATACGTAAACTAGCTATTAAGATCCCTTAGAGATTATTACGAATACTTTTCTAGATAAGAATTTATATATTTTTTTACATTTAATTATTCTACGTTAACAAATACTTAGAGACTGTAAAAATAATTGTAAATAAACCTATACTCCTTAGATCGATGTATATATTTTAAGCTATGGTTTACGGTGGACAAATGTATTGTGGCTGCTTGTCTATGGTCTACGGCTTCAGAAGGTTATTTATTGTAGACATACTGCTTGGATGACGAGACGAATAAATATTACTTTTTATAAAATAATGGTGTTTTATTTCAACGTAAATAAAAATCCTCGGAAAAGGTAGAATCTCTTGTATCGTAGAACAGTTGTGTCGGCAAGAAGCTTATGAAAATATTTCATACCATAGAGTTATAAAGGGGGCGCCAGACATGACATATTATGTATTAATAACCAATAGGATTTGAAAGATCTACTCACCAACTATCTTCAAGTGGGTACTTAATAAAATAAATCAATCTACTAGCAATTTCCACGTATTTATTACGTAACATCTAAACGTCTAACAAAAGTACAAAGTGCTACAAACAAAACTGCACCTTACTCGCTAGCGATGCGGTTCAGAACTCGTTGTCGCTGAGCGCGGACACGCGGCCGGGCGCGGCGCTGGGCCGGGCGCTGCTCACGCGCAGCTCGCTCTCCGAGGAGCTCCCCAAAGAGTCGCCAGCTTCGCCGCTTTCCACTCCTAAAATAAAAAAAACATGGCTTAAAATTTTTACATCGATAAAATATGAATTACAAATTCAATAGGCACCTACCACGCCTACCATGACATAAACATGCACCGTAGTATGGTATTGTTATTTCAGGTGCATCGTCTTCACATATCACTATATAATTAATGTTTACAAAATATTGGAAAATATTTTAATAGAGTAGGTAACTATGGAGTCTTGTCAATTTTTCTCAATACGAAACTTTGGAAGGGGAACTTTAAGTAATTAATTAAATTTTCTTGAAAATTTAGACATTCTAAAGTGGCTTTTATATGCATATTATAATTGAATTTTGACTTCGACTTATTACAGGCAGGCTCGTAGTGACACTGGATTCCTACATTCTAACCAATCTTAGTAGCTCAAATCCAAAGCTTTACAAATGTCCTACGGCAAGTTCAGAAAGCTGTCGATAGCACGAAAGAAACAGCAACAATTTATAGTTTTTGTAACAATTTGCACAACGAACCTTCAATAAGATCAGCGAACTCATCGTCATCAGCCGTAGCCAGCGTGCGGGTAGTGGGACGCGGACGAGCTCGCGACCAGCGAGACGGCACGTCTCCACCACCTACACCCAAAGCATCACTTAACAGGGTTATAAACTTATAATACTTCTCCATTCTAACCATAAATACCAAGGGAAAGTTGGTCTAAAGTCATCAGCGATGGCAAAGTGAGAGAACAACCTCGTCGTTTAGCTTCCCCTTATCATCACAATTCAATAGTGATTTGTATCTTCACATCTTTTCCGTCTTCTTGTACACCCATCCCATCACTTTCATATTTAAAATGTTTCTGGAAAATTCTTCGCCTCCAAATCCATACGAGAAAACTTTCATGTCACTGTATTTTTGTCAAATGTCACACAGTCTAACGCAATGCCATCGCTAAAATAATCTACAAGAATTACTTTATAATTATGAATGAGATAGCAATATAAGCAATGCATGACGAACCAAATGAAGTAGCGGCAGACATCATCCTGCCGTCCGAGCTGGTGGCCGGTCCCTTCCCTGCGTCACAAACAGTTTAGTGGCAACAGATGCTCATGCTGAAGCTGACGATGTCAAATGAACTGGCCTCATGCTACATTACCCTGGCTCCAAACAATGGCCATTAGCTATTGAGACGTGAGTGAACGTTGGCCTAGTACTGCGGCCCATAAATTCACGATTTTGGAAGACGCACCTGATTCTTAACATGATGTGTATTTGTTAAATGCTCTATTTGGCCTCAGAAGTTGCCAGTTATAGTTGAGTTAAGTGTTGTAAGTTGACGAAAACCATAAAATTTAGGATACCAATTGTATTCGTATATTTCCGGTTGTAACCAATGCCTGCAGCCAGGGTCCATTAGTAACAGTAAACACTTACTGGAGATAGACAGGTCACCGAAGCCCTGCTTGTCCGAGAAGTCGGAGTCGGACTGCGAGTCGTCCTCGTCGCGGATCTCGTCCAGCGAGTCGCGCACCGCCATGCTGCCGAATGCACGACGAGCCTCCGCAGCCGCTGTGCCTACGGACAAATATGGATGTGAAGAAAAAATTGATCATGTTCTCTCAACGAAAAGAAGGATTTTCCAATGAGACAGAAAATATTGTCCGTATGGCTTCAATTGTGGACAAAAAAAAATGTTTGTTGTGGAGATAAGCCGGTTTTTAACTTCATTTTCAACCCATACATAAACCGCTACGACAAAACTTTGAAGATATATCATAATGTATTGCCAGCGTGCATTATTACCTGCTGTTTTAATCCTCAGTCGTGTCTTAGGTCTGGTGGCTGGTCTCGGCTGCTTCACTTCACTCAGATCCTTGCCATCATCACTTGAGCCCATGTCATCTACAAATTATATCGTATCAACATAAAATTCTCTTCCAGTTCTATAAAATCAACCACTACAGCAGTTTATACCAGAATCGCTGAGTTTCCCTAGAACATCTTCAGCTTCATACTTGTGAATGAGCTGCATTATTGCAGCTTGTTGTTCTTCAGCTGCCTGTAAACAAACAATGGCCACAATCTTAGAAACAATAAGATCTCAAGCTTAAACTAAGAGAACCCTCCTTTTAGGATCGGCATGAAGGTAAAATGACATGAAGCACTACATTCTGCGAGTAGCTCACCTCAGCCTGTGCGCTCTCAAGCACGCTCAGTTGATGCTTCAGCGCCTCGACGCAGCGATACCGCAACACGTACTGGTCCCACAACTGTTCTATCTCAATCTCCAGAGCTGTCAGCTCTCCCTGGTAGGCTGGTCTGGAAGCATCAAGAAATATCTAAATGTGCAATAGATACAAATGCAGCTGCATTTCTTTTTGCATTGACCGCAATTGCTTAGCGTCGAAAACTTCGAGAGGATGATTTAAGGAACTTTTTATGAGAAACTGAAGAAGGATGTCTGCCGACTAAAACCACATTGTGGGCCATGGCCATCATAAGCATAGACAAAAGGATTATCAACGAAACACAACTTAGAAAGTTAAAGACGTCTTTCCAGCAGGTGCTGACAATGCGCTATCAGACAGCCTACGACCTTACTTAATCTTCTGCACAGTATGCAGCCTCTTTTCCGCCCTCATCAGCTCAGCCCTCTTCCTCTCCAGCTTGGCGTCAAGTGCAGCCTCGCTAACCGCTACGTTGTCGATCTGCTCCCGGCCGGAGGACACCTTTTCAGTGACAGCATCCAGAGCGCGTCGGAGACTTGCTTCCATTGCAGACATGTCCAACGGACGAGATAGAGCTTGCTCGCGTTGTTCCTGGGATATTTGATAGGGTAAAACCACTTTTAGACAGTACAATAATAAACTTTATTTTTATTGTTCATAATGATTGTTACACAGCTCTTCTACAATATTGCTAATGTTATGGGTGCAAATTGATTTTATTTTATTCGGGAACCTTACAGCTAACATAAACATTGCTTATTAAACAATATGAAACTGAAGGCCATTTACGAGTTTCCAATGGCGGTGTTAGCGCTAACAGCGATCTTCCAGACAACTTAATGGATGGTGTGAATGAACTTAAGATAAACTAGAACGGGGAAGTCGTTAGTGTAGGTACTGCAAATTATATACTTCACACAATACATCAATATAATAGTAGGTACCTATACTTAAATGTATATTATGAAGGTACATACTTTTAGCTACGAGGGTCATTCAATAAATACTTAGCCTACAAAAAGTAAACGAAAATTTTGGAAAAGTGGGAATTTATTTTTCAACATAGTCTCCTTTTAGTTCGATACACTTAGCCCAGCGATGCTCCAACTTTTTTAATCCGTCCGAAAAATAGTTTTTGTCAAACTCTGCAAAATAGGCCTCCGTGGCGGCGATGACCTCCTCATTTGATCCATATCTATTCCCGGCGAGTGATTTTTTCAGATTAGGAAACAGAAAGAAGTCACAAGGGGCCAAATCTGGAGAATACGGTGGATGGGGCAGCAATTCGTAGCGTAATTCGACCAATTTGGCCATGGCAACGGCAGACGTGTGAACCGGTGCGTTGTTGTGGTGAAACAGCACTTTTTTCTTCGCCAGATGGGGTCGTTTTTTCTTTAATTCGGCGTCGAATCGGCCCAATAAATCGGCATAGTAAAGCCCTGTAATTGTTTTACCCTTCTCGAGGTAATCGATGTAGATCACACCTTGTGAATCCCAGAAAACGGTGGCCATAACTTTTCCGGCCGATTTTACAGTTTTCGCCTTCTTTGGAGCACGTTCCCCGGTCTGGATCCATTGTTTTGATTGCTCCTTGGTCTCTGGTGTGTACCAGTGGATCCAAGTTTCATCGACGGTCACAAAACGACGCAAAAACTCCGCTGGATTCCACTTAAACAGCGCCAAACACGTCTCCGATGTGGTCTCACGGTTGCGCTTGTTTTCTGGTGTGAGTAAACGCGGCACCCATCGCGCCGACAGCTTTCTCATGCCGAGTTCCTCGTGAAGAATATGATGCACTGTTCCTTCTGAAATGCCTACAGTCTCAGCTAGCTCCCGAACCTTCAATCGGCGATCTGCCAGTACGAGATCATGGATTTTTTTAATGTTTTCCTCCGTAGCAGCTGTTTTCGGTGCACCTGGACGTGGTTCATCAAAAATCGACGTACGGCCACGTGCAAACTCGTTGAACCAATTCTTGACGGTGGCCATCGATGGAGAAGAGTCACCGTACACAGCATCCAAGCGCTCTTTGATTTCGATGCGCGTTTTCCCTTCCAAAAATAGGAATCGAATCACCGAACGATATTGCTCTTTTTCCATTTTTGTAAAACCGATCGACACGTTCGCTTCCATAAGTTGTCAAATTAAAACAAATGAAGGGATTGGAATGAAAATTTGAAAAAAGAATTAAAAAAGAATGTGCTACACTGTGGTAAAACTCTTTTGAAACTACAGCGCCCTCTGGCGATGAGGCTAGGTACTTATTGAATGCACCTCGTATTTGTAAAAGGCCACTGTGTTTGGTTAGGTAGATATAGAACTCACCTTGTTTTCTGACTCTTTAGCCAATAAATCGTAGAGGAAGGCGCCCTGTGCTGTGATATCTGTCGCCAGAGCTCGAGCTTGCTTGATCTCACTCAACTGGAAGAGACAAAGACTTACAGGACACTAAACGCCCCCAGACGTAGGAATAACATTAAAACTTCTATTGTATCTCTGTCAGTGTCGTTCAATTTCAGAACTGTATTTATTTTTGAAAAATTGAGACAGACAAAAAGATATCCAGATCAGATCCTAGGGTACCTTACTATGAGCAAATAAAGACCTGCTCTATTCTATTCTATGGTAATGGTATCTTAAGATCAATCTGACTGTCAGTAAGTAAAGCACGTTCCATCAGCAAGTTAAAGGACCAAATGCACACACTGAAGATCAAGGTACGTTATTCTTTACATACAAGGGTTTAGTGTTAGCCCCAACATTTAATATTATGTTGAAATCTGCCTGCAGTTCGGCAGAAATGTGAGTCTGCGAATAAACATTTTTTTTATTGTTCCGTACCTCAAAGGAAAAAAACGGAACCCTTATAGGACCACTTCTTAGTCCGTCCCTGTGTGGAATACGTGCAGGTATAAAGTTAAAATTAACATCAGGTCTAGGGTTAGTGGTGTTCAAAGTTGCTTTATGGCAATCACTGGCTTAATGCTATATGCTATATATTTTAAGCAAGCTATTTTATATGATTTATTAAAGCATGCTTTTTTATATGCGTAGGTACTTGTTACGGCTAAACGGACGGACGCGAATAAAAAAAAGCGCGGTGTTGTCAGAGCGGAATATTACATCGCGTTTATGAATTTATTACGATACGGAACAGTAAAAAAACAATGATCTTTCTTTCATACTTTCCAGGCTTAGGACTGACTTTATCTGATTAAGTGATATTAAGAAATAAAGTATGTTAGTATTTAAACAATTATAGGCGTATTTAAGTGTTCATTGATTGTATTTACAAAAATGAACAACATATGTACATATTTACATTTAAAAAGCACGAAGCAAAATAGCATTTATGTGAAATCAATCGCTAGCATGCGACGACTGGCCGCCCGGCCGCGCTGCCTGCTTGCTTGCTAGTTTGCTACTTGCGCTTGCGATGTGCGACGGACAGAGACAGAGAGTGCTATGTAAAGCAAAAATCAAATAGCAACAAGTGAGAGCCACGATAGCATTTGCTATAAGTTATGTATTATAAGCACGGTGCTTTATTTTGCTATATGCTATATTAACCACCACTATCTATGGTCCATTGAAGCTCTTAAAAAAGGCAAGGTTGTTAGTCTAACCAGCCAAGTCCGACACGCACTTGGCCGGTTTTCTTATCGCTCCTAGTTTTGTTCCTTACCCGGCTGCTAAAGTCGTAGCTCAATGGCGTGGTCTCGCGCTGGTGCTCGTCAGCGGCGGGAGTCTCCAGCGCGGCCCGCAGCAGGGAGGCCACCTTCATCATTTCGCGCACCGCATACCCATCTGCGCCGTACACACGCTTACCGTTCAGCTTTATGTTGGCGCGTGAGTGCTGGAAGACGAAGTTAAGTGTAAAGTTTACACGAGGAGAATTTTATTAAGTACTAGCTTCCGCCCGCGGCTTCGCTCGCATTGTAGGTATATCGATAAGGAAAGTAGCCTATTAAAAATATCCCTAAATCAAATTTCATCAAAATCTGCCGAGAAAAGGCAAAGGCCTATCTCCGAAACCGCTCGGCAGACGCTAACAGACAGATATTATTTTTAAATATTATACCGCATGTATACTTTCATATGCATTTAGTAAAACCCTGTTATTTTAACATTACAAACAGACCCTTCAATTGTATTTATTTGGAGGTGCAGCTGAGAAACTAACTGTTTCCCGCAACCATGGGCGTAGCTAGGGGGAGCAAAGGTGGGTAGTGCCTATCCTAGAAACTTATTTGCTCACCCTAGAAAATATATTTTCCCGAGGTAAAAAGTACCTATCCCAGAATACTACACTAGCCTTCGAAACTAAGCGTATCTACCTCACTACTCAATTTTTTAAGGAATGCCTGAAACAACATTATCAGCAAAAACCTTCCTTTTCTGTTCCGCTGTCTTACCTTTGACTTTTTTGTTTCTATATTTAATTTTGAACCATGAATGGCTTTTCTGGAACTAGGACAGTATGTGTCGTACTGCAAGACTGTTGGATGTAACATTAAGAACCAACCGACAGGTGAAGCGAAGGTACAAAGATACTGGAACCATCTGAGAAGACCTTGTAATGGCAGACCTAGGTGCACTAGTACCCGAGAAGAAGACAAACTTGCTGAAGCAAACCTAAAGCTCTAATGGCCAGCAAATAAGTGGCCTCGGACTCGAGAGAGGGCATCGAGTAGCAAGACTGGGCTATGCCCGTGAGCAGATACAGTGGGGTGCAAAAGAATGGCAAGAGTTTTGTTTACTGATGAGTTTCGATTCTCACTATTCACTTCTGATTGAAGGCGACCTGGTGAGCGATACATTCAAGCCTGCCTCACAGCAAGAGTCAAATAGGCTCTATACAGGTATGGGCTTTTTTTTTGGATGGGAAATCATCAAATGACTTCTCCCGCTCTGGGTGGAGCGGGAGGGCGTGTCAGACTTTTACTGACTAAAACCCACCCGTGTTCCTTCAGTTGCCCGTGCCAGGGCCACGGTAACTCTTTCGGACAAATCCGCTACCCTGGCAGGCATCGGCCCTAGCGCACCCCTTCAATTTTGCTGACATCTCTTTGAGGTGCGCTCGGAACACAACGCAACGGTTACTCGGGCCTGGGCCTTACCGGACGGCGAGCTACCCATTGCTCGCCGTCCACAAGCCCGCGCCTAAGGTGGCTGGGAGTCCGCTACAGACTCCCGACGTCCAGGGCGTCTCCTGCAGCTGCTAGGGGCGCGAGGGCGCAATCCTTACCTCTCCCTCAAGCTCTATGCCTCCTCCTTCGTGAGTATTACTGTTTCGCAGAAGAAGGTGACGGCTTCCTTTACACGTATGGGGTGGCATCTCTTCAGAAGTTCGCACAAAGCTAGTGGCCATAGAAAATGGCACCCTGACTGGGAAAATATATGTTCATGCGATCCTTAATGAGTATGCACCGAATTTAGTCAATATGGGTGATGGATCGATACTGATGCAGGATAACGCCCGGCAACACACCGCTCGGGTCCTACACTTATACGACCTGAGCGACCAGTCAGAGATACTTAGCTACTAGAATTTCTTTTGTGTTAAAATTTATAATATTATTAGATTTACATAGATAAATATAACGAGACTTCCAACTTTACTAAGGAGTTCAGAAAGATGTAACATGGTGTAAAGGAGAGTGAATGGGGCACGGTAGTGTCCCCGCCAAGACGAGCCAAAAACAAAAAGTAAAGGCACTGCCTACTTTACTACTACTACCTTTTCTCGAACCTTTTGGTCGTATTTTCAAAGCTTTGGCCTGGACAATGCCAGAGAGCTCAAATTGTCAGGATTAGATGTAATTAACAGACATGAAAAACACACAAAAGTTTTAGATGTCCAAATTTTACAATTTGGATCGTCTAAATATCTAAAACCCGATTTCGTCACTGACTGACTCACTCGTCGAAACCTTAGGACACTTCATGCGGATAATGTCAGTACAATATGACCGCAAAAATTAAAAGAAATAGAGCACTCGACAAAATTAAATTAAATACCCCCAAAAATATTGAATTTAAAGTAGATTGTTCCCTATTAAAATCTTATCAGATCTAAAGTAACGTAGTCAAGGCCGTTCCATTGAACTGTTGCATGACATTAAAGACTTACTTACTTACTCAAACCAAAGAAACTTAACCTAATTTCTTACTTTATGCAATGATGAGTATTATCTGTCGGAAACGGCCAAGCCGTAGATTTGACCAAGACATAAGCGTTGTAGAGTTAGGTCTTGCATTGCAGGCCGCGTAGCGACCAAGCTGTACATTTTGACCAAGATAGTTATAATGTTTGTAGAGTTAGGGGATTGAAACTACATTAGGTCTGATAACTTTTTTACAGTGAGAGCATTATTTAAATCTTGTCAGCCTACTTTACATGAAATATTTTTGATTATTTAGGCGTCATTTATGATCTCTCGTTATGTGACGGTGGTTAATTCGGCTTGACGGCAACCCGGGGGGAGTTGCCGTCAAGCTGTATTAACCAACCTATAATATGACCACTAGTTCATATTAAATTTACATATACTTGGTAAAGAAATCTCGATGTTTTGTCATAAAAACCGTTCGAAGCAGGGTCGGGTAGCTAGTTAGATATCTTAACAAGGCACACTTACAAACAGCGCGATGGCGTGCGTGACCAGCGCCACGCGCTGCTCCATGGAGTGTCTGCCGCCCCCCAGCTCAGCATCAGGCTCGACCCTGGCTGCCAGCCAGCGGAGACACTCCTCCATCAGCTCCCAGTTAGGAGTCCTGAAGCTCTCCAAAG
This sequence comes from Polymixis lichenea, assembly GCA_949091785.1. Classification (NCBI taxonomy): domain Eukaryota; kingdom Metazoa; phylum Arthropoda; class Insecta; order Lepidoptera; family Noctuidae; genus Polymixis; species Polymixis lichenea. The sequence goes on along the minus strand of OX420936.1, from coordinate 24,960,216 downwards.
ATATCGGCTTTGGAAAACCAAGGACCCGCATAGCTTCGCTAAAATCTACATAAACGAAAACATTTTTAGGCCTACAAAACGTTAATTATTGTTTATTGTATAAGCATGAAAAAATACTTACTCCTCAAATCCCTATAAGACATATTGAAAGTAAATTTTGATCTTTAAAAAATATTTACAGTAATGTGACTTGACAAGACGCTGTACTGTTTGTTTGTCTTTTCGCGTTGCTGTGACAACGGCGTTGCACGAGACTAAAGAGTAGTAACGAAAAAGAAAGTGCTTTTAAAAAAATTGCAGTCGGTTTTAAAACAACAGAAGAGCATCAATGAGGTTTTAGTTTGTTTCCATATGTTGACAATGAAATTTAAATAACTAAGGGGTAAACCACTAGCAACAATAGGATATTAACGAGCAAATGAAAAACAATATTCGAGTTTTAATAACTATTTATTTAACTTTATCGGTAGGTACTAATAATCTTAAGAGGTTACGTGACAATTAGCTAATCATAATCATTTATAAGAGTTAGCGCATAGACGCGCTTACATAATAAATTACACAATTACGTTGACATTAAGTACCTTAATCTAAAATACAATTGGAATAATACTATTCCAATATTAAATTGGGCACACGAAACATTTATACGTTCATTAATTACGTATAAATGTTGTTTGACTGTTAAATAATTATCCATTTCACACAATAGTATAGTTCCTACGCAATCTTAGTTCGATACAAAAATCTTTAATAAAAAAGTTTGCTCAACAACTTTCATCAGGCGCTGATGAAAAATTACCGCGCGGTTTATCACTACTACGGATATCTAATATTAACACTATACAATCAAATATAGCAACATGTAATTGCTTGTAGCCAAAAATTATCAATTAAATACTCAGACTCAGTGCCCCAACTCTGCTGAAGGATACAGTCACATGTACCCATTCAAAAGCTTTAATACTAAGTAAATAAAGACTCGGATTGCTAAACAACTATATTATATTAATTATACATAACTATATGAACAGTCAAACTTTACGGCTGAGCTGAACATCTGAAGAAACTGTGTTAATCACTGTGACCTCACTTTATCTATTTGTGTTTAATGTACAAGTCAGTACTTCCTTCTTTTCAAGTTTTAACTCAAAGCTTTATGCTACATACATAAGCAGGCACTACACAATGCTCAGCTAACGAGATTTTAGTTTTCCATCACAATACTGCTGGCATGACACAATGAGGTCCACAAACAACAATTTTACTTCATTAGAGCTTCCTCAGAGTCCAGCACAAGTCAAGCCGTGCATGCCCAATTTAATAGAAAAATCATAAGTCTATAGTGGGCGACTGCCTCATCGCGCGCTTCAGGGAGTCCTCGCGTTTGACCGCCACGCGCATTCGAGCTGCTTTCAGGTGCCTGAAAATTATAACAATAGTTTTGTAACAACAATAATAGAAACTACGACTGCATCCAAAAATATACAGATTTTTTTGTATTTCAGCGGTAACAAGTGATAGACATAAACAGTAAAACTGCAAAGTTAACAACCAAAAAGGGCAGACAAAATCTCACTGCCCATTTCCGTTCATTTTAACAAAGCAAAATCAAAAGTCATTTATTCAAACTAGGCTGAGAGTCAGCACTTTTTGAACGTCAAAATTACATAAGACAGTCCCCCAAAAGCCCGCCCATCACCACTTCCTAGTGCTTTAGCTAGGAAGAAGAAGTGGCGCAACAAACTCCCCAGCAGCACAGCTGTCAGTTATGTTGGAAGAACTTGATTCTATACAATAATAGCGTATAGTTAACATTCAACAATAAATGAAAATTTAATTGATAAGAAGCAAATTTAATTTTGACCATTGGACCAACAGAAACTTGTATTATAAAATAACTATATTTAAGATAGTTATTTTCTAACAGATTGATTTGATTAACTTCCTGACTAAACTGTGAGACTTTTGCATACGGTGAAGTCTATGATCACCACTTGTTCTATGGATTATTTATAACTAGCATTTGCCTGCAGCTTCACCTGCATGGAGTTTGGAAATTATCCCACAGACAACGGAATAAAAAGTCAAACTAGTGCCCAGAACAGAGGTCTAGGTGTTTAAATTACATCCAAATCAGTTCAGACAGAGTTACTTTCACATTTATAATGTAGGTGTGAATGTGCATGATTACCTTTGTCTGATCCTCTCAACAGTTTCAGGTGCAGGTTCCCTCTTGGTAGTGGCAGCATCACGGATCATGTTCCGCAGCTTCTGCATGCAGTCAGCTAGGTTCAGCTGCTGAGACCTGGTGGTGTCCGACCTGATGATCAAGTAGCCCTCTTTTGTTAGTTTGTTGCCAAACTGAAATGGAGAACAAGAAAACATACATTTTTAATTTGCTAGTTATTGGGATTAGGATAGTACTGAAGGGATTGAGCATATTTTGGTGATTAATATTAACATTTGCTAACAGTTTTATCAACAAAACTGTGTTTTACTAAAGTAGTAATCTTTGGAAAATGTAGTGGGAAAAAATATAAAAATAGTTTTGTAACATACCAGTTCAACTATCTTGTTCCTGATGTCAGGATGTAGCCAGTCTGCGTCACTGGGTTTGAACCTCAGGTCAACTTTGGTATGCACCTGTAAATTATTTAACAAAATAGTTGTTTCTCAGTATTTCTACCACTCACCCTTACAAAAATAAAATCATTTATCATTGGTTTGGCATAAGAATTTTATGGGTTATGGCACAATACCCAATCCCAAGATATAGCTCTGGCCCAATTCTGTGCTATGTTAGCCACTTCTAATCGTTTCGAAGTACTGTAGAGAAGTATTATGTCGAAAACATAAAGTTTTTTATTTCTGTTGTATGGGTCTTTAATTAATAAAGAAGAAATATATTGATAACTTGCCTTATTTACATTCTGTCCTCCAGGTCCAGAGCTAGCACTGTATGTTATTTCTAGTTTATCGATCGGTATGAATCCAGAGAATTTCTCATTTGGGTCAGCTGGTTGCTACAAGAAATTGAAATTGGAGTTAACATTCTAGAAGTCCATTTAATTCATGAATTATAAATTAAATGTTAAAATTACTTACAAATGCTGGCGTTGTAAGCTTCAAGGAACTATTAGGATACAAAGTTTCTAAGGAAATTGCACTCTTGTATGCCATAGGCCTCTTCAGCAAAGTTGTGTAGGAAGCTGATTGCACTACTTTGTGCAGGACATTAAAACGCAGTGATGCAAAAGCCATTATTGCTATTTGTAATCTCCGACAAAGTAAGATCAATTACACAGTTATTAGTTCATTATTTACTTAGAATATGTCGAAAGTTCAAGACAACATAACCTACAATTTGCAATATTTCAAAACCCATATGTCAGTGTCACTGTCAAGTGTCACTTTATATAATCAACACAGACTACATATACACTTAACTGTCAGTGTCAAAGACTATTCTTGCAGAGCAAAAATGTACAGACGCCACACAGTGGAACGAATGTATGGGAGCGGTTGGACGTAGACATGTCCGAAAAAAAAGAGTAAAATTATGCCAAACTAATGATGCCATCTTATTCGATTACTTAATGCCTTCATAACTTGTGGTGATGAATTTCTTCATAACTCCCATATTTCGGGAGTAATTTGAGAAAATGTGAAATTTTACTATGAAAATGAGTGTATCGAGCTCTCTCCCTCCTGATTCCGGGCTTGTTTCAAGTAGCGGTCTCTAATATCATAATGCTAATACTAAGAGCTATATTTAATACTAAGACACATAGTGCGCCAAATGTGCACTTTCTGGGATAAAGAGTGATGTTTATTTTATAACACAATTTTTTTATTTTTTGTTTATTTTGTTGATTAAAACCGTTTTTCTAAAGGTTTACCTTATTACAATAACATTTCTGAGCAGCCAATTAGAGAAGATATAAGCTAATTAGGATATATAATTAGGGACTTAAGGTTTACATATAAAACTGATGCACTAATGATTACTGATAAGAACATTGCTATTATTTAATTACTAAATGGCTCTTAATACACTAATTTAGCATGCATCATTTACTAATTATCACAATAACTAATTACCTTGCAATATTTAACAAAGGATACCTGGGATACCTGGATTTTATATAAATAGGTCACTATTAGTAACTTTAAAATCAGTGTTGATTTACACCTCGTTGTATCCAAGCTAATCTCGCAATGTATTTTCCAAATTTTAATACAAATCTTGATATTCACGTTGCTTTATGCGCACGCGCACATAGAGATTTACGCGACTTTAACTATTTGTTCAGTGTTTTAAAAGATAACAGTTGTGTTCAGTTATGTGAAAGTGCTGAAACAAGTTTAAAAGACTGGTGTCGTCGATTTTGCTACCGCATTTATGCAAAATGGACACAGTCTGGAAGAAGCACAGATAAGTTTCGGAAGAAACATGAGATTTGGCTACAGGCTGCAATTCAATGGCCGGAATTACAGAATGAAAATATGGAACCTTCTACAGAAAATATAAGTGACGTCATCGAGCCCATAATTTCTCCTGCTAAATCTGATGCTTCAACTTGTACACATCCTAGTCCTCGTAAATCTTTTGAGGACCTTAGTAACCGGCAAAAAAGAAGACGCACTGAAGATAGTCTTTCATGCAGCAGTAGCAGCGCTGAAATTATGTTTTCGGCCGAAAGGGCGCTTCAAAAGGCAGGACAAAGCGATACAGCTTATGTTATGAAATACTTGACGGAGAATCCAGAAGAGGCCTCAAAAATCAAAGCCTTCATTGAAGGTAAATCAATTCAGGTACGGGAAATATCCCCTTTGAAGGCATTGGCTCTTTATGTATCGATGAACTTATCGAAATGGCGCTATAACACTCTTCGGGATTTCAACACTCAAGAAGGAGCTCTTCAATACCCGAGTTACTACATGTTGGTTAAAGAAAAAATTAAGTGCTATCCGGCCAAAGAAGATCTCACAGTTACAGAGAGCTCTGCAAAAATCAAATTACAAGCCTTGATGGATTTAACCTCAAGAAGACTTATTAGGTCGTTAGAAACCCCTGTTGATCCCAATCAACAGCTCGTATTGACCAGCAAATGGGGTTTTGACGGATCATCTAGCCAAAGCATTTATCATCAAAGGACGAGTGAAGATGAGCAAATCGATCTTGCTAGTAATTTTATGATTAGTCTTGTACCACTGCGGCTCGTCTCAAAAGGTGTAACAATTTGGGAAAACGAGCGACCATCTTCCACTTCATTTTGCCGGCCAATATTGTTTAAGTTTATAAAGGAAACCAAAGAAAATGTGCAGAGAGAGATGGCTGAAATCGAAGCAGAGATTGAAGCCTTAACTCCATCCACCATCACTGATGGAATTAGTGTCAAACACCAACTGCTGTTGACAATGATTGATGGTAAAATTCATTCCATTATATCCAATACAGCAGCTTCAGTGTGTGACATATGCAAGGCTTGTCCTAAAGAAATGAATAATTTAGAGTTAATCAAAGATAAACACGCAAACGAGGACATGTATAAATATAGCTTAAGCACCCTTCACGCTTGGATTCGCTCAATGGAATGCTTATTACACATTTCCTACAAATTAGACATAAAATCATGGCAAGTAAGGGGTGATATAGCAAAAAGGCAAGTTGATGACAGGAAGAAAAGAGTTCAAGAGGCTGTAAGAAGAGAAACGGGCTTACTTCTCGATGTTGTGAAACAAGGCAGTGGATCCACCAACAATGGCAACTCGGCAAGGAGATTTTTTGAAAACTACACTAAATCTGCTGAACTGACCGGAATAGATGCTATGCTTTTAAGAAAAATCTGTGTGATCTTGCAGTGTATTTCATCAGGAGAGAAGATCAACGTAACTAAATTCCGAGAGTTCTGCTTTGATACTGCTAAGCTTTACGTGGAGTTATACCCATGGTATTATATGCCTTCTTCACTTCATAAAATTTTAATGCATGGGCCAGACATAGTTCAGAACATGTCAATTGTGCCCATTGGTTTTCTATCCGAAGAGGCATCTGAGGCTAGAAATAAAGATTTTAGAAAATATAGAGAGGGGCATTCTCGAAAGCATAGCAGTATCTCATGCAATGAAGATATTATGCACAATCTTTTACTGTCTTCTGATCCACTTGTTACAAGTATCCGTCCAAAAGGAAATAAGTTTGTAAAAAAATCTTCTTTTAAGGAATTTTATGAGCTTACGGATTCTAAGAAAAGTGATATCGAATTTGTTAACATAAATGATTTAGCGGACATCGATTCTGAATTTGAATTAATTGATGATGATGATGATGACGAAGATAATTAAATGATGTTATTGTTTTAAAATGTGTAACTTAGTAAATTAGAGCTTACATCTTAATTATTTATTGTACTTTTAATGAAACTAGGTAATTTATTATCAACTTACTTAAAAGTCATACTCTCATCAGTTCTTGTGAATATTTTTGTTAATATATATTTCTGTATATATATATAATATATTTATAGACCTCTTAATAAGTCTGTCTGCGGTTTAAAGTAAATACAAATGGGGAAAAAACGTTTTTTTTTTTAAATTTTCATTTCCTTTTATCCCAGAAAGTGCACATTTGGCGCACTATGTGTCTTAGTATTAAATATAGCTCTTAGTAATAGCATTACGATATTAGAGACCGCTACTTGAAACAAGCCCGGAATCAGGAGGGAGAGAGCTCGATACACTCATTTTCATAGTAAAATTTCACATTTTCTCAAATTACTCCCGAAATATGGGAGTTATGAAGAAATTCATCACCACAATTTATGAAGGCATTAAGTAATCGAATAAGATGGCATCATTAGTTTGTCATAATTTTACTCTTATTTTTCGGACATGTCTACGTCCAACCGCTCCCATACATTCGTTCCACTGTGCGCCAGCACTCAAGCTACCCCAATCTGTCAAATTTCTTTGATAGATTTTCAACTTTATTCCATAAGCATAAGGTTCATGTTCAATTGGGAAAATTTGACAGTTTGGGGTTGCTTGATGTGCTGGCGTCTGTACATATGCCGTAAAGCCACTAAAAAGTTTTACTGTATTTTTATTTATTGCAGAATGGCCTCCTCTTGACCTCGACCACGCCTGATGGAAAGCGATGGATGAGGTTTATGATGGAACGAACGTGCCCAACCTGTTCAGTTTTGTTTTGGACTGTTGTCAACCACACGTCCATGGTAATATTGTATGATTTATTGAAAAGAAGTGTTCAGTTTATTAACCCACAAACGTGCGGTTGACCGTTAATAATAACAGAATAACTTCTATTTACTAAAGTACCTATCTAATAAAAGGTTTGAAAATAATTAACACGGTAGGTACTTTAAAATTAGTTATTTTTCGTACTAATAAAACTGCTAGGTTTAGATAATGTTCAGAAAAACATGAGGCATAAAATGCGCTCGCATGTCACGCTCCAGATAATTTAATTAGGATCCCGTTCCGCTCAGCAGCGCCCTCACGTTTCTAAAAGAACATTTAGACGCAACAGGCAGAATCATTACCAAAAACACTAGATAGGTATACCGTTTATATTTTAATAATTTATACTAAACAACCATTACCATTAGGTATGTACATTTGAAAGTTCCAAGTGCCCCACTTGTATTTTTTAATCATTTTCTTAATTTTAACTTAATTTCTTTTGCTCTCACACATAATGCAAAATTATACTGCACATTAGATAAATTTGTAATTTTATTTCAAGTTTAAATATAAAAGCTGGATGTTCAAATTTTCTTACGTAGGTATTTTTGCAATTGGCAATTGGCTGAAAACTACTATTGTGTTGCCCTTACGATGAAAGTTTTCGGTCAGCTTGTTCGCCACTCAATGGCATTAAAAATTTATATTTAAAAGTAGAAATCCTCGTCCGCTTTGTGTCCCAACCTGTGGGTTCAAACACTGTACCAACGGCTAACCGTGTCGATCCTTCATTATCCATAGTCGATGTGGATTATTAGGTATCAGCAATTGACTATCGACGTGAGGCATCAAAGAATTTTTTACCACGGAGTTATGTGTACAATACAATCATCTTACTAATTGATTTAAATTGCATTGGTAGCCCACACTCACATAGGCCACACGCTTAATAATCATTTCAAGCATAGTTTACACAATTATAATCTTTAAAGTATTTTTCTTCTGTAATACATGCAATTTTAATTTTATGGTGGCACTAGATTTAGCTAAATTCCAAGATCACAGATAATTGGTCCAAAATCTGAAAACGTATGTAGGGACCAACCTACTAAGTGCCATACCAGACCCTAGACTTAAGTATTATACTTTTAGCATCGGTGATGAAGTCGATGACCTACTCAATTTCCTAGTGCAGTCTACAGTGAGCAATACTCGAATCTTCAATGTAGCTGTCGGCTTGCACCAAGGGTCAGCCCAGCCCTTACTTATCTCTGGCGATATTGGACGCTCTCAAAACGAAAATCCAGGAAGAAGCCGATGGCGTTTGGAGGTGTGGTAGCTAACACTAACTAGAACTGAAATTGAGCAGAACCAAAACTAGGTTTATATTTGCTATTTCGGCGGTCTCATGCAGTTCTGCCATGTGCCCATAACTCTCGCCGTAATATCCTCACCTATCTATCAACTATGGTTGCATATAAATAAAGGCAACAGGTTACAGAAACAGCTGCGACCCAAGGATATCCCTCGAGTTACAGGGGTCGGAAACCTTAATGGAATCCAAAAATCTGAAGTTTATTACTCATAACGCCACTAATTAAGCGGAAATTGAATCTCGGCGTAGTGTGTGCGCACAAAACTCGCGTTACAATAGATACGCTACTGCTTTCATCAATTATGATAATGCTGCGCTGAGGAGCGCAGGCGCACGCGACAGTGCGCTATCGGCTTTCCTAATTCCGAGGTTTAACGATGCTTGTCATCATAAATTCGATGTTTATATCGATTAAAATTGCATGAGATTTTGTCGTCAGGTGTTAATAGGCGAGAAATAAGGAGCGGTGTGTAACTGCAAGTCACGAATATCTACATCTGCTCTGCTGAGTCTAGATTTCTACTTATAGCCATCGAGAAAACGTGTGTTATTTCTGATGGCAAGTGTAAAATGTAAGTTTTATACGTCTTCATGATCGATTCATTGAGTATCGAGAAAACTGTGCATTGAAAATGCTAGTCATATCTAAAACTAGGTTTTTTTTTTTGGGTGGGAAATCATCAAATAACTTCTCCCGCTCTGGATGAAGCGGGAGGGCGTGTCAGACTTTTACTGACTAAAACCCACCCGTGTTCCCTCAGTTGCCTGTGTGCTAGGGGCCGCGGTATCTCTTTCGAACAACCCGTACCCCTGGCAGATCTTAAACTACGTTACCTACCTTTCACTGTTGAAAACTGGGAATGGCAAAATAACAGAAATTGTTGATTTTCGTTTCCATTTGCGTCTGTAAGCATATTTACTAACTTGCCTTAACAAATTACGACTGAAGCTTTAATAGGTATTAACGGTTCTGTAATGGGTGATAAACTTTCAGTAGGCACCTACAGGTAACAATCTATTTATTTTATGGAGCCGTGCGCAAGCGCATAAAAGCGAGCTAACAGTAAATCTGAATAAACCAGTTACAACAAATATAATTCATTACGTTATATTTGTAAGCCATCTCTCCGCTTTCCAAGCATAGAAACATTTCTATGAATCATATAAGTCAAAATGAAAGCGCATAAGGAAATTAAAATTGTGAACATTAAACATTCTTAATTAAATCGCTCACATACCGAAATTGCGGCGTCTTCACGCTCTTGTTAGTTGGCCTACAATAAACACGGTAATAACTTGACCCCTGAAAATGTATCCACCACCCCCTGTATCTCCCTCATGCAGTGCCTCACCTCGAGGTGAGGCAGACCAAGCTACGCTGGTGTTGTAATTACTAAGAAACGAGAACATTTTACAAGTTTAACGGGAGAAGTAGCTAGTAGCAGATAATTGATGTCTGATGAAGACGTTTTATATGTCCCGCTACGCTTTCGGTAGTATTTATTTCTTATTTTGTTACTCGCAAATGAGATCGGGTGCATTGTTCAGTTTTTACTGAATACAACTGTTACTTAACTGGGCTGATCGAGGGACGCATGTAGGTAGTTCAACTGGAATCGGAGACCAATGTCGAACAAGTCCATAAGATCAAACTGTTCAAGTGTTCAAATGTGTTCATGACGTAGCTCAGCTTGGATTATTTATCAACATCAGCTGATGTAGACTGTGCAGGAGCCTTAGGTCATGAACTCATGACATGAAGTCTACAGAAACAATTACGTATGACCTAATTAACTACAGACTAATCAAGGTGCAATTAATTCCTATGAGACAAGTCGTCGGCTCCAAGTAGTGTCGTCCACTGTTCTCTACTTCCCGTTGTTTGGGCAGTGTAGTAGACGTTATAATGTGTCGGGTTTCATAACATCTTCCGATTTTCCCAGGCTTCAGGAAACAATGTGTAATTAAACCTCTAACATAGGTCAGTAATTTACCTGGCGATAACACTTCAACAATCGACATGTTATCAAATGCTGTACTTTCTTTTGCGCTCTGGTGATTTTGGGCTTCGACGAATGTATTATAAAGTAGCAAGAAGTAGAATAGAAGAAGGAGAAGTGGTACAGTAATAATATTTGGCCTGCTCTAGCAGGCCAAGGATCTTTGAACTGAAATTGGCTTTTAAATTACATTATTTGAGGCCTGAGAGTCGTCTTAGTGCTATCCATGATTAAACAAATTTTTGTCCGGTGCGAAAATAACTTACTTGGTATCCTACCTATCCTAGACCATAGAGAACCTGCACGAAGAAAGCATGGTACGTTATTTGGTAGTAGACAATGGTAGATCGAACGGTGTTGACGACTGTTAGTTATTCTCGTGGTTGCGTTGTGAAATCTTTTAATTTCATCAATGTATTTTTATGAGCTAAGTCTCAGCAAATCATGAGAATGTATCAACTAGCATGGGACTGACAAAAACGATGTATCTCAAAGGAACCTTTCATAAAAGATCCCACAGGAAGATATACACGTACTTATTCCAAAACCTCCTCATTGTTTCACGCCAAACAAGTCGCAAAATAGCAATGAGAAACATCAAGCATCTTCCAACAGGCTACAGAATGATGGACGCCAATTACAGACAGCCGCTGACACACAAATGATATCCCTCGCGCCAGTCTCGATGGAAACAATAACAGATTGCGTAATTAGCGCCTTTCTCTGACTACAAGCACAGCTAGCAACTACTTATTGTTCTGCATCAAGACTTGTAGCGTCTAATTGTTGACATTTGCATGATCATGGCGCGAAGTATGGCTTTAGGGTAATATTTAGTGACTAACACGAACTGTTGAAAGCGTGCATGCAATTCAAACCTAACGGATTTTAGAGAAAGGTGAACTATTGGTAAATTGTCGGGAAACGAAATGTCAGACGGTCACGGTAATTCCTTGGATTGTGACCTTTGCCTTACAAGTTCATTTACCCTATCTATCTCAAAACTTCGGAAATACTTTTGGAATGTCTGTAGGTTTTTCGCCATCATCATTCAGCCGAACACATCCGTTATTGGACATGGGCCTCTCACAGAACTGATATGTTTTGTGAGCCTCCCCTAAGCTTCGCCACAATATCTAGCTACCTACCGAACACGTGCCTCACGAATTTAACGGCCTTTTGATAGCGTAATCCCAAGATTTGCGTTCAAAATGTAAACAACACTGTAGCAAAAGGTTTTACCTCTCATTAAGATTACTGGCAAGCGGCTGATCATAAATACCCACTTACCAGCAACACGTTGTCGCCTCCTTAATCGCCGGCCCCATTACGTCCGTGCCGAATGTTCCCGCATATCACCAGCATCTGAGCTGCGCCTGCGTGCTATCCGGCGATCTTTCCGCTCAGCCACGTGGCGATATTATCGCACGCGCTGAATTAACGCACTGCACTAGAAATCGCCGGATCAGGCGGAGATTTGTATAATTTGTTCGTAAAATTAATTTACTGTAATTTCATCTTTACGGAGTTGGGATAAGTGGGTTATCAATGTGCGGAGTGTGCTAGAATGGCTACAGAGGGTCTGCCTTCAAATAATTATTCAATCCTTAGGAATAGGGTAGGTACAAATACCGTTGAGTTGCGATTTCTGTTTAAAAAATCTTAGTACCTAAGAGAGAATGCAAAAGGGAATTGATGAAGATTGGCTTGGGAAACACAAAGTTTGATGATAAGTTACTTCCACCCAACGGTGGCAATAACCCATCATCAAACTTTGCCCATTCATAAAACCAACAGTTGGCCAACACCAACTGTAGGTTTTATGGCAGAGGTTCAATGGCAGCTATAACACTATCTTAATTCACGTAGGTAACAGTAAAAGTTTAATTAATTCTTTCCTGGGTTTTGCTAATGAGTGCGCGACCAGTTAAAAAAAATACAGACCATTAATTGCAAATCAGGTAAAAAGTGTGATGTTTGAAATCTGAAGACGGTCGGTGACGCGAGCATAGAGCATGAACGCGACGATTGATGACCGATCGTCTCTGATTTATATAGCAATGAGTGAGGATGAGGAATTCGTGGTAATGGTCCAAGTTACGGAGCATCCCAGGAATCCGTGCGGACGTGGAGAGAATTTCTGAATTATTATGTTATTTTTTTTGTTTCTGGCCTGTGCTGTATTGGGAGTTGGATAAGCTATACAAATAACTAGTTTGGCTGGCAGTAATTTAAATGGTAAAAAGTGCATAAAAACTTATAAAATCACAAGGTAGAACGTTACATAGGTGTGTAACACCTCTGTAACAATAATCTGACTAACTACTATAGTACTAAGACAATGGCTCAAGCAGGAGAGTACTTAGTAGATGATTTGATAATTATGGATTATAGGTACTTTCTTCGACTTGGGAGTAAGACTACCAAAACATTTAGTTCCGTTCCGTTAAATATTTAACGTTAAAATTACCGTTAAATCATAGGATTTACCGGTATTTAAATAGCGTTACTAAAATCGTTTTTTCGCAAAAATGTAACAAAGTGCAACATTTTGTGCGACGTTGGCAAACCGAACCAAGCGCTTCGCGCGCCTTGCTTTCGGCTCTTCTAAGCGGAGCGGCAACAACGCATGTTACGACGATCGGAAAGGTAGGTATACGATAAGACTCGCGCTCGCGTATGTTTCATTTCATAATCATACGGCACACAAACATAGCGTTGCATACGCCGAACGTACCTGCGTCTACTGCCTTTGATTTATCAACTTGTTGTTTCTGTAAAAAATACTTTTATGGGCCGAAAGAAGTTTCAACCATTCAACTTAGGCCGTATTATTATAACTGTATCGTTACTTTTTAATTAGTCTTATGTCTTTATGTTGGTACAGTCAACCATGCATCACTGGGTACAATATTAAAACCTTTCCCATATCTTACTTGCCTCGTAAAGGCGCTATCAAGGTCAATTTTATAGTATCCAGAAACATTTATTGTGTATTAATAACTTTAGCAAAAATGCAATTTTGATATTCTGTATTTGACGTTTTTCACCTAAAATTTTGGTTGTCTAACTAAATCTGACTATTTTTAATCGACATTAAAGAGGTGTGGAATAAAATTAGTTGTCCTGAACGCGCCGTCGACCCAGGCATTTTTTTTTAACGTGGGGAAATGCCTACTGCGCTACCACGGGGAGATAGCGCAGGTATGTGGGACTGTAACCCCTAGAACTCTACGGTGTCCTCCAGTGCCGGTTGAGGCGGTAACACGGAAAAGCGCAAGCCATCCGCGAACCCGCCGCGGCTGTCCGTCACCGGACCCTCCTCGGAGGGGAATAACCCCTATCACCGGTGCACAAAAGACACATGGCAAGCCTAACCACCCCAGGAACCAAATAGCATACGGGCCCCACACGACCCTGTGTCTGGCACCCTTAGTCCCCCAGCGACGGGTCAGCACAGTGGCCCCACCGCTTCTCGCGCACTTTTCGGCCGCAGGGGATAGGAAGAGCGGCCAACGCTATACTGACAGTGCTCCTCCCCTGCGGTCCCACCGCGTCCGCCATCAAACCGTGGCGGCCCCGTCCAGGCCGCGGAAGGGAAGAGCGCTACTCAGAAGTATCGGCACTCCTCCTCCGTCGCAGCCTGTAACCCTCAGCCGCGATGCCTCCCATTCAACATCGCGGCCCGCTTCACCGCAACCTACTTTTTGGCCGCTACATCGTCGGCTTGGATGGAAAAGCCCTGACGAGTGGCCCCACCTTGGGGTTCCTCTTCGCTTCACCGTGGGGATGACCACGGCTACTGAGCCCCCGCGCAACGACAATCCGGGAACCCACAGATTATGAACCGTAACATACTGTTTACAATTTAACGCATTATTTTTCGGTAGATTATAATCTATCGAAGTGAAATCGTCAAATTGTTCGCATAAAAGATGCAAGTCTCCCCACCGTCATTGTTAGAAAGAGATAGACGTATAAATTACCGGTATAAGAATTGTTACTTTTACCGATACTAATGCTGGTTATGAGATACTTACCGTTAACTGACTTTGGGTATCGGTATTATTTTCGTTACTTTTTATCGTTAACATAACGGTAATTGGTAACGTTATTTAAAAAAATACTGGTAATTCGGTCCCTGGTAGAGATGCAAAACGTGTGAGGATCACCATGCCTACATTAGATGCCCTTCATTCATCCTTCAAATGCCCTACGCTCGCATGCACAACGCTGAAATCCAATTCTTACACCGTTAACCAAATATTCCGCATATCAAACCCGTCAAGCCACCCACAGTCTGCCGCTCGCTATAATATCCTCCCATAATATGCTTCCCCATAACATAGTAGTAGGCAAATTGCATCAGGCACGACTGACACCGGCCGTAACTTAGCACGCTCCATCGAGCCCATGTCCGCGGTGATGCCAGATGTGCTTCAATGGACTTCTAATGGCTTGTTACGAGGGGTATGGAGTTTTTGCAAGACTTGTTACAAGCTATATAGTTCCTTGTGCTCGATACATAGTACTTGTAAGACGATAAATAAGTAAGGGCGTGCAAATTACTCGGGAGAGACGGAGTGTGTCCGTTGGGTCGTCAGTATATTGAACCTTGCTAATCTAAGGCTCATCATATCATTCTTCAATCAATCACACCAGTTCACGCGCGCTTGACAATTTCCGAATTTTAATTTTGCGATAATTTTCGTTCGGAGAACTAGCCCTAAGTCTCAAACAGTCCCTGAGCTCCAGAGTTATATTGTATTCACTCCGTCTCGTTTTAATAGCTCCTACGATCACCTACACTTAGATTAGATCCAAAGATCACAATCTATGAATCTTCAAGCACGTATGCACACACTTTTTCTCAATTAGCGCTAACAGTTAACGATAAACTCGTATAATTATCTCGTAGACCACAGCCAACGCTCGGGAAGTAGTTTCCCATAATACAGAATAAGTACATTACCCACAAGTTAGTGTCTGAACTGCAGATATTTGCTGCCATTCCCGCTAGGTAACCGCTACGGCCCCCAGCTGTTAACAGGACCACCGTTTAGCTCTAGACACCGTTCTGCTTGGCCGGACTTAAGTTAGGCCATTATGAGGTAAATAAATATTAAGTTGCTGGCAAGTGTCTGGCTGTGGCAGGGCAAACGTTAACGGCCGTCTTTAGGTTGATTGGCTCATACACAAAGTTATTAGAAATCAAAACAGTGGTTTACCTGGATTGGTAGCTTCATACTTAGGTAGTTATCGAGGATAAGTGTGGCTTGAATTTATTCCTTATCGGAAATGTGCGCCCAAGAGGGCAGTATGACGTCCATAAATTATTTTTTCATTTGTCATACTCGGAAAGTAGTGTTTGTTTGATCCTAGTAGTGGGTGGAAGATGCTACTTCCCTCCTTTGGGCGGGAAACACTCATAGTAATTAAAGAACTTTAAATGATTTTTCCTCAGTAGGTTTACATAAATTGTCATTTAATTTTGAAGTTAATACTTTATTCCTACTTAGTTGTCATGGAGAATAAGGAAAACGCGACATTCAAATGATCCAAACAGCAGGAATGTAACGTTTGGAAGCATAATACTTTATTAACCATATAATTCATATAATTCCCATGAATAGTAATGAATTACCTAAACTTGCGGTTTCACGGAGGTGTGGAGCGGGTTAGGCACTCATTACTATGCTGTGACCTGAGCCTGGCAGGCAGGCCTAGGAGTGCCGGCGCTGCGGTAAGCTAGGTGTGACCCGCCGCAACTGTGCTCGGCACGTCTAGTCACGTCGTGTGTCTAGGAATGGACAGTTGGACACTAGACACTTTACTAAAAGAATTCTTGATTTGTGTAGGCATACCAAGAATTACCTATGTCGGTAAAGTACCTAACTGCTTTGTTAAAATTGGAGTTTATATGGACCCAGAATAAAATCCTAGCCTAACCTAACACCGCTATACGAAAAGGCAGACAAAATACGTTTATCCTCAATTACAAAATATCCCAAATGATGACTGACAACCGAATACTTAGTAAGATATGTATAGGTCCGTTCGTGTGGTGCCGGACGTAAAGAATAGCACCATCCCATTTCTTCCCATGGGTGTCGTAGAAGGCGACTAAGGGACTTACTAGAGAATGGGCAGCAGCGTTCTCTATGCGTTTTACCACCATACTGCGATCGCCAACCCGCCTGCCAAGCGTGGCATTTATGGCAAACCCCCCCCAAATTGAGGGAGGCTTATGTCCAGCAGTGGACGTCTTTCGGCTGAAATGATGATGATGATGAAGATATGTAGATACTTTCTCTCAGTTTTCAGTTGCGTAGAACAAAATTAAATGCCTCAGGTCATTTACACTAGAAACCCTCAACTTGGGAGGTTTGCTCGTGTAGTAGGTATCTACGATACTTACCCGCGGGAGCAAAACCGTAAGAGAGATTGCTCTCACAAAGGCTGTTACCACTTACTTACCACTAAACAAATGCAAATAGGTACTTTCCAAAGCTACCTTCCGTGAAACCATCATTTAGCAATATGCGACCGAGGTTTCCAGTAATGAATTTTTTTGTAATTGTAATCTTTACGTATTGTCATGCTCCCAAAAGATGAATTGACATTTCAGGTCGACGGCTCCAACAAAAGATGCCGTGAAACCGATTTAGAACTTTGAATAATTTATTTCTTGGCTTTAGTTAGACACGCACGTTTCCTTTGCCAAATTAAAAAGGCGATTTTAGGCGATGGTGACGTGACTAAAACGAATTAATTTTAGTGTAAGTATGGTCAGTTTGGTTAGTCGAGGGGATTAAATGGTGTTCCAACAAGAACGTGATTATTCAAACCCAAAGTAATTGGTAATAGTACCTACCTACCTACTACTGAAAAGTTCAGAAAACTTCTGACTATCACCGAGTTTCTAAAAAGCTAATTCCTTACCCTGAGTTAGGTTAGGTTAGGTTGGAGCTCGTACAGGGAGGCATCGTTTGCTGGCGACGGCTGCGGTGTCACAGGTCGTGACCCGCATACGGCGCCTAGGCCTGGAGGTGGCCCTCAACAAGTCGGAGGCCATGGTCTTTCATGGCCCCCGCCGGGCGCCGCCGCTGGGATCACACATCGTGGTCGGGGGGTCTCGAATCGCTGTCGAGTCCACCATGAAATACCTAGGATTGGTGGTCGACAGCCGGTGGGATTTCAGCCCCCACTTCCAGCGGCTGGCGCCCAAGTTGTTGGGCGCGGCTGGGGCGCTGTCAACGCTGCTTCCCAATCTGGAGGGCCCGAGCGCCGCCTGTAGGCGGCGCTACGTGGGGATCGTGCGATCGATGGCCCTGTATGGGGCCCCGATCTGGGTGGCTGACCTGACGGCCGGCAGCATCGCTGTCCTGCGTCCAAGCCACAGCGAGCGATGGCCGTCAGAGTCATTAGGGGGTATCGCACGATCTCCTACGAGGCGGCTTGTGAGCTGGCCCGATCCCCGCCCTGGGACCTCGAGGCGAAGGTACTCGCGTCACTGTACCGGTGGCGTCGTTTCGGGTGACACAGGTGCTCTCAGGGCATGGTTGCTTCGGGAAGTACCTGTGTCGCATAAACAGGGAGCCGGACGCTCGGTGTCACCACTGCGTCGACTGTCGGGAGGACACGGCGTGGCACACGCTGGCAGAGTGTGCCGCTTGGGAGGAGCCGCGCCGTGCCCTCATCTCAGGAGTCGGCAGTGACCTGTCGCTGCCGGCCGTTGTCGACTCGATGGTCGGCAGCGAGGAGTCCTGGGACGCAGTGGTATCCTTCTGCGAAACAGTCATGTCGCAGAAGGAGGCTGCGGAGAGGGAGCGGGAGATTGCTTCCGCTAACCCGATCCGCAGCAGACGCACCGGGCGTCGGCGGAGGGCGGATAACGCCCTCTTCCAGCCCTCCTAAATGGGTCCAGGGGCGACAGATCTGGGGAAACCTGTTACCCCCTACTTCTTAGGACCCGTGATGGCGGCGCGTAGTGTTCCACGCGCGCCTCTCTATGACGTAAGGGGGGAGTTTAACACCTCACTCCCCCCTATCGCGAAGTGGCCCGCAGAGGCGGGCCGGCACTAGCCGGGGATCCCGGAAGTCACTCTAGTTCCCGTGATCCCCGGTGCAAGTGAGAGACGGAACACCGGGGTGGTTTTAGTCAGTAAGAGTCTGACAGACCCCTCCGCCCTCCCCGGGGCGGAGGACATCCATGAGGATTTCCCCCCGTAATCAAAAAAAAAAAAGGTTAGGTTAGATTTTTATTTCAATAGTTTGTTAGTTAATTTGATGTAAAAAAAACGATCAAATTGTTTTTAACATAAACAAAAAACAATTTGTTGACAGATGATCAAACACATGCTAACTCCAGCTGCATTTTTTTAATTAAAATAACAACATTCAATCAATGTATCAATCAACTAGTTTGACGATCTGTCAACTATTATTTCTAGGTACCTATCTCAAACATAACGGGATCTCTCTCTATCCTGCCAGCAGCGGTAGGGAATGGTATTTGTAGTATGTAATTACAGGCTAATTGGCAGGCGGTTTGGTGTTTCAAGAGGTTGCTGTTTTAATGGTATTTTTATTTGAAGGGCTTTATAATTTTATTGAAATAAGAAGTATCTTCTGTCAGCACTAAAGTCTAAATAACGATATTAAGATCTCACAAAAATAATAGAATAAAACTTATTATAGCTGGGAAAGTACATCTTTTTAATATTGTTTTATTATTTAATGGACGCTCTAATCGCAAAGTATTTTATAGTTTTACTAGCAGCGCTCCGCAGTTTCACCCGCTTAGTTCCCGTTCCCGTAGGAATACGGGAATAAAATATAGCCTATGTTACTCAGTGTTGATGTAGCTTTCTAACAGCAAAAGAATTTTTGAAATCGGTCCAGTAGTTTTTAAGTTTATTCGTTACATACAAATCTTTCCTCTTTATAATAATACTAGTTTTTGCCAGCGGCTTTGCCCGCTTGGAGGTCGGTGTATTATACATTTAAACCTTCCTCTTGAATCGCTTTATCTATTAAAAAAACCCGCATCAAAATCCGTTGCGTAGTTTTAAAGATTTAAGCATACATAGGGATATAGGGACAGAGAAAGCGACTTTGTTTTATACTATGTAGTGATGTGCGTTTATTAACCGTTAATAATATAATTAGTGTACGCGCCTACTCCTCCCATTTTATGAGTATAAATTATATCATTAAAACTAGAATAATGATGAGCCTTTTTGAACTTTCACGGGAAAACTCTTAGCGATAAAGCTCGCTAACTATTGGTTGTCAACAGTCGTGCGGAGTCATACTAGATTCTTATTGGAGCAATTTCTAACGGTGCTTCCGCAGCTGCATTCACTCGCGTCCCTGCCGCCGCACGCAGAGCGCCATCTTCAAGCCGGTCAGTCCGCCGCGAACTACCGTGGGGGTAACGTTGTTGTTGCAACGATTCACGTAATTAATCTACACCGGACCAAACCATACCGGTATACACTATTATACATATAAATTAGCTATTATAATTAAAAATCAGTGTCAAGTTAATAGATGAAGTGCTAGACTGAACTGCCGTTCGCGAACATAGTGCAACCTGTGATTTGATCTCGCGATCTCCGTGGCTGCATTTCTTTGGTGGTGTGAGTTTGCTGAAGTGTAAAAAGGTAAGTTTTTATGTTATTATCGGTAGAATGTGCCGGTCGGGTGGCCGGCAGGCCGGGCGACCGGGCGCGCCGCTGGGGTAGCGAGCGACTCCCGCGAATCGATTGTCCCGCCATGGGATGGGTAGGTATAGTTACGTCGGGACCGGGAGTTCTAGGGCTGCGCACTCACACCCTCGCTCTGTCGTGCCCGCAGCTCGCTGTATTGTCGTTTCATGTAGTGATCTTGAACTAGCATAGGCTGCTAGACGCGGCGCGCCGGTTTGTTATGTGTATGAATTATTTATAAACATTCTTCTGTACATCGCTGTTGTTTTTTCAGCTGCACTCAGGTGAGTAAAGTTATCTACGTAGATGAACTCCAGAGCGTTATGATCTGATGAAGCATGCTACCCACATTTTTGTTATTATCATATCTTTAATAGAATCTCAGGTATTCAATTCAAATTCTTACCAGATTTACTATTGTATGAATCATACAACAATGATGATAAGTTTCTGACTCTCTACTTATGAGAAATTCGTAGTAGGTAGGTACTACAAATCGAATGCAAAAATCTGCCAAATCAGCCCTACTTAGAAGATGATGAGAAAAGCAATGACACAACATAAAAAGCCGAATAGACGATACGATACGACGACGGCGACGACGACGACGGATGGACGATAGGACGTAGGTACTGCGTTTCTTACAACCAGACTATTTAGAAATAATCTGCCAAGTGCGAGTCGGACTCGCGCATAATGGCTCTAACAGACAGGCAAGATGCGAAAGCGCGACGCGACTTTAGTAGAACAATTTTTATAAAAACTTCATGGAAATTATTCTTCCAGAATCGCGTCGCCCCGTCGCGTCGTGCCTGTCTGGGGGAGCCTTAATCCGTTCCGTACCTTGATCAGGGAAAAAACTAAGTGTAGGTAGGTATTCATTTCCAAAAGTATTGATGTCAGTCACCCTGACTGAACGGAGTAGCACAGGTACACGACAGTATTGTGTCGAACGTATTCTTTTCCTTCCTGATCAGTGTTTTCCTGATTTATTGAGTGGATTTACAGGAAAATTATTTGTTTAATTCATTAAAATAATTATACTAACATGACCACCGACTATTTCGGATGGTCTGGGCTACACGCCTAATTGGTTATCTTATGATTTATCTGAATAGAATTTTTTATATTTTTTGAGTACGAATGCGATAGGTAGGTAAATAGTAGAAGATTAAGTTTAGGTAGGGTTTCAATTTGATACCTAGTGTATAATAGTTATGTTATGCGCATAAATAAGAAAGAAGTTGTACTGACGAGTCGGCCCATTATTACTCGTATTAATAACTTAAATTTTTTTAAGACGGTGATTGAAATGAAAATGAAATCTTAAAAATCTGCGGGCACGGTAGTGCCCCCACCAAGTCGAGCAAAAAAGTGGCACCGCCGTACCATCCTTTTCTCGAAGCAATTCTGGGCCCTGAGACAAAACACATTTCTGTGAGCGTTCACCTTGTTTCGCGTATAAATCAAGGAAAAACTAAAATATTTTGCAATTTTGGTCCAGTGTTCTAGATACACCAACTGCATAAATAACTTTGTAATCCCATATAAATATATAGCATTACAAAGTTACATTTGCAGTGAATGAATCAGTGTACTTACCTGTAACGTATAATCTACAAAAAGAAATGAGATGCCAACAAAAACATAACATGTAAAAAAACAAAGTCTCGCAACTCAGTTCTTCTACCGTAAAAAGTTGTGAGATCCATGAACACCAAGTCGGTTGATTTATTCAGTCCCTACCTACTTAAGGGACCTTCTGTCTTAAGTCATTACGTAATTATATTAATAAATAAGTGTTATTTTCCAAATTAAAAGAATATTATATTCTATTCTATTCTAATTAGCATTTAGCTAACCTAACAACATCTTATAGTGACCATATCAATATTAAAAATCATTTACGTTTTAAATAAATAGATTGACTTGGCAAACGCACTAAACAATTTATGTAAATTTATGCACTAAACAATTCATATTTTATGTATTGTGAGATGCATTGTGTTTTCATGCGATGGCCAAGTCAATCTGTTTATTTAAAACATAAAAGATTTTTAATATTGTTAAGGTCACTATAAGATTTTGTTAGGTTAGCTAATTAGAATAGAATAGAATAAGAAGAAACGCTGGCTCGCACGTAAACAATGATAGAATAAGTGCAAAGTAAACAAAAACATGTCCCGACAATTCCGCCTGGTCGCCGGGCGCCGAAAGCTTAGTCACAAACATTACCGATGTCAACCGAACTCAACCGAAAGCCATTATCGGCTTGGCCGACTAGTCGGCCATTTTGCAGTCGGCTAGTCGGCGAAAGTCACAGTCGGCCCATCTCTAATAATACATGAAAAGGGCCACCAATAAATGCGATGTAAAAAAATATAGAATCTCTCAAGAAGCCCACTCCTTCTCATGATACACAAGACCTTTTGGCACACAACTCGAAATGCTCGGTAGGTACTCAGCAAAAAAGACCAAAAATCTCTGTTCGATCTGATCCTCAGACGCATATTCTGCGCAGTGCTGGAAAAAGAACAATGACGAACTCGGTACAACCATGAGCTCTACTAGATGGACGATGTCCCTACAGTCAGTAAGACCATAAAATAGGCGTCTTCGATGGGCTTGCCATAAGAAGAGCCTCGACCAGGCCAGGACCCACCCACGGCTGTAGATCTTAGATGATGCTGATGAGTTCAACTTAAAAAACTTTCTATCCATTTCGATTACAAAGTAATAATGAGCGAGTGAGTGCTTTGAAAAGTCTTCAAAACAAAAACAGTTTCGAACTCAGCAGTTCCATAATAAAGTCAACAAATAAAATATGAAGAATTTCATACAACAAATAGTTTGAAATAACATTCTCAAATTATAATAATTATGCTACAGACGTGAAAGTATATGAATTACCCACAGTGAATAATGAGTTTAATAACCGCACTTAAGGATTAATCATAGTATAATACAAACATCGATGAATTATTAATAGAACGTTCAACACGTCTGTGCTTTATTTCTATACTTTCGTTTTTGAATTATTCATAGTTAATGCAACGATCGATATTACGTCTTGTTTGTTGTATTCATTAGGACTAATCTCTGTGCGGGTTGGATAAATATATCTCCGCACTTTGCACTGTCAAGTGAAATGGGCTGCTAAGATTGGAATTTTACTCGCTGTCGTAAAAGAAAACAAGCGTAAGCAATATTTGTCAATCTCATCTATTGTAATCCAATGCTTAACACAAAGTGCAAACGTTTGATAGTATTACTTGATTGAATGAGTAACCTACAAGTTTTACGACTTACGATGCAATGAGTAGAAAGGTGGCGAACATTATAATAAATACATGCATTGTGCAGGACGTGAAAGTCAAAGTTTATCTCCACAAGTTTTCTTCTAGAGCTTCCTACGTCTGAACACAACATCAAAACGTAAGTTGTGATTCAATTTGGGCTGGATCCAAATATAAATTATCTTAAAAGAATTGTTTTGGGGCGAAAATCTCGCGTCTTGCGTCATAGAAGAGAGGCAAAATATAAAATATGGTAAATAATGAATATAAGGTCGGTTCGTTTTCCCTCAAGTTCTAAACACACCCTTGTTATGCCAGGTCGCCAGAGTGTGTCTCGCTCCCATGCTTGTCCCTTCGCTTCATAATCGAGAATCACCTACACGTGAAACATCATCTAGGGACCATGAAATCTTACTCGTAAATACCAACCAATCCCATCTAAATTCTGAATATCCACAGAGCAATCCAACTTGCCATCTCCAAGAATTCTAATGATCACTTACAGAAAGGCTACATTTCCGCTGACGTGACTACAGCTCAGTAACAAAGATGCCAACATTTTTATTAAATTACCGTTGCGTGTACACACATTATTTGAACAGACACGAAATGGCTGAGGAGACTGGTCAGAGAAATTGAGCTCGGATCTAGCCTGTGTGATTTACGGGCGTCGAGAGCACGCGCAGAATCAGCCCGCGGCGCGTGAGCATGTCCTCGTTGTATCAAGTGTCCATCTGACTTGTTCACAGCTCATTACCATCGCGTGACATCTTTATACATCCGATGCGACCATTGACAATAGTTTTCATGTCTACATCGAAACAATTAGTGATGACAAAACGCGTGTTGACAGTTCCAATTAATCAGACACATTAATTACTGGAAAATTTAATTTATTCGTGTTAGTAACGATTAGATTTGATGACAAATTGAGTAATTAGATTGAGAAAAGCGTGATGTGTGGAGCTGATCGTGACCATTTCGTATTTGTAAAATAGCTGGCAACTAATACCTCAATCAATAGCTGACTTTCAGCACTCTATAAACTGTAGAATGTCCCGTACAAAGAGCTTTCCCTGCGAGACACGTAGTAAGTAAATATTGAATCAATTTCAAAGCTATTTGCTTAAAACTTTCAACATGGGGTCGCGTTGCGTTTGTGAACTCACTGCGCCACGTCTGCCTAGAATCAATAGAGAATACGAACTTAAGTCTAGACGCCATTTATTTAATACAAGTTTCATTTGCAGACGCTTTCTCTTTGTTTAATGTCATATAAATGCAAAAACAATTTGAGGAATTACTTTTGAAATCTACAAAATTTTATGGAATGAAGATATACTTTTAAATCCTCTTAAAAACGATAAGTCCAAAATAAATGAGTAAAATACCCATTATTTATGATAAACTAAAACTGTAAAATCACATAGTGTAGCGAAATCAGAAGTGAGTTCGACCGGAAAAAATCTTCTCGCGATCTGTGTTGTGCTCATTAAAATTGTGCTTTGTAATCGTAAGAGTCTTCACTTTAACTATATTATTTGCGAGGAGAAAGTCACGTAACAATTTAAAATAAATGTTTAATATTAAAGAATGCGTTCGAATATCATTGCTATACTTTCCCAAATCCGTGATAGACACGGCATCGCGCCGACTTTCCAACGGACGTCGATGTTATCTGTTTCATAAAAATGAGGCTCATTTAGCTCCAGCAACAGATATGTGGCCATTTCAGTAATTAAGTGCGCTTTGGTGTTAATTATTCTGTGACGCGGACACCGGAACGTGTACCTATCCGAACGTAGCAGCCATGCTTCGCGTTCTTAATTCCAAATTCAGAATTTTTTAAACGGCTTTCAGTGATTCTTGTATGAATGGCCTGTTTTACACAAATTAACTTTTTAATAAAATGAAGTAACAAATTAGATTTAGTTCTTTCTTTGTGATTTATGTATCTCACAATCTTCGCATTCATCTCTAGTGAGATTGGCTAAAGGTGGAGTGTGTATTATTTGCTATCAATCTTCCTGAGATGTCATGCATATTGCATGCTAAGGAAACTCATTTCGTCAACAGCACAATGACTTACATTCTCGTATCAGTTTGTTTGGCCGATAAGGTTGCGATATCTAAATTATTTGTTTAGTTTTTTTCATCTCGAACTTTTCCCACCGCGTCTGACATATGGATATCTACTGATAACCTATCGGCGCTATCAGTTCATCTATTACGTCGGTTATTACCATTTTTGAGAGGCTTTCATAGCGATACAGTCAGATATTTATCAACCGATGGATAGTGTCAGCAATGAGGTTAGCTTATCGCTGGCTTTCGGGAATTTCGCGGGATGATTCAGTGGTGTGGCGCTTAATAGGATTATTCATTTTTTAGATAGCATTTATACTATTGATTGACTTTGAAAATACAAATAAGGTCTTGGTGGTCTTAAATTATCTGCCATACGTCAAGCTCAAGCTCTATAAAAATCATTTTCATGAACTCAATCTGAGCATATAATTACCAATACCATTGTTTACATGTTGTCACTATTTAATGACGCCTTGTTATCGCATTATATTTTAATGAAGTCACATTTGGGCGCCTAATTTCCTCTGCTCATCAATAAGCGACTGTTAAGCATGTCATGGCGTGGTCCTAGTGCTCGACAGGCGACAATGCCGCGTCACCTCGTGATTACAGCCAGACATCCGTCCATTGTTGTCACGTCACTTGCGTATGCGAGCCTGTACTCGGGCTGACATGCTCTGTATGGGGACCATGTGAAAATTGTGGGCAGCATTTAAAAATATACGTATCGTACGTAAGGACCACAGTTTTTCGGCCTTTATGTTAGCTGCTGAAAGAGTTCTCACTACTTGATACTGCAATCTTCAACTTGGAAATGATTTATTTTTACTCTTTGCAGACAAGCAATTTATGCCCAACGATCGATCGATACGGTCATATCATGCACTTGCGTATCTTTCTCATCATTCGGTACCTAATACAGTAATTAAATTTACCAATATATATATAGTCAGAAATCACTGGTGGTCTGGAACACCTGATCAACATCATAATCATATCTTTTATATTTGGGTAGCTCTTGGTTATCATCACTTGAAAACGAATCCGTATCAACATTCAGTTCATACTAATTAGTTTCAATTTCTAAATACAAATGTGACGTCGACGACAGATTTCACTACTTATGCAAATTGAGATTAGGTATGATAATATCCTGAAATCCCCATGAAACGATTATTAAACTATTAACGTTTCAAGGTAACATCGCTCCGTAGTATTTCCGTATGCGTACGTGCATTAGCATACGTTCTTAATTCTTGTATTATGTTGTCGATCATGTAGCTTAATTTAGGCAAGACAAGCAGCTTAATTATGTTAATTGTAAAAGAAGGTTAATCCATTCTCAGTTAAATCTTTGTATCCATTAAGGTAGTGAACATTCTTTGGTAAAGTATAGGATTGCTTTAAGAAACATTGGACAGTGTTCAAAAGAATTCATTCTAAAGGAAGGAGCCCATAAACTCTTCCCCGACGTTAAATTTAATTTGAGTCACTATCTATCCGCATTAAGGCTTCTTCAAACAGCCGCGACGCGACAGTGCGACGCGACACTTGTAGGACAATTTCCATTAAGTTTTCATAGAAATTGTTCTACGAGTGTCGCGACGATTTATTTTCGATCTGCACGACCCTTTATGCTTGGGATAATTATGTTATTTCAAACGTCCGTTTATCCGTCTTTATAGTAACATTCGAAAATGGAAGATAGCCTTCGTGTTTTATTCAAATATGCATCATAAAATTGAAAGGCAGACATTCAAAGATAATGCTAAACACTACAAATCAACTAACAGTAAGATACATTTCAGCGAAATCGTGTCTGCCAATGCAGATACCAGAGATACATTAACTGCTTTAGGAATAGAGGCTATTTTTGCATGGCAAGTGTGTGCTGTGTGCTTAGTTGTTTACTCAAGTGAGTCGCGTCGCCATCACATTCGTGTTGTGCATACGCTTTGGTATCGTATCTTCCCGTTTAGTCACTAATGAAGTGTTGGAAATCGTTGTTAATTAATGCATGAGGAAGATACTGATGTGTAATATTGGAGCAATTGGAATTGTAGCAGACAGTTTTATAGCTGGCATTTGTGTTTGTTTGGATTTTTAAACAGTTTGGTTCTTTGTTCAAAAACAGTTTTAGTCTTCAATGTCCAAGATTTATTTAACTTTGTAATCTTCGATGATTGCGTCTTGTAGTACTAAAAAAGTCGGGTCAACCATTACGAATTCGCAAGTCAAAACGATTTTTTACTTCATCCGGACCTATTTTTTATCAAAGCTCAATCAAATACAAAAAAACTGGTAGTCCGGGCTAGAATCGTGACGAATCCTCCATTTGTGGAGTTTAAAATCGATCCAGCACAGATAATAATAATACTTTATCTGGATAGTAGCAATAGAATGTCTTATAAAGTAAAACAAAGCGTTACGGCTGGCAACACTGATTGGTGCAATGGAGTTTAATTTTAGCACAGACGATGGCCCTGGGTTGTGTGATTTTCCTTTTACGGATGCCATCTTGTATGTTCTTGTATGTTTATTTAATGCTCCAGTGCAGGGCTGCAGCATTTTGACAAAATTGGTCCTTCCATCTATTGAAGTATTTGCTACCATAACAACTTATGAATTGGTAGGTAATGGATAATATCTTCTGAAATCAAAATTCAAACTCTGAATTCGTTGATTTTTATTTACAGAAAACAAAACAATGGCAGGGTTCCCTTTCTAAGGGAAGAAGACTTCCATTGGTTAAAATGTGAATGCACTTGTCACAAAAAATGCTCTTATCGAATTCTTTCGATCAACTTCCATTGACAATTTGCAGAACAAGCCACTCAATTTACTTGTCATTGAAATGTTCTGCGTCGTACCATATGGCCAAGTAACAGAAAAACATGCAACACAAAACACTTGTGTCGCCTTAATCTCCCATCTTCGTGTGTCCACAATGCTGTGCGTTTAGTGTGAATGCCTTCATTGTAATGCACAACTTGCCTGCGGGACGGGAACGGGATGGGACAGGACATGCTTTCAAATGTTGCGCCGAAGAAAAAAAAAATGTAAGTTCCTATTCTCTTTTGTAGCTAAAAACTGTATCCTAATTGATTCGTCGTTTGAAAGTTGATTTTGGTCCTTCGGTATCGATATAATTTAATGGTAAGTACCGACCGACCGAAAAGACAGCGCCAACCCAAATTTCGGTACAGTTCCGAACTAATTGTAGTAGGTACGGCACCGGAACCGAAACACCGGTTCACTTTAAATGGCAAATGATGAAAATGATTTAGTAAAGTTAGGATTTAAAACTTTGGTCAAGCTAATTTGGCGTGGCGTTTGATGACTCAGACTTAGACTCGCTGACTGATAAAAAAAAACTTTACCGGGAACTTATAGCATAGCTAAGTGGAAGAACCGAAATTCATGGTGTAAATCTGAACTAAACAAATAATCTCAACAGCGCAACAAGCGGCTAATGAACTATTGTGGCCCACCAGACCATAAATTTCCATATTTTATGTGACATAGACACAGTTTACAACCTTCGTGACGGTCGCTTTATGATGATAATCGACACGAAACATGACCGACCTTTCCAACCGCTCTCGTTTCGTTCCAAAACTTCCACATTTTTGTCGTAACAAGCGAAAGTTTGTCATAAATCCTCTCCGTAGTTTCACTTACAACGTTGGAATCTAAATATCGGATATTTATTTCTTTAATCTTTTCATGAATGGATTTAGTGCGATTACGATATTGGAATTTCTATATTTAGGTAGTAGCCGAGTTTTCAGAACCTTTGGGGTAAGGTTTGGTCGTATTTTAACCGATTGTGGCGCTACTGTAGGAAATGTTGTTTGAATCACTCGGCTATGTAGATGAAGCAAAGCACTCTCCTCTCCTTCAATCTAGAAATCAATTCATATGCTTTCTAAGTCTCACAGAAGTATTATCATTACCTATTAACATGCCTCATCATAATTAAGTGTGTAAGCAAGTGCAACAATAGTATACCTACAATTTCCGTTTTGGGATAAAAATCCTCGTCCAAATGCGGCTGGAATACATAAACGTGTGTCGATTCGGTTTCGGTTCCGTCGGGTCGCGCCGCGCCGCGTCCGATGTCAAGGTCACGGGCGCATGCGTGTCGCGCTGCGCCCGCCGCTATATCGAACATTTTATTTTTACAAGTTCGACCTCCGAACGCAGCTGCACATGGCATGGACTGCTTAGAGTGTTTTATTATTATAATGCTGCCAGTTTTATAAATATTGAGTTAGTCATTTGCAGTTTCGGGCATGAAATTCTGGTCCTTTTAAAACTGCTTGTGAACGCACGTCAAGAAGTGTCAACGACTCCCAAGACTGTATACTCGTGCGGGCTCGTGCCTGCCTAATTCGTTTGGTCGGAAACGGATGAAACGCGCAAATAAGTGAAATGATTATATTTTATAACTTCGGTCATAGTCTTTCAGCTCCAGGTTGGTCTGGACATCTATTTATCTACTAACTTTAAAATTGTAGAATGTCTGAAAATCTCGCGTCACTAAACACAATAAAAACGACAATTTAATTATTTTTCTCTTAATCTTTCAGTGTTATCGATGGATATTTCAAACGACAAACCGTAAAAGTCTTCAGTACCAGCCGATAAATAACGGTTTTAATAGCGACACAAGCCATCAATCTATTTTATCATTCGGACCTATCCTAACTAGACAGGCGTTACGATGACACGAAATTAAATACTGTTCTTTGGATCCGGAATTCCGGAGTAGAATGCACCGGAGGAATGCACACAAGTACACAACATTATTTGCCATAAATCTGAGAAGTTATTAAACCGGTTGGAAAGCGGTTGGAAGCGAAACAGCTGTTTTTCTGTAATCAAGTGGTCGCGGGTGATGAGAAAATCGAAGTGTAGGTAATGAATTCTATGATTAAAATAGTATCATAAATTCATAATTCACTTTTGAGTTTGCACGTAGATACTTTAATGCTTCTGTTCACCGATATCGTCCATTTGCCTTTGAACCTCGTCCTTCACTTATCATCTAACACCTTGGGCACTTTTTAAAATTCCGCCATCATAGCAGTAATATCAATTGTAACCACACCACTAATATCTCACAAAGAATCTGAACTTCCCCTAAATCTTTGGTCTTGTTAAATCACGCTCGAGTCAAAGAGGACCAAATCAACATGGCGTCTGTCATCAGCGGCCATAGACAAGATAATTTAATTTGTCGACACACGCCCGGAACTGTTACGTTTAACGTTAATAAAATTAGACAAGCAGCTTGTCTGTTTATATTCCTTTTATTTTAGACATGATTTGTTTTTGGGTTGGTTAGCTGTGATTTGTAATCGGTTCTATTTGTAGATTTAAACATGTTGGGGTTAAGGTGCCGGTAATAAATGTGTAGGTTAAAACTGTTGGAAGTAATCGGATTTGTGTGAATGTGTGAATGGACCAGTTAAGGTTTCGGTCTGAAGTTTGGTCGCTAACGGTTCCGAACCAATAAGATTCAACGGTACTTTGCTTCATTTTACCTCATTTTTTTATTCACAAGTAAAAGGAAAACACCAACAACCTTACCAAGTCTGGTAATTAATCCAGAAATATGTTTTGCTAGATTACCACGTTGTTTTTTTTGTTTCTGTGTGTAACAAGCGCGACGGCATCTGCTGTCACGCGCCGCTTGCTCGAGGCTCTGCGCCAGCGCTGGTCACTTGTACGAATTTTGGTCTATTCTTTGTTGCAAATAGTTAATAAACATTAGTCATGTTCTGCTAATGCTTCATTCTTTGCTATAGAAATATAAAAATCCTTTTAATAAAGAAAAACATTAACTTTTTGTTTCTTGCTGGTGATCAAGATGAAGTACGGCGTACCACCATTAGTTAGCGATGGTTGCTTACTTTCTTTAATCGTCTTGCCTTCATTATTTTCTAATTACTTCACGTATTTCCGCTCACACTTCGCAAAGGCTACCCAAGTTAGTGAAACAGTAGACAAATTAATATGCAGTAAAATTGTTATTACTTATTAAATATCTATGTTGGAAGTGCATCTTTTCCCCGTCCATCCGTTATTGGTGAACCGAACCGGGTCGTCGAACCGTGCTAACGGCGCTTCACATTCGCGTGATCGCCTTCACACTACACACGCGAAGGGACAACACGTTGCTAACGCGTCATTGAGTGATATGTTTTGTGAAGATGAAATGGAGCTCATTTAAAGCAGTTTTCTTTGCTCTCTAAAAAAGCGGTTTGGTGACCGCGAAGCATGCTCGCTCTGTTAATCCTGCAGATGCTGCTCAGTGGACTAGTGTGTCTCGATCGAATGCGCTCGATGGGTACGATCGAGATGGTTAAAAGACACTCACACTAGGGCCACTGTTAACCGTCAACAGTCGGTAACTTCACGCATGCTGTTAACAAAAACACAGGAAGTAATATCAGTTTGACCGATGTAAAAAGTGTTATTTCTCAGGCAAAATATGGGTACTAAAATACTGTTTTATACATAAAACAATTGAAGTAGGACGGAAACGAATAAAAGCAAATAAATTATATTTCTTAGAATGTCGATTTGCTTACATTTTAAAGATAGACCATCGCAAACCCATAGTCTTATTATTTTCCTTTACCGAAGAGACCTAGTTTTGAAAGGCGATTAAAATAGTCAGAGCGCAAGTTGAAGTAGGTTAGAGATGCAAACATGATTCACATAACAGTTAAATGAACACAAAGAGTTCCGACTTTCTCTGTTACTCTTCGAGATAAATTCTTGCCACTCAGCGTTCATCATTAATATTATTTAAATATTCGAAAACTTACGAGCTTCTCTATAAATCCTATCTCTATAACCGATCCAAAATAAACCTTTGAAAATTAATGACTTCCTTATTATAATAAGCTTGTTATTCTTGTTCTATTTTTGGCACATTCTATCCAAAAATAAATATCATATCACCCGAAGACATCCACTGCTGGACATAAGCCTCCCCCAAAAGTGGGAATTTGACATAATCGCCACGCTTGGCAGGCGGGTTGGCGATCGCGGTATGGTGGTGAAATGCATAGAGAACGCTGCTGCCCATTCTCTAGTAAGTCCCTTAGTCGCCTCCTACGATACCCACGGGAAAAAATGGGATGGTGCTATTCTTTTACGTCCGACACCACACGGAAATAAATATACAGGATAGTTATTCTTATAAGAATTTTAGTGACATCTTGGACTCATTTGTATTCAGGACCCTCAACAACTAATATAAAATATCCCAATTCGTAGCCAGATCTGCAAAACTTTCCCGACGTCTGGCTGAAATCAGTTCTATTCAGCAAGCGTACGATTGTGTATTTGTATCTGATCAACACTCCAGCGGGGTGTTTTACACAAACTGACGTTATCTTGACGTGGTCTTCCGTTCCGCGTCGTGGTCTTCGGGCCATTCTATTATATTCCAGGGATAGTCACTGTGATGTGAGTCCTGAGTCCAGACAGTGACAAAACAAAAAAATAAAAATGCTCTTACATGTGTGTACGTGATAATAAAAACATATTTTTGCAGCCACTCCTTTGCATTTCATTAATTAGTGATGGTCCATACTACATGAATACTTCCGCACACTAATTAATTGAAGCACGAACCTCTATTCAATTATGTAATTACTTACATCAATTAGACAGACTTTTGACTTATTCAAAAAAATGTTTCTATAAAAAAACAACTGACTTCCGGAAAAACACTACCTACAAGTTTTTATTTTTCACTTTTTAGTTAAGTATAGTACCTACCCCACACCAATTCGAAATTTCATCATCCTTGGGATCAAAACAATGCATATTTTTGTGATAGCGGGAAT
The DNA here is from genome assembly GCA_949091785.1 of Polymixis lichenea. Classification (NCBI taxonomy): domain Eukaryota; kingdom Metazoa; phylum Arthropoda; class Insecta; order Lepidoptera; family Noctuidae; genus Polymixis; species Polymixis lichenea. The sequence goes on along the minus strand of OX420936.1, from coordinate 24,926,667 downwards.
CGCGGTTGATTTGCCGTCATTTTTTGAAGAGTTCCGTTGTCTATCTTTGAAACGCATCATCAGATCTATGTGAAATTTAAATGGAACCATTTCGGGATACACACACCCCTTTCGAACAAAAGAATTTTGCAAATTTTGCAATATATGACGTAGTTATGCCCGAATAAACATAATAAAAAAACATGCTGAATTGATGACCTCCTTCTTTTTGCACGTAAGTTGCTCAATCAAACATGTTTTTTTATAACAACAAGTTAAATTTCCGTAAACGAGGTGAATAACTGTAGCTTGTTGCAGTGAAGTTTTTTGGTTGTAAATAACAATTAAGGTTCCCAGAAAGCCATTCATGTAAAACTACGTTTTATTATTCAGAATTGTTATTTTGATTCTCAGAATTTTTTTGAATTTTTGTGTTCAAGTTATGTTGATAGTAAAAAGTTAACTCAGAATCTCACATAGCAATGTACAATTTTGTTTGTAGAAAAATAGCTGAACAGTAGCAATAATTTTTATTTATTTATAAGCTGATGTGGTTTAATATTTCTTATTGATGAAATAGTGACTGGATAAAAAGCTCAGCCGCTCAGCGGGCACCTAACCACAGACAATAAATGAACGGCATCTGCAAATACCGTACTTTCGGTACAGATAACACTTCGGTTCGACTGGCAGACTAAACGAGTTTGCTGAAATGCTGATAGCCTCGCATAAGCCATAAATATATGGAGAAATATTATAACAACGAATACAGTTCTGTGGGTGGAAGGACATCAGAGGTTTCCTGATCTTGATCACTAATCACTTTCAGCTATCTTTGTTTTAGAGCGCAGTATTATGTGCCGAATATAACGCCTAGTATGCTGAGGTCCAATGCTCGTTTGAAAACCTTGAGTTTGGACTTCTGGATGTACTAAAGACAGCTTACGTGACTCAAAAGGCTGCCCAACTTAAATGGGACTGGGCAGCACCGATAGCACAGAACTGGTGCCCTGTGACAGTGAGGCGGGGTCGCGGCAGACCACGTTGGCGATGGATAGATGAGCTGGTTAGGTTCCATAGAGACTGGAAGGACACTCCCTCCTCCTAGGAGTGGAGGCAGGCCTTTTGCCCAGGATTGGGGCTGCATATGCTAGTAAATAAAAAACCTCATCTCAGCAGCAACTGCGCTAGGGAAGGATTATAAAGTTCGTTTTCATTTATTTATTACTACTAAGTATTATCCGTAAGACAGAATCTACAGAAATCAAAACAAGATTTCGAATTCACCACTTCATTAAAATATTCATGAACGACACTTAAGACAGTAAACTTAACGTTTTGCATAGCTAGAAATACACATTTCACTAAACAGGTTCATAACTTAGTTCCGGTTACAATGTAGCAAACTATGTGTCTATGGTACGTACGAGCATAGTAGTGAACTTACAAGAAAGTGAAGTTGAACTGGTCTTGGCCAGGCACAGGCAAATCGCCCACACAGCCTTACACTTTGTTTATTTATAATATGCTGATTTATGTACTGGCTGCAAGTTTACGCGGCCGAAGACCTTTGAACTGAGCTTCGCGCTTGATTGATAAGCTTATTTATAAATCATGAATCATTTATTGACAAGCTTTGAGGTCAACAACATTTTGTACCAAGTTAATTTTCCCGCTTCTGAACGGAACGTTATTCGAAATGTGAAAGGATTTGATTTGGTCGCATGCTGTCGATCGTACAGACGTTTCGATGTTGTTTCAATAACATTTTATGGTCTTGTTTAGATAAATAATTAATTAATTAGGTTGGAAAGTTTCTAAATCCACTTTTATGTTGTAGTTTTAATTAATTCGGGGTTTTGCTAATTTGCTGCCAAATGATAATTATGCTATAAAAATGAGTAAGTAAAGTTTTAATTATTATTATTTTTATTTCTATATCGGATTCTAATCTAGAATCTTTCGCTGCTCTCGGGATTCAACTTAGTGCCTCGAATTAAATTCCCTTTTTTTACTTGATTATACAAGTAAAAAAAAATAGGGAATTTAATTCAAGGCACTAAGTTTACTACTATTTTTATTTATGTGAAAATGATTACAATACAACAGTGTTTCAATTTTATACACAAGTGCGTATTTTGCAAAAAACGCGGGAGGAGGTCATTGAACTGACCGCGGTGGTTAGACCCCTGCAAAGATACGGTCATTTATTTACGTATTTTTATTAGGTCACCCATATGAAGATTGTTTACATAATAAAAATACTGTATTTCAATTTCAACCTAAACAAAAATACCCCCCGTCTCGTTTTGATGATATGGTATGTGGCTAATCATGTAATCATTGAAAGGTAAAACATTAAGGAACCAAGATTGTAAAGAATTAAATAAATTATTTTAGATGAGGACTTCTTTTGAGGCTAATTAAGTAATTACCTACCGTTAATTTATCGGTCATTCCTAACCAAAACAGTTTTTAAAAATAAGTATATGTATAGGTATTTGAGTCATTTTCAAAAAAAACGTACATTCTCTCATAATGTTTTGTCTTCGTTGAAAAATCACTTAATACTATGGACTTATTGCCAATTTCATGAATTCGTTTTGTTCTAATCGTTGTTTATAATTTTAACACATCAATTTAAACTCCAAATACCCACTACTTTTTATTTTAATAAAAAAAATTGCAAAATAAAAACGAAGAATCGTATTCCGTTTAATACAATTATGTTTGTCTCACTTAAGGTTTTGACAACAAAAACATTAACTGACGCTCAGCTGAATGATATATTGTTGAATTTAATATGGGGTATAATAATTAAGGTACTGATCTACCGAAAAAAAAAATATATTTGCATAAAACGTTAAACTAAATGAAATAGAATAGAATTTAAATATATGTCCACTTTTGTAGTACTTTGTGTAACACCTCTGTGTAACGTCGAAATCATGCTTCATTTGATTTACTTTGAACGCATCTCTAGTTCATTTAGCAGTGGCAACACTATACGCAACTACCAACCTAACGAAATAAAAACGCAGCCATCTTGTTTTTCTGACATTTTGATTTGACTGTGATCCTCGATTTGTGTCGCAAAATATTTTCCTCCGACTAACGTGGATTTAATAGGTAAGTACCAATAAATAACAAAACACTTTATACATACATGTGACTTTGCATACTAATGAGAGAATCCAAGTGAAATCAAATAATTCTAGTGAGATATTTGCCTGTAATTTGTTTGGCATTATTTTGACGCCGCGTTATGTTGTTCCTTTGTGTAACATTGTGTAACGTTACACAAAGTAAAGTGTATAAAGCTGTGTGCATACTGCTAGAGTCCAGTGTTTTAGCCGACTTTAAAAAAAGAGGTGCCCTTAATTCCACTGATTTTTAACGTACGTGTGTAATATGATGCAATAATTTATGAATCGATTTTGATGATTATTTTTTTGTTCTAAAACTCGTTTTTATATGGTACTATGGACCAACACTGAAAACGCGAAAAAATATCAGCTGATCCATGCATTTACAAACCATGACTTGTAAAAGTGTAAAAAACCTATTTGCAGAAAAAAAATGCATTTTGTCGATGTATGTGAACACAAATGTATGGAACAGCTGCTTTTTTTTTTCATAATTAAAAAATAATCAGCCTTCAATACCTACTCGGCTCAAATGTATGGGACATTTAGGTCGAGTAGGTATTGAAGTTTTGTAAGGGAATAATTTTTTCTCGATTACGATGGGAACCATCATCATGGAGAAATTTGTTCAATTTGATAGTAATTTTTGATAGACCTTGTAGTAATGATATTATTAATAATAAATAAATAAATAGTAATAATAATAAATATTGTATTTTTGTCTGTAGATAATGAAAAATGGCACCGATGACTTTAGCAGAACGTCAACGAAAATATCGGGAGAAATTAAAACAAGAAAATCCTGCAAAACTGGAAAAGATAAAAAAAGAAAATGCTGAAAGAACCAGAAAAAAGTATATAAAAATTAAAAAATTACCAGGTACTATGCAAAACGAACAGCGCAAAAAATGGCGACAGCAAAAACAAAAAGAAAAATCAAAAACTAACCAAACAATAAAACCAAATATTGACAAAAATTATAAAGAAAAACGAAGGGCTCGATACCTTCAGTCAAAAGAAAATTTAAAACTAAAGGTTAATATTGAACGAATGACAAAAGTTATAAGAGCTCAAAGAAAAACCATATATCGATACAAAAAACAAATAGAAAACTTGAAACTATTATTAAATAAGACTGAAAATGAGGTATTAAATAATAAGGAAATGGAAGGAGTTGTAACCAAAGAAGCGACAACACCGTTTTCAAAAACAGAGAGGTTCTTAGAAGAAGTTCCAAATATTCCAACACCGGAAAAAGAAAAAGTGAAAAAGGCTATTTTCGAAAATTATGTTTTGAAAGAATCTTTATCAAGTCAATTCTCGAAAGCCAAATCTAGATCTGAAAGAGATGTTTTAAAGAACATAATAGACAATGACATTGTGAAAAAATATAAATTAAAGACTAATTTTGGTTACTCTTGCTTGGGACTAAAAGGAAGACTAAGAATACAAAAAAGACCACTTGAAATTCAAAAGATAAAAAGGATTAAAGAGATACAAGATTTTCTTGGAAGAGATGATAACAGCAGGACAACAGCAGGAAAAAGAGAAACCAAAACGTTCAACAAAGATAAACGGCAAATCAGATACCTACAAGGCTCTCTAGAAAAACTGCATAAAAAATATATGGACGAAGGTGGTTTGGTTTCTTACACAACATTTACTAGATACAAGCCATTTTATATTTTAGATCCTAAAGTTACACAAAGAAATACATGCGCATGTGTTAAACATGCGAATTTGACATTCTTAGCTCAAAAGTTAAAAATACTTGGAGTTTTAGAAACTGATGATCTCGAGAAACTGGTTTCGGCTATTGTTTGTGATAAGTTAAATAAAAAATGTATGTATGGTGAATGTCAAAGTTGTGAAACTAAAACAGTCTCATTTGATTTGACACATAGGAATAAAGACGTGGTTGTGTTTTGGAATGCATGGGTAACAAAGAACCACGAATACATGAAAAAAAACGACATTCAAGAAAACGATAAAAAAACTACAAAGAGAACCGTTAAGGATGTCATACAAGGGACATTAGCAGCTTTGATTGAGTCTTTTACCGATCAACTTATAAGATTTAAAAAACACTATTTCAACATTTATCATGCATACCAAATGTACAAAAAATGCAAAGAGACACTATCTGACACTGAGTGTATCATCCATTGTGATTTCTCGGAAAATTATCTTGCGAAATTAAGTGAGGAAGTACAAGCAACACATTTCGGCGCGTCTAAACAACAATTTACATTACACACTGGAGTCACTTATACTAAAAACGAACAAGGTCTTCAAGAAAAATCATTTTGCACTATTTCACCGAATAACAATCACGGTCCAATAGCCATATGGGCACATTTGACACCCGTTTTGGAATATATTAAAAGAACATCACGAAATGTCACTACACTACACTTCTTTTCTGACGGCCCCACTACCCAGTATAGGCAAAAAGGAAATTTTTATCTGATGACGGAAATGATTAAAAAACTGGGTTTTGAGAACGCAACTTGGTCATTTTTTGAATCCGCTCACGGCAAAGGGGCCGCAGATGGAATAGGCGGTGCGGTAAAAAGAACGTTAGACAAAAAAGTTGCTTACGGAGAAGACATCGTCAATGCTCGAACTGCATATGATCTCTTAATACAATGCCAGTCCAAAATTATGTACTTTTATATATCAGATGAAAATGTAAAAACTGTAGAGCAAGAACTGGACTTGACGGGGTTGATTCCTGTACCACATACTATGGACATCCATCAAGTTATTACTACAGATCAAGCGAATGTCATAAAATCTAGAATATTAGCTTGTTTTTGTAGAAAACCCTCATGTGATTGTTTTAATCTGGAAGAGCATAACCTAAAGTTAAAAAAACAAAAGCAAAAATGTAACAAAGATCAAAGTGAAATGAAAAGGAAGACTATTAAGAGAACACGTATTAAAAACTCTAGGAAGAGATTATTAACAGATGACAGTGATACTAGCCTGGACTCGGAGGTGACATACGCCGAATCAGATGACAGTATTTGGGAGGTTGATAATGAATATGACCTAAATAGAGAGAATGAAGCTGTTGAAGATTTAAGTAAAAATAACAAAGGAATAAGATCTAGAGAAACAGAAAAAGCAGTAATTAACTGCGATAATAAGAAAATAACAATTTTATCTGATATAAAAAATACCCCAGAAAATTACAGACATTTTGATTTAAACAACTACGGTCCATTTAAGCTTCATAAAGTAAATCAAATTCAGATTGAACATAATATGAGAAATATTTATGATAACCCAACTCCATCTACATCAGGTATAAAACAAGAAAATATTATGAAGAGGGCTATGATGGTAAAAAAAAAGTTTGTGATCGAAGAAGAGATTAACGTGACAAAGCAAAAGGAGGTCGATGGATACAGTTTACAACAAAACACAAAAAAAGGTAACGAATCTGAAACAGAAAATAAAGACTATTCTGGAAGAAACAATGAGACTGAAGAACCAAACTCAGAGCACAAAGAAATGAAAGATTTAATGTATAATATAAATGACAGTGTGTTAGTTAGATATTATGAAAGAAAGTCATGGGTTTATTATGTTGGATTTATAGAAGGCATCGAATTTAAATCAGATTTGACTTATTATATTGTTAGATTTTTAAAAACTGTTAAAAAACCCTTGTTAAAATTCATAACTCCAAAAAAAAATGATAGGGACACTGTTCCCAGTGACTGTGTGGTAAAAACTATAAACTTAAAACTTGTTTCAAATGAGTTTATGTTAAAAGATGATTGTGATTACACTTATTTTGAGTAATTGTATAATTATATTTAATTATTCATCCAAATATTTTTTATATTTTCATTTCGCGTAAGGTTTAAGTTTTTTTTTATTTGATTTATTGTAAGATTGTGATAACAATTACTCAAAATAAGTGTTACGTTTTTTCAAATTTATTATCTGTATCTTACTGGTTAATAACCATGTAGGTAAACTGATCTCTTTTACACAGGAAAAGATTTTAAGCAGTGCGCAAATTTTCACTTTTTTTTCTCATACTGAAAATTGTTCAACCTGTGAAAAGTGCAATGCTTAAAAACTTTTTGATTTGATTTTTTTTAAAGTTTTTTTTTGTAGCATTAACTTAGAATTGGAAACTCGGCTGTTTTTGTTTTTATATGTTTTAATGTGTTTTGTGCACATTTTTTAAGTCCTTTTAATTGTTTATTTTCATACTAAAAGAAAGAAAAAAACTTTGTTTTTGTTCACCCTATACCCGAAAAGGGGTCATTGTACCCATCATTTTGATCACCTTTTACTATATAGGACTAACCCTGAAATTATGAAAAATAATGTGCTGTTCCATAGATTTTGACGATTGTAAACCCAAATGTATGGAATAGCTGATTTTTTTTCGCGATTCAGGGTTGATCCCATAATAAAAGTTGGTCAAAATTATGACTACAATGATTTCTTTTTTGGGTTTAGAATTAAAAATTAATAAAGGTACAATACAACCTACACCTAGTTTTTTTGTAGTTTCCTCTCAACAATACCAAGACAAGACAGGTGGAAAACGGCAATATGAACTATTCTTTACAATGTCTTTTGTGTAACATTATGATCCTTTATGTAACGAATAATTTGAATTCCTTTGTGTTTCTTTTGTGTAACGTACAATTTTTTTGAAAATGACTCATTTACCCCCTGCGTTGATAATCGTGTTCTGAATCCTTGGTAACAGGCTGTGTGTCGATGTCCCTGCCACCCCTTATACATAAAGATAGATAAATATTTATCTCAAATTGTATTAACCTTGACCCGCCTATTATTTGACAAAACAAACTATAACAATAGCACATACCGAACAGAAAGGCTATGATTTGAAAAAGCTATTTTCGTAAATCTTTTGCTGCACCTTTTTTACGCTTGACTTAAATAAATTCAATCCGGGATGGATAGTGATAGCGCAGCTGTTTGTCTGGTGACGTCACTCCACTCACAACAAAGTAATCTGGATTCGATGACATTATCGGAGTGGTTCACAGGCATCTGTCAAATTTCTTATCTTCTTGTTAAATGAGGACTACTACTGGCTTATGGGTGGAAGACAGGAGACAATCACTGCTAAAAGAAACAAAAACAATATTTGTGTCCAATCATATCGACCCCCCGAAGTGAAGATACAGCAAATGCCTAGTTGGGGGGTTACCTTCCAATCTTCTTTTACACTCTGATTACCTACTTATTAATGAATAAGTCATTTGAATTTGAAACTAATATACATACACTTCTGTTAAGCCCTTTTTAAATCTTTATTTGGAAAAAAGGCTTTAATGGCGAAGCGATAATGCCAGCGTCGTAGTTTTACAAAATAAGTAGATACTAAGTAATATAATAAACAAGTAAGATATTTTGATACCTAACTTATTTAGACGTAGGTCTATACAAAATCAAATTACGCACCAACCTCCCTTAGCCGAAGACCAGCCTCTGATCGCAAAGTTCTCCATTATGAATACAGCCGGTGTCACAAACAATCATAATAATGTATGTTTATTACATTAATTTACAAAAAGAAAAGATGACTAACCGAAAACCAGTCACGAAACATGAAAACAACGTGCGGAAACCACGGGTTTTGTGATGTCATTGTTTATCATATCACCATCCATCAAAAACCTGTCACTAATTAGAATAACCATACCATTTCATTACATTGAAAAGTTTTGAATTTGAAACAAAAGCTTGATGAGTTTTCAAACATTACCGGCGGCCGGCGACAGATGAACGATAATGTTACTGGAGTGAGGAGCGGTGGTGCGGAAACTTGGCGTGGTCTTCATAAATAGCAATATTATAACGGTGCTAGTCTAGACATCGGAAAAAACTATCAGGAACTCTTTTTGTAAAGATTTATAATCGATTTGGCGGTTAACGCTGCATTTACGGTGACTATTGTTCGTTTTCCTTAAGTTTTGGTGTCATGACTTAATTGCTGTCTGTATAAGCTTGCAGATAATGTATATGAGATATTGTTTTAAGAAATTGTTGAGCAATATTCAGCGATGACAACAAAGTAGGCCGGAAGCTGTTGCCCATCCTGCTCCTCTTACATCACCCTAGGGAAGAGGAGTGTCTTCCTTGGCTTGACCTTACCTGAAGGCCACGATGAATAGGTCATAGTTGAGACAGATTATTCAGTCAAGCACCAGCTCTCACAATGAGAATTATTATAGTTCAAAACTGTTAAATGCATGTTCTGTGCTTTTTAACCAACTTCCAAAAGGAGGAGGTTCTCAATTCGTCAGAACTTTTTTTAAATTTTTTATTATTACGTATGTTCCCCGATTACTCGAAGATGGCTGGACCGATTTGGATTTTTTTTTGTTTTACTTCCCAGGTGGTCCCATGATCATCAAGTCAGGATCAGATGCTGGGATCCTGGAGAAATAGAGAGAACTCTTCAAATTTAATAGGCACGCTTGAAGCGATGTGGATGGTTTTTGGAAGAGTACTTTTAGCTAATTAGTTTCTGCACAAACAAGGTGACTTTGTGAAACCTCTCAATGACTAATGCAATCGGAAAATCGTTCTTACTTTTCATAAAGCTACACGACTTTTTACTTGTGGCATGGCTAGCTACCTCATACCTTTTAATCTGTTTACCTACAGCTGTATTTTTTCTATGCAGGTAAATGTATGCTAGGTTGTCATGTCAGTCGGTGAATCATCTCGCGATGGACAGGATAGTGTTACAGCACGCGGCTGCGGTCATGGCTTGTCTTTAGATGTTTATTTCGCTTTGTGCAGAACCCATGCTCGTCTGAGAAGGAAAGGAGATATTGTACTGCTTGGAGAGACCATACATATTGTGGATTACTGGTTAAGTGCTTATTGTTTTGTAATGCAGACTAATGTCTCGTTTAACATAATTTCAATATCTTTTAAATATTGATCGGAGATGGTTGCTTTCTAAATAAATACAAATCGTATCTAATGCTACTCAAGTACAGTTAGGTACAACATTGTATGTCGACAAAGTCGACTGAATGGTAAGGAGTGCCTACACATACATTACAACAATAATGCGAGTTCCATAATGTGAATTGTGAAAACAATAATAAACTACGCGTGATTTTCATTGAGTCATAATGGCTGATAATGGCATCCTATTATTCTTGATGTTGCCTATATCTGTTGCAGAATGTTCTAGCATTTAATTATTATTTGTAGCAGTGCATAGCAGAATACACGACGAAATAGTAGGCACATGAGATAATAACAGAGATATTCAATTAGGAGTCGCAGCATATAAATTTGAAACCTATTCGGGAATAGTCTCCAATTTTTAATCTCGTCATCATCCAAAGTCCAAATTCCCCCACTACTGGGCATGCTCTTCTCTTTTCATGTGTCATTCCCCACTTTTCTGTGCCAGCATATTGCTTGTACAAGGCTACAAGGGGACGTACGGATGTCCAGGTTCTATAATCTCATTGAAAAGAAGTATTTTCTAAACCACAAAACAACGGTTTCGTTTATTATCTAAAATACAAAAACATGACTAAAACGTGTTCTCGGTATTAACTGACCTAGTATTTGTAACGCCAATATCTGTCATCTCGATCAAGATACCATCCGTTCTCTCAGGAAGCTCTCTGTGTACAATAACCGTTTACGTTCTAAAACAAACAGCACTGTTATTCTTTACAGAATGATGTCGGACTGTCACAATATTTACACAGACACCGGAATCCACAACTACATAGTCACATTACCGACAAGCGAATTTAGGAATATTTATTGAGGAAAATGAAAATATTGAATCTAGTCTAACTAAAAGTATTCTTTCCCTAAAGACTATGTGACAGGCCCTTGATGACTAACCAGAAACGGCAAGGACGAGTCACTATTACCAACATGCAACAAGCTGTATCCATAAATTGACATCAAACTGCTTCATTCACGTTAATCAATATTCATACAATACAACCTAACAAGGGAAAAGTAGACAGGATAATACATCTCTGTACACAAATGTCTCACTGGCGTGAACATTCATCATAGCTTCTCTAAAAGGCTTATTACCTTACGGGGCCTATTCTTCATTAAAATGAGGGTAGTCACGGCCCCTCCTGGGCACACCTTGACATGCCCAGCCTATTACCTCAGATGATGATGGTTGTCATGTCACAGTAATTAAGCTCGGATGGATGCTGCCAATACAATCGCAAGTATGTAAATGATGCTCCAACCGGAGATAAGTGGCTATTGTTTATTTGACGGCAGTTTACGGATTCTTTATGAGTTTGTTTTAAAGTCTAGAATTCGTCGAAGTCTTGCTTTGGTTTCAGTTCGTTGATTATAAATCATATCTCTGTTGAGCGAGACAGTTACTTTATGACTCAATAGTATCTCGAAGGTGACATGGTTTTATTCGATTTTATCTTGTCGAACGAAGCACTAAAAACATCCAGCAGGATTAATCATGTGCTACCCAATGACCATGACTAACCTAACCACAACATAATTAAGGGCCCTACTTTGTATTCCGATCCCTATTTGCGTACAGTTAATAATGAAGTAACTAACATGTCATTCCACAATCACAACAATCGTATCTTCATTCACTACGCCGCGCCTGCGTGTGCGCAAGTAACATTATACGGACGAGGCGCGGTGGCTTTGACCTAGTGGGACCTTGGGCACCTTGGGCATCACCGTGACGGTTCATCCTGCCAGCCTGCAGCCATTTATAAGCCGAGCTAATTCGCATTTTAGTCGTATTATTGAATGATATAATTAGCATTGTGAGACCACAAAGCCATAATTTAGATTGAAATTACCAACTGCTGCTGCTGTGGTCTTTTTTTCTCTAGCCTTCCTTGTCCCACTCCTGGACAAAGGCCTCCATCGTCTCCCTTCAATAATAAATGTATCTAGAATAAATTGGTGTGTCTGCAAAAGCTATTGACTTACTTCCAACAGAAACCTGATGATTATTGCCTCTGACCTCACATCACACTATTGGCTCAAGTTACATCTACTTTGATTTGTTCGTGAGTTCCCGAGCGTTATTTTCTCGACATCTTGTACGCGTGGGCGCATATTTTAAGATTCCTACAAGCTTTCTCACGAAAAGTTCTTGAATGCATTTTATATGCCGACTTAGTAAATCTGTAGGATATAAAGACTTAATTGAAAGAGGATACACTCGTACACAGCATTCTAACAAATCAAAATAAATGATAATTCTGGAATGTAATTTCTGAGCATGACTCTGAAAATTTGTGACACGGTCTTATTTGCTTTTGAAACAACGCGTTGAAAACGTAGATCTCACAATCAACCATCCCCAAACGGAATTCGATATCCCACCAAAGTAATACGGAAGCGAACTGTCAGATAAATATCCGGACGCTGTTAATCTCGGCAAATAGTCAGTAAAATAGTCGTAAAATGGGCCAACTGCTCGTCTAGACTGTGCTGATGACCCTACCGATAGGAACTATGAATTAGATGCGTGAGGCAGATAGGCAAAGTAATGGGACAGCTTGGCAGATGTCAGGGGGTAAAGCTGCCTGGCTAACGGCTGGCAGGACATGACAACTTGTCTTGGAACTATGTGTGGCATAATCTGCCTAGGAATTTTCAATCTAAGCTTCTTCTGCCCATCTAGTCATTGACACTAATATTGTCGGGTGAATAGCAGGCTCAATCTAACGATAAATTAGGTATGCACATGCACACACTACATTCATTTCAGGCATTCCAAATACTTTCAAAGTACCTTCAAAATCCATATTTAATTATAATATCTCTTACGCAACGAATAATCCCAGAACATCAGATACTTTTGATTCTCTAGCAGTCTTCCTTTTCATCGTACTTACTTGTGCCAAAACGAATTGAATCTTTACAAACAAGGCACTTCTTAAATCTCCGTCCATTGTCTCGGCTATTGTCTCCAAAACAAATGAGCTGCCAGACAGCTGTGAGATGAACGATTTTTGCTTTATTTGCGTCCTGTGGGCTGTGAGGCGAATGAATTTCCTCACGAATTTCGCGCCCGTCATCTTTCATATCAACCGACAGAAGATTGCTCTCAGACTGCTGTTATTATGTGATACAAGTACTTTTGTAATGGTCTGTGTTTTGGGGGTTGGTTTGGCTTGGTTGTATTGTCATTTGAGTACATGGCGAAAATATTGTTATTAAACTTTTGTCGTAAGAAATAAACTTTGGCTTTCGTCTCTAATGAACACTCAATCTTTAAGCGTCAGTATAAACAGGAACAGCGTGGTCTTGTAGTGGATTATCAATTTTCTACCCATGAGCACCAATACAATAATTATTCTCTTCACTTCTATTGACTGTTTATAAACCTTCCAATTCTCACCACCACTATTTTCTCCACAGAATATAAACAATGAACGGCCACAGCAACGGCGACATGAACGGCGCAGGAGACATCATCACCCAGAACCAGCAGCGCGGCTGGTGGACCATCGGGCTCATCAACTCGCGCTACCGCTACCTCACGGCCGAGACCTTCGGCTTTAAAATCAACGCCAACGGCACCAGCCTCAAGAAGAAGCAGATATGGACCCTGGAGCCTGCTTCGGGAAACGCTAATGATAGTGAGTAGATTTGAAGTTTAAGCGACGATTATGCTCCAGTTTCTAAAGTCCGAAGATAAACTCTCAATTCATCCGGTAAAGTTACTTGTTAAGATCGCAGCTAGAGCATCGAACCGAAGAAACTGGGCATTCGGTACCTATGCAGAGGCTACTTTCACCAGTAGACACTGCCATTCTCATAACTACCACAAATTCACAATGAAAAGAAATCTAAATCGGTCAGAAGATTCCTGAATTCAGGGAATACTTGGCCAAATTGTGCCGTAATATTTTTAGGACCGAGTAATATCGGAAATACGTTTGTCGTAAAGGCCAAATAAACTGTAATCTTTTACTCCAACTCCCCAAAGCCGAAGCCGACTTTGAGCCCAGAAAAAGATACAGACTCTAGATAAGCACCATCTTTTGTTGTTATTGCTTTCCGGAAAAGATTATCCGATATTACTGGAATCTTTCCATTTAACGTTCTATGAACAGATGGGCAGATCCGCTCTATCGATTTTCCATTATACGCGTAGTGTCGGACAATATTATAAGGAATCTGGGCAATTTGTAATCTTGCTCGTGAAATTGTAATTCGCCACGTGTTTCGGTTAACGAGGCGTCTTCCAAGGAAGGCAGATTGTAACATTTTACGGTGTATCAACAAAGGTAGCTTTCTGATGGTTTACTGAATGGATTTATGGGTGATTTGTGTTTGACTTTTGTTGTGTTGCCATAACATTAAGCGTTATCCTTATTTTATGGTGTTAGACAACATTATCTTCTTCTATTTTGCTGCCAGTATTGAGTCCTAATTAGAATGTCCTACTCCTGGATTTCGTTCATAAACAAAATCGTTTTACATCGTGAGTTAATAATAGCTTAAAGGCTTCTTCAAACAAGCGCGACGTGGTAGTGCAGCGCGACACTTGTAGAACAATGTCCATGAAGTTTTCACAGAAATTGTTCTACGTCAGTCGCGTCGCGCCTGTTTGCAAGAGCCCTAAAGGCACCCCAGATAATGAATCAAGTTTCCGTTAGCGTTAACGAACGCTACGCATTTGATTGATCATTATTGCGATGTTCATTTATACTCAGTAAACATTGGTTCATAAATACTTCATCAGTGACTTTATTATAGCTAGTATAACAATAGCTTGCTGACAAATGCATCATTCATATGCTTAGCTTATTTTGTGATTGCCATTGACCATCGTCACACAAGTTCCACACTTAGGTACCTAGATACTATGAAGCTGTATAACCAATCGTCCTACGATATTACAATCTTTATCGTTATTTTTTTATTTGCGCCAGATCATTGAACTCAAGCAGTCGTTAACAATACCATTAGTAATTCTACAGCAATCCATGACTCACTTCAGGTGCTATTCTTTTTAAAACCCCCGACTTCCTGTATGCCTGTGCTTAGGATCGCTAACAGTACCCCTGAAACATTAGACCCTGGCAACTTAATTCTCTTACAAGTTTTTACCCTATTTAGGTATTATGCCTAAATTCTTAGATTAAATTAAAACCATTAAGGTAAAGCTCGGTTTTTCTCAATGTAATGAATAAATGTGTTGCCCTGGTCAGGAAAGTCCTCAATCAAACTATTTGGAATACATTTGACCTTTTACCTTTCTGATCAAATGAACATGCTTTGAATAAATTCCTTATTTGATCACATTCTTTATGCATCACAATTATACCGACTGCATATTAAATACGATACCTAAGTATGTATAATTCGTGTGACAAAAACGTCGGTATGTCGCCATAGCGACAGTTTTGTCGCGCTCCCCTCTGCCACTAATTGTCGCAAAAAGTCCCCTGCACCGAGCCCTTAATTACACCGGTGTGCATGGGGCATGCCGCGGGAGACACGCACGGCAGGAGAGGGATCAAAACAATTGTTCTAAAATTGAATTGTCTTGCAAAAATTATGAAAATAAAGTTTTCAAATGAGCAGTACGATTCATGTAGACAAATAACTCTGTAGCTAGCTAACTCCACAGATTTTATTAATCTCCTTACTTACACTCTTTACACGAAACTGATGGTCAAGGTTTCCATTCATAATCCACAACCAATTATTGACAAACAAGTGCTTATCGCTGAATCACAAGCACTGTTTCATAACGAATTAAAGACCCGATATAGAAATATTTCAGTAATCGTCCGAATTTTTCCAATCGCTTCCCAATTTCTGTTTAAAGCTCACTTCAATTCTGTTCAGAATAACATGGATGTATGCTTTCCCCGCCCCATAGATTGCCAAATTACGATCCAATCAGAGGGTCGCTCCCTCACCCCCCTGCTGTCAAGTTTCAAGGTCTAACAGCTGTGAGGTTACCCTTACCTGATCGATGTCACATCCCTCAGGTGTGCTTTCGACAACATTATTTACTTGCCCGATTATCAACTTCAGCTGTTTAACTTTTGACAATATTTTTTGTTTTGGTGTCTTATGCTGACTTCAAAAGCTCTCAAGTTTCCTACTCTCTAATTCCTACTCTCGAATTTTTGCGATATACATCCATTTATAGAGATTATAAATACTGGTGAGGAAAACTGTAAATTACGAGCAGGGTACTAAAACTTTATCGTATCGTAAATTCAATTCTACTTTTTTACGAGTCTTTGATACTGAACGGTACTCCTTATAAGAAAATCATCAATATCATCGCAGACTCTTCAAATCAGCTATTGACTGCTACATCTCAATACATACGCCGCATATCACAAACCGTCCGTGTACCGTACCAAGAACCGGCGCAGATGCAGTGTTCCGACTGACTCCGATCGGTGACGAAGTGGCGGCACAATTAATGTCTGTTATCTAGCCCCGGCTTAGATTAAAGCTTTCTACTTCAACAGTTAAGTGCCTGAACAAAGTAGTGCTTCAGCTATTTGGGTTGGGGCTATCTCATCTTGTTTAGACTAAAATCTCACTGTTTATAGTATCGAATGGGATATTGTCTACTTTTATTGCAGTGTTGAGCACAATATAAATTAATCTTGGTCATGCATTGTCCGCCAATCCATTACTACACGTCTAAGCGCGTATGGTGCGTACAGTAATCTTGGTTTTACGCTCATCACCACCGACCTATCCGTTGCTTAAAAGTACATTTTCTTAAGATCACTATCATTATGCAGCATAATTACTATAGGACATCCATTGTAACATTTTGATAAGTCCTACCTAATAGGTACTTACTGAAGCATATTATAATTACAGTCATCCATTATTCTGATTGAACTTTTCATAACTTTCTGCGCAAAAATCGTATGCTACTTACTGTTTTAAGCGCCTTATGATTGTTAAGATCCACTGCATCGATCTTTCCCGAAAAAGTTAATTCTTTCTGGTCCTTATTTTATGGTTTGTAATGCATTTTTTATGTTTTGTTCAGGCATGATCTACCTGCGCTCCCACCTGGACAAGTACTTGGCTGTGGACTCGTTCGGGAACGTCACCTGCGAGTCTGAGGAGAAGGAGCCTGGCAGCAAGTTCCATATAAGGTAAGCAGTGACTGTACTTTCATAGCTGGCTTACTGAATTAAGGTGCTATCACCTCGTCGCAAATCTCGTCACTTTCGTAGGACGAAAACATTTTGTTTGGCTTTGGTTACCGTCCTTTCGTTTGTGGATAGGACCAAAGCCATATTTTTTTGTATAGATGAAACAGGTACTTTGAAAGGAAAGATAGGCAAGTTATATCATAATGCTACCACTACAATATCGCGATAAGGCGAACCACACTTCGCGCACTCTCTGTTTACAGCGAGACGTTCGAGGTCGAGCGGTGTATGAGA
This sequence comes from Polymixis lichenea, assembly GCA_949091785.1. Taxonomy (NCBI): domain Eukaryota; kingdom Metazoa; phylum Arthropoda; class Insecta; order Lepidoptera; family Noctuidae; genus Polymixis; species Polymixis lichenea. Next base: position 24,909,098 of record OX420936.1, on the reverse strand, counting down.
GAGGGCGCGCAAAGTTTAGTTCGCTTTATCGTGAGTATCGCGACAATTTAGCCGTAGCATAATAGTAGCACTTTCATTACAATAAAGATCTGCTACGTCGTGAGCAAATTGCGGGTGGAATAATATTCCTCTGTCTAACCTGTATGAGATCAAAGGACGTGTCTCATGTTTATAATTCACAAACAGAATGTAATTTAACAAGCTCTCAACGACGTTTTTCACACAGCTTTATTAAAATTCATCAGGTTCTGTCGACCTGTCGTGGGTTGGCGATGTTGCTTTGAGTTGAACCGACATGAAATACCAAGTTTTTGTTTAACATGAGTTTCTATATGAATTCTTATTCTTATTTTGGAAATCTGGAAGTAAAGAATTCTTATCCAAACTCCAAAGAGATAACCAACGACCAATTCACTTTCCAAAGGCACCACTAACTGAAAATAGACTTAAAAAAGAATTGTGACCCAAAGTTCATATATCTATATGAATAAGTCTTTGATCGGGCAAAAAAAAAACAAAAATCCTGTCAAAAAAACCAATCGGAACACAAATCTATTCAGTTCAAACAACCTTATCGCCTTGTCCTGTCTAAGACGCCATACAAAGGCGGAGTCCCCTCGCATACTAATGCTAAGCCCCATGCCTGACTCACCGGAACTGGGGAGCTTGTGCTGGCGATATTTTACCTTTTTTATAGTCTATGATATTTGCTTTATTGACAAAAGATTTATGGCAAAACCTTAGCGTTGTCTTGAACTGGCGTGGTGCATTTGCAGAATAATAAGTCATAATTTCGACCGCGTGAAGGTCGGAAATTATGATTATCTTTCAGGATCGTACTATCGGGATAAACAGTATCCTATGTCTTTACCTCATGGTCTTCCTGTTTGCTCATCGAAGTCCGTTAAGTCGTCAAAAGGCAACACATAGACAGAGTTACCTTTGCAATTAAATATACACCGTGACATTTTAGTCGTCTTACAAAGGTAGTCCACTCAATGTATCCGACATAAAATACCTAGAGGCGCGATTCAAAAATTGTTACCAATAATTAAGATAAATAATGCTTTAGAATTCTGAAACTAGTCCCTGTTAATAATGTTTACGTATCAAACGGTAGAAGATTTCTACCTACCTACCATAATACCATTACATTTCATCAATCTTTCCATCTAGGGTGTTCAAAACTACATCATGCGTCTTAGTGAATGATGTATATTTTTTTAATTATTATTCATATGTCCAAAAAAAATGTTTTTTTTAAAATAAATTATTAGTATTCATTGGATACATGAAGTGGGCTGCCGTTGTAAGACGACTAAAATGTCACGGTGTATACTAGCTGTTGTTAGCTCCTACGATCCCACATTAACGTACTACCGAGATAAAAATGTCTATGGGTTAATCCAGGTTATAATCTGTCATCCAAATCCGTCCTGCCGTTTCTGCATGATTGAGTAACAAACAGACGAACTTCCACGTTTATAATATTTGTAGGACAGTGGGATGGTATGGATTTGACACGTTTATACGTGCTCAAAGAGGCAGGCATTGATGTTAGTTAGTTTCTTGGTCCACATCTCAGTGAGATAAAAGATTATGATGACTGTCTATCATTTTACTCACGTTTTTGGGATTGGCCGCTGTTTGATAACAAGCTGTAAGAGAAAATAGTTCGTGGTTTCTTTTTTTTTTAACGTTGCCCCAAACTAGGAATTTATCCTATATTGTGGGTGCCTTTACAAACATTTCAAAACTCATAAACACAAACATCCAGACCCGGAACAACTGCTTGTAGGTCATACAAATATTTGTTCCGTGCAGGAATCGAACCCGCGACACAGCGCAGCAGTCAATCGCTTAACCACTGCGCCAACCGTGCCGTCACCGTGCGTTGGTTGTTGTCAATTTGTGACGCAATTTAATGGTCTGTTTCTAATATGTGGTAGCTTGCCTTTACTTACCTAAAACGAGATTCAAGATGGCTGCTGTAAGCAAAATGCTCCATATGTCTCTCTGTAGTTGGCATAATTTTCCGACACGAAAGTGTCAAATTATAATAATCGATGTTCCGGGAGTGTAAATATGTAATGACGCCATTTTGTTCGGAGTACTTTCAGGAGAAAACAAATCCTGACTCAGTTTAGTCGCAACTTTCCAAATAAAAGGGATGAAACGTGATTCAAACCATGACTCAGGCTTCACAAATAACTTAGGAATTGTTTGTTGGCGTACTTTCAGATCCTGCCAGATATCCCGTGTCTTGATCGCCAGTGTTCACTGCGTTTGAGCAAGTTTTAAAAGAGAATTCAATATATTGCTGCTTACTTTAACTTGGAGCACTTGATTGGCTTCCTCTTCCTTTGTTGTCTTTAACTGGGACTTGTCCAATACAGTAAAAAGCTAAGGCTAAAAGTTCTTCATAATATTATTATTTGTCAATATTTAATGGCTCTTATGTAGTAAAAACTTGTATTATCAAAGCTCTCACTCATCGGAACACTTGTAAAGCTTCACAAAACATTTTAATGGATTTCTGAAGCACGTTATCCACCAAAGCTACCGGAGGTAACCCCAAAATTATTGATCTTTCAATACAACACACACCGAGCGCTTAGAGGGGAGTGACGGAGTGAACGAGGGTGCAGACGAGACGACCGCAACGGACATTCAACCTTAAGCTACAGCAATAAAGTTCATTTCAGCCTGTAAAAGTTAAGGTTACATGAAGGTTGTAACTTGAAGGCTGGTAACAGCGCGTGCCAAAATAACGTCTTTAAATTGTTTTGAAGGGTGTTCACAATTGTTATGGAAATTATTATTATGTTAGCACTATTTTTGTTGACTTAGGATGACCTATGGCTGTTAGGGACACGGAGAAGATATGCAAACTAATGGCGGGTATTGATTTAACTCGAGAGAAATACAAACTCTGTTTGTTGGAATAAGATCCGTAATTTATGCAGAGGGTTCCCTGAATACTTAGTTATGTATGATGCAAAGGAATGCAATTTACACACCTATTCTAAAACCTCTCTCAAGATTGGTATCACAGAATTACAGTTTGTAAAATATACTTCAAAAAAGACAACAACGTTCATGGCTCCGTCTACAACCAAATATCTGCCTCCGTGATGCGGACCGATAAAATGTCATACAATCATGTCAATGATTCAAGCCTGCTCTAACCTTTGTTCTTCAACGCATATCCACCACAATATCCTATTTGCCAGTAATTTCACCGACATTTTACCTCTTCAACTTGCAAAACTGCAATTCCCCAGTGAGCTGTGCTTTCAAACCACCTGGCATTTAAATTGAATGTCGCTTTCAACCGTTTGTGTTCCAACGCAAATGTTAAATGTTCCACACTCAAGCATTTGTTTGAGTTAATATCTTTCCTTACCCATTGACGTTTTAAGTCAGCACATACTTTAGTGGCCTTTAGAGTGGTTGGTGGACGAGCAAGGAAAAGTTTGTCACTTTCAGGTATTCTATACTTTCTTTACAATATTGTTGTTCTTGCGCGCACAAACTTCACAGACGAAATAAATTTGCAATGATTTCTTTTCTGTATTTTATGTAACATTACCTCACGCCTGCATACCCCGAAGGGTAAAGCAGAAGTGCATCCAGATTTCGCCATTTAGGTTTAAGTCCCATGTAATAAGGGGTGAGCTTATTGCCATCAAATCCAGACGAGCGGCTACTGAGAAATTCATGATGGAAAAACCCAATAACTCTGGGATCAGGATCTCCTGCTCAGTAGAAGCGCTTGCGACCACTATACCAACGAGGCAATTCTGTATTTTGATAAACATACGTGATTTTATTTAGATCTGCGTTGTTTAAAGTAGGCCGAGCAAAAGGTAACTAGTTCAGATCTAGACTGAAGAATTTAGAAGCCATAAAACTGAAGTTGGCTGGCTCCAACGCGTCCTGGTATGTGACTGCGTTATGCAGTTAATATTATAAACGTGTCATGTGCTAAGATCAGTGAAGATACTAAAATGTTACCCAGTGAACTTTAAACACTACTGACTGTAATATCATAAATTCATGAGTGTTGCAATTGGGACAGGATCTAAATTCTAGCCACCGTTTTTAGTTAGTAGTTCCTCTCCGTTAACTCGAAGACACAATTAGAAGGCAAATTCTCGTAATTAATTAAAAACGTTCAAAATCTAGTCGCAGTTCTCACCTCGGCGACCATCAAATGTCAAAAATGTGTATAATCTAATCTAATATATAAAATTCTCGTGTCACAGTTTTCGTTGCCATACTCCTCCGAAACGGCTTGCCCGATTTTGATGAAATTTTTTGTGCTTATCCGGTATCTATGAGAATCGGCCAACATCTATTTTTCATCCCCCTAAATGTTAGGGGTAGTCCACCCCTAAATAATTTATAAGGCAAAACAACGTTTGCTGGGTCAGCTAGTAATAATATATTTTAATAAGTTTATTTCAATAATTGTTTAAAATCATACAAATATCTTGTAGGCTATATTATCTTTTTACAACTGAATTAGACATCAGAGCCGAACTAGGCAAAAGCCTGTGTTTCAGCAATCAGCGCCAAAACCCTCAAAAATGTACGCTTAAAAATAGCCATCAAGTAGAAACATTGGTAAATAAAAAAAAAACAAAACAAATATTAAAATAAAATCTTAGTATTGTGTATAATAATTAGGTCCTCTCTTTGTGTATGGGAATGATTTTTTTTTGGCCGATTGAGACTATTTGACACTGTGATCAGACTGTGAACGTTCTTAAAATTACGGGAATTGACCCGCAGTGATCACTATAGTGGTAAATACTAAATAGTGTCACTATTTAAGTACTATTCCTGTCTACTGCAATCGCTGCTCTTTTCGTCCTAAAGCAAATTGGGAATCTGCGAAGAGTTATTGGAAGTTAAAACAAAAGGCAGTTGTCGTTCGCCCCTAGTCTTAAAGTGTAGTGGTTAATTAAAATGCACCTACAGTGTGAAGGGTGGCTCGTGGCTCCATCCCCTTGTGTAACGGATGCGTCTTGTATAATAATTTATGTTTTGCTTAGACTCGACTTTATGGCAGGTATCTTCATTGGTATTCTATAGCGAACCGCGAACTTAGTTGAATGATTCGCCATAGTATGAGCTTTTATTGCCATGTTCGTGCAAATATAAGAGAAGTAGATAATCTGTCCCTTGTCTCTCATCTTCCAGAGTTCAGACCTTGGTTTATATCTCTTCCATATCTGACTCGTCTACAATTTCAACAGTTTCTTTGTCCTCAACAATCTTAAGCACTCTGCTCTTATCGCCCAATAAGTCCTTGTTTATACCACTAATTAAATAATTGCACGGCATCCCTAATTGGCGACCGTCTCGGTGTACGCGCTTTTTCCGCGAACCCATCCCAGGCCCCCATTGTTGGAAAGAAAATAACTTTTTAACAGTAAGGGAATATCGTGTTTATTGGTTAGGAAATAAGGTTGGGATTTAGTTAGAGGCATGTCATAATTTGTGATGGAAAGTGTTCATAAAAGTGTGGATAGCTTTCGTGCTCATTTCGTGAAAAAATTAGGTGGAATTTTAGTGTAAATATGTGCTTTTTATAATTATGGATTGTCACGCAGAAAAAATATACAGTAGCAGACTGGTACATATTACCTCAATGGGAGACTGGCGTTCTATTCTTTTGAAATCACCAATTATTTTATTACTAACTGCCCAAATCCACATTGAATCATAATCGTTTTGACGTTTATGCGTATCTTAATTTAAAGCAAGTTTTATTTTAAAAAGGGGGCAATGCCCAGCATTAAAAATTTAAATTAATTTGTGTCCTCTCCTTGTCCAGTGTATCAGATGACAACAGCGGTCGCTGGGCGCTGCGCAACGTGGAGCGCGGCTACTTCCTGGGCTCCAGCTCGGACAAGCTCACCTGCACCGCCAAGGTGCCCGGAGACGCAGAGCTGTGGCACGTGCACCTGGCGGCCAGGCCTCAGGTGAATACCCATAGTCATCATTCATCTATCATAAATGCGTACACAGAATGGACAGGCCCACTCAATCTGTGTGGTTCTTTCCTCAAAAGACCATTTCAGACACCAGTCCACACGGTCTTCACATGATCTGACCAAGATTATGTCTGGACTTTAAAAGAGACTGTGACCTCTGAGTTTGTTTCGGCCTTTCTTCTCAGAGTAGTCAGATAGGAAACGCCGACCTCATCTAGTTTAAAAAAAATATGATTGACGTGTAAAAGTGTTTGTACAAACCTACTTACAGAAATAAAATCATTTATCATCCGGAAGAAGTCCACTGTTGGACATAGGCCTTCTTAGAGGCTGCTTTCATCGCCACAACGACCGCTCCTGTATGTCTTGTATCCGGTGCATTCCCGTGAACTTCACCATGGTGTCTGTCCGCCTTGTGGGGACTATTATTCTAATTAAGAGTAACTAGAAAAAATAAGGCATTTCGTCTTTAATTTCATAATATCACCGCGATGATTAATTCGATATTTTACGGCAAAAAGTTAGGATCACAAGTCAATATCCCACTGTTCATACGGTTAAAAACAAATGCATTACGAAACTGCCATGTCATTCCAAAGTTATACTGATAAATATCGAATGAAATGTATCTACGCTGTGGACCCTCACAGTATTCATGTACCTTCGACTAAGGGAAATGAAACTCCCCGGATAGCTAACTAGCTAAAACCTTTCGACGTCTAGGTCGATGACTTGCCAAACACGGGAATTCAAGACTATTGAGTTTTCTTAAGGGGTAGTGTAGTGGTTCGCTTTGCAAGTGGATTGCTGGAATAGGATTTAAAAGGGGAATTGTATTCGCATTTATTTTTATTCAGGTTCAGATTTTAAAGAACTTTGATTCAGTTAGTTCCCTTTAAATTTATAAGTGTTAGATGTTATGTAAACCATGATACTTATGGAAAAGGTTAGCAATGATGGCCAACTTTGAAAGTTTGATATATTGATTTACAAATCATGTAATTAAGGCATGTTAGATACGCTATTACTTTCCAATAAGACCAACCAAGAGAACCAGTTGTTGTTTATATGAGAACAGTAAGTATACTGTTATATCCCGCCCCAGTTTCTCAGATTTATAATCACTGTAATATCATCTGAATGACAGATCGTATGATAATGTGCGCCGGATTGATTCCGTGCCGTATCGCCGATCTCGCCGGCTCGGCCCGTGTGCTTCAGAGGGGAATGCACTACTGGGTGTAAGTTAAGAAATACTGTACGTAACAAGAATAACAGATGCATAATTAGCAAAATAGTTTTGTGTAGGATGTTTGGGGTAATGTTAATATTTCAATTTGTATTCCTAAAATCATGGGTTTAAAACATTATTTTACTTTCTTCTTGATGTTATCTAAAGCATCAGTGGCACATTGCCGGGATTAGGCCTTCCCTATCTTTTGCCCATTCAAAGCCCCATACTGACAGGCCAAGTCCACTCGAATATGTTTGGTTCTTTCCTCAAAATACCATCTCGGGCATTAACCTGCGTCACTGCGTGGTCCTCATATGGCCTCACCAAGATGAAGTCTGGTCTTTAAAAGAGACTGAACTCTGACGTGGTTTCAGTGGTTCATGTCAGAGCAGTCAGTTAGAAACACTGAACTCATCTAGTTTTAAAACCATAATTTAATTTTGACGCGTAGGTACCTAAGTGTTTTTATGAATTAATTTACAGAAATATGTATCATTTATCCATTAAACAGCTTTGTTCATATATTTATTGCAAGAACTTAACACACTCGTAACATACCATCACGCCTGTTTTATCAGAAAGGTAAGGCAGAGGTGTACAACAACAAGCAAAAACATACCTATTTACGACAAGGACCTGTGGGATCGGAATCTGCCCTCTACCGACGGAAGAGATATTTATTTTTTATTAAAGAGATATTTTACAAGCCCATCCTAATCTCGTATCCCTTCCAGGTGAATCTCCGCTCGATCGGGCGCAAGCGTTTCGCGCACCTGTCGGAGACCCTGGACGAGATCCACGTGGACGCCAACGTGCCGTGGGGCGAAGACACGCTATTCACGCTGGAGTTCCGCGCCGACGAGGGCGGCAAGTACGCGCTGCACACCTGCAACAACAAGTACTTGAGCGCCGGCGGAAAGGTGGGTCACAATGTTGTCATATTGTACAATTACAACCCTGAATTTTCAAAGGTATTTCTTTCCTGGGACCGTAAATACCTGAGTGACATTGTAGCTTGAGGGTTGACGAAAATCTTGTTATTCAGAAACATTACGTTACAAAGAAAGCTATTGTGCCTCGTCAAATCTTTAAAAAATCTGCGGTTTATCGAAAATATTGGATTACTTTGGAACGAAAGCAGTCTGTTTGGGAGCAAATCTCTCTTCCATGAAAAGATTAGTTCCATAGTCTGATTTAATGCTCGTTAAGTTAAGAAGCAGATTCTAGAAACGTTTTGCAGCACAGAACAGATAATTACAGATAATAATTTCACGCCACGTACTAAGTAATTAGCGAGAGATGATAGTCTAGCACTTTTTACCGCTTATTCTTTCCCAGATACGATTAATTAGTACCAAGTCGAAAAGTGACAGATTGAATAAAAAGTAGATAATTACCATATACGCTATGAAGACGAAAACAGTAATGAATACATGAGTCCGTGTATATTACGTTACACCTCGCTGACACGGCACTCGGCAGTAGCAGAACAAAGCGCTGGGGCGCTCAACACTTGTACCTACTATAAGTTATTTGTAGCCGAAAATTGCGTACGCGCATCTAAGTAATAGGTACAGGGCTGCCACGTAAGAAATTCCGAATACAAAGAGCAAGTAGGACGTTGCGTGCTCTTGATTAAAAAAAAATGGTTTACTGAATACTGAAACCATGAGGATGCCGCACTTTTCTGCATCACTGTCGTTAAAATGGTCCAAATCCAAACATACGTTAGTTTCCAGATATCTCAGAATATAACATAGATTCGATATGATTATAGTTCAGGCTTTAACACTTGATTAGACTTCAGAAACCTGAAGGGGTCTAGAAAGATTAGGTTTCCGAGGTCATCATTTGGTTACACTAATAGGCGTAAGATAAGTAATCTAGACGAATACATCACGTTAGCATCCCTAATTACATCCCAGTTAGCTCATTTAGCAAACAATGGCGCTGCGGCCGGCGGTTCCCATGGCTCAGCACACGTGGGAACCTTCGATACTGACTTACGGCGCATGCGTGAGAGCCGCAACATTGTAGCTCTGTATGGACTAATAGCGGAGGAATCAAACTGTTTCGGCCGAACGACTGCTTATGTAAATTACTTAATTAGGCGGATGTTGTAAAAACAATATGGACTTGTGACCAAACTAGACTTAAATGAATCGCTATTACCAAGCTTGGTAAACAGATTACATGACGAGTAATGGGATTGCTGCAATAGTTCTTATGCGATCCCTGGATTGTGATTTACTTTTAAAAGACTACCTGAGGAGTTTCTTTCGGCTCTTCTCCATAGGAAACGACCAATCGGAACCGGGAACTGAGCTTCTGGCGTTCCATATGTGCCCATGTAGGTTTATGTGAAATTATAATATTTTTATTTGGTCATTTTGATTTGGAAATCTTTTGATTATACTAGCCTATTGATCACAATACTTCTGTAACACAACATAGCATTGTTTCACCTCGTCTGTTGATAGCATGGTCTGTTCGGGATCATTGCAGTCACCATATTACGTTTTAGATCCCCTGATCATTCATCACTAGTTCCAGTCCACATTGTAAGATGTTGTTCCTTCCCCCCAGCTGCAAGAGCAGTGCACAGCCACGTGCCTGTTCAGCGCGGAGTACCACGCGGGCGCGCTGGCGCTGCGCGACGGCGCGGGCGCCTACCTGGCGCCCATCGGCTCCAAGGCCGTGCTGAAGACGCGCTCCACCGCCGTGACGCGCGACGAGCTGTTCTCGCTGGAGGACTCCCTGCCGCAGGCGGCCTTCGTGGCGGCGCTCAACGAGAAATACGTGTCAGTTAAACAAGGTCAGTTTTTACTACTATTTAACCAAATATAAGTAGCTTCTGTCTGCGTGAAATTTCTTGTTTTACATAAAATATATCCTATGACACTATCGTCAATACTGCAGCTTCCCATTAGTGTTCAGCTTCGCATCAGTAGTTTCGAAGATTACCCCCAAGATCCGAACTCCTAAAATGTAACTGGTTGTAATTTTTATATCGTATTTATATACCGAGTATAGGGGCTTGTGGCTAAGTAATAGCAGCCGCACGGTTCGATCGATCAGGTGGATACGTGACCATCTTTTCATACTAAGACCCCTCCGTCACGGCTATCATTCGCAGATCTTTGACAGTCGTTAGGGGTCTTCAGAAGCCAAAAGTTTGACAACCAATTTCTTATCAAGGGGTATCGTATTACCCAGTAACTGGGTTGTGGAGGTCAGATAGGCAGTCGCTCCATGTAAAATACTGGTATTCAGCTGCATCCGGTTAGACTGGAAGCCAACCCGAACATAGTTGGAAAAAGGCTGGGCAGATGACGATATACCGAGCATAGATACTTAATTGTCGTAACTTACTCTCAGATGACTTAACGGGAGCAAGTTCACGATATTCATGCTTGAAAGTAACTTGACTCGTTGTAAAACTGGTTACCTACTACAAGATACTAAATCAACCAGTAGTAAAACATACAAATATACTGTAGGAAGCCGAACTCAAATCGCTTCTTAATCCAATACGGAATGCACAATATCGCTCCATATCGCTCAAACGCTCATAATCACACATAATCTGCACTTCCTCTGTCTGCAGTGTTACTTCCTCGTTCCTACCTTGTTGTGCTCGAGTGAAAGTGAACTGCTCGCTACTCGGGAGCTTCACGACACCAGTTTCCTACTGTCATTAAATTTGATGCTACAATCAATATCCGTCCAGCACTTAATTGCGTAACACACTATAAATCACAACCTGAATCATTTCGAAGGATATTGCTAATCCATTGCTACATATGTTCGAAAAAATTGTCTGCTCAACTGAGTACTTAGGCAACGCAATGAATGTCGTTGAACTGTCAAAATTAAAGCCTTTCCTACTCTTTAGTGTATTACGCAATTACGCCCCTGATGATATTGTTTGTAATTTACTAATAATGTAAACTTGAAAAAAAAAGGCAGAATTAAATTAAGCGTTTCGTCTATTTACCATTTGCCACCACACCGGACATCTTGTAGCTTTCCTAAACGATGAGGAGCTACGATTTGCTTAGCACTTGTTCTGACGTTATCCATGAGAAATTCCGCTCGAAAAAAACACACCAATGTATCTTACTGCTATCGCATCTTCTCGCCACCTCAGCCTCTCGATGACGCGCTCGGATTGTTCCGTCGTTCTCAGAAGCGCTCTGTTGTGATTGTGAGAGGTGTGCCAATAGCAATACTCGAGAAGCCAAGACTGTTGACCTGTATTGTTTAGAGTCGCTGTGTTTGCATACTTACTTGTTTGCATGGCGTCATCTAGAACATCACGCTCACATCATTTCAACAATATTAATGTTGTGCATGAAATAATATTAAGTAATTGGCTTAGGAAGTTAGTAGTCGATGGAAAATATGAAAAATAACTTTTGCCATTGGCTTCCTGCCGTGGAGGTCGAAAGTTATGCCTAGAATCGCCTTTATGTATCCAGGTTTCAGAAGTATAATTTGACTATACTGGCTAAAAAGCTTTTATATTTTAACAAGCGTTTCCTTCCGTCACGTAAAAGCTACTTACAGTCGTTGAAAGGCCGAGCTATAAGGAAGCTGTATTGCTCAGATCTCGTCAGCAAGTACCAGGCGGTCAGGATCGTTGAGCAGCTAACGGTGTGTCGACCCGCCCTCACCTCACGTACATTATACGATCCATCGTTCGCCTAGATTGCCTCTGCTGTGTAGCTACAATATACCTACCTAGGTGTGGTTAGGTTAAGAAGTAGAATGCTCGGACAATTTGTAGATATCGGAAGTTACACAAGAATCGATGTCCCAGACAAAATGTTAGTTCTAAAACTGCCTTTTCACAGTGTCTGGGACTATAGAGTGTATAGCAAGGTCGATGATTAGAATGACCTTTAGTTTAACCAACAGCACGTATATAAAAAGTTTATGTACGTGAACCTCCGACGTGGACTTAAATCTCAAACGAAGGCAGCACGACCCATTAATAAAGACGCCGCACTATGCGGAGTCACGCTAACTGTGCACTTATTATGAACGACAGTGTAAGGATGGTACACTGTCAGGCATAGCTGTACATATGTGCAATAATAAGAGACCCAGCGCGGTGTTAATGAAGAGCTGAGTGATATGCAGAGTCACGGTAACCTCGAGGTTCTGGTTACATAGTGAGGGAAACTTGATTTGGAAAAGATGCTATTGGTTTTGAATAGCTACTACTAGTAGTTTTGAATAACTGTTTATATTTTAGTAAGTTTGACAAATCAATCATCAAAACCAGGGCATTCAAATCAAAGTTACTTTTATTGCAAAATAACTGGTTTTTGGCAAATAACGGCTTAACAATTGTGAACAGATTCATTCACGTAAGTGGCACAGTTTTTATGCCGAGCGGAATCACGCTCGTCACAATATTGATCTCAAAGATAAAAGATATTGAATTGTCTAGGAGAAAAACAGTTATCGGTGTGAACTTAAGTGCTCCTCAAAATAGTTAAAGATATGAGTATTTTTTATCTCTAGCGTTTTGTCTGATCGTAGTTTGGTTTGCTAAATTGCGCAACTAAGTAGACAAATTTTTATTCCTTCATCTTCTACTTAGATGTGGATAAAAATATAGTATTTCTATCTTTCTTCGAAAATGATTATCTGGTGGAAAGATTATCTAGTCAGCTACGTTGATAAAATGGCTGACTGACATTATGTTCAATTTTTCACGTACTTAGATGTTTTTTTACACCCAAACCATCTACTTATATGCGTAAGTACGCAAGTAAAATATAGTTGTTTCCTGCATACTACTATGTTGTGGTTTTGTGCATAGTTCGCGTCACGGTCTAGACCAGAGGTTCCCAAACTTTTTTTTTTCTCTCATAGACCACTTTCGAAATTTCGCTGGCTCCGGTGGACCCCTGCAGCTACATTTCTACCATATTCCCAGTTGACACAAAATGTGAAGATTAGATCTAACTATGGAAATTTGCGTTGCGGCTGAGTTCCACCCACGAATTAACAGTGAGAATTGATAGGTTAATTAATTAATTGATTGTGCTGTGAGTGGATGTCAAAAAAGTAAAGTTGGCCAATAAAAATGTGTTTCCATCCAACTTTACTTTTTTGACATCGTGATGGATTGACAGCAAATCTATCTATATATAAATAAAAGTCCTGATTGACTGACTGACTGATTCATCAACGCCCACCGAAAACCCTTGGACCTAGAAAGCTGTATTTTTTCACAGGCGTTCCCTTTATAATTTAGACAAGGAATAAGGAAAGAATTTTCGAAATTCAACCCCTAAGGGAGTTAAATAGGGGATGAAAGTTTGTATGGAAAATCGTCATTTTTGTAGTTTAAACCATGAAAATTGGTGTTTATCATTCTGATTAAAAATTAAAAACCACGTGTTTCAGGGTTTTTGGGAAACCAGTTAGTTTTGCAATTCAAATCATGAAGATTTGTATTTAGCCTTTTGGTTGGTAGTTAATAATTACATGTATCAGCGTTTTTTCAGAAGAGGGTAAAATAGGGGAAGTAAAATTTGTATAGGAAACCATCGCCAAAGACACCTTAGTAATTCTGAGAACAATAACTTTGCTAAGGGATCCAATGAGTAATAATATTTAAATTTTCCTTATTTCCTTACCCGTGGTAGACCACGGGTATGGAAATAAGGAAAATTTAAACACAGCCAGTAAGTATAATGGCTTCTAAGCCACGAGGCTGTGCACGAGGTGAATCGGTGTACATATAACGCGGATACCACTAATACCGTCGGAGTACCTATACGACTTTAAAAGGCTGCAGTTCCCCTTAAGGTATATTTCGCAATGACGATTAATAAGTCTCAGGGTCCGTCACTGAAAACAGCGGGAATTATTTTAGAGGGGACTGCTTCTCGCACGGCCAGTTTTACGGGGCCGGCTTGAGAGTGAGCTCAGCTAGCAGCCTAGTTGTGTTAGGACCTGAGCACAGGACCCCTCATGTAGTATATAAAATGGTACTTTAAGTATAAATAAAAAAATGGCCCTAACCCGCTGTGAATCCCTGGGCGTCGGGAATCCCAGGCTGATTCCCGGCCTCCGTAGGCGCGGGCTTGCGGACGGTGAGTAATGGGTAGCTCGCTGTCCGGTAAGAACCAAGCCCGGGTCGACGGCGCGTTGTGTTCCACGCGCGCCTCAAAGAGATGTCAGCAACAACTGATGGGGCCCGCAAGGGCCGATGCCTGCCAGGGGTGCGGGTTGTTCGAAAGAGATACCCGCAGCCCCTGACACACAGGCAACTGAGGGAACACGTGTGGGTTTTAGTCAGTAAAAGTCTGACACGCCCTCCTGCTCCACCCAGAGCGGGAGAAGTCATTTGATGATTTCTCACCCAAAAAAAAGGCGGTCTTAACAGGATATGGCTATTTTAACAGAATATGATTAATTAATTATTGCAATGAAATAAACACAGTACCGGCAGCAAACTGATTATAATTATTAAAAGCAATAAATCGCTATGATTCATAATAGAGTTTACCGTTTTTAATGTAATGTAAAACATTTTTTAATTAATTATATTTTGATATATTTCTGTAAATTCGATAGATAATACTTTTAAATAATATTTTGATATAAAAAGTACAATTTATGAAAATATATAAGTGAACCACAACACAGTCGGATAATAAAAAAAATACTAATAAAGTGGGTTAAAAAGGTCACCTTTTTCGGCTTTCTGTTCTTTTATGGAAGTATCTATTAATGGCTCTGTTCAGTATTTAATTTTTAAAACATACTTACTACTACACGCAAACATTACAAATATACTTATTACAACATAAATATGTATATCTCCTATATCAGATGCGTTGGAAGAGATTTCCTTTAGGAATAAGCGTCACCTTTTGTACTTACGTATTTTTTTTGTAATTTGTCAATTTTTTTTTTACTTACGTGTACAATAAATTGTAAAATAAATAAATAAAATAAAAGTATGTTAAACAAATAAGCAGGTAAGTACATACTTACTTTTTCCGACACTGGCAAATGCTAACATCGATTCACTTTACTTTTCTTTTCGAAATTCCGGAAACAAATGTGTAACGTTTATCCTTGGCATTCGTATTTATAATAGTGAAGAATCAAACAAGTTCATGGAAGATTGCAAGCACCACAGAGCCACAAGTAGTATTTCGTCCCTCTGCACGTCTGAATAAACGTTGCGGATGGCGGCGGCGGCAGCGGCAGCGCCTTGCAAATCTCAACACGTTGTACTGAATATGGAATGTGCAAGTTTTTACAAGTAATAGTCGCTGAGCTTCTTAAAACATTATCTGCCTACATTGATAGGTGAAGTCAAGCCAAACATTTTAGTTCTTCACTAACGAAACCAAATAAATTTACGTGGACCCCCCGCTTACGAATTGTGAACCCCCATTTTTTTTTGTCACGCCAACGTAGACCTCCGTCGAGTCTCCCGTGGACCCCTGGGGTTCACCTGGACTACTTTGGGAATCAATGATCTAGACCTTGCTATCGACGTACGTTTCGTTCGGTCACGAGCGACGTCTATGGAGTTACCGATAGTAGTAGAAATATCTACTCGTTAAGTAGCGTTAGCTTGTGGTAGTACAGTTATATCATCTTGCTGGGTATTGTGATAGAATAGCCTATTTTATCACAATACCCAGCTTTCTTTAGTAAGCGTAACATGTTCAAAATTATTGTTGTCCTTTCGTTGAGTGCCGTCAGGTAAAATTGACCATGTAATGACAAAAGTAGGCCGGATGTTTTAAAAACATTTCCGAGTGAAATGGTTATTATTGCCATAAAACAAGCCTCGCTCAAATTTCTTTAATAAAATTACAATATCGGGTTTTGATCTGTATTTGTAATTAAGTTCTGCTTAACTTTTACGAATGAATAAACAGAAATTACCGTTTTCGAATCTAGAGTTATTATACGTAACGATAACGTACGGTGACAGATGGCTCGTGTGGCTCGTGCGCCAGGCTGCGTTACTAATTATACATCTAATATCATTTACATCTCAGATCGCCTCCTCGAAGGTGCAAAGACCGCGTAATTCGTTCATAAGATGCTAAATTATAATAATTTGCTCGTTAAACGTCGCGTGCTATATTGGGCGTAGCATCTCTGTTTTATTGTTTAGAATTTAATGTATGCTCAGGTGCACGCGTGCGGATTACATAAATCTACTAGCGCTAGATATAATCCTGCTTAAAACTTTCCACGAGTCTTTCTTGTATAATAACAGCGAATATTAGCATATTCGCTGTTATTTAAACCTCAAACGAATTTGCTTGAGACGTAACGTGTAGCAGACAGGTTTCGTAGTTATTGATCGCACGTCTGTCGGCTAGGCGTCTGTACCGAGATCTATTACACGAAGAAAAACGCATATTATAATCGGATATGCATGGTAAGATGACTTCCATTCAAAAGCAGAGCAGGCCAATTAAGAGGTATTCACCAACGTCAAATTGTCAACGGAATTGGCTGATAGTGCGCGCGCGCAGCTATGCCGCGCAAAAAACGCGCGCTATGCTTTCTAACGTTTCTACTGCACGGATGCCTGCACAGTGTCGTGTGATCTCGCCACATCACTAAACTTTATAGTTTTAATTAAATTTATGCTCCAAGTAGCTCGCTGTAACGGGTTTCGACGTAAAATGGTTATTTTTGTGATTTCTTATTTAATTTAAAAATAATTGGTCGGTAGTTTGGCTACTCCGTTTAATTCTGAGGTGATTACTTAGCTATGCAAGTGGCAGTTGCTTATGGTAAAGGTGGAATTGTAAAATAACCATAATTTGGCTATAAAAACCCAGTTTCGTACCTATTTCAAAATTAAAAGCAATTATTTCGAGTTATTATATTTTTCTTTTAACAACCGTAACAATATGAATATAAAAATTTATGTCAGTTCAAGTCCGTTCCAGGTACCAGAATTAAAATTAAAAATAATTAGTACAAGAACTTTGTGTGAATCATAGGCAGTGGTACTGTGGTACATATATTGTTGTATAGCATCTCAGGAAGTGTCTGCAAGTATATCTAGATAGTAAAATCCTTAACATTCCCAGCCCATAAAGCGAGCACCTCGCGTCTATTTAAGTGTAGCCACGTTGTGTGGCATGCAGCTCGCACACATCGTTAATTACACAAGCACTGCTACTGCAGGCTTAGCACGAGCACCGATTTGTCGACGGAAGAATAGACATGACTATTAACTAAATGACGTACAATAAGAGTACATAGCTATGTTCTTCTATTAATTATCACAACTATGCATTCTAAACGAATCATGAGTTTGTAGATACATTAGTATATACTTTGTAGCCGTTGAGTAGAAAGTTTATGGTCAGTGAGTTTGATAGTTTGGGAAGATAATATATTCTTCTAAAATAGTCTACATTTATAAGGACCTAGACAAAGATCGTTAGAAACGAAAGACAAAATGACAGATTGTAGAAGGATATCTACGGTGCGATGTCAAAAATAGACAAACGAAATGTCACTTTGTATTGAAAAAGCACTGTCTATTCTTCGTTGAAATAGAAAACATCATGCTAAGCCTGCTGGATAGAGCGTGTAGAGGAGATTGGTCTGTAGGCAAGATATACAACTTTGCAATAGGTACACAGACAATTAATTGTAATAACTTTCAAATAAGAAGTTTTATAGACATAAGGCTCACATAGAGGAGCTATGTTAAAGAATTGGCTGACAATAAATGACGATGCCACAGACTTGAATCATCATGGGTAAGATGATTGTTCAGTTCTTCCTATATTATATGCCTGCTCTGAGCGAATAAATCCCGTGTAACAACAACACACAATATTCGCTACTGATTCTGTACAATTACGTTTGGCGATACTATTCTCTAACTCCTCTAAAAAAGAAAAACTAAACAAATTAGGTAATAGTCAGTTTAGAAGGCAGTCTGTAGGTTTCTTGGAGGAGTAGTTTTGTCGAGTGTACAATAATTGTGCACGACACGATAGTGTTGCGATGATTTGTCGCCACTCCCGTCACCGTCAGTCAGGCAACGGAGTGGGGCGCCGCGGGTAACATCTGTAATTATGCGCCCGCGCAGGTAATGTGCGGCTGTGGCGCGGGCGCGGCTGTGTTACACGCTTCACCACCTCGCCTGTTTGTATCTTTGATATGATGGTGATGAATAGTTGAAGTGAAGAGAGTTCTTGAAAGATAAGGCTTTTGCAGTGGATGAAAGAATATAAAACTATGCTTATCATTGACGTCTGATATGATAGAATGGCTCATGCCGATGGAGAATGGGTAACTTTTCTTTCGTATAGGTTCTATTATGGTTGTGTTGTCATCTTCATGTCATGCTAAATAAAGCAGCACGCAGTTAGCACGGTTGGTATTGGGACTGGATAAAAACTTTTTCCAAAAAAAAAAAAAAAACAACCGACTTCCGAAAAAACACTACAAAGTGAAAAATAACTTTAATTTTTTAATTTTTTGGAAAAAGTTTTTATTTTTCACCTTTTAGTTATAGTACCTACCCCACTAATTCGAAATTTCATCATCCTTGGGGTCAAAACAATGCCTCATATTTATACGATAGCAGCAATCGCGGTTGGTTTACTGTTATTTTTTGAAGAGTTCCGTTGTCTGTCTCCGAAACGCATCATCAGATCTATATGAAATTGAAATGGGACCACACGGGAAGCACCCGCTTTCAAATAAAAAAAAAATCATCAAAATTGGTTCACCCAGTCGAAGGTTCTGAGGTAAAATCATAAAAAAAAACATACAGTCGAATTGAGAACCTCCTCCTTTTTTTGAAGTCAGTTAAAAAGGTGTGCGTAGGTTCTTCTATAAAGTATGAGAGAATAGTCAGAGACTTGATGGGAGATGATGAAATCCTATATTGCCAAGTTTTGCCTGGCAGTCACCTCTTCGGGTCCTCATTGTTCTATATCATACCTTCCACACGGACTCCCCAAAACTGAAGCCCGTGTGTGTGAAGTAGGTAGTGTAAAAATGTGAAGTAAGGGATTGGATTTATCAACAGAACGGGCAGCAACATCTTCACTATGCACTGACTTGCGATTACAAATATCTACATTTCCAACCATTATATTTTCTACACAATACTTCCATCAGATAAATCGAATTTAGTAGAATATCGCCTAAGCCTGTCCGTTACACAACAAATAATGGTTGGCAATGCATCTCCGCAGAGAGCCGCTAGCGGTACCGTGCGCGCGCGCCGGTCATAGCCCGATGATAGCGCACGACGCTAGCAGGGCTACCAATCGAACCACATTATTTTATTGAAATACAGTTTTGTGGCATATTCGTCAATGATCCCAATGGTTTTGAATGATAAAACTATTTTTGTTAAATCTAATCTGAACATAAATTTGATTTTGGTTGTTAATTGGACAATTGGACATATTTTCTTGAATAGTAGTATAACAGGTACTTACAAGTATTGGATTAGTTTGACGCTTTCCTAATGAGATGACAGAACACTTGAACAATGAATTATTGAACTGTCAAAATAAAAGTGTTAATTATCTAATTATGGCCCAATTAGGATATGAAAATATCTAATTAGGATAAGAAAAACTTAAAACGATAATTATGGAAGCTATAAAGTCTTATGACAATGAATAATAAACACAAATTACCGCTAATGATAGCAGTTACTTCATTACTTGTTGTTTACTAAAAATAACGGTTATTTGTTGTGGTTCATTGGTTCGCTTGTCGAGATGTAGTCATACAATAAATGCTTCAATTCCCATTGTGCCTATACCTGGGTATCGATCTACATTCATAACGTATGACTCAATCGATCACATACCGTACTTAATTTCTCTGTAAAAATGCTTTTGTTTGTTTGTAACAGGGATTATTTCCATTTATTTAATACTATTGTGAATTTCTGTTATGACTCCTTCCCATTTTTTATGCGTGGAGTCTCTTACAGACTTGCTTACACTGTGTACTTCCAACGTCATTCCACGAAATACCATTTCTGACCATGTAGGTTACTGCATGGTCCTCACATGATCTGACCAAGATAGGTCTGGACTTCAAAAGAGACCTCAAAAGTGACTTCTGAATTTGTTTCGGTGTTTCTTCTCAGAGCTGTCAGATAAAAAACACCAACTTCATATAGTTTTTTTAAGTATTATTGACGTATAAAAGTGTTTGTATAAACCTACCTACTTACAAAAATAAATAACATTTCACCATCACCTATGGCCGGGGGTCGGAAGTCAATCACGCATTCAATAAATAGAAAGGATAGATCATGCGCTTGCTACCTAAAACTACAGTAACTATTATTATTAAGTTTTCTAGTAGATTTGGACAAATATTTAGCCATACAACTTGCAATTCGGCCACCCCTGTTTTCAGTCGTTGTTGCGCACGATCGCCTGTCAGCCGCGCGGCAAATCTTAACTTACACCGGCGCGCGGCGGACTGATGCACTTGCGCCGCTTCCTGGCTTCAACTTGTACATTACATTGAACTTAATGTTCTAACGCTAAGCTTCCGGGAGATAGAGGATTCAGAAATTCCTGATTTTACCGTAATATGGGAACTTGCTGACCATGGTTTTGTTGTTGTTAATAGTACTTATTAACTATTTATAAATTTACGTTTTTAATTACTCCAAAGAAGTTTAATTTTTGTTACTTCAAGTTATAGCTATATTTACATAATGCAGAATTACATACGTAAGCGGGCACGCCCTTTAAGCCTGGAGGCCTTGACTTAGGTTGTAAGTTCTGTTTCAGTTTTTTTTTAAATTTATTTTATTATTTATTTCTGCTTGAGTTCCTATAGTTTTCAATGTATGTATATCGGCGAGTGCTAGCTGACATATGGCAAATTTAATGTTTTTATGTTTCGTAATGTTAATTACTTACCTTCTATTGTATAGAATCAAGTTCTTCTAACTAAACAGACAGCTGTGCTGCTGGGGAGTTTGTTGCGCCACTTCTTCTTCCCAGCTAAAGCACTAGGAAATGGTGAAGGGCGGGCGTTTTTGGGGGACTGTCTCATTTTAACAAAGCTAATATAAGCATAATTTCTCGAAGACGCTGAAGCCAAACTCATAACTCTGTATTGAATATGTAAATAGAAGCAACACACAAATCTACATTAAAACGGTCAGCTAATGTTACATTTTGATTTAACAAAACTAATCTAATTTCCACCCGTCTACCGTAACATAACAAGTCGTCAGTCAATTCATTATTATGCACCGCTCAATTACGATCTCTACTCGCCCCCTCGGGCACATGTGAAGCGTGATTATACTGACATGAGCCCTGTGTCACAAGGGACTGAAGTTAAACGACACTTTACTTGGTTATATCCCCTGAGAGACTGCCCAGTGCACTGCTGTGTTTACTGATGACTGATATGAAAATATTAAACAGTATTTTACCACAAACATAATTATACTTACATCTCAAATACGTTCACCATCGTATGTCTCACTATAAAATCTCTTATTTGTACCCCTTCCACCCAATGAGGTTGCAGTTTAAGTATTTTTCTAGTTAAGAGTTGCCTCAACAAACATAATTCAGGGATTTAGAAGGTAGCCGTAGAGATCTTTGTCTTTGCGCAACGTAGCGAACAATCTCCTTAAGAAAAATCTTAAATTCGTTCATTAATTCCCTGACACATTGCTGTCGCACAACGAACTGCTTACACCACTAGGTCTAGAGGCATGAAAGTTTACGAAGGTGCCCCTAAGGATAGATTTAAAAAAAAGTTGTCCCAAATTGATTAAATAGGGGATGAAAATTTGTAGGGAAATTCCATCGCGCGTATTTGAGTAAATAAATCTCGTTATCCAAACCAGATCAAAGACACTCGTCACGATTCCTAACTCCCATCCCACTCGTGCCTTATATCTTGAGCTTCTGTAGTGTTTACCGCCGCTCCATACGGTTTCGAGTGCTGGACAAACAGACCAACAGGCGGTCAGCTGTCCACTTGGAGCACTTGACCAGAGAGTACATTTTGCACTTGACTGTAGAGAGTGGCCCAGAACGGTCGAGTCGATATGTTTCGTTAAAACCGAAGAGGTGTTTTCCTGACTGAGTAAGGGTTTATTTGTATTTATCGTGATAAGAATAAATTGTAAGTCCCGTAGTACGAATGATGATGTTTAAAAAGAAAACGGGCAATGTCCATTAATCATCTGACATACACACACGTATTTTAACACATACACAGTAACAGAAAAGCAACACGAACTATGTATTACTACTTACGCCACAATGGTACGTGGGCGTATCCAATGTGTGTACTGGAACTAGGAAGAAGTACTAAATAACTGTATTGCAGATTTTTACAGGTCATTAGTAAGCTTGCAACTTGACAAAAACACTTAACACATGGAATCCGATCAAGCCACTATAATCTTAATATTATTCTAAAAAGATAAACTTACCATTAAAGTATTTACCTCTGTAATCCTAGACAAAAACTCTCTTGACTAGAACTTAACCGCTTTTTTCTCCATTGTTTTCAGGTGTTGACGTGACAGCTAACCAGGACGAGATCTCTTCCCACGAGACGTTCCAGCTGGAGTTCGACTGGGCCACGAAACGGTGGTACATCCGCACCATGCAGGACCGCTACTGGACACTCGAGACCGGCGGCGGCATACAGGCCTCCGGTGACAACAAGTAGGTTCCGTCACAATACTGAAGTTTTAAACACATTGAAGACGTTGTCTGCTTCCACAAGACTTGTTAAAATCAAACAACAAAAAGAAAATTCTGATTCTTCATCTTTGCATTGGTTTGACTAAGCAGTCCATTGTCATTGACTAAGCATTGCCCCCAAAATTAAGAAAATAATATTACTACACGCCTTCTTCCCATGCGAGCAGAATATTTCTTTCTTGTCTTCTAATATTCTTATGCAGTCAATCGCCGATAGGACTGCTGTTCACGCTGCTCACTTGTTTTATTCATAGCCTTTTTGCTTCCTTTATCCAATTTTTTCCATATAAATATTTGCTGACATACCACTTCTCGTCCCCAGGTCATCCAACGCTCTATTCGAGCTGGAGTGGCAGGGCGACGGCGCCGTGGCCTTCCGCGCTAACAACGGCAAGTACCTCATGACCAAGCGCTCCGGACACCTGTACGCCAACGCAGACGCCATCGAGGAAAACTGCAAATATTACTTCTATCTCATCAACAGGTCAGTTACATTGGCTAAAGTACAAGAAGCTGACATATTTTTCGCGTTCGTAAAATCCAATAAAATAATTGGATTTTGTAAATACACAAAATACTACATACCAAAATCTCAATCTGTTTTCATGTAATTTGAAAAAAAAAAAAAAACAAGCAAAACCCACTAACCAATGTGTCCATCCACGCAGGAAGGTAAATTGTTTGTACAAACATTCGAAACGTGAGGAAATGATTATTTATTATTAGACTTTGTTTTGTTACATTGTGTCCAAAATAATTCATAACGAGGAAATCAATATTATTGAATACCTAAATCATTAGCATGAAAATTAAATTAAATACCTAGCATTCAAAGTAAACCGTTAAAGTATAGAGCTGCATCTTTAGGCGCTTCAATAACATGGACAGGGGGCGCTGTTATATACATTTGTGATAATGTTTTTTTTTTTAATTGTATTGAAAAAACAAGATGGCGACGTTAGTTCCGATATTGGCCCCGCGACAAAAGTAGTATCTTGTGGCGATGTAGTCGTATATTTCGTTCAGTTGACAATTAAACATTGTTTGCAGGCCTATCCTGGTGCTGAAGTGCGAGCAGGGCTTCGTGGGGCCCAAGGGCGTGCGACTGGAGTGCAACAAGGCCAACTACGAGACCATACAGGTCATCCGCGGGCCCAAGGGAGCTGTATACTTCAAAGGTAAGCTTGCATTAGAAGACATAATAAAATCCACGTTTTACTCCTTGTATTATGTAAACTAACAAGTTTTTTAGGTGTCAAAGAGTCTGGCCGGGATAGATATTGCTCTTAATCAGGGGACTGCAATACACTTAGCGGCTCTTAAGTTTATTAAACCTTACTCTTTCGTTAAATTACGACCGAGCCTGCCAGAGTTGTACCATTGAATTAGTCAATTGCAACGAGTCCAAAAACCAACGTAGGGCACGATCTACATTCTAAGCTTCTAATTCCAGGACAAAACGGCAAATACTGGCACGCAGACAGCGAGTCGGTGCAGTGCGACGCGGACGGGCCGCAGGGCTTCCATCTGGAGCTGCGCGAGCCCACGCGCCTGGCCATCCGCGCGGCGCAGGGCGGGCACTACCTCGCCGCCGCCAAGAACGGGAACTTCCGCCTCGCCGGGCCCGACCTCGCCACCGCCACGCACTGGGAGTACTAGGCCTATACTACTAGGGGATCCTTTTGACAACACCCATCGTCAGCCTGCTGACTAAACTCAGCACACTCTAAAATGTTCGGTTTTGTAATACTGCCAATTTGTCCTGGTCCTGTGACCACAGATTGGCCTAAGTTTGCTCATTTACAAGCCTTTCGTTTGATGCAGTCAATCATCATCATCTCATCAACTCATCACAATCATGTTCAAAAGGATCTCTCATACAAATCCTATTCGCAATACTCTTCCATTATCACGCACGTCTTGTTCACGACGCAGCGCTCGCTGCAGATCGGCGTGAGACTTAATTTCATATCGAGAATGTTAACTTCGAGGGCGCGCGCTTTACTGACGCCATTTTAGTTTTCCTTTAGCCGCCATCTTGTCGAAGCGTGGCGGCGACGAACGACCCAATCAGCCAATTCTGAGATGGAATCCGCTGCCAATGGTTTATATTAAATTATTATAAAATGGGAATGTTAGTCAATGCCCCTGCATTGATGATACACATTTCGTACTAAAAAAAAATCATAATTTAAAATGCGTCCCTCACAAGGCGCCGCCCTGTTTGCATTTAGTACGATTAAGATGATAGTGTCGCGCGACGTAGCGCGAATGTGATCATAATGAAAATATCGCTTCACCTTATTATTGTAATCATAGATTATTTTTCTTATAACTGGTAGATCTGCCGTCACGTTGCTTATGTCGAATTATTTTTATATTAAAATATTTGTGACCGTCACTCGTATCGCTTGAATTATTTATTCTAGATTGTATGGTATATAAATTAGTATGGAAGACATTATTCTGAAATTTTTCGAAAAATATTTATTGGATATTGTAGTGTCTAGTCGATGGTTTTTATACAATTTTTTATCAGCCCCAAGTGTGTACTACCGTCGTTTCCTGTAGGTTAGTGAAATGCTAACATCGTGAGACTGATGCCTACAAACAGCACATAACACTGTACCGTAATTAATTTAAGTTAAAACAGGGATTGACGCAATACCAGACGAGTGCGCGAGGCGCCGCCCTCGCCTCCAATGTACCGGGACATTGCTCAAGGTAATAGTCTGACAACATTAACTCTGCATGACAACACAATCACTACAAGTTAATAAAATGTCATGATTATTTGTGCTCCAATACACGAGTGCAATTCACTAATTAAGTAGTAATCATAATAAGTAACTCACAAATAAGTTGATTATCTCAGCCGTAAAAAGTTGTGCATAGTTAATTTGACAGACTCAAATATTTTCTACACAAAGGCGATCTTACCGCGAACCAACTCGAACAATCGTAGTAAACTTGCGATTTTTAGCCGTGAGCCGTTGCGACAGGTCGCCAGTGTGTAGGAGGTGTACTTCGCACTGAGTCTGGCTTCTAATTAATGAACATGTAAGGTAGGTAAGTTATTGTAAGTTATCACGTTAGGGTAAGCTTGATCCGCTCCCAACTATATAATCGTCCATTCCATGCTTTTAGAATTACGACATGGGATTAAAACCATTTTTTTATTATTTTTTACATGAAAACGGAGATTTTTGTAACTGGTGCATAGTCTTGTATATAAACAATTTCCAATTGCGTATAAGTCTGTATTTACGAAAACGTTTGGGAAGCGTTGACACCTTTTATAATGAACAAAACGAGAAATATGATGTTTTTAGTGAGGGTATTTTGTATGCAATGCTGATTCTGAAATATTTGTACGATAACGTCTTTGTAAACTATTAATGAATAAATTATAATCATATTGTAAGACTGTGTTTTATTTACATTTTGTTCTGCACAATACATGGCGTATTCCTCATAAATTCTGCTCAATGAAACACTGGGTACAGGGGTGAAAACTGAATCTAAAATAAACAAGCTGAGCTCATTGGTCAAAGGAATCATAAGCAAAGAATATTTGGACGATAGAGGAATGCGTATTTCCCTTTTCAATCACAGCGGTTGTGTGCAATCATCGCGCTTGTATAGCGCAGTAAATGCCCACCAGAGCCGTGTTCACATTGCGCCAATCAAACTCTATCAAATAATTTCAGTTTAGCAGATATTTAGTGTATCGTCGTGTAATTGTGTATGGTAAATATAAATCCAACCATTTGGGAGATATTCAACAAAAACTGTTTCCGCTGGGACTACGTCATCCTAACGGCACTTTTTTTTTTCTATGGAGGTCTCATTGGATGCGACAGTTCCTAGTCGAGGCCAGTCAGCCTGGTCTGTGAGAAACCGGGTCGTGGGACCTACTTATTAGTAAAATAGAATACTTAGTTTGCTAGCTCAAGAAAAGTAATTCTATTGTTAGACCGATCTTTATGAGATTTCGCGACATCGGAGCGGGTGTTACAAGCAAAGGAAGGATGCGTGCGCGCTCACCCGATTAGTGCTGCACTATGCCAACGTGACCTTGACAGCTGTACGCTTATGACGTCACAGAACGACTTCTATACTAGGCGCCCGGGCACTGACAACCAATTGTTTTCTAGAGATGGGAATATAATTATCAACAAGGATTGCTAACAACTATTTAATTCCGGAATGCACCCTTATGAAGGTCGAAATTCGTCTATTTTCCTCTTCTTATAAAGTAGTTAACTAAGTTCATATTTTACTGACCTCAAATTGTTTTCGATAGTAGTATTTATAAATATTGCAACGGGCGGAAATCAAATAGTAACTTTCGCGTCACATCACTGGCCGACTATTTTAAAGTCCTTGGCGGTTTGGGGACATTTAAAATGTTCGGAATTTTTGTTTTTGACGATTTTGAGGTAATTAAGGGCTTCTTTTGCTTGGAAAAATATAAAACAGGGTAGTATATAGTGCTAAGGTCAACCGGGGCAATTGCGTCATATAAATCCCTCACACGCTTTTAAAAATTCATATCTCACTAATTATAAACTTATTAGAAAAATCCTTAATATGAATGTATACAGAAATTATCTGTCTGCGACCGTAATGAATTGTTTCTACCATTAGTTACAGTAAATACGAGTAAATAAACCTTTTTTTTAAAGACGCATTTTAGACGCATTTTCCCGTGTTGGGGCAAACGCGTCTTCATTAAATAAGTTATAAACCTGTGACGTTTGAAGGCGGAAAAAAAAATATTTTCCTTCAATCAAAGTTTTGTATACGAATCTCTCCGTAAATTATAAAAATATTAAATAATCATTACATCAGAAGCTATGTCATAAAAACTGGGAAAATGCGACAATTTTTTCTTAGACGCATTTACCCCCAGGCAAATCCAGACGTTAAGAACATTTTATTTGTGAAAGCAAAATTAGATGAACTCTCTCCTAGAAAAACCTATAAATGTGTGCTAGTACAAGATGGACACCAAAAGAATGAACTTTTTAATAACGCCTTTGCAATTTGAAAATTCATATTCAAAATAAAATGATGAGGTCCAGTTGGTGTCGCATGGGACTGTCTACATCCGCAACATCCATGTGACCAGATAAAATGTGTTGTATGCCATGGCCAGATAAGTTTCTGCTCTATGTAATATTGAAAGTCATTTCTTTCTAAATATTTATCGAATGTGTATCAATATAACCATTATGATCGTATTCTAAATTACCTGCAACACAAATTGATAACTCCACTATGACACAAAACATTCGCTGAATTTCTCATAAAAATAAAAAAAATGAAGAAAGACATTTAAATTCATTGTTAAACAAAACTTTATGAAACACATAATAAAAATACAAAACAAAAGATTTAAGATCTCTGGTTTTGGGGCAAATGCGCCATACAGACGCAATAACCCCGAAACAGCAGATGCATTTACCCCAAACATCCAGACCTAACCTAAAAAAATTAAATCTTTATTTCTCCACAAGTAAAACGATTTCAATAAAAATACCTAGTGGTATAGACAGACTATATTATATTATTTATATATATTTCATAATAAAAACCGAGAAAAAATATTGATTCTTGAGGATTTTGATCACTCAACTCGCGGTGCACCAATTCACAAAAAACAAGTGATTTGTAATATGGCCGATATTTTGAATTTATGCGTTTCAACGCCATCTATTGAAATTATACGTTATGATTTTATTCAAAATAAATAAAACTAAAGGGCAGGATAGGTTGGTTTTCAAACAGATTTAAAATTATTTAAAATAAACGCAATTGCCCCGAAGACGCAAATGCCCCGGTTGACCTTATATTAATTAATAAAACACTAAAAAGTGAAAGGTAACTTTAATTTCGGAAGTCGGTGACTTTGGATATGTATTTTAATTTTTTGTCACCGCCTTCCGAAATTAAAATTATTTTTCACTTTTTAGTGTTTTTTTGGAAGTCGGTTGTTTATTTTTTTGAAAAAAGTTTTTAATTTTTCACTTTTTAGTGCTTCACATGTGCTTACCCCTTCACAGCGTACCGGCGTGATGTTATGTTATTAACTGGTGTAAACAATTGACAGACATGAGATTTCAGCAATCCCTGTCCATTTGCTATCATTTATTGAGGAGTTCCGTTGCCTATCTCCGAAGTTCTTCATCAGATCTTCACCAAATTGAAATGGAACCACTCCGAGAAAGTACTCTTCCAAAAACTACACAAATTGCTTCAAGTGTGCCTATAAAATTTGAAGAGTTCTTTCTATTTCTCCAGGATCCCATCATCAGATCCTGACTTGATGATCATGGGACCACCTGGGAAGTATACCATTTCAAACAAAAAAAAAAAATATACAAATCGGTCCAGCCATCTTCGAGTAATCGGAGAACATACATAAAAAATAAATTTAAAAAAAACGTTCCGACGAATTGAGAACCTCCTCCTTTTGGAAGTCGGTTAAAAATGAAATAAAACTTTAAAATACTTACAGTAAAATTATTTTTATAAGATAGTTAAAATCAAGAGCTTCAAATGAAGTCGTGGCGCTGGTGGCACGAAAATTTGGAACTTCTATTGAAGTCCGTGGCGGTGAAAAGGTATAAAACATTGTACTCTGGGCACATGCGGAGTAAACGTAACGTAAAATCGAAGGATTTTAACAATTCATTTCTGCTTGAACCTTCGGAGACTAGCGTGACCTTCGTGAGTGTGACTTAAGTTGCATCCTAAAATGGATAATCACCTTTTGAGTTTTTCGCGAAAATCTCCAGGTGAAGAAAATGAAAAATCACCTCTACCTTGTATTGCGCTGTTGTTTTATGTAGTTTCGACAAAGGTCACGGCCAAATTAAGGGTTTACTGCTTGATTTCGTATGTCATAAGCCCGATGGCTAATTCCCCGAAGTCATCAGATCGAACGTCCGAATTGCCGAAATTCCAAAGCATCGATGTACCACAATTTCGAATAGCTATTAAATCGAGCGTCCGTTTCACCGAAAAGCCATTGCAACGGTAGTCCTATCAATCGAATGTCTATTGGTTCGACATGGCAGTAAGTCGAAAGCTTTCTACATAAAATATTCAGGAAGAGTAAGTATTATAAGGAGTGTAAAATGGGATAAAACAAACAAACCAGCAGGAGCAGGGTTTAATATATATTTATATATAATGCCCGTCCTGGCTTCGCACGGGGGGGATCCCAATTTTTTTTTCTTTAGACCGTTTTTTCTCCGACTTACTTATCGAATCTGATTACCACGAAAAAGTCTTTTAATTTTTTAGGTTAATATATAGCCTATGGCGCTCACAAATAACGTGGCTTTCTAATGGTAAAAGAGTTTTCAAAATCGGTTCAGTAGATCCAGAGATTAACTACCCCCTACAACCTCAAAAACTTTACTTCTTTTTATTACATATTAGTATAGATAATTGGATAAACACACCAGTGACCAATATTATTAAAATTTTACATAATAAAATGTCAGAAATAGGTAACTAATAATGTTTTATGACTTCGTAATCATTATTTATGCAATTGTGTTTTATTTAGATCTCTAAATGACTGGCGATAGCTATTGGCCGGTATTACACCCATTTTTGAAAAGTGTCTTAATTAGATTCTAAAATGCTAATAGACCACAAAAAACAACATTATTATTGAATCGATTAGTGACCTAAAAATGCATTTAAATTTTGTATTTTCATATTTCGCGCGTAATATGACGAAAACGCTGGACGCAGTGGACGCCATATTGCTCTGTGGGTATGACGTCAGTTTGCTGTGTAAACAAATGCGCTGATAAAAATTAGTTATATTTCTACTAATCGTTGGTTTGCTGTTCCTGAATGTGAGATATTATTTCAATAAAAATTACTTTGGTTACGAAAACAACAAAAGTATAAAGTTGTTAATTTGATTCCTACCATTTATTGACAGAAAATGTAAACTAACTAACTAACTAAACAAATAAGTACAAAAACAAAAGTACACTTAGGCGTCGAAGTATTCGTCCGCATCGCTGTCATCAGGAAACGTGCCCAGAAGACTGACAGCATTGCCACGTTGAATGGCAATACTAATTCTTTGGCCAAAGAATGACCCAGCCCTCTGATTACGTGAAGTGTCGACCAGCCGGGCGGCGAGAAATTTCCTTAAAGAGGAGACGTCCACTCGGGCCCCATGATCCGAGCGTTTCGACCCCAAACGGTTCAAAACTGTAACTACCCATAAGGTTACAGTATTTACGCCGCTTCAGGGTCTCAGCAGCCGCAGCAGCCGCAGCAGCCGCACCAGCACAGCCCGCCATGCCAGAAACATGAGGTGGCGCAAGGGTGTCGACACAGGTTGCATGCCACACCAGAGGTCTACCCACCTTCCAAGAAAATAACATCATACCGCCTGGTCTCTTCCCATCGTCACGTACCAAGCCGTTTGGTTCTAATACCGCTGGTACGCCAGCGGTGACAAAGGCTCGACGAATAATATCGTTGATGCTGGCTTGGCGTGCTATGCGACCTGCGCCCCTGCAACAGGACAGTGATTGATTCAGTTGATTAGTTTAAACAGCGGTATGCCGTA
Source organism: Polymixis lichenea (assembly GCA_949091785.1). Lineage (NCBI taxonomy): Eukaryota > Metazoa > Arthropoda > Insecta > Lepidoptera > Noctuidae > Polymixis > Polymixis lichenea. Next base: position 24,877,493 of record OX420936.1, on the reverse strand, counting down.
ATAACATGGCGGCTACTATTTCATGGTGTTCAAAAACAGATTAAAAAAAATGAAATCTTTGAATTGAATTTTAACATTTGTTTTGTTATTTCATGAACTAAAACTATCATTTTTCGACTGCTTTTTGCCTAAGCTATCTCAATAATATATATTATTGAGATAGCTTAGGCAAAAAGCAGTCGGAAAATGTTAGTAAAAACCCTCTTGTGTGCCTTCTTCTCTCTTTTTGTCGGCGGAAGACTATGGTTGTTTGACTCTGCTGGTTTGTTATTTATCCCATTTTACATTCCTTTTTTACTTCTACATTTTATGTAGACTAGCTTTCAATTTACTGGCACGTCGATCTCAGTATATTCAATGTACTCTGTGCGTCGAGCCAATAGACATTCGATGGATAGGACTATCGTTGCAATGGCTTTTCGGCAAAACGGTCCCTCGATCTAATTGCTATTCGAAATTGTGGTACTTACATCATATAATAATGTACTCTGTGACTTACATTGATGCTATGGAATTTCGGCAATTCGGACGTTCGATCTGATTGATGACTTCGAGGAATTAGCCATCGGGCATATGACATTCGGAATCAAGCAGTAAACCCGCCAATTAAAGTTCATCCATTGCACAACAACACAAACAACACAAACATCTTGAAGAGTGTCTACGGGGTGAAAATTTTATTATTTTTGAGTTTTTGATATTTGCTAAAAGAAAATACCTATCTTGAAAGTCAATATCAAGGTTTTGTCCATCTGCGGTAATGCGGTGTGCACACACGGGTTGATTATGGTGAAGAAGCAATAATACACATAAATGTATTGAAAACTTATATATTTTAATTAAATAGTTACATTAATCTTTACAGTTTCTCCCTAGCTAGTGACACGTTGAATTAGCATCGATGCATTTAATGGTCAGGAAATAATATTAAAAATAATAATTTATCTAAATAACGGATAAACAACAACCACATCGACCTGATAATTAGCGAAATAAGCGAAAAAAAAAACCAAATATGTTGCCAGCACGAAAAATAATTGGAAAAACTGCAGAATTATCAAATGGATATTATCGTAATTATTGTTTACTTAAATGCGAATACATATCTGGCAAGGGGTCTTTTTGCGTCGCGCATGGCAACACAGTTAGCGTGTAAACTAATCGTACATAATTTATCCAGTACTTTGAATACTACAACAATGAGGATACCAAATGATAATATACATATTGATAGTTCAGCTCATTAATATAAACTGGAATAATTTGTATGTTACAAACTCATTCTGATTGGATGTAGCGAAGTTCATAAGAACCCAATATTAATCGAAACTCAAATCAAAATGTAAACAAGCCGCTACACTCCAGTATTGCAAGAAAGATTGACTGTGTTCTCAACTTAGTTTTTTTGTAATCAACAGATTTAATTTAATATATCGAAGTATCATCGAACATTTAGTCCGCATTCACACCAAACTGGCAGTCACTAGTCAGTCGGCGGGTGACGTTGTTTTTCGCTCATTTTCAATGTCGACGGCCGCATTCGTTTGGCGTGAACGCTTCCTTAGATCAGTTTTTAGCTCCCATTCGAATAAAATAAAGAAAACGATTACAAGACTTACTAAATGTATTAGATATCGTTTTGAAATGTCTTAACATATTTAAAAACTTGTCAATTTTGTAAACAAAATGCAAAATTAGTAGTCAACATATTTTGTATGACAAAATAACCATTGTATTTCCATTTGAAATCGTATAAGTTTACGCTTGATCCTTTTTAAGGTAAGCAGAGCTCAAGAATTAGTCTTGAAGTTGTGACTTTAGATCATCTAAATTAAAGGTATGGACAGATATTATTAATCATGGGTGTAACTAGGAAAGGGCTTGTCATCTAGACTCTAGATGACAAGCGGCTTTCTAGAGGCACAGGAATATAATCCTAATGATGACTCATGTCGTAGGGTGTCCCAGCCGGCTTCTCAATACTATCCCGAATAACACCCACCCAGTCCCTTATTTCAATGACTACGAGAAGCCAGCTAGTTACCCCCATGAGCGTGAATACAAGAGAAGGGGGAGAAGAGAAGTGGAGGGCGACGTACGATACAATTACTGTAATACAAAACTTTACTAAGGCACGAATAACAACTTGTCACCTTAGTCGTCGCGACAACGTCTCGCGTGAGTTTCACAGAATGAAATTTCGTACATTTTGCTTCATTACTAGGAAGAGCTACAGTGGGCTATCGTGAGGGAATACATGACCAAGACCACTTTATGATAACACCATGTGATAATGTAATTATTGTATTCATTAAAACGTCTATAATATGGTCAGTATGATTCAGTGGCAACTCTGTGAAACTCACCGACAACCTTACCAAAACCCTTAACACCCGAATTAGTTTGGGGCCTGAGCAGTGACGATGCATATAGCTTACACTTTATTTAAATATCCCATTTTCTTTTATTTTATTTTAATAATTGGTATCGCCTTATTGTAGACTAGTATTACCTTCATAATTTAAATATTTTATTTATTTTTACAATCTTGTTGAATACTTTCGAAATTTTGAACTTGATTTTTATGTCGGTCAAGCAGCACACATGATCAGAATTGTAGCCACGAACATCATCACAGTTCACGTCAAACTTAGATTCACAAGTATTCGAGAATATTGTCTAGTGGCGCAAAGACGGGTAGTTCTCGAATCCGGCCCCAAACTATCTAGAGTACTCTAGACTATTGGCGCTACTTCTCTAGGCTACGGTCTATTCTTCTGTATGTTTGTGTGTGCACTCTATTATATAGTCATACAGCCTAGCCCCCGACTCTGATCGAACCAGAATCGCCTGAACATTATTTAGATAAAGATAATTCATTATGTGTACACCATAATTAATATTGATTGCTTGTTTATGAGTTCATAACGTATAAATATCTCCTTAAGACCGATTTTTGACACTCAGTCCTTACATGAGAGCACTAAAACACTATCATTTTATTAAATTATATTTTTATTCAATTGGAATATGTACATTATCGCAATAGGAATTAATCAGACATTTGTACAATATAAAATTACGAATAATTTCTTATAGTTTACATCTATTTAAGATATTTGCACGCACAAACACACAGAATCGTCAGCTACATATAAACACGACAGCTCACAGCATTATCCAGTCTATTAATAAAAAACATTTCATTTTACATTATGTATACTGCGTCTATAGTTAATGGGTATCGACACATCGACACTAACAAAACATTTCCTTTGCATAAAAAGCAAAAATATTCGTGACGTATTACTTTTTCTAATACATTTTATATTATATTATATTTTTTAAATATCGTCATTCATTTTATACATATTTTTTTTTATAAAACAAAATCACATTTGTATTTTTTTGTTAATAAAAGTACGTCGAGTGCGTCGACACCCGAGTCTTCTACCTACACCATACTGAGTCCACATTATATTAAAACATAATTTCACATGATTATACCACACACCGTTTGTGTAAATTAGTTATTACAACAAATACAATTAATATACATACATTTTATTGGTAATCAAAATTGGTGATTGTATAAAGGACATATAAATGAAACAAAAATACTAATTCCGTACAAACAAGCGCAGACTGAGGAATAAACTATCGTTCGTTACAACTAGACGACGCACGGCACTGTGGGGCGATGACGTCACGGGTCCACACGACACGAGCGGAGCTCACACGCAAGCGTACAGTTTATGATTTGGTCAAGTACACGTAGTCGTGAAAGTAGAACAGTTTGTGTGGGCGGGCGGGCGCGCGTGCGGCCCGCTCGGGGCCCGGGGGCCCGCACACGTGCGGCCCGGCGGCCTGGGGCCTGGGCCGCGCGGGCCGCTCGTACGGGCTGGGCCGGGCGCCGCGCTCCCGGCATGCCCTGCGTTACCTTGTACCCTGCAAACAAAACAACTACTATTATAATCAGGAATTTATACATTCGTACTGATCAAATGACCAGAGTGAGTCTATCTTATACTTTGCAAATACGTGATCAATACAATGTGAAATCGGGCATATCATCAGATTAAATTCAGGAAAAACCACGTATAAATTGAACATTATTGATATAACTAATGATAAATGATTTTATTTCTGTAAGTAGGTTTGTACAACACTTTTACACGTCAATCATATTTTTTTAAACTACTTTGAGAAGAAAGGCCGAAACAAACTCAGAGGTTACAGTCTCTTTTAAAGTCCAGACATAATCTTGGTCAGATCATGTGAAGACCGTGTGGATTGGTGTCTGAAATGGTATTTTGAGGAAAGAACCACACAGATTGAGTGGACCCGTCCATTCAGTGCACGCATTTATCGGTAATCATGCAGCTCAACTCAGAACTTGAGGAGCTCAACGATTTGACGAACAATACCAAAGAAAGGACATTTGGGTAGGCCGCATAAAATACTCAAACTGCCAGATTAACATTAAAACTAACTGAGAAAGAGATGAAGACTAAACAGAAAAATGACTCACATAGTCCTCACATTCACAATAATTAAAACAATTATAATAATTATAATATTTACAATTATTAGTTATACTTCTCAATGTAAATATTCATGTCAAAGTGTACCTATATCTGCCAGGGATGCGGGTTGTTCCAAAGAGATACCGCGGCCCCTGGCACACGGGCCACTGAGGGAACACGGGTGGGTTTTAGTCAGTAAAAGTCCGACACGCCCTGGAGCTCCACCCAGATCGGGAGACGTTATTTGATGATTTCTCACCCAAAAAAAAAAGTGTACCTATATAATAATTATCAAATGTCAAAGAGTATAAGTTTGCAAAAGCAAAAAAACAACATTCAGTATGCAAAAATTGGTGCAGGTCAATCCCAAGCTTTTTTGTCCTCAATATAATCTTTAACGGTATAAAAGGCTTTCAGGCATAACTTACGTTAAATGAATGATTTCAATTTAATAGACTTATATCTTGAACATGGCTTGGAAGTTTATTATAAAAGCGTATACATTGACATCTGAATGACATTGACACCTATTTTCATGAGCCTTGTTGATGGTACAACAAATTTATGTTTGTTCCTAGTATTTTTACTATAGATATCACTGTATTTTTTTAACAATTTCATATATTTATGGGCATATAAAAGATTTTCAAAAACTATACTGTGAAGGCACAGTCATTACATTAATCTCCTTAAATTTCTCTCTGAGAGTGTCTCGGGCTTAATTTATAAATTGATCTAACAGCTCTTTTCTGCAAGACAAAGATAGTCTGAATGTCGGCGGCATTTCCCCACAATTGAATACCATACGACATTACACTATTAAAATAGCTAAAGTACACTAAACGAGCTGTCTCTATATCAGTTAAATTACGAATTTTTCTAACAGCGTATGCTGCAGAACTTAGCTTTTTCGACAATTTATCTATATGTGGGCTCCACTGAAGCTTGGCATCCAAAGTTAAGCCCAAGCATACAGTGCTATCTTCAGGAATCAATTCTTCGCCCTTTATCAACACATTAGTTTTCAGCTGCCTAACGTAAGGTAGCATAAACTTAATACATTTGGTTTTTTTTTTCATTAAGATGTAAATTATTAACATTGAACCAGTGAACTACTTTTGAGATTGCGCTATTTACATCGTCATTAATCAACTGCTGACGTTTAAGTTTAAACAAAAGTAAAGTGTCACCCGCAAACAACTCTATATCATGATTATCCTTTATGAGGTTTTTTTTTTTCTGGGTGAGAAATCATCAAATAACTTCTCCCGCTCTGGGTGGAGCGGGAGGGCGTGTCAGACTTTTACTGACTAATACCCACCCGTGTTCCCTCACTTGCCTGTGTGCCAGGGGCCGCGGTATCTCTTTCGAACAACCCGCACCCCTGGGAGGCATCGGCCCTTGCGGGCCCCATCAGTTGCTGCTGACATCTCTTTGAGGCGCGCGTGGAACACAACGCGCCGTCGACCCGAGCTTGGTCCTTACCGGACAGCGAGCTACCCATTACTCGCCGTCCGCAAGCCCGCGCCTACGGTGGCCGGGAATCAGCCTAGGATTCCCGACGCCCAGGGCGTCTCCTGCGAAGGCCACGGCTGTGAGGGCGCATGTACTGCATCTCCCTCACGTGCGCCGCCTCCCTCTTTGCGAGCATAACTGCTTCGCTGAAGGAGGCGAGCTCCTAGCCATGCCCTCTCGCTCCGTACCATGGCCTGGACCAGGGTCGGACGCGAGAGATCGCCGCCGCCGATCACCTCCACGAGGATACGGCGATGCTCCGCCCAAGCCGGGCAGACCTCCACCGTATGCTCCACCGTGTCCTCAGGGCGATCTTCGCAATGGAAACACCCGGGCGTTTCCTCCCGCCCTATCCGAAACAGGAACCTCCCGAAACAACCGTGTCCGGTGAGGACCTGTGTCAGGCGGAAGGTGAGGACGCCATGCCGCCTCGCAAGCCACTCCTCAAAGAGGGGACTTACCGCCGCAATCGCGGCGTGCCCATCCTTTATGAGGTAAGGCAAGTCATTAATATAAATAAGAAACAAGAAAGGACCAAGAATTGAGCCCTGTGGAACTCCCATTGATACTATGGATCCGGGAAATCTTTTACCATTTACATCAATACACTGAATCCTATTACACAAGTATGAAATAAGAAGATCCAGAACGGTGTTCCGGACCCCGTAGTGGCGAAGTTTCCTGATTAAAGTTTAATGAAGCACCCAATCGAATACTTTAGATAAGTCACAAAAGATGCCCAAGGCATCGTATTTATTTTCCCATGCATTGTATATTATGCCCTAAGAGTTCAACACGGCATCGGTAGTTGAACGACCCCTTGTAAATCCGAACTGTTTGCTATGTAAAAAAATATGTTTATTAAAAATCTTTGTAATTGGTCTAAAATAAATTTCTCAAAAATTTTACTATGTATAGGTAGGTAGTACTGAAATAGGTCTATAATTAGAGAGTCTGATGTACTACCTGATTTAAACAAAGGTATTATTTTACTATTCTTCATTAGGTCAGGAAACTCCACACAGTCGATACAATTATTAAATATAAGAGCTAAAGTAGGTATGTAGCATGTTAATAATGGACTTTGTAACCATATAATTTGAAAGAGTGTTCATGTAGTTTCATGTCCGTTCTTTTCCATAGGAATCTGTTACGTGCTTATGGACGGACAACTAGCCGTTTTTTTTAAATGACAGACTCTTTTGACAATTCAAGCGCCTGGTAAATGGTTTAATTGAAATGAATGCTTGGAGATTGAGCAAAAATAGCTGAAGGTAGCGTACCTGTGTGGTGAGCGGCTAGGAGAGGAAGGGGTTGGGTGTTTGTCGCGTGTGCGGCGGGGACCACGGTGACGTGGCGCGCGGGGCCGCCACCGGGGCCGCGGGGGCCCACGGGTCCGCGCCGTTGCCCATGGCGGGGCCCGGCGCGCCCAGGCCGGGCCCGACTGCGGGCGCGGCGGGCGGCGCGCCGAAGGAAGGCGACGCCGTGCCGAAGTTCAGGCCCGTTAGACCCATCTGTTGTTGTTTTAGCTCGTTCATTGTTAGCCGTGCCTGTCAAAAAGATATGATCATTATTATTCAATTGGAATACTCGTTCGCGTTATGAAAACGAGTTAAGAGTTATAATTTTTTGTTCTATAAAGCTTTTTGTAGAACAGAAAATTAAAACGGTTACGGATGTCATGTTATTACATAGCATCCTCCATTCCTTGGGAGATCAACACATTTATTTACACAAGGATGCAACCGTGGCCATGTTCGACTAATAGTTAAGAATATGACAAAGTTCTTGCAAAACACTAGTGTTAAAAACTGATAGCCACTAAACAAAACAGATGAGAAATACAAGGCTGGCGCACAGACCGGCGGCGGCTGCGCGAACAGATGCGCGGCGCGCGGCGGCGGCGCGGGCTCGTGCGCGAAGGGGTTGGCGGGCGCCGGCGCCGCCGCCAGCAGGCGCTCCAGGTTCACGAGCGACGAGTTCTCCCCCAGGAAGGCCGACGGGGACTTCTTGATGGCGCCCAGGCTGCCCGCGGGCGGCGACGGCGCCGGGGTCAGGTTGTCGCCTGAAATAATAATAATAAAAAAAAGTTAAACACCGTATTTCTCTCGCTCGATGGGTGTGTTGATGGGGTCCCCACGTGACATAAATTCGAATTACGTCGCAGTACAATTTATTTATTTAAAAGAGCTGTAACTCTCAGGCCCTTCATACATTACAATACTACATAGAGGTAAATTCTGAAGTCGCAAGTCTCATGCTGTTCCTGTCACAGTAGGGGCACATGTCGCAACTCCACGTCTGAGCTCGTATTTCCCGATCACTTTTTGGTGTATTGTAGCGACATAATAAGTACAATATTTATATTTCCTTTTTGTGTCAATCGTTTCAAGATGATAAAGACAAAAATATGTTTTTAAATAAGTTAAACACTATATCTATTCAGTTATTTAGGGAGCAGATGGACTATGAAACATCGCACCAAGTCAATGTCTGTTCAAACTGTTTTCATATAATGAAATGTTGCTGTTACCTAATGCAGAGAGGTCGAAGGGATCTGACTCTGCGTTGTTGTTGTGGTTAGTGCGCGGCCGCTGCGACAGCGCGTCGAACTGCTCCAGTTCTGACGAGGACGGAGATGATAGCACAGACACTGGAGACTTGCCCTGGAAACACAATGTTAACATATCAATATCTTACTACATTCATTTTTGTGGCAAAAAAAAGCTAGCCTAACCTAGCCTAGCAGGTCACATAGGACTAGTTTAGCATTCTACCAGCGCAAAAGATTTTTTTAATAAACATACACAAATAGTTTTCCTACTCCTAAATAAAAACAAAATAAATAATAAACAGCCTATTTCACAGTCTACAAAATTTACTTAAACCAACTGAAGTTTTACAATCATAGCATTAAATACAGTTCTAGCGTTACTATGACCACTTTTGTATGTCAGTATCTTACCATTGCGCCGTCAAATATACCAAAATCCAACTGTGAAGACTAATGAAACGAAAAAATTATAAACAAAATAAATAAAAAGCCAAAATGTCCAAATCAGCACCATTTGCCAGATAAGGTAACCAAAGTAATTCAAAGATGGTGGAACCACAATTATGCGTTCTGGAAAAGAATAGGCCACTCATTTTCGTTCCATTCGTTGTATGATTATGCTGACTAGATGCGTAACAGCGTAAAGTACTCCATGAAGACATAATCTCAAAAACGTCTGGCAGCGCAGTTCGCATCTACCGCGAAAATTTGTAAGATCTAATGTAAAACGTTGGTTAATTTATTGAGTATATATATCTATGGGAGCATCTATCCAACAATTTCGTCAATATTTTTAACCTAATTAGTTAAACATCTTTATTTCTTGAATAAATAGAATGACAACTATAAAGTAAAAGAAAAGTCTTCAGTTGAGACATTTCTCATTTCAACAATTAATGTTAGATACAAATATATATATATAAGGTGTATCTATTCATACACGAAATATCTGAAGGGGTCATTGTACTTGTCATTATGAACAACTTTTACTACCGGACCAAACCTGAAATCGCGAAAAAATATCAGCTGTTCCCTACATTTTGACGAGATATGCGAACATAAATGTAGGGAACAGCTGATATTTTTTTCGCGATTTCAGGTTTGGGCCCATAGTAAAAGTTGTTCATAATGATGAGTACAATGACCCTTTCAGATATTTCGTGTATGAATAGATACACCTTATATATAAGAAATAACATTATAGATTTTATAACAATATCTTAAGAGTCATTTTATCGTATTACAGTTACCTAACGCTGCTATCGTAAGTACTGTTTCCTGTTTCGAGTATTCGAGCTATCTGATGAGAGTACTTACATGCATTCCTGCGACAGGGGCCCAGGGGTCGGGCGGCGCGGCCGCAGGGGCCCAGGGGTCTTTCGCTGGACTACCCACAGCTGACCACGCGTCTGACGATGTTTCCTGTGCAAATTAGGAGATTAATTAAATATTGTTTATGAAAAATTTGTTTACTTTATGGTTTCTGAAACTGGTCTTTGTTCTAGCGTTTGCTACTTTTCAAAAAATTAGCGTAGAAATCCTTTATTAACATAATACAGGGTTATTTGTAAAACACCGGTAACCTCTCAGGACTATATTACTAACATCATAAACAACAACTTTTGTTCTACGACTTTTTACAAAACATAATACATTTACCAAAAACAAACCTTAAATATTTCGTTGTCCTATGTAACACATTTCAACTCTGTATTTTGCTGTACCTACATACATTGCCGCGCAATGTCCTCGTAGTAATACTTTTGGGTTAGTAACTCGCTACGCTACGGTTCCCGCCTTTTTACGCAAAAGCCAAATTATACCTACAATCGAACATTTGACATGGAAATAACCTTGATATTTCACGGTACCTATGCACTAAACACCGTAATGAAAACAAACTAACAATGACATCTCACATTTTCTGTAAAGTTACAACGGTATAGCACTTGATAAAAGTATTTTGTATACGTACGTTTGGGAATCGTATGGCGTATTGGCGACACGCTTCCGAAACATTGTCATCACACCTAGCTAGCATTCGCACCATTTCCGTGTACTCGACATTGGAATATTGATACGCCATCATGTAAAGATAATTACGTATACGTCTGCACTGCCGAATTTCACTACAAGGACCCGTAATGACGCGACGCAAGCGCATCAAAGCAAACGAATGACTGAAGGCCGCCCGTAAATAGGTCAAGTTCAAGCGCCCCCGCCGCCCCCTCCCCCGCTCCCCTCGCTATTGTCGGTACTACCTATCGCTTTCTTTTGCTTCGCATAGACTTCGTAACATTTAGAGCGTTGAATTTAAATATTTTTATTTTTGTATGTAAATCTGATGAATTAAAATATGATGAATTTTTAAATGTCATAGAACAAAAGTTGTTGATTATGATGTTAGTAACGTAGTCCTGAGAGGTTACCGGTGTTTTACAAATAACCCTGTATAATTATTGTGTGCAAGGAATAAGTCGTGTTGTCTAAACTAAGTAGTTTTACAAAAATATTCATGTGTCCAATGTACATATGTGTCCAACATAGCTTTACATACAATATAATTCTAGCTTTACTTTGAACTTCCTTTGAACATCTTACCATCGAATCGGCAAATATACCAAATTCCAACTGCATTGTTTGATAGAATGTAAACAACAACCAAAATATAAATATTATATTTTTTTGCAAACTCATTCTTTCAAATTGATATCAAACTGGCCATATGAATTATTTGTCAAAGCTATTCATGAGTATATTTTTTATTATTCTTTCTACTTTTTATGATCATAGCACTCAAATACTATTTTGCTTTTTGCTTCAAGAAAATTTCAAACTTCCACACGATACTGCAGTTTATTTCGTATCTATGGCGAACATGGACAGAATTTACCTTTAAACAGCACATGTCTTTTCAGTTCTTTCTAGTCTTATTAATTTTAAATAGTAATTCAAACTATTATCACAGCTATACGGATTTCGACGAAATTTGGCAGATAGGTAGACCATGACCTGGGTTAGGATAAAGGCTAGTTTTATCCCGGTAGTAAAGCTAGTAAACAAACGTATGCTTTACCGGCCGTGGCTGTTCCTGCGCGGCCCAGGCGGCGCCGGCCGGCGCGCTGCCCAGCGGCACGTCCAGCAGGTCCAGCAGGTGCGACTGCGGCGCGCCCGGCGGGGGCAGGCCGTCCGCCGTCCTAGACGGGTGCAATACCATTAGTTGCGACCTATTGCAGGTTTTGATAACAGTATTCATTTGTCGATTAACTTCTACGTGGATATATTCTCCATGACGTCACGTAAACTTGTAAATTGGCACCAGAGAATTAAAATAACAGACAGAAGGATTCCACACTTTTCTTTAATATGTGCAGTCTATCAATGGAGGAGTTATTCAGCCGTCAGAACGTATCCTGTTGCCACAAATAAAAAATTACATCGGCTCATTGCGGATATTGCTTGAAATTTTTCTCAGTAATCAAAATTTTAGTTCTTTTTATTACAAAGCTACACACTACTCAAATGGTACATCCCGTTTACGACCCCGAAACCTCGTAAACTCAACACTTCCCCTACTCAACAACTACTACTAGTGACGTGTTCGGCACTGACTGTATTACATTCGGTCTGAGACATTCCATACACCCGTAGAACCAGCACCGCGGCGACGGGTCTGTAGGGGCCGACCAGTTGGGGCCAGCGGGCCGGACCGTCGACCAGTGTGGGTCTGTCGGGTCTCCCCCCGACCAGATCGCTGCGGTGGTCGGGGCCGCGGTGGACCATACTGGAGGTCTGGTGGTGTTCACAATGGTCCATTCTGGTGCGGATGGCGCATGGCGCTTGTATGTGTGCAGACGGACTGCTTCTTCGCAGAGGTAGGCTTCAAGTCTGGAGGGGATGGGATTATGGTGAAATAGGAAGGACTGTGATAGGCTGGCAGTTTGGTAAAGGAAATAGAAATGGATAAGGCCGTCCCTCAGTGCTAGGTGGTTGTCCGCGCCACGAAGCGGAGCTCTTTGATATTTCAGTGCAACCGTCGCGTACGTTCTGCTAACGCAACGGACGGCCATTTTTACGATTTGCGATTTTTGTTAACCGTTCCAGAATGAACTAAATTTATGGCTTAGGGTCTTATGCCTTTGTCCATCTTTCTTGGCCTCCTCGCGCGACATGGCGCATGCTAGTAGTACTGCAGTAGTACTGAGTGCTACTCACTGGAAGTCCTGCTGCGACTGGCTGATGGCCAGCTGTAGCCGCACGTCGTCAGACCGGCGCCGCCTCTCCTCCCGCTCGGCCTCCTCGCGCGACATGGCGAGTGCTAGTAGTACTGCAGTAGTACTGAGTGCTACTCACTGGAAGTCCTGCTGCGACTGGCTGATGGCCAGCTGTAGCCGCACGTCGTCAGACCGGCGCCGCCTCTCCTCCCGCTCGGCCTCCTCGCGCGACATGGCGCGTGCTAGTAGTACTGCAGTAGTACTGAGTGCTACTCACTGGAAGTCCTGCTGCGACTGGCTGATGGCCAGCTGTAGCCGCACGTCGTCAGACCGGCGCCGCCTCTCCTCCCGCTCGGCCTCCTCGCGCGACATGGCGCGTGCTAGTAGTACTGCAGTAGTACTGAGTGCTACTCACTGGAAGTCCTGCTGCGACTGGCTGATGGCCAGCTGTAGCCGCACGTCGTCAGACCGGCGCCGCCTCTCCTCCCGCTCGGCCTCCTCGCGCGACATGGCGCGTGCTAGTAGTACTGCAGTAGTACTGAGTGCTACTCACTGGAAGTCCTGCTGCGACTGGCTGATGGCCAGCTGTAGCCGCACGTCGTCAGACCGGCGCCGCCTCTCCTCCCGCTCGGCCTCCTCGCGCGACATGGCGCGTGCTAGTAGTACTGCAGTAGTACTGAGTGCTACTCACTGGAAGTCCTGCTGCGACTGGCTGATGGCCAGCTGTAGCCGCACGTCGTCAGACCGGCGCCGCCTCTCCTCCCGCTCGGCCTCCTCGCGCGACATGGCGCGTGCTAGTAGTACTGCAGTAGTACTGAGTGCTACTCACTGGAAGTCCTGCTGCGACTGGCTGATGGCCAGCTGTAGCCGCACGTCGTCAGACCGGCGCCGCCTCTCCTCCCGCTCGGCCTCCTCGCGCGACATGGCGCGTGCTAGTAGTACTGCAGTAGTACTGAGTGCTACTCACTGGAAGTCCTGCTGCGACTGGCTGATGGCCAGCTGTAGCCGCACGTCGTCAGACCGGCGCCGCCTCTCCTCCCGCTCGGCCTCCTCGCGCGACATGGCGCGTGCTAGTAGTACTGCAGTAGTACTGAGTGCTACTCACTGGAAGTCCTGCTGCGACTGGCTGATGGCCAGCTGTAGCCGCACGTCGTCAGACCGGCGCCGCCTCTCCTCCCGCTCGGCCTCCTCGCGCGACATGGCGCGTGCTAGTAGTACTGCAGTAGTACTGAGTGCTACTCACTGGAAGTCCTGCTGCGACTGGCTGATGGCCAGCTGTAGCCGCACGTCGTCAGACCGGCGCCGCCTCTCCTCCCGCTCGGCCTCCTCGCGCGACATGGCGCGTGCTAGTAGTACTGCAGTAGTACTGAGTGCTACTCACTGGAAGTCCTGCTGCGACTGGCTGATGGCCAGCTGTAGCCGCACGTCGTCAGACCGGCGCCGCCTCTCCTCCCGCTCGGCCTCCTCGCGCGACATGGCGCGTGCTAGTAGTACTGCAGTAGTACTGAGTGCTACTCACTGGAAGTCCTGCTGCGACTGGCTGATGGCCAGCTGTAGCCGCACGTCGTCAGACCGGCGCCGCCTCTCCTCCCGCTCGGCCTCCTCGCGCGACATGGCGCGTGCTAGTAGTACTGCAGTAGTACTGAGTGCTACTCACTGGAAGTCCTGCTGCGACTGGCTGATGGCCAGCTGTAGCCGCACGTCGTCAGACCGGCGCCGCCTCTCCTCCCGCTCGGCCTCCTCGCGCGACATGGCGCGTGCTAGTAGTACTGCAGTAGTACTGAGTGCTACTCACTGGAAGTCCTGCTGCGACTGGCTGATGGCCAGCTGTAGCCGCACGTCGTCAGACCGGCGCCGCCTCTCCTCCCGCTCGGCCTCCTCGCGCGACATGGCGCGTGCTAGTAGTACTGCAGTAGTACTGAGTGCTACTCACTGGAAGTCCTGCTGCGACTGGCTGATGGCCAGCTGTAGCCGCACGTCGTCAGACCGGCGCCGCCTCTCCTCCCGCTCGGCCTCCTCGCGCGACATGGCGCGTGCTAGTAGTACTGCAGTAGTACTGAGTGCTACTCACTGGAAGTCCTGCTGCGACTGGCTGATGGCCAGCTGTAGCCGCACGTCGTCAGACCGGCGCCGCCTCTCCTCCCGCTCGGCCTCCTCGCGCGACATGGCGCGTGCTAGTAGTACTGCAGTAGTACTGAGTGCTACTCACTGGAAGTCCTGCTGCGACTGGCTGATGGCCAGCTGTAGCCGCACGTCGTCAGACCGGCGCCGCCTCTCCTCCCGCTCGGCCTCCTCGCGCGACATGGCGCGTGCTAGTAGTACTGCAGTAGTACTGAGTGCTACTCACTGGAAGTCCTGCTGCGACTGGCTGATGGCCAGCTGTAGCCGCACGTCGTCAGACCGGCGCCGCCTCTCCTCCCGCTCGGCCTCCTCGCGCGACATGGCGCGTGCTAGTAGTACTGCAGTAGTACTGAGTGCTACTCACTGGAAGTCCTGCTGCGACTGGCTGATGGCCAGCTGTAGCCGCACGTCGTCAGACCGGCGCCGCCTCTCCTCCCGCTCGGCCTCCTCGCGCGACATGGCGCGTGCTAGTAGTACTGCAGTAGTACTGAGTGCTACTCACTGGAAGTCCTGCTGCGACTGGCTGATGGCCAGCTGTAGCCGCACGTCGTCAGACCGGCGCCGCCTCTCCTCCCGCTCGGCCTCCTCGCGCGACATGGCGCGTGCTAGTAGTACTGCAGTAGTACTGAGTGCTACTCACTGGAAGTCCTGCTGCGACTGGCTGATGGCCAGCTGTAGCCGCACGTCGTCAGACCGGCGCCGCCTCTCCTCCCGCTCGGCCTCCTCGCGCGACATGGCGCGTGCTAGTAGTACTGCAGTAGTACTGAGTGCTACTCACTGGAAGTCCTGCTGCGACTGGCTGATGGCCAGCTGTAGCCGCACGTCGTCAGACCGGCGCCGCCTCTCCTCCCGCTCGGCCTCCTCGCGCGACATGGCGCGTGCTAGTAGTACTGCAGTAGTACTGAGTGCTACTCACTGGAAGTCCTGCTGCGACTGGCTGATGGCCAGCTGTAGCCGCACGTCGTCAGACCGGCGCCGCCTCTCCTCCCGCTCGGCCTCCTCGCGCGACATGGCGAGTGCTAGCTGCAGCTGCAGTTCTTCCTCTCCAGCAGTAAGTGGTCGCGCTAGTTCGGCTTCCCGACCGCCACCCGACCACTCCGCTGAATCTCCGCTTAGCTGGAATTGAAGGGGAGAAAATTCACAAAACTTCTTCAGGATTTTGCCAGGTCAAAAAAGAATCAGAACAATAAAGTTGTGGGCACAGTCTAGGGAAACAGTCCGTCATCGGTATCCGCCAATGACATCTTCATGTCTTGGCGGATAGCTCCGAGCGGCCGAACAATCGCTTCCGAACCACAGTTAGTAGTTCCCCCTGCGTTCCCCTGAGTAGATGGCTTCAATGACCAGTCGGAATTGTTTCAAATGGTGCTGTAGCATTGACCAAAACGTCATTGGTTAAGGCGAAAGCGCCAATTAGCAAAATTCAAATTTGCTTAAGTTTTATACAATTTGCAGGTCAGTACCAGATTGTATGTTAATCAAAATATGATTCACGACCGAAGCAAAAATGTTTTCATTTCATAGAATCAAAATCATTGAAATCACCAATACAAATCTTTAACTCAAAATGACCCTATTGAGTGGCTATTATAAATTCACAATATCATGAATTTGAGGCGGATTCTAACTTAGATAGTTGTATTATAGTTATAATTGTTCCCCTAAAGTGTGAAGGTTTAGTACAAAGTGCTCACCGCAGGGTAGGTGGGACTGGACGTGGCGTCTAGCGCGCCGTCACTGCCGAACTGAAAGGGACACAACCACTAGGTTAGGGAACTGAAAGTACTGAAAGTTAACACATTAGAGGCGACGGATGTGGTTGATGAGATTTAGGTTATTTTACAAAATGAAATGATAAAGGAGATCACCCATTCTGACTTTTTTTTGGCGGCTAAAAAAAAGAACTCAAACAAACATGATTATGTACGTATTTTTAAAGTAGATACACATGATTTTTATTAAGGCGTCAAAGTCGAAAATACGTGGGGATATCGCGGGTTTGGAGATATTTATTAGGTAAGAATCAGAACGTCAGCGACGAGAAACAATTATTATTATTTTGTTAGCACAAATACGCGCTGCACGTTCATGCAAAATTCTGTCCTAGCACGAGAGTGCTAAGACAAGTATTTACAAAACAACACATTGTTTTATTTTATTGTAATCCATACTAAAGCGATACAGAAGGGCTAGTTTACAGTGTTGTGTGTGTCAGGTGGTATACCTAGCTCAAAATAGCGAAATAATAATTATACGAGATCTTACACTTATCTTACATAATTCATTTCATTAAAAGATCGTTGTATATTTTTGTTCGCAAATTCATTACAGCGTTGTCGCCATACAAAGACATGTTTCTATACTGCCACCATTCAAATAGAAGGTAATTCATTCCTGGCCGCCAACTTTCTTTTTTTTAATTCCGAATCGCCGCACAAAATGGGTGATGTCCTTTACCATTAGCCCTCCTAGCCACGGGCGATTTTATAACACGGCGACTTTTTGATCGCGCACAGAATTTTCAACGCACTGAGCCGAGAGTTGAAAATACAGACAAAAAACAGTGTGTACTACACTGTTTTTTGACACGCTGGGATGACTCTGATCCGTTTCCCGATAAAAAAAATCGTCGCGTTAAAAAACGGCTCGCGCGGATCTGAGCTTGACATGTAATGAACGAGAAGAATTTGCTGTAGGTTAGTAGGGAAAAGTGACAATATTATTAATACTCCTTGCAATTTTAAACATAAAGCATTCTTCTAACTACAGACACATAAAAGCAAATAGAAATGTCCCCAACACACAAAAAACCGGCCAAGTGCGAGTCGGACACGCACATGAAGGGTTCCATATCCATAGCGGCCGAAAAAAAAAACGTGTCTTGTGTTGCGTGTCGTGTTTTTTTCGGCATCTTTTCTTTCGCCGTCTCTTAAATTTTTTACATTATTTTATTTTTATTATTTGTTTTTATAGCGCCAATACCAATACAGTTTCTTTCCATAGACATGTAGTTTTTGGAATGGGCAACTAGCTGCAACTTTCTGAATAAGTGATCGACTTTTAGACAGTTCAAAAGTGCCTGTAAATGGTTTAATTGAAATAAATACTTCGAGTTTGACTCACTTAGTGAATATTTCAGTTGTCGAGCTCTTACGGTTCATGGGATACCCGCTGACAGACAAACAGACGGATGTACAGACGGATGGACGGATTACACTCGCTTATTATGCACGTCTATGTGACCGGTTAGTTCTTCAATAGGTACTGCACAAAGGATTTTGATGTGGTTTTCACCATAATGCGAATTTATTCTGGTTTAAATGTACAATATGCTAATATTAAACTTGCATACAATAAAGACATCTCGACGTTTTGTCATGTCCTAAAACCAGTGCTAAAAAGGGGCCGCAAGTAATGTAATAACGCGAAAGTTACTCTGTCTGTCTGTCTGTAACCGTTTTACGTCTAAACCACTGAACCGATCGCTGTGAGTTATGACATATGATAGATAGGTAGCCTGGGACCTGGAAAAATGCTAGGGAATAGGCTACTTTTCATCCTGGTTTGTAGTAAGAATATGATGACGCAAACTAAATGCAGGCTACATCTACTAGTCTCATAGATCAAAGCTCCACTCACCGCGGGGTAGGTGGGACTGCTGGGCGTGTCCAAGGCGCCGTCGCTGCCGAACGCGCTCGCACTCTGCGCGAACCGTTGTTTAGCCTTCAACGCTCGCGCTCGCTCGTTCTTTAGCCTCTCCTCGTCTTTCAACAGGTTTACTAGTGATTTCGCCTTTTCACGGACGTTTAGACCTGGAAAAATGGATTTAAATTATAATGCATCCTGACGATTTAGTAATTAATGGCAGGGGTGTTACTTGAATGGGTCGGCGAATTTACAGTTTGGCAAAGTTTGTATGAAAAGTGGGCGTTATTTTACACAACTTTCTTATATTATAAAATGAATGTACAGGGTGGCATGGATTCAGTAAATGATTCTCGAAACCCTTGCATTAAAATTTTTCGTTGATTATAACAAAAATAATGCTGTTCCAAATGTTTCCACATTTTGATTGCGTAGGTATTGCATTTTTCTATGAAACAGCAGATTTTTTTTGATAACCAGAGAACAATTTTTACGCTGGGGTGGCATGAATTCAGAACATGAATTTTATTATCAGTGTATCAACCTATGCGCCCAGTATCTACAACACCGCAGAGCGCAGCAATAAGCGAGCCTTTGTGCTTACTTTGTATAACACCGACACTGAATATAATCAAGTGCGCATGGAATGAAAGTCACAGTCAAACTGGTACACAATCTGAGCAGAGCTTAAACATCCCACAACCGTTGTATCGTCTGTCACAGGAGTAACAAACCTACGTGCTTACAGACAATTGTTTTTTTTTTTTAAACGCATAACATCTGTCCATGACTAAATTACCATTTTAGCGTTTTTAGGCACTGGTATACAGCCGGTATATCTAAATTAATATTGTAAAAAGAAAAAAAAAATTTTTTTACTTGTTTGTTACACTTGTTATGCTAAAACGGCTGAATGAATTTGGATGAAATTGGTACATGGGTAAACCATGACCTGGATTAGGACATAGGATGCTTTTTATTCCGATATTTCCACGGGATCGAGACTTATGCGGGTGAGACTGCGACGCGCAGATAGTCTTTGATAGATTTTGTGAAACTCACTTTCATTACCTACATACCTAATAATAATAATCTAATAATAATATATCACATATCTTCAAACGTTTTAGTTCTAGGACATGCCATGCCGGTTTTCTCATGACCTTCGCCGTTTTGATAGCAGTGGTGATGAAGTAATTTACACAAAGAAAAGTTCGGGTTCGGACCTATAACTGTAGGCCCACCGCTGCATCACACTATCGCAATGAGTTAAACAATTAATTGTACCGCCAACCACAGGTCCACAATCCCTGCCGTCATCACATCGGCAGATAACGCAACGCCTCCAATCCTGCATATCATTAACATTCTGGAAATGGTACTACATCGTTTATCCACGTTGTTACAGCGCTGTTGATTCGTTTCGTAAGTCATTAGATTCATTAACATGGGGGCCGCTACTGATGAGGCAAGATCGCTTTGGACATGGCTATGGAGTGCTCAAATACTTTTAAACAAATTTGGGAGCAGGACGAACATGTACTAAACTGACACAACCCGAATGGGTCTTGTATTTTAGATCATTTTGATTTAAAGAAGCGCTTGTGGCTAAGTAATAACAGTCGCACGGGTCGATCGATCAGGTTGAGCTATGCTTGCCGCGTAGCATTGCATGCGTAGCAATCGCCGGAGACGCCCTGAGCGTCGGGAATCCCAGGCTGATTCCCGGCCACCGTAGGCGCGGGCTTGCGGACGGCGAGTAATGGGTAGCTCGCTGTCCGGTAAGGACCAAGACCGGGTCGACGGCGCGTTGTGTTCCACGCGCGCGCCAAAGAGATGTCAGCAACAACTGATGGGGCCCGCCCGCAAGGGCCGATGCCTGCCAGGGGTGCGGGTTGTTCGAAAGAGATACCGCGGCCCCTGGCACACAGGCAACTGAGGGAACACGGGTGTGTTTTAGTCAGTAAAAGTCCGACACGCCCTTCTACTCCACCCAGAGCGGGAGAAGTCATTTGATGATTTCCCCACCAAAAACAAAAAAAAGAATCAAACGTTTGAGGACATGTGACATTAGACATATAGCGTTTCCTGCGTTTCTCTTAAAATCCTTTGTCAATTATTTCTTACTACTTTAAAACAAAAGAACTCACCCTGATCCTTCCCCTCCTCCATATACTGGAAGTCCTTCAGCGTGTGTATCGCAAAGATATTCTCTTTGCACTGCATGGCGACCTTTTCGCTGCCAGTCTTTATAAGGTACTCCATAAGAACCAGCGCTTTGTAGACGTGTCGCCAGTTCTTGCCATGGTCGTTTAGCCGCTTCCAGATCATCTGCATGATTTCTGTGAAGGCCATCACGTTGTACGTGAGGTCGGCGACCTCCGCCATCAATGTGCTGGAAGGGCCCCATGGATCGTTTGATGTTGCCTCGCGCACTTTTACCTAGAAAATAGAAATTGATTATGTGAGATTACTGTGATGGAAATTGGTCCTTATGTCCGAAAATTGTCATACCCGTCCTTTATGTTTGTACAATATTATTAGTGGGAAGGCTAGATTTTAATATAATTATGGTACTAGGAAATTGTGTAATACAAAAAAGGGGTCCTCAGTCATCACATTCATTTATTTGGGAAATACGTTTACACAACATTACAGACATACTAGACCCAAGTTATTGCACAGTATTTTTTAAAAATAAAAACAGACATGTTAACAACATGAAAAAAAATCCAATAAGAAATAATACACTAGAATAAACATGTAAAACGAACAATTACATTTTGTTAGTGTTATTCAGAGTTCAACAATTTAATCTGTACAAGAAATATTTTTCACTTGATCTAACCAAGTGGCGTTCTACAATAGGTATCAGACTCCAGCAAGAAAGGGTTTGATATTTTGTTATTTTATCAAGAATCTTGAACATTTCACTCTGAAGAGAGACTATTGATTTATTTATATAACCATATATGCACACACGTATATACAGACAAGAACAAAGGAACAGAAAAACACGTACAATGGTAACTAAGGTAACGTATGTTCAGGGGAAATGTTCATTTTAGTCAAAAAACCACCACAGCTGTCGTAAGAAGGAATATAAGTTGGCAGGCCATACCTGGGCGTCGGAATAGTTGTGCGCGAGGTTTTTAATATTTCTCCTTAGCCCTGCCACGTTTACTTGCATTTCGTCCCGGCCGCGGGGCATCTGAAACACAAAAGTTATGATTAGAAGCCAATAAATATCACTAAAAAAATTGCAAACAAGAAAATGCTCATTCGTAACTAAGTATAAATAAAATGATGAACGAAGCAAA
This sequence comes from Polymixis lichenea, assembly GCA_949091785.1. Taxonomy (NCBI): domain Eukaryota; kingdom Metazoa; phylum Arthropoda; class Insecta; order Lepidoptera; family Noctuidae; genus Polymixis; species Polymixis lichenea. Next base: position 24,855,598 of record OX420936.1, on the reverse strand, counting down.
ATGATTATGATAAATTAAACAAGCGGAATTAACCTAATTCGACAAAACCGAGTAAATTTACAATGTTGTGGTTATTAAATTGTATTATGTGGATGACTTTAACCTATGTTAAGAGCGCACCGAGTTTCTGGTGGTTGCACACTACACAGACTTTTGTTCGTACAGATATCTGTACAGACTTTGAAGTCTGAGTAAACATTTTGACACGCTGACATCTTCATAGAATATTTGCGCAGACTTTTCATTAGTTCAGATTTGGATTTTCGACAATTTGTAGTTTTCCATTAATTTTTATTTAGTATCGTAGTGAACCTCCGACAAATATGCATACTCTGGCACACCGACATTTGTCTGTACTGCTTTGTTGCACAGATAAAATTCTATAGAAGTTGATGAAAGTCTGTAACGTGTGGACCCACCATAAGAGTAAACAGTATCTAAGGGCGAATTCCAACAATGAAAGTGAACACGATCAGCACATCTACACCACGTTCAAGAGCTGTCAGTGTAATAATTGTTGTAGATTATTGGTTTAATAGCTTCAAATTATAAGTACTTATTCTATTTTGTCTTGTATTTTAAGGCTTGTGTCTTGTATTTTATCAGAATACCAGCGCTGCGACACTTTTATTAAATGTCGCAGCATCATGCTGAGATGGGAGCTTTTTAGCCTGGTAAAGATAAAGATGCATTTATTTTGTATATACATGTGTAACATGGTACATAAATATCCACATATGGATGGAAATTAGTTAAAAATTGCTGGTTTAACGTATTTTGCCTTAATCAGCGACATCGACGTACAAAATAGTTTTTAATATTTAGTTTAAAATTATAAAAATGTTTCTTAACTATAGTAAAAATGTAATAAATTCAAATACAATATCAGTCAATACAAAAATATAGTAAAAAAATACTAAAACTGAAATACATAATCTAAATTCGAAATTTGTCATTGAAAAACTCCGTAACATTATAGTATCACAACACACATTGTTTTTTTTTTTTAAATCTCAACAAATGTTGTTTTTCATAGTTTTTGTGATTGTGTGTTTAGTATACGATCTGATCTACCTGTGCGAGTCACAATAAATAATTTTTCTTTCTTCTAATATTATTCATATCGTGGCACTAAAACTTTGAGATAACGGCCAACACAATGTCTAGGATATTTCGTGCACTTTTTAAGGTTGATCTTGTAAACAAAGAGACTGTTTATCTGCAGATAATGATAAGCGTTTATCGTGCGAAATATTTGTGGCACAGATAAACTTGTTCGCAAACGATATTTCGAAAACAACAAGCATCACGTCAATAATGGCAATCTCCATAATCTTTATTTAATAACTCCTACGTTACTAAAGACAAAACTATTTATTTTGGTGTCAAATCAATCTGTCTAGCCTTTTCTCAACTATGTTGGGGTCAGTTTCCAGTCTAACCGGATGCAGCAGAAGTTGTATTCAGCTAAATCCGGTTAGACTGGAATTGGTCAGATAGCCATTCGCTCCATGTTTAATAATGGTTTCATTTACATGGAGTGACTATCTGACCTCCACAACCCAGTTATTGGGTAATACGATACCCCTTTGCAAGACTGGTTGTCTGACTTTTGGGGTTTTGACTTTCTGACTACCCGTAACGAATGTCAAAGAGGGGCTCGATATGTAATTGACGGTCACCCATCCACGACCTGACCACGGTAAGAGAAGCTTAACTTTCGATCGATCCGTGCGGCTGTTATAATTTAGCCACGAGCCCCTTTATTTATTATACGGCCTCAGTGTAAGGTCGAGAATGCAATCGTGAATAACTGCATACTGACTGGCTGGTAGGCAAAAAGGAAGAAAAAGCTACTTAGACTTGAAAATACAACGGTGTGAATGAAGTGTGCATCAAGACTTTATAATAAAACTATCTAATAGTTAATTATTGAGTTCGAGAGAATGTATGGTTAGGAAATAAGATCACCTATCGACTCTAGAAATAGAATGTAAGAATTTCTGTTAGAATTAATACTAAAGCTGTTTAAGTATCGATTATATTATAACAGAACATGGAATTGTATAGAAAAATAAATTGTTATGAAGCTCAGTTACGTAGCAACGGTACCGGCTGCAAACGCACGAATTAGTAACGCATTTGTCTTTGAGACCGCAATATTGTGTACGTCTACGTAATTACAATAACTCTTTGCGCTTACGTTACCGGTAATCAGCATCCTAATTACGTAATACACTAAATCACAATAGTTAATAATTTTGAAGGATATTGCTCATCCATTCCTCCATACCTACCTATTTTTGAAAAAAATTGTGTGCTCAACAACATAAATAACGCAATGAATGCTGTTGAACAGTCAAAATTAAGCGAATTATACTGTAAGTGTAACGCAATTATACTGTAAGTGTAACGCAATTATACCGTAAGTGTAACGCAATTATACTGTAAGTGTAACGCAATTACTCCGCAGACCTAATCTTAGCATAACTCTCAAAATTTTTCGTTGTGGTAGTAAGTATTTCACATAATGCCTCTTGGTTCAATGTCTCTTAGCAAAGGCCTAAACCAAAGTCCACCGATTCCTATCTCTCGAAACTCTTCTCTAATTTGGCCGCTGTAAGCTTTAATTCGTCTTCCCATCTTTTGTATTGCCTTCCCCTGTTCCTTAACACCTAATCTCGAATTCATATTAATAAATCACGCAATAATGCTCTCTCCTTGAAAGTAATATTGATGCGAATTTTATTCAAAATTACAAAACCCTTGAATAGTTTGGTAGCTCTTTTTGAGATTCCGATCTTTTGTGCTACATTATGAATACTTCATCATTTTATGAATATTCAAGATGTTCTTAGCATAATTATGATAAAGCCCTATATATCTTAGTAAAACACTTGGTATATTAAATGATGCGATATTGCCAGTAGGTACAATCAACATAATAAAACACCAGCACTTGATTTACTATCACTGAGTCAGTGAGTCTATTAATTCAACCGAGATAAATGCCACACACTTGCATATAAAGATCTCGCAATTCGTATTTATTTACACGGCCAGCAGGAAAACTTGATTATTATTGTTTAAATTCAAGGAAAACTGTTTGCTGTGTAGTGTTATGAGAAATAACCCGTCTGTGTCTGGAATGCATATGTTTTGCTAACCAAAAATTGACACTAATGTAGTCATCAGCCTTTAATGTTCTCACTGCTGGGGCCTCCTCTCTGAGAATCTCTGTGAGATGAAGTAGGCCGTCATCCACCACGCGGGCTCAGTGCGAGTTTGTAGATGTCATGTCTTAGAATTTGTGGGTTTCTAGGACACGCTGGTATCCTCACGGTGTTTTCCTTCACCGTTTTGAGAGCAGTGATGACCCAGTGGTAACGGCAGCGACTTAAGTACAAGTTGTAAGGTCGTGCGTCCGAACCCAGCTAGGCGCATTGCTTTGGAGGCCTGTGTGCCAGCTGTGGGAGCATTATAGGCTGAGTATGTAGACTGGGCTCGAACCTACGGCCATCACAGTTCTCGTAATTTAGTAACACCTTTTAAATTAAATTGTAATTAGTGTTCTAGGACGACGTCCGGTTCAACAGCTGGTAGTTTTTTGTTTCAGGCCTTATGCTCAGAAACATCTTTAGTGCATTCCTGTGTGCAACGCAGCTGTCCCTTCGAACCTCTTCTTATCGTCTCAATTATTAATTAAATATGTCTACGATAAGGACATCATCATCACTATCGAGGTCCAAACGTGCTTTTTATGTGCCTACTTGAAATATTTAAGTTTGACTTTATTCTCTTGCCATTATCCTAATTAGGGTCCCAGAAACGTCTGTCGACAACGAGACAGACCCAGAAGATGGCAGGACAAGCATGCCTACAGACAGGATAGCTACCCACTAGCTCAAGACAGAGAGGAGTGAAAAGGAGAAAGGGAGGCCTTTACCTTACTTATCTATGAGTCGTCACGTTAATAGTCACTCCCTTTCAAGGCGTTATCATGATTTTACTTCTTAATTTTTTAACAAAATCGGCCGCACCTATGTCTAAGTGGTATGTCCTACTGAATTTCAAATGACGAAGCATTTCACCTCCAATCTCTGTACACGAACAAGTAACAAATCTACATATAACACACACCCGCGGACAGTGACACGGCAGCCATCTAATTGACTTCCAACTATTTACGGGCGCGCACTAATTGGATGTAGACCGGCGTGACACCGACTATTACAAACATAGACGTATGTCTGTACAGTCGAACACTATCTATACTAGAAGTATAAAGAGGCTAGATTTTTGAGTTTGTATGTAGAGGATTATCAGTCTTTAAAACTACTTTAAAAAAATGGCATAGGCGGGTTGTGGACGTCAGATAGGTAGTCGCTCCTTGTAAAATACTGGTATTTAGCTTAATTTATTTAATGGAAACCGAAAAAATCCCTCCGCGATTTTATTGCGTCCGTGGCAACGTGGGCTTAGCCTGTGTAACAAATAGCTTATTCGTCGATATACAATAATAATTATGTTGTAAACTAATTATACTTATGTGGCGTACGGACTCGTGATCGTACTTGAATGATCAGCAACTGATTGTGCTAATAGATATTGTTAATAAAACGTCGTCTTTATCGTAATGAAACGTGTACTATTAAACTTTGAACATTTTGATCGATGGAAGTCAGAAGGTAATACATTCTACGCAGACGTGTAATTGTTGATCGATGAAGGATTATATTAGCATGGTAGAGGGATTCTGCTGACTATTGACGACGACGTATTCCTATACATCCTATACGTGTTTTTTTATAGGGCTCGTCAAAAGAAATAGAAATCAGCAAATTAGTTTGAAAATGTTTTCCAACTGTGTCTGTTACTATTATAGCTTCTACAAGCTTAGTTAAAACTTTGTTTATTAAATAGCAGGAAGTGAATTAACATTAATTGCGAATATAAATGTTATTAATTTATTATTTATGAAACACAATAACACTTTCATTCCTGCTAAGTAATCGGTACTTAATAGTGACAAGGAACATTATTCGCATATAATTTGGCAGGACATTGGTCCTTGTGCCCGTACGCAATTGTTCCTGAGCGTCATAGGACCAACATTGGTCTTTATTCATTACAATGGCTGTTATTTTGGATGCTATGCGTCGTAAACATTGTGATGCTTTCGTACAATATATTTTTATCTGCGGCGATTGACCCGACGCGACGCACAAAGACATTTCGGTTACTGTTTGCTTTGAAGACACTTGTTTGAATTACCGCGATACGCGATAATTTCATGATAAGTATATTAGTGCCCCAGTGGGAGTACCTATGCTGTCATATAGATCAGTCTCCCATTAACTACTGTGTAAGATACGGAATAGCGTCTTTAGACTTTTATTAAGTAGATGTGTCCACATCTACTTAATAAAAGTCTGAAATTCATTCATGCACTGGCAGACAAATCATAGCCTAAGCCGCTGGGTCCAGAAGCATGAAATTTTGCACTGGAGTTCCCTATACACAAATACACATGTGATTGTTTTTAAATTACCCTAGGCTATCAAACTTTTTGGAACGAAGTTCCTTATCGCGCGTTGCGAAAGGGGGCTAGACGGAAAAAATTAAGACCAAAAGTTGTAACGACACTTTTTGCTATAGTTGTAAGCATTGATTTTTTTTTCTGGGACGAGAATAAAATGTTGCACATGGGACCAGGCGAAAAAAGCGTTCCACGTAGTATTTTATAAACATTATTATTATATATTATTATAATAAAACATAATAAAAAAATATTTGGTTGAAAGTATTATGCCATTTTTCAGATGGCGTCCTCCGGTAAAGCAACTTTGGTCGAACTATACCAGCGTTCCACGTAGTATTTTCTAAACATTATTATTAAATATTATTATAACTTTAAAAAAAATATTACAATTCCTTCACTAATTAATCGAAAGCAACTTCGTTCCATCCGGGTGTCCCTTGACACTCTCAAGTTTTTTTTCTTAATTTGGTAATATAAGTTTTCAGGTCGGTTCACCCCTATTACGAAGATGAGCACAAAGAAAAGATTTTCGATAATTCATCTCTTAAGGGGTTAAAAAAGGGATGTAAGTTAGTTTGGAAGTTCGTCATTTTTGCCGACAGAAAATCCTATCCAGTACATGGCGTGCCATAGCAATATTTCTTCAGAGTTGCTTTGGGCTGATAGATAGGTTTTAATAATCACCTTGTTACACAAAGGTGTTATTTTAAATATACTATTTTTGTCAATGTCAGTGGTGTGACCATGTTTGATAATGACTGTGATGATAAGACACCAACAGATAATAACATATTTAGTACCTACCCTACGTTGATAACAGGTTCGTTAGATTGATATTTTGATTTGGCAACTAAGAAGAGGTTGAGTTGGATTGATATTTTGAGAGGGCAACTAAGAAGAGTATTAGTTTATCTTGTTGCTATACGCTGAGATTCAAAAGCACGGGCATTTTTAAGATGACTTCGTTATAAATGCAAATTGGAAAGGGGACTTTTCAAACGATTTATCTTAGATGATATCATCATAACTGTTATAAAGACACAATATAATTTGTACAACACAAAAGTGTAGCAATTTTGTTGTGACTTCAGACTTGTTAACTGTTATCAAAACCTGCTGGTTTGGGGCGTAAATCAATGAAGGCTTATCTGGTGATAAATAACACTGAATCAGCTATATTAGCACATAGATAATACAGTATGTATTTGTGACATTAGTCATCGAGTTCTGAATTTTTTTGCGTACACAGAGATAATCTGTAAAAAAAAATTGTACTGGGAATTACCTCAACTGGAAAGTTACTGTCGCAATTCTATCAAGTATTGATTGGCAATCAGTATCAGACATTTTTATGATTTTTAGCTGCTTGTTACCTTAAGGTGAAAGCATCAGGGAAGCCCGCGAGATTAATTTTTTTACGCTTTTTGACATTTTCAGATCAGTCTCAGATTGTATGTTGATCTAAATATTATACCTCAACATTTTAACGTTTTTTCATTTGACTGTCCTGTTTTTAGCATGAACAATAGACTTATTTATTCATTTATGGGTAGTCCCAGTCGCCGAAAGAAAAAATTAAAATAAAACGATCCGGCAACTGGGGCCTCGGTTCCAGTTGATTACGGTCCCAGTCGCCGGCAGCCTCCTGATACTGACCTGCAAATTGCAAAAATCCGTGAGTAAATTTGAATTTCATGTGCTGCCTTCGTGCATCCCCCTAAAGGGTTTCGCTTTTGAAACCAATAACTCATCAAAGAAGGTAAGGGTCCATCAAATTCTTTATGTACATCAGACCTTGAAATAGGTCGGAAAAGCGACGTGATGTGCAAACAAGATTGTGTCGATCGTGATTAATTTACATTGTATCGACATTCGCGTGTTTTCATTCAAAACATGAACGTTTATATAATTTCCATATTTTAATATTCAAGATCACATTTCATACTGTTTGCTAGTATTTTTTAATGACTACCTCTTTCCCTTTTCCTGGTGTTGGTCACTCCAACTATTCATAATGTTACTCAATTATTTTAAAATTTAAAGCATGCGGATGTAAGGACCATGAGCCAGGACCATGTAAAAGAACTAATAGCATGTCACGTAAAAAAAAACATTTTGTGTTACATAAGTCCGAGCCATGGAATGTAAAATAAAACGGTGTCAAAGTCAAAATGAGGCGTATCCGGCTCATCATTGTCATATGGATGAAGGCTAGGATAACTGTATGACGGCATGTCACATGGACCAAAGGAATTCGTGAATTGTCAAACCAAGCGTGGCAAAAATGTAGGTACCCGAGTGTCAGTTTTAAAAGTTGGCGTTACCAATTCACTGTTGGCGCTTAAATTGGCGTTAGTTTTTTAAACCAAATAATCACGTCATTAAGCCAATACAAGAAAAAAAATGTTCATAGTGAATTAATATGAATATTTATGTACAAATACACCAAATGAAAAGCCATAATTAAATGTACAAGAGGTAGCGCCAGAACTTGCAAAACTCGTCCCCTTTTCAGGAAAACCGTTCAATAAATCTGATGACGGATATCATGTCAGGTTTAAAGGCTCCAGCAGAAAGGCGGACGCGACATTGGTGGAACAATTTCTATAAAAGAAAACTTCATGGAAATTATTGTTCTACCAGAGTTGCGTTGCGCCTGTCTGCGGGATCCTTAATGGTGATTGGTTGACTAAATTAACATCAATCAATTACAAACTTTTCATGACATTTGACAAAAAAATAGATTGATAACGCTTCCAGAATCAGGGAGCAACACTGGGTTTTAATATGGCAAGCAAAAAAAGTTCGAAAAATTGACCTTTACTATAACTTACTTTGATGTGCAATATTGTTGTATTTTGTTTAAATTTTAGACAAAAACAGCCAAGATTGTGTGGTTAGTCGCCTTTTCTGCCGACAATAAATACATACAGATTTACAATACATACAAAATTATTATGTTAGGACATGCATTTATTGTTGATAAACAAGTCATGTTGCCGAAACTGTGGGCATTTTGACAGTGATTTTTTTCAATATGTATTATTTTAAATTCCTTTTTGATTTGAAACTGTATCCTATAATAATGCTTCAAAAATTTAAATATGATTACAAATATGGTTATACTGCTAATAAATATCTCAGAAATTATGAAGAATCTATTGTGTAAATAAAAGTATGCATGTATGATATTTATTGATGTTATTGTCCATTCAATTTTGTTGAAACACAATTGAATTTTATTGTTTTTAACAATCAGTACTGTCAATACGCAGCTTTGAAATGTATTCATTAGAAAAATATAAGTAATTTAACTATAGTAATCGTGCAATTTTATACATACAGTCAATTAATAAATCAAGCTACTAGATTTCTAGTATTTTTTCTACTTATTTCTTAATTAATAAAAAAGTATGCATGCATAGAGAAAAATAAATCAGTGCAATATCGTTTTATTTATCCATTACACTCATAATGAATTTAATTATGACAGTAAATAAATAATGTTCTCGAATTAATCGTTCTTTAGTTCAATGAATATTATTAATTATTATTTTAGAAAATCAAGACTACTAATGAGTCTTGATTTTTCAGATTTCATTATTCAGAAGTGTACCCACCATGTATGAGATCACTTCCACTACAAAATGGCAGTTCTTCAATCAAATTCAGATCCTATTCACCATTGCATAAAGACGATATTGCACTTTCCACACTTATCGCACAGTTAATTTGTTAATAAGCAAGACTTGAAAACACACAAACTACGTTTCAACTTTCAATCGGCAGTACATATCTAGTCTTAACACTGGAAAATCACATTTATAACTAAACTACGTTATGGAGCTTTAATTCTAACTACGCTATCACTTTTATTTCACTAATTACTTTGATAGCTACACGACAGCGACACATCAAAGAGTAAGAACAACAAAGAGTAGGATATTAGCGGAGACGCGACGTACGCGTCACGCGGCGCGCTCGGCTCGGCATTGTCTAGGCGAGCAGTAATGCGCCCGTTAGTGTGTCCGCACATGACTCAACATTTGAATAATTACAAGGAAAGATCGCACAGTAATTTTTCTTGATATTTGTGTGACGAAATATACAATTTGCTATATAAACAATTGAAATTGTATGAAGGGAAAAATAATGTCGCAAATGCCTAATATGGCAATTGTGACATTATACTTTAATTTTTCATTACACAATTTCAAATGTTTTATATTTCAGGATTCTAATTTCAGAGTTGCCAGGGAGTTCGTAGCGACGACTTATTAACGTCAGTTCTACATTGTCCTAATTACAAACATTACCACACAAACAACAAAATCGCTCTACAAATACACAAAAACAAGCAACGCTAACTAATTCCAACACAAATAGCAAACTGATGTCATGACTTATTTGTGTCATCGCACTTCGTCACATTTGAGATGGCGATTAGATAGCAATGTCAACAGGCAGTCGTTGTGTGCGTGCTGGTTCGTCTACCGGGGTACTAACAAAGCGGGTAGGTTGAGTAACAAGGTGGGAGGAAGCACTACGCGCGGCTAAAACACCGGCTATGTAAAATGTTGTGTTGTATTGGGAAGACAGTGAAATTTATTTGTTTGCATGTACACTAATGAAAAGATTATTATGATTTCGGGATTTCTATGAGTCATGATACCGGATATATTAGATTTGGGTCAAAATAAATCATATCATTGTAGTGCAACTTGGGCACAATAAAACTAAGCTGAGGTAATAGGCTGCATCCCAATCAAAAGGAAGTGATGTTATTTGTTTGGTAAATATTGAACTACGAACTCACTAATTAAATACAACACAGTAGCTTCAACTGACGATGACAAGCAGATCAAAGACTAACGGGAAACAAAGGTTTGGCTATAAGAACGAGATACTCCACTTACTGCGCTTGGAAAATTCGAGGCCGATAAAAGGATCAGACAAAGGAGTTACAATCTCGATGTTGAAGGCATCAGAAGTCTACAAAGATGCTAAGGTTGTTATTGATATAGTTTATAAATCTATAAAGGTCGCGAAGTCAGTGCTCGCAATTCAGTCCGGTATGCACGTAACCCTCTGTTTGTACATAAAGACAATTAATGTTTACCGCTACGGTTTCAGGGGCTGACGTCATTCGTTATCAGATAGTGGCTTCTAAGGAGTATTTTATGTAGCATCTATAGAATGTTCTAGGTGCAGGTGTCAATATCATGTAATTGAGTTAAAAGACATTGTCTCTGAAGTACATTATACATATGCATACTCGATTTGTATTTATTGGAATGGAGCAGTAACATTTCTAGCCTGATAAGGATGATGAGAAGATTTGAATTGGTAACATTTTGTTAATGCCAAGTTTTGTAACTGCTCGACAGTTACAAAATTTGATTAGTCTGTCTAATGTCACTTTTTGAAACTATTATTAGTTTCCACTGTAAAGCATATTAGGTACTAGAGTAAACTGAAATCCGAAGGTTAGATCGGTTTTCAGCCTTTAAGGCTTCTGTCTGCCTTCTCTCGTATTTCAAACAACATGTAAGATTTCTTTAATTTTCAGTCCTTTTAATTTGAAAAACATTGAGTTTTCATTATATTGGACACAATACAAGAAACCTTTGCAATCAAGCCGTACCAATGCTAAAGATTTAATAACAATAAGTCGAATTTGGAGGACGAAATAACAAATTACTTGTTTACGGGTGACCGAAGTCACCGGTCATCGCCACGTGCGGGGAGGTAATACGGTGGCTAATATGTACCTGTGGAAATATTTCCAATATCATAGCGGTATGATATTGGCCATATTTGCTGAGCTAGAACCGTCGGCTGTTCATTGTTATAGGTATATAGCAGACCCTTGTCCAGCCATGTTTACTGCTAATACTAGGACTCCTAGCAAAGTATTGGAATAAATTTTTACCACTTTTGGTCCTGAATCTTGTGAATCTAGTGATTAAAGAATGTATCTTCCAAAAGATGGTTTTGTTAGATGTCAAAGATTTGAATGGTGATATGGTTAAACCCGCTTAGACCACAGATGATAAGCATACAAATAAATCTACCAACCTCATCGAAAACCCAAGTTCCAAACAAAAATCTATACCAAAATATGAATAAAATTCGCTCTGCACGCGCCTAACTGTATTTTTGACAACACTGAATGTTCTTCTACCGTAGTCCTCACTAATTCCTATGTTGATGGCAATAAGGTAGAGTTTTGTACGGGTTTGGTCGTAAAAGATGTATAGATAGTAATGATAGTGCACGCCTGGCCGTGGACCGAGTCGTTCATTGAACTTATGATTTAGCCATGGTTTAGTAGATTTGCATGTGTGATTTACAATGACTCGGCCTGTTTCGATGCTGAACATCGAATGGAAATCTGATTATTTGTTTGTGGCATAATCTGATTTTTCTAGAGTTTTCTGCAAAACCATTTGGTTGTACATCGAAGGGTTGTACCTATATCGCTACTGACATTAGACACAATTTTCGATTCTCAGATCTCGTCCGAGAAACTCATTGTTCTAGTCAAAAATAGACAAAGGAACTAGTCTCCATTCACAATCAGTGTATTCCAGTTCCTGTAGCACAAAGGAAGCGAAGAAGGAAACGTATCACGTGCTGCGATCATTAATTGACTTACAAATGCATTATTGATGGAAGTTTACAGCTGTTTAATTTATACTGTGACGAGCTTCAGCGTGGCTTTAATTTGTCACGAAGTGGATTAGAAGAAGCCGTTATATCCTACACACCAATGACTAAATGATGACTGACAAACGACACCTGCTGAAGCCCCATAAGAACGAACACCTTGAACTAATCTATTACAATTCAATACACAATACTCCAACGACTCAAATAAATCAACTGAACCATATATTATTCTGCCTAGAAAATGTCCCGTAAGTAAAATTACCAGAATTTTATGCGAGAATTCCCATTAAATAATTTACAGTTACCTATTACGATGCCAATCATTTGCATAAGCTTGAAACCTATTTTAGACAATCTTAATACTCAAATGTTAGCCAAAATTGTGACCGGAATGACAAGTTGAGAGACGTCAAAATGACGTAGTGGTGTCATTGTGACGCTACAGCTCTAGAGCAAATAGAATACAGAAGTGCAATTGACAAGCATTGCCGGATGCAAGGACCGAAGCACCAATAAACTTGAACAGAGTAAAAAGGATCCTTTCTCCTTCCTTATCGCTATACGTCAGTGAAATTGGAGTTTCATATTTATGAGTTCACCAATATACTTTGTAAATACAAGAGATATTGCCCATACCGAAGAGACAGCTTTTTAGTACTGGTTAAATATTTGGCACTCTAGTAATGGGCTGGCAGTTTTGATGGTTTTTTCAGGATTTTACATCATCATTTTCTTCATCAGAGTCTAGTTTATCACCGGCAGAGACAAATAATGAGTTCACAGAGACTTAATAGGCATACAAAGAGACAGAAATCGTAGGATCGGTCATAGGGCAAAAGTCAATACACTTTTAGTCATCCCGGAAATCCGCACGACCTCGCAGGCTTACATGCACTATTAATACAAAACCACTGCTATCTCGAATCGCGGTTTTTATTTAATTCAGTGTCAATGCATGGGTGACCTTGTATACGCATGCGCAGTGGAACTTCTATGTTTATTTGTATATTACAGGTGGAACTCCTGCGCCGGTCGAGGTCGCTGACCGGCACATCCTATCGGCGCGGGATTGTTTCCGACTTTGAATATGAATGATGTGTTGATTGTGTTATCTCAATTTTCTGTACTTGAGCTTTGTTTTGCTGTGAGAAGTGATTATATTCTAACAAAACTCTTGAAGAAATTAAATATTCAACTTTAATCATTTTTAACCGAATAGTACCTACAAGTCGGAAGTGACGCACGTAGTCTAAAAATCTTTGAAAATGTTGGGCAAACAATCAGAAATAATGTCGGCGTTAGAATGTTTACGTAAACATGTTTTGACGGTACTATTTTTAGTCTTGTTTTGTTTAGTGCCGGCGGAGAAAGACAACATTAGTTTGTTCGGGCTTTACCATCCTACGCACGTCAAAATCAGCTGATCGGAATGGGCCGTTAGCCTGTAAAATACAGGCCAGAGAAGTAATGGATATGGTAACAACTATGTATTTAAGTGTGTATTTAAGATTTTTCGGCAAAATATAGGAGGTATAGTTAGTTCTTCAATATCTAATCTGCCCCAGTTTTTCATAATAATAAAACAAACATGACTGATTTGTTCTAGTTTTATTTTATTTTAAATCTTGATTTTAATATTAATAGTGATTTCTTCCGTTTAGGTTACACAGGAGTTATATAATTATATTACTCAAAATTAAGTTTAATAGTAAGCATTTAATTAATCAATACTAATATTATAAAGAGGTAAAGCTTGTGAGGTTGTAGGGGGTAATCTCTGAATCTACTGAACCGATTTTGAAAATTCTTTCACCAATAGAAAGCCACGTTATTTGTGAGTGTCACAGGCTATATTAACCCGAAAAATTAGAAGACTTTTTCGTGGCAGTCGGATTTGCAGAGTAAGTCGGAGGAAAAACGATCGAACGAAAACGTTTCTCACGAACGAGAGATATATGATTGAGTTCTAGAGAAAAGTTGTAGAACTTAATAATGCCTACAAAAAAGTCAGCGACTGCATGTCTAACTTTTATATTTAAGTCACAAAAAGTAGTTTTATATTTTAAAAAAATATTTTTTTTTTTTCAAAATCAAAATCAAAAAGTCATTTATTCAAACTAGGCTGAGAGTCAGCACTTTTTGAACGTCAAAATTACATAAGACAGTCCCCCCAAAACGCCCGCCCTTCACCACTTCCTAGTGCTTTAGCTGGGAAGAAGAAGTGGCGCAACAAACTCCCCAGCAGCACAGCTGTCTGTTAAGTTAGAAGAACTTGATTCTATACAATAGTGGGTAATTAACATTACGAAACACAAAAACATTAAAATTTGCCATATCTCAGCTAGCACAGGCTTATATACCAACAAAACATTGAAAACATAGTACAGGCAAATTAAATAAACCAACACATGAACTAATATAATTATATAACCTGTCAGTAGTCAAGCTAATACTGGTGAAAGAACATGAACATTGTCTTGAGTTAATCACAGCGACCAACAATTATTATCGTTTAAGTAGTCGTTGACAGAATAGTAAGCCTTTGAACAGAGGGTGGATTTAACTTTAACTTTAAACGCATTAAAATTCAAATCTAGCAAAGAAGAGGGGAGCTTGTTATAAAAAGTTATACCAAGACCAACAAAAGAGTTATGAACCTTATGAAGCCGGTGAAAGGGAACACGTAGTTTGTCCTTATTTCTAGTATTAATATTATGAATATCACTGTTTTTAGTATACAAGTGTATATTTTGCCTGATATATAAGATGTTGGCCAAGATGAATTGCGATGCGACCGAGAGAATCCCAATATCCTTAAAAAAATCTCTCAGAGAAACTCTAGCACCTAGTTGGTAAATGGCTCGAACAGCTCGTTTTTGAAGAACAAAAATATTTTGAATGTCAGCTGCTTTGCCCCACAGCAGAATGCCGTAGGACATAACACTATGAAAATAACTAAAATAAACTAACCGAGCTGTATCAACGTCAGTGTATTGTCTTACTTTTCTGACGGCGTAGGCAGCCGAACTGAGTCTTCCCGCTAGGCTTGATATATGTAATCCCCACTGAAGTTTGGCATCTACTGTTAAGCCCAGAAAAACTACCGAGTCTACAGTTTCAAGCACCTCATTTTCTAAGACGATGTTAGGTCCTAGATTCTTAACATTCGGTAAGGCGAACTTGATACATTTCGTTTTCTTGGCATGGAGAACTAGGTTATTTGTGGTAAACCAATCCGTAACCATTGAAAGTGCACTATTTACGTCGTCAAAATCTTGTCTGTTCCTGTCTACTTTAAAGATAAGAGAGGTATCATCAGCAAACAGCACAACGTCACAGATACTCTTTAAATAGTATGGTAAGTCATTAATATACACTAAGAATAAGAATGGTCCTAGTATTGAGCCTTGAGGTACACCTAACTGAACTGGTAGCCCGGACGATTTCACACCATTAACATCTACACATTGGTGCCTATTTTGAAAATAAGAACTTACTACATTGAGAGCTTCGTTTTGAACACCGTAATGACGTAGTTTACGCAATAGCGTGTCATGGTGCACGCAATCAAAGGCTTTGGAGAGATCACAGAAAACTCCAACAGCATTTTGCGAGTTTTCCCACGCGTTAAAAATGTGTTTCAGCAGAGCAACACCCGCATCTGTAGTCGAACGACCTTTTGTAAAGCCATATTGATCATCATGAAGGAGGCTATTTAAATTAAAATGTCTTATTTAAATCGTTAGGTCATGTTTATTGGTCATATTATCAACAATTATGAACTCTTATCAAAATAAGCAATTTTCTCGTCTCAAGTGTTTAAAACAAAAAGCTTTTCCCTTTTACTGCATATAATTTGGAGGAATGGTTAAAGAGATATTACGACATAGGTATGGAACCGCGACTGTGTCGTAATCTATTGAGTGATATTTCTATTAGACGGTTCTTTTTCATAGTAAAGATGTTTACCGCCCAACGAAATGGGCACGGGTCAGCTAGTTAGGTATATCTTTGTCTGCTGCATTTGAAAAACTTGCTTATTTATAACCTTAATGTGAGAAGTCGCCGACTCCTGAAATACAAGTATTTTAACCTAGCTCGGGAGCCAGCCACACTTTGCTGTTACCTGTTTTTATGGCAATAATTTATCATCTAAGGCCAATAGGTACAACGGACGCTTGGAGCCAGGGTCCAGCGTTTTTCGATTGAAATGATGTCGATCATGGTACACTCTAGCTTTACTTTCGTTTAACGGACAGAAAAAAACTGCACATGAAAAGTAACATACAATTCACTAATTCCACTATCTTCAGTATCTTCGATCGCACTGACGTGTTACCGCCTTGTTTTGTGGTGTCGGTGGTTTTCCTACAAACTCAACGCTATGTTTTCTTTCCAAGATTAATATCGTTAGAGCAGTTGCATCAGCATTTACATATTTTTGTAGTTACATCACGGAGCTGAGGCTAAATTAATTCACTTTCACAATGTTCAACTGGTACAACACTGGACTACTCGTTATAACTAGATAACGTGAAATCATCCCAGTCTGAACCGGGCGGCTTGACTTATAGGTGTGCTAGAAACTAATTCAATTTTGTTAGTTTGTTGTACGGTTCCAAAAAAATGGTCCTAATGGATTGTGGACAGAAGGACCAGAAAAATATTCTCTAGACTTAGACTAAATATGCGATGTTGTAAAACGGAAGTACAATGTCCAGCTGTAGACAAAGAAAGACTCAGATGATTGGATGATTCATGTAAAATGGTCCGTCTGTGCAAAAGAAGGAGAAACTTAATGAGGCTGTTTAGCCTAGCCAAGTCTATGTAGCAATCTATCAAATACTGGATGACATATGGTGTAAGATATGACGGTTATCTTTAACCTAGTAATTACTTACGTAAAACAAGTTTTTATGAGTAATGGACCGTGCTTGACCATGACTTTGCGTTTGGGTCGGACTTATATCTCCAACACGTAAACCATGCGTCATATTTCTTTGGAAAATGTATGAATCCTATCGATTACATATCGGCGGAGAAGACGGATGTTACTACAGAAAGAGATTACGAATTTTATCAAATGTAAGTTAATTGCTTAGTTTTGAATTAGATCATTAGAAGTAAAGTACAAAACCAGTTCAGAAATTTAAAAAGTTTTACAAAAACAGTGTTTTTCTACAAAGTGTTTCTATAAATTATGGTTTTACACCGTTTTGAAAAAAATATTCGCCTTCCACATAGTTAAATTACCCTCGACCAGCTAAAAAGAATAGCTTATAATCATACATGTCCTTAAAGTTAAGTCCACTACATAAATAGGACTTCCTAAAACGCCTCTACAGCAGAAAACCCCATAAAAAGTCCATAAACTTTACCAAAACACGAGTAACGTTAAAAATGGCTGAACTTATGAGGCCCATTCTATGAAAGTTTAATGTTGATGACGTCACACGTCCCACGCCGCCATGTTTTTTGGCAGAATGTTGGACTACCCACAAATATGTTGAATGAGGTCGCATGGGGTTGGTCAGCGGCCAAGGGTGTCAAGATGAAGGGCATACAATGTGGGGCAAGAGGCTTCGTCGTTTAAGAAGGTACTATTAGAAATGTGAAGATCTATGCATTTTTATGAGATTAGGTCATGGTTCTAGCAGTAAGCCTGTGACCGAGTGGCGTCCAATGACTGGAAGACAAGGTGAGCGTTGGGCGACGAAATGGGCGGACGACATTGTTGCAATTTTAATTACAAATTCTCTTTTTTATCAATTTCGCCTCTTTCATTGCAAATAACGGTTTCAACGTATTCTTAATTTGACGCTTATCGACATAAATACAATTTGTTACAGTTTCGAAAGTATAAAAAAAACTTAGCGAATATTGCACTGTTGACAACACCATACTACAGGCTACAGGGTTCACTTTGCGAAAGTGCGCGATAAAATTCTCAACTCACTCTATCCAGGCAATGAAGCCGTAAATTCTGCCTTAACCTCACATAATAATGGGTTTCACATCGAACCCCCTACGACCACCATAATCTATAAATAGCCTCGATGGCCTGCAGATCGATACAGCACGTGGAAGCATACACAATCAGCAAGGCAAGGCTATGGTGGAGCCGTCGACCTTGGCCGGAACGTCTTGTATCTACAACTTCTATGTTTTTATGTGTACATTCTAACTGTTATGACAACACCAGGCTAAGCATAATATTGTTAATTTTCATATGGAAAATGATAACGTATCTACAAGAAGCATAACGTCTAATTTCGATCCACTCAAGACATTTCGAAACCATCAAAGATTTGGCTAATATGACAAAAGTTTGTCTTAAAAGAACTGCAAGAAATTTTTGTCTCAATCACTAGGTCAAGCTGAACGAAGAAAAAGAATTACTGCTTAGACACACGACCGGTTAAGTCTCACGGGCCTTAGACCAGTCAGGCAGATTGTGGCGGTAAAAACGTAGTGGCGGCAAAACTGTACCCGCTATCAACTGGACTACTCTATCGTCTGGCAGAGGCAGTTGCACTATTAGCAAAATTTAAATTAGATAATGATCTTAATTTGCTGGGCTGTTTGTTGCGCCACTTCTTTCCAGCTAAAACCGTAGGAAGCGGTCAATGGCGGGGTGTTTTGGGTGTATTGTGTAAGCTCTGACTGAGTTTCAGCATGATTTGAATTATGATTTTGATTTCTTACGGATTCTAGTAATAAATAAAAAAATAAAAATGGAACGGATATCAGCTGATATAATCTGTTTAACTCGTATTGAACGAGGTCTGCAAATACCGGGTGTTGCTAACCAGACGGCCTTGTGCGTCATACAACCTATGTTATTATACTGATGCTAATTCCAAGCGAGATATCACGCCGGTGTCCCTAACAGGGTCAGTAGACACAGCTAATTAGTTATTAGGTTTCGGCCGACGTGGACATGAGCAAAGAAGATGGTACACAGGGTCCTCAGGGATTTTGTGGGAGTCAAACAGCAAAAAGATATTTATTTTGCCTAGAATAACCCAGACAATATTTATATTAAGATGGTAATAGAGCACGTAGAAACTTTCTTATTGGTTTAACATACCTATTAGAACTTTCGAATCATTACCTTACTAGCGAAATATGCCAGTTCCACATAGAAATAGCTACATATCAGCAATTCGACATGGGAAATGACTTTACCTCGTCGGCTAGAAATTTATAGCCAATGCGTGGATAAGCTCACGACATTCGTGTTCCGTTGGAACCTCGTGACGAATCAGTGGTATGTTCGAAGATACAATTGTTTGAAAACACATTACTGCCTGCCACTGTTCGCGATGCATTTTGACAACAACACAGTTTTCTACGAAACACGTATTCAGATAATATATGTCGTGGTTTTGGAAAGTCAGGAAAGAATGAATGAAATGTTGTCTGCGGTAATAAGGACCAAACGTTTATGGAGTTAGGAATTGGCCATGTTTGGTATTAATGGCAGTAGGTTGAATCGATTTACAGAAGCCGAGTTTGTGTTGAGAGCACTAGGATTTACCTATTTATATAATCAACACTTCTTGCATCGATCGGCGGCAGCGATCTCTCGCGTCCGGCCCTGATCCAGGCCATGGTACGGAGCGAGAGTGCATGGGTAGCCGTCACCTCCTTCAGCGAAGCAGTAATGCTGGCGAAGAGGGAGGCAGCGCATGTGAGGGAGAGGCAGTATATGCGCCCTCACGGCCTTAGTCGCCGCAGCAGACGCCCTGGGCGTCGGGAATCCCAAGCTGATTCTCGGCCACCGTAGGCGCGGGCTTGCGGACGTCGAGTAATGGGTAGCTCGCTGTCCGGTTAGGACCAAGACCAGGTCGACGGCGCGTTGTTTTCCAAAGAGGTGCGGCCTCAAAGAGGTGTCAGCACCAACTGATGGGGCCCGCAAGGGCCGGGATGCGGGTTGTTCGAAAGAGATACCGCGGCCCCTGGCACACAGGCAACTGAGGGAACACGGGAGAAGTTATTTGATGATTTCACACCAAAAAAAAAAACACTTCTTGCATTCCCCTCAAAAGTTCCAGGAAAACGAATGAACAAGTTTTTTAATAAAATAAAACTGACGTAAAATCATAATCTTCTATTTACTTCAATAACAAACACTATAAAGACATCAAATCTGTGACTAATGCGAGGTATTTATCGGACGAAGGACGTTGATAACGCTTTTGGCGATAAAAGGTGAATAACTTAATTATTTTGTCGGTTTTGTTAAGAACGTGTCATCATCATCTGCCTAGGCTTTTCCAAACTATGTTTTGGTCAGCTTGCAGTCTAACCGGTTGCAGATGAGTACCAGTATTTTACATGAAGCGACTGCCTATCTAACCTCCACAACCCAGTCACTGGGTAATGCGATACCCCTTGGTAAGACTGGTTGTTAGACTTCCGAGCTTCTGACGACTCGTAACGACTGTCAAAGATCCACGAATAACAGCTGGGACCAACGGCTTCACGTACTTCCGAGCCACGTAGGTGTCTTGGTATTTAAAACGGTCACCTATCCACTGACTAAACCACAAGCCCCTCCTCACATAGAAGGAGAAGTGAAATTCATCTCCTATGTGAGGACTGAAATGAAATAGCGAAGTTTCTAAGTTATAAATGAGAGAAAGTGTGTGTAGGCGATGAACTACAATCTGTTAAGGTTAACTCATGTCATGGCACTGGTTCTAGAAAACGAATCGAGGAACGCTACGGTGTTCCAGAGAAACGTTGAGACCTACCCATGAGCTTTGGTGGAAACGTCAACAGTCGCATCACGTCTTCGCCTAGCATTTGGTAATTGTAATAGGCAATCGTCGTCTGAATAGTGCAGATATTGCCTCAAAATCAGTCAATATTTTGACTTTTGAGCATTTCTCTCTGGCAATATAGCATGAAAGCTCGAAAGTGCTCTTTCTTCTAAAACAAAGTTTACCTCGCAAGATCTCAAAGAAGCAACTAAAAGATTAACACTACAAGTGTGTGTCTAGAAATACCGTCTGGCCTGCATATGATAATTCAGATAATACGTAAAGAACGTAGCGTCTGCCTCTTATCAGAGGGTCAACGTATTTGATAATTGTAAGTTCAAGTCCCTAATTTTTATTCACTATTACTGTATGTTTATTGTTTTGTGAATTAATAGTAAACAAAGGACTTTATTCTAGTTTATGCAAAAAGACTGGGGGCCATAGACATGTGCTCCATCGGTTACAAAGAGATCACAACGGCTTTGAACAGAAACATACAAGTAGAAAGAGAAGATGAATTTCCTATGATGAAAGAAGATGGCGAAGATTGGTATAATAAAAGTTCCGTAGTCCATAATACAAACATTGTTGGTCTTTCTAGGTTTTTCTACGCTTAATGAACGACTGTTGACGCCTATCCAAATGACGATCCAGATATTACATATTCTAGTATGTTATCCAGAAACAAAAATCCTCTATCACAACATAATTGAGTCAGAAGATTCAATATTTAATAACATCTCAATGAAACCCAGTCTCGTGGTCACTTCGGGGCACAGCTGACACACATTTGCGGAGCCGGTTTAAAAGCTATACACATAAAATGTACAAGTAACTTCTGAATCGACTTGCATAGTTCATTATCAAGGACTTCGGCCGCCATTTGGAAACAACTTTAGAATTTTATATTCACGTTAGATCACTACCGGTCGTGATTAAAGTTTGGACACGTATGGCCCTTGCAACGGAAGAACAATGTTTTTTATCCCGGAAACATTGAGAGTGCTGCGGATAAAAGTTGCCTAATTGATTGTGATGATTAAAATATGCAAAACCCCCCGAAGTATACAAACAGTTGAAATCAGTTCTAAGCATTTGCAAAACCTATTCGTCGTAACAACTGGCATCAACCGCCAGAAGTTTTAGCAAAGAACGAGGTAAACTGTAAAAGTAAACTTTTGCAGTTTTGCTGCAGTTTGAGACAGAAATTCGAAAAGTAAGTTATCATAATCAGCCTATAAAGTTCTCACCGCTGGGACACTGGGCCTCCACTCTGTGGGAGGGAGTGGTGCGCAATCCACCACAGTGGTTCAGTGCCGGTTGTTAGATGTCACTTGTCTTCGAATTCTGGTTCTAGTACATGCCGGTTTCCTTACGTAAGTCGCGGCCGTTACCACTGGGCCACCACTGCTCCAATTACACAAAGCCCTACGCTTCTCCCATGAAACAGTGCTTCTACTGCAACGAGTTTAGCCAACCCTCTAAAAAACTTGAAGATACTACTGCACAATAAGGTGATAAACTTATTTGACATTCATATTAAGGAAGCGACATTGTCTCAGCGACAGATTGACATTGACTGCAACCTCGTTCATGTTACCAGGAGGAAACTGATGTCATATAAATTAACCGACATTCGCATGATCGGGGATGGATGCAAATATATTATTAACTGCGTATGCGCAAGGAGGCGGGATTAGGTTGAGCAGGATTGCTGTAAAGCACGATTGCTGTAAAGCACGATTTTGCGCTGAAGCACGATTGTTTAGCGAAAAATGAGTAAGCAGGGCTGCAAAAATAAATTCTGTAAGTAATGATAACTTTGCTTGTATTCGGAAGGTCAATTGATAAATGAAAAGTAAATAAAACAATTATCTGCACTGTCGTAATTATTAGTGAATGAACGGTGGGAATTCTTTTATTGAAATATCTTATCAAATTACTCATCATATTATTCTCAGATCTTTTTATTGTAATTAAGACATTACCAACGACGTTTTTTTTTTGGGTGGTATATCATCAATTAACTTCTGCTCTGGGCAGAGCGCGAGACTTACTTTACTGACTAAAACCGATCCGTGTATATTCAGTTGCCTGTGAGCCAGGGGCCCCGGTATCTCTTTCGTACAACCCGCACCCCTGGCAGGCATGGCCCATGCGGACCCCACCAGTTGGTGCTGACATCTCTTTGAGGCGCGCGTGGCAGACAACGCGCCGTCGACCCAGGCTTGACCCTTACCGGACAGCGAGCTACCTATTAATCGCCATCCGCAAGCCCGCGCCTACGGTGGCCGGGAATCAGCCTGGAATTCCCGACGCCCAGGGCGTCTCCTGCGGCAGCAAGGGCCAAGAGGGCGCATATACTGCCTCTCCTTTACGTGCGCCGCCTTCCTTTTCGCGAGCATTACTGCTTTGCAGAAAGAGGTGACGGCTACCCATGCACTCTCGCTCCAAATCATGGCCTTGACCAAGGCCGGACGCGAAAGATCGGCGGCGTCGATCGCATCCACAAGGACACGGCGGTGCTCCACCCAAGCCGGGCAGACCTCCACCGTATGCTCCATTGTGTCCTCAGGGCGATCTACGCAGTGGAAACACCCGGGCGTTTCCTCCCACCTTATCCGAAACAGGAACCTCCCGAAACAACCGTGTCCGGTGAGGACCTGCGTCAGGCGGAAGGCGAGGACGCCGTGGCGCTTCTCAATCCACTTCTCAAAGAGGGGCCTTACCGCCCGCCACAATCGTGGCGTACCCAAAACTGGGTTGCGACAATCGCATTCTCCATGTCGCCATGAGATTCCGCCGGAGCTCTGTCAGCTGTGCCACGATTTGTCGCGGCAGCGGAGTTACGCCCCGGCGTTTGGCCTCCTCGCGCCATTCCCATGTGTGCGCGAGGACCTTTGCCTCCACATCCCATGGCAGCAATACGGCAAGGAGGCCCGGCCCTCACCGGAGATCGTGCGGTATCCCCGGACCATCCGGATGGCCATGACCCTATGGGACGCCTTCAAGCGGCGAGCTAGTTGGCGCCTCAATGTAGGCGCCCACACCGATGCTCCGTATAGGGCCATGGATCGCACAACCCCCGTGTAGAGCCTCCTCGCGTTTGGACCCCTAGATTTGGCCGAGCCGCTTCAAGGCAGCCCCGGCGCGTTCCAGTTCGGGAGTCAAAAGTCGGAAATGCTCCACGAAGTTCCACCGGCTGCCGAGGACAAGTCCCAGCTACTTCATCGTCGACTCGACGCCGATGTCTACATGTAAACCCCTTCTGCCGATATTTGGGAACCCGTCGGTGGCGCATTCCGAGGACCATGGAAATGGAAACACATGGCCTCGGACTTGTGCAAGGCCACCTCGAGTTCCAGTTGCCGGATCCTATCGACGACTGTCGCAACCCCGTGTGTCAAAAATTCGATCGCCGCCTGGTGCGACCTCCCTTGCGCCAGGACCAGCGTGTCGTCAGCGAAGCAAACTACACTAACGCCGCTATGGAGGTCAGCACGCAGCACCCAGTCGTACCTGATGTCCCATAGGTGCGGCCCCAGGACTTATCCCTGTGGGACATCGCACGACATCTCTCGCCGGGTGTCAAATAGGCCTCGACCACGCGACAGAGGTAGGTCGGCATCCGGTGATAATCGAGTGCCTCCCTGATGCAACCCCAGGGCAGGGTGTTGAAGGCATTGGCGATGTCTAGAGACACCACCAAGACGACCTCACGCCGGGCCACAGCATCCCCCGTCGTGAGGGCTCGCACGCGCATGATGGCCCATGCGCGTGCGAGCATAATCCACCGTGGAGCGCCCCCTGCGGAAACCAAACTGGCTCTCCGCCAAATCCGGTCCCACCAGTACCAGCCGCCCGACGAGGCGGTCTGCAATGACTCTTTCAAAGAGCTTGCCCAGCGTCGAGCAGCACGATGGGGCGGTAAGCGGACGGAGAGTCCGCAGGGCGCCGCGGCTTCTTAATGAGGACCAGTTTCCCCATCTTCCAGTGAAGTGGGAACCGGCCCTCCTCCAAGCATGCGCTTAGGATGCCTCTTAGTCGAGGCCCAGCTCCGCTCGGAGAGCGATCTTCGCCGCTCTGTACCCCTCGTATAGCTCCGCCTGAATGGCTTCCGTAACCAGAGGGTGGATACGGAGCCTGCGGTGCCTGGTGTACCGCTGCCGCGCAGCAACGCACGCCTCGCGCAGAGTTGTGAGCTCCGGTGACCACCAGTACACATGACGTGAAGCGCGTCTTGGCTGGATCCGGGGCATTGCCATGTCACATACCCCGGACTTGGCCTCCCGGAACCACTCCACCTCGTCGTTGATGTCAGCAGGCCTGTCCGGTGGTGACACCCAGGCCTGCAAGATCGAAGCTTCCAGGAGGAGCTCCTTGTCCAGCTGCTTCACCGCGGACCACTCGGGGCCTGTCGGACTGGCGCGCTCGAGGTCTGGGCGGAGACGTCAGACCGGATGTACCGGTGGTATTACCAACGACGTTTTTTTTTTTTATTTGGTTCATTTAAAGACGTGTACGTACGGTAACTGATGGAGCATTGGTCGTCTAATGGTCTCCGCCCCGCCTTACGAGTTATAGGTCGTGGGTTCGGAGCCAAGCAGGCGCTTTACTTGGTGTCATTTATTTCATTGTCACTGCTCTCAAAATAGTGAAGACAAACATTGAACCACTGTACTTTAACACCCGGCTTTTTTATAGTACCTATTTTTCCATCGTGAGGAAACATGTCCTAGAACCAAAAATTCGAAGACATGTGACATCCACCAACTCGCACTGGATTACGGCCCATTCCCTCTTACAGAAAGGGGGTCTGTGTATCCCAACAATGGGAACACTTTAGATTGATTATGCGTACGCTACGGTAACTTTTTCATGTTAGTTCCGCCACGATAAAATAGTAAACTGGCCTCTGATATGGTATCGTATCAACTAGTCGAGAGCGATATCGCTACAGGAGGAAACGACCTTTATACCTGTTTTGACGTTGGTTATTGGTCAATGTGCTAAACTTTTTGTTTGTGATAGATACGTCATTACTTGGATTTTCGTCATTTTGAGCCTTTTTTTCACAATTTTTTTTTCTGACCGTCTGATCGACATTCTTCCACGTAATTAAAAACTTGAATTGAATAAATTATTTTAAAAAATCGAATTGCCCAGTTTATTTAATGAATTATCTCTTTACTTGCTAGATGTTTTTCGAGATCCGAGTCTATTAGCTATTGCCAATTTTTATTCAGATCATCTAGCGTCTAACACCATGGAACACTATAGAGATTTCTGCCTTTTATTTTATTTTTATTTGCAGGCCTATCAATGAAATATATTGGTAGGTGTTGATATTAAATCGTAATAAAATGGGTATTATTGGTAATACCAAGGATTTCGCATAATCAGAACTTGGGTTCTGATTATGCAAAATCCTCACTTACTAAATTGGATGAGTGGCAGTGGGAATCCCATACTTAAACAATACTGTTTAAGATTAAAAGTTTATCAATCAAAAGCATGTAGGTACCTACTGCTCATTATTTTCTGAATGGAATCAAAAGATAAAACCTTTTGCTCTATTTAAAAATTATTACAAGTTAGTATTTTTCAATGAATATGGTTTTAAAATATTATTATATTTTGCTAAATAATAGTTTTCAAATCAATGACCACATTATCTCATTATAATGATTCCTAGAAATCTGAAAATTCTTTACATATCTGTTAACAACTAAATACTTTGCTTTGTTATAAATAAACCCCAGTAAAGGTCAATAGAGCTTAAACAATGACGTCTGAAACAAATGACTATGCAAATATATTATCAGTCGCCATCTCATCATGATAAGCATAGGGATTTGCAACCTATGTGCTGTTGAATCAAGGTTGCCTACATATTGTATATTGCAAATAGTAATATACCACACATACATACACTCACGCCTTCTTTCCATGGGGGTAGGCAGAAACTACAGAATGCCACCTGCTACGATCCAGGAGTGTACTAGATACATGCAATTTTATTTATTACTGACTTCTGCCTGCGGCTTTGCGCATTTGGATGTCAGAAAATATTCCACAGGAATGTGTTATTGGAACAATAGGTAGCCATGTGCTTCCCCAGGATGCCATCTATCTCTTCGCCAAATTTGATTGAATTCCATTAAGTGGTTAAGGCATGAAAAGGACTTTAAAATTTATATTATTAGTTTGCATTATTATTTTCATGATTCTGCATTTAATATTGTTGTGTATTAGTACTTTCTGAGAACATGATTTCTCAAGATAAGAGAAAATTATGATAAGGATAATATCATCGGATTATCATGTTACACCAGTAAAAGTTGTAATGGATCACCAACTTCACGTAAGTTAATTTAGGGCTGACTTTTCAATAGTCAGATAACTTTTAACTGAGGAATAAATACTGTCGTTTGACAGGTTTTGTATGGAAAATATGGGAAACTGTCATATTTATTCTTATCTCATAAAATAATTATTAGATGTGCGAGATTGCCAAGAATTTGTTTCAAGTGTTTATTCATTCAAAGTAAAGAAATCAATTTATTTGTTTAGTGTATGGAAACTTTGAAAGTAGTTTAAATTAGATGATGGCTAGAAAGACATTCTCTAAGACAGATTTCTTTTCTTACATTGAAAAGTGTTTCTATCAATAGGCATAATAGAGCTTTCAATACATATGGTAATCTCAGTAAGAGTATTGATTGAGTCTGAATGAATGAAATTAAAAAGATTTGTTGTTTTTAATGAGTCCAAGTTAAATCACAACACAAAAATCCCTGAAGACTGAAACAAAATCTGTTCAAAACAGATTGTTTATGAAGCCAGTTAAAATTGGTTTTGGAATCATCTGTACTAAATGGTTGGCAGTTTTTTGAGAAGTTTATAAAAATATATGGTTTCCCAAGTGACTAATTTAGCATCAGCTCAAACACACTTGTAAGTAAATAAAGGACTTATGTGATAATCATGATAAGAACTTTTGAGCTTCACAGAAAAGTTTTAAGAGTCAAATTCTAAGATAAGGTTTTATAAATCTAGGTCTCAATTTTTCTATTACAGGTACCTACCTGTACCTGTAGGTGCTTATGTTTAGCAAATTAATGACTGACTTTAGTAATGAGAGCTGTGTTAATTATATTAATTAGGGTTGTCAGTTAGATTGTTGTAAACATTTATGGTAACTAATGACTTGAGGAAATCATATGATCAAGCATTAATGAGGAGTGGAATATAAAATAAATAGCGGCTGGGACAAGGTTATTAGCAAGGTCTCCAACAAGAAACAGTAAAAACTAAGGTTATATGAAGTAAAACATAAAAAAACTTACACAATACTGAAAGAGGGGCTAGCAACTACACTAGATACTTAAAATTATCACTTTTTTCGTACGAAACGTACGGTGCGCACACGAATAACGGAATAACTGGACACTTCTTGATACTACTATCATGTGTAGATAATGTTTATCATATCAAAGGCAACGTTACCACGAAGAGTTTCCAACTTGCATACACGTGACGTCACAAAACAACCACCCAATTCACAAATACACAACACAGACATCCGATAAAGTTGCTAATCGCGGCCTAAATACGATAACTAACGCGGCGCGCTACGTCAGCTCAGGTGCGCTACAATTACTAACTACGTGCTACGGCTGATCCAGCGGGTGAAGGTCTAACTTGCACAGTCACACAGTCAGCATTCGCTACATAGAAAGTTAGTGACGGGCTAACATTGGTGCAATATCAAAAACTTACCAAATAACAAGGATTGACGTTGTTGTGAATGTTTATCCCTCAGTCAGACTTATTTACGTAAATATATATCACACATTATATTGGTATCACGTTACACAACACGGTATCACACGATTTACTATAGAATTTTGTTAATTTTTCGTCTAAACAAAACAGTTTTTGACGAATTGACAATTATCGTTTTTATTCGTGACAAAATCAACATGTCCTCCAACAGGTCATCCGGTCATAATTTGATTTGATTAATACGAAATTAACCTATTTATAGTAACAAAAATTACCTTTAAAAAAAATCCGTTTTTATTTGTAGCACAAGATAAATCTTCAGTAGTATTTTATTTATAGTTACATAAACAACATTGAAAGTTTCTCAACTATAGAACGTAAACTATTTTTGCAATAGTATGTTTTTTTAGTTGATTAGTAACATACGAAACTTACTACACTGGCGCTAGTAGTGCGTAAAGTAATAGCAGACTTACAACACGCCATGAGACGCAATCAAAGCACAATCAGCAATCAAAGAATGAAGGGTCATAAATATCTACACGTCTTAGAACTGCTTCTGTAGTTCTGTTTGGGTCATTATCTAAGCAGAGAAATGATCGTGTTAGATACTTTGAGCGGGAGATGAGCCATTTTATGTAATTTTTAATATAATCAGACCTCAACAACACGTATACATACATGCATGTATGTACATAAGTACCAATAAAGTGAAGAAGACTAGAGCTTATTTTTAGTGTAGAAAATTTAGTATTTTTAAAAATAAAGTACGTTCAAAGAATCAAGGTCAGTACATGATCCAGACCAGCACCCTAAAACCAGACAGGTAGGTTTTAGATAATGAGGGAAAGAGTTCGATCGATGAGTTTTCATGTTTTCATTCGTTAGTGGCAACATTGTGCATCCGTCGACGAGCCCGAGCGGCCCGACCGAGCGAGCGCAGATAAAAAATAATCCTAAAATCTGAAGAGACGAAATGAAACGGTCTTTCTGACAAATTCTAAAATAATTTCAAACATTTGGATTACTGATATTTAAACATGGATACTTCAAGTTTTTCTGCAGATCCTTCACATGGGAAAGCAGCAGACACAGCAAAAACATTTGTAAGTACAATTTTGAAAAGTTTTAGGTTATGTTTGTTCTTGAATTAGATTTATACAATAAAACTATGTCGAGGTACTCATTGGTTGAGCTTCACTTTGTTGACCTGTTCCTTCGTCAGCCAGGTTAAATGGTTTCTTTTGTAGTCGAAGTCTTCCCCAGTTTTTAACCATCTTAGATACTGTGCCGCCTAAAGTTCTGTTTATGTTCAAATGGAAAAAAGTGGAAACTTTTCGTCAAATCAACATGTTACCGGCCGTTCATATGTATTTCGTATGTGAACCGGTTACCTTCGGCATTTTACTGTGGTTTTAATTAGGTCTGTGTATCATCACTACATAGTATAAAACAAAGTCGCTTTCTCTGTCCCTATATCCCTATGTATGCTTAAATCTTTAAAACTACGCAACGGATTTTGATGCGGGTTTTTTAATAGATAGAGTGATTCAAGAGGAAGGTTTATATGTATAATACACCGACCTCCATGCGGGCGAAGCCGCTGGCAAAAGTTAGTAGTTTAATAAACTAATCATTTACAGATCCTACCTGACAAATGCTTTAAAAAACATGTTGGATGTGCATGGGGACGAGGAAACAAGTTCACGATATACCCTCGAAGTCAAACTGTGAACAGAACACCTACAAACACAGCAAACAACAAACTCCTCAACATCCGCCAAGATATTCTCCTCTTCACCCCAATCCTCAGGAAACTCGTTAACGAGTCCAATGGAACATACTTGTCACTACAAAAGGCTGCTGAGGCTGCCAAAATTTCGGACAACCAAGTTGAATTTCTCAAACTATCCCGCCAGTTTCGCTCAATCCTCCGAGTATGCATTGAAAATCTACAAGAAGTGGCATCAAAAGAAGAGAATGGCATTGAAAAGAACAACTTACTGTCCTACATTACAATATTCTACTCTATAGAATGTATTTGGCATTTATGTGAGATTCTATACATAGACAATGTTCCAGGAGATATAGTTTTACCATATTTGTTGGAGTGGGTGCGGTTCCACTTTCCATGTCACGAGCAGACTGCCGCCGGGCTGCTGGATGCTTGTGAGAGGGATTCAGAATTACATGAAGATTATTGGGACACTGTAGTGGGCATGGTGGTACAAGGACGAGTGGATGTGGCGAGAGCACTGCTGAAACTACATTCTGCTACAGATAGTAATGAGTTCAAGTTGGTTGATAACTCTTTGAGGAGCATGCCAGTTTATAGTGTAAGTTTTTATTAATATAGTAACTTATTTTCGTAACTAATCAATTTGTTTTTAACTAATTAACTAGCGCGCGGGCCGATGTCGGCCCGATACAATAGAAAATCAATTGTGTCTCATTAGCAGGTGTTGACAGGTTAAAAAGAGGTTTGGTCCAGCTGATCTAAGTTCCGTTCTACTATTATATACACACATAAGTCCTTTAATGAACTAGTCCCCATTTTATAATAAACTTATTCAATTGGGTATGTAAGGAATTCTATTTGTTTGTGATTACAGGTGTATGGAGGCATATCCACTGGAGAGTTCACAATATCCTGGAAACACTGGCAGGCAGAGTGCAGGTCTAAACTCAGCAGCAGAGTGCTGGCTTCACAACCAAACCTGGAGCTTATCATGAGGGTATCAACAGATTATCACTTTATTAAGGCTATTTACAGAAATTAGTGTAGTCAGTGTTGTATGAGTTCACTATGCCACCATGGATATAAAAAGCAAGAGCTAGAACAAAACTTTGGACCCTTGAAATGATACTTAACAAAAAAAAATAAAAAAAAGTAGCACTATGATTTATGTTTTGACCCATTTATTAACTTGCTACCTGTATGATGTATCCCCCTTTATTTTCATGGTACATTAGGTAAGAGGGCCATTCGTTTTTCTGCACTAACATAAACAAGGAGTAAACTTTTTATATTTTTGATGTTTAAACGTCTCTTACAGCAGCGTTTTGAAATAAAGAGGCAAATCATTAAACACTCAACTATTCCCCAGATAATAATCGGCGACTACAGCGCGTTCGAGTCGATACGTAGCAAGTACTCGTCGTGGTTCGACATCCTGGGCGGCTGGGTGATGTTCACGGCGCCGTGGTCGCGGCGCCACGAGCTGGGCGGCGCGGCGGCGGCGTGCGCGGGCCTGGCGCCGCGCGGCCTGGCGCCCGCGCCGCGCTCGCGGCTGGACGACATGGTGCGCGCGCTGCTGGAGGGGGACTTGCATCAGGTAATAATTATGTGTTCAAACAAAAACAAAGTGTCTAGCTGTTGTTGAGGTCGGTTGAAGTTGCAAGTCAATTGATATGTGACTGGTAGTCAAATACTTGAATCGCGTACATGCTTGCTGAACAAGCTAATAGGTCAGTTTTGATATCATTGGGTAGGTATGGATACAGTACTGAAGCATAATCAAAATTATGATTTGTCAATGTTATGGAATAGTGTAGATGTAGTTTGTACTATAATGTATATTATTTCAGGTAATCCATGAAATACAACAGATATCTGACAACGGCTGGTTTGCGACGCATCTCACAGACATGCTATTCCACTGTGGCAAACTTAACATCATGGATAAACACCAGACCAAGTGAGTTATTACTGTAGGCATAAAAGAACTGGTCAACCGTCATAACATTGTTATTATGAATTATTTTGAAAGATAATGGGAAAGTAACTAACATCTATGACTATAGTTGAAAAAATAATCAAATCAAAAAAATTATAGGCTTTCAGAAAATAATATGTATCTACTAAGTTAGGGGACAAATGATCAAAATAACAAAACAGGCAATATCAACAAATAATACAAATTCTAAGGGTGAGTTGCACCATTTAACTATAACGATAACAAAGCCGTTAACAGTTGTCAAATCGTCGAATTGACCAATAGGCGGCCGTTTCACGGCTGGTTATGGTTTGGTTACCGTTATAGTTAAATGTTGCAACTCACGCTAAGCTGTTAAACATAAAACAAATTAATAACAAGATCTAACCTCTTTTCCAGCGTTACATCTCACCTCCGTGATAGTCTAATCCTAGAATATGGTTGTCTACTAATGGAGCACAAATCCCTCTGGTCAGTCGGGCTTTCTTACCTCGCCTCTTGTCCACCAGAGGGCCTAAGGAGAGCTGAGCTCATTCTGGAGAGGATGCCGGTCGAGACTGAGGCTAAAGCCATGATAATTATTGCAGAAGCCAAGAAGCATGGGCTGATGGGTGTTGGTAAGTGAGAAGTTATTAAAAATCTGTTGTAGAATATTTACAAAGAAGTGAAGAGGTAGATCTGCGACTTTACTTGGTTTTTCTTTCTCCCTTTACTAATCTTGCTAAAGTTTACTTTGTAAAGCTGCCGACGTAGCTAAGGCATTTAATGAGTTTTTTGCCAACATACCTTTAACTCGCAACTTAAATTCGTCCTCGTCTAAAGCGGAAAACCTTCTGCATAGTAAGTGTGCTCAAAGTTGCGTATTTCGTTTCGAACATGTAACGCCTCGTGATGTAGTTATTATTTTTAACACACTTAAGTCTAACAACACTGGTGATTACTGGGGCATCTCTATTAAACTTTTAAGTAATATAATCGACATCGTAGCCCCCTATCTAGCTATTACTTTTAATGAATGTGTTGACTTAGGATCTTTTCCCGACCTCATGTAGAGTAGTAAAGTAATACCATTATTTAAATCAGGTAATAAAAATAACGTTGAAAATTTTAAGCCTATATTTATCTTACCGTCATTTAGTAAAATATTTGAAAAGTTAATACTCAAGCAGTTGCTAGGACATTTTAATTTAAATTACCTCCTCATGATGAACAATATGGCTTTACAAAATGTCGTTCAACTACAGACGCGGGTGTTGCTCTGCTGAAACACATGTTTAATGCATGGGAGACCAATGCTATTGGAGTTTTCTGTGATCTTTCCAAAGCATTTGATTGCGTGCACCATGACACGCTATTGCGTAAACTACGTCATTACGGTGTTCAAAATGAAGCTCTCAACGTAATAAATTCTTATTTAAATAATAGGCACCAATGTGTAGATATTAATGTTGGCAAATCCTCCGGGTTACCAATTCGTTAGGTGTTCCTCAAGGCTCAATACTGGGTCCATTCTTATTCTTAGTGTACATTAATGATTTACCATTCTATTTAAAGGGTATCTGTGACGTTGTACTGTTTGCTGATGATACTTCTCTTATCTTTAAAGTAGACAGATTTTGAAGACGTAAACATTGGACTCTCAAGGGTTACGCATTGGTTTATCACGAATAATCTAGTTCTCAATGCCAAGAAAACTAAATGTATAAAGTTCACTTTACCGAATGTAAGAAATCTGGGACCCAACATCGTCTTAGATAATGAGGTGCTTGCAACTGTAGACTCGGCCGTTTTTTTGCGCATAACGGTAGATGCCAAACTTCAGTGGGGATCACATATATCAAGCCTAGCGGGAAGGCTCAGTTCGGCCGTCTACGCCGTCAGGAAAGTAAGACAATAAACTGACGTTGATATAGCTCGGTTAGTCTATTTTAGTTATTTTCATAGCGTTATGTCCTACAGCATTCTGCTGTGGGGCAAAGCCGCTGACATTCAAAATGTTTTTGTCCTTCAGAAACGAGCTGTTCTTGTAAATATTCTGTTCTTGTATATATTGTATATGTATTATTATTTACCAATTAGGTGCTAGAGTTTCTTTGAGATAATTTTTAAAGATATTGATATTCTCACGGTGGCATCGCAATTCATGTTCGCTAACATCGTATATATGAGACAAAATAACACATAAAACACAAAACACACTAAAAACAGTGATATTTATAATATTAATACTAGAAATAAGGACAACCTAAGTGCTACCTTTCACCGGCTTCATAAAGTTCATAACTTATTTGTTGGGCTTGGTATAACATTTTATAACAAGCTTCCCTCTTCATTGCTAGATTGATTTGATTGACTGATTGAATGTTTTGCATTCAACACATACAGACGTGCTCATAAATGCATAATATCAGTAAATAAATTAATGCTTGCATAATCAGTGACCCAGTTTTATAGTGTGTTACATCAATAAATATTTTAGTGATAATTTAAAATAATGGACTGACGATATTATCTATGGACTGATGATATTATAGTCGTATTACTTGTATATGGAAGGCAGCCCCTTTAATCGCAGCGCGATGATACGACGTAGCCCTCCACCGACTCCGATCCCGGTACCAACACCGGCACGGACACCGCCCCAACAACCAAGACAGGACCAAGATGAGACAATTGAAGTTGTGACCACTCCGGAGATTCAGAACTGGATGGGGTCCATTGAGCAGTGTCTGAATGAGGTTGTTACTATTGCTTCTGAGGGAAAGCTAAACGCTGATCAGAAGCTGAAAATAAGCAATCTCTGCCGGAAAGTTGGACATGGAGTTTCGCAAATGGCGGTTCAATACCAGTCCTTAAAACAGAAAGCAATCCAAACCCATACCTCCCTTAAAACCATGACCGAAGCCCGAGACCTATCAGATTGCCTAATGGAGATGAACCGGACGATTCAAGAGTCCTGCACGAAACGGGAAGCAACTTCTTCATCTTTTGCAGAAATGGTCAGGAAGGGGTCCAACACCTTTGTTCGTCCTAATACTTTTAGCTCCGTCGCTATTTATCCCAGTGACAACTCAAAGACCAGTGACGAAACCAAGAACATGGTCCAAAAAATCATATGCCCTGGAGAAATGAAGCTGAAAGTTCGAGGCGTACGAAAAATTGGAAAAGGTGGTCTAATAATAAGCACTGAGACTAAAGATGACCTAGATAGGCTCAAACAAACAGTCCAACTCGCTTCGTCAGGGCTCACCGTCGACGAACCTAAAAGGCGCAAACCTCGCATAATAGTAATAGGAGTTCCCACATCGCTGGCTGAAAATGAGGTTTATAAATGTATCTATGAACAAAATTTGGCCGACAAACTGCCCACCATATCCCTAGATACATTTTTGACCTCAATAAAACTAAGCCACAAATCTGGCAGGAAAGATGCTGAGAACTGTAACTTTATCATAGAAGTTCCAGCCGTCGTACGCAAGGCCCTCATCACACAAGACCGGGTATTCATAAATTGGACGTCCTGCCCAGTACGAGACTTCACATTAGTAACGAGATGTTATAAATGCCAGCAGTACGGTCATGCAGCCAAAACATGCAAAGTTGCTGCCTCGACTTGTGGACATTGCGGTGAAGAAGGACATATATTACAAGACTGCGCAAAAAAAGCCGAAGCTCCTAAATGTGCTACATGTTTGCGCTTTAAAAAACAAGCCAACCACAAGACAGGAGACGCAGATTGTCCGGCCAAAAAAGCTGCCGAAAACAGGTACATCAACTCAATCGATTATGTAGGCGCCTAAGAGCGCCACATCCTTGTTTATATTTTAGGCGTAATCTTTATTGTTATTTCTTTAGTTTAGTATGGATATTAACTTATTTACCAATATAGATAACTCATTTTTAACCGTGTCGAAAACATGTGAAGTTGAGGAGTGCAGACAATATCTTTCCGACTATCAAAAATCATTAACTATACTGACCCAAAACATTCGTAGTATTTATAAGAACATAGATAGCTTTAAAATTTTCCTTCATAGACTTAACTTTGATTGTGATATAGTTGTACTAACTGAGTGTTGGCTAGCAAACCGCATAGGTAACCTCCCAGTAATACCTGGGTATAACTTACTGCATACTACAATAAATTGCAATCAAAATGATGGTGTGGTAGTTTTTGCTAGAGATTGTTTACAGGTCACAGTCGAGGAACCTACTCTACAAGACTGTATGAGTAATTGCTTGGTAATCAAAATTGGCGCAACTACAGCGATAATCGCTATATATAGGTCGCCTTCCGCTAGAAACTTAGATTCTTTTCACAATTCCTTAAATCAGATTTTTCAAGCACTAAGCTCGTTTAAGAATGTAATACTAACAGGTGATTTAAATATAAATATTGGAGCCGAAATCTGCGATGCAGGGACCGAAAATTACCTTAATATCTGCTCATACCATGGTTTTCTTCCCGCTCACACTTTGCCTACTCATCAGAGCGGTTCCTGTCTAGATCATATGATGATCAAAACCAGCTTATCATACATTACGCTTGTTACTAACTCAACAATTACTGACCATCACGCTGTGCTACTTAGCATAAATTTAACGCTGCCTAAGCAAAATCGTCCCCTGACCAAAAGCAAATTAAACACAAATAAACTCGAATATGATTTATGCAACCTCGATTTTAGCTTAGTTTACAATACTGCTGACGCTAACTTGGCTTTATCGTACTTAATAAAACATGTCCAACAAGCAATATTACGTAACACGACAGTTTCTACTGTGGATAAAAAACGTTATAATATTAAACCTTGGATTACTCCTGGACTAATCCGATGTATAAGACATAGAGATAAACTTCATCAGAGAACAAAGAAATACCCCGATAATCTAATAATTCAAACCACCTATAAAAGATACAGGAATTTCTGCAACAATTTGCTAAAGAACTTAAAAAATAATTACGA
Source organism: Polymixis lichenea (assembly GCA_949091785.1). NCBI lineage: Eukaryota > Metazoa > Arthropoda > Insecta > Lepidoptera > Noctuidae > Polymixis > Polymixis lichenea. The sequence goes on along the minus strand of OX420936.1, from coordinate 24,818,145 downwards.
TAAAAACGAATTAACTAGAGCAGGTAACAATAGCAAACAACTTTGGAAACATATTAAAAACGTCACCAATATGTCTAAACAGCGTGAATCAAATTCGAGTTTACTGCTTACTAATGCCTCGCCACTCCTTTCAGCTAACAACGTTAATAACTTTTTTGTCAATGTTGGGAAAACTCTTGCGGAACAGATTCCGACACATTATTGTGACCAATCTTACCAGCCAAATAGCAATAACCTGAAATCTTTTGCTATGCTCGACACTGACGAAGACGAAATAACCCGAATTATTTCTGGGCTAAAAGATGACTGTGCAGTTGGATGGGATAACATAAGCAATAAGATCCTTAAACTCTATAAGCATATTCTGGTACCTCCCTTAACGCATATATTTCGAATCTGTCTTTCCAATGGAATTTTCCCTAGATGTCTAAAAAAGTCAATTGTAGTACCAATATTTAAATCTGGAAGTAAAGACCTAGTTAGCAATTATAGGCCAATATCGTTACTCCCCTCAATATCAAAAATATTAGAGAGAATTATAAACAGTAGGCTAGTTAACTATCTGGAAAACAATAACTTCTTATCCCCTGCGCAGTTTGGTTTTAGAGCGAAATTATCCACAGCCGATGCGGTACATAACCTGACCAACTACATCTCAGAAGAACTCGGCAAAGGGAACCAGACCCTGGGAGTCTTCCTTGATTTAGCCAAGGCCTTCGACACGGTGTCCATTTCTGTCCTTCTGAATAAATTAGAGACTATTGGAATAAGGGGAACGCCGCTGAAACTATTTGCTGACTACTTACATGACCGATACCAATGCGTTAGAATTGATAAAACCATCAGTGATGAGCAGAAAACGACGGGTTTTGGTGTTCCTCAAGGAAGTATTCTGGGCCCTACGCTATTCCTGATTTATATTAACGACATGTGCAACCTTAATATTAAAGACGGGAAAATAATATCATATGCCGACGACACGGCGCTAATTTTTACCGCTAAAACCAGTAATGAACTGTTCGAAATCGCACAACTAGGTTTTGATACTGTGACAAATTGGCTTCAAACAAATTTACTAACATTAAATGCTGACAAGACAAAATACATTCGCTTCTCCATGCGCAAGCCTCAAGCTAACGTTACTAACCCTCAACTATATGCCCATCAATGTGGAAACCGTTCAGTCAACATGTGTAATTGTCCTTTTATCCTCAAAACGAGCAACATAAAATACCTCGGTGTAATAATGGACGACACTCTGTCTTTCCGAAATCACATTGAAAGTCTCGTTAAAAGAGTGCGCAAATTAATATTTGTTTTTAAAAAATTGCGATCATTTGCAGACTCAAAATTAATCAAACAAGTTTATTTAGCCCTATGTCAATCAATAATTCAATACTGCATCACATCATGGGGTGGCGCACCAAAAACTAATCTGCTTCCTCTTGAAAGAGCTCAGAGAGCAATTTTAAAGGTAGCAAACTTCCATCCCTTTTTCTTTCCCACAGATCTGCTATATAATTCCTGCAACGTGATGACTGTTCGCCAAATTTTCATTTTGCACTTAGTATTAAAACAGCACACCATGCTTACGTACACTGCTGACAATACTAACAAAAGACGGAATGATATAGTATGCACATCTAATACAACTTCGAAACATGTCTTTGTAGAAAGGTTTTTTACATTCTTAGGCCCATTTCTGTACAATAGGCTAAATAGAAAACTAAGTATCTATAAATTGAATTATTTTAGTTGTAAGAAAATTATTACTACATATTTACTAACCATCGCTTATGCACAGACAGAAGATCTACTTGTTGTCTGCAAATAGAACTACTAACATGCTATTTTTATTTTACCTTTTTTTCCTAATTTTAATTTAGTTATTACATTATACACATTGTTAATTTATTACATTAAGTATTTAAGCACTTCCTAGCCTGAAGCACAGGTTCAACCTAGTTCAGGCAATAAGCATCTGTGCCCTATTTTAAATTGTTAAGATACTCTGTAAATGAAAATGTGTCCCCTTTTATAAATAAACGATTTATTATTATTTATTATTTATTATTTACATTTTAATGCGTTTAAAGCGAAAGTAAAATGAAATCTGTTCCAAGGCATACTATTCTATCAACAACCACTTAAACTATAAGAATTGTTGGTCGCTGTGATTAAGTCAAGACAATGTTTGTGTTCTTTTACCAGAATTAGCTTAACTACTGACAGGTCATATGAGTTACTTCATATCATTGTTTATTTTATTTGACTGTATAAACCATATTTAAAAAAAAAAACATTTATTGTTGAATGTTAATTATATGCTATTATTGCATAGAATCAAGTTCTTCCAACTTGACAGACAGCTGTGCTGCTGGGGAGTTTGTTGCGCCCCTTTTTCTCAGCTAAAGCACTAGAAAGTGGTGAAGGGCGGGCGTTTGGGGGTAATTTTGACGTTCAAAAAGTGCTGACACTCGGCCTAGTTTAAATAAATGACTTTTGATTTTGAAAAAAAAAAAGCAGCGAATTGCCTGCTCTGCACGCGTTTCAAATAGCATCGCAGGCAAAGTAAAATCCAGTGCTCGATAAATAATCAGAAGCAGAACAGACTTATTTTTCTTTTTTGCTTCTCAAATCCATTCTCTTTGTAGTCTTCAAATGACACTATATTTGATCCCAGCCCAGTCAGTCTGTCGCTGCATGTGCGCGCGCCACCTGTCGGCGCGGCGCGTGGGCGGCGCGCTGTGCTGGGCCATGCGCGGCCGCAGCGGGGACGCCGCGTCCCGCGCCGCGCACGCCGCGCTCACGCACTACACCACGCACGCCGTGTTGCCGGCGCAGGATTTGTTGCTGACTGCTGGCTCGGCTATGTTGCTGTCCGACACGCTGCTGTTTTTAGGTAGATTTTCTGTTGTATAAACCTACTAATTGTCAATATAACAAGAATAGTTTGCACCAGGATACTGCTTATATTTGATTGTAATAGATATATAAAGAATTATGTTATGACAAAATTTGAAAAAAAAAAAAAACACTAGGTCGATGTTATTTCTTGGACTGTTTAAATAGCTGCAGCCTTATGTATTCGTATTTTAATATGGTGTTTCTTTTTCAGGTAAATACTGTGATTTCCACAGATTGTACAAAACAAGAGAATTCAAGAAAGCTGCTCAGCTACTAGTCTCATTGATAACGTCGAAAATTGCACCTGAATAGTACGTATATCTTTATTCCCTCTTCAAATAGATACTTATACATAACCTCATACAATCCTAATTATTGCATTATGATCAACCATGAAAATATTTTTTTAGTTTCTGGGAAACGCTTCTCCTGGACACACTGCCGCTCCTTGAATCGGACGAGCCCGTCTTCACTTCAAACGACACTTATGAGATAATGCTGTGCCTCGAGCTTCGTTCTTCCACCCTGGACGGAGAGAAGAGTGACCTCCTCCGCCTGGCATTAGCCCGCAACCTCGCCAGAACTGCCCTGGCTGAAGGAGACGGAGTGGATGAAGCCCAATGATTGTTCATTAGCCATCGGTCTTGGAACTCAGTGCTTAAGCACAAGAATAGTCAAATTGTGCGGGATGTGATCAACATGGACTAATGTGGCAAGTGACTGTTTATCAGTGGTAAGGTAAATTGGTTGGTTTACATGTAGTGTGAGGTTGGAACATCCAACCAGCTGCTGGGATACAGGCTTAGGGCTATTGATGACGAGACAATGTGATATCTGTCTAACCATTTCTAAATAAAAATCAAAAATAACTTATTCAAAGTAGGCTGAGAATCAGCACTTGCAACATCGAAATTACATAAGACAGTCCCTCAAAACGCCCGGCCTTCCCTACTTTCTAGTGTTTTAACTGGAAAGAAAACAAACTCCCCAGCAACACATTCATTCTCGTGAATATACAGCTAACATAGAGCATATGTTTGGGTGCCTTATAAATTTTTTGAGCTAAAAATAGTGATCAATGATTGGCCAAATGAGTAAACCATTTGATTGTTTAAAGATTGTACTGGAGAAAATGGTAAGGACATTTTTCTAATAATTTCTAATAGCAATAAAAATATGTAACTGTTATTTTTATGAAATAAAAATGTTATTTGCTAAGTGAAAATAAAATAATATTGTGTTCAGGATCGTGTTTACTCCAAACGAAAAACTTGTGACTTGTAATGATAAATTTTTATAAAGTTTCTTGAATATTTTCCGTGTTTTAAGCGTAATTGTAAATTGTATGAGTGATTGTCACAGATTTTCCTAGGGTAGGCAGTACATGAAGTAGAGACTATGAAGAAAATTTGCATTAGCTGCTATGAATGAAGGAAACTATTTCAAACATAAACACTAATTATGATTGAGTAGGTTTATTTATTCTTTTCATTAAGTATTTATCAATGTAACATTGCCTTTGGTTCCTGAGTAATATCAGTCTTTAACTTTATGGAACTTGACCATTATTATTGTAATAAGAATCAGACCTAGGTTAACAAGGGAGAAAGGAAAGAACCTCGAGACTGTCCCTAAGTTACATGGGAAGGGATGCTGAATGAGAACTATAAGAAATCTCAGCCCAGTAATGACAGCTTGCGATATAAGGGTGGTAATGGGGAAGGTCGGGCAAAGCTAATTGTAGTTGGCGTGGTTAAAGCTAGGTCCCAACGGCCTACATAAATTTAACATGAATTTATTTTGACATGGAAAGTGTCCGAATTTTAAATCTTCAATATTTTGTCATCACTTTCTTCAAATATAAATCACCTTCACACCTTGTATAATTAGCTAGTGTAAGTAGCTGCGACAGCGCCATTTTCACAGTTGCCTTCCCCATAAACATAAGGGGTCCCCGAAACAATCAATTCCGATTATAGAAATATTGTAAATCGCATCAATTCCATTGGAACCACTTGTACTTATCCTCCCGGCGCTTTTTTATAGTACCTATTTTTTTTTGGGGAGAATAGCCTTTTTGAAATCCAAAAATTGTGCAAAACCACAAAAGTAACCTAATTATAATATAAGATCAAAAGCATAAAATGTCAAGAAAATTACTACATAAATAAAGTGAACGAAACAATGTTTTTGTAATTAAAATTAAAACAAAAATGATTTTGTTTGTTCTTCAACCATTCAGAAATTTCAATTTGTAAATAACAAAATTTTTGCAAGTGTAGACCACTTGATATTGTGGTAACAAGTAATGTATGTGTGTTATAATATTTTTTGTAATAATTATAAACTAATAATAAAAACAAAACAATAATTATTTTCTCAAACATGATTTTTATTTCTATCTTCTAAGTTTTGGTAATAATACACGGAGTATTCATAATACTTTTCTTAACAAACTATGAGAGTACCTACTACATCTTATTATTGAGCTTATGGTAAATAAGCTACAATATTAGCTTGGCAGTATCGGAGAATGTTATATACTCATAAACAATGTAATAAGCAAACTCATACTAATAGATACTTGGAAACTTACATTACTTACTAGGCTCTGTTCAAATGCAACATTGTAATGAATGATATTTGAATTGTGTTTGAGTTACTGTACTCTATGAAGCCTTAATTCTTAATTATTTTTTACTCAGTAACTGTTTTGTGCATAAAGTGGTACTGTCCCTAACTAGACAGTATTTTTTTAAATCCTTAGGAAGATAATTTATGCAATTGAATTGTACTCTTATATCTCTAATAATCACACTGATCACAAGAAGTAATAATACTATAACATAATACCATCAACTGCGGCATCTTTACTTTCCATGAGCAACTTTACTAAAATATCTCTTGTTACAAATAGTGGATTCTTTTGTATTGGTTGGATATTAAATGGCACCAACAGATTTTTAGTTATCGAGAGAAATTTAAGTACAGTTCTCATTGGTAAAATTGCTCATGGAATGTAAAGATGTTGACTGCACAGTTGACTGTATTAAGTTATAATGTTATTATAACATATTAAACGCAAAAACATAACAACTTATGGAGTGACTCAATAGCCATAAAACAAAATCACGATAATATAAAAAAAAGACAATCACAATTATTCCGAGGTTCACTTTCTATTTGAGTAAAAAGCTTCCATAGACTCGTGCTCCTCGATTTTATAATTCAAAATCTTGTCAAACCCTTCATAGTGGAAGCTTCCAAAAAACTTTTTGCCTTGCAGCATGTATGGAAACCACAGCTTATCATCAAGCCACATGTCATGAAAAGGTACATCATCGTTCTTGAACCATTTTGGTCTCATTTCTTCAGTTTCTTTCGGAGTTCCATCGAAGATATTTGTTGAAAAAACTCGAACGTCCATCAGCATCGGCTGCCCTTCAAATGTGAACTCTAGATGTGCGATATTCTTCAAATCACCAGGTTTAACACTCAGACAACATTCTTCTTTTAATTCCCTAGCTGCAGCAATTATTATTGTTTCATTGGGTTCTACTTTCCCGCCGAAACCATTCCATTTGTTTACACCGAATCCACGCTTTTTGAGACCTAATAATATTTGGTCTTCTTTATGTATGAAGACAAGAGTAAACAACTTTTTCACCAGCATGGCTGGTAGAGGAAATTAGACCAGTTTTATTACAGAAATCTCTTTTATTTCAATTAACTTGACGGTTCACGTTATAACAACAAAACAACCGGCCAGCGAGCCGGCAGTGTGACCAGTGACTGTTTCAAATTTTATAAACCTACCAACGGAATCTTTGAAACCTACTAAAAAATACTACAAAGAAAATTCAATGATACCAAAATACTACTACAATTTTTGCTTCATATTTTGAAAATATTGCAAAACAAAACATATTTTTTAATCAAAATTGTTTATTCTAAATCAATAGTATAAACATTATTACTAAATTTCTTTACTTTAAGAATGTCTATCGTTGGATTAAATGAAGTACACACGGCGGAAATTTGACAGATTGGGGTAGCTTGATGTGCTGGCGTCTGTACACACGGCTACACATCAAGCTATACGTTTCCAGTTTACGTTGATCTCGCACTGTACGGAAATCTTATACAATGCAAGATCACCTTATACTGGAAATGTATAGCTTAATGTGTAGCCGTGTGTACAGACGCCAGCACATCAAGCTACCCCAATCTGTCAAATTTCTTTGATAGATTTTCAACTCTATTATACAGGGTTATTTGTAAAACACCGGTAACCTCTCAGGACTACATTACTAACATCATAATCAACAACTTTTGTTCTATGACTTTTAAAAATTCATCATATTTTAATTCATCAGATTTACATACAAAAATAAAAATATTTAAATTCAACGCTCTAAATGTTACGAAGTCTATGCGAAGCAAAAGAAAGCGATAGGTAGTACCGACAATAGCGAGGGGAGCGGGGTAGGGGGCGGCGGGGGCGCTTGAACTTGACCTATTTACGGGCGGCCTTCAGTCATTCGTTAGCGTTGATGCGCTTGCGTCGCGTCATTACGGGTCCTTGTAGTGAAATTCGGCAGTGCAGCCGTATACGTAATTATCTTTACATGATGGCGTATCAATATTCCAATGTCGAGTACACGGAAATGGTGCGAATGCTAGCTAGGTGTGATGACAATGTTTCGGAAGCGTGTCGCCAATACGCCATACGATTCCCAAACGTACGTATACAAAATACTTTTATCAAGTGCTATATCGTTGTAACTTTACAGAAAATGTGAGATGTCATTGTTAGTTTGTTTTCATTACGGTGTTTAGTGCATAGGTACCGTGAAATATCAAGGTTATTTCCATGTCAAATGTTCGATTGTAGGTATAATTTGGCTTTTGCGTAAAAAGGCGGGAACCGTAGCGTAGCGAGTTACCTACTAACCCAAAAGTATTATTACTACGAGGACAGTGCGCGGCAATGTATGTAGGTACAGCAAAATACAGAGTTGAAATGTGTTACATAGGACAACGAAATATTTAAGGTTTGTTTTTGGTAAATGTATTATGTTTTGTAAAAAGTCGTAGAACAAAAGTTGTTGTTTATGATAATATAGTCCTGAGAGGTTACCGGTGTTTTACAAATAACCCTGTATAAACTTATGGTTCATGTTTAATTGGGAAAATTTGACAGTTTGGGGTAGCTTGATGTGCTGGCGTCTGTACAACCGTCAGTCAAACCTTGTTTAACATGTAGTATAGGAGAAATGTGATTAGATGTAAACCTGTTTCTGGATTTAGTTTTTACCATATTAACATGGGAAAAAATTCATTCACACTGAGCATTAGAAATAGGCAACCACATTAAACATTTAACAAAACTGCCCAAATTTTTATATTTTGGAATTTTTTGACATCACCAACCTTGTTCCAATTTTTTTTACAATTAACTACTGGTACAGACGCCAGCAGGTCAACCTACCCGAAACTGTCAAATTTTCTCAATCAAATTTGAACCCTATGGTTCAGCGATAAAGTTGAAAACCTATTAAAGAAATTTGACAGATTGTAGTAGGTTGATGTGCTGGCGTCTGTACTAATACCACACAAAGTTTTGAACATCTTGGTCATACTTCATTTGACGGTAATCTTCATCAGTAAATTGTTTTTGGGTATCATTTGTAACAATGTTATGGAAACTTTCAGTTACAAGTGATGAAAAGTTTTCAAACACAAAATATACAAAATAAGGCAAAAAACTTCGGACAGCATAGACAATCATATTTAACACTACTACGGGGGAATCCCCTGAAATAAAACTGACAAACATTCATCCAATTTCATTCACTCGGTGTGTGAAAGAGAAATATTGCTACAAAGAACTCAGTGCGCGACAAAGACAGCGTAATTAAGAAACGATCACTTAACTATTTTCCTCTTCGGGGTTGCCAGGTGAATATACCAAAAAAATACCATGACAGTTGAAATTGTACCAATATTATACCAATATTTAGAAATATACTAAAAATAATTATGCTATCGTCTTTCTTCGGAGCCTCAAGTATACCAATTTTTTTACTAAAAACACCAAAAACGGTCACACTGTGGGCTGGGTAACCTCAGCCAACTGGGTGGTAGCTAAATCGAGTCTAAAAAAGGGGTAAATTAGCACATAAAAAAATATCACGAAAATTATAAATAAAAATTATTTAGTAAAATGGATTTCATGATGAAGTAATGTGTAAATTATTAATAAAATGCATCATTCTGGACTATCAAATTGATACTGTTTAATCATAAAATTACGATCTAAATTGCAGTCTTCATCTAATTCCTCTCGAAGGGTTTCACTTTGCGCTGACGACGTTGATGGTTAGGCTTGGGCCTCATTGCGGGCAGCCTTGTTCAGGATAAATTTAAATTGGATAAATTTTTTTTAAAGGAGCTTCTATGGGATTACCTGTGAAGTAAGTTTGGTTTAATTTGGTAAGGCCAGTTTGTATTTATGGTATGGAATTTTGAATCCTGTTTCGTATTTTATGTTTATATGGTTTTGACATGCGATAATATTTGGGGCTAGATTACGGGCTAGGGGCTAAATTATTATATTCGGGGCCGGACAAGAAGAAAAATGGCTAGATCTAGCCCCTAAGGGGCCAAATTGGTATCACTGGCTAGCCTTACATCAATTGGCCGATTGACTGACTGTCAAAGTCAATTATTTATCACTGTCACTGTCAACTTTTTTTGTTTAGACTTCGCACGGTTTAATCAACGCGTTTAGTTTTTCCGTGTTATCATACATCATCTTTCTTATTTTGGCCGCTAATGCAAAACAAGGATTTTTAATGTTTAGTGATAAAATAAATGATTGTCAATTTTGATTGCTATATTATTTAAAAATATTGTTGTGCTATTCTATATGACTTACTAAAACATTCCCGACGTGTGGTTACTGCTATTCAGGTCATTGGATCCACTATAATTAAAATAAATCAAGTGGTTTCATCTCAAAGGATCTCACAAAGGATCTGTGCCGTAAACTAAGTAAGTTTGCAAACTAAAGTTATTAGAAATTAAATAGAGTTAGTAACCTTGAAGGAGAAGCTTACCCATATTAATCCGCTGTTTTACCGTAGTGGTGAACTTAGTTATAAGTTTCTGATATAATTTATTCGACCGTAATAATACGGTTAAGAAATTGCGTATTAGTTTTCTTTGTGGTTAATCCTTATAGATTAATTTCTATTCTACAAAGTTTGTATCTTGTTTTACGGTAGGTATGTAGGTACTTATAAGTGACCACAACGGGGTAAAGGTCGTGTTGTTAGCAAGAGCGTAGCATGCTGCGGGCTAATTGTACGTTATCGTAATTACCCGCATTCATGGAGACACCACATCTCTAAATCCCTAGTAGAGTGTGTATACAGAAATGATTCAAGCAATTTCATGTGTCTAATGATTATTGGGAAATCTTCTTTGATTTTGTTTAGCACGGGGTACACAACGTATAAAAGAATGCTTAATGTAATCTCTACTATCCCTACTAATATTATAAATGCGAAAGGAGTAGCGTAACCTGAGTAAATATGTTTCACGCGCCCCACGATTTTATTTTACCGAATTATTTTTTAGCTTTTAGTTAAAACCGTTTACAACTTAAAAAAAGAAAACTTATTTTATTTTCAAGTTTTAAGTTTTTATTTCGTTACTTAATATTTCCAATTCTTTTTAGTTATTTTTTTCAATTGCATTGTTATTAAAACTAAAGGTGTGTACCAAATATCAGATCATCTGCCAACTGGAAGGGCCTAAAATTTCAAATTAGTACTTGAAATTTGACCCAAACAAACAAAAAACATCAAACAACTGGGCAAGCTAAATAAAACCGTTGAAAAACCGCTTTAAGTCATGCATCCCCCCAGTGGGGTTCCCGCATTGTCGTTGCGGGGGGGCTCAGTAACCGTGATCACCCTCCCACGGTGAAGCGAAGAGGAACCCCAAGGTGGGGCCGCTCGTCAGGGCTTGTGCCTCCAAGCCGACGACGTAGCGGCCAAAAAGTAGGTTGCGGTGAGGTGCATCGCAGCTGAGGCGGGCCGCGATGTCGAATGGGAGGCATCGCGGCTGAGAGTTACAGGCTGCGGCGGAGGAGGAGTGCCGGTACTTCTGAGTAGCGCTCTTCCCTTCCGTGGCCTGGACGGGGCCGCCACCGTTTGATGGCGGACGCGGTGGGGCCGCAGGGGAAGAGGAGTGTCGGTATAGCGTTGGCCGCTCTCCCTATCCACTGCGGCCGAAAAGTGGTAGGCGGCGGGGCCACTGCTGACCCGTCGCAGGGAGACGTCAGCAGCAGCTGGTGGGGCTCGCAAGGGCCGATGCCTGCCAGGGGTGCGGGTTGTTCGAAAGAGATACCGCGGCCCCTGGCACACGGGCAGCTGAGAGAACATGGGTGGGTTTTAGTCAGTAAACTAACACGCCCTCCTGCTCCACCCAGAGCGGGAGAAGTCATTTGATGATTTCCCACCCAAAAAAAAAAAAAAAAGTCATGCATGTAAGGTTGAATTTACAAATATATGTGTTTTATCATAACTATAACCACTGACGTATAATTGGGGACAATTTCAGTGTTACTTTTGTTCGAGATTGCTTCTTGAGTTTTTGTATATCAATGGTCCACATTTTAGTAAGTAATTGTAGATTCAATCTATATAAAAATACTCCAACTGGCGCCCAACACGGGCCCACGAAATTAAGTCCTATATGAGCCCCAATCGTTCAATCCCGCAGAATGTGATCAAAGAGGTAGCAATCAGTGGCCGAGCTATCAGAAACGAACAGTTTCGTCCTGAGGCTAATTGCTTAGTATCCAGCCAATCGATTGATTGATCTGGAATTCTAGACAGATCCGTGGGTGTAGATTAGGTACCTACCCGCATTTATGTGTAAGCTCTTCCTATGAGTCTTCAAATGTAATATGCACTTCTATGTAATTATTTTCTACCATTGCATCGCCTGATGATATCGGTCGAATGTTTTTACGTAGTCTTAGTGTAATGTCTACATACAATCTTTATTCTGTGAATACTAACGTTAAAGCCAAAAAGGCAATGACGCCAGATGCCAAGATAGTAATGACTGGACCATTCTGGACCCACATAGCTGATTACAGTTACGGAGAGCAATCGCAAGTATGGTACAGTCAGCCGCACGTCCATGGTAACAATTTGCCATTGACTGCGCTATCCTATATGTGTATCCAGGGGTGCGGCTTGTTCGAAAGAGATACCGCGGCCCCTGGCACACAAGCAACTGAGGGAATACGGGTGAGTTTTAGTCAGTAAAAGTCTAACTCGCCCTCCAGCTCCACCCAGAGCGGGAGAAGTTATTTGATGATTTCCCACCCAAAATAAAAACCTATATGTATATAAGGCTGTTTTTGTAATAATGGTTTGTACCAAAAACCACTTTTCCACGAAGTACTTGTTGGTGGCGTTTCGTGTGATGAGTTTGGCAATATTTTGAAGAATTCAAAAGTTTTGTTCGGCGAAAATTAGCCTTTTTTCTTTTAAAAGGTTTTTTTACAATATTTCAAAACTGTACGTAATCTCTTTACCGAAGGTTAATGGACCATAATTTTGCTATAAATTACTTTAAAATATTGACTGAATTTGTTAAGAGTAAGAGTTTATCTATAAGTAATAAGGTAATTGCATATCGAATAAGTACATTAACGATATATATTTTATGTAATTAGTTGGTTTAACCGACGCGCGACGTGTCCTAAGATAACACGGTTATTTTAGATAACAGAATTATCGGAATGTTATGTTAAATGATTAGTCTTCACTTGTTATTTTATTACCAAAGTAAATAATATTTTCTTCAAGGACAACCATCGATGGTCTAAGTTTTAAAATCCCACAATTCAGACACAATACTGAAGAAAAACCGTGGTTGTGGATTTCCAAGCCAACATACATACCCATCACCTGCCTGGTATTTATGAAGTATTCAGGGCTTTAGACGTTTAAAAAGTACTGATTCTCTGCCTAATGATTTTCGATTTCGTACAAAAAATTGACAAATGAATTTCGAATCGACATAACAATGTTGTCTGCTGAACATAAAGAAACATAAATTACAAATACGAATGTGAGTTTGTTTGGTTCACTTTTACGGCTTTTGAAGAAATTTGGCACGGGGATACTTTGAATCCTAGGGAAGGACATGGAGTTTTAATCGACTATGCAGGCGAAGCCTTTTGGGTATTATGAGGCATTTGGATGAAGCCTTTTGGATGTAATGAGGTCGCCCATCGCCATGACTCCTATCATTTTACCTTCACACCTCTGAGGCACGCCCTGTAAAGAGCTCTACCTACCCAGAGAAAGTGCCTAAAGGTAGGCGTTCATTTGCTAAGTAGGGTTACAAATGAAGGTAAAAGCCAGCAAATATTTGTTTCCAGCAGGTATGTGCAGTGGATCAACAGTGGATAAAGGCGCAGTACGGAGTGGAAGGTTGTCAGGCCGCCACGTGCGGGTTTACTAACAGTTTTCCAAAGTATTCTCAATATATCTGCATAGTTGGGGAAAGCTGTGAGTGTACTTACTGTGTTCCCGGTGTGTCGGTGACACGTGTATTTCTTTGTAAGTACGTACAGACTTTATAAACTCTTAGAACGTCATAAATTGTTTTAGAAACTGCAATAGCTAAATATGATCCCGGTTAATGTAATGATGGATTTTGTAAATATAAGTAGGATAATTTTATTGAAACCAACACTTTTATGGGATTTGAATGTTCAAAATGATCATTAAATTCATAGACAGTGTTCGCAATATACTGCGTTTAGTAGCAGCTATTTGACATTTAATTGAAGATTTTACATCCACAAAAACAAGGCTTTCACTTTCAAGTCCCAAACTTACCAATATTTTCTATAAAAACAAAAAATATAAATGAATTGCCCGGTATTTGGATGTTTATGAACGAACGGTTTGAAACTAGGTACTGTGACAATGTATAATATGAACCGAGGTCCACAAAATGTTAAGTTCACGTCCAACACAGACAAACATACAAATTATAGAAGTCTGCACTTAATCGTATTGATAAGGATTTGGGAAAACTCTGCTATCGCATACATAAGCAACTGATAATGATGTTTTCATGGACTGATAGTATTGCTTACCGGTCAGTCGGTCGGCAACTGTGATACATTACGATTCAGTCTCGATTCATCTGATTTCATTATTTTATTTATTGTGTTGGGGTTTTAAATGTAAGTACTTTTTATACTATCGATGTTATTTTGGCTTTCTTGTACAGTCAACAAAAGATTTACTCACCTGTTTTCAAATAAAATTTAGTCCATACGTCGGTTTCTTACTAAACTTCAACTACATCCGACGATCCTGGTTACTCATCTCTTTTGGTGACTGTAAATGGTTCTCTCGGCTCGAAGGATTGACAAAAATGCCGTGAGGAAAGTTTTGAGTACGAATGTGCATTGCTGTAACGCCGTAAGTGTAGCGGAAGACCAAAGAAACGATGGATGGACTATATGATAGATGATATTGCTAGGAAGAGAAGTATGTAGGAAGAAGGGATGCTGCATATTCAGCATATAATGTTCCCACAGGCATCCTCTAATCGAGAGGGAGTGGGCTGTAGGTAATCCACCACGGGGTGGCAGGGACATCGACGCGCGATAATTTAGCTCATGATTCTAGAAGCTAGTGTAGAAATTTTGTGTCGTTAATGAAAACAAATTTGCTATATCATTAAAAAGCACAATAGGCACCTACGAGTTCAAAATGTACAGAAAAGCTCATTTAACAAAAAAAGAAACTGATGTATTATTTCCACGGGTTCACAATCATGAATCATGCACCGACTCCATAATCATGGAGTCGGTCATGGAATCATTTTCGTCGTCCCTGCCACCCCGCATGGTCAAATCGTTCCATGATGAAATCAGTAACTAATTTAACAGCTTATGATGTATGTTATGCCACAACTCTAAACCATTTAGTATGCTTCCGACAAGTAGAAAAGCGGCCAAGTGCGAGTGGACTCGCACACGAAGCGTTCCGTATCACCGTACAATATTTGGCCCTACACTACTATTTCAGACAGGCAGCCACTGCTGCTTATGCATATTATTTACTCAAATTCATGTGTCATTTTATTTGTTGCCGGTAAACAAAGTGCCATATTTTCTACTTCTTTTTTAAACTTCAATCGACTTCATTCTAATCCCTCCTGGGTATTTCAAGGTGTGTGATTTCATGGGTATTTAAACGATAAGCAAGAGGTGTGCGATTTATTTATCAATGAATTTGATAAGCTATCATTCATATTGATTTAATTTTAATCTTTCGTTTGTGTCTGTGTATCAAATTGTAATCGCTTAGTGATCGGTTTTACCAAAGCGCAGTATCGGACACAAATGGGTCTATAAGACCAATTTAAAAGGTAGGCAGGATATAAAGACTAACTTCGTATGTTTATAAAAAGCAAAGACGCTTCTTGCCCTTTCAGTTCCTCCTACTCTTATAGTTTTATAAACAAAGTCATCATTCTTATCCCGATTTACATAGGGTCGGCGCAACATGTCTTCTTTTTAGGGTTTTGTACCCAAAGGGTAAAACGAAACCATATTACTAAAGACTCTGCTCTCCGTCCGTCTGTCACCAGGCTGTATCTCATGAACCGTGATAGTAAGACAGT